>CM031234.1:717806844-720206844 GCA_018340775.1 Taxus wallichiana var. yunnanensis | reverse complement strand
AAAAGTAATTTAAGAAACTGAAGTTTTAAATCATGCCTTTACATTTTCAAGTTATACAAGGGGTTCTCTCACCTAAGTCAAAGGCGAGGCCTAAAGAAGCAAGGAAGTCCATCCCCTTTGTACATGTTACCCAGTCCCTCCAAATATAGGTTCAAATGAGTATGCCAGACATCTTCCCCGGCTACTAAATGACATAAACAAATTCTTTCATCCTTGAAGTATATCACTTCAATCATTGATTCCTCCTGACCCTAAAAGAAGGTAGAAATTTGGGTACCAACATGCTTCTTGTGCCATTATCGAGGACTATTTCCTATAATTAATAAAAATACGTGTCTCTGGTAACATTTACAGTGTATCTAATAGAAATTCATGTCTAGAACCCGAGTCCTTTCTTTGATCTTTGTTAAAATAGAGCCTGGCCGAAATTGTTTTCTCTATATTTTCCCAAAGACAAGCAAGATTTCCATTAAATTTGACTTCGTTCAGGAGAATCCTAACAAAATACTCAAAAAATTGCAAATCTTTTCTCATTTGCATGTAAAGACATCATTTAGCAAGTTATTTCAAGTGATCAACACATATAAGGTGAAAAACCTTAGTGGTGGCTCCATATTCTGTGAGAATTCTTGTAAGAACAAGTGTAAAGTATCTAAATCTTGGTTGATTAACTTGTCAATTTCATAAAGCTGGAAGGAAGGATATCCTTCTTCAAATCAGATCCTACTAGAAGATTGTTCCCAAAGTTGGGAAAGACTAATCTAGGGATAAAACAAGTCTGGAAAGCCTTAGGTGATCAAAGGTCAAAAGAAAAGGTTGTACCTATTGCTGAAACTGGTCAACCTTTAGTGGAAGATTACTCCAACAATTCATACAATTCTGGATCAATTAGTCCATGTGCCAATTTGTATACTCCAACTCGGGAAGGTCCTTCATTTACAAGTGATCAGGGTATTCTTCAATTCCCTCCTTTATTGATTAGAAATAATAGAGTATTTTGTGAAACTAAGTCATTAAAGGATCAATACTTTGAAGATCACACTCCATTTCTGATAGACCTTCGCCTTCCCATCATTTTAATCCTCCTATTGGAACCGTAGACACTAAAATTTTGTCACACTCCCCTTCGGTCCCTCAACGAATAAGTACCCTTCATCACATTCACCTAGCCATGGCCCCCTTCACCCCACTAATATTAATTTAATTAATTTAATTAAATTAATTCATTATCCTCACTATATTTATTATTTAAATATCTTAATTTAAATAATATCCACATACACTTCACTTAGACACCTCATCAAGCTAACTCAGCCTAAAATATTCTTAGTAAGTTGCCATAACTAACTGAGACTTACCCAAACCCTAAAAATCAATGCATACATTCCCTCTAACCACATTCCCGCATGCTTACAAGAAGCTCCCAGTCTACTCCGCAGGTTAATGGCATGAGATTTGAGGAAATCAAGAGGATCTCCCTAGTTTAGTAAACCTAGGAAATCCCACCTTGACCAACGCCTTGCTTACCCCTACCATTGCCATTAAGGGCATGGAACCGTAAATCGGTTGCCTCAAACCTTTTAACCCAAAACAACCTTTTTCTCAAGGTTGGAAAAAGGTTGAAAAAAGATTGAAAAATTTGGTGAACATTAGCACATTCTAGAGAGATATCACATCTTCTGAGAGAAAATTCTAGTGAGAACATGCATGCAAGAAAGGATATCAAGCATCTTTTCCTACACATTTCATCCATCATATCAATGATCCGATCTAACCAAGCAAAAAGGAATTTACATGTAGCCCATGCGAAGCTTTCCTTCAATTGGTGATCACCTACAACCTTCAAAACCTCTCATCATCACCTCCATCCCTCACTCACAGCATCGAGGACCGTAATCTAAGTAAGTAAATGTTATACTTCTCTAGTTCATTCCATTTCATCATTATATTATCATCTATTGTTCACCTAGCCACCTATTGACCTCCTCCAACACTTCCACCTCCATATATCCATTAAAACCTCACCAAATCCTACCCCAGTCACCCAATACCTCATCCCGACAACCAAAGTCCTTTATGTAATCACACAGAGACCCAAAGCTTGCTTCTGTGGCATTCCCAGCATTTTTACAATAACTGGCACGATTACACCCAACCATCGTCAGTCACCCTTGACCGACATCACTCTCTGTATTTTCCCATACAGCCTGAAACATGACATACCCACCAAATTCCACTTCACCCTCATCCACATGTGATCTACCTAAGACCTCTATCGAACTGCGGAACCTAGAACCAAATCACTAGACCTTTGGATCCTATTCTAGCCTAGCCTGTTAGATTAGATCCATTTTCTTATTGTGTTTTAAGTGAGATACCTAAATCATTTCGAATTATAATAGGATTTACTTTGTTTACCACATTAAATTGTTTAAAATGCAGTGGATAATGCCATCTAGGAAGTATCACACTTCCCGCATCTAGAATACGCTAGGCGCATTCATTGCACATATTGTTTAATTCCTTTCGGTGGTCTTGCTTTTATTATAGGTAGTTCCTCCTAGCCAAAAGGAAGTTCTCATGATCATCTGTGGATTTGGGATTCATATGCGTGAACAACCCATCAACCAAAGATTTGAACAAGCATTCCTCCTATGCCCAAAAAAATGTTACCCTATCTCTGCTTAAAACACTTCAAAGAAATGATCTAAGAATCAGGTGAAACAGAACACCTCCTCCAAATAATATGGCACAACCTCCACCTAAACCTCCTTTTATAGTAAATACTTACAAACCTATATATTTTCATGGGATGGTTGGTTACCCAAATGAGGTCCCACATGAGGTTCAAAATAGATTATCCAGATTTCAAGGGAATAATGCAATAAGTGGAGACCAACATCTTAGACTCTTCCTAAATATTATGGAAGATTTTGAAATAGAACATGAGGATGTATATGTAAAATTATTTATACATACTCTAGATGAAGATGTTAGGGAATGGTACAAGTCATTACCTGATAATTCAATTGATTCTTGGATAGAAATGAAAAATGCTTTCAAGTTACAATACGGTGATAAAATTGACCCTAGGTTTCTTCTCACTGAATTTGAAAACATAAAGAAAAATCCGAATGAACATGTTCAGGATTTTAATACCGGATTCAATAAAACCTTGACAAGACCACGGGGGTTCATTAGCTAGGCAATATCCTAGCACGTGAGTTCATATTGAGGTAATTAAAATTAATAAAATTAAACTCAATATACCGGTAGACATGAGGGGGTGAAAGGGTTTAATTTATTAATGTTTTGAATCAGGTATTGGGGGTAGGTTAGAGAGATGGGCCAAAGGAAATAGAGGTTTACTTTTAATATAAAACTAAAACATTTGAACCCTAGTTTTTAAACGTAAATACCTTAAAATTGCAAAAGGAGTGTGGTCATAAATTAAATTATAATCTCTTTTTAATAAATAAATCTAGATTCTTAACCAAGAAATAATAAGATGGTAGAAAACTAGAATTGAGTATGCTTTTCAACACAAGTGATATTATTTCACCATCTTAATTATTTGAAGAACTATTGATAAATGCATAAAGCTTAACATATATAAGGTGACTTGTAATATGTATTCAATGGCTTCGAACTATCTTTCGAAAGGAAATGCATATTAAAAAAAATTGAGTGAGAAATATAATATATTTTTTTCTAATATATTGGGGTAGAAATAAAAAGGGGTAAATAAAATTGTAATTGAAAAATGGGTAAGTAAGGTACATGGAAAAAATAGGGGGTATTTTCATTCTAATAATATAACAGGAGGGGGTATTATCAATTGAATAATTAGAGGTAGAAACTAGAATTAAGGGTATTCTTTAATACCCTTCGAACGCAGGTGCTATACCATACTTTTACTAAGTGAATCCCCCATGGACAAGAATAAATCTCGAGACCTAGTGATGAATCTTGTCTAATCAAATATTCAGATGCCTTTGACAAAAAGGCATCCTATTACCTGAGAGATAAAAATCCTTGAACATTAAGGTAAGATTTTTCTATGGTTGTGCAAATCGAGAATAATATCAAGGCAACTAGGAATCCTCAAAAAATGGAGGGTGTCAAATTGTTTAACCTAAAAAACCTCAGACAATCAAGGCATTGGATTTAGAGGAAGTATTCAAGACCATAGCATGGACGGTTAAGGATATTTCTTACAAACTTGCTAGAGCTGAGAAAGGCATAGGGGCAAATCCTCAAGCTCAACATCAACCTCAAGGAAAAAATATATTTGGAAATCATCCCAGAGGTGACCATAGAGCAGATGACAAAGGAAAAGGACCAATGGGGTCAGGAAACAAGTAGTCAAACCCTATAGAAAATAAATTAGTACCTGATCCATTGACTGCTAGGGTATCTATGGTTGAAGAAGATCATATCATTAAATGGTGTGATAAATTTTTCCTACCACATTCTCCTTGTGACCCAAATGTTGATGATGATGCCACTGATGAAGCTACTTTTGGTGATGTTTGTATGTTGGAATGTGTTGATACTGCACCACAAGGGGATACTTCTACCTTGAATTGTTGGGTGCAAGAACTATTGAATCCTTTTAGAACTGTTTGGAATGGGTATCTTCTCTTCCTCCTTACTAATGTTGATATAGATATGGTTTAGTCTTCTTTTAAATTACCTAACCATGATTTTGAGTATCTAAGGGATTTTATGATTAAAAAATATGATGGGGGTATTCCTTCTGAGGAAGATAGGAAGCTACTGATGAATTTTGTTGTGGTTCAAGAAAAGGACTATAACCTTCAAGTAGAGTGGTTAAATGGTTTGTCCCGCCTTCAAAAATAAAACACACTTGTTAACAAATATCCCCAAGAATGTCCTCAAGAAAGATATGTCATATAAAGGCCCTATTATTACTACTAAGCCAATTACATCTAATTTTTCTCAAGCAAGAAAATATTTTATCCCATCGTAAAAAAGTAATTATCAAGCAAAAAATATTTTATCCCATTAGAAAAAGCAATTACTTTGTCTCTCAACACAACTCTGCTCAAATATTTCACTTATGATATGGCTCATATTTTGAGCCAAATTAAATTCATTGTGCCCATTATTTATTTGTTTAGAATCCCTGAGCATAGAAAAAGAGAAGTTGAATATGTGGGATTCAAAGAGGAGACAATGTTTATAAGTAAAGAAGTAAATAATGTGGATATCTCACCTACTATAGCTGAAGTGGAAGTGCCTTAAGAACAAGAAAGTATGGGGGAATCCTGAGATATATTTATGCACTTCCTTGGTCAAATCTCAATTGGATGTTGATCCATTCTTTACCTCCTTGATTATCAGTGAAAAATTGGTTCATAATTGTATGTTTGACTCGAGAGCCTCATGTAACATAATTCCCTTGGAGGTGATGAATGAGTTAAATATAAAGATAACATCTTTTGGAAAATGTCATGTCATGGATTCTAGGGAGGTACCAGTTATTGGATATGTAAAAGGACTAGTGGTTCAACTTCTTTGCCTACCCTGGTAAATATTTGACCATGAATGTAGTCATTTTTGATTTCCCTACTAAGTGGGGTATGTTGTTATCCATAAAATGGGCTACAAGTGTGGGAGGTAGTGTACAAATGGACATGTCTTATGCCACCATACATGTTGAAGGAAAAATAGTGAAATTGCGTGGAGATAAAAAGATGCTTCACATTATTAAAGACCCCATGAATGCCTCTTATGAGGTATTATTCGTTGACACTGATTTGGATAATTTTATAGGATATGTTGATTTTGAAGACCAATGCATAAATAATGTTACTCATTTGCAAGATGTTGGTATTCCTTGGACCATGATATTTGATGGAGCATGCTCTTCTATGGAAATGGATTTGGAATAGTCCTCACATCCCTAGAACAAGAATATTTTAATTTTTCATTCAAATTAAATTTTGAATGCACTAATAATATTGTAGAGTATGAGGCATTGCTCCTGGGTTTAAGAGTTGCTTGGAAACATGGAATCAAGGATATCATTGTTAAAGGAGATTCTGAGTTGATTTTGAAATAAGTAAGAAAATCAGTATGCAACCAAAAATCAACGAATGAAACAATATAAGCATGCAGTCTGGGACCTTATTGAAATGTTTGATTCATTTAATATATTGTATCATGAAAGGACTCATAACATAGCAACTGATAAATTGGTTGTCATTGCATCAAACTTCTCTAACTATACAATATCTCCATTTTGTAATTATGATGTTGAATTATTGGCTAGACCTTTTGTGCCTAATAATGTCAAACATTGGCAAGTATTTGAGGATTATACTTAGATACAAAGATTTATGAAGAGTAAAGACGAATTTACTAATTAGTAGATTGACTTAGAGCCAATGGTTGAACTCTGTGATGGGAAAGAGACTCTTTTCGGGAAGGAAGTGATCCAACTGAAAACAAATACAATTCCCAGAGGGTTAGTTTCCCTTGAGTCCAACTTTGAAAGTGCTGATAGAGTAATTAATAGGCATATTTTTACTTCTAGAGATGTTGAATAATGTAATCTAGGGACTCAAGAAAATCCTAGAAAGGTGTGGTTGGGCTGTAATTTGAACAAAGAAGAAAAGAATGCTTATACTAAGTTGCTAAGAGAATATCAAGATTTCTTAGCTTGGTCATACTCTGAATTGAAAGCTTATAGAGAAGATTTATTTCAACATGAGATACCTCTAGAACCCCATTCCAAACCATTCAAGAAGAAACAAAGGCCCAAAGAATCCCCTTCTCTCTTTGATGTGCAAGAAGAGTTGATAAAATGAGGGATGGAGGAATCATACAACCTGCTAGATATTCTTCATGGGTGGCAAACCTTGTACTAGTCAAGAAGAATAATGGGGATATAAGGATTTGTGTGGATTTTAGGAATCTTAACAAAACATCAATCAAATATAATTATCCATTGCCAAATATGGATAACATGTTACAACTGGTTACAAGGTCTAATTATTGTCAACATTGGATGGTTTCTCAGGGTACAATCAGGTTAGTGGTGAAGAAATTTGAATAGTTTAAAACTGCATTTCCTACTTCATGGGGAACTTATGTTTATGTCGGGATGCCTTTTGAATACATGAATGTAGGATCAAATTTCCAGAGATCCATGGATGTGGTTTTGTAGGGTTTATAAATGAATTCATAGTTGTATATCAAGATGATATAATAGTATTCTCAAAGAAAAGAGGTGACCATTTGGGCCACCTAGAAAAGATGTTTCTCAGATGCAAGGAGTATGGGATTTCACTAAATCCCAAGAAGTTTCATTTTGGATTCCAAAAGGCAAAAATTTTGGGGCATATTGTATCTAAGGAAGGGGTCATGATAGATCCTAAGAGAATGGAAGCAATTTGTAAGGTTCCTATCCCCAAATCTAAAAAGGGTATTCAAGTATTTTTTCGATCAAATAAATTTTATTAGGAGGTTCATCTCCACTTTGTTGAGATAACCATTCTTATAAAAAATATGTTTAAGAAATACCAAGTCATTAAGTGGGAAGAAGGAGCTATTCAAGCTTTTACTGGAATAAAGGAAGTACTAAAAAATTCCCCAGTCTTAGCAATTTCACTACAAAAATAATTTCAAATGTTTTCTTTTTCCTCTGAGAATACCATTGCATCAGTATTGTTGCAAAAGGATGAAGAAGCAAATGAGAGACCTATTGATTTTTTTAGCAAAGCCCTACAAGGTGCTAATTTGAATTACACTATCGTGGAAAAGAAGGATTTTACTTTGGTAATAGCTACCAAATTATTTAGGCCCTACATCTTAAGTTCCAAGATTGTAGGATATGTTCCCCATACGATGGTTAAGGACATTTTATCAAAAATGGAAATATCTAACAAGAGATTTCGTTGGGTGAAAAAATGTAGGAATATGATATGGAGATACAAACTACTAAGTTGGTCAAAGGTTTGGGACTAGCTAAATTGATGGCTGAAAGAAATTTACAAGTAATGGAGATAAATGTCATTGAAGAAATCAAGTATGGACCCCCAAGAAAATGTGAGAATTTCTGTTTGGTATAAATATGTAATCTACTACTTGAATAATTTGGAATGTCTTGGACATCTAGATAAGAATCATAGGAGAACACTAAAACCGGCATCCCAAAAATATGTCATGACTGATTTTGGTGTAGCATGGAAGAATCCAGAGGGGCTATTACTCGATGTGTGTCACTGAAGAAGAAGCTCCCAAAATAGTTTCATAATTTCATGGGGGAGTGTGTGGGGAATTTTGTTTGAAGAGTTACTACTCACAAGATCTTGAGGGTAAGATATTGGTGGCAATCATTATTCAACGATACTACAGTATTAATAAGAAAATGTGAAATTTGTCAACACTTATCTGAAAGGTTGAAAGTTGCAGGTGCCTTTCCTTTGTAACTAGTATCAATTGAATCCTCTTTTATGCAATGGGGAATGGATTTTATTGAGAAATATCAAATGATTCAAGTGTTGGACATAAGTGGATTCCGGTTTCTATTGATTACTTCACCAATGGGGTTGAGGCTATTACCACCAAGAAGGTAACTCACCAGGTGGTTATGGATTTCTTTTTAAATAACATAATTTACAGATTTAGAGTACCTGCTAAAATAAAATTTTATAATGCTATGAGATTCGTGACTAAACCATTAACAACTATGTGCAAGGAATATGGTATCAATTTGGCCTATGCATAAAACTATAACCCTCGGGGAAATGGCCAAGATGAATCAAGTAACAAGAATCTGATTAAGATAATCCGAAGGAAATTGAAAACCAATAAAATAAAATGGGGTGAACAGCTCAAGTTTTCTTTATGGGCAGATCGAGTTACTACAAAAAGAGCTACTAGAAAAAGTCCTTTTGA
Source organism: Taxus wallichiana var. yunnanensis (assembly GCA_018340775.1). Lineage (NCBI taxonomy): Eukaryota > Viridiplantae > Streptophyta > Pinopsida > Cupressales > Taxaceae > Taxus > Taxus wallichiana. The sequence continues at coordinate 720,197,916 of CM031234.1, read as the reverse complement.
ACTAGTTTATGGAGTCCAAGATCTTTTTCCTTTACACATGTAGTTTTCTTCTTATCAATTCATGCAACAACTTGAGAGTGAAGGAGAAGTAAGTCCTTATGAGGCAAGAATAAACCAAATCTTGGAGTTAGATGAAGAAAGAAGAGAGTCTCACCAAAGACATTTGAAGTTTAAGGAAAGACTCAAGAAGATATTTGACAAGAAAGTGAATCCTAGGGAATTCAATGTTGGAGATTTGGTTTTACTATGGGACAATAGGCATGAGGACAAGGGAAAACATGGAAATTTTGATGCCCTGTGGATGGGACCATACTCAATTGACATCAAAATTGGTGAACATACATTCTTCTTAAACAACTGGACGGAAATTTACTTGTTAATGGTAGGCATCTCAAGCACTTTATGGATTAAGCCCACATGGTTAGGTATGACTTTTTGTATAGTGTACATTTTTGTTATTTGTTATTTTTGTTTCCCTTTTTGTTGTTCTGGTCTATAGTGACCAATTGTCTTGGTATCTCAGATTTTTTGTGCGTATTTTCTCATAAGTCCAAGTGTGTGTTACAAATGACTTTGTTTCCTAATGGATTAAGGCACTTGGTCTGTATGTCAAATTTTTTGTTTGGTTCTTATATCACCCATAGGGGTTCCCATCCTCGAGTCAGAGCTGATGTTGGTGCTCATTTTGAGCTCGCCCCTTTGTCTTAAAAATGCCTCCAAAAATTTCCATGTCTTGTTTGCTAGAATTTTGAAATACGTGTATTCGAAGGATAAACCCATGTTGAACCTAGAAAAATCTTATGTTGGTACAATAAATCTGATGTGAATATTCCTTCCTAGTCAAATTAATCACAACAACATTGTTACAGGAATATTTTCATGTAAAACCTGTTAAAATAGTCGGATCAATCCTTGCAAAAATCTTTGTGTATTGTCCTTTGTTAATCCTCATGCAAATTACATTTTGTTTCCTAGTGCCCAAAGGCACGTGGCATGTTTTGATTGGTTTCACCATTTCGGGATTTACTTGCATATTTACAATCTTTACATAATATGCAAAGTGCAAATAAAATCTTGAGACTCGATCGAATATTCCAAGGAATATTCGAGGTCATACGGTGCAAAGTGAAAATACATCCCCACTCAATGAAGGTAAACATGTGTCCAAATAGTATTGGAGCGGGGAGACGAATTTTTATGCACTCTTGCATTATGCACCCGATGAAGAGTAAAGTGTAAATTTATGCCTCAAGCTTGATGGAGGACACACGTCAATGTTTCAAACAAAGTCAACAGCAGTGTTCGGGTCAAACTTGCGGTGTTGTATTAGTTCAAAAGTGGACAAAATTGTAAATAAGCTCCATAGTCCCGCCACTCTCAAAGAACACACGTGGATGAATTATATTCAAATAAAAGGGGCAAATTAAATGGACAAGATTTGGTGTATTTATGGCTACTGCCATTAATGCTTTTACATGGATCAAGGTAAGATTTTTAAAAAAATCAATCATTTTGAATTATTACCTTGCATGCGAGAAATTGGAAGCCCTAGCTCTATTGAATCTACAACATAGAGAGAAAATGGATTGTGGAGAAGTACATTTGAGCTAGAGGATTTGGAGCAACAGTATGAGAAGAATTTTAGAAAGCTTTTGAGGAATGGGTACGTTTTTTGCATTGCATTAGTATTCTTGGTTTCTTAGTAACGAATTGCAAGGAATTAAGAGGGGAAAATGAAACACATAAGATGAAGCCCATAGAATTGGGATTTCATGTTGCTTCCAGTATCACTAGTAATTGGGACACTATTACATATACAAATTTGTTAAATGCTGACTTGGGTGATTTTTTGCAAAGACTTTGTGATCCAAATAAAAGTGAATTCATGGCCGCCATTGATGCTAGCCATATTTCCCTAGTCGTTGCTTTCCCTCCCTCTCGTGCATTGTCTAAAGTGGTAAGAATTTGTGTTGGGAGCTATGATACGGTAAAACCGGAAGTCTTAGATGGAATTGGTGAAGCAGTATTGACCTTAACACCCATGGAATTTAGGTTAATGCTAGGGATACCCAAAACTTTGAAACTAGTAACCATAGACATAGGATCATATTTAAAATATTTTGAAGCCAAGAAGAAATATTATGTCAGGATCATGAATACCAAGTGGTTGTTGACAGATAGAAAGTCTACCATGAGAATCCTTTATAAGTTAGTCAGATCACAGTTGGTGGTGGAGGTTGAAGACATAATTGTGTTGTTAAGTAGAATGGATGGCTTGGATATGGCTTATGAATTTAAAGAATGGATGTGTCCATACATTGCGGTTATCTTAGAAAATAAAGGAAGCATTTTCTAGGAAACATTCATAACTATATCAATTCACACACAAATTTTTGAATTAGCCACAAAAATAAACATGGGCACCACTTCTAATCTTGAGTTCTATATGATTTCATACTCGATTTACAATATTGCAGGACACAAACTTTTTCCTGGCCTACCACAACAAGAAAATTTCAAAAATCATGCGGTATATGATGTTTATCCATAGGTAAATCTAGTAAATCTGGAAAAGAAATGTTAGACTAGTAACTAATGCATTGTTTGCACCTATAATATGTCTTTTCAAACCAAAATGGGAGCAGTATAGAATAGTTGAAGAATCCATGAATGCAATATTGGAGTATGGTTGCTTTTTTATTCAACATAGGTTTTTACCTATATCAAAGCTAGTGGATTTCATGTGCACCCATACAAATTTCCTAGATATGTGGATGACAAGTGGGCCATATGTGAACTTTCTAGACAATTGGCACTAGTGCACAAAATGATTGCAGGAAAGCACAAGACCAATATTAAATTTCCTATCAAGATTGGAGGATATTCTTGCCCCACTATTACAAAATATAGGTTAATGTAAAAAGAGATGGAAAGGTTTGAAATGGATAAATTTGAACCTATGCCCCAATATGATATCATATGGGTTGTTAGTTCTGCTTTAGGAAGCTCATATGAGCATGAGCCTCATTTTGAGGATTATTGGATGAATTGCAAAGATGAAGAGGAAGTCAGACTTAGATATTTTTCTAGAATGACCCTTAGACAGATCATTGATTTTAAGATTTTGTAATACCTCAAGGAATAACAGATCACCAATAGATAGTGAGTCAATATTATCTTGACCAAAATATTGAGTGACCAAAAATTACTCCCATAGTTTGCATTGAAGAAGAATCAAAAATTCACATAAGAGAATTGCTAATGTAAAGAGATGAACTTTGAATTGGTTACAATGGAAATGTATGGACTTTTCCATCCAAAATACAAAAGTGTTGAATGAATTTAGATATTTGGGAATATTGAAGGAAGATATTCCTCTTTTAAAAGAAGGAGATGATAAGATTGATCCATTAGGAGGAAGAGCTCCTCAATTACCTACCAAGAAACCTACTTCAGGTATTATTGATGAATGGATTACTACTGCCAGTGAGACTGAACCTCTATGTTTTTTTTTGAAACAAAAAATAGGATAAATTCTATTAAATCTATACAAAATGTCACCATCACCCAAGCAGTTCCTATACAAGCTAAAGGGGTAAGCATAACCAAACCAAGGACTCACATAGTAATATTGTCAGGATTGTATAAAGCACTAGAAAGAAGATGAGGGGAGCTCTAGCAAGTGCTGATCTAAAGTCCAAAGTACAGAGTGCCAAAGAAAGAGAGGCACCAGACCTCAAGCACTTTGAGAGAGCTAAAAATAAAGACAAGATAATATAACCTTTGGTAAGGGATACTGCATTTCAATGAAGGAAAGTGGCCATGATTCAAAGAAACACAAAATAAGAGAGCCTTAATTGATTGATCATGTTCCCCTCACCAAGGCTCAGAAAAATTTTCTTGCTACAATAGTAGGGAAAACAATACCACTACAAGTTCAAGAAAAGATTTATGATACTCCACTTGTACCACCAGAGGTTGCAAGTGTAGCCTTATTTTCGATGGGACTAGTGGCGATTTGGCCCAAGAGAAAATAATTCATAGTATCCCCAAATCTAATCAGCCTAGTAGCATTATAACATAACAATGGCAAGGGGAATCAAGTGCAATGCAAATTGAGGGTCAAAATCTACCTCAGATCAGTCAGTCACATGAACAAGTGAAAAATCCAATTGAAATAATCGATACAGATGCAATTGATGAAATTCCTCCACTTGAAATCACTAATGTAATAGTTGAAATATATAAGGTGGGAGATAAAAGTAGGTAGAGGAGTAGATGAGAGAAGTTTCCAAGCCATCAAATGTTGAAACAGAGGTTCAAATCCAAGATGTTCACATTGAAATTTCAATACTTACAAGGAAAGAAGAACCAATAATTCAAGGACTAGTAAGTGAAACATCTACAAAAAGCATTATCTCTACTAAAGATCACCCTCATAAAGTTTCAGGAGATATACAGGGTGATAAGCCAACTAAGGATGTTAGCCCTGCTAAAGAAATTATGGTGAAATCCACAAAGGAAGCTACTGAGACAGAGAAGATCAATGATAAGGAAAATGTGCAAATTGATGATAAAGATCAAAGATCAGTCAATGTGTCCCAATTTATTGAACAAAAAGAGGAAGAATTGTTAATGCAAAACGTCACCGTGTACAAAATCGGAAAATATTTCCACTCTAAAAGAGATAGATGATACAAAGAAGGAAGAGTCATCCAAAGTGGCAAGTCCAATCAAATAGAATCAAGGAGAAACTACATAAATGATAGACATTCTAATGGAAGGAAAAGACCACAAATAAACACCAGATGATAGTACGGTTCAAGAAACAGATAGTCAATCCCAAACTCAAGGACAAGGGAAAGAATAATGGAAAAAATGACATTGCATGATGACTCCAAAAATCAATAGTAGAAGTGGAAAAGCCACAAGAAGAGGTACCTTTATTACAACATCCTCAAGATGCATCCAAACAATTGATAGTTTTCCTGAAAATCCACAACCCACATCACATGGAGTGAGTGTGGGAAGTACTTGTTATCCAAATAACTCTCCTAGCTATTTGGATAACTTTTACTTTCATTCTAGCTCTGATGCTTCACATTTCAAGTTGTGTGAGCTTCTTGCACTCCCCCTTTGCGAGTCTTGCATTCAAAATTGGCTAAATCCCTACAATCCTATCGTGCACCTTATTTTCTCTTCTCCGCCACCACATTCCCTTCCTTGGTTAGATTCTCACGCCCTACTTCCATACCTACATTCTCGCGAGTATGACTTCTTTCTTCTCTGCGCGTGCACCTACGCGCACGGTTTCCCTATGCTTTCCTTTTGCATGCTTACATCTTGCTTTGCACCTTGTTTCTTTACTATAATTCTTCCACGTACCTTCTTGCTTCTCCCTTTACATTCTCCTCCTTCCAGTTCCCCTTCCACGCCTTCCTCTTGCGTGTACCTTTGGTGCCTTCCTCCTGCGCACCCACTTTCTTTCCTATTCCATCACATGCTTCTTGCGCACCCCTTTGCAGACTTACCTAAAATTGGCTACATCCCTTTTCTTCTTCTTGTACACTTACATACACCCTTCCTATCATGTGCCTTCTTTTCTTTTCTCCCGTGTCGCATGCCCTCCTTCAAATGAATTCCTCCCACGCCCGAACTCCAAACTTCAAATGGTCATAACTTTTGACCCGAGCTCGTTTTTACAAAATCGAGACTTTCTCAAATGAGCACGATGTCCTCTAAGCCACAAAAATTGGATTTCTTAATTTTAATGAGGATAGATATATGAAAATAAAGGAAACATATTCATCTCCATTTAATTAAATGTTCATTCCCGTTAAATGATAGAAATGCTTGGCAGACCCAAAACAACTGCCTACACTCAAAATGCCATATCTCTTGCAATTCTCAATGAAAATGCACAAAATTGGTACCGTTGGAATCATGGTTCTAAGCCCGATGCACACCAACAAATAAATTTATAATTTTATGAGGAATTGATGGTTATTTCATAGAAAACATTCTCATTTCATAACAAAGTGTTTTATTTCGTAGTTGGGATGCATTCATGAAGTATGGGCGAGACATTTCTCACCGCTGCAATTCATGGGACAATATGGGGGCCTTTTGTAAGCAACATAACATCATTTCACCCCATTTATGACATCTTACAAGTGGTGGGAGGATAGATTTCAGGATTTCCATTTTCCTTCTCTTCTCTCCTCTCAAAAGTTTATAAATTGGAGTGTTGGGCTCATTGTAAAAGAGATAGTTTTGAGTAGCAAAGCTCTATCAAAATTATTTTTTGAAGCTAATGTGTTGTAGGCCCTTGTAATGGACTCCTTACATGGTGATCCATGCCCTTATTCGAATGCATTGAACTTTTCATATCATGAAAGTAATAGATACAATTTTTGGATATCTCTTCCCCTACTCTGTTTGTTGCATTCTTCTTTCCCTTTCAATCTCATACAAATATATTGTGTCTATTTATGCTCTTGCAAGGATTCATTATCATTGTGTGTGTATGGAATATTGTTGTGAATGTATTTGCTAGACTATGGAGAACTCGTTATCACCCCTTCTAGTATGCACTTTGCATTTATTTTTCACACATTAGAAAGCTATCCTCACTCCCTCCTTTTCTGGTGTATCACCGCTTTAGTGTAGGATTTTTTTCATGCACTCTCTCTCCCTGGTCCGTTGAAAGTTAGATTAGGAAAAGATAGTTTTTCTGCATTAGAGTAGATTGTGGTAAGTAGTTTAGGAGCAAGAACCAACTTTCTCTAGAGGTCTATCTCAAGTAGCAAGTCCCACAACTTGGAGATAGTACCCATGTTATCTAGTCACACCATGAGCTCAAGCACACACACTTGTGTAAAACCATAGGGTGTTATGATTCAGAGATAATAGTTCTGGCACGCCCAATAGGACCAAGAGGTCTTCATTTTAAATTACAACAAGATTGATGTGCACTTGTTGTAAGTTTTCAACTTGTAAGAAGCTTTGAAATTACACATCTGGAAAATCCTAAGAGATAGAATCAACTGGTTTTAGCAATCCAAGCTTGGTAGATTTATGAGAATAATTCAGACAAGATCAAGAACTAGAGAAGAGGGACTCTTTTTCTATCTACACTTATCCCCAGAAAGAGCAAGAAGGGGAAGAAGAGCTCAAAGGTCTCCATCTCCACCAAATAGAACCTTATCAACACCTCCACCTGGAAGGCCTTTCATTCAATCAACTAGATTTATCGACCAATCGGGATGGTGCAGCCCAATCCCCCGTGTCAACTTCATTGGCAATAGTCCACTTGCTCTCAATGCATAAAATCCAGTCCCAATTGTAGTGTTGAAGAACATTCCATATTTCACTAGAGAGAACCAGACAACTCCGATTGATCACATCTAAGACATTGCAAATGTCTGTGTAATTCATGAAATTGTTGAAATGGAAATTGTTGTTAAGTTGTTGGAATCCTCCTTTAAAGGTAAAGCTTTGTATTGGTTCGAAGTCTAACAACAAGGTATATCTAGAATTGGTACCATTTGTGTACAACTCTTCACAATCAGTTTGGAGAAAAGGGGGATAATCTCTCTTTATTAGAACAATTGATAACAAATAAGAGGGATCCTAATGAACAATTGACTGATTTCAACTTTAGATTCCAGCGGACATGGGATAGGATTCTGTTGGCCGTGAGACCAACAGCTGAAGGTGCTTTCCTATACTTCCTTAAAGCTTTAAATTTTGATATTGCCATGATGACTCAATCCATGGGAGGTATAGCATTACTGCAGCCTATAACATTGCTATTAGAGCTGAAAACTACTTGATTCAATCCAGTAAACTTACACCTAGGCCACATATGCCTCTATATCTAGAACTAGGAACTCCAAGCACTAGTCAAGCACCCACATTAGCCCCATTCCTACCCCAAGAAATCAGAATTCGACTAAAGCTTCTACCTCATCTTCTAGTACCTCAAGTGAGCTCCAAGAAGTCATGAAGCAATTATAAAACTTGGGTAATGAGTTGGTGACACTTAAGAGGTAGCAAGCTCAAAATTTCAGATCATATCAGCCTCAAACTCAACCCAATAGACCTCCATATCAACCTAATAGGCCACCCATTCAAACTGTAAATCAAAATCAAGTCAGGCCTCCTACTAATAGACCATTCTAACCTTACAATCCTAATGTTGCATCCACATCTAGAGCTTTGGTACCAGTGTAAAATAACATGGCTCAAGAATATGACTGGTGTTTCCCATGTAATCAACCTCATAACCAATCAATGTGTTTCAATGGTGCTTTGAATCAATCTCTTATGGTGACAACAACGGTGTGGAACAAGAGACAGGCCAAGAAGGAAATAAGCAGCAGGAAGTAGCTCATCAAGAGGTACCTCCGAATGAGACCACACTTGTTAATTGGTAGTTTGAATATTTATGTGGTATAAATCAAGCACCTTCTCAAATTGTAACATCCAATACATGGATCAAGAAAAGGAATGCTTTGGAGAAGGAAATTCATCCAATTCAAATGATCTGCAGCCTCCTATTACTCCACAAGGTATTAGCAATCAAATTGTAGCTCTTAATGTGCAAGGTCAGCCCAAGCCACCTTCTAGACCAACTCAATTTCTGGTAGTAACATCCCATGTATAGGAGAGGAATGAGAAAGGCAAGGGGCAGCAGAGAGATATATCTCATCTCCATTCAACATCATTGAGTAGATGAAGAAAACAAATGTAAACATCTCGATGTGGGAGTCATTAGCTATCCCAGGAAAAAGAGATCTATTACAAGTTGCTATTACAAATTGGTTAGCATCAAATCAGTCACCCACCCAATAAGAAGAAGTTCTTACCAATACGTCTTAGCAAGGAGAAAATCAAGAAAGTCACCAAGGTAAAAATTTGAAGCCCCCACCATTATACATCTCATTGATCATTGGAGATAAGTTAGTGCATAATTGCATGATCGATTCAGGATCAAGTAGCTCAATCATGCCAAAACAAATAGTTGATCAGTTGGGTCTTCAATATGAGGTCATCTCTAAGGGTGTGGTGCAATTGGATGGATCAGCAGTAACAATGGTTGGAGTAATCAAATATTTGAGCCTCACATTGCATGTATGTCCCAATGTAATGGTGTTGCAAGATGTATCAGTCATAGACTTGCCACCACTCTTTGCATTGTGTTTGTCAAGAGACTTCACTACTAAAATTGGGGGCTATTTGTCTACTTGATTGGTCACACATGTTATTTAAAATGAGGTATGGAGCTAAGGCTACAATCAGATCTAAGCCCATTGCAAACTTTCACATAGAGCCTCATGTACTGAGTCCAATTAATGCAAATTGTTCAACATTTGATCAAGAGGATTATCCAAGCGCCCATGAAGCAGATACCAAAATTAGATGCATTCTAGACTTGACTCTTGATGAATGGGAAAACAAGAGACATGCTTTTGACCCTTACAAAGAAATGGAGGAATCTGAACTAGGAGTCTATTGTTTGCATGAAGAGAATCCACCTCTCCCTAGCATCACCAAGCCAGACCACAAAGATGATAATGAAGTATGACAGTTATTCTTTGATGGATCAAGGAGCAGACAAGGTGCGGGGAGGAGCTATGCTCATTTCACCATAGGGTATAAAATATTACTCACTTTCCATTTCTAGTTTTCTTGCTCAAACAACATAGCTGAGTATGAAGCCTTAATTCATGGATTGCATTGGGCAAGAAAGAGAGGCATTAAGAATTTGCAAGTATTTGGTGATAGTGAGTTGATTGTGAACCAAGTCAAAGGAAAAAATGCTGCCAAGAATGATCTATTGAAGAACTACAAGAATCGGGTATGGGATCTCATTGAATATTTTGAAGCTTTTAGCATCAATTCCATCCCAAGAAAGAAGAATGAAACAACAGACAGACTAGCAACGATCGGATCAACATTTGATGTTGTAGAAAGTATCAAAAGTGATAAAACCTAGCCTCATATCAAAGTGGTTGTAGACTGGTTGTTTTGGATAATAATAAAATTTGGAAAGTCTTCGAGAATGATAAAAAAATTGTCAATTTTCTACAAAAAGAAGTGAGTTCTCTACCAGAAACCAAGATAAGTTGGAGCAGTAGTATGGTGATAAAGTGGTGCAACTGAGAACTAATAAATTACCAAAAGATCTTGTAACTTTGGAGTCAATCTTCAACCCGAATGATCAATTCTGGAAGGAGAAGACAAACATTCAAGTAAAGGGTAAAGATTTAGAGCCCATTTTAGTAGATGAAGGCAAGACATTGCAAATTGGAAAAGTAAGTACCCCACAGGAGAAATCTGAATTTGTTCAACTTTTTCAAGAATTCTCAGATGTCTTTGCTTGGACTTACAAGGACTTAAGAGGTTTTAACCCAAAGTTGGCACAACATACTATTGAGTTGGACCTAGAATCCAAGCCCAGTAGACAGAAGCAAAGGCCGGTGAATCCCCGCATTGAACCTCTCATGAGAAAAGAGTTGAACAGGATGATTGAAGCTAGCATCATCTTTCCTATCAAACATTCAAGTTGGATAGCAAACTTGGTCTTTGGTGAGAAAGAGAAATGGAGAAATCATATTGTGTGCAGAATTCTATGATCTAAATAGAGCATCACTCAAGAATCATTATCCACTTCCATTAATGGAGAAAATATTTCAGGTTGTAGTTGGTTTAGAAAGGTTTTCATTGTTAGATGGCTACTCAAGCTATAATCGAGATAATGGTGAAAGAAGAAGATCAGTTCAAGATAGCCTTCACTACAAAATGGGGGACATATGTTTATAAGATGTCATTTGGGCTATCAAATTCGGAGAAACATTTCAGCGAGGCTATGGATACGGCGTTCAAGGGTTTAATCAACAAAATAGTGTTAGTATATCTAGATGATATCACCGTGTTCTCAAAGAATGCAACAGACCACCTCTTTCACCTCAGAAAAGTATTTCAAAGGTGTAGAAGGTTCGGAGTGTTATTTAATCCAAAAAGTGTGTATTCTTAGCACATGAGGGAAAATTGTTGGTCCATAAAAGGAACGATAACCAGATCGTACCAAGCCAAGAACACAGATGCTAATCAAACACCACGATCTATAAGATGAAATCAATTCGCCAGAATAACTTTACATAAAACCTTTACAAACAAATGAGAAACAATATCATATATTATTATGGAACTCAATGCAATACAATGAAAATGGGCCTTACTTAAATAGGCAAGGAATAACAATCTAAGAACCAAATATGGTCGTAGATCAAGCCATAAATCAAGGAAATAACTAGTCATCAAAGAAATAGTCAAGACCATAGATTTAGGAGAGAACTAGACATCAAGGATCTAGTCAATATCATAGATCAAGGAAAGAATTGTACCTAATAACTAGGTAATATCTCCTAATATCTAAATAAGATAAAAGAAATATCCACACACATAAGTGGGTGAGGATAAATACAATAAAGGTAAATAAAGTACCTAGGTGAACATGAGCTAAGGTAAATACGTACTCTAACATGCCACATTGTCTCAAGGGAAGGGTTAACAATTGATCCTAAAATATTTGAAGCCATCCAAACACTTCCATTACCACATCACAAGAAATCTCTCCAAAGCTTCTTGGGAAGGATAAATTTTGTCTGCAGATTTGTGCCTAATTTTTCCACTCTTGTGAAGCCTTTAACAATGATGTTGAAGAAGAGTCTTGCATTCAAATGGAAAATAGAAGGAAAAGATATTTTTGAGGCTATCAAGCATGCAATATCACAAGCTCCAACTCTTATTAATCTAGACTTTTCAAAAGACTTCGTGTTGTATTCTTTTGGAGGATCAGATACAATCTCAACTATTTTAGTGCAGCTAAATATAGAAGGTTCAGAACAACCCATAGCATTCTTCATTCAAAGCCTGGAAGATTACAAAGTAAAGTATTCTTTCATTTAAAATTATGTATTAGATGTCGTTAGGAGTTTGAAGAAGTTCAGACACTTGGTCTCGAACAATAAGATTCAACTACTAGTGTCCCATGCTTTGGTGTCAAGGAGTTTCTCCTAAACAAGGAATTGAACGAGAAGAGAGCAGTTGGATCACTCAGGTAATGGAATATGATATTGAAATCAAAGTGACTAAGTTGGTTCGTGGCAAAGGTCTGTGTGATTATCTTGCTTCCAAACAACAAGTTGAGTCAACAGATGAATAAGAGGTTATCCTACTACTGCAGGATGATCAAGAACAACCAGCTAATAATGCACCCATTCCATGTTGGGCTCAAGACTTGGTGCATTATCTCCAAATAGATTTTTGCCCTCTAGAAATGAGTAAATCAAAGAGTATTACAAGCCATTCCATATGTGATTATTGATGGTGTCTTGTTCAAGAAAGATGTTAATGGTGTTCTATTGAGATGCATTGGAACAGTCAAGTTAGGAAGCTATTACATGAGTTCCATGATGACGGAGAAGCGGAGGCCATTTTTCTCCATGAGTAACAAATGTCAAGATCATGAAGGTTTACTACTATTGGCTTACGGTATTTAGTGATTGCTACTCATGGATCAAGAAATACAAGAAATGTGCATTCCTCACGGAAATAAAGGTTAGCAACTATGTCCCTTCATCTAATTTCAGAGATTAGCCATTCATGCAATGGGGATTGGAATTCATTGGAGTGATCAATCTAAATTCAAGTCAAGGCCACAAGTGGATATTTACAAAGAAACTAACTATTTCACCAAATGGATCAAGCAATGACACTTAAGGAGGCAAATGAATCCATCATCTTGGAATTCTATGAAGGGATAGTCAAAGGTTTGGTGTCCCCACCACTATCAAATCAGATAATGCATTGGAATTCCTGGGCACCAGAATCACTTAATGGGCTATCAAGAATGGTGTGTACCTCAACACCTCTTCAAACTATTACCCTCGGGGTAATGGCCAAGCAAAATATACAAACAAGAACCTGCTGAGAATCATCAGAAGAACTCTTGATGAGAATTAGATAACTTGGCACACAAAAATCAAATCATCTCTGTGGGCTGATAGGATTACACCCAAGAAGTCTTGTTGGTCCGAAAATCTGTCGCGTGGACAGATTTATGGATAGACGAGCCAACAGTGTTGCAGGGCTTAGCCCCTCTTTGAGACAGCAAAGCGAAACTGGTTTATTGCTATTTCTACTAGCAGGAACCTATGCAAGTCTCACAGATTCTCGCCTTCGGGGGTTGGGATCTCATCCCGGTAGAGTGTTTCAGGCTGCGAAAAGAAAGGAATGAAAGAAGGAAAAGAGAAAGAACAGATCCGAAGGAAGAAAAGAAATGAATTCCAAAGCAGAAAGGTCAGAAGATTTATGTTTTTAGTTTGGTAGTAAACAGAGCCAAACCTACTTGCATAAATAAACAAAGCAATACTGATAAACAAATGACGGAAAAGTAGATATGAATCCAACAGATTAAACACATACAGATCTAACGTAAGAAAGATCTAATGTATAACACAGCTATTGAGCACAAAGTCTGAATAATTGTATTACTGTTCTTTTCTGTTACAAGAAAGCTCAAAGTCTTTCTCTCCTCACTTCTATTTCTATCTAAAAAATGTTCACCCTTGAATACAACAAGTATTCCAATATTTATAGAAGATGAGGGAGAGAGAAGGCAAAATGGAGCCAACCACTTATTTACAAAGATATTTACAAAATATCTAAAAGTCATGTTGACTTTGACAACTTGGATGGATGACATCATCCCATGATGCAACATGGATGATGTCATCATTTGTGCCAACTTACTTCAGATATTACGGAAAGAAAGTCGGAGAATAGAGAGGAGAAGAAGAAGAAGCAGAAGAAGAAGAAGAAGCTACTCATCATCATCATCCTGCGGCCGAAAAGGGGTTGCCTGTTTCTGGTGCTGCTCAGGTGATGATATGTGGAACTGAGCGCGGTATTCCAAGAACTTGCTGATCATTGGCCCAAATTGATCCTGTGATGGATCCTTGTGCCGTTCACTGATTGCTTCGCAAGTCTCCCGCTCGTCTATGAGCTTTTCCGGGAGTTTGGAATAATCTTTACCCGCCTCGATTAGGGACCCGATGAAGTCCCTACAGGCCAGTAGGTTGTTGATGGATTCGATGTCGAACGTGACTTCTGGCCCTATCCCTTGAGAAGCTATCTCCTTGAAAACCCGGATAGTATCATCAGCTGATCTCAAGGTGAGGGAAGGAGTGAGCAACCCTGGAGTCATAGATAGAACAATTTTCTCCATTTGATGCATTGCATCTAGGGCCTCTTCCTTCACCTTGTCTATCTTTTCCAAAACGAATTCTAGCTGATCTATCCGATAGTCCAAAGTGGACATAGTTTTGTTGAGGGCCCTTGGATGGCCGAAGACTCCGAACTTGACCAGATCTTCGACTGAACAGTCGAACATTTGTTGGAAGGTCTCGTGCTGGAGTCTAGCATGTTCTAACTCTTCTGATATCGGGCCTGCTAACGCTTGGAGTTCCTTATTCGCCTTCTCGATGTTCAGGTATAAACTGATATATTCGGCGATTACTTTTTCACTATCTTTGAGGATCTGGCTCCTCCAAGCAGAAACAGCCATACCTTGCTCGCCGATTTTTGAATACTCATTAATCTTCTCCTGACTGAGCAGCTCAGGAGTCTCGGCGGCAGTTGTGGGAGGTGCACTTCCCATCTTCTGTAAGGCTTGAAGCAGGTATTTATTCTGCTCCTTCAGTAGCCTCTTTTCTTCCTTTGTTTCTTGAAGCTTTTCGCAGAGTGCATCAACTGCGGAAAGAGCTTCCCCCTGGAGACTTTCTGAGGATGTCCCCATTGTGACTTGGGTCACTGTGAAATCTGCCGGAGACAGATCTTCTTTCTCTTTGGTGGGATCGGGGTAGGCTATTTCCATAACCCTCTCACCTGCAGCGCTCTTGGAGAAGCGTGTAACCGGCTTGTGCTTCTTTGCTCCTTTAGCCGGAATGACTGAAAAGTCCATCGGAGCGATGGGGACTTTCCTCTTTGGTTGGCTCAGCTGCTGAGAGATCCAAGCTGGTCCTATTGAAGAAGGACCAGAGACAGAGGGGGAGGCAGCAACGGTAGAAGAGGGGAAGAACGTGGAGACACGCGGCGGCGGCATTGAAAGAACAGCCGCGGAGATGTCCACGGGGGGAAGGGAAACCGCAGCAGCAGAAGAGATAGGAAGGGAAGGGAGCTCGGAGATGAGGGAAGAAATAGAGGAAGACAAATCAGCGAGAGAGGAGAAGATGGACGAAGAGGCAGGGGAGAGAGTAGAAGAAGGGGGAGAGGACACAACCAAAGGAGTGGTTGCCGACATCTGAGGAAGGGGAGGAAGAGAAGAAGAAGGGATAGAAGGGACCTCTGAAGTTGTAGCGATGCCGACATCCTGGGTGGATGGGCGTATAGGACTATCCTCTGTCAATTCTTTCTCTGGCGAATCCAGAGTTATTACTTGTTCAGGCTCTGAAGGAAGAGGACTTTCAGGGGCTTCCTCCTGAATGGTGCTAGGTTCACCTTCGGCACCTTTGCCTTTCAGCAGCTTCTTTGTCCTTGGAGGTGCGTTGCCCAAAGGGGAAGTCGTGAAATCTACCCCGAGGTAGATTAGTCCGTTCATGCGGCACCAATGCTCCGTTCTCCGCATAGTTTCTTTTACCCTCTCCTCAATTGTTTGAGGAGCCTTGCTTCTGTCAATGTCCGGGAAGGGCCAATCATCCCCTTCTGTGTCATTATACACTTTGTCTACTTCGTCTTCCGTGGTTTGGAAGCCTTTTGGGACAATGGCCACTCCGTATTGGATGATTTCCGTTAATGCCAAGCGAGAGTGATCCTTTCTTCTGAGTTCTACCTCATGGAGAACGTCAATGTAGATATCCTCAATCTGAGGGACATGAATCGGATCAAGCTTAGCCCTTGGTAGACAGCCCCTAGGGTCGAATGTAGGCCTTGCTGGGAAATCATGCTTTAGGTTGAGCAATTCTAGCTCAGCAAACATCTCCTTCGCCTTGTGATAGCTGGAGCATGTGTAACGGCCTACTGTGAGGGGGAAAGGAGTTCCGCCCTTCTTTCTCTTGAGGCACTTTTCATGGTATGTGACGAGCTGTCTTGACAGTTCCAATAAAATCAGCTTTGGTCCAGCATACCTCGGTAGCCTGGTTGGTTCTCCCAAAAAGTTGGCAGCCCTTAGATAGGTGAACGTGGGAAATTGGGTGAACAAGGCTCCCCATTTCTCTGTGACTGCCACTATGTTTTTGGTTGTCCGGCTATGAGTCAAATTTGGCCGCAACATGCACATGATGTGATAGAAGAAAACATCATTGATTTTAGCAAATTGAGGGATACTATTCTCTAGTCTCAGCTCTGGATAGTAATCAAATATCTTGGCCTGAGGCCATACTCCACTTCGGTTGAGCCCTGGGTAATCCCTTGCCGATGCTGCAGCGTAGACTACATAGGAGTTCATATGAAATACTCCAGTTGTGGCAAGCTGTTGTAGCTGCTCAGAGATGGTGTTGCTTATTATTTCACCCCAGCAAAAGCGCTGATCGGGCAAATTCTTATTCATTGTCTCCAGGTACCGCAGCATCCACTTATGGAAATAGTGGGCATCTGAAAGCCCGAAGACTCTGCTTAGGAAAGTGATAGTATCACTGAGTTCCTCTGAGAAATCACTTCGGTGGATAGTCTGAGGCCACCGGGTCACTACCTTCTTATTCTTTAGGTAGACCTCATTCATTAACTGCATGCACTGGCCTTCGTTGTCTTCCCAGGCCTTGATGCATTCCTGTTGGCTAACAGCCACGTAGTTCCGGTGGTGAGGGATGCCAAGCATCAACTCAAAATGACGGGCAGTGAGGTTTATGACTACCTCGCCCTTGCTATTCTCGACACATCTCGTGTCTTTGTTGAAGGATTGTGCAACAACCATCATAAACTCGTTATTCACAGCGCTGACAGGGATTCCTCCGGCAAAGTGCAGGGCACTGCCTATTAGTTTGTCCATCCATGGACTTCTTGTAACCTTTTGAGTTCTAAGCCAGAACTCATCCATGTCAATGTGACCCAATTCAGAGTCCCGGACATCCATACTGCACTCAGCCTGTGATTCGGGCATCCTGACCTTCTGATATTTGTATTTCATTTCTTCTTCTGTTAGCTTTGCCTTTCCTCTTGGTTTGGTGGGCTTCTTGCTTGACGTAGACATGTGTTCTTTCGAACTCAGCTGCTGATCTGCACGAAGAAGAAGAGAGACCCAATCCAAAAAGGTTGAATTAGTCATTTGATCTTCCATTGGAAAGCTTAGCAGGAGGAGTTAGAGATTTAAAGGCTCAGGGCGCAGGAAAAATACAATTGGCAGGCCAAATAGATAAGGCGCGCAAGAAAGGAATGTTGCAGAGGTTATATTGGCGCCAAAAGCGCATGGCGCATGGATGAAGCAGGTTGCATTTTATAACAGGGCGCACAGGAAATGCGTGTTACATTGGGGTTCGATGCGCCCTATGGCGCATGGAAAGATTGTGTAACATGGACGAATGATGCGCCAAAGGAATATAGCGCGGCGCATGGAGGGTTTACACAACATCATGTTACTGCATGGGAGGGTGCGCCAGCGCCTATGTAATCTTTATACTTGCGCGAAAAAGGCTTTTGTTGCATCGAAACTGGGTGCGCTCTTTGGCGCATGGAAACATTATGCAGCATGGACAAAGGGTGCGCCGAAGGCTTTTTAAGGAGGCGCGGGTTTTACACTTGGAGCATGCAAAAGGGGTGCGCTCAGGGCGCATGATTTCAAACTGCAGCAGGATGGAAAGGGGCGCCATTAGGCGCGGATTTTGAAAGTGTTGCATGGTGTGTGAGTGCGCCGAGGGGCGCAACTGTCCTTTTTGTAACAAGGCGCGCCAGTGCGCCAGAGAACACTTTCTCAAACATATTCATTCTTTTCTCCATTTCAAAGGCCGCTTGGACAAAGGGTTTCATATCAAAAGATCCTTAGACCAAGCCATTTTAAAACAGCTCCCCTTCCAGCAGATCTGGAAAGAGGGAGGAGGAGGAAAAGAAAAGAAAAGAAGAAAACAGGCCAGCAAACCAAGGGGGAAACCAGCCTAAACAAACCTCAGTAAAACAGGCCAGCAAACCAAAACGAAAACCAAGAAACGCCCAGACCAAGAACACGAAAGCGAGAACATGAAAGCACAGAATGGAAAAGAGGGAGAACCTCTTACCTTAGGTATAGCAAAAATTCCTTGAGCGGGTCCACAACACGATGAAAGTGACAGAGCAGGGGCTGACAAGTCCAGAAAGTATCACGTGCTCGACAAAAGAATGAAAATGACATTGGGCGCGCACGGATATTTATAGAAAAACCTGTCATTAATGCGCCACCAACCTTTTGAAATGGCGCATGGAAACTGCTGTCGACAAGGGAAAGCGTGCGCCCTTTGGCGCATGGAAGGAAATGGCAACAGAAGAATGAGCGCGCCTTTGGCGCACCAAATTCGTTGTCGACATGAAGTTAGGTGCTCCCTTTGGCGCGCCAAAAATTGGTGTTGCATGTAGATTACGTGCGCCCTTTGGCGCACCGAGAAGCGTGCTAACATGGAAAACCATGCGCCAAAGGCTTTTAAGGGGGCGCATCAAAATTATGTGTTACAAGGAAAATTCATGCGCCCAGCCAAAAAAGGCTCAAAAAGACTAAGTTCGAAAACTAGATTTCCCGGGGAGGGATTTTACGACGTTTCGAACGCGAAGGATCCCTAACGAGGGATCGAAACAAAATTTTCGGTATGGTTATCGGTAAAATTGCCCTTGTCAATTTTACGGGATAACAGTCTATAGGAAGCTACCCCTACAAGCTTGTATATGGAAAAAAAGTACTTTTACCTATCTCACTTGAGTTACCTGCATTGGAACTCATGAAACAGTTGGAACTAGTCAAGTTTGAGCTGTAGAAATCAAGTATGCAGAGCTGTTAGAACTAGAAGAAACAAGAGATCATGTAGTACAGACCATGGAGAAGGATCAAGCATTGATCAAGAGGATCTTTGACAAGAAAGCTAAAGCTAGGACATTCCAAGTTGGAGACTTAGTATTGAAGTGGGATGTTGATCGTGCAAGGCCAAGTAAGCATTCCAAATTTGATGCCATATGGAGTGGCCCATATATGATCACTGAATACAAAGGTAGTAATGCCTTCCGATTGGATAAGTTAGATGGTGAAGAATTGTAGATTCTAGTCAATGGAATCTATCTCAAACATTGCTACTAGAAGGAAAATGTCTCACCTTTGTACATATTAGTCTAGGATTTCTAATTCCTCCAAGTGCTTGTGCACATTGTTGTTGTTGTTAGAATAGGTTTCATTTCCCTAAGTGTTGGTGCACATGCTCTATTGCTTCTAGTGTATGCTTGTATACAGTTCATCTCACTCCCGAGAAGAGAATTGTAGCCATAAAAGAATCAAATCAGCAATGTTTCAATCACTCAAGGATGAAGGTCATAGGTTTCAGATCGGATTCAAGGTTACCAGGTAGAATCCATGCCCAATGGACTTCTAAGGCTACTGGTCTCTTCATCTAGTGAGAAGATGGCCCCGAAAGTCACCAAACTATTATCCAAATAAATCTCCTAGCTATTTGGATAACTTTTACTTTCATTCTAGCTCTGATGCTTCACATTTCAGGTTGTGTGCACTTCTTGCATGCCCCTTTGCAGTCTTGCCTTCAAAATTGGCTAAGTCCCTACAATCCTGTCATGCGCCTTCTTTTCTCTTCGGCCCCTGTGTGCCCTTCCTCAGTTGGATGCTCGCACCCTACTTCCATACTTGCCTTCTATGAGTATGCCTTCTTTTTTGCTACGTGCGCACCTATGCGCATGATTTCCCTCTGCTTTCCTTTCACATGCTTGCATCTTGCTTCGCGCCTTATTTCCTTACTGCAATTCTTCCATGCACCTTCTTACTTCTCCCTTTACATTATCCTCCTTCCATCTCCCCTTATGTTCCTTCCTCTTGCACACGCGCCTTCCACACCTTCCTCCTGCGTGCCCATTTTCTTTCCTATTCCATCACGCCCTTCTTGTGCACCCCTCTCTGCAGACTTGCCTAAAATTGGCTAAGTCCCTACTCTTCATCTTGCATTCTTGCATATACCCTTCTTATCACATGCCTTCTTTTCTTTTCTCCTTCCGCATGCCCTCCTTCGATGAAACTTCAAATGGTCATAACTTTTGACCCAAAGCTCCATTTTTCACAAAATTTGACTTTCTAAAATGAGCATGACATCCTCTACGCCACAGAAATTGGATTTCTTAATTTTAATGAGGGTAGATATATGAAAATAAAGGAAACATATTCATCTCCATTCAATCAAATGCTCATTCCCGTTAAATGACAAAAATGCCTGACAGACCCAAAACATCTACCTACACTCAGAATGCCATATCTCTTGCAATTCTCAACAAAAACACAAAAATTGGTACCATTTGAATCATGTTTCGAGCCCAATGCACAGAACCAAGAAATCTAGAATTTGATGAAGAATCAATGGTGGTGATTTTGTAGAA
This sequence comes from Taxus wallichiana var. yunnanensis, assembly GCA_018340775.1. Taxonomy (NCBI): domain Eukaryota; kingdom Viridiplantae; phylum Streptophyta; class Pinopsida; order Cupressales; family Taxaceae; genus Taxus; species Taxus wallichiana. Next base: position 720,177,306 of record CM031234.1, on the reverse strand, counting down.
AACGTGCCCAATTCAAAACAGTGTTTTATTTGGTAGTTGGGATGCATTCAATGAAGCATGGGTAGACATTTCTCACATTGCAAGTTATGGGACAATATGGGGGCCTTTTGCAAGCAACATAACATCATTTCACTCCATTTATGACATCTTACAAGTGGTGGGAGGATAGATTTCGGGATTTCCATTTTCCTTCTCTCCTCTCCTCTCAAAATTCTATAAATTGGAGTGTTGGGATCATTGTAAAAGAGATAATTTTGAGTAGAAAAACTATGTCAAAATTGTTTTGTGAAGCCAATGTGTTGCAGGCCCTTATAGTGGACTCCTTGCATGGTGATCCAGGCCTTATTCGTAATAGATTGAACTATGCATATCATGAAAGTAATAGATACAAGTTTGTGGATATCTCTTCCCCTACTTTGTTTGTTGCATTCTTCTTGCCCTTTCAATCTCATGAAAATATATTGTGTTTATTTATGCTCTTGCAGGGATTCATTATCATTGTGTGTGTGTGAAATATTATTGTGAATGCATTTGCTAGACTGTGGAGAATTGTTATCACCCCATCTAGTATGCACTTTGCCTTTATTTTTCACACATTGGAAGGCTATCCTCACTCCCTCCTTTCTTGGTGTATCACCTCTTTAGTTTAGGCTTTTTTCATGCACTCTCTCTCCCTGGTCCCTTGGAAAGTTAGATTAGGAAAAGATATTTTTTCTACATTAGAGTAGATTGTGGCAAGTAGTTTAGGAGCAAGAACTAGCTTTCTCTGGAGGTCTATCTCAAGTAGCAAGTCCCGTAACTTGGAGATAGTACCCATGTTATCCAGTCACACCGTGAGCTCAAGCACACACACTTGTGTAAACTATAGGGTGTTGTGATTCAAAGATAAAAATACTCTCGAACTTGGTGGTTAGGAGAACTCCTTCCAAGTAAAGAGAAGGAGATAGTTCAAGAGGAAACATTGGATATAAGAAGTATTGTATTCCCAAAACCTACAAGAGCTCCTAAGAAGGCCATAATCCTAACTAAAACCCATGTAGATTAGCAAGGATTCTGGACTTTGGAAATATTCACTTTACAAAGTGACAAGTTGAAAGGTGAAATCCCAATGAGCAATTATAATGTTACACATATCCCCTTGGGAAAATCTACTAGAGAAATCTTGAAACAGGATGTTATAGTCATTGTTGGTGGTTTGTTGCAAAAGATAGATTAAGATGAAGAAACCAAGAAACAATTAAAAGAAAAACTCAAAGTATTATCTTCATATGTGCATAAATGGATACAACCTGATGATGAAAGGCAGGAAATAATTTCTTCTATAACCCCATAAGTATTAAGTGAAGTAGACAAATCCAAGGAAAAATTTGATGTTGTGGATAAATGGAAGGAGGATTTATCTAAAAAAGGAAATAAGATTATAGAGGACACAGTGAAATTTTATGATCAATTGACAAAAAAATAAAATGATGCTAGAGAATAGATAGAAAAATGCACTGATGAATTACATTTTTGGGAGGGTATTTTACCCAAATTTGAGGTAGTAGTTGACTTTGATGATCAATTGATAGATTAAGAAGAGATTATTCCACAAAAATAAATTGGCACACAACACACCTATCTAGATGCAATTTAATTGAGGATTGATATTCTGAAAGAAGTCAAGGAAATATTGTGTACAAGAAGGATCTCAATTGCAGAATGAAATGATTAATTGGATGGTAAATTTGATAAAATAATACCTGATGAAAATAGAATTACTTATGACAATTTAGGGACAATTTCCCTAACAGAGGATTTTGATCAAAGAATTTATGAAATCTCTTTCAACTACAAGTATTATTTAGGGGTTTATCACCATAGAACAACATATAACTAAATTATCAAAAGGGTTGAGGAAGAGTAAGATTGCAATGAGAGAATTTGATCAAATGATGAAAAGACAATGTACCATACTCATGTTCCATGTTGGGCCAGATGAAGAAGACATCTTAAGAATATTTCATAAATTTGATGCATATAATGAAAGAATGTCAAAATCACAGGAAAAGGATGTCAAAGAACTTGAAGTTGATCCCAATGTACCATGAACAAGCTTAGGCTTGTTTCCTCAAAACTTTCTTTCATCATTTTGTTTATCTTCATAATTGTATATTTTCTTAAGTCTGCAAATTTCAATTATGCATGTAAAACAATGTAATACAGTATGATTTCATTTTATTTTAATAGAAACTTAAATCTATTATGAACATGAAATTCATTGTAACACTTTAAAAAAATTGCATTTGTGAAAAAAACAAAATGGGGTTCTATAGGGGCCCCAACCCAGGAAAACATTTGCATACATCTTTGATATTATACCAAAAAGGAAAAGGGGGAATCTTCTTTAAAACCTTATTCTTCCTAATTGTAAATTCCTTAGTCCTAGCAGCCATTTGTATAAATAAAACATCCCTTGCCAAACTATGAGACATGTCCAGAGCCATAAGCTCATCAACACTCGCCCTAGGACCATCCAAAATGTCAACCAGCTCTAATTTCTTCTTGTAGGAAGAAAATCATTCTTTAAGATCTAAACCACCCTTGGAAAGAATCTTCTTCCCAACGCTTTCAAGGTAGAAGATAGAATGGAAGTGCGATCAAAATTTGGGAGTGTAATTACAGAATTTTCTGGAGTAGATTGAGCAGGATATTTTGAGTTGGACTCACCCCTGTATTTCTTCATGAAGAATGGTGATGCCCCAAGAGGTTGTGAAGGCAAATATTTTGTTGGCCTCTTCTCCAAAGTAGAAACATGTTGCTCCAACTCAGTCACCTTGTGAGAAAGAGCAGGCACAGTGTCTATAAAATTCCCTTCATCGAGCACATAAGATTCTACAGAATTTATTTTACAGTAAATTCCTCATTACAAATAAAGGGACATGTATTATCAATTGCACCCTTCACAGCTGGCTTGCACTTAAGCCAAAATTGTTTCAATCCCTCAAGAGTCTTTTTATTTTCCCACCTGAATAGATGAAAGTACATCATCTAGAAAGTAGAGAAAATGAGACTAATCTTGATTAGTCTTTGAATCATAGATACCTACGAAAAGCTTGAGCTGTCAATGACCCATTATAGTCTTCTGGATCCACAATCTCAAATAGCATCCTCACAAATGCTTCATCTGGGCCTGATAAGTCAAAAATTGAATTTAGGTCTTTAGATGAAAGTTCTTTCAAACTGGATGCTAATGCTACTCCTACCATATTGCAGAAAAATAATTTCACTAAGCTTCTCACACTTAAAAGAAGGGATGTGAATTTGTAGAAGAAATGGTGGGAATTTATAGTGAAGATGAGGTTGGCGAGTTAAGATGAGAAAAATCATGGTGAGTTGATTGCTAAGATTGTCTATGATATCCGCACGAGGGAGATAAAAGTGAAGTAGACTGATATCACTCAAAAAGGAGGTAATTGGCCTAATGTAACACAACACATGTGGAAATACTCAACTCAAAAATATATGACAATAATTGTGTGTGTTTCGAGGTGGATTCCCAAAAGGCGAGAATGATTAACATCAAATCAAACTATTTGGGGGCGCTCAAAAAATCATTAAAAAGGTTTCTCAACCTACCTAAAATAGGAATGATTAAGTTGATGATGTCAAGTGGGCATCTCATTCATCACAAAGGAGTGAAATATACACATGGCAACATTTATAAAGATTTTTCCACGTGGCATGATTGGGAATGAGATATTTTCAAAGCAGAAGAATCAAATATTGTTCCTTAAGAATATTCCTTGAAAATATTCAAATTTTGGGGGAAAAATAAAACAAAGAATCAAAGATTGTATAGATATGAGAGGCATGTTCTCATATCGAAGGGGGTTAAAATTTTCTAAATTTTAGAAGAGATAGAGATTTTGATGTGTTTTCTTGAAATATGAATTTTAATGAGATTCATGTGAGTTGTTTTACTTCAACTTTTCCTATGTCAAGATGGTTACAAGTGTATAGCCATTGATAAACATTAAGATCATAGGTTTTATGTTCCCTTTTTAAGGAAATTGAATATCTGAAAATAAAATGTGTGCATGCTTATTAAGCTTTGTTATACTTTGTTCTTAAGACAATATACTTTAAATCAATTAGCTATTTTTCCTGTTGCAATCTTTCATTTTATGGCTCCTATGAGTTACACTAGATCTAGTCTTAATGGTGGTATTTTTGTAATTGAATTTATATTGTAATCGAGTTTTCTTTTCACGGTACAACCACGCTTTTAAATTCATAATGTTACCCTTTTGTTGCTAAGATTTTTGTAAGCCTTTGAGTGTATCTTAGGTGTAATAAGTAGTGAGTTGTGAATATTTTGTCAAGATATTTACATGAGCTTTCATGTGTAATTTCTTGAAGATTGTATGAAATCATGCATTCTTGGGCTTCCATGAGTGTATACCTTCTCTCTAAGGGACTGTTTCTGACCAATTGAGTGTCCTTTTACCTAGAATGATTCCTGACATTGCTGGAGTTCTAAGAAACATATCATAGTAAATTCCATCTTGTTTTAATCTCCCATTCATACAAAATATAAACCTACTACTTTGCTCAAATCCTACAATTCACATTTTTTTCCTTGCTTGTAAGCAATTGTCAAGGGGCTTTGCAAATTTTACTTCCCTTTCCATAAATATGCAAGAGCAGATGGAAATTCATGTTGTCTATGGTAACCTGAGTTCAAATGGAGTGACATATGCACAGTTTAGTGTGACAACTTGTGAATGATTTAAATAGTGCATTCAATGGCCATGATCATCCATGACCGATTTGTTTGTTCTCAAAAATAAGTTAAGAAACTAAAGGTTTAAATCGTCACTTTAAATTTTCAGTTACACAAGGGTTCTCTCACCCAATTCAAAGGTAGGGCCTAAAGCAGCAGGGAAGGTCATCCCCTTTGTATGTGTTACCCAGTCCCTCCACAGCTAGGTTCAAATGAGTATGTCAGACATCTTCCTCGGCCACCAAATGACATAAAAAATTGTCATCCTTGAACCATATCACTTTGATCATTGATGTTGTGTGGCTCCAAAAAGAGGTGTAAATTTGGGTACCAACAAGTCAAAAATCTATGTTTTCCAATTCTATGTCTACTACATTTGCACATGCTTCTACTAGTGGATATTTATCTCTTAGGCATCCCGCTAGGTATGTTATTACACATGTTAATGATAGTTTCTCTTTGTCTCCTAAGAATCCCATTAATTCTACTATTATACATAATTTTTCTAGTGGCTCTCTATGTCCTTGGATTCCTACTATGTCTCCTATTGCACATACTTCAAATAGTGACTCTTTATCTCATAGGCCTCCTACAAGGTCCCCTATTACACATAATTATTCTAGCACTTTGTATCATGTTAGGCCTTCGGTGCACAAGATTATCTTCACAAGTCTTTCCATCCTAGGTCTCCTATGACTCATAATTGTCTTCTACACATGTTATAAAGGATTATCCTTATTCTAATATGATGCACTTGAGGTGCAAGGCTCCTTCACCTTATGGGTCTACACATGCCTCTTTATGAATCTTTTGGACCCCTAAATTTGTATTCTTTATTCTTTATGTCCTATATTAGGACTAAGCATTCTTTATTCATGGTCTATTATTCTTTGGAGGGATGTGCACCACTTTGAGGAAGTTTGTGCGCAAAAATAAGAATGGGGAGGAAGCGCACGAGGTTAAGAAGTGAGCACACAAAAAGGGGTAAATAATAGCTCTTAAATATGAGAATAAATATCGCAAGTAAGGAAGGCTAAAGATGTGGCACTAAGAAAGGATAGAAGAACATGCAACAATGAAAAGTTCAGAGAAGGCATGCAGGACAATGAGGACCAATTATAGATAGGGAAAAGAATAGACTACGAGTTATAGATTGGAATACTTGCATGGATTTGGTGGAATAATTGATAAAATGGGAACTTGACTAAATATACGTGATAAAATTCTAAAAGTATCACCATGCAGGAAGCAGATTTATGGCGGCAGGTGGTTGTATTTAGATGTCGTGTGTGATGAAATAGTTTAATTGATAGTTGTAACTCAAGAGCTATTAATAGATCTTGGATGAATGGTGAAGGAAAGTCCCCATTAGTTTAAATACCCTATGTGGGATTCATTGTAAAGAGTATATATTTGTAGCATTGTGTACCGGCATAATTTGAGTTAATTATGCTATATATTTGTGTGAATGAAACATATGTGTGAGTCAGTAAGTCACTTGGATATTATGTATTTGTGTAACTATTGATTAATATATGAGAAAGTGTAAGAAAGTGTATTTTGGAGCAGTGATAGTGTTTGTGCATCATATGTGTTTAGTTATTTTATGGTTTTTGTCTTATGTGTATTAAAACATCTAACTCCACTTCAACTAAGCTAACCTTGATGAAACCCAGAACCTTTCACACTTCGTGAGCTCGCCTTAGTTCACACTCGGCGTGATAGGCTAGTGTGAATGGTAAGGGAAACTTGTGCACATTGATTCCTATAACTCGTGTGCATGTGTATGGGATTACAACACAACTATACATGTAAAATTTTGGTTCCATTATTGGGACATCATGAACATGCAAAGACGAAGCAGAAAAAATGTGCTTAGGTTAACATGGGATAATATCGAGGCTTGGCTACACACTGTTGAAGATGCCTTCACATAAAAAAAAAAAATTGAGCTGCAAAGATTGTTTGCCAAGCACGTGGATAGAATCGAATATGTATGATGTGTGGTATTAGACATTTTCTACGAACTCCTACTATATTTTGTATGCATGGTTAGTAGATTTTTTCCAAGGAAAAGTCATAATTTGGGAAGGCATTATCCTTAGACTCTTGAGCACATAAGAAAACTTACAAAACATCACACGACTTGGACATGTGCGGTGGAGTCTTGGTGGAAAGGTACACTCCATAGTTATATTATTGAATACTCGGTTTCAACATTTTCTTGTGTAGATGAAGCACTTGTTCAATTTCTTGAGAGAGCTGCGTAGATCATGCTTAAAGTAATTCCCCTAGGAAATTAAGAATTTGATGGTTGACATGGGAATTAATAATTTCCTAATTGAAGGCTAAATGGTTCATAAGCATGGGCGGCCAGACGAGAAATGGTAAGGATAGGAGAAATCAAGACTAAGCCATGGATTCCTCATATGAGTGCACCTTGAGGAGGATGTGATTTGAAGAATGGAGGTGCAAGGAATTATAAAAAGGGATTTTCTATGTCTAATAAATTACACTCCGAGACTACGGGGAAGTGTTATCGCAAATTTGTACCCCTACAAATTTGGATAACCTATTCAAGATTTGAAGTACAAGCTTGTGACATGCGGACGACCATCAAACTCAACCCTAGACGAAGAGAAAGACACTATGTGATTCAAATTGGTTGAGTTGGTCTTAACTCACGGTGGTAGCGAGCGCGCGCGAATGTCCGAATTGGCGATCGAGCCCATCATGGAATTGCGAGTTCAATAGGGTGGACACCTAGGTTGGATGCCTAGGTTGGACGCTTGGGTTGACGACATGGTTAGATGCCTAGGTTAGACACCTAGGTTGGGCCCGGGTTGGGTTGGACGACAGGTTGGATGCCCGAGGGTTAGTCGGATGAGATGGATGGATGGGTCGATCGGCCGACTGTTGTAGCAGCACAGGTGACGAGCTCATGTTGGTCGGGTCAGAGGTGTATAGACAAGATGGATGGCGTTCAACCCCCTTTGGGTTGAGCAGTCACAGTGTTAGATGTCATCCAACCTCAAGTATGGCATACAAGTTAGATGAGCGTCCAACCCCCTTGGTTGGGCGGCCACGAGGGTGGTCGGAAAGCACATGGTACGGTCAGAGATGGACGGTCGTCCAACCCCCTTGGTTGGACGACCAAGGATAGATGGGCAACCAAGGATCATCCAGAATCCATGGTTAGACAAATACCAGGATTGACTGGTGGTTGGTGTATGACACAAGGTTGGACGATTGTACAATCCCCACAAGTGTACGAACAGAGAGAGATTGTCGCCCAACTTAGGATGGGCGGTCTATGGTGTGAAGATGGTGACTCCCAGGTTGGTCGGCGACTAGAAGAATGTACAGCCTACAATTTGGACAGAGACGTCCAACCTTCCCAGTTGGGTAGAAAATTTATTAGATGGCCTACTCATAAATTGTACACCCCATATGGTTAGATGTTTCCTAACCCCACATAGTTGGGTGATCTGCAAGATAGATGAGTCATAGGCTAGGCGAAGGTAGGTGGGTGAATGACAACCCAACAACTAGAATTAATGAGGCATGGCACCCATGACTACCCATGCAAGCAAAGTACTAAATCGTATGGGCACCCATACCTCTTTAATGTATCATGCTGGTTGGTGACCCAAATTGCCTATATATTGTAAAATCCACCTCATTTTGAGGAGAGACTTTTTGAAAAGCAAAGGAACTCTGTCAAAATTGTTCCAGAGCTATTATGAGCTAAAGGCCTCGAATTTGGGCTTATTGTAAAGGATTTTTCCTTATGCCTATATTGTAATGGATTGTGCATGTTTCTGAGCAATAAAATTGGTATTTTGTGGCTTTTCTTGCCCTAATTCGAGTTGTATTGCATCTTTTGCCTTCCATTATGTTTGTAGGTATATTGTGCATGTTTATATCTCTTTGTAGGACCTTTTAATTTGTTGTGCTTTATGAATATAGGGAATTAAATATTGTCTTAGACTGTGGTGCCTCCACCTGCCCTCTCTTACCTTTTTTGCTCCCTATTTTTCACTCACTTAGATTGTCTCACCCTTTCTTGGTGCATCACCTTCCTTTAGAGTAGGTTTATTTTTATGCATTCTTCTATCCCTATCTCCTTGGAAAGCATTAGGGTAGGATTAGTTTAGTTTTCCATTCTCTTTACTTTGGAGAAGTTGGCACGTGTTATGATAATAAGTTGGCTTTCTCCGAAGGATTATCCTACTTGCAAAGTCCCACACTGCGCAGATAATCACATGCTATGTCAGTTACACTAATTTCCTCACACACAAATCACAAGTAATCAGGGGTGTTGTAATTTTGCAAGATGAGGAAGATCAACAACATTGGTCAAGGCGGGAGAAGGAAGCAAGGACAAAGAGATCAAGGGAGGAGTAATAGTGTATCGGGGAGATAACAAGATATCCATAGGATGAAGAATGGAAGTACAATACTAATGGTATCGTGATCTAACCTATCGCACCTACTCATGTAATTGGGCCAACCGATACAAGAGAACAAGAAATAATTTAAAGTGATGATGACGAGGAAGTAAAAAAATATAAGGAGAAAGATACTTTGAGTATCAATTTCCCATATGTACTAAAATCACTACAACCAATGTTGAAAAGAATCCATTCAATCTTAATCTTATGAAAGCACAAATATTTAGCATGATGAGTGCTAATACAACAACACCAACACTAACGAGTGTGCGAAGGAAATGTGCCAACACAAAAGTTTGTTGGGAATAATCCATCAACTATTAGTGGAAGTGGGAGTGGAAATGCCATCCCAAAAACCAATTCTCTATTCTAAGTCAGAGTTGTAAATACCACGCAATAGGTGGTAGTGCCTAGTATATTTTATGAGATGGCTTTATATATAACGGAACACAATGGCATCAAAAACATAGCAGAGCATGCTCACAAATGTGAACTAATATGGCATGCAAAGGGCATAACTTTGTCATAGAAGAAAGCAAGTCGAGTTTAAAACAACCTTGTTTGATCGTGCTCATACTTGGTATAAAAGCATGATCCATTACAAGTTGTCGTGGACTATGACCAGTTGAAAGTAACCTTCTTAAAAGAATTTGATATACTAGAGTTTGAGCAGAAAAGTATCTCAACCCTCAAATAAATTAAGCAAGAACTAACACGGTGTGTGTGTGTATGACACACATTTCAAAATGTTGATTTCTAAACTTTCTTACGAGATACATCTGACTCAACATGTGCAATGGTTTGTAGGTGGACTACTAATGTTATTCATACGCGCCCTTTTGCACAAGACCTTCACAAACCCCGGAAGCCCTAGAAGAAACACTGCATCCCAAAGTAGTTGGTATTATTAATACGAGCATCACCTCATTTATGGAATCATAGATTGCATCCGTGGCAACCAGTTGGAGAAACGATGGAAAATAACGCTACGAAACACGTAGTCGAGTGCGATGTACTAATTGTGAGGTAGAAGGCCACACCAAAAATACATGTCCACGTAGAAATCTAAAAGTTGTGCTTTTTGCTTGTGAAATATGTGAAGGATGTCATGATGCACGGAACTACCCCTATTACATCATTCCAAGAAAACAAAAGTAGCTACCTATTGTAAAATTTTGATGTGCATACACATGACAAAGCAAGCTCTGAATAATTGATCATATCCGAGAAGCTAGATTATTGGGGCTCAAATAAGCTACAATTGATAATGTTAATGAAGGATGTGGAGGATATGGGCAAGGATAAAATGGTCAATGTCGAAGTGGATGTGGAGATGAAAGATTCTCATCGCGGACTTATTACAAGTGTGGATCGCCATATCATTATCAACGCAACTACCCATCATTCTTGGTATGTGTGCATTATCAAAAAGAGCATAAGGTAGAAGATTGTCTAGATATGTATGCACTCATGAAGGGAAAAAGTGAGAAAGGAATGGGAATGATCAAAATTACATGGAATATGGTGGAAGAGACTAAGCCTAAAACTATGCCAACAATGGAACCTTTAGCCAAGGTACGAGATAACAACACGAGCCAATACCCATGCACAAGAATATCCTTTGAACAAAATGAATCGAAAGAGACATGTTCTAGAAATCCCTATCCAAATGGTAGGCAATAGAAGGAAATTCTTCAAGAAGAAAAAGAATTGGTCCGAGAGCTTCAAAGAGAGATAATTTCTTACAAAAGGAGCAAGGTTGCGGAATGAAAGACTTGAAGATTCTCGAGGAAGATAAGGTAAGAACGAGTTTTAGGAGGTCTCAGAAAATTGTGCACATAGTGGATATTATCATTACCGAGCTAATGGTTGTCACATAAATTATGAAAGATGGCGCTAGGAAATTAATTGGAGCAGATACATAAGCATAATGTGAAATCGGAAAAAATGGAGGGATTTTATAGGGAAATCTTGGTTGATGTTTGCATAGATGGATGGAACGTCAATGAAATATTGGTAAACATAGGCACGGCAGATTAATATTTTTACCATGGACACTTGGAATAAAATGGGATGACCAAAGTGTTGCATCAATTTCCACATGTCTTGTTCATGGCAAAAACAACATAGGTAGTGTTTATTGGGGTACTAAGGAATGCCATCATTAGCATAATAGGAGTGAAGTTCCGTGGATACTTTGAAGTGATACCTCCGGTGGAAGCAAACAGCTTTTCCAACCCTACTGGGAAGGCCTTGGTGCTATGCACACAATGTTAACTTTTGATTCAAGAAAAGGTATGTAAGTTTGTGTAATCTTCCTAATGGATCCAAAACAAAGCATGGTGTATGTTGAGAATGTAGATGAATATGAATATTTAGAGCACATCTACAACATACAAGCTACAAGGATGGAAAACTATGAACTCATGCTAGAAGGTGAGATAATGTGGGGTGATAACCAATCAATGTCAAATACAACTAGTTTAGCATGCAACAATTTGGCGTATGGTTCATATGAATTGATAGGGTGAGATTGTGATATGATTAAAAGTGAGCCAAAGTTGCCAATTGTTCAAGAGCTAAGTATATTGGCATAAATATTGGGAGGATAAGTAAGGAAAACACCCAACCCGACAACTCTCAATGGAAGTGAAGATGTACATGATTTCATCGAAGAGGTGGAAATATATATGCAACCCAAAATGGAACGCATTAAGTGTTTAATATACTTGTTGAAAGGAACCACAACAAGATGGTGGATGACATATAGACCAGTGTTGAAAATACGGGAAATGGTACAAGAAGCTAGGCACATTAGATTTGAGAAAAATAATGAGGTACAAAGATTTCCAAGTTATAGTGGAGTCACTAAACCTGAAGTGCATCTTCAAAATTGCAAGGACCTATGGACAAGTGAGGCACACAAAATCAACCCGACATTGTGGACGCATGTGTTCTATCACACATTGTGTGTATGGGCACGCGCATGGTACGTCATATGTGAGTTGCGCAGAGAAACAAGTTCCTTGACAAAACTGAAAGATAGTTTTATATATACTTTCTCTTTTGCTTCTTCAATCCCTCAGTTGAACTACCCCTTCAGTGTATCAAAATGGCAGTATTTGGAAATGATGATGTCATGGAAGGGCCTTGGCACTACATAAGGAAAAGGGGTTTGTCCTCCCAAAAAAAATTCAAAAAGAAATCTATGAATAGTGATTCAAGCGAGGAAGATGACGAAGTATGGAAAAAGAGAAATTGGAGGCGCAAAGGTAAGGAAAAAGTTGTATGAAAAGTAGATGACGAGCAAAATAATCGTCATCTAAATATAGATGTCTTGTATGGAACTAGAGAGGTCATAGATAAGAGACAACTTAGAAGTTGACCACAAGATGACTCGTTCAAATCCATACAAGTCAATATAGGCAGTGAGGAAGAACCAAATAGGCAAAATTGATTAGAGACTACTGGAATGAACAAGAGATCGAGAAAGATTGTTGAACTCTTGCGCGAGTATGAGGATATATTCCCAAGAAGTTACCATGAAATTGATTGAATGGGATAAACCATTAGAAAGCGATCAAATCTTAATGAATCCTAATTTGTGCACAAAAGTCAACCAAGAAATAGACAACATGCTAACCTTGAGAGTAATAATACCAATGGAGGAATCATGATGGGTGAGCCCCATGGTCATCAGCATAAAGAAAGATAGATGCATACAAATTTTGTAGACTATTGGGCCTTACTCTGTGTGTAATTGACCCATTTTTGATGCCTTTCACTCAAGAAATTTTAGAAGGGGTCGCGGGAAGGGAAATATACACCTTCACCAATGGATTCTCTAGATACCACCAAGTTAAAATCGTGGAAGAAGATAGGGAAAAAACAACTTTTTCGACCGAGTGGGAATCCTTTGACTACACAAAGATGTCATTTGGATCAAAGAACATGCCAACAGCTTTTTTCACACATAGTTGTGACCTCTTTCAAAGACTTCATCCTCAAATTTCAAGTATACTTAGATGATTGGACAATGTATGGGTTGGTCAAAGATCATTGCGATAACTTGAGATTTGTGTTTGAGCACTGTAAAAATTTGTAAATCTCATTAAACATAAAATACATGTTTTCATGACAACTTTTGGTACCTTGTTAGGGCATATAATCTGTAAGGATTGTTTTTTAGTGGATCTATCCAAAATCGCAGCAGTAATAATTCATCTCAAGCCACCAAGAACACAAAGAGAAGTTTGTGCATTCTTAGGACATTGTAGATATTATGGGAAATTTATAAAAGATTATGCCAAAATTGCAGCGCCCTTGGAAAAACTACTGCGTAGAACATGAGAGTTTGAGTGGGGTACAAAACAAGAAAAAATGTTTGAGTAATTGAAGGATAAATTGACACAAGCTCCCATATTACAATTCCCAAACTGATGACCGGCGTACACCCTTTCATGTGCATGTCGACGCATCAAGAACTATTGTCAAAGCAATCTTTGTGCAACCGAGAAGAAGGCACTTTGGATCATCCCATTTACTTTGTCCTATACCACCATTGAAGAAGGATTATCAATGGTTTCAATGGTTATATATGTGCTTCAAAAGTTTAGACATTGTTTATTGGTGACACCATTTGTGTTCTTCACAGATCACATGGCCTTGAAACACTTGGTGAATAACGCAGTATTACATGGGAGAATATGTAGATGGATTATACTTTTCTAGGAATTTCAGTTTTCGGTGGTTGTGAATCCGGGAAAAAATAATGCAAAACATGATCATTTGTCACATGTGAATACATAGGAGAGAGTAGAACCAATAGAATAAGGAATGCAAGATGTGCGCTTATTCCAAATACAAATTAATTTTAATGAATTGGAAGACATAATTTCATTTTTCGCAACATGGAGTAGCGTCGAAAGAATTATAAAATGAATCAAAGAAAACAACTAGCCATTAAAGTTGCACCCTACCCATTAATAGGCGAACAACTTTACTAAATGGGGCGTGATGAGATTTAAGGCGATGTGTAATGGATCATGAGAGGGAATATATTCTCCATGGCTTAAGCACATGAATGGATTGTAGGAGGCCATTATGCCAAAAGCTACCGTGCAAAATATTCTTGCAATTATGCCGAGAGAAGCTAGCGTGCAAAATATTCTTGCCAAGGCATGCAACCAATTCTAATGTGTCGAAAAACCTAATAAACTCAAATAAATGCCTCTAATACCAATAGTAGCACAAGAACCATTGGAAAAATGGGTGATCGACTTTATGGAACCAATCAATCGTGTTGCGCAAAGAACCGGAGCATGCTATATCATCACAACAAACTATCTAACAAGGTGGGCATAAGTTGTACTAACAAAAGATTGTATAGTAGTAGTTGTAGCAAGGTTCTTGGTAAAATTAGAATGCCATTCTCCTCCCGGAAATGGTTAGGCAACTCTTCATGGTAAAATTGGCTTTTATGCCCCTATATTTTTGCAGTTTTCAGCTTACCATTTTCCACCTCTTTCTGCCCCTTGCACATATACTTTCTAAGAACCTTAAGAAATTTTGGATCATGCATCCCCCAAATGTGTCAATCCCTCACTTTTATGAACCTCTGCCTTATTTTTCTAGGGATGCCATTATATTTGAATTGTCTGTTAATTCTCTACAAAAGGAAATCGACCCAACTCTTGCTAGCATGGCTCCAACCCCAAACCTTTTGTCCCTCTGCCAAGGTGGTGAATCTTGAAAAGAAAATTGAGTCCCTTTTCCGGCTCACTACGTCCAAGAGGTAAACCCAAAAAAATTATCTCGCAAGCAAGCACTAGCCATTCAAAATTTTAGGTGGAAGAGGATGGAAGACCTTCAATGGCAGAATTGATGCTATGGAATGGCTAAGTTTAGCGAAAAGGAGGCAAAATTTTCATCAAATCCTAGATGGACCACACAAAACAATGAATGAACAACTTGCCATGGGGTTATTGGTCTCCTTCACTAATGATATACTGTCTTCAATACTCCCCGCAATGGTTATGGATTCTAGTTCCGCAAGCAAAGGCTTTTCATGTAAGCACCTAAGGAGAGTGATCAAAGGCTTTTCATGTAAGCACCTAAGGAGAGTGATCATCCTATGGAAGACATGTAGTTGAAAAAGGAACAAGAAATGGATTAGTTTCTTGTTAAGTTCCTTGTTAGCTGATCAATTAGTTTCTTATTTAGTTCCTTGTTTATCTGAGAGGGGTGGATGTTATCACTTTCTACTGGAATGTTATTTTCGACCAAACCCGGATGGGCTACAAAATCTTTTGTAAGCTGTTTTGTTTTTTACCACCTTCTACAAGGTGACTCTTTGAAAATTATTTGTATCAGCCTATGGCTGCCCTTAGGTATGTATGTTTTTGCATTTAATACTCAGTGAGGGCCCCTATAGATACCCTCAATTAAAAACAACAATAAATTGGAACAGATATCTGCCTGTGCAACATAGTCTTGCCAATAAAATTGGTTGGAGTTTATGATCTCTTGACGATACCATCGTGGAGGTTTGATCCCATATTAATTCATATACCAGTAAATGCAATCATTTAGTGCATTCGTGAATTATTGTGTACTAACAATATCCTTCAAATATACCACGTTTAGGTCAGGTACATAATACAACGAAAATTGTTGCAAAGACTCGGATTAGATGGTTGGGTTATGGTCTAGCGGTAAAATTAGTAAATTTCCCAGTTAAATGTATTTTGTTATTCTGTACTAACAAAATCCTTCAATATCCCATGTTAGGTCAGGTACATAATAATACAAATGCTAACTGCTATAAAACAATTCTTTCCCATCCATCAATTCAAGAGACTTATAGATAAGATGGATGAGCTGTGGTCTAGCAGTAAAATTATTGAATTTATCATTTGCTGGCTTCGAATCCCGTAAGTGGCACCAAAATATAAGATTTACACAAAGAATTTGTGAACTTTGGAATTTACCCTAGAGGCATCCAACACTTTTACAGGTGGAAGCCTCCAACAGTGGAAGTTTACTACCGTAGTGTATACAGAGGAGAATGAATCTCCATAGTACATCAAGCAAGATTTACAAGCATATGTTACTTTGCCTTTGCATTCCACATTGATAGTTGCTTCATCTGTGCAGAGAATGTGTATATATACACTATACTCTCGTTCTGATATGTGATATACTCACAAATTTCATTATTATGGTAAACAGCTGACTGTCCAATTCCAATAGGTAAATATTCATCATCAACAAGTACAGTTTCTTTATAATGTGTGCCCCACGAGCAAAAACTTTATGGGCCTGTGACTGTCCAATTCTATTCTTTCCAACAAAGAGCATAATCTTGTTCCTAAGGAAAAGAATTTTACCAAGTTGGACATCAGAAACAACAGACACATATTCATGACTTCAAGGTCCCACCCACAAAGGCAATGGGCAGATGCATCACTCTAGAATCAATACAGGAAACCCCTTCTCATGACATAATGAACATCATGCTTTGATCGCCTTTCTTCTGCACATGGCAGGCAATCTAGCATGAAATGCAAGTACAATTTGGATAATCTTTCAATGAAAATTACAGGAATAGAATACAATGCATGCCTCTGCTCTTGTGAGGGCAGACAAAATCACCCCTTGGAAGTAAGTGGATTCCAAAAATATCATTAGGCCAATGTACAAGCTTAAAAGGCCAAATATTCCTACAGTTGAAGATTTTAAAAGACTATACCATATTTTGGGCTGAATTGAAACTCAACAATGTCAAAAGCAGGAATACTGTGTACAAGGAGTACAAAATTTGTCAGCACCTTAAAAATGATACTATCAAACATGGGGCGTTTCAATCAGCACAGCTTGAACCCATTTCAATCAGCACAGCTTGAATTCATTGCAACCAGACATGAAATGATGCGCCTTTGTCAGTTCTCTTCACATTTAACTTACCCTTGTTATATTCACTCCTTGCAATGCTAAGGACCTAGCTATCTCATAACTCAGAACTTCATCGGTTATTTTGTCAAATTTGACCTGCAGGAATGAGAGCACTAGATTTAGAGTGGGCATTCATTATATCTATACCAATGGTGACCTCAAAATATCTCAATAGCTTATAATTATAACATTGCTGACCTTCAAACTTTATTACTCAAAATATTACTACAGGCAAGAAGTTTGAAAGGCTCAATGAGTTCTGCACAAAAGTTACTCGAGAAAGGATAAAAAGGCCTTATAGTTCTAAACCTATTAACATTATAAACACAAAATGTGTGATAAGAGGAGAACCTACTTGTTCTTCTTGTGATGACACCCATACCATAAGCCTTTACTTGGTTGAAAGACCAGCACAATTGGGTAGGGAAAACTGTATTGCCTGCGTACACGGGTGAGAATATGGACTTTTACCCTTGGCAAATCGGGGCTGTTTCCTCCTGCAATTATGGATTGCTGGGGTCACCTGACCCAGCAGACCAATGTCTATCCCCTGCTAAAGAGTCCCCTGCAGCTTAGCTGAAGCATTGATTAGAGTTTATGCCCCGAGGCTCGCAGCTCAAAATTGAATAAAGTATCATGCATTTCCAAATAGCAGTTCTTCACAGACATTAATCTTCATTTTCATCTGAATTTATAGGGTCCCCTGACAAAAATAACATCAATATTTTAACTGATTAATCTCATGTCGCAGCGCACAAGGGTTTTCAAGGTCTAATTATGTAATCCCTTGCCCGTTGAAAGGAGAACATGCTGAGAATTGAGAGATAAAAGCTGATCAGAGCACTGAAGCCAAATGCAGATAAAGATAAAAAACTTCCATCTCCCATTAGCGTTGTCCCTGTACCAGATGCCACTGGCAAACCCGATGAACAATCCTGCAGAGCATCATAGCATAACCCAGGGTTACCTAGAAATGCGTCATGGAACTTGGCCAATCCCTTAATCTGAGAAATGGATCCTGAGAAAGCATTATAAGACAAGTTCAAATCAATTAACAAGGATAGATTGCCAAGCTCAACTGGTATTTGCCCTGACAAATAATTGTGTGAAAGATCAAGAGACTCTAACGATGTAACGTTCCCAAGACTGCTGGGAACAGACCCTGTCAATTCATTGTATGAAATGTTCAGATATTGCAAACCCTTAAGCCCATCTACATTAGAGGGAATTGCACCAGTGAGTGCATTGTCGGAAAGATCAATGCCTGTAGTCACATGAAGCAAATAGTCAAAAATAAGCTGGTTACCACCCAATTGTGCAGTCACAATTTCAAGTGCAGTCACAATTTCAAAATGAAGCCCTTTCTTATCCCCCAAATGCTCAAACATGGACTCCTCATCAGCCTGCAGACAAATATCTCTTGAAATGAACCCGAGAAATTGTTGCTGGAAAGATCAAGCATATGTAAGTTTTGAAACCCAGAATCCAGTCTGGAAGAGGCCCTTGGAAATGATTATGGCCAAGACTGAGCACACGCAAATTCCCCCACTTTGAGACTGCATCAGGCAAATTTCCTGCTAATTCATTCCTGCTCAAATCCACCACTTCTAACTTGGAACATCCTGCCAGAGGCAATGGTATTTCCCCTGACAGCTTATTGTTACTGATGTCCAGAATCTTAAGTGTGGCCAATGCCCCTAACTCAGGCCTAATCACCCCAGAAATAATGTTGTGACTTAGCTTGATTTCTAGAAGCTGAAAACACTGCATCAACGAAACAGGCAGAGACCCAGATATTCCATTATAGGACATATCAATAACTTGCAGATACATCATTTCCGCAAAGAAATCAGGAGTTCCCCTGTTAGCCCATTATGAGACAAAAACAGAGCTTGCAGCCACTTCAAACCACTGATTTCCACTGGAATACCACCCGTGAAATGATTCTTGGAAAGATCGAGCAGAAGCAACCCTTTCGTATCAGATGTTTGTGCAATACGATGGGGAATTCGACCGGGAAGT
Source organism: Taxus wallichiana var. yunnanensis (assembly GCA_018340775.1). Taxonomy (NCBI): domain Eukaryota; kingdom Viridiplantae; phylum Streptophyta; class Pinopsida; order Cupressales; family Taxaceae; genus Taxus; species Taxus wallichiana. The sequence continues at coordinate 720,158,112 of CM031234.1, read as the reverse complement.
TGATTGGAATGCATATCGAGAGTAACAAGATTATCGGAAAACACAAGTGTTGGTGGTAGAGCCAAGTTGAAGCTATTACATGACAAATTGAGCTCCGAGAGCATCGACAAATCAGAAATGCAGGTAGGAATACCACCAGTGAGAGAATTGTTGGAGGTTTAGTGTTTCCAGGCTTTTAGCAGCCTGGGAAAAGCATGGGAGGGTTCCAGACAGTCTGTTAGAATGCAACTTCAGTGAAACAATGGGTAACCCCATTCAGGCACACGACCATTCAAGGCATTGCCGGAAAGGTCAAGGTGTAACAAATTCGGGAGCTTTGCGATTGAAGGGGTATTCCTCCAACGAGGGAGTTGTTCTGGAGTTGTAAATGCTGCAGGCTTACCAGACTGCCAATCCAATCTGGTAGTTCGCCCTCCAGATTGATGCTTCTCATGTAGCAGAAAGTGAGATTGAGCAATTTTGCGAAGGAAGGCGGTATTTCACCCTGAAATCGTTAAGAGAAAGAGACAGAAACGTCAGATTTGTAAGTTTACCAATGCATGCGGGAATGGGTCCCGAAAGACGATTGTCATGAAGGTTTAGAGTGCTCAATAAGCTGAGGTTTCCGAGGGAGACGGAATCACACCTGTGACCTGATTTCCGAATATTGAAAGGGTTTCTAGTACCTTTAAGTCGCCGATACACAGCGGAATGACGCCGCTAAGATTGTTTCTACTCAAATCCAGTGTTTGAAGCATTGTTAGCCTGCAAATTCTGTCAGAAATCGAGCCTGAAATCTGCATTAGACTCAAATTCAGCTTAATAACGCGCCCGGACTGAACATCACAAGAGATTCCTGTCCATAGGCTGCAATTTTCTCCTTTCCAGTCGTCCAAGCGTCCCTTTGGAACCCTAAGGCCTTCTCTGAAACTTAACAGAGCCTGCCTGTCGCCTGAATCGAAGCCACCCGCTCTGCAAAAGATCACAGCATGCAGGAGCAACAATCGTATCGCCAATTCGTAAGACGAAATTCTAAAATGCACCATCGGATTGCTCCCCTGAATCGACCCGCGTTCCATGAGCTTCCAGCGCTGCCTTCCATAAACCTCACCATAAACACAAAACCTTTGGAAGCTTTCGTATTCGTTCCGCCCCTCCTCCTTCACACCATCAAACCTGAAATTTGTTATCAAACCTTCAAATCTCTTTCCGTTTGCCTGAAATCTTCTGTCCTTACGATCGTCATTACTCTAGTACAGCTACCTTCAGTTTCTTTTAGCTTAAAACTGGATTCCACAGTGTCGGAATGATAAAGTGAAAAAGCAAAATGTTTACATTGAAATCCTCAAAAGATAGCTAGCTATTCACAGGCCTGAGAGCTTCAATATTTTCACGACATTTACAGGAACTTTAAAGTTTCCAAGTCCTTACCTTAAATTTTCTGGTTTTTCTCCTTGTGACCATTTTTCTGCCCTATTTGCTTTTGGCTTCATCAAAATCCCATAAGAGAGCTACAACTTTGTAAAACCCCAAACGGAAGTGCAAATTCCGTATCCAGAGCTTGTGTAAAGAAGAAATGCTTAAGAACATCTGCAAACAACCGATATTTCAGCCGCGAATATATGGCCATTTCTTCGGCCTCCATATTAATAGAAAAAGAAATATTTAAAAAATACAATTTGTTTGAAAAACTTACATGAAAAATTTACATATGACAAGCCAAAAACAGCAAACAAGTGGAGTAGATTCAATTTCAATCGAAAGGAATTACCTCCGCCCATAACCTAAACCAAAAAAATGTCAGTTGCACTGACGAGGGCCTCAACCACATAAAACAACTCTGCATTTCTGGCCGTTTCCATTTCTTTGCAGCCCAAATGCACAAAGCCTAACACTAACACCTAATTAACCTAAACAAGGCCGCATTTGCTGGTCCGGGGTTCGAATCCCCAGCCGATAAATTCAGCGTCAAAAACCCTGGAAAACAAAAGATTGTCAGCCATTAAAGCGCATTTAATTGAACTGCATCGGAAATCCCCAAAGCGTGGGGCATTAATTACGAAACCAGTGAGCACAATGCACCTGAAGAATGAAAGCGAACACAACATTCCTGCATCATCATTATAATGATAAAAGCACAGCAGGCATCCGAGCATGAGGTGCCGGGGTCGAGTCCCAATAATGGACATTATTCCTTCTATACTGTGCTTGCTTCTTCCCAGTAAAAAACCCCATGGAGGTCACCAAATAAATGCTCTGCCTTTTACCGTATGTCTTGGTTCGCTGAGCCTGCATTTTTTTGAAAAAGGAAAAGTTAAAAAGAAAAAGCCTGGTCCTGCAAGCAAGTTGCATCATTATACAGTAAACTCCATAATTATTAATGTTGTGTACAGGAGCAAAGCCAGAGCCTCCCCAGACCCCATTGCCATACTTTTCAAGTATGACACCTGGTAATAAATTGCACCACATCAGCCGTAGGTATAAATCTTTTTTCAGTCAAATTTGTTGGGTATCCATAGTGTTGAGACCCCTATTAAGTCTCGTGTTTTTTTATTGGACTTCCCACTTATCCACTCTAAAGTATGACCAAAGGTTTTTTTTTTACTTTGTTTTGTTGGTTCTTATTATGTCTTTATTATTTTATTAAAAAACGTTTTCTAGTTTGTCAAAAAAGAAGTATATTTATTTTTCTTGTATGTGTGTAATTTTGTTGTTTCAAAGGAGAGAGTTCTTAAAGTCACGATGGAGGTTGAGTCCCTTGGATCTCTTTGTCTTATTGGCCCCTTTTTAATCAGTGTCTTATCGGCCCTTTATTGACCATTTAGTTGTTTTATTGGGTCATTTAGTTTGTCATGAATTGAATGAGTTCTATTTAGCTCATCGCCAAAAGCGATCTATGTTGAGATTGATCTCTATTGTAACCTTAACAAAACTTTTTATACACAAATAGGAGATACTTGTCGTGCCCAACGTGTGTTACATATTAACTTGCTAATTACTTGTTTGTGTTTCAAATCCTCTAAACATAAAATCGCATATTTGTTCACTCATAGTCTCACGTCAATCCCATTCAAAATCACTAATAGTTTATTATATAGTGATGAAGATGATTGGACTACTCTAGATAAGCACAATGCATGAATGTCAAATGGTAAAAATATTGTGTCATTTCAAACCATCATTCAATTGGGCTTTCACAAGAAATGGCTAGGCTCGTGTCGTTGCGATAACTCAACCCTCTCGGGAGCCTTCTCATAACCACATAGATCTCTATAGGGAGGCAATTAAGCAACAATTTCCTAGCACTCCTTTGGCAACTAATGTTATTTAAGCGTCTCGAGAAACCACACACAACTCTTAGTTGTCTCTCCAAATCGTTTATTCATGCAAGGTGCATGTGTGACATTCTCATAATTTGTCTAGTCGGTAGGAGATGAGTGTGTGACAAATAAACGATGTTCATTTTAACTTGGTGATTTCGTGCATGGTAAACATCAATGGTTTTTGCAAAGTAGTTATATCGCCCTCAAGGCCTAGATTTTGACGAGGAAATGTCCCTCAATCCTAATTTGCTATGAATATCCATTCTTTGAATGTTTGAGGTCTTCCAAACCCTCCTCGCAAGTATGGGATTCATAACTTTTGAATAATTTCCATATTTGGAATTTCTTTGTCTACAAGAAATCAAGAGAGTTGGGATTTTTACTCATATATGCTAGTGAGGTTATCATGACCCTAGTTAAGGATGTGTAGTTACATTTATTTATTTGAAATGGATGCTACAATATGTTGATCATGGATGTGACCCTACTAATCGAGCTCTTTGGGTTTTGTCAAACATTGAAACCTACTTCCTCAACATCATTAAAATTTATTCCTTGATTGATGTGGTTGAAATGTGGTAGCTCTAAGCATGGGTTCTTTAACAAGCTAAAGATGCACATCAAAATCTATCTTGTAATTTCAATTTGGTCAAGATAGAGGTGGAAAAAGGCCACCTCCCAATGCGACAAACATCCGACAATCGAAGATACGTAGTATTACCCTTTACATACATGGTATATCCATGCCACAAGGAAGTCTATTTTTGGCCAAAGAAGAAAATAATATAATCTCTTTGTAACCTCATGCTCTATGAGCCCAAAACTAACCCTCTATCAAGTGGGAAAATGGGTGCTTTCTAGCTAAAGAAGCAAACCAAATATGATCTCTTTGTAATCTCGTGTGATTACAATGGAATAAGTTGATTACATTCCCCCTTTGAGGTGTGGAATGTTCCTACATATCATTCATCTCAAAATAAACATGTTACATGTACCATGTGTAAAATATATGAAAGTAATAGTTGTAATAATCATGTAAAGTGCATATGCAACATAGTGTGGTGTAAATATAGAAAAGATGTCATCATGAAGGCTTAATAGTGACATGTAATATGGTATGTAAACATATAAAAAAACTTCATTATGAAATCTCAATAATAATATATAATCAAATATTACTCTCATCTCCTCTATTCTTCATCAATAGTAATATGTAGTGTCGGTTCCTTCCTTCTTCTCCCTCCATCCTCTCCTTCTCACAACATCTTAAAGAGCTTGAGAACAAGGTGAACTCTTTGGCCTCCCCTACTTAGCAAAGAGGTAAAATGGCCAAAACTACCCCTCCCGAGCTCCCACACACTCAACTAAAAATCCTAAAGAAAAAGCATATACATACTTACATTAGAGATGGAATCTCAAATGCGAGGGATTAGATTGGCAACATGGAAGGCGGAAGGAAAGTGCAGCAAATTTTGATAAGCACTCATCCTATGAAAGATCATTTTACAACATTGGGTCTCTCTCTGTGGACTTCTTCATCCAAATCATGTTTGTATTTGATGTTGAAAATAACTTTCAAGAATTTTATATGAGAAAGGAGACTTTTTTATCTAATCTTTTTCATTATTCTTGGGCTACATAGGTGAAATCGGATATCATTTTGGAGAAGAAAGCAATAATGGAAGAGAGGGATCTTATTCCTAAGGGGATAATGCAAAGTTAGCAGGAGCTATAGGATCTCTCCCCCTTTATCTTTCTTTGTTTCTAATATTTCAATGTATTATTCCTATATATACGCTAGACATCTTAGGATTATATGTGCTTTTTGTGAATCACTTATATGTTATTAAAAGCTAGTATATTGAACTTATGTTGCTATCTTGGTAATGTTTAAAACTAATTGTGGGGGGGTGGGTTAGGGACCTAATAGAACCCCTCACTTAACCAATAAAAAAGTAAATCAAATATATAAACAAAGATGTCATTGTGAAACCTCAATAGTAAAATGTAATCCCAATATGAGCATATTATCAATATAAGAAAAATAATGAAATGTAAGAACAAGTGATATACCCCATCAGTAACATGAATCCTCAATAAGATATAGTAATGTTAATCTTATGTGTGTAATCTCGATATGAAGAAGATAAAACAATGAATGTACCGGTTTTGTGTCTAGTTATCATGTAGAGATATGCACTTACATGTGGGTTAGGGAAGCGACACGTGTAGTTCTCATTTTCCTTGCACATGGCTATCATGCCAAAATGAGAGCTTGGGAGATCTCACCCAATGATGCATAGAGTTTGGGCTTCATCAAGGTGAGCATAATGAAGTGGAGATAAAGGTTAACACAAAATATGAGTAACTAAGGAAGTACATTTAATTAACATATTCATGCGTAGACAATATAATTACTCCAAAAAAGTTCTTATACTCATACAAATCAATCATTGATTACATAATCACATTACATCATACTGTTCAAAATACAAACTTGACTATATGCCCTTACTCTTATCATATGCCACCACTTAGACGAGATAGACCACCTAAATAACTCTTAATAGGGTATATATATACTAGTGGGGACTTTCCCTTCACCATTCTTTCAAAATTTATTCTTAGCCCTCGAGTTTTATCTCATAGCTATCTGTTACATCAAAGGTGGCTAGCTCACATGTGGCCACTACTAGATCCTGCATGGTAAGTGTTTCTAGTAGTTCCTTGGATATATTTAGCCTTGTCCTTGCTTTATCTACCATATGAGCTATCCTCATGTTATTATCTCTAGTTTTCTTTATTCGGTTTGATGTCACTTCCATGCAAGTGTTCTTGATCGCTAACTCGATTTCTATTTCTGGTCCTATATATATTCAACATATCATTTATTTTCTTGCACGTCCTTGTTCAATATATCTTTGTTGCATGATAAACCCTTGAATGCTCTATGCCTCTTTCTACGCTACTTTTTCACAATGCTTCCATACATGACTCTCCCATTCCTCATGTGTGCAAGTCTTCTTCTTTCTACATGTGTGCTTCTCTCTAACCTTCATGTGTGTATGTATATTCGGTCCCCTTCCACGCTTCTTTCATATCCCTCTTGCACATGACAACCTTTCTTCATTTTCTCTACATCCTTTAAAGAATGAGCTTAAATAATAAATAATGTTTTAGTCACAAGAATAAAGAATACAATAATATAGGGGCCTAACATCACCCCACACTAATTCTATTGACCTCCTTTAAAAATACTTTTTGTGTTTCTTCAAATAATCATGGCACTTCAAATTTGAGTACATCTTCATGCATTTTTTAGTTAACTATTGATGACCTTCTGAAGAGAGGAGTTAGTTTATCCAACCGAGTGGGTAACTTAGTAAAATCCTTTACCCCTTTGATGTTTGTTATAATTTTTGTATGTAGTTCCTTGAATTTGTGCTTAACCCCGCATGTGTGGCTTCCAACTTAGTCTCGGTGTTATCGGCAAGCTTTCTTAACTCACAATCTCTACATCACCTTCTCCCATTTTTCAATAGCCTCTTCACTAACCCTCTCAAATTCTTCCATCAGTTTATTATAGTGGCCTTATCAATGGAATCATCCTCTATTTTGGTTTCCAAGGATGTTTGTTTCTCAATATCTTCTCACATCCACTCGCTAATAGTGTGGGTTTGTTTGAAAAACCCCTTTAAGAGTTTTTGACATGCACATATTTGTCCTCCAATTTCTTAGTGAGTTTTTGTCACTTTTTAAGTTTCTTCTCGCTAACAAGCTTTATGTTCTCTTTCTCACCTTTTTGTTGTTTGGTCCGCTTCTTGCTAACCTCAATTTGCTTGAATAACAAATTTAGCAGCTTTCTCCAATTCATCGATTTTCTCACCATAGATGATAGGGTGTGTCTCTATAAGTTTAGCCTCATGGAAGAGAATCTTCTCTCCCAACACTTTCTCCTTAGATTCTCATGCACTCATATTTCTCCTAAGGCCCTTATGCTCTTTCTATAGTTCGTGCAAGGTATTCTTTGTCTCCTTAAGCTCTCTTCCTCAACTTATTCATTTTTTCCTTGTATATCATGTGAGTCATTGTTGTTGTGTAAATTTAGTTACACCGCTTCTCCAACAATATTTACAAATGCCTCACTTGTTTGTGTCTCGGAGAGAAAATAAGTTTCTAAGAGGATGAATGTATCTCCATCTCATCTTGGAACGTTGTGTATGTAATCACTAGGAAACTCAATAATTGGCTTCTCTATACAGTATCTAGAAAAAAATAGAACACCTTTTTAGAGCGCTTCATGACTATAGATCCTTTCATGCATTCCCATGTAATTAAAATATTTCACCGCTTTTCCTCATTGGTACTTTACATGGATGGAATTCCAAAATCGGTGTGGTCAATCTAGGATTCTTCATCCTCTTCATCATCCTCATCCTCCCTACACCTACATGGTCTCCTCCTATGATTCTACCTTCTCCTTGCATTCATTCTTCATTCCCAGGATCATCCCGAACCTCAATCACCTTTGGGCTTAATTTAGGAACAAATGACATCCTTATGTCTATGTCCTTGGGATACCACATATGTGCATCATCTTCGGTGTGGTAATGTTGAGGAGTGTTCTCGCATTTGTTACCATATGCATACTTCTTCCTTTGTTGGTAAAATTATTTTCTCTTGTGCTTTCCCCATCATTGGTGTTGGCTTGTTCCTATGAACTGGATTATACCATCCCCATGATAGTTTATGCGCCATCATCTTGTTCACTCTTTCCTTGTTAGTTTCCTTTGTTATATCTTTGGGAGGTTTTTTTGTGTTGTGTTTTATTTCTTCTTAGTTGGACTCTCTTTTCCCTCTCCTTCGAGGTGGTTTCCTCCTCCTACTGCCCTTTCATTGCTTTTTTATTTTTCTCTTGGCGTGTGGTTTCTCTCAAATGGGCATGATCATTTTCTCATCGAGTTCTACTCTTCCTAAGTGTATCTTGTGGTTTTCTTCTTCTTTAGAAACAGATAGTAAAACAACCTTTGCAGACCGTGTGTTGTCAACCACTTATTGTTTCTATCTTGTTTACGGAACATTTATCATACTCACGTATTTCCACATGCACTTCTCGGTCAAGGTACTTGTAGTTCTTACGGAGGTGTGGATATCCACATCAACTTTTAATGCATCAATTATTATCTTCTTTACCTCCTTGATCCTATTTACGGATCACATAAAATAGTGTGTAGTGAAGGCATAGGGAATTTTGGCCCATGGGGACCAATTCTCATCTATTTATTTAAAACACGCCAAGCAATAGTGCATTACTTACAACAAATTTTGCTTCCCCTCTAGCTCTTTTAGCGATTAGTGTAGGATCCTCCAATCTTGTTCAAAGACATTCTACAAATACCTTATCCAATTTCTAAGTTGTGCTTTACATGCATTGTTGAGGGTTATGGGTACTAGGAATTGTTTGTATCTTTTTATAGGGGATTTGTTTTCTTTAGCGAATACCCATGTAAGATCTCCCTCTCCTTCTAGCACACCAATTTCATTGAAGACAAAAATTATAAGGATCTCACCCCATCAAAATTTAATGTTTTATTTTTCATACGCAAGTTCCACATCATCCATTATGTTATCAGCAATGAATTGGGATAGGTTGTGTTGTGTCCCTTGCACCATTTTTGCATAACACACAAATACTTGTTATTTAATTTTGTCCACCTCTTTGCACATGCTAGCTTTGATGTTAATAGTCACACTGCAACTCTTGTCCTAAGGTCTTGGATGTCTAAAATGAGAAATGATTTCCCTCCTTTCTAGTAGTTTAAGAGGTCTTTAACCCTCTCAACCTCTTGTTAATTTTCTAGGGCTTGCGCTAGATCTTAACTATGTTGATCAACCCTATCTCCTTTGTTAATGAGGTGGTGAGTGATCCTCATGTATGCCGACCCACAAAATAAATATATCACTCATGCACTCATGAGATTAGATATTGAAATAGCTCATTAGGTTGTTAAAAAGGGGTAGATCATATAACCGAAGAACCTAAACCTTCTCTAAGCATCATCTTTATGTTACCATCATTATTATGTTTCCTAGGTTATCCTTATTATTTTTGGACGCATACCAAATCCTTGCCCATTACTTGATCTAATGTTTGCATGATGTGGCTCTAATATAACATCTTTCTTAGTCCCACTTGTGTTTTCCACATCCCTACTTTTATTGCCTCTTCAATGACCTCATTTCAAAGTGTAAATGTATGGTGTTGGATATTTGATCCTTCTTTCCTCTTTTGCTTGAGTCTATTGTTTCTGTATCCTTCTTGGAGGACGCAAAAGATCTTCTCCCTACTTCATTGACTCATACTTCTCCCTCTTCTATAAACACTTCTTCCTATAGACACTAAATCATGCACTTTAGGTATCGATCTAGTCTTGATCACATACTACTATTCATATGATTCCTAAGTTAAAAAACTACTAATTAACCCATGTCTTTGGCCACCTTTTCTTGCTTTCTATTTCCTCTTTTGGTATTACAACCATGCTTGCCCAGTCTATCTTTTTATACTCTGGAATTTCTCATTCTGACACCAGGTGACGATGAAGGAATAATTTGTTCAAAAGGTTTTGAGATCTCTAACTCCTAAGTTTGATTCCAAAGTGTTTTCCATTGAAGAAGTCAAGGATTTGAATCTCTTAAAGATGGATGATTTGTATGGAACCCTAAATGCATATGAGATGAGAGTTCAAAATGAAAAACCAGTCAAGAAGGAGATAGATTTCAAGGTTGAGAAGAAGACAAAGGACAAGAAGACTAAGGTTGATGATGTTGCTCATGAGTTGGATGATGATGAGTTATTTTCCATGGTTGCTAGAAGATTGAATGTTGGAACTGGTAAGTACAAAGGTAAACTTCCTTTTAAATGTTTCATTTGTGGTAAAGTAGGTCACTTTGCTGCTAAGTGTCCTCATAGGCATGAAAAGAAAGGTGATGATGATCATGAAGGTGGTCATGAGAAGAAAAATCAGAAGTACAATAATGACAAGAAGGATTTCAAGAAGTTTGACCACAAGAAGAAGGGAAAGAAGAGTTTTTACAAAAAGGGGGAGGTTTTATCTTCTAAAGCAAGTAGTGAGAGTGATGGTTCATATTCTGAGTTTGAATCTGATCATGGAGATGTAGGTGATGAGGTCTTGTTCATGACAAAATATCTATGAGATCTACTAGTGGTGGTTCTACATTGTTAGGTGATTTCATATTATATTCTTGTAAAGAATTTGAAGAAGAAGAAGATGAATATGAAAATGAATTAGCATGTGTCCAAGCTAAGCTAAAAGCATGCTGAAAAGAATGTCAAGAAGCTAAAGATTCAGGTCAAATAGTATGAAGACAAAATCCATGAGCTTGAAGAAAAACATTGGGCTATAACTAAAAAGCTAGATGAAACAGTGAGAAGGCTAGAGATGTAGATGAGTACTATGATTCTAAAAATGTAATCTAAGGAAGAAGAAGTGACTCTTCTCAAGAAGGATTTATCTAATTCAGCTAGAAAAGAAAAATCATTTCATAAGTTTGAGAAAATTTCCAAGGCTCTTGATGATATCTTAAGCAATCGATTCGAGGTCAAATAGTATGAAGACAAAATCCATGAGCTTGAAGAAAAACATTGGGCTATAACTAAAAAGCTAGATGAAACAATGAGAAGGCTAGAGATGTAGATGAGTACTATGACTCTAAACTTGTAATCTAAGGAAGAAGAAGTGACTCTTCTCAAGAAGGATTTATCTAATTCAGCTAGAAAAGAAAAATCATTTCATAAGTTTGAGAAAATTTCCAAGACTCTTGATGATATCTTAAGCAATCAGAAATCAACAAGTGATAGATTTGGTTTGGGTTTCAAAGTTGATTTCAAGGAAAAGAGATGAAGCAAGAATATTTTATTCAAGGAAAGGATGGTGAAGGACCAAGCACCAAGGAAGGAAAGAAGGAATTCTTCATCAAAGAATATGTGAAGATAAAGACAATCACGCAACCAAATACTTCAAGGTATGAAAAATCCTTCAATGGTTATTGCTTTACTTGTAATGGATTTGATCATATGGCAAAGGAGTATAAGATGTATGATAGAGATGATCATCCTTGGAGAGATAATAAGGGTGAACAAGTTAATAATGTAGTGTGCTACAATTTCCATGAAAGAGGGCATGTTACTATATATTGTTTGTATGATTCATCTAATCAAGTTGAAGGCTATAAAAGTAAGAGCTCAGTTGTTTGTTTCAGTTGCAATGAATTTGGTCACATTCTAGAAACTGTCACCATGGATACTCAAGGAAAGATCAAATTTTTCAAGGTACTAAGATACAAGAAAGAATCTTTCGGAGGTCTAGGATGCATAAGAAATAAAGGCAAGATATGGGAGCCAGAAGGTACAATGATGGCTCTTAAAGAGTTGTTATTGATGGAAGACAAGATATGGCTAAAAATATAGATCAGAAGCAAGGAGGTGAAGGTGAATTTCAAGTGTCTAAGAGGTCTTGGGACCTCTTCAATTCATTATTCTAGGTGCTCATGATGTTCTATGCATGTATTAGGCTTCTTAGAGGTGTATTGCTCCATATGAAGAAATGAATAAAGGGGGAGCTAATTTTTCGAGGTATGCTACTTGTAGGTTGTGTCTTCATTTTTTTGATATATGTATCATAGTCCTATGTTGTTGGTTAGTAGTGGTTCATGTAATAAAATGAGTAAACTAGTCAAGTAGTCCTATAGAGTATACAATCATGTATTGAGTATGAATTTATCATGTGATGGGATACGATGGTTGAAGTCGGTGATGAAGTCTTGTATAGGTCCTTTAAGGTATGGTTAGGATATTTGAGTTGGTCTTAATCCATGTATCAGTCATGTTATGAATTCTATGGTTTGAGACACCTAGGTAAATCTATGAATGATGCTCAATGTATAAGTATGAGCAAAGGTGTATCATGTCAAGAGAAGTCAATTTTCTTGTCTGAGTTTGGAATGATGGAATGGTGTCATATTCATGTTGTTGTGACAAGTTTACACTAATTTAATGATGAGTCAAAGCAAGTGGTTGAGGTCAAAGAGTGTTCATTGAAAGTGCTTGTAAGGGGTGTATCACAATCTATATGACATATAACAGTATATTGATGCTTCTCCACGCATGTTAAATGTGTGTTCTTGAATAAGATGATATGAGAGGTGTCTAGGTATGCATAAAATTCATGAAGAGTTAGGTCAAGTTAAGAGTTATCCATGATTCATATGTTGGTATCTAAGAAACCCTATCTAGGGTTTAGCGAGTTTTTGTGAAATGAAGTCCCTAAAGGATGAATCAAGCACTGAAACCTTGAACATATAATCTTGACATATTCCTCTTCATTATTTATTTGGTATTATAACCAAAGACATCATTTGTTTTCCACGGTGTATGACAGTCCTAATTCATAGTGTTAACACGATTAAGTACCACAAACCTAATTGGAGACTTGCTAAGTGGAGTTTGATCAATTCTTCCAAAGAAGTCCATGGAGTTAATCATGAAGTTACAAAGTATTGTGAGAGACTAAAACGAAGAAACCTTTTGAAGTTATTTTCAATGCAAGATGAACAAGGAGTAAATTCAATTCAAATACCAAGGTGTGAAGGAGATAACATAGAATATGAAAAGTTCACAATTACAAGGTAATTGTGTCTGTGATAAGGTGTAGTGTCTCGTAAGAGAGAATGACATGTTTTAGGCCCGTAGGTGATGATTTAGGCTTGAAGTGAAGTATTTGACAAGGACATTTGATATTTGAATGTCTTGCAAGCTTGAACAAGGTTGGTATTCAAGAAAAAAACCATAAATCATGTGTGGAAGCTTCAATTCAAGATTGCCAAGGTTATGTAGATGAAGTTACACATTTGAGAAAATACTCCAGTGGGGGCTCTAATGGCATTTTATTAGGTGTATAAAGTTATTGCACAAAAAAATTAATGAAGACTATAGGTATGTATAAATGAATGTAGGGTATCATGAAAAGAGAGATAGTAAAATGTATCACGTGGTTACAATAGCAAGTTTGTGTCAATGGAGATATAAATGGTATGTCACGAGTGTTGCAAAAAGTACAAAAGTAGACCTACAAGTTTGTGTTGACTCATTTAGATATGGGGAGTTCATGTTAGATCTAAAATTGATGAATATTGTTTCTAAATGGACTTAGTAGTTATATGAAGGATGATGTGATAATATAATCCAAAGTTAAGAGACCTCTTGATTCAATAAGAACATGATAGCATGTAAAGAGGATCTAAAACACTAAGAAAGAGCTTTAGGGATGGGTCAAAGTGTTTGAGTTTTCTTTATGTTTTATAAGCAAGGTAAGGAGATTCATACTTGTTCTTTCTACTAGAGTGGTATGGAATGTGTCCAGAAGAGTCTTAAGAAATAATTTCATTTTGAGTTTGGGCTTATAGGGCATGGTAAAGTTGGCTAAGAATGCACTGAAGGATCAATTTTGGGAACTTTGTCCTAAGAGTTGTGTAAAGTCAAGTTATGGAGGAGATAAGCCTAGTTTGAGAAAAAAAAAATGATGAAATAAGGCAATAATAAGGTAAGTATGATGGTTTTAGCTTTGGTTTAGCATTGTTGTAATATATAGGTGTTGAGTATTCTCTTTTTTCGAGGGGGTACAGTCATAAATGCTTTGAAAGAGGACAAAATCATATTTTTGTGAGAAATTACTTGTTTGTGAGCTAGTATGAAGACTTTGGTTGATGTTTCTAACTAAGAGATGACCATATGAAGCTGCTAAAGGTGAATATCATGCAATTACAAGTATGATTTGTCATTAATGTAAAAAGGGGGAGAAGATCGGGTAATTTTCCATCAATCACAAAGGGGAGATTGTTGCCATTAATGTAAAAGCTCACTAATGACAAAGAGGTTGATGGTGTAGAGTTAGAGGATTCTCAATATGATGATGCCATGGTGTTTCCATGATGGCATGAGTTAATTAAGTGAGAGTGGCTTGGTTTAGCAAGCCTAGTCAGGTGACCTAACTAGCTTAGGTGATGGAGCATGGTGGTTTGAGTTGCTTGGTGGATTTAGGATCATGGTAGAAGCATGGAGATAATTTTTGGGTTGTGTTTAGGCACTCACATGAGTTTTAGGGTGCATGTACATGTTGAAGTCCAAGTTTCGGTGCTCACCTGACACTGTGTTTAGGTGCTTGGAGGCATGAGGATGAGTTGTAGAGCCATGTGAGCTAATGGATGCATATAGGTGAGTGATTAATGATGTATTAAGGTTTTTATGACATTTTCGGAGATGTTTCATGATGAGTTACAATATTGGTTCATTTGACCTAGTTTAAACCCTACAAATCCCCAAGGGCTAGTCATGCAAATGAGATTGATGAGAAGATGGAGACCTATTTGAGATATGAAAACTAATGGAGATGGTGTATAGAGGTTTAATAGAGGTGTGAGAAAAAAATTGGAGTAATTTTGAATAATATTTTTCAATTTATGATGTTTTTGGTGAAACATGGTTAAGAAGAAGGTGATTTCTAGCTCGAATTGCAACTTCTGATGCTCACCATGAATTGTGTGATTTTCATGGGACCTTGTGGATTTTATGGATGTATTTTCATTTAACTAATAAAGTTTCACAAAAATAATGAAATAATTTCATTTTCACATTTTTATGAATGGATGTTAAGAAGGTAAACAACTTTTTGTGCTTAAAACCCTAGCTCAAAAGTGGTAGGAGAGATTTGCTTCCTAAGTGCCCAAAATTGATTTCTTGTGCTAGTATGATGATTTTATGATGTAGAAGACTCCTCCAAATTTCTAGAAAGGTATGATAGATAATTTTTTGATGAGTGGACCCCACCTGAAATTACATGTTTTTAAATAAATCAAGTTTGGGACAAGGTTGTCTAGAGAAATTGAAAATCAAAATGAAATTGTTTTTAGAATGGGATTTTGTCTTGATGTACATGATAGTTTCAGATCATGGTGGTTATTCTAAATGGAAAAGTGTTCCCTATTTATGAAGACTGGTCATAAGGTAGTTTTGGGGTAGTTTCAAGTAATTTTCAGAGATGGACTTGGTTGGAGGCCTTCCACTTGGAGTTGGAAGGAAATGTGATATGTTATGGAAATAGGATTTAGATATATTTCCATTTTTATATGTTTTGTCTTGATGATGAGATTTTATGGGTCATCCATCTTGATTTGTAGAGAGGAAGGTTTGTTATTTCACAGGAAAAAATTGCTTTTGCTAAAAGAATGAGGTAGACGAGGGATGTTATGAATGATTTGATGTTTGATATCAGTTAAATAGTGAATAGGGATGAATTTTGTTCCTATTGAAGGAATTTGGAGGTCTCGGAAGTTACAACAAGGGTACACACCATTTGATTTTTTAAAACTTCTTTCTAGGCAACTTGATTTGGTGGAGAGGAAAGTAGGTGTGGTTTGCACATATGAATGCTTCAGGAGATCTAATATACATGGATGTGATATATAGGTCCTAATGATTTCAATGATCAATTACATGCCATATTTTAGTTATTCTTGGCTGGTCTTAAGTCCCAAAGGTGAAGACATGGTGCTGGAAACAATTGTTTTGAGAAGGATATGAGCCTTCTTGAGTTAGTTATGATAAATTTGATTGGTGCAAGATAAATAATGATAATGGATTATGTTTTTATGTTGTATTACACATGTATTATGAATTTTTGAGCTTGAATAATCATGGTTTTGGCATTTGTGGTTTTAACTCATTTAAGCGATGGGATTTTGAGCTAGTTTTATGCATGTTTGGTTGTTTTGGGCATGACCGACCTATATGGGTCCAATGTGAGAAGGCATAAGTTGAGAGATGAGAGTGTGTGTGATAGGTTTAATATTTTTTTAGATTCTGTGTGCAATTGTTTGAAGCCAAGAGAAGTGAAGAAAGTGAGAGATAGAGTGAGTTGGAGAAGCAAGGGTTTGGAGGTGTGTGAGCTAAATAAGTGATCTCAATCAGTTGTTACAGAAACAAGACATCATAGATCTTCATTAAAACATGGTTGAGTTATTTCTTGATCATATTATGGGGTTATGACCTCCTTGTGGAGGTTTTGCTTCACTAAACTAGGGGTTGGTGCTCCTTATAGGGTTGGTGCTCTTCTAAATTAGGGGTTGGTGCTCCTTGTGAAGTTGGTGCTTCACTAAATAATTATGATTTGAGTAATATAATCGAATAGTCAGTGGGTTTTATTCCCCTTGAGGGTTTCCCACTTACATCTTGTGTTATGGTATTCTCTCTCTTATTCATGGTTATTTGAATGTATGTTGTATGATGCTTTGTATATATTAATGAAGGCATGAATGCTTTATGGTTTAATAATAAAATATGAAATTGATTAAAGTTTTGTAAGGAATGATTCACCCCCTCAGTCCATTGTGCTTCCAACATGTTATACATGTTGTTGTGCTTATTATTGCTACTTATTGTAAGGATGAACCTACAAAAATAAGAGAAAGAATGTAGTCAAAGTCCCATAAATGATAAATAAGAGAAAAGTGTGCATAAGTATGTAAAAGTGTGTAGAAGGAAAATGTAAAATTGATGTAAAAGAGTGTAAAAGGATAGAAAAATTTCTTGAAATGATATGTAGAATGAGTTTTTGGGTGATATCATGCCAAGAGTGAGTTTAGGTGATCTCACACCAAGAGCAAGTTTTTTGGGTGATCTCACACCAAGAGAGATTTTTGGGTGATCTCATGCCAAAGAGAAAGGTTTTTGGAGAGAGGTCTAGTGTTACTCTCCATCCATGAATCTACCCAATAAATGCCACTACAGATGGTGTGCCCCTATTTTATTTATGATGTCCCTAATTTGTTCCAAATGTATTGATTGTTACGATTGAAATGGAGATTGCATGCATTCTATTTGCTTAGAGGACTATGCATGATAATCTTGTCACAAACTGATCTAAAGGCTTATGTAGATTATGTTTATATGAGAAAGTGACTGTATGTGCCCTTAGGAAATAGGAATATAGGGGAGGACACGAGAACCCATGTGCTTTTGTTTGAGCCCGAGCGCTGGTGTCTGTGTTGTGTCGAGGACCCAAGTTAGATTATAGGTTGTTTTTTAATTGTGTTTTTGTTCTTATTATGTTATGTAATGTACTTTGTTATAGTTTTAAGCTGATATGTGGGGTGATTTGTTCACCCAATGTTTGCCCCCTCATTTGGGGTGTATGTAATGTCGTTAGGAGTGAGCAGCCCAAAAGAGAGGACCGATGTTGAGTCAGTATTCTATCCCTACGGGGAGGGGATGTGCATGGTATAAACTAAGGCATATGTAAATAAAGTGATTAGATACATATTTTAGTAGAAAAAAGCAAACATGTCATAGAAAAATAATGTAACAATCAAATGTGTATATAAGATAGACCGCAAAAAGTGGGTTTCAAACATGGGACATCATTCATAATGTCACAAGACAATGAGGGCCAAAGTGGCCAAAATCATACAAAAAGTGATCAAACAAGGAATAGTGCATAACCCGCAAACAATGGAATATAATATCAAATAATGTTAAGTAAAGTGTATCAAACAACCATCATGGAAAATAATCCTACAAAGTAAATGCTACACATAAAGCACCGTTAGATTGTTAGAAAGATATTAAATATGTCAAAGCATGTATAGATTAATGGAAAGTAGTGTGTTAGAAAGTAAAAGTAGTAAATGATGAAACAATAACACTTGTAATGTGTGAAAGTATGAAATGTAGATTCTCCCAGGAGCCTCGGTGGGACTAGTAAAAGGTACAATGCCAAGCATCATTGCAATGTGTAAAGACTTGTAATTGATCCGCATTCACTCCAAAAGACCAAGTAAACATGCATATATATATATATATATATATATATATATATATATATATATATATATATATATATATATATATATATATATATATATATATATATATATTAACAAACTAAGTATCTGTCTTCAGCATGGGAAACAAAGTGTACATGTAAGTATAAGTAAGAAAGAGTAAGTGCAACCAAGATATGCAATATACAATGTATGATTGAATGTGATGGTATGGAATGCAAGGTGAATGTGATAGAGAAATGTGCCCCAAATGATGTGGATGAGTATAAGATGAGGCTCATTTTTAAAAGACCCCTCAACAATAAAGAATGAACCATAAAACAAGAGTGTGTCATCGGGGAAATGGTTTGAAATTGTGTGCTAGAAATAGAGATGATGAAGTATAGAGTGTGAAAAGTATATGTAGTGAGATTCAATTCAGATTTAGACCCTCGAAATTGAGTATGAACCATGGAACTAGAGTGCATCATAAGGTAATAACCATACAAGTTGTGTATCAATATGTGTAAGAGAGATGAGAAAGACTAGATATGATGCATGGAGCGTGACAATAGAATGATAGACAATCCGATGATATTAGGAGGGGGAGTAAGCGTGATGTCCCCAAGTGTGCATTATCGGCAAATGGTTTGAAATTTTCTTTAGAAAGAGAGATGATGAAGTATAGAGAGTGCAAGGTATATGTAGTGAGGTTCAATTCAGATTTAGACCCTCAACAGCTCAAGTATGAACCGTGGAACTAAAGTGCATCATTTATAAAAGACCCCCAAAGCTCATTTATAAAATACCCCTCAAAAATCAAGAATGAACCATAAAACAAGAGTGCGTCATCGAGAAATGGTTTGAAATTATGTGCTAGAAAAGAGATGATGAAGTATAGAGTGTGTAAAGTATATGTAGTGAGGTTCAATTCAGATTTAGACCCTCAGCAGTCGAGTATGAACTGTGGAACTAGAGTGCATCATAAGGCAATAACGATACAAGTTGTGTATCAATATGTGTAAGAGAGATGAGAAAGACTAGATTTGATGCATGGAGCATGACAATAGAAATGATAGACAATTGATGATATTAGGAGGGGGAGTAAGCGTGATCCCCCAAGTGTGTGATGCAAAGTAAGATATCCTATGAGAGTGAAGGGAAAAGATCCTCCACCCGATGTCTGATGAGATAAAGGCATGAGAAAATGCTCTAACATCAGTGGTGTATGAGAAGGATGATGTATATCTAAAATAAGCCTATATGGTGAAAGAGGTGGTGAGAACCTATGTGAAGTAGACCTATGAGGTGAAGGAGATGATGAGCACCTATGTGAAGAAGACCTAAGAGGTGAAGGAGGTGGTAGAAACCTATGTGAAGGGGCTACCCAAGTAGGGGACATATGATGACCAGATGGACTAGTGGACCTATAAGGATGAAAATGTTGTGAAGTAGGATGTCTGCGAATAGGAGAATTAGGTGCCAAATGTGCCTTAAATTTGAGAGGTCTAAGAGATCTAAAAGCTTAAACTGGTGGAAGAATGTCTTTAAGAGGAGGTACAGGGTAATGGTGTGCATGGTGGAACACCTTTAATAGTGATAACTTTTTTATTGTGAATGAATTTAAGACACAAATTATGCATGGAGGGAATAGCTTGAAACTAACGCACAACCAATGGAGACCTAAGAACATGTCATAACCTTTGATTGAAGATGCCACAATGAATGGCACAAGCATAGTAAGAGGCCCAACCATAATGGGAAACCTAATGTAACCAAAAGAATTAGGAACTAGATATGAAATAACAAATATTGGACATTTGATAGCCATAAGAAGTGCAATAGAGCACACACTAATAGAGCCTCTGGATAGATCATGGTATTATTAACAATGTATGAGCCAATAGAAGCATTGATGTGTAATGAGTCAGAAGAGAATTTTACATAATAATTTTGATTGGAAAATGTAATTACTACTGGTTATGCTTCAATAGAAGTGACAAGGAAATCAAGGGGCCCTAATGAAAGAGGAGGCACAACATGATATGTATGATTAGCAAAAGAATCAGAAGCTTGCATTTCATGCTTAGAAAAGGGTTATTGAATATTGTGAGATTTTTTTTATCATTGACTGGTTTAGTAGAAGAAGAAGATGGAGGAGGAAGCTCCAGTGAATTATGTCAATAAGGTCCTATATGAGATGCCTAAGTTTGAAACATCGATTGGTGGAATGCCCAATATATTAATGATAGTCACATTTAGCATTTTTCGTCATAATTGTAGCCATGAGGGCAAGATGGATAAAGATTGAGAGGTGGTAGGAGAGTGATGATATTGCTTTCAAGAAGTTGAGGGAGTAGAAATCGAGGCGCATATGGTAATTTATTGAATGTACACTTTTGAGGTTGCCATTAAAGCTTTTTAGGAGGAGAGACGACATTCACGATTGCTTTTTCTTCATTGGTTTAGGAGAAGGTTTTATTATCACCAAATCATAGCACCCTTATGTTTACACAAGTGCATATACTTGAACTCACGGTGTGATTGGATAACATGGGTACTATCTCCAAGTTGTGGGACTTGCTACTTGAGATAGACCTCCAGAGAAAGTTGGTTCTTGCTCTTAAACTACCTACCACAATCTACTCTAATGCAGGTAAACTAACTGTTCTAATCTAACTTTCCAAGGGACCAAGGAGAGAGAATGCATAAAATGAAAGCCTACACTAAAGTGGTGATACACCAGAAAAGGAGGGTGTGAGAGTAGTCTTCCAATGTGTGAAAACTAGGAGTAAAGTGCATACTAGAAGGGGTGATAACAGTTCTCCACAATCTGAAAATGCATTCACAACAATGTTTCATACATGCACAATAATAATGGATCCTTGCAAGAGCATAAATATAGACACAATACACTTGTAATCAAGGTTGAAGGGGCAAGAAGAATGCAAGAAAACACAACAGGGGAAGATGCATCCACAAACTTATATTTTATTGCTTCATGATATGCACAGTTCAATTTGTTACAAGATAAGGGCCTGGATCACCATGCAAGGAGTCCACAACAAGGGCTTGTAGCACATTGGATTCACAAAGCAATTTTGGCAGAGCTTTGCTACAAAACTACCTCTTTTTACAATGAGCCCAACACTCCAATTTATAGGAAAATGAGAAGAGAGAGAGAAGGGGAAAAATGGAAATCCCAAAATCTATCCTTCAACCACTTGTAAGAGGCACTAAATGGAGTGAAATGATTGTATGTTACTTGCAAAAGGCTCCCATACTTGTCCCAGTCTTTGAGTGTAGAGAGAAGGAATGATGACCATGCCTCTTAATTGCACTCCCAACTACCAAATAAAACACTATCATGAACCCGGACACGTTTTATGAAAAATCCCCATTATTTCTCATCAAATCTATAATTTCTTGATTTTTGTGCGTCGGGCTTGGAGCCATGATTCCAATGGTACCAATTTTGTGTGATTTCATTGAGAAATGCAAAAGTTATGGCCTTTTGAGTGCGAGCAACTATTTTGGGTCTCAGGTGTTTTCTGTCATTTGATGGGAATGAGCATTAACCGATCAGGGCCGAATATGTTTTTTTTATATAAATATATCTACCCTTTTTAAAATTAATAAATCTAGTTTTTTTAATGCATAGGATGTCGTGCTCATTCCAAAAGTCTAATTTTATGAAAAATAGAGCTCAGAGTCAAAAGTTATGGTTGTTTGAAGTTCGGAGGTCAAACTTTGACTTTTCTCTTTGAATTGCGGGTACTACAAAGAAAATCAGGTCCATGTGTCCCGGTTGTCCTAGACACATTCTTCCACATCGGCTGATTTGGGCTTAGCTTGGCTCCATGTGTGGTGATTTCGCCTTTGCACGTCCCGCACGTACTTTTGTCCCGACTGTCCGGATGAAAATCTCCTGCACCACCCACAATTGATTGACTTGCGGAAAATTGGCCGATTCACGTCCCAACCTCCCAATTGTCCCGCGGACCACTTGGGACAAAAATTTCTTACTTTTCTGATTCCTTTGTATTTGTGTCGCGAACTTGGTACGACGAACCTTAGTACGATCCACATTGGTATTACCCGCAACCTTCATACACGCAATGCATTAAAACAAGCCTGTGACTTCATTTTTGCATTTTTTCTAACTCGTTGGTTTTTTTTTCCTTTGATGGGAGAGTTAGAGAAAAGCCAAAGGGGCCCCAAAAACATGATTTTGGGCATTGAATCAATCTACTTTCTTGGGACTCAAGAATCTGATGCATGTTATCAAAATTTACCTCGAGGGGTGAATTTTGGATAACAATTTGAATGTTGATTTAGATTGAAACCTATTAGAAGATGATGAAGAAGTATCTTGATATTTAATTTTTCCATAGAGAGTAGTTTGACTTCACACATTTTGAGCATATGACATAATTGATCAAATGAAGGAGAGGTCTCAAAGATGATACTCCCTGTAGTGGTGGTAAGAGACTTTGAACAAATAGATCTTGTAGTTCCGAATCAACAAGCACATTAGTCATCTTAGCTAGATTGTTCTTGTATTACAAAACATATTCAACTAGATGTTCATTAGATCTTTGTTTAATTTGAGTGAGTTGAGCATAAGAGACCTTAGTGCGTGATAATCGATTGAAAAATGATCCGAGAAAAGCATCGAGAAAAATGAGTAAAAGAGGTTACCGAGTGAACAAGTAGATCATAAAACCAACTCATGACATAATTATGAATACTATGAGGAAATATCTTAGTGAGTAATGCATGATCATCCACATAACCTAGACATGCCACATGAAAAGCTCATAGATTCTCTTGAGGGTTAGCATGGCCATTGAAAATGGGCAACTTAGGGGTGACGAAGTTTAGAGGAAGTGGATAAGTAGAAATGATGGGTGCAAAAGGAGTGTGAAGGAGTAAAGAGGAATCAAGAGATGGAGAGGAATGTGAAGTAGTGAATAGAAGTTGGTGGATTTAAACTTGGAGATCTTGATATAAGGAGGCTAAGTCATGAGTGGTAGAAGAGGAACTAGGTTGTGCATTAGAAGCTTTGGTATGGAGAAGGGGAGCGGTAGATATAGGAATGTTGAGAGGTTGGGTGAAGGCCATGGAAGCCAAATAAAAACCTACAAGAGGTACAAAAACAACATCTTGAGAGCATTGGGTAGTAATAAAAGCATTGAGAATATGTAGAATATGTGAGGGATTGACACGTAAAGATTGGAAAAAATTAGTGAGCTTGTCTAATTATTCTTGATCAAAATTAGTGTCCTCATCATATGATTTCTCACTATTAAAGGTTTCAATGTATTTTAGAGGAACATTCTGTGAGTTAGCAAAGGGGTTATCAAATTCAACCATTGACCTAGAAGAGTTATGAATAGATGGAGGAAGCTCAATGTACTCAAAGGAACCAAAATGACCACTACAAGTGACGAGCATAAAAGAAAACCCTAGAGAGAAGGTGGGATTTGAGCGATGGGTTCACCAAATGATTTAATTTAATTTATTAATTAAATCTAATATTATAGAGTCACATATGATAATAAATGCTAAAATACATATTTTACACAAGAAATCTAAGATGTAATATTTAAAACCCTAAGCAAATAGGAAGGAGAGAGGACTTAGTTGATTTGCGTATGATCCTGAAGTGTTTCTAAACCGGGAAACTGTTGACAATGAGGTGAACTATGTCATCAGTGCTCAGGATAAATTCTGGAGCTCACAGATGATGCTGGACATGGGTGCCCATGGCTAGACAGTGGTGCCTAGGCGCTGGAGACTGCTATTATGCGCCCGTGACTGTGCAAATAGTAAGAATTTAATATTTATTATATCACACAAGTGTCATAAATATTATTTGTTGATCACCTGTATGTCACTCCTTGTTTGCCAGGGGTACATGTAACCTACAAAATAAATATCACTTTCAAAACCCATAATAACACATAAAATACAAAAAATAAAGACACAATATGGGGAGTCAGACTAACCCCGATGGTCACCCAACATAATGAACTTATAACATAGTGTTACACTACATCTCAGATTCCATGTAGTTCTGGTGAGTGTGTGTAAGAATCATGCCCTAGGATTCCCTTGTGCAAGTGCACTTGATAGCGGGATAGATCTAGAATGTAACAATGTATAACATGTGTGGATGGAATAAAGAACTTCCCCTTCCTATGTAGTGTATGCAGAAAATGCATCCCTTGATTGAATGCCAAATGGATGTTTTGAAGTGCTTTAGGTGCCTTTTGAGTGCAAGCTTAGGCAATAATAATAATGCTTAGAGCTTTGTCCTTCATTTCAAATACATAACTATGCATTTATATGATTCCCTTGTTTGAATTTCATAATTGACAACTAGAAGGCTGATCCATAAGTATAAAAGATGCCTAAAAGATAAAAGAGACCCAAAAGAAGCGAGTAAGATAGAAAAGTGTTTGGGGCACCCATAGGGGACAAGGGTGCATGGGTGCTCTGTCCTTAGTTGGGAATTCATGTATGGAGCCATAAAATATAAAGAAGTAAAATACCAACTAGGATGTAGCGTGTAAAAGATAAAATAAAAGACAAGAAGAAAAGAAAAATGCCAAAAGAAGTTGTCAATTACTAGTTTTATTGTTTAGGTATCATATGAATGGTAGTATGTGTTTAGAACCTAAAAATGTACCTAAGTGCGTGATTTTGTGTCTACACAACCTATCTTTAAAATATAATAATAAATCTTATCATCTTTCAAAAATGTAGTGACTAAGGATTTAAATAAATCAATGTCTCTTTTAATTTTCTTATCTTCTAATAATTCTTTTACCTAAGATGACTTTGTTTGGACTAGTCTTAAGATTTTTATTGAATAATTTTTAGGATCCACTATAAGAAAATGAGTTGGATAAAGAATATAAGTTTTGAGAAAAAAAATTCAATTTGTATAATCTTGGATGGACTCAACCTCAAAAAGTTTCAAACTCGCTTATCTCTTATATTACTTGGTAACTCTAAATCATCTGTTAGATTCTTTTGACATTAAGTAGTATGAGTTTCATTGTGTAAAATAATGGAAATACCATTGACAAAGATGACATTGATCTTCATAAACTCAAATAAAATTTACACAATAATGACTATGAGTGCTCCTTACACATTGTTATCCAAAATAACCCCGCCGAGCTATTCTAGTAACTTACTATCAAATTTTGGACTTAGATAGATTTTGATTAAATCCATAAATATAGAAAAAGGAAACATGTGGCATATTTCAATGGGCTCCTTAAGAAAAAGTGTTCTACATACTCTAAGTTGGCAAAATAAGCAAAACATAATAAAGTTTCAAGTCCACAGTGGAAAAAGGGAACAAGTGGCACAAGCTCAAGGATGGAAAAGGAAACACGTGGCATCTTTCTATGGGATTCTCAAGCAATAATGTTTTATGGACTCCAAGTCCACGAGAATAAGAAAATATAATTACAATTCTAGGTTCGACCCCCACACCAATTCAAATGTGCCACATGACACAAGATCAAGGGTTAAAAAAGGAAACATGTGGCATATTTATGTGGTATCTATACAATCTGAAAATCAACATGTGACTTTTAGGCGCACTTGACCTCTCGAGGTTGTGCCAAGACAACCGATCCGGAAGATTGCATGGGAATGTTGATGGGAAATTATAGGAGAATCAAGGACTAAGATCGGGTAGTGTGAGTTCCTAGTAGTTGAATTGCCAAAGGATAATTAGAGGTTATGTAGGAGTAGCATAAATTCTCTATTGTTTGTTTGTTGGAATTTATCCAAATGCTAAGCTACATTGAAGGTTCGTTATGTTGATTAAGAAAAGTAAATATAGCTTAAATAAAAGACAAGTGTGTTTTAATATTTTAATTAACTAAATTAATTCTTGATTAATTTTAATTGAAAAAAATGAATGATTTAATCTACTTATTGAAAGGACATTAATTTTAAATAAAGGGAATAAAAAAGTAAAATCAAACTAGCTAATTTAATCTAATATTTTTGTAATTTATACTTTATGGAAAAATAGAAGAAATACACAAACAAAATAACTTCTTCTAATGTACTTAAATTACTTCTATAATAAATCGAAACAAGTTAATAACCGGATATAGTTTTTTTCATGTGCTAGATGGATCCAAACTACTCTAATAAATCGAAGCTTTTTCCAATTTGTGGTTATGGATATAAATCTTCTTTTCTACCTTAGAGACACATGAAGAAGTAAAAGCTTCTCAGAAGCACTTCTTCCTCTGAAACTTCCCTAGTAGAAATAAACGAAGATCTAATGAAGATTGTAGATTGAAATGGAATTAAAATTGCTTTAAACTAATGCAGGAGCCTTCCTCTAGACAAACTTCCCTTGCAAACCCATAAGGATAGGCAGGGAAGCAATCTATCACCAGAAGCTTTGTGTAGGCAATGAAAAACTACAATAATGAATTAACTATTGAATTGATTTGAATTGAATTGATTTAACTACTCTAGTAAAATTGTGCATACAAATGGAATAAATAAATCAAGAAAGCTTAAGGAAAACCAAGTACATCCCCAACTTGGAATTTATAGAACGTGGCAAAGCCAGTGATGGTTGATTCTGACATCCCCTCAGCTTTTTTTCAAACTTTAGTTCTCAAATGAATCAAGGGTATTGTGTTGGGTAGTGCAGAAGAAGTGGTGAGTAGTGGTGGGTTACAAGAAATCTGGTAGCAATGCGGGTAGGAGAATAACAATGTAAGAGAACTGGCTTGATTGTGTATTTCCTAGAAATATTATGACAACATAATGATGTAATTCACAACAAAAATCTCCAACCAAATTACCAATGCTTCGGGTAAAAGCTTGGATCTTATAGAAGAATGACAGGGAAATGGTCTAAGCCATTTGATATCCAAGAAATGCCACATCTCTTAAAGAAGTGGCAATTAAATCTAATTTATCGGCGGAAAGAAAGGAAAAGTTGATACGTATTAAACAAGCCCAAGAACAACCAATTTGACCAAGAAACATGCGCTAAAAACAAGTTTGAAGAAGTTGAAATGTGTTTAGAACATGCCAAAAGAAGTTATGGAAAAACCACACGCAATCGCCGGTTTGCACGAGGAGGGGCGGTTGTGCGTAACCACCTAGGGGTTACTCAACCACCCGGTGGTTACGCAACTACCTCTTAGGGAAGATCGGTGGTTGCGTAACCACCATGGACATTCTATAACGTAAAGGTAAAGACTAAGGAAAAATTTACGAAATAGATAAAGGAAATCCAAAAACACATGGAAATGGTGAAGGGAAGCATTATAGGCTATAAATATACACTGAAAATGGAAAATTGGATTCAAACACCATTGGAAAATATATTAATCATCATTGGAGATTTTGAACCATTCCGACCGGGTAGCACATGTAAAATTGGGTGCGTACATATTTCCCCCTCGGAGAAGTGTTTTAGCCATAAAGAGGACATGGATCATCTCTCAAAGTGTGGGACCTTGCAAGTTAAGAGAGCTCTCCGAATTAAGGTTGGTTCATATTCCTCTGTTTAGGTGCATACAAATAAATTGCAGAGGATCTACTCTAAATCTACTCTATCTTACCAAGGAGACATGGTTGAGAAGATGTAAGAAAATAAACCTAAGCTAATGAGGTGATGCACCAAAGGAATGTTAGACACCCATTCTATAACTTAACACAGACCACAAGAATGCAATACAACACCATGCACAGTAACCAAAATGCAATGAAAGATCAGAAAGACAACAATGAACACATGAAAGGGTTGGAAATCACCCACAGACATATATTATTGCTCCAGAGTTGATACAATACATTATAATGGCCAAGAGGCAAAAAATTTGTATTACAACTCGAATGGGAGGTTTAAAAGCTCCACAAATTTCTTGCGAACAAAAGAAGAAGGGAGGGCAAAAAAAAATGTCCAACCCTTTATAATGAGCCCCACCCCTTCTTTTATAGATTCAACACAAAGAGAAGAAGAGAGAGGCGGGAAAACTAATTTGAAGCTCAACTACTGGCCATTAATGCCTCTACAAATCCACCCCAAATCTATCATGTCTTTTGCTTTGTGTTTACTCGGCGTGTTGAAGAAGGGAGAGAGCAGAGGATCGAATCAAATCTGATCTAGTTGTTGGGGACAATTGGATTGCATATTAATGGCATGAAGATGTTTCCCCATTTTTCACCCACCAAACCTCTTTGAAATTAAATTTTCAAGTTTCCATGGCGTAGGCGAGGTCGAGACCTTTCCAATGGTGCCAAATTTGTTGAATTTTGGGCACTAGGTCAAAAGATATGTCCATTTGAATGTTTGAGTTGAGTCAGTCCATACAAAAATGGCAAAAACCAGTGAGCAAAATGGGTTTGTGGGCCCGAAACTCACTTTGTGCCCTTTGGCACCAAAAATACAAAATGTAAAATTTGCCCCACAGCCCCACAATTCACTTTTGGCAAAAAAATCATTTTCGGGCCCGACGGTCTATTTTTCCATTTGGGCAAAAAGTCACTCCAAGGCCACCGACCCATGCAATTGAGGCTTGACACGTGGCTCTTTGGGCATCGACAGAGGCACGGCTCATTTTTCACTTTACGCCTTCTTAGGGAAAAAATTTCAAATTGCCTCCAATGACCCGCCATCCCGCTTTGACTTTTCAACATGGCCACGTGTCCCTTTATGGGCCTTAGGCATTTTTCTTCATTTTGACTTTAAGATCCCCATGGGCTTGCAGGGCCCAAAATTCACTTTGTGCCCTTTTTGCAAAAAGCACAAAAGTTCCAAAACTCCCCAGACCCGCCAACCCGAAATTCACTTGGGAAAATTTTCCTCTTCGGGCCCACCAACATTTTCCATTTGGGTGAAAAGTCTCAAAATCTCCCGCCGCCTTGCCTCTCCACATTGGCAAAAATCCTTAAAAACTCCCGCCAGCCCGCTTTTGGGCAAAAATACCTTCAAGGCCCGGCCGGCCCATAACTTGCAAAATATGAGGAGTTAGAAGGACTTCTTTATATTTTTGGAAAGGGGAAGAAATTTCCCACCTGATGAAGATGCTTTTAGAAACCTTAAGTGCTTAGAATATCTAAAAAATTGGATTGAAGCACTAAAAAGGAAAAAATGGGTGCAGTTAACTAGAAATAAGCATGAGCTTA
Organism: Taxus wallichiana var. yunnanensis; assembly: GCA_018340775.1. Taxonomy (NCBI): domain Eukaryota; kingdom Viridiplantae; phylum Streptophyta; class Pinopsida; order Cupressales; family Taxaceae; genus Taxus; species Taxus wallichiana. The sequence goes on along the minus strand of CM031234.1, from coordinate 720,128,725 downwards.
TTTTGGATAACAATTTGGCGACTCAAAGGGGACATCTGCCTTTTGAAGCATCCATTGGGCATGGAGTCATAATTGATAACTTGATCTGATCTGAACCTTGGAAATTCAATCCCTGAGCCACTTGGACATTGTTGGAACCAGAGCTAACCTTGAATCTTTTGGAAATGGGTCCTTAGAGACTCGATTTTAGTTGCTTTGTATTTGTTCTATTTTAAAATTAGCAAATGTCATCATGGCGACCATGGGTCTCCCTAATGCAAATGTTGAAGGGCTGGTGCATTCACTTGGAGGCACATCGAACTGTATAATGACGTAACCTAAAACAACAAAAACCTGTGCCACAACACTTAGGAAACAAAAACTATGCTACAATAAAACAATGTGCATACGCACTTAGGAAATTAAAACCTAGGCTAATATTTTACAAGGGTGAGGAATTTTTCCTTTTAGTAGTAGTGTTTGAGGTAGATCCCATTGACTAGGATCTGTAATTCTTTGCCATCCAACTTAGCTAGCCGGAAGGCATTGCTACTTGTACATCTTGTGACCATGTAGGGGCCACTCTAAATGGCATCAAACTTGGAATGCTTTCCTAGTTTTGCCCGATCAACATCCCATTTTAGAACTAAGTCCCCTTCTTGAAAGGTCCTTGCTCTTGCTTTCTTATCAAAGGTCTTCTTGATCAATGCTTGATCTTTCTCCATGACTGCATTGCATGCTCTCTTGCCTCTCCTACTTCCATCAACTTTGCATACTTGATTGCCATAGGTTCAAACTCAACCAGTTCTAACTGTTTCATGAGCTCCAAAGTGGGAAAACTCCAATGATATGGGCAATACTACCTCTTTTCCATATACAAGCTTGTATGGGGAGCTTCTGTGGACCTTTTGGATGTGATCCTATCAGCCCATAGAGCTGATTTGAGCTTTGTATGCCAAGTTCTCTAGTTTTCATCAAGAGTCCTTCTGATAATCCTTAATAGGTTCTTATTTGTGGACTCTTCTTGGCCATTACCTTGAGGGTAATAGTTTGATGAAGTGTTGAGGTATACACCATTTTTGACCCATTCAGTGATCCTTGTACCAAGGAATGCCAATGCATTATCTGATATAATGGTGGTAGGGACTCCAAACATGGTGGCTATTCCTTCATAGAAATCCAAGATGTTGGATTCATTTGCTTCTTTTAGTGCCACTACTTCAGTCCACTTGGTGAAATAGTCTGTTGCAATAAGTATCCACTTGTGGCCTTGGCTTGAATTTGGGTTAATCACCCCAATGAAGTCTAGTCCCCACTTGCATGAATGGTTGATCCACTGAAATGGGATGAAGGGGTCAGGGCTGCTAGCTTCTCCTTTCCTATGAAGAATGCACACTTTTTACACTTCTTGACCCATGAGTAGCAGTCCTTGAACACTGTAGGCCAATAATAACCAACTTTCATGATCTTGAGAGATGTTACTCAAGGAGCAAAGTGGCCTCCTGATTCTCCATCATGGAACTCATGCAACACTCTCTCAATTTGGCCTATCCCAATGCACCTCAATAGAACACTATTGATATCCTTTTAAACAAGACACCACCAACAAGCACATATGGAATGGCTTGTAGTATGAAGTATCTCCTTTTTCTTTGTTCCATTTTGGAGGACACAAACCTATTTGGAGATAATGCACCAAGGCTTGGGTCCAACATGGAATAGGTGCATCATTAGCTGGTTGCTCTTGATCATTTTGTAGAAATAGGACAGCCTCTTTTCCACCCACTGACTCAGCCTGTTGCTTGGAGGCTGAGTTGTTCACATAGACCCTTGCCTCAAACTAGTTTGGTCACCTTGATCTCAATGTCATATTCCATTACTTGGGTGATCCAACCTACTCTCTTCTCATTCAAGTCCTTGTTCAGGAGAAAATCCTTAACACCAACATGGGATACTAGTAGTTGAATCTTATTGTTTGAGACCAAGTGTCTAAAATTCTTCAAGCTCCTAATAACAACAAGGACATGTTTTTCAATGAAAGAGTATTTTACCTCATAGTCCTCCAAACTCTGGCTGAAGAAGGCTATTGGTTGTTCTGAACCTTCATTGTTGGGCTGGACCAAGATGGTTGAGATGGTGTCTGACCCTCCAAAAGCATATAGCATGAAGTCTTTTGAGAAGTCTGGGTTAATAAGAGTTGGAGCCTGTGATATTGTGAGCTTGATGGCCTCAAAACTCTCTTTTCCTTCTGTTGTCCATTTAAATGCAAGACTCTTCTTTAACATCATTGTTAAAGGCTTCACAAGAGTGGAAAAATTCAGGTACAAACCTACGAACAAAGTTTATCCTCCCCAAGAAGCTTTGGAGATATTTTTTGTGTTGTGGCAATGGAAGTGTCTGGATGGCTTCCAACCCTTTCAGATCAATTATCAACCCTTCTCTTGAGACAATGTGGCCCAAAAATTTCCCCTCATGAGCCAGAACACACACTTCTTTGGGTTTAGTGATACTCTAAACCTTCTACACCTCTAAAACACTTGCCTGAGGTGGAAGAGATGATCTGCTGCATTCTTTGAGAAGATAATGATATCATCTAGATACACTAGGACTATATTGTTGATTAAGCCTTTGAATGCCATGTCCATAGCTCGTTGAAATGTTGCTCCAACATTTGATAGTCCAAATGGCATCTTCTTATAAGCATATGTTCCCCATTTGGTGGTGAAGGCTATCTTGAATTGATCTTCCTCTTTCACCATTATCTGGTTATAACTTGAGTATCCATCTAACAATGAAAACCTCTCAGAACCAGCTACAACATGTAAGATTTGTTCCATTGATGGAAGTGGATAGTGGTCCTTGAGTGATGCTCTGTTTAGATCACGAAAGTCCACACACAATCTGATTTCTCCATTTTTCTTCCTCATAGGCACCAAGTTTACAACCCAACTCAAATGCTTGATAGGAAAGATGATGTTGGCCTCGATTAGCTTGTTCAATTCTTTTCTCATGAGAGGCTCTATGTGAGGGTTTACGGCCTTTGCTTTTGTTTGAAAGGCTTAGATCTTGGATCCACTCGATAGTGTGTTGTGCCAGCTTTGGGTTGAAACCTCTTAAATATTTATAAGTCCAGGAAAGACATCTAGGAATTCTTGACAAAGTTGAATAAATTCATATTTTTCTTGTTGAGTGCTTACCTTGCCAATCTACAATGTTTTGCCTTCTTCTATGAAAATGGGCTTTGAATCTTCACCCTTTACCTAAATATTTTCCTTCTCCTTTCGAATTGGTCATTTGGGTTGAAGATTGATTCCAAAGTGACAAGACCCTTTGGTAGTTTTTGGTCCTCAACTACACCACTTGATCACCATCTACTTGCTCAATCTCTCTTGGTTCCTGGAGGAGAACTCGACTTCTTCTTATAGAAAGTTGACAATTTGTTGATCATTTTCAAGACTTGCCAACTTGTGTTGTTGTCTGGGATAGCTGGCCTCACAACCAACTTGATATGGGGCTAAGATTTATCACTCTTGATACTCTCCACAACGTCAAAGGCTGCCCCAATTGCTGCCAATCTGTCTGCTTGCTTCATTCTTCTTCCTTGGGATGGAATTGATGCTAAATGCTTCAAAATCCTCAATGAGGTCCCATACCTGGTTCTTGTAGCTCTTTAATAGGTCGTTCTTGGCAGCATTTTGTCCTCATACCTAATTAGTAACTAGCTCACTATCGCACCCAAACACTTGCAAGTTCTTGATTCCTCTTTTCCTTTCCCAATGCAGTCCATGGACCAAAGCCTCATATTCGATGTATTGTTTGAACAAGCAAATTGGAAATAGAAAGATGAGTAGTATTTCATACCTTGGGGTGAACAATCATAGCTCCTCCTCCGGCTCCTTATCTACTTCTTGAGCCATCAAAGAATAACTTCCATACTTCATTATCATCTTTGTGTTCTGGCTTAATGATGTTAGGAAGAGGATGATCCTCCTCATGCAAACAATAGACTCCTAGCTTAGATTCCTCCATCTCCTTATAGGGGTCAAAATCATGCCTCTTGTTCACCCACTTGTCGAGGGTCAAGTCTGGGATACACCCCACCTTGGTATCTACTTCACAAGTGCTTGGGAGGTCCTCTTGATCAAAGGCTGAACAATTGGCATTGATTGGGCTGGGTACATAAGACTCAATATGGTAATCGTAATGGGCTCGGATCTAATTGTGGCCTTAGCTCCATACCTTTTTCTAAAGAGCATGTGTGACCAATCAATAGATAGATAGCCTCCAATCTTAGTAGTGAAGTCTCTTGACAAACACAATGCAAAATGTGGTGGCAAGTCTATGACTGATACGTTTCTACAACACAGTCACATTGGGGCATGCATGCAATGTGAGGCTCAAATCTTTGATGACTCAATAGTTGTTAGTACTGTCCCATCCAATTACACTACCCCCTAGAGATGACTTCGTATTGAAGACCTAATTGATCGGCTATTTGTTTTGGCATTACAGAGCTACTTGCTCCCGAATCAATCATGTAATTATGTACCAATTTGTCCCCAATGATCAATGAAACATAGAATGGAGGGGGCTTCAAATTCTTACCTTGTTGTCCTCCATGATTTCCTTCCTGGGATGAGCTACATTGGTAAACACTTTCTCTTGTTGGTTGGGGGCTGATTTGAGCTTGACCAATTGGCCATAGTAGCCTACAACATGATCTCTCTGTCTGGAATAGCCAATGACTCCCACATTGAAATATTCACATTTGTCTTCTTCATTTGTTCGATGATGTTAAATGAGCTATCCTTTTATTGCCCTTTTTTGGTACATTTTTCTCTTACACATGGGTTGTTACAACCGATGCTTGAGTGGGTTTGGAAGGTGGCTTGGACTGACTCTGCATATTGGGAGTTACATTCTGAGTGCCAATACCTTGTGGAGTAATGGAGGGTTGAGGATTACCTGAGTTTGGTGATTGTCCCTCTCCAATATTCCTTTTCTTGGACCATGTATTGGCAGCTACACTTTGAGAAGGTGTTTGATTCATCCCACAGAAGTCTTCACCTGCCAATTGACAAGCATAGTCTCACTTGGAGGTGCTTCTTGTTGAGCTCCTTGCTTTGCTGATTTTCTTCTTGGCTAGACTCTTGTGACACACCAATGGTTTATACCATCAAGGCCTAGTTTAGTGCACCATTAAAACACATTGATTGGTTATGGGGCTGATTACATGGGAAACACCAATCATATTCTTGTGCCATATTGTTTTGTGTTGGAACCAAGGCCCTTGATGTTGAAGTTGTGTTTGGATCATATGATCGAAAGGGTCTAGCAGCTTGAGGTTGTCCTTGATTTTGGTTCTGATTTGTAGCCTGAGCTGGTGGCCTATTTTACTGATATGGGGTCTAGCCTGATACTGAGTTTGAGGCTGATATGGCCTAGAACTCTGAGCTTGTTGCCTTTTGATAGTCACTAGCTCATTCCCTAGGTTCTGCAACTATTTCATAACTTCTTGAAGCTCTTTTGAGGTGCTAGAGGATGAGGTGGAGGCTTTAGCTGAACTCTGATTCCTAGGAGTAGGTATAGGAGCTAATGTGGGTGTCTGACTAGTACTTGGATCTCCTAGTTCGGGTATAGAGGCATGGGTGGCATAGGATCAATTTTGCCAACCTGAATTAAACAATTTTCAGCTCTTATGGAAATGATATAGGCTATAGGTAAGGTGGTGCCTCCCATTGATTGAATCATTAAAGAAATATCAATAATTTAGAGCTCTAAGAAAGTATAAGAAAGCACCTTCATCTGTGGGCCTTACAGCCAATGGAATCCTATCCCATGTCCTTTGGAATCTGAGGTTGAAATCATCACTACTCGCTTAGGGGCCCTCTTGATTGTTGTCAATTGCTCCAACAGGGATAGATTATCTCCTTCTTCTCTCCAAATTGATCATGAAGAGCTCTGCACAGATGGTCCCAAGTTTGAATAGAGCCTGTTGTTAGACTCCTAAACCATTATGAAGCTTTACCCTTGAGTGAAGAGGCTAGTAACTTGACTGCAATGTCCATCTCAGTGATCTCATGAATTACATAGACATTTGCAATGTCTTGAATGTGGTCACTAGGAGAAGTTTGGTTTTCTCTAGTGAAATATGGGATGCTCTTTAATGTTGCCATTGGGACTAGATTTTGTGCATTGAGGGCGAGTGGGCTGCTACTAGTGAAATTGACATAAGGATTTGGTTATGCCATCTTGATTGGTCTAAGAACCCTTGTTGATTGAATGAACGACCTACCAGGGGAGGTGTTGACAAGGTTCTGTTTGGTGGAGATGGAGACCTCTGGGCTCTTCTCCCTCTTCCCCTTCTAGTCTGGGGACAAGTGTAGATAGAAAAATAGTCCCTCCTCTCTGGTTCTTGACCTTGTTTGTATTCTTCTCATGAACTTGACAAGCTTGGACTGTTGAAACCAAGACATTCTCGATTCTTTTGAGTCATTTAGATGTGCAATTTTAAAGCTTCTTAAAAGCTAAAATCATAGCAAGTGCACATCAATATTACTGTAATAAAGATGGAGACTACTTGGTCCCATCAGGGGTGCCAAAACTGTTAGTACAAAATCACAAAGCACCCCGAGTTCTTGCAACTAGATGAGTTGAGACTCTCAATATGATTGTACAACATGGAGCATCTCTCAAAGTGTGGGACCTTGTGAGTTGAGAGAGCTCTTCGGATTAAGGCCAGTTCCTATTCCTCTATTCAGGTGTATACAAATAGATTGTTATCTTACCAAGGAGATAGGGTTGAGAAGATGCAAGAAAATAAACCTAAGCTAATGAGGTGATGCACCAAAGGAATGTTAGACACCCATTCTATAACTTAACACAGACCATAAGAATGTAATACAACACCATGCACATGTAACCAAAATGTAATGAAAGATCAGAAAGACAACAATGAACACATGAAAGGGTTAGAAATCACCCACAGACATATATTATTGCTCCATAGTCGATATAATACATTACAAGTGGCCAAGAGGAAAGAAAATTTGTATTACAACTCGAATGGGAGGTTTGAAAGCTCCACAAATTCACTTGTGAACAAAAGAAGAAGGGAGGGCACAAAACAAATGTCCAACCCTTTACAATGAGCCCCACCCCTTATTTTATAGATTCAACAAAAGAGAAGAAGGAGAGAGAGGTGGGAAAACTAATTTGAAGCTCAGCTATTGGCCATCAATGCCTCTACAAATCTGCCCCAAATCTGTCATGTCCGCCACTTTGTGTCTGCTCGGTGTGTTGAAGAAGGGAGAGCGGCAGATCAAATCAAATCTGATCTGGTTGTTGGGGACAATCAGATTGCATATTAATGGCATGAATACGTTTCCCCATTTTTCACCCACCAAACCTCTTTGAAATTAAAGTTTCAGGTTTCCATGGCGTAGGTGAAGTCGAGACCTTTCCAACGGTGCCAAATTTGTTGAATTTCGAGCACTGGGTCGAAAGATATGTCCATTTGAATGTTTGAGTTAGGTTCATACAAAAATGGTGAAAAACAAATGAGCAGAATGGGTTCATGGGCCCAAAACTCACTTTGTGCCCTTTGGCACTATTTGGAGAGAAAATTTGTCTTGTGGACAAATTGGTGGGTTTCAAGCCAACACTATGGGAATCTAAGTCCCTCTACTTGAATGGTGCAGCTTCTGTATGTGCATGCATGAAAAGTGGATTTCAATGGTGGCATTTTGACCAGAGATCCAACAAGGGCACTCCACTGACCCGTGGTGAAAGCTAGCAATTTCTCACTAGAGAAGAACTTTGTCTAAGAAGGGGAAAGAGAGTGATAATGGAGGTAGGAGAAACTAATGTTGCAAGTAGAATATCATATGCCCACACACATTAATTAGAAATTTCATTTACATGCATTTATAGTTAGAAGAAAAACAAACCCGTAGAAGAAGCTACAAGACCGAATGAAACTCATTGGTCGCAAAGTACCAATCAATCCCTCAATCAAAAAGGACAAAATTCCTTCTTTTATTATTGAAGCTCAAGCAGAGTTTATACATAGCTTGAGAATGGAAGAAATTCAAGGAAGAAGAGAAAATAGAAGCAATGTGGCATTTTCTGTCTTTTCCAGGTACATAAGCACTCTGGTCTTTTTTGAAATCAATCACCAACCCTTGGAATGACGTTGAGAAGCCATTATATTCTTCACAAGAAATCATTACAACTTCACAAATCGTCAACGCCTTTTCAAATTCCTCTCAGTTGTGAAAACGCTCATGGCGGGTTAAAACCGAGATCTTGCAAAGCAATTACATTCGATTTGCCTTTAAATATAGACCATTTGATTTGCTCCTCTAACTTTGAAACTCGGGTTGTCCATGTGGCGGAAGGGATCAAGTGGTTACGGGGAGGACTTTCGCATTTTGTGATTTTTCATGAGATTTGGCAATTTGGAACAAATTGGCCCGCAACCTTGCTTTGACTTTTCAACTTAGACACGTGGCACGTTCTTATGGAAATGGGATCGCGGCCCTTTTCTCAACATTTTAACCTTTTTTGGAAAAAGGCTCAAAAACTCAATTTCCTCCACCGCCCACCGCTTTCAATTTGACTAGGACACGTGACATTCTCTAATTGGAAATGGGGTCATGGTCATTTTTTCTCAAAATTTTAACCTTTTTGGAAAAAGGCTCAAAACTCAAAGTTCTCCACTATTCTCGCTCCTCCACTTTGACTTTTCAACAAAGGGGGCCTCGAGACCTCGCAGAGTCGCGGGGCAAATTAAAACTTTTACTTAACTTTTGGGAATTTGCTTAAATTTCCCTAATGGCCCACTGTCTTTGAATTTTCAACACGGGAGGCTTCACCTTGACTTTCTCCCTACGGGCTTGACTTTGAATTTTTCCTTTAAAGCCCGATCGGAAATGCGGGTCACTTTTAACTTTTAGCCTTTTTTTGCAAAGAGGCTAAAAAGTCAAAGTTCTCCGCCATTCCACTTCTATGCTTTGACTTTTCAACGGCGGCCCGAGACTTCAAGCGAGTCGCAGGCAAATTAGAACTTTTACTTCACTTTTGGGAATTTGGTTAAATTTCCAAAAGTGCCCTAACCCCACTTGTCCACTTTGACTTTTCAACAAAGAGCCCAAGACCTCGGTGGAGTCATAGGAAAATTTACCATTTTTGCCAAAAGTGACCAAAAGTGTTAAGTTCACAAAAAATCCCATTCCTCCCCATCCAATAGGATCTGACCACGTACTTGCATTCATTGGGGTCAAAATTTGATGGGGAAAAGAAGCCCATCATCCCGACTATGGAAAATACGTAGAGAAAGAAAACTTCATCGTTTTGAGTCCAATTTTTGAATTTCCTTCATAAACCAGAGGCATGGAGGCAAAACAATGATTTGACGACCTAAGCCATAGAACAAGTGAACAATTTCAATAAAAATGGAGGTTACAAAGAGGATATTACGTGCACAGACTAGAAATGGAGGATTTCTAAAAATGAGCAAAACAGAGGTTTAAACAACTCTAGGGCACGAATTTTGCTAATTTCTTGAATCTCTAACTTGGCTTAAACACCAACAAAGGGCATGATCTCAAAAATTTGAATTTGGCTATGAAAACGTAGAGTAGTTTTCGGAGACAACAACTGGCTCTAGCTTGGGGACATGGTGTGAACTGGGCATGGCTAAGGCACAACATGAGGATCCAAAATCTCTAGTTTCCAAACACATTACGTCAACCAAGTGCCTTATCCATTGGGCCTTGCAGAGTCATGTACAATTATGAGAAAGAATGGAAGAAGGAAGAAACACAAACCACACAACAGAAAAGGGAAAAACACACCTATGAAAACACCTATGGTACAAGGTGGGGGACAACCCGCTTTCACTGATGATACAATTTCAAGTATTTCCCGCTTTGAGGCAATTCTAATGGCGTTCCATCCAAGTATGAGAGGAGAAAAACATTCTCACCACAAGTTCCATGAATTTGGAATGGGCTAAGCCATAATGAATCAAAATTTCCATGGCTGCCCTTTGGTTCTCTTCTCTTGTCCCAAAGTAGGACAAAATCTCCAACCTTGAATTCTCTTGCCTTTTCCCTCTTGTCAAATATATTCTTCACTTTCAATTGGTGTTCTTTAATTCTATCCACCACTTAGCATCTACTTTCCTCTAGCTTCTCCAGGAAGAGGATCCTCTTGTCAATGGAGTCTTTGTATTGACCATCTTCTATTTCTTGTAGCAACTTGAGAGCTGACATCTCAATTGTGAGAGGAATATCTACCTCAACTCCATACAACATTTGGAAAGGTGACATACCTATTTCCTTCTTAGGAGTGATCCTATCGGCCCACAATGCATCATATAACTTCTTGTGCAAGTTCCTTTTATTCTCATCTATCACATTGCGAACAATGGTCACAATGTTCTTGTTGCTTGACTCAACTTGACCATTTCCCTGTGGATAGTAGTCAAAAGAGTGAGATAAGGAGATTCCAAAACCATAACAAAAATCTGTGAGCTCCTTTGAAGATAAATAGGTGGCATTGTCTATAACAATCTTCTGTGGTACTCCAAAATGGACAATGATATTCTCCTTGATGAAGTTGCAGACTATTTCAGAGCTGGCTTGCTTGGTTGGAATGGCTTCCACCCATTTAGTGAAGTAATCAGTTACAGTGAGTACATAAGTATGCCCTACACTTGAATGAGGATTCAAAACACCAATGAAATCCAGCCCCCATTACTGAAATGGTTCCTCAATCACTACAGGCCTGAGTGGTAATGCAACTAGTTGTGGTTTTCCAACAAATTGTTGGCATGCTTTACATTTAGAAACCCAATCTTGAGTGTCTGTAAAGATGGAGGGCCAATAATATCTCCCTTGAGAATCTTATGTGCAGTGACCATTGCTGAGAAATGTCCACCACAAGCTTGATCATGATATGCCCTAAGAAACTTTTGTTGTTTCTCCTTATCCACACACCTGAGGAAACAACCATCTAGACCTCTCTTGTAAAGTGCATGATTCCAGATCACAAACTTGGCTACTTTCAGCTTGAGGGTTCTTCTTTTTTTGTAATCAAGATGAGGAGGGCATTCTCCATAAGTGAGGTAGTAAGCAATATCAACATACCACTCATCAGTAGTGGTGACAAAGAGCACTTGTGGACTGTCTCCTAAATAGGTTGAGCAAACATCATCCTTTTCCCCACTGAGCCCTGAGAGCTTCATCTTCAGCAATCAGCTAGCACAAACCATTTCCTCTTACTAGATTAGAGGGCCTAATCTCCAAGTCATACTCTTGGGTCTTTGCAATCCAACTTCCTCTCTTAGCCCCGGATCTTGTTGAGTCAAAATGGACTTGATTGCACTTCCAGGGACCATCACCATTGTATGGGAATTGAGAATGTAGAATCTAAAAATTTTAACAACTTTAACCACTGTGTAGGCATGTTTCTCCAATTAGTTATACTTTAGCTCATGATTTTTCAAAGGACAACTCATGAAAGCAATGGGTGCTTCCAAACCTTCATCATTTTTCTGAACAAGGACAACAAAGAGTGTATGTTTTGATGCATAGCAATACATGATGAACTCCTTGTTGAAATATGGAGATACAAGAGTTGGAGCTTTGGCAATGGCTTTCTTGATATCCTCAAATGTTGTTTTTCCTTCCTTATTCCACTTGAAACTTGTTTGAGGCTTCATCATGGAAGTTATATGCTTATTCAGTTTAGAAAACTTAGGCACAAAATGATGAAGGAAGTTTACCTTTCCAAAGAATGAATGAACTCCCTTCTTCTGGTTGGTAAGGCTAGTGCTTGGATAGCTCTAATCCTCTCAGGATCAATGTGTGCTCCATGTTTGTTCACAATGTGTCCCAACAACTTACCTTCTGTGACTCCAAAAATGCACTTCTTTAGATTTAGAGAAATGCCATGTTTCCTACACCTTGCAAGGACTTGCTCCAAATGATAGATATGATCTCCCCTCCTCTTTGAGAAAATCATGAGGTCATCAAGGTAAATGACAATGCAATATTTCAAATATTTGAAGGCCAAGTCCATTACTCTCTGGAAAGTGGCCCCAACATTGATCAAGCCAAAAGGCATTCTGCTGTAGGAAAAAGTGCCCCAAGGTGTTGTGAAGGCTGTTTTGTTGTAATCCTCTTCTACCACCTTGATTTGGTTGTACCTTGAGAATCCATCAAGCAAAGAGAGCATTTCAGATCCAGTGACTTCTTGCAAAATGTGATCCATGATTGGAAGAGGGTAATTGTCCTTGAGAGATGCTTGATTCAGATTTCAGAAGTCTACACAAATCCTTATTTCCCCATTCTTCTTCCTTACTGGCACAATGTTAGCCACCCATGTTGAATGGTGGATTGGCATTGAGAATCTTTGTCACCTCTTCTTTGATAACATCAACAATATTTGGATTGTAGGGCCTTTATTTCTACCTCGAAGGGCTTAGCTCCATACTTCAAAGGAATGGAGTGATGCATTTCCTTTGGCTAAAAAGATTTGAGTTCATCATAGGAGTAGGCAAACACATCTGAGTACTTTTTTAGTAGAGAAACAAACTTTCTCTTCTCTTCTAGTGAGTAACATTTACCAATGTTAACCATCCTTGGATTCTTTGAAGTGCCAATGTTTTCTTGATCAAAATTAGATGGACACCAAGAAGACTTCTTTTCTTTTTCTTGGATGAACTGTCATGCTTGTCAAAGAGATCTTCCAAAGAAACTAGGCCTTTGGGGATTTTGTTTCCTTTCAGTTTGATTACTCCCTCTTCATCAATTCCCTCAATTCCTTCATTCTCTTCTTTGGGGATTGATTCACGGTGTGGGTTTTCACTTCCTTCAAAGAAAAGATTATTGAAGTTATCCCTTTGTTCTAAGAAGTCTAGGATCTGATTGTCATCATTGAAGACCTGCCAGTGATTTGCATTGTCTGGTACACTAGGTCTGAAAACCATCTCAATGGTCACTTTATCCTTGCCAAAATAAGGATGAGGTGTCACTAAGGAAGCTGACACTGCTAGAGAATCAACCTTTTCATTTTGCTCCCTAGGGATAGCTTCAATGGAGAATGCATCAAAGGATTCAATGCAGTCCCACACTCTATTTCTATAGTGCTCCGAGTATGGGGTTTTCACCGATATTGCTGGTGGACCCGCTTTACCACAACCTCATGTCACCTTTCAGATCTCAACTTCTTGATTCCCATGTCCTCTACTACATTCATGCCTAAGATTAATGCTTCATACTTTGCTTTGTATTATTTGTATTGTCAAATTGGAGCTTGTAGGCAAAAGGATATACCTTATCGAGGGAGAGTATAATGCTACACCAACTCCTAAACCTACCCTGAATGACTTCTCTTCCTCCTTCATGAGGAGTGACAAGTTCTCTTCCTTTTTGTGATGTAAGGAAGTAGTTTCCTAGCCCACAATATTGAAAGAGGATGTTAGCTCTTGATCATCCGATTTCCTTATCAGTGAATTTCATTTTCCCGACTAACAACAACTTCTTCATTTCTCCTTTCACCGGGATAGTTATGATTTACCAATCCATTTTTATTTCTCCACCTAGGTCTTTGCAAAAGCTTCTACCAACAAAGATACCAAAAGAGGCTAGGATGTCTCATCACCAAGATGGTCAGAGTATCTTCTTGTCTAGATAAATAGCTAGTACGACTTGAGCATCCTTGATTCTTCCTACCAATGGACCTTGTTTGGATTCCATTGAATAAAGATGTGCCATTTACCCATCAAAGTGAGGAGAAGAGCATTTGCAAATTTTCTTTGCATCACATTATCTAAGGCTCCAAAGTCTATAATGCAATTGTTCAATTGAAGCCTTTAATGAGAAGTGACAGGTAGAAAGGCTCAACTTTGTTGGTGTTGGAGGCACAGAGGGCTAACATGTTTTGAGAAGGTGATATGGATGGTGTGGGTAATATGCCTTTAGAGATTAGGCTTGAAGAAAAAGGGTTACTACCATGAACTCGCCTTAATGAATATGTCAAATTGGGCAGGATGTGTTTGTAGGTATTCAATCTCAGAGAGCTAAACTTTGGTTTTTCTGCATGCTCCACAAAGTCAAATGGAGTTATGGTAGATGAGGAAGAGGTTCCAGTAGTGGGAGAGGATTTAAATGACAGGGTTTTTTTACTTTTGGTGTTGGGTTCTCCTTTTCAAATGTAGTAATTAGCTTGGAAGGAGGTGAGGGTATAGCCTTTGATTGAAATTTAGATGTTCTTGCAGGACCAGTATTTAGAAGAGAATTGATCTTAACAAATTTTGAGTTGGGAGAAGAATCAGATAACTTACTTGGCACAACAACATGATCCTTAGCAACCAGTGAATCTGGTTTCTCTTTGGCTGATTCCATGGAAGGTGGTAATGGTGATCCCCTGTTGATAATCTTGTTTAGTGGAGGTTTGGGAGAGCTATCTTCTTTGTTCTTCCTACTCTCGATTACAACTGCTGAGGCTAAAACACCATTCTTGGATTGTGCACGAGTGAAAACAACACATGAAAAACTTGGAGCTTCTTCATCACTTTCCTCCTCATCAGCAACATATTCAATCAAGCCATTGTGCATGCCAACCTCTTTAATTTCAAGATAGTTTTCATAGTCATCCATGCTTTCTTCTTCAATTTCCTCAATGTCTGCTCCTTCCTCTGATTCCCCAGTGTCACAGATGGCATTGATTGGTGGTGCTTCAAGAGCAAGCCTACGAGAGGGTGGAGCAATTCTTGGTCTATCGAAAGATTTGGTCTCCTTAAAGCATTCCTCATTGTGATTTGTGACAATCTGTTTCTTCAAAGCAACTAGGTCATTTGCTATTTTTGGAACATTGATCACAGTGACTGAATTTGAACTCGACCTTTTTGCTTCCCATTTGGTCCTTTCACTTTTCTAGAAAGAATTAGATCATCATTAGTCTCAATTGCAAAGTCTTTAGCTTCCCTCAATGTTCTTGGTTGGACTCTTCTGAGGAAGAAACCAACTTTTGATGGCAAAGCATTGATGAAGAACATTTTCAAGTTGTTCTCAGAGGGCACCACATCTTCTAGGATCCTTCTTGTCAACCTATCATACCTTACTACAAAATCTCCCATTGATTTGGAGGTCTCTTTCTTCATTTGAACCAAGTGGACCAAAGATCCCCACAATATTATGTGCTCTTTAGCCTATGTTCAAATGCACTTCTTATATCTTCCTAAAGATGTGACAGATCTTGGGGGTAACATGTGAACCATTCAACAGCCACCTTTTCTTGAGTGACTCCACAAAGAGCCTAATCAAACATCTTCATCTTTAACTCCCAACACTCCACAAGCAGTGATGAATGCTACTACATGTTCTTCTGGGAGCTGAGAACCATCCCCTTTGAATTTTGGGAAGTTCTTTCTTGAGCCTCTTGGGAGCTCATGAAGTGGTTGTGGAAGAGCAAGTGGACCAGTATTTCTTCCCCATTGTATGTTAGGCTTGCGTACTTCACGCTCATGATCACCCATTCTATTCTTGTTTCTAGCCTCCGGTCTTGCTAAGGTTGCTTCTACTACTACTCTTTCTTTTGCTTCAATTTGGAGTCTTTCTATTTCTTCAAGTTGAGCCCTTATCTCCTCTTCAGCTCTTGCCTCTCTTTCAAGCTCTTCAAATGTGGGATCAACTTGTCCTCCTTGTCTCGCCTTCCAAGTGTATCTTCTATCACCCCTTGAAAGTTTATGCTCTCCTCGGGGTGTTGAATTTGTCTTTGCCTTTCTAATTTGACAAAGATGTTCCTCTTCCAGGTCCAGAATCCTTATGGAAATGAAGTAATGATTGACACTTTGTCTATTATGCCAAATAGCTTCTCTTAGATCAGAGGCAATGTCTTCTTGGATGTGAAAGAGTAAATCAAGTCTCTCAACAAAGGATTTCCTATGATAGCCATGATTTACATCCATGTAGTTTATGTGATTATTTCAATATCCAAAAAAATTTCCTCTAGAATCTTTTTTTTTTGTATTTTATGACCCTGAGGTCGTTTTTAGGTATAGATGCTACAAAATCTGCCCCATGGTGGGCACCAAAAATTGTTGGCGAGAAAATTTGTCTTGTGGACAAATTGGTGGGTTTTAAGCCAACATTATGGGAATCTAAGTCCCTCTACTTGAACGGTGCAGCTTCCGTATGTGCATGCATGAAAAAGTGGATTTCAATGGTGGCATTTTGACCAAAGATCTAACAAGGGCACTCCACTGACCCTGGGGAAAGCCAGCAATTTCTCACTAGAGAAAAACTTTGTCTAAGAAGGGGAAAGGGAGTGAGAATGGAGGTAGGAGAAACTAATGTTGTGAGTAGAATATCAGATGCCCACACACATTAATTCGAAATTTCATTTACATGCATTTATAGTTAGAAGAAAAACAAACCCGTAGAAGAAGCTACAAGACCAAATGAAGTTCATTAGTCACAAAGTACCAATGAATCCCTCAATAAAAAAGGCCAAAATTCCTTCTTTTATTATCGAAGCTTGAGCAGAGAGAGTTTGTACATAGCTTGAGAATGGAAGAAATTCGAGGAAGAAGAGAAAATAGAAGCAATGTGGCATTTTCTGTCTTTTCCAGGTACATAAAGCACTCTGGTCTTTTTGAAATCAATCACCAACCCTTGAATGATGTCGAGAAGCCATTATATTCTTCGCAAGAAACTATTACAACTTCACAAATCCTCAATGCCTTTTCAAATTCCTCTGTTGTGAAGAAAATACTCATGGTGGGTTAAAAACCAGATCTTGCAAAGCAACCGTTACATTTGATTTGCCAGTTTAAATATAGACCATTTGATTTGCTCCTCTAACTCTAAAATGGGCCATCCATGTGGCAGAAGGGATTGGAGTGGTTACGGGGAAGCCTTTCGCATTTTGTGATTTTTCATGAGATTTGGCAATTTGGAACAAATTGGCCCACAACCCCGCTTTGAATTTTCAACTTAGACACATGGCATGTTCTTATTGGAAATGGGATCACGGCCCTTTTCTCAACATTTTAACCTTTTTTGGAAAAAGGCTCAAAACTCAATTTCCTCCACCGGCCCACTGCTTTGATTTGACTAGGACACGTGGCATCCTCTAATTGGAAATGGGGTCATAACACTTTTCTAACATTTTAACCTTTTTGGAAAAAGGCTCAAAACTCAAAGTTCTCCACCATCCAGCTCTTCCGCTTTGAATTTTCAATGGCGGGCCCAAGACCTTGGCAGAGTCGCGGGAAAATTAGAACTTTTACTTCACTTTTGGGAATTTGGTTAAATTTCCAAAAGTGCCCTGATGGCCCGCTCGCCCACTTTGAATTTTCAACATCACACTTCACCTTTGAATTTCTCCTCGAGCTTCAACTTTGACTTTTTCCTTTAAATCGATCGAAATCAGGGGTCACTTTTTAACTTTTTGCCTTTTTTTGCAAAGAGGCTCAAAAACTCAAAGTTCTCCGTCGCCCACTCCTATGCTTTGACTTTTCAACTGAGGCCCGAGAACTTGGTGGAGTCGCGAGGAAAATTAGAACTTTTACTTCACTTTTGGGAATTTGGTTAAATTTCCAAAAGAGCCCCGATGGCCCGCTCGCGCTCTGCTTTGACTTTTCAACAAGTGGGCCCGAGACCTTAGTGGAGTCGCGGGGAAAATTTACCATTTTTTTCCAAAAGTGTTAAGCTCACCAAAATCCCAATCCTCCCCATCCAATAGGATCCACCACGTACTCGCATTCATTGGGTCAAAATTTAATGGGAAAAGAAGTCCCATCCCGATCGCGTGGAAAATACGCAGAGAAAGAAAACTTCATCGTTTTGAGTCTAATTTTCAAATTTCCTTCATGAACTAGAGGCATGGAGGAAAAAAATGATTGACGACCCATGCCATAGAACAAGTGAACAATTTTGATAAAAATGGAGGTTACAAAGAGGATATTACATGCACAGATCGAAATGGAGGATTTCTAAAAACAAGCAAAACAGAGGTTTAAACAGCTCTAGGGCATGAATTTTGCTAATTTCTTGAATCTCTAACTTGGCTTAAACACCAACGAAGGGCATGAGCTCAAAAAATTGAATTTGGCTATGAAAATGCAGAGTAGTTTTCGGAGACAACAGCACCAAAAACAAAATGCAAAATTTGCCCCACTTGACCCGCTTTTCACTTTTGGCAAAAAAATCATTTTC
Source organism: Taxus wallichiana var. yunnanensis (assembly GCA_018340775.1). Classification (NCBI taxonomy): domain Eukaryota; kingdom Viridiplantae; phylum Streptophyta; class Pinopsida; order Cupressales; family Taxaceae; genus Taxus; species Taxus wallichiana. The sequence continues at coordinate 720,110,516 of CM031234.1, read as the reverse complement.
GAGCTTGATGGTCTATTTTTTCCATTTGGGAAAAAATTCACCCAAGGCTTGCTGACCCACATGCATTGAGGCTTGACAAGTGGCTCTTTGGGCATCGGCAAAGGCACGACTCATTTTTTTACTTTACGCCTTCTTGGGGCAAAAAAGTTTGAATTACCTTTACGACCCACTAGCCTTGCTTTGGCTTTTCAACATGGCCACATGTCCTTTGCGGCCTTAGGAATTTTTCTTCATTTGACTTTAAGATCCCCGGTGGGCTTGTGGGCCCAAAATTCACTTTGTACGCTTTTACAAAAACACAAAAGTTCCAAAACTTCCCACTGCACCTACCGGCCTCAAACTCACCTTAGCAAATTTTTGTCTTCATGCCCGTCGACCCGCATTTTCCATTTGGGTGAAAATTCTCAAACTCTCCTACCTCCCCACTTTTTTGCATTGGAAAAAATCCTTAAAAACTCCCACGCCTTGGCCCGCTTTTTATTGGGCAAAAATATCTTCCAAGGCCCGCTAGCTCATAACATGCAAAATATGAGGAGTTAGAAGGACTTCTTTATATTTTTGGAAAGGGAAGAAATTCCCCACCGATGAAGATGCTTTCAAGAAACCTTGAGTGCTTAGAATATCTAAAAAATTAGATTGAAGCACACAAAGGGGAAAAATGGGTACAGTTAACCAAAAATAAGCATGAGCTTATTTTGGATAACACTTACCATGTCCACGGGGATAGAAATATACATGTGCTAGCTCTCCACTTCGTAAAATACACACACTTGAAAACAAAGTTAAAATACACTATATATAACCAAAATTACTATTTCTAGAAATCATTTTCACTCACCCAATTAGTGGATTTTAAGCTTTGATCCCATATGACGGCTTGCGTGTGTGAGTACAATAATCCAAGAGTACAACGACGTGATGGTGACATAACCAACGACAGAGCAAAGGGCTCGTAGATGAGTAAGTTATCTACATTTATTTCTTTTTAACTCGTAATGTGAAAATTTTGAAACATCTAAGCTAGGGGGTTGTTTTTGCTAATTTTGTAGTCAAAATGTTCACAAGTGGGGCGCCTAGGTGTATTTAGCTTTTACTTTATTAAAAATGGTCATTTGTTTTGTCTTTTTGAAATTTTTAGGTCATAAAGTACGACACGCCCTTTTCAAACAAGGACCATTGCTCGGCCATGTGGGTGGTGGTTATGCAATCGCCACTCTTTGGAGAGGGTGGTTGCCTAATTGTGCGTGGTATATGCTAAAATTGATCAAGTGTGAAGAATTTTTTTATGTTGTTTTATGATGTTTTTGATGAGATTATTATGCATGAGATGTTTCTAATTTGCTTTTTTATGTTTTGGTGAACGCAGGCCTATATATTGGATGGAGAAAGGCTAGAGAGTGTGATTGGCTTTCTTGATATTTTATATGGTCTTACTCAAAGGAGAGGGGTATCTTGCATGCAGCCAGGATATGGAGGATATCCCAAAGACAACTAATTACACCACACAGTTTACTTGTTAAAATTGAACTAATGAGTTACCGGGATGCAAACTAGAATATTTTATGGTTCCCTAGAGTTAGAGGATAGTGGACTATCACTCTTGAGGATGTCTATAGGATTTTGGGGGTTCCTATCATAGGCAGGAAGTTGACACTAGAGAGTGCTACATCAATGGTGCAGTCTCGTAGTTGGGCTTCTTACATGGGAGATGCATTGTTAGCCAATACTCGAGAGTCGAGCCAAGCATGACATGCTATACTATTAGTTACCTCCGCTCCTATCGCTACCTTGTGCAAGGCCATCATTGGAATTTTAGCTTGCGATTGGTTGGAGATAAGGGTTGTGATAAGTTACTTTATTATTGGGCCCCAATTATTCAGAGCATAGAGGAGCATGGCATCATCTATGCATGGGGATTGAAATACTAGGAGCCACATATCATGATCTATACAAGGTTTTTCAACTAAAGGGAAATGCCCTTAGTCATCCTACATTAGTGACCAATTGGGTCTTTGAGTACATGATCCCTTACTAGAGGGGTGTTGGGATAATAGATCCCGAGGCTATTAGAGAAGTTAGATGGATAGTTATGGGTCTCGTTGATGGGGCATCATTAGCCCATCGTGTCACTTACTAAAGATGATATGATTGCATCCACCATACTCTTTGACATGACCGACCTATGGGGTGAGGATTTCATTATTATGGTGACATACAACACTATTACACAGTTGGTGGACATGACCAACTGGGTGGAGGTCCATCTAGTTTAGAGGGTGCCCCAGTTTGGGTTACCTTATATTGACACCCTCCTAATAGTTCCGGTTGTATACAAGGGCATTAGAGAGGCTAGAGATGCCCAAAGAGGCAAGATCCTGTGGACTATTGTCATTCCCGGGTTTCGATTGGAACACCATAGATGTCTTAGATTTGGCTAGACCAATATTGATTCTATAGATAAAGGATTCCTCTCCGCACATAATAAGGAGGAGGAGGAGGCCGAGGATGAGGGTGGTGGAAAGGAGGAGGTACACGAAGAGGGGGATGAGGAGGATACTAATACTTAGTGGACAACCACCAGAGAGGCTTCCACAATGTAGTGAGGGCCGAGATGAGAGTTTATATAAAGAGGGAACTTTACCCTCCACAAGAGGAGGGGGCGAGGAGTAATTTTTGGATTGTAGGGTGGCTTCAGATGAGATTACAAATGAGCATGTGCCTATAACAAAGAATACAGAACCGTCCCTTGACCGGACATCCGAGTAAGTTAACACTCTTCTCTCGAATCTACTACCTAGACTAGAAATGTTAGTGAATTACACACACACACACACATATATAATTTTGTAACTCATCTTTGTTTTATTTCATATTTTGTAGCCATCACTGATGGATGGAAAGATCCTATTCGAGCATCCTTGTTGATACTTTTGTGCACCCCATGGGCATGACATGAGATGAGTTACTCGTGGACTCAAGGCATATGATCCTGCAAGGTCAGTACAATCGATGTATTTTCTCCACGTGGATCAGTAAAGGAGTCGTGACTAAGAAGAGGACCAAGCTTGCTAGATATTAGATAAACGCGAGGAGGCAACGATGAGAGCATTCCCACGGTGAGGCCACAACTAGAAGATCACTCTGGTTCGTCATCTCATGGTCACTCTCATAGGTCTGGGTATGGAGGATCTCACTCCCATCATAGAAGACGTAATAAAAGTCCCATCCATGCACCTTCATCTGGATCTCGTAGAGAGGGATAGGCCATAGGCCTTATTGCTTTGTTATAGTTTGGACACATATTGATTTTTTTGGATTTTGTGCTCATTGTGAGCATTTTGACCACACTTGTTAGTGTGACAACATTGTATAAAAACTTGATTATTTATAGATATATACATATGTGATTCTTTTTGGCTTGGATATCTCATGTAAGAGTTTACTTTTTTATGACTAGTTTCATCTATGTACTCTTAGATGTGTAGAATCTCTCGATGATTTTTATATGCTTTTATGAATGCATGTATGGATGATGATGATGCAAATGCATAATAGAATGATCTCTTTCTTTTTTTTGATACATATGATGTATATGAGGACAAATTGCAAACTTTAAAACTTTGGTTTTCAAGCAATATTTGGTATTTTTGCTTTATTGGAAAATTTGATGAGAATGATATGATAATGAAATGAACCCACTCCATTCTTAACTCCATACAACTAGTAAGATGTGAGGGATCAACATCGAGAATCAAGAAGGACATGAGTTATATAACTTTGATGAATGAAAGTAATGATATGAAGATAAGGTTTTGACAAAGACCCAATTAGGACACTACAACTCAACTCTAGGAAAGGCTAACTATCCAATTTAGAATGCAATTTTCTTGCAATTTTAACTAGACTTAGACCCGTAGATGGCCTCTTGATTGAAAAAATATGGTTTTATGGATTAACTCTCTTATAACTTATAACTAATTTTCTGATGATTTCAAAGGATTCAAAGCACTTCTTACTTGCTGACTTGTTTACAACTTATTAATTTATTTGAAAGGACCCCCTATGTCTTGCCCCATGTAACTAGTAAGAAACATGGGCCCATCACCAAGGACAAGGAAAAGGTGAGTAAGGAAATTCCCTCCTTTCCTAACCTCATGCTACCAGGAATAAGCATGGGTTCATCACCGAATAACACTGATGAGGCAAATAAGTGTAGTTTTATTGCAAAATGAAATTGTTTTTGTAATTATTGTTTCTTTTTTTTTTCAACTCATTTGAATGATTTTTAACCTTTGACTTGTGATTTTGGGAGGAAAATTTCCCTTAGCCTCAACCCCATGCAACCAATAGGATGTGAGGGATCACCACCAAAGGTTGAAGTAGGTGAACAAGCAATCCGAGTGAAATGTTTTAAATTGATTTGTCAAAAGAGAGATTTTAAGGAAAGATGTGACACCAAGAAGCTTCTAGTACAGACTCATGGGAAAACACAACTAAGCTAGAAGAAGTCATGAATAGAAGTATGTAGGTCTTGGTAGGATCAATGCCAAAACTTCATCTATTAAGAGGATAAAAGATTGAGTAGTCTAGAGATGATATAATGAATCTTTAAAGAAGTATCATTAAATGTTTTGCTAATTTTCGAGAGACTTTTAAACGTTGCTTGAAAAATAAGTTTCTTGTTTCGCAATGTTAAAATATGATTATGTAAATGATATGTAATATGGATGCCATAATGTACAGTGTGGAAATGAAAATGAACATGCACATAAACATTTAGGGTGAAGCCAATTGACGGATGTCAAAATCCTTACCCCCAAGGTACATAAATGATACACATGATATTTAAAGTTTCCATTCTCTTGAAAAGGGCCTACTATCTTGGGTTTAAACTTACAACCCTTGCCTACAATTGTATATATATAATCATCTAACATTGGCATGAATCTATCCATTTGAAAGAGGTATTTGTGAACCTCTTTTTAGCATTCTTGACATATCATGTTCATGTGAGCATGACTACGCAACTCAACTCTATTCCCTTTATAGGAGTAATGGTTACATTTGACATTTATCACGCTATGGGATTATGTCTCATGGATACAATGAGATTAGTTTTGACACATTTGTGTCTAGAACAAGGATATGAATGGAGGAAGCCCCATAAATGGATTTGATGGGTATCACTTTATTCTTAAATCCCTCTTCTTTTACTATTTCAATCATGTTTACACCTAGACCAGAATCATCGGTAGGAAGAGAGGCCATACCAAGGAGGCTACCCATTCCTTGCGGTTCAAAAGGGGGAAGATCAGCTCGTCACTCTCTAAGAGTTTCACAATCTCCGTTGTGGTTTTAGTGGACACGAATTCCAAAAACACTACCTTACCCTTATCTATTTTTGCCACCTCAAACTTTTTATGGGTTAACGAATTCAACCTTCGAACGCTCGGGGTGGTCATGATAAAATATTTTCATTAAGGTGGCTTGTTTAATTGATTTGTGGGGAGCTCATACTCCAAATGGACCCCTGGCTTCTTTTTGAGGTTTTCCAAATGTATGTTGAAGGGCTTAGGATCCCCTTGAGCAACGAAGATCTTTCTTAGGTGGAGAAATATAACCTCTTGGAACAAAGTGGAGGGAATAGCCTTCATCCGGTGAATCCAAGGCCTATCAAGGATCATTTTATAATTCATCTCCTTATTAGTGATATAAAATATATCAAGATGGTTTTTTCCTAATGGAGACAGAAAGAACTATAGTTCCAATTGAGGTAGCCTTAATAATATCATACCCTCATAACATGTTTCTTGTAGAGGACCAGTTAGTATCTCCATATCATAACTTCTACAAGAAAGAGAATGGAACCACATTCACAACAACCACATCATCTATCATGGATCTCTTGATGTAATTATTATAAACCAATACTTGCAGATATAACACAGATCACCTCTTCAGGCTATTTCAACATCGATGACATCTTGTTTATATCGAAAACAAACCCAATATCCCTATCGTTCTTTCCGAGAGGATTATGTAAAAGTAAAAATGATTTATTTGAGCTCTAGGAGGAGGTGTAACATGGATTAGATGACCAAGACCCAATGCATCGAGCAATACAAAACGATGCGCAAGCGAAATCTTCAACAAATCTAGAAACAAGATGTGAGAAAAGGTCTTGTTCAAATTCGATATCAAATCATAGGCTCCTACCAGTTTTGAGATTATAGAACATCATCCTACAAGAAGGAATGAGTGGGTAGGGGTTGTGAAACGTATTCCCTTGTCCGAGTTGTTGCATTAATTTCTAGTTCAACCTCTAGCTCAACTAATCCCAAAATCTTTGTATTGTTATTTAAGCCAAGATTAGGAGCAACCTAAGAGTTATCAGAAGTTGAGGCCTCATGGTCATTATTCCCTATAGGAATACCCTTGTTTATGTTATAAGGATCCACCTTAACATCTTTAGGATGTTTAGGTAATGGGTCCCGATAAATGCTTAGGTTTACATTCTGAGGTGCGACGGGTCATGTATGACCATACTATGAGGTTCCTTCATGAATTTCTAAGAACATGTCCAAAAAGAGCTGCCTTTGATTCTCGGGGAGTCTTTGTATGAATTTTTGCAATCCCTACAATTTCTAGCATCATGACCAATAACACGATGAAAACCACAATAAATATTGGGATCGTAGTCTCTTGGTCTTTGGTTTAAGTTTTTTTTTCTAATTATAACCCCGGTTATAGTTTTGAAACTGGTTGTTATAACCATAATTCATTGCCCTCGCGCAGTTCTAGTACTAGCTCGAGCCTTAGGTTTGAGCTTGTCAAAAGGGCATGACTAATGTCAACCATATTGACAGAGGAAAAAAATAGGGCCTCTTTGATTGCCCATATTATTGTTATTGTTATTGTTAGTGTTACCATTATTTGTGAAACCAACATTCTTCGCTTGATCAAGTAACACCATCTATGGTAACACCATGATTACGATTCAAGAATTTAGATACTTGGTTTTTGGATCCATTTCTTTGATTACTTGCGTTGTTTTTATTAAGGGATACTCATTTCCCATTGAGACCATAAGTCTTACGCCCGCTATCGATAGTGGCTTGGTTGATTTGAAGTGCACCTTCCAACACTTCTTCGTAACTATAGAAAGGAAAATTCTGGACTTCTTCCTTGGTCTCTCGATTGAGAGAGTGAAGGAAAATATCAAAAAGTTCCATTTGTTCCATGTTAGGTGCACTTGCAGAGGATTAAAGAACTTGATGCCATCTCTAAATGAAATGGGTGGTAGATTCATTTTACTCCTACCTAATATGTAGAAACTCCTAATTCCCATTCGAAGTAACTTGTTCATATCAAAATCTCTGATGAATTCTGAAACAAGTTGTTTAAAGGAATGTATAAAGCTTCGGAATCCTATAGTACAAATTTAAATCAATTCCCTCAGCGTCTTTGGAAATATCCTAGCCCTTAGTACATTCTAGGAAGTAATTCCCGATGGCGTAGCGATAGGCCTTGGTATGAATGTTCTGTATCCTTCTCCTTAAACTTAGGAAGGTTAGGTAATGGGTGTGGAAGCATTACACCCTATATTGTGAAATCAAGGGGTTCTTTTAGATACTCAGCGTAAGTATCCATCACATAATATTCTACCATCAAGCTCCCCGACGAGGAGGTGGAGGAGGAGTTGGATAGGCTACAAAGTGTAGGTGTTAGCTGGAATGTATAGAGCTCATTGATAAGGCATATAAGGAGTAGGGAAGTTATATGGGTCCATCTGGGGGGACTTTTCATACATATGCAGGTAAGGTGGAACATGAATAGGAAATGGGCTAGTGGGCGTGAAACCAGGGAACATCACATTTCTTGATGGAATGACATTTGAGAAAGCACTTCTAGCTAGCCTCGCATAGGGTAAGTGTGGGAAGGGTGAGGGCCCATCCATAAGGTATCGATCCAAGGTGAGAAGATCACCTCGGATTTTATCGGACATGATAACCTTGTTGTACATGATGTTGTATTTGTTACGGGTTGATTAGGGTGTACCCTTTTCACGATGGGATGCCCCATGTTCTTCCCTACTGCGTATAGGCGTGTTACAAATTTTAGGCACTCTCTAGTTCTCTAATCAACACATGACTTTTAGGCACATTCGACCTCCCGAGGTTGTGCCGGACAAATGATGTGGAAGATCAGTAGGAATGTTGATTGTCAACTATAGGAGAATTAAGGACTAAGATCGAGTAGTGTGAGTTCCTAGTAGTTGAATTGGCAAAGGGATTTAGAGGTTATGTATAGGTAGTGTAAATTCCATATTGTTTATTTTTGGAATCTATCTAAATGATAAGCTACATTGAAGGTTCCTTATGTTAATTAAGAAAAGTAAATCTAGCTTAAATAAAAGACAAGTGTGTTTTAATCTTTTAATTAACTAAATTCATTCTCGATTAATTAACCAAAACAAAATGAACAATTTAATCTACTTATTGAAAGGACATTAATTAAATAAAGGGAATAAAAAAATAAAAGAAAACTAGCTAATCTAATCTAATATTTTTGTATTTGATACTTTATGGAAAAATAGAGGAAATACACAAACAAACTAATTTCTTTTAATTAAATTAAATTGATTCTATGATAAATCTAAACAAGTAAATAACTAGATATAGTTGTGTCCATATGCTGGATGGATCTAAACTACTATAATAAATCGTAATCTTTTTCCAATTTGTGGTCAGGATACAAATCTTCTACATTTCTACCTCATGACACGGAAGAAGTAACCGCTTCTCGAAGCGCTTCTTCCTCTAAAACTTCCCTCGGTAAAATAAACAAAGATCTAATGAAGATTACAGATTGAAATGGAATTAAAATTGCTTTAAACTAATGCAGAGCATTCCTTCTGTAGACAAACTTCCTCGTAAAACCCACATGGGGATAGATAGGGAAGCAATGGCATCACTAGAAACTTTGTGTAGGAAAGGTTAAGCTACAATAATTAATTAACTATTTAATTGATTTGAATTAAATTGATTTAACTACTTTGGTCAAATTATGCATATAGATGCAATAAAGAAATCAATAAAGATTAAGGAAAACCAAGTACATCCCAACCTCGAATTCTTAAAACTATGAAAAATCCAGTGATGGTTGATTATGATATCCCCTCATCTTTTTTTTTGCAACTTTAGTGCTCGGGATGAATCCAAGGAACTGTGTTGGGTAGTGTAGAAGAAGTGTTGGAGCGATGATGGGTTATAGGCAATCTGGTAAAGCAATGCGGGTAGGAGAATAACAATGCAAGAGAAATGGATTGATTGTGTATTTCCTAGCAATATTATGACAACATAATGATGTAATTCACAACAAAAATATCCAACCAATGCTTTAGGTAGAAGCTTGGCTCTTATAGAAAAATGGAAGGGAAATGGTCTAAGCCATTTAACAGCCAAGAAATGCCACCTCTCTCAAAGAAGGGGCAGTTAACTCCAATTAGTCAATAGGAGAGAAGGAAAAGTTGATACGTATCAAATGAGCCCAAGAAAAACCAATTTGACTAAGAAACATGCGCTAAAAACATGTTTGAAGAATTTGACACGCGTTCAGAACACGCCAAAAGAGGTTCTAGAAAAATTGCATGTAACCTCCAAATAGTCTACATAGAGGGGTGGTTACACAACTACCACTTAGGGAAGACCGAAAGTTACGTAACCACCGCGGTAGTTTCGTAACTTAAAGTTAAAGACTAAGGAAAAAGTTGCTAAAGAGATAAAGAAAAGCTAGAAAAGCATGGAAATGGTTAAAGGAAGCATTCTAGGCTACAAATATACACTGCAAATGGAAAATTGGATTTGAACACCATTGGAAAAGATATTAATCATCATTGGGGATTTTTAACTATTTCGACAATGTAGCATGTGCAAAATTGGGTGCATACAATGTCCTTAAGAAATAATGTTCTGTGGACTCCAAGTCTACGAAATAAGTAAAATTTAATAAAGTTTGAAGTCCACACTTAAGGAAATTTGTAGAGAAACAAACATGTACACAATTTTATAACCTTGGTAATCAGAAAATGTAGTCTAAGGTTGGAACCCCATAATGAATTAGAATTTTCCATGTGTCAATAATCTTAACACTTGTAGCTAGTTAGAGGTCGACACATGTCACAACCTATAGGGAACTCTTTCGTATTTCCCTCAAGCTCACAAAATATACTTGGCCATAACTTCGCTTTCAACTCGATCTTACAAAATCGGTCTTGTTGGAAAGGTCTCATCAAGAAATTTATTTTGGCATCATGAAACTCAGAATTTGAGGGAGTTAGGTGGGTAAAAAAGGAAAAAATAGTTCCTATAATTAAACGCAATTTCGTAGCTCAATTAACATATTTAATGAAGTATGGTGCCTTGACTTTTGATGCAAACAAAGTGACGTGGGGAATCATCTTGTAGGGGTGTCTATGATGGTTTTCAAAGATTTAATACATGTTGTTGGTGGTTGAAGCTAGAAATATGAATTTTCCTCTCTTTTCCTCCTCTCTCTCTTTTCCCCATTTTCTATATATTGGCAATTGGTGCCCATTTGTAAAGGTTGGACCCTCTCGCAATATATGGGCATCATTTGGAAGTGTTTCACAAGTGTTTTTGAGCTACATGCCTGAAATCTAGACCTATGCAAGGTGTTTTATGCCTTTTTACTTCAATGTAATTGATCGTGGCATCTTCATAAGGAAATAAAATTCATGTTTTTTTACTATTTTCTACCCTAGATGTATTCGATTACATTTTCTTGCCTCTTCATTCATTGTAGGTATGATGTGTATGTTTTCCACTTTACAAAATTTATTTACTATGTTTTACATGGAAATAGAAGGTGAGGTTTTGTTTTGATCAACGGCACTCTTGTTTTCCCTCTTAATCATCATTTTCTCGTTTCCCCTCATTGAGAGCGTCTTTCCCCCCTTTTGGTGTTATCACCTCTCGTTAGCTTAGGATTTCACTTTCATGCATCTCCTTCTAACCATGGTCCTTGGATTCTTAGATTAGGATTAGGTAGCTACATTTCCAACCATAGGAGTAGTCTTACCATTAGGAATATGTAGAGGAAGTCACCTTCTCCAGAGGTATGTCCGAAGAAACAAGTACCACATTTGGAGACACTCCCATCTTGTCTCAACATCCTAGGTCTCTCTTGTCCACTCAGGGAAAAATGTAATTTTTGATCTCCAACACACACATCTAAAAATGATTACAAGCATGAAAATTTTTATGTTTACTATACCTAGTTGTTAATATAAAATGATTAAAATAACATTAGCTCAAATTTAAAATTTGTGAAAGTAGCATAAAGTGCGTAAGGTTATTGTTTCCAAGAATAGACAAAATTGGTTGAGTAATATGGTATTACCATAACATCAAGCTTGGTCTTTGGCAAGTGAATTTTACGACATGGTGAATCGGGTTTTGCCTAGTGTTTCTATCATATGTCCGCATATTAAAGACTCGTTAATTATTCTACCCATAATGTTGTTATTTATTAGCTAATTTCTATATGCGTTTACATTTAAATGAAACTAAACAAGATTTCATTCAAAATCCTTAGATTTATCTATATATAGGGTAAACATTCAACCATTCATTCCCAACATTTACATGAACAATTTTAAATAGAAGAAGTTTAAGGAAATTGTAATTTCGATTCTAATTTCCTCCTGCCCAACTTTCCTTCTTATTTCCCTCTTCTTGGGCGTATGCTCTCCTTCTTCCTAATTTATCTTTGTCTTATTTATTTTACCTCCTATTCCTACACATATTCATAATTCAACATATTCTCATTCCTTTTTCCCCAGTGCATACACAAATATTTTTTTCTTTTTCTTTTCCACACCCAAAGCCTAATATTTTTCTCACACATTTCCTCCCTTTTCTACATGTTTTTCTCCCCTTTTACACGTGCATGCATTTTTTCCACTTTGAGACTTATTTCATATTATTATTTTTATTTTATTTTTATCCTCCACCCAAAATACATGCAACTTCACTTATTTATGTTGTGAATTAATTAAGTGGACACGCTCTGTTGTTTTAAATTATTCTATTGATCCTAGGTGTCTAGCCCCAATTAGTTTTCTAAGTGTATTTTCTCTTTCCTCATGAATTTTTATCATCTTATCCACATGTTTAAATATTTCAAGTGGATGTTTCATCACTTCAAGCCAATTCACTAACTATGCCTTATGGGATGACATGACAAAGGTAAAATCCAGATAAAAATCTTGGTCATTTATGAAATTTATTTCCCTATAAGTAAGGTTAAGCACCAATTTATCTAAAATAATGGCCCAGTGAGATATGGGTATTATCGTTCAAAGTGACTAAATCAAAATGACATAACCTTAATTGAAAATTTCAAATTTAACTCACACAACTTTCATTGTCATTATACAATAAGATGCACATGGCTCGATCACACAAACATGGTGAATTGCACATGAGGGAATCTTAGTTAAATATGAGCTAATACAACTCACCTAGAATTTGAGATAAGACATGATATTCCCTCAATGTGAATGCTCATGGGGTTTTTTTGTAAGGGAAATCAACCATCCTTACATTAAGCCCATTTTTAAGGATACAATCAACTCACAAAAAATTATTAGTCAAATTACATGTTTTTCCACACCATTTTAGGTAATTTTATTTACACATGTGATAACTCTCTTTCGATACCCATTATGGCATCTTACCCTCTCTCTCTCGATGATACCCTTCCTTGCAATCTAAGAACACTCTGCACATAAGAAACCGACAATTCCTGCATGCATAAACTGTTTAATCACAATAATTCAATTCGAATTAAACATTAAATTATAAACCATAAAAATATAGTCTATAAATATCATAAAAATCAAATAATTTATTTATTTTTCTATTAATCGATGAAATAACACATCTAAACATAAAAAAATTGTAATGTGAAATGTGGTCACTATGATTTAAAAAAAAATAGTATTTATTAATGTTAAACCCTAATGTTACAAAGTCACATATGATAAATAAATTCTAAAGTACATTTTTGACACAATCAATAATCTAGATAATTATAAAGCCCTAACGAAAGAGAGGGAAAGAGCAACTTAGCTGATTTACGAGTGATTATGGAATCCAAGATATGGATTGCAAAATTGATGAACGAGAAAGGGAAGACTGCTACAAACCGTGCATAATAAATCTAGGAGCTATTAGATAAGGCCATACCTAGTTTCTCTGGGTCGAGGATGCCTAGGCACTAGAGTTTCCTTTTAGGCACTGTGACTACGTAGGAGCTCGAATCTAGTTTTTGGTGTCGCAAGATTATAATGATAGTCCTTGTTAGTCATGTATGTCACACCTTGATTGTGGAATTCATATGTAACTCCGAAAAGAGATGTTTACCTCGTAAAACCTCAAACTACATCGAATCCTAAAAGAAAAGATACAATATGGGGAGTCGGATGACCACGGTGGTCACCCAAGTGAGTGAACTTAGAATGAGCACCGCACTACATATTAGACTCCATGTAGTTTAAGTGTGTGTGTGAATGAATTATGCCCTAGAAAGCCCTTGTGTAAGTGCACTGTGATAGTGGGTGATAGCTAGATGTATCAATGTAAATAGATGTGTGGATGGAATAATGAACTTCCCCTTTCTATGTGTGTATGTAAAAATAGTACTCCTTGTCCCTTGAATGAAAGTTAGATGGATGCCTTTGATGCTCTTAGATGCCTTTGGATGCAAGCTTAGGTGATGATAATAGATATTCTTAGAGCTTGGTCCTTTATTTTGGTCACATAGCTTTGTATTTATATGATTCCCTTGGTTGAATTTTGTAATTGACAACTAAAGGATGACCCATAAGAAAATAAGATGCCCAAAAGATAAAAGAGGCCCAAAAGAAGCGAGTAAGATAAAAAGGGTTAGGGGTGCCCAGAGGGGATGAGGGCGCCTAGGTGTTGGTGTCATGTCTAGGTGCTCATGTTCAAAGTCATAAAATATAAACAATTGAAGTCCCGATGGGAATGTAGGGTGTGTAAGACCAAAGAGAAAGCAAGAAAGATAAAAAGAGGCCAAAGATAACAATCAATTACTAGTTTTCTCACTTAGGAATCATATGAATGCAAGTATGTTTTAGGACCTAGAAATGTACCCAAGTGCATGATTTTGTGTCTACATTTTCCCCCACTTTATGTTGTTGAGTGAATACTCGATAACATAAAGTAGATAAGATATGCGTACTAATAACCATGTAGAGTGTGATGGTGATAGCATACCGAAGAGACAAGTGAAAGCATGAAGTGATAAAAATGAAGCATGGAAGCTAAGAAAGAGGAAGTGACCCTAGGGGTTAAAGTGTATGTGTTGTACCTATTGTTATTGTAGCTTGATGTAGGGTTACTTCTTGTTGTGCGTATTAAGGACAAACCTATAAAATATGAGCGAAAGAGTAGTCAAAGTCATGTATTATGAAAACTCTTGCAAAAGTATGTAAATGTGAAAAAGTAGTAAAATGAAAGTGTGCACCTAATGATCATGAGTGTAAAAGGATAGAAAGATGTCCTAGAAAATGTTGTAGAAGAGTGAGTTTTTTGGGCGATCTCATGCCCCAGAGTGAGATTTTTGGGAAATCTCATGCCAAGAAAGAGTTTTTTGGGTGATCTCATGCCAATAATGAGTTTTTTGGGTGATCTCACACCAAGTACAAGTTTTTGGGTGATCTCATGCCACAAAAGAAGAGTGTTGGGGAGAGAGGTCTAGTGTTACTCTCCTTCCATGATGCTTCCCATTATACACCACTACATATAGTGTGATCATGTTTTTTTCCAAGTTGTACTATGTTTATTCAAGTTTTTGTTCTAAATTGAAATGGAGAAAGAATGCATTCTTATTATTGGAGGATTAATGCTTGAATATGAAAAATTATCTATGAACTACTATAAACTATGTTGATATGAGAAAGTAATTGTATCTTCCCTAGGCATAGGCTGTCTAAGAGAGGTTAGGAGTGCCTAGGTGCTAGTGTACTCATATCTAGGCATTGGATTCTATGTGTGTTGACCGAGGACCCAAGTCATATTAGGTCATGTTTTGATTTGTATATATTTTGTTTGTATCATATGTATTCCAATATAACTCGAGTTGTTGTATGGGGTGACTGATTCACCCAATGTATGTCCCCCTCATTTGGGTTGCATGCGTATCATTTCTAGAGTATGTGGTCCAAAGGAGAGGACTGAAACCGTGTTGAAGTGGATACCATACCTGGGGAGGGATTTGCATGGTAGAAACCAAGGCACATGCAAAAAAATGGCTAGAAACATGTGTTAGTAGAAAAAAACAACATGTGCAAGTAGAATAAATGTGTAATTAAGTAAGGAAGTGTGTAGACAAGATGACACAAAAAGTGGGTTTCAAACATGGGACATCACTCACAATGTCACAAGACAATCAGGCCAAAGTGTTCAAAAGCATACAATGTGCATACAAGACAAAGGGCATAGCCCACAAACAATAACATATAATGAAAATAATGGAAAGAAAAGTGTAATAAAAACCATGGTGGAAAATAGTCCTTGCAAAGCAAATGTTGCACATGAAGCACCCATTAACATGTTAGAAAGATAAAATATATGTCAAATCATGTATGTTCAATGAAAGTAATGTGCTAGTAGAATAAGAAGTAGTAAATAATGAAATAATAACACATGTGATGTGTAAGAGTAGTAAATGTAGATGCCCCTAGGAGCCTCGGTGGGAATGGTAAGAGGTACAATGCCAAGTATCATTACAGTGACATGTAAAGATATGTAAGAAGTATGCATTCACAACTAAAGACCAAGTGAATACACATGTGTATATAGAAAAGATAATGACATACTAAGTATCCATCTAGCATGGAAAAAAAAAGTGTACATGTAGTATAAACAAGCAAGAATAAGTGCAACCAAGATATGCAATATGCTATGTGAATGAGTGAGATGGAATGGTATGCAATGTGAATGTGATAGGAGTAGTGTGCCCCCAAGGTGAATGTATATGATGTGTATGAGATGAGGTTCATTTATAAAATACCCCTCGACAATCAAGAATGAACCATAGAAAAATAGTGCATCATCGGGAAATGGTTTGAAAATGTGCTAGAAAGATAGATCATGAAGCATAGAGTGTAAAGTGTAGAAGAGGTGAGGTTCATTTCAGATTTATACCCTCAATAGTTGAGTATGAACCATAAGATAGAGTGCATCATATGGGAATATGATGTGTGTGGTGAATGAAATTCTAGAAAGATGTATCATGAAGCATGGAGCATGAAATGTGTAGTGTGTGAGGTTCATGATGTAGTATTCCCTCAACAATCAAGTGTGAACCTTAGCATAAGAGTGCATCATAGGGTAATGACGATACAAAGTGTATTAAGTTGTAAAAGAATGCTTAGAAATGGGAAGTATGAAGCATAAAGAGCATAATAGTAGAAATGAGAGACACATGATACCAATAGGGGAAGAGGATGAGCATGATGCCCCCTAAGTGTATGATGTGAGAAAAATCAAGTAACATCATCTAAGAGATCATCATTTTCATGGTCAAAGCTAAATGGAGAAGCATCGTCGAGACCCTGACAAACAATAAAATATGAGGTTGATCATATAAAGAGCCATTACAACGTAAATTATACATGTCCATTGTGTATTCTTCATCAGTGAAAGGTGGTAGTGGACAACCATGTGCATACCAGTGAGTAAGATTTTTGTGTATAGAA
Source organism: Taxus wallichiana var. yunnanensis (assembly GCA_018340775.1). NCBI lineage: Eukaryota > Viridiplantae > Streptophyta > Pinopsida > Cupressales > Taxaceae > Taxus > Taxus wallichiana. Next base: position 720,093,706 of record CM031234.1, on the reverse strand, counting down.
ATGAATCATTGCAAATAGAAACATAACCAAAGGCATGGGAAATGTGATATCAATATGATTAGGATCCAAAGTGCCACTAATGTAGTCAAGCCAAGATTTCCCAAGTGTAAGTGGAGAAGTGTGAGAAGTGCGTGCAACAAAGACTGATAGATGGAAGACGTGGAGGCCATAAGAAATAATGATGTGAACATATCCATGATAGAGGTGAGGAGAATGAGGTGGAGGGAGGAGATCATCTAGTGTGAATCCCAAGTTGAAGCTAAACCATCATATGTACAAATAGTGTCAAAATAAGTAGGATCAAATGGAATGTGAGGCCAATAAGAGTTATTTATGAAAAGAGTGCATGTGAAAGGAGGTAATGTCGATGCAGAGTGGATGTGGGAAGATGAGGTAGATGGTATGATGTCTAATGCATAAATAGTTCCCTTAAGAAAAAAGTAAGTCAACAAGGAGGATGTAAGATTCTTCGTGAGTTGATAATCATCAGTGGGATGTGTCAGAGTGGCATAAGTTATAGTAGGTAATGTAGTGATTGGGTCTAGGTGAAAATATTTGAATGGGTCATGGTCAATAATGATAGTATGTTCAAAGCCATCATGTAGGAATTTAACACACCAGATGAACTGTAGAAGGAACTTCTCTGCATAGTGTGAAGCCATGGCCTACCAAGTAAGTAATTGTACTAAATGGTGGCATCGATAACAAAGAATACCATAGGAATATTTTTGGCCCGACTATAAGAGGTAAAGTGATAGTGCCTATTCATGGATGTGTAGAAAGAATCATACACATGAAGAGAAATGGATGATGGGATAACATCTCATCGAGGAAAGGCCAAAATGTTTTTGAAAGGAGTGATAAAGTACAAAGATTGAGCTCAGATCCATTATCGACTATTTTCCACTTGATACCCATGTTATAGATGTGAGCCGGTATATATAGGGGAGGATCATTATCATAAACAGAAAGAGTGGTAGCTACATCAGATGGAAAAGTAAGTTGTTTTGAAAATACAGCTACAAATAACTGATATACAAGGTCAGATTAGTATTGGAAGGAATACAAGTATTAGCCAAGAGAGAATTGATTTTATCATTACAATCAAGATTAGCTTACAAGAAATCATGAGATGGAGATATCCATGGTGAGAGGATCCTAAGATGATGAAAGTAGGAGGAAGTGATGATCCAAGAGTGTTTGAATGTCGGGTTCACCAAATGATTTAACAAAAATAATATTTATTAATGCTAAACCCTAATATTGTAGAGTCACATATGATAAATAAATGATAAAGTATAGATTTTACATAAGAAATAAGCTAGATAAATATGAAACCCTAAGTGCAAGAGAGGGAAATAGTGACTTAGCTGATTTACACATGATTATGGAATTGATTTGGATTGGAAAAATAATGAACAAGAAGGGAAAACTTTCAACAATGTATTATAAATTCGGAGCTATCGATAAGTCTGTTGGATAGATTGGGTCAGGTTGGACTAGGTGCCAAAGTCTACTTAGAGACCTCTCCGGTGATTATGCAGAGATTAGAAATCTAGTTTTCTAGTGTCACAAGATTGTCATTGATATTTGTTTTTGGTCACTTGTATGTCACCTTGATCGTAAAGTCACATGTACTCAAAAAGAGATGTTGACCTATAAAACCCTCAAACTACATCAAATACCAAAAAGAAAAGATGTAATATGGGGAGTTAGTCCTACCCCGATGATGGTCACCCAACTGAGTGAACTTATGACCGAGCATTGCACTACATCTCATACTCCATGTAGTTCTTGTGTGTGTGAATAATCATGTGACCTAGGAAGCCCTTGTGCAAGTGCACTTGATAATGAGCGATAGTTAGATGTATCAATGTAAATAGATGTGTGTATGAAATAATGAACTTCCCCTTCCTATGCATGTATGCAGAAAATGCATTCCATTTTCCTTGAATGAAAGCTAGATGGATGCCTTTGATGCTCTTAGATGCCTTTGGATGCAAGCTTAGGTGATGATAATAGATGCTTAGATCTTGGTCCTTTATTTTAGTCACATAGCTTTGTATTTATATGATTCCCTTAGTTTAATTTTTTAATTGACAATTGGAAGGCCGAACCATAAGAAAATAAGATGCCCAAAAGATAAAAGAGACCCAAAAGAAGTGAGTAAGATAGAAAATGGTCAAGGGCACCCAGAAGGATGAGAGCGCTTGGGCACCGACGTCTGTCTAGATCTTTGGTGTCCGAAGTTCTAAAATATAAACAAGTGAAGTCCTAACTAGGATGTAGGATACGTAAGACCAACGAGAAATTAAGAAATACGGAAAAGGGGCCAAAGACAACAATCAATTACTAGCTTTCTTTCTTAGGAATCATATGACTGCAAGTATGTTCTTAGGACCTAGAAATGTACCCAAGTGCATGATTTTGTGTCTACAATCAAGTACCTAGTTTCCAAAATGTCTCAAAATATTAGATGTATTTTTCAATGATGTGAAAAGTGATGGTTCCATAAATTCTATCGGCAAGAAGTACTTGCCTCTATTCCAAACACAATTTGAAATGGTGTTGATTTATTCAACCACTTGTATGTTGTTCTATAGGCCCATAGTACCGCTATAACTTTTTCATCCCAATCCTTCTATTTGACATTGTAAATATTTGTTAGAGTGTTGCTTAGGATTTTGTTGAATGCCTCAATTTTTCCATTGGCTTGTGGGTGAAAAGTATTTGTTTTGTGGTGTGTAACCATAAACTATTGCAATAATATTCTTATAGTATCATTAAGAAAATGTGTCCCTATATCACATGTATGGTTTAATGGGTTTCCATTAAGAATGGTTATATTCTCCCAAATAAATCATTTCATGGTACCTATTGTACATTCCTTTATTGGTGTTGCCTCTTCTCATCTTGTTAAGTAGTTAGTAGCCGTAATGATATAACATGTGCCTATCATCACTTGCATAAGATCGATCAAGCCACAAAAATCAATTACCCATTTTATGAATGTTTCTTGTGTAATAACTGGTATGAACAACATTTGATCGTGTTTATTAGGTTTTCCAACCATTTAACACTTTGGTCATATTATTTTACATACTTCTTAACATCTTTAAACAAAATTTTCCACCATAAACCTTCTTGAAAAATTTTCCCCATCATAGCTTCTTTTCGCGTAATGTCCTCTTGTTATTCCTTCATGTGCTTCACATAAAATATCTTATTGCTCATGATCCATTACACACCTTCATATTATTTCATCACACTCCATTTTGTATAATTCTTCACTTATCAATTGATAGGGGTAAATTTTATTGTGATCTATATTTCTTTGGGTATTAGTGTAATTTTATGGTATGACCCCATTTTGTAGAATGAAAACCATGTCCTCTAGTTCATCCGAAATACTTTGTATTTGAAATGGTTATACATCTTGCATGCCTTCCTCGATTGGTGCCACTTATTATCTTGTAGTTATGCATGATAGATGATTAGGACATGCATTATTTTTACTTGGTTTGACCACAACCAAAAATTGGAATTCTTGGAATATAATTATCCACCTACATATCCTCCCATGTAATATCACCTTATTAACCAAATGTTTTAGTACCACGCGATCCATGAAAAATATAAATGGATTTTTTAATAAGTAGTGTCACAATTTTAGTAGTGCATACACCATTAAAAATTTGTCTTGTTACGTAGTAGTATAGTTATACTCTGCGCATGTTAGTTTTTGTGGAAAAATATAATGGATGATCCATGGTTCCTTCTCCCGGTTACACCAAGATTTTCCCAACCTTTAATATAAATGTAAATATACATGGAAGGGTGTATTATTTGGGAACTATAGTATGGGATCTTGCATCAAATTTTCTTTTAGTTTCTTAAATGATTCTTCTTGATTATTACCCCATTCAAAATCCCTATTTTACGCAACAATTTTCTAATGACACTTCCATTTTGGAAGTCTTTAATAATTCTTCTATAGTACCTTCCATTTCCTTGGAAGGTGAGAACTTCTCCTTGTGTTTTTAGTGCTTCCGGATGAACTATAACTACAATTTCAGTTGGATCAACCAACAAACCATCCTTGAAAATTTGTAGATTTTGGCATCACTCAAACATAAGTCACATATTATTGCAATGATCCATGAAAAACCCATACATTGTTCGATCATCTAAATATATATTTGAAGAAACTTAAGAATGAAGTCTTAAAAAGTTGTCACCACTATGCATGAGAGAACCGTGGGTGAATTCTTCACCAATGACATTAAATTATAAGCAAATGATCCACATTCAATTGTAAAGGTTATTTTTCTATGTATTCATCCACAATCTTAACTTGGTGGTATCTGGGAAAATCCATCGGTGAAGATGTATATTCCCTTCACGTGATCCCTTCTAGAACTTCCTCGGTGAAAGGTGTCGGGAATGGATTGATAACACAAGCAGATTTTGAATACCTATATTCCACAAAAATTCTAATGCATTCATATTTATTTATAATGATAAGTATTGAATCACCCATTTTGATTCATACATTGGTACAATCAATCATATGGTTAACATGTTATCAATTTCTTGCTTTACCTTTGTGTGAAGATTACGATTAATCTGTATGGTATTTTTTTGAATGGCCTTTCTTATTTGATCAACCTAATTTATATGGTTCCCAATGATGGGTGTAACCCCTTCATTTCTTGATATCCTCTTAGAAATATATCTTCATATTCATACAACATATTGACAATTTTTGCAATCTCTTACTCACTCCAATAGTTTCTAATTATTGCTAGCTTTGGTGATTCATCACTCCCTATATTGACTTGTATGGCCTTGAACTATCCTAAGGTTGATTTCTCACGATTCCTTCTTATTAATGAATTATCTGGATCTATAAAATATATCTATATTCAAGTGAATGTTGTTTGCTTCTTCTTATACTTGTCGCATGACTTTCTCTTTATCTTTGCACATGTAATTTTGTTGTATCTAAATTTCATTATCTTCTTTGTTGAATAACTAATAGCAAAATTTTCTTATAATTTTTGATAGTGTGAGTCATTTTTACTTATATAGTATGAGGTATATTTTCCCCTAATGGAATCATACCAAAATATCAACTGTTTTGATACATTGAAGAGGGTAATTCGGTTGAGGGACCGATGATGTAAAAGAAAAAGTTTTTACAAATTCATCCTTTAGTTTCACCCAAGAATTTATTTCTTTGCATAATTCATAAGCAACATATCATGTGCATGCCAAAAATCAAAGTGTATGATAGAACACAAGTATCCACATTTCGATTTGATTTTGGGCTCCTCACCGCTCCATAGTGCTTTATTTTTTGAATATGTTCTTCATATTTGGTGATAACATTGTAGCTTGGAATGTTTTTTATCTCATTACTTCAATCAAACCTAATGCGCATATATTCTTTAACGTATTCCCACATCTCAAATATCAAGCTATGTATAGCCCGCCATATTTTGCAGTTCCTTTTAACAAATAAATTAGACAATCGACTCTCACTTTTTCTTGTTACATGTAAATTTCCATTTTACATATGAAAGCTTGCACAAGTTCACTTCCAATGAATGTTGGTGCGGGTTGTTTGTTTTCCTTGCCCATTATCTTTATATTCCTTCCCAAATACTTGGGTGTTCAAGAATTTTATAACTTTGGAGCTCATTGAATTATATCAAAACCTTTTTCAATTAATTTATATGAACCATGAACCCAATTATCGCAAGCCACACTTGTGGTATTCGAAATCGATTGGTTATCACCCCACTTTATCTCTCCTTTTAGCGTTTGTTCATAGTTCTCTAGCCTTGTAGCATGTATATTGTAGATGTGTTCTAAATATTCACACACTTATATATTTTTAGGGTATGGTGCACTCTATTTTGGGTCCATTGAAAAGATGACTCATTGAGACCATTTTTGAAACATACATACCACTTTTTGAATCAAAATTCTACGATATTTTTGTAGCACCATATTCTTCCAAGGAAATCTAGAAAGTTGTGTGCCTCGACTACTGGTATTACTTAAAAATATCCATGGAAAATTTCCCCCATTATACTAATAATAACATTATATAGTACTCAGTAATAGAAACTAATCGTGTATTATTTTCCTTAAAAGAACATGTGGAGATGGGTGTACCACATATTGGCCCATTTGTGTTCCAAGCATCCATGGCGAGGATATTAACTTTTGTGCCCATGTCTACCAATATTTCATTTATATACCAACAATATATACAAACATCAACCAATATCTCTCAATAAAACCGTTCAATTTTTTTGGAATGAAAATTTATCTCTTATTCATTTCCTAACTATTTCACTAGAGCAATCTTTCTCAACTTATATGACAATCATTGACTTATCAATGGTAATATGCCTTTAGTGTACAAAGTCCTATTTACTTATTAAAATTCATTCGATGGAGGATCATCACTCCTAGTTTGTACATATAGGTGACAACATCAAATTTTTTTATTTCATAGTGTTTTGATAGGTCTTAGGGGTCATTATGAGTCATTTAGGTATGTTGGGTTTGAATAAGACCTTCACAAATTTGAATTGGTCAATTTCCCTCCAAGCATCCAATTTTAATCCTTAGGGAAATTTTGGCTTGTAATTGATGTTTAAATGTAATCTTGGAGCATCAAATCATGTAATAAGGTTGTATGAATTCATAATGAGGTCTAGGAGTCCTAATAATATCAAGGTTGTGACCTAGTTCTTAGTCCTAGGATTCTAGGCTAGGTGGAGTCTTATAATGTTATAACATAAGGCAAAACTATGAAAATATGAAGGGTCATATAGGCAATAATCGGTTAAGAAAATTTGGAAGGAATATTTAATCCTTAATGTAATTGTTTACATCGATCATTTGAATGGTCATACAACGGAAAAGAGATTCAAGAGAGATTAAAAGAGAAATATTGTGTATACACAACTTTGGGATATTATTTCATGGGTTTTTGTGGATGGAGATGATCAAATAATTTTTGCATGCAACATAGAAGAGGTTTATCAATGGTAATATGGAATTTTTGAGTGTTTGTATTGATACTTATGAGTACTCATAGTTTGGTGTGTGTTATAGCTTAAAAGCATTGTATAAGCTTGAATAAACAAAGAGGAGACCATTAAAGTCAAGTTGTAAGAACCGGTGAGAAAGAGTCTTGAATAAATATTGAGGAACATAGTCAAGGAAGGATTAGTGAAGTTAAAAATATTATTTCATTACAACATTGATCTATAAGGTAAGGAGAAAGCTACTTTCTTTGTGCAAACTGTGTTAGAGTAGATAACCTTGTTTTATGGTCCTTTTTGAGGTTAGAAGGAATATAGAGATTTTTGGTAAAGAGATAACATGCATAAGGTTGATACAAGCATGTCGGTGAATTTTTATTCTTTGAAGAGAAAGAATATTCATTTAGAGAGAAAATTACCCCTACCGGTTTATTGGAAACCCTCACTAGGGTTTGGTAGAAAGAAGTGTGTTGAGGGTGTTAGAGAGTTAGGAAAACTCTACAATCCTTAATAATGTTTGGTGAGGTCTATATTGGAAGGATTATACTGATTGGAAGTTTTGGATCCCTCCTAATCTGGAAGGAAAATGTGACAAGATTTAATGTAACATGTAGATGTCTATTTGTAAGCTAGGAAGAGGATATTGAGAGAAAATAAAGGTTCCACGATGGAGATAAGATTTGAAACTCTTAAGGAAGATCTAAGTCTCCATAAAAAAACATGTATTAAAATAATTTAAAGGTAAAGAACCTCTTTTGTTGGATTTATTACTAATAGGAGAGTGAAGGGGACTAAGACAAGAAAGATTTGCCTAAGAAAGAGGTCAAGATAACTAAAGGTATGTGTGAAGCTTGAATCAAGAGGTGTAAAGTAGAAATTATGATCTTATAACATTCCTCTCAAATATTTTGAGGCTCTAAAGCCCAAATAATTTTGGATTTCTTTCTAATTCATGACAGTTTAGATCACAACCAAGTCATCAACTGTTAAATATGACCTAATTGGTAAGTTGAAAGGGGTTTTGGGGAAATTTTGCATAGGAAGTCCTATTGAAAATTTTATGACAAGAACTAGAGAAAAATGGGTGCTTTGAATGATGGTTTTTTTGGCAAGTGAATCATTAGAATAAAAGTTAAGTGTAAAAATCCCTTAAGGCGTAAATGGGTAGAGAGTGGTGAAGCTAGAAAGAAGGAAAGGAGAAAAAAGGGACTTAATCAAAAATTTGAAACACAAAATTTTACCCACACCTTATAAGGCTAAAAGGGTACTAGAAAGTGAATTTATTTTGTTTTGGGGTGCTCTACATTACTCTATTCATGAACTCACTAGGAGCAAGTTGCTTGAGTAGCCTAGAAAGGAATTTTTGCTAAAAGGTAAGTCCATTGATATTTTTGGTTGTTTTTATTCATTTAAAATTTTTATTTGACATAGTTAAGGGTATAAGAACATGTTAAAGTGATTGGTTTAGTGCAATGAGTTGAATGATCAAGAAATTGCATAGTTTTGGAGATTTTGTGAATGAGAGCAAGAGCTAGTTTGAAGGCCAATTAGGCATTGTTTGAGTTTTGAATCTTTCTAACATTTTAAGTTTCTTGATAATGATAAGGTTTTGCATAATTTGGTATTAGAGAATGTTATAGATTCTTGAAAATAAAAAAATCATTGTTTTGAGAAGTGATTCCAGGAAGAGAAACAAAATGGTACAAAGCTAGAAAAGTGATAAATTTAGCTTGGGAAGAGAAGATGGAAAGGATGATGGAAGTTGTGTTGAACAGGTTGGAAGGTATAGAGGAAACTCAAAGAAATATGAGGATATAAATGAGTTATATGTATAGGAATGGGTTAAATGGAAGATTTCAATTTGCGGGAAAGTGCTTCAAGTGTCAGAGATATGTAGGACATAAGGCATATGAGTGCAAAGAGATGAATGCACAGATGAGAGAGGATAATAGAGATGATAATCAGATTATTCAAGACAAAGATAAATCAATTATTTGTAGAAGATTTCTTTTGAAACTAGGTAAGGTGGTGAATGATGTAACTCAAAGAATATGCTTGTTAAGAAGCGTATGCAAAGCTAAGGGTAAATTTTATAAGGTGGTTATTGGTAGTAGAAGCACCAAAAATCTTGTTTCTTTTGAGATGGTAGAGAAGCTAGGATTGAAAACTACAATGCACCCTAACCCATATCGGTATCATGGATGCAAAAAGGACATCATATCTTGGTTAGGGAACAATGTCAGGTAGAGTTTTAGATTGGAAGATATAAGGATAAGGTATAATGTAATTTACTTCATATAGATGTTTTTCATGTGTTATTAGGTATACCATGGAAGTATGATAGGAAAACAATGCATGATGGCAATAAAAATACCTATACTCTTGTAGCAAATGGAGTAAGCCATACACTTTTACCTATCAAAGGAGAACAAGAACCACAAGAAGGACTAGTGATGATGATGACAACCAAGAAATTTTTGAAAGATACTAGAGAATCATGTAAAAAGACAATATTCGGGCTTGTTCGCCTCATAATACTAATTTGAGAAATGGTTATGATAGTGATGGACATCGGTATGTGGTTGAATAGATATGGTCTTAAGATAGGAAGAGGACAAACAAGATGAAGATGGTGGAGTGAGGAAAGAAAGAAATGATAAAGAGAGAGAGGAAACACATGATAAAGTGCTTATAGACCAACAAGAAGGTCTAGAGGATAGAGAATCCATTGAAGAAGTGGATGAAGGTCATAAGGAAAGAGAGCTAGAGGAAGATAGAGTGAAAACGTTGTGTGAAGAAGTCTATATGAGGCATGCAAGCCTCTTGTTTTTGAGTATAACATTTCTTTGAGAATTGGTTTTATAAGTATAGATATAATGAATGAAGATGAGGATTATATGATAAGAATCATGAAAAGGAAAGAGTGGACATGGAAAATTCAAGATAATTTATAAGAAGATGTGAAAAAATCAAGTGAATGAAAGGAAGACTATGTAGATTTGATGGGAGTAAGAAACCAAGGAGAGATCTTAGTAGAATTTTTTTGAGAAAAATTGAGAAGGAAACAATGCATGGTGAATAAAAGAAGCAATCAAATCTAGAGAGAAAATAAAATAGTCAATAAAGTGAGAGAAAAATAGACCAAGAAGCTAATAAAGTGCAAGAACCAGATGAGAGCAAGCATGAGACGTGTGAAAGACTAATCAAGATTATGGAAATTAGTCTTCTCGGTCTAATTCCTTTCTAAGTGACCTGAATATAGGTTCAACAGTTGATTTTATGAAGGGGTAGTCAAGGGAAGGTGATTATTTCAAGCTAAAGCTAGCACATTATCATTTTGAGAAAGAGATGATTCAAGAAGGATTGAAGGAAGATAAAAGGTACAATTTAATAGTTATATTTGATGAATATGTGGCACATCTGAACCTAACTCAATTTTACATACTCAAGTACAACATGAAAAGGGAACATACAGTCTTAGGAGCAACATCTTGATAAAAAAATTTAACATTTCAAAGGAGAGCTAGTTGAAAGTAGACAAATAATAACTAAGAGAGGTAAATATTGGATGGTATGTAATCGGGGGCCCTTTTTTATAATATTTAAATGAGGGTTAAGGGGACGCTGCCTCATACAAAGAAGCCTTCAAAATACAAACATCCAAGGCCAAGGGTATACCTATTTAAGCTAACACAAGACAAATGACTACAAGAAAAAAACACTCACAACTAAAATAACAACAAGATAAACTAACAAACCAACAATAGGATAGCCAAACTAACAACAAGCTACATCACGACCCAAAAATATTAATTCACAATATCATCCAAAGTCTTCATGCTTTCAGTCCATTCCTTCACTAATCCAACAATTTTCACTCTCCATTTTTCATAATCCATCTCTATCATTTCCTTCTTGGGGATGACTCCCAACTTCTCCAATTGCTTTACCTTTTGCATTACGTTAACCAATTCTTCCATCATTTTCAAATGCTCCACCATAATCTTCATATTCAACACATGTAAACTTTTAATTTGTAGCATGATTTCCTTCATGCCGAGAATTTCCTTCTCCATGATCTTGCACCTTTTATTCGTTGTTTCCATTTTCTCGTTTACTTAGGCTAGTGGTGATTTTATCAATTTCCTTCAACTCTTTCAACTATTTAGACACCATACTTATCTTGTTCCTGTTAATAATTGTATCCAAATGACATTTATTTAACTCCTTTATGAAATCACCGAATTTAACCACAACGTCTTGAGCTATGAAGAAATCCTTTTGGGAAAATTTCAAAGTTGTAAGGTTTGCCACTACCTCCTCTATATTCTATGTTCGGGGAGTTTGACTCCTCTTCCTTCTCTTGACCAGGATGGGAGTCCTCGGTCTCCATCTTTGTTTCATTATCTTCAGAATCTTGGTTCTTATTCTTAACAGAGCTTCACTTCGAATGTATGTTTTCCCTCCATTTCTTCCTCCACATTTATCTTCTCCTCAGTCACTAGGAGCTTTGTTGATTTTCCTCTATTTTCTTGACCTTACTTCATTCCCTAGTTCCACTAGAATTAGGCTCCTTTCCTTATGATTCCTAGGGATCTTTCCCACTTTCTTCCCTGTTTAGGGATACCAGGGCTCTGAATAAACTCCTCCATCGACACTAACTTCTTCTCCCTATTCATCATAGGGACCCCGTTTCTAAACAAATCCTTAATTATATCCTGGTGTAAAGGGACCTTCAAGTCCCTTTCTTAGATTGCTCAATTGATTTTACAAGAGATATAAACAAGAAATTAGGAAAAAAATTCTTTCCATTTCTAAAGTGGTTAAGCATGGGAAAGTGGTATGCATAAACCAATTTAAATCTTCCTTCAAGATTAACATAGTGCATAAGAAGTAAATTGATCTCATCATATGGGGAGGGAAGGGAATCACGTTTAAACTTAGTGAAGTGTTGTTCCAGATATTCTTTACCTTTAAGGAAGTTGTTAACCTCCATGTTGCGAAAAATAATCCAACCTTCTAACGAGAGTCTAGTAACCTTAGTTATAAGCTTCATTGTTATGGAGAAGGAGAATCCCCACATGCAGACCCTGCCCTCATTCCATTTTTTTGCAACCTCTAAGCTCAGATTCTCATCATGCCCTCTAAAATTTTTGAAAATATATAACATACCCGCTTTCTCAATTATTTCAATTGCATTGTTGTTTAATTCCATCAAGGTCTCAGAACCACCCTCTACAAGGTCTCCTCCCATTCTATAAGTAGGAATTTTTTGACCTCTACTCCTTGCTATGGGGAAGAAAAAACATATTTCCAAACCATAGGCTTCACACAGTGCTAAACACCAACAATATCCTTTTTTTCCCAACATAAACATTTACCTACAATATTGAAAAGCTTAGATTGTTTGGGATCAGTCAGCACACTCCAAATCTATGGGGTAATTAACAAAAAAGTCCAACTCATGATCCCCACACCACTCCCTTCTTCCATGATAATACACCCACCCATAGTATAAATTAAGTACCTCTTATAATTGACATCTCCCCTCCTATCAAGATAACTATTAAACTTCATAAGAATATAAGTCATAAAAGGGAGGAAGTTAGGATCTAATATCAACATCTATTAAAGATATAATGTGATCTTCCATACCCCTCATATTTTCCACAATATTAAGTTCCATAACATTCACTCCCTTGTTGGAAAATTTATCCACCACCATATTCCCTTCATGATAAACATGCTGAAAGGTGATGGAATTGAAAAAAGGAAGACATTTCTTAGTTCCTTTTATAAAATATTCTATAGTAATTGACACAAAATTTCTTCCATTCATGCATGATATAATGTTTTGTGAATCACCTTCCACAATTAGAAACTTGAACTCTCTTTCCATAACAATCTTAACACCCCAAAACATGGCAGTGCTTCCGCCACATGGTTGGTTTGACTACCAAGGCTGAAAAGTATGTCATAATAAATTTTCCGTTAGAATCACAAAAACCCCTCCACCCCCATCTTTTCCTGGATTTCCTTTCACTACACCATCAAAGTTAAGTTTAAAAACCTTCCAAGGGAGGATTCCATCTCACCCCTTCTCTAGGATTCCCTTGAGGAGAAATCTTTTCATTCAAAATAATGCCCCATCTTCTTGAAATATTAACCTCCAAATCTAATATCTCAGCCTCTTTGTTTTTAAAATTGAAAATTTGTTCCTAATAGCTTGAACACACCTCTTAGTTATATGTTGAGAAGTCTCCTTTTTCCCCTTAAAAATCCTTCTATTTATCTCCTTCCACACTTCCCACCAAAAGTGACAAAGACTAAAGAGCCAAAGGTTTTTAGGCCTTGACTGGAGAAAGGACACTACCATTGTGACCATGAGTTCTTCACACTTTGAGGACTAACCCAATCAACCATAAATAAGGAGAGGAGAGATATAATGATCACTGAAGAGTAAAGGGAATCCTACAAAAATATGGTTAGCAGTCTCTAACTCTTTTTCACATAACACACATTGGTTTACCATGTGAAAACCTCTTTTTGTCAAATTATCGACTATCAAAATCTTGTTTAGAAAATTTAACCAACAAAAAAAATTAACTTTAGGAATGATATTTTTGTTCCATACATTCCCATATAATGTCCTCAGTAGGCTATTCGTCTTTAAAACACGGAGAATATACAGATTTAACTGAAAAGGTGCCCATCTCCTCTTTATCCCAAATTATTCTATCTTATTCCCTTGATTATAAATGAGATAATTGCTTAAGAATTTATTAAGAGACTCCATTTGTTAGTGTAACTCCTGCCTCTCCACCCTTATATTTTTCCATCTTTTGAAATTACCCTGCTATGTAAGATAATTCGACTGATTGCTATATTTCTGCCTAAGATCTGAGAGAGCATAGGAAATTTTTCTTCCATAGAGAACTATCCAGCCCATTTGTCTTTCTAGAATAGGGTCTTGGTTCCATTTCGATTTTCCATTTACATCCCTTCCCTAAAATATCCTTTGACTAGTTGATCGCCTTCTAGGTGACATATCCATTAAAGGATGGAGGGATAAAAACTCACCGTCATCGTGAATATGTGTCTAGTACTTTCTTCTAATGATATTTTTCCACACACCTTATTCTGTAATCAATATCCAACCAATTTTAGTGATGAGGGCCTTGTTTATTTTAACCCTTTCCTTGAAACCCAAACCACCCAATCTCTTAGGTCTATAGAAATTATTCCAAGCCACAAGCAAGATATCGATCCTTACTTTCAGTGTCTTTCCATAGGAATTACTTTTGTATTCTCTCTAATTTATCTACCACCTTTGAGGGGAGTTGGAAAAGTGACATTACATAGATTGGGATGCTTTGTGATGAGATTTTTAGAGGTGTGAATTTTCCTTCTGAGAAAGGAGGTTTACTTTCCAGCCAACTAGCTTTCTTTCAAACCTTTATATTAGAAAATTCCATTCATTTCTTTAGGGTTTTCTATCACCCAACAACATACCCAGGTAAAAGGAGGGGAAGGGTTTAGTTTCACATTCCAAGACTCTAGCTATTTTCCTTTTGTTTTCCGACATGTTGAGGAAAAACCAAACTCTTTCGGTAATTGAAAAGTGACCCAAAATTCCATGTATTCATCTAACAACAGTTTGAAAGAGTGGGCTTCCGAGTACTAAATATTCTCCCACTAAGATTGTATCATCCACGAAGTGTTGGTGGGAGACATTGTCACAATCCAAGGTTGGGAGATTCCAATAATATTTCTATCTGAAGTGGCTTCATTAAGTTTCCTACTCGGGGTTTCAGCCGTTAAAATGAAAATAAATGGAGATAATAGATCAACTTGTCTAAGACCCCGGAGCTAGAAAAAACCATGAAGACACACCATTGAGACGAACTAAAAAGTGAGCTTAAGACAAGTAAGCACTAACCATACATTTGAAAGAACCATTGAACACAAATGTCCCAAAGACCTTATCCAAAAAATCCCATGAAACCAAATCATATGATTTTTCCATGTCTAGTTTAATGATGATAGTCGGTTTCTTGCTCAGTTTGATTGTGCAAGAAAGAAGAGAAATAAAAAGAAGAAAGAATATTAACACACAATATAGGGAAAACTTTCCCTTTCCCTTGGGAGTATGATCTTCAGCATCACTCGCACTTATACATATAGGTGATAACATAAAATTTTGGCTTTCCTAGTGTTTTGATAGGACCTAGGGTCATTAGGAGTCATCTAGGTATGTTAGGTTTGAATAATACCTTCACAAATATGAATTAGTTAGTTTCACTCAAAAACTACCAATTTAAATCTTGAGAGTAATTTTGGTTTGTAAGTGATGTTTAAATGTAATCTTGGAGCATCAAATCATGTAATAATGTTGTATGAATTCATAATGAGGTCTAGGAGTCATAATAATATCAAGGTTGTGACCTAGTTCTTAGGTCCTAGGATTCTAGGCTAGGTGGAGTCTTATAATGTTATAAAAAATGTAAAAACATAAAATATGAAGGGTCGTAGAGGAAAGAATCGGTTAAGAAAAATTCGGAAAAGGAATATTTAAGCCTCAATGTAATGTTTACATCCATCATTTGAATGGTCATGCAATGGAAAATATCTTCAAGAGAGTTTAGAAGAGGAATTTTGTGTATACAAAACTATGGGATACTATTTCATGGGTTTTTGTGTATGGAGATGATCAAAAATTATGTGCATGCATCATGAAAGAGGTTTATCAATGGTAAGATAGTATTTGTTGAGTTTTTCATTGATACTTATGAGTACTCATATTTTTGTGTGTGTTTTATAACTTAAAAGCATTGTATAAGCCTGCATAGACAGAGAGAGGAGACCACTAAAGTCAAGTTATAAGAATTGGTGAGAAAGATTCTTGTATAAAGATTGAGGAACATAGTCAAGGAAGGATTAGTGAATTTACACAAGATTATTTAGTTACAACCGTGATCTATAAGGTAAGGAGAAAGTTACTTTCTTTGTGCAGACTGTGTTAGAGTAGATAACCTTGTTTTAGAGGCAATACAATGGGTTTTATGGTCCTTTTTCAAGGTTAGAATAAATATAGAGCTTTTAAGTAAGGGGAACACATGTTGGAGGTTAAGACAAGCATGTAGGTGAGTCTCGAAGAAGAAAATTATTCGTGCGAAGAGGAAATTACCCCTACTAGATTTATTGGAAACCCTCACTAGTGTTTTGTAGAAAGGAGTGTGTTGAGGGTGTTAGAGAGTTAGGTAAAATATTCAATCCTTAATAAGGTTTGGTGAGGTCTATATTGGAAGGATGATACTGATTGGAAGTTTTCGAACCCTCCTAATTGGAAGGAAAATTTGACCATCCTTAATGTAACATGTAGATGTCTACTTGTGAGCCAAGAAGAGGATACCGAGAACAAACAAAGGTTCCACAATGGAGATTAGAGTTGAAACTCTTACAGAAGCCTAGATTCTTCATAATAAACATGTATTGAAAACATTTAAAGGTAAAGAACTTATTTTTTTGGATTTATTGCTAACATGTAGAGTGAAGGGGACCGAGACAAGATATAGTTGCCTAAGAAAGAGGGTAAGATAACTAAAGATAGGTGTGAAGCTTGAATCAAGAGATGTAAAGTAGAACTTATGATCTTAAAACATTCCTCTTAAATAATTTGGAGGCTCTAAGGCCTAAATCACTCTAGATTTCCTCTAATTCATGAAAGTTTAGATCATAGTCAAGTAAGACCTAATTGGTAAGTTAGAAAGGGGTTTTGGAGAAATCTTTGCATTGGAAGTCCTATTGAAAATTTTCATACAAGAACTACAACCAAATGGGTGCACTAAATGATGTTTTTTAGTAGGTGAATCATTAGAATAAAATTTAAGTGTAAAAATCCCTTAAGGTAAGGCTAGTAAAGAGTGGAGAAGTTAGAAAGAAGAGAAAAAAATGGGACTTAATAAAAACTTTGAAACACAAATTTTTACCCACACCTTATAAGGATAAATGTGTATTGGAAAGTGAATTTAGTTTCTTTTGGTGTGCTCGATTATTGTATTCATGAACTCACTAGGAGCATGTTTCTTAAGTAGCATAGAAAGACAATTTTGCTAAAAGGTGATTCCATTTATCTTTTTAGTTGTTTTGATTCACTTGAAAGGTTGAATTGACATAGTTAAGGGTCCAAGAACATGTTGAAATGGATGGTTTAGTGAAATGAGTTGAATGATCAAGAAATTGCATAGTTTTGAGATTTTGTGAATGAGAGATAATGTTAGTTTGAAGGACAATTAGCCATTGTTTGAGTTTTGAATCTTTCTAACATTGGAAGTTACTTGAGAATGATAATGATCTACATTAAATTCTTACTAGTTTCATCTTCCATGACATCTTCAAGTTTTTCATTTTTAGCCACATGTCTTATTTTAGGAGCTTGATTTCTCCTTGGAGCTCTTGAATCATATATTTTTCTTCTTGAAGTATTTCATTTTATTTTCTACCATAAGGGTAAGTTTTTCTTCGATGTGGTTCTAATAGTATTATGTTGTTCAATGGAGTGGATGTGTTTGCATGGTTAGGAGATACTTATTGTGGTTATTTGAATTTTGGCTCAAGGTTCATCTTGCGGTGTGACAACCTTAGGGTGACATTATTCAATTATTTGGCACACAATATTAATCATTCTTGTGCCCTTTTCATTTTTTTCTTTCATGAGTGTGTACATATCAAGGAAATTTTCAACCTTGTGCTCTTTTTGGAAGTGTGCACATATTGGGAATGTTGTATAAGTCATATTTATAATGGTTTGGTGACCCACACTTGTAGCAAATTCATGGTGGAAATAATCTACCTCCACGTCCACCTTGACCTCGACCACATCTTCCTCTCCCATATCCTCCACATCCTTCTCTATTGTTATCCATGGTGGATTGTTTGATATTATTGATATAGATTCATAAATGTGATCAATTATATGATAGTTAGATGTATCACGTGTATGCACATCACAATATATATAGTAGGTTGCTACTTTTTTTTGCATTATAAGTTATAGTAAGGGAGAATTTATTGCATCATGACTTCCTTCGCATATCTCGCAAGCTATCAACATTGATTTTATATTTTAGCGTGGTCATGTATTATTTTTATGGCCTTCTACCTCATACTTAAGGCACCACATGCCACTTTGTGTGTTGTCTTTAGAATTTTTTTCAACTTCTATAACTAAGTCACCACATATGTAATCTATGCCTCCATGAATGGACTAACTCTTGTGTCGATTCTCCTAACTACTTCAAGATGTAACACTACTTCCAAGATTTGTGTGGATCATTAAAGGTTTTGTGCAAGAGGGAACACAAATACCTTGTGCACATTGAGTCGATATATCCCCTATGATAGATTCAAGATTAGTGTTTTAAACTACACATCATAAACACACAAAGTTTGAGCTAATCCGTACTCGATTTCTTTCAGTGTTGAGATACTTTGTTGCTCAAATTATGGTATATCAAATTCTTTCAAGAAGGATGTTTTTAATTATTCATAATGCACCATAACTTGTAATGGATCAAGCTTCTATACTGTGTATGGTCACAATCAATAAGTGTTATGGAAAATTGACTTGCTTTGAATTCTAAAAAGTTACACCTTTTGAGCGCGAAATGAGCTCACACTTGTGAACATGCTCTGAAACATTCTCAACCCATGGTATTCGGTAAATATAGAGGTATGTCATAGAATATATTCATCTAGAAATTTTTGTGTGTTAGTCACAACCCTTCTTTGTACTGGTATTCTTGTTGTAGATGCCACAATGTTTCCACTAGAACTCGACACATTAGTTCTAACAACATGTTTGGTGGGTGCATTCCTTTTACACCATCCGGTTTATTCTTTACTAAATTGGAACTCATTATTCTAAATATTTAGACTTTTGGAAGACTCAGATTGAGTTGTATCATTTTTGGTGTTGGTGTTAGTGTTAGTGATTGAAGTACAAAAGAAAAGATAATACTCAATGAATCATTTTCCTTAACTTTATCTCGCTTCTTCGCACTTTATCTGCTTTTAATAAATAATTTACATTCTATATGGGGTGGTCCAGTTATATGAGTAAGCACGGTATGTTAGATCAGATTCCATTTACATTATATTGTCCCTCTTCATCCTCTGGAGTTCCTCTTACCTCATGACACACTATCCCATCTTCTTTGAATTCTTCGTCCTCATTTCCTTCTCCCCGACTTGACCAATGTTGTTGGTCTTCCTGTAGTTCTTAAAGTTGAGTCTCTTGGATAGAGAAAATCCTTCTTCTTTATTATTTTACACTTATATTCTTCATATCGCATCCTTCTTAAAGTTTGTTCATTTGGGGATCCATGGTTTTTATTTTCTCCTGTCCTTCCTACACTTACTCCTCATGTGTGTGGAGAGTTTATCCATCCATGGGGAAATTCTCAATACCCATATCTACCATTAACTTATTTATTTCCAATATAAATTTCCTTAAGTATGATCCACGTGGATCTCGAATAATTTGAACCGAGCTTCATCTATGAAGGAAAATGTAGATATTGAGTATTCAATAATATAACCATGAAGCATACCTTTCCCCAATAATCCACCACTTACATCCAAGTTGGCTTATTTCATGCAAGTATTCTCATATGCTCAGAGTCCAGGGTACTTTTTTCCTAGATTCTACTTATTTCCTAAACAATTAGATATTAACCAAGCATGTAGATGTACATGAATTTTGCGAGAAGAATGTATCATACAACTCATCATAGAGATTCATTTCCACCCATAACCTCAGCGAACAATCCTTCTAGATTGGTTGCTTATATTCAAAGGAATATTTAATAGTCTTCTACCAAACCTTAACATTTTCCCACATGATCTTGAAGATATTTTTTGCACATCATATTTGTATAGTTATGAGTCCTTAAAATAGAACCAAAATGTTTCACATCTAGTTATCCTATAAAATATGCATTTGCTCGTGGGTTAAGTAAATTACACACACAATTACCCTTGTCCTCACGCTGGCCTATCACAACAAAGTGAGAGCTTGTGCAAGCTCATTTGAAGCCCAAATGATTTTGATTTTCATCAAGGTCAACATAATGAAGTGGAGATAAAGATTAACACTAAATATAAGTAACTAAGGAAGTGCCTTTAATTAACATAGTCATGAGTAAACAATACTATTACACAAAAATAAGTTCTGCTAGTCATATAGATCAATCATTGATTACATAATCACATTACATCATCTTTGTTCAAAATACCAACTTGACTATATTCCCTTACTCTTATCATACGCTACCAACCAAACTAGACAGACCACCCTAAAGAACCATTGATGAGGTATATATATACTATTGGGGACTTTCCGTTCACTATAATTTCAAAATCTATTCTTAGCCTTAAATTTCTAGCTCATAGTTATGTAATATGAGGTGGTGGTTATCCCACATGCCACCACTGCTAGATCCTACATGGTAAGTGTTTCTACTAGTAGTTCCTTGGCTATATTTATCCCCATCCTTTCTTTATCTACCTTGTGATCTATCCGTGCACTATTCTCTCTAGTTTTCTTTATCTATTCTCGTGTCACTTCCATGTAAGTGTTCTAGAATTCTAGCTTGATGTTTATTTCTAGTCTTATCTATATTCAACATATCCCTTTATTTCTTGCATGTCCTTTTCCAATCTATCTTTGTTACATGCTAAACCCTTGAATACTTTGTGCCTCTTTCTATGCTACTTATTTTCAAATTCTTCCATGCATGGATCTCCCATGCCTCATGCATGCATTTCTTCTTCCTTCTTCATGTGTTCTTATATGTGTTCCTCTTTCACACTTCTTTCTTGTCCCTATTGCATGTAACCTTTCATCATATTTACATGCATCCTTTAAAGCATGGTTGTGAAGAATATAAAACTTTTTAGTCCTAATTTAGGACACAAAAATAAATAATACAAGAATTTAGGGGCCCAAAAATACCCAATATAATAAGTTCCAATATGACCATGGTGTGAAGGATGTGAGGTAAAAACCATCCTATTATAAGCAATGTACGATCTGTGGACAATTTGTAGTGAAATATATACATAAATATGTCATTGTGAAATTTGGGTAGTAACATGTAATCCCAATACTATTATATTACCAATAGAAATAAATAATGAATGGTAAGAAAAATTTATATGCCTCATTGTAACAGAATCCTCAACAATATATAGTACTGATATATATATATACACACACACACACACACACACACAATATGCCCCAATATGGAAAAGATATAATAATGAATGTAACAAGTATAATAAGTGCCAATGTGACCAATATATGAAGAATGTGAGGACAAATCCATCATATAGTAAACAATGTATGATTTATGGAAACATGGGCATATCATACCCAAAATGGGAAACATATAAGTGATAAGAATTCTAATAAGTAATGAAGATAGGGTGTAAGAATATATGCCCAAAGATAGGTAAGATTTTAAAGTGTGATATCAAAATTAGAATGATCATTCCCCAAGTGTGAAAATGTTGCAATATAAGTATTACAATAAAGTCATGCCAATGTAAATAATGTAATTGTTCATAGGAAAATGATCCTAAGGTGGGAAAGGTATAATAGTGTAATTTTAATAATAGGATAATGCCCCAACACAAGGCAATAAAATATAATCTCGATAGTAAAATAGGAATATTCCCCATGAGGGGGTGGAGTTGGGATGGAGGGGGAAGGGGGGTTGAATGTGGGGGTAGGATGTAATCATTGTAGTTTTAGGAAATATTGATAACGCTTCCAGGAGAGAATGATGTAATCATTATGAGATTGATAAGTAATAAAATTTCCCAAGGTGAGTGAAATGTAATCATTATAAGCTCGAGAAATGGTATTTTCCTTAGGTGGGATGAATATATAAATGTAAGCTCAACGAATCATCATGCCACTATGTGGGAAAGATATACTCAATGTATGCTCAAACATAGGGTGACACCCCTTAGGCGGGATGAATATATAAATGTGCAACTATAAAAGGAATAATGCCCCAAGGTAGGCAAGATGTAATCTATTTAGGCTCAATAAGTATAAAATTATCCCAATGTAGGAAATGAAGTACGATAAGTACATACCCTAATGCAATGTAGTAAAATTTCTTATATAAATAATAACACAAGGCAATATCATGTTTGTGATGGTTAAGATAAGTAAAGCACTATTGTAGTAAATGGAACACCCATACTAGGTTATATAAGATCAAGATAGGTGAACACACATGGGTGCTTGTCTGAAATATATGCATGATATAGATCATGGAAATGTTGGTAAGGACATATAACATTTGTACAACATGAATCATGGTGAATAAGGGCTTGGGAGACATGTGGAAACCAAATTACCAAAAATAGAAATAAATCAAACATGTGCATATAAATCAAAGAAAGAAACCAAAATTTCAAGAAAAGAAAACTACCACAAGGAATAATCAAAGAGCAAGTGTTAGTGTATTTATATTCCATACACTATATTCTAATTTTTGACACACTTGTAATACTATTTGTAATTTAATATATAAATAATTAACCCATTGGTGCACACTTATCCACATATATTAATAGAGAATAACATAAACCAAGTTATTTAATTTATTTAATTATACAACTAATAGTCTTTTCTAAGACTTGCTTTACAAGTAACTACTCTCCAAACCCTAACTATAGTCTCTTAGCCTTTCTTATTAAGAGCATAGAGATAGTGTGTGTGAATTAATTATGGAAGAGAGAGATTCATTATAATATTTCTTTCGGAGGGACATTGGTTGTCCTTCACAATTGAGCTTATTATTACAATATTCATTCTACCTTGATCATATATGTGTTTATATTACTTTTATGTTTCACAAGTATGCACATACACTTGTGGTGATAATCTTAAGGTTATTGCAGTAATCTTAGAACATGTCCAAAATTTCTAATAGTAATAATCAAATCCAAGTGGAAAATGGAATATACGAACATCCATAAAATCAAATAAAATTATTGACTAAGAAAAATAAAAAATCAAAGAAAAACTAAATTGCCACTAGAATGTCCCAAAAGCCAACTGTGAATCCATTCTCATATGTAAATAGTATTATAAGCACAATGTCTAGTTACACATTCATTTTATACCTATGTACCCATTTACACCTATATTGGATTTTACTTTTTGATATCTTGTGGGTAGATTGACATATTGACACTTATGAATTATCACTTTAGCTAGTGTATTTCTAATTTCAATTTACCTATAGTTGATAAGGTCTTAAATTTTATTTTTCTATATAAAAAATCAGTAGGTTAAATTTATTTTGACTTTATAATACTCAAAATAAAAAATACATATCTTAATAGGTGGAAAAGGGATCATGTTAGAGTCAATAGTATTGTCCAAAATTACGTATAAACTATCAAAACATTGAGTAAATCACTTGTAATTATTATGTCAAGTTACAAGGTATTTTCAGGATTGTTCTATATTATTGACCATTTCATGGGATCACTCATTTAAAGTAGACGACTTTTTATATTTGAATAATTTTCAATGTGATATTTTTATATTGTCACAACATTATTCATTTCTCACACATGATTCTTGTTGGAAAAGTGATTATATAAATATTTTTCTTTATAACACATTATTGATTGAGAGAATTGAGATACCATTCATTTATTTGAAAATAAAACTCTTTTACTCAATAATTTTCAATAAATCCAAGTCCCATTTCTTATTGATGAGAAACTAGAAGGATTGGTTTTTTATACCATACTCATGTTTTCCTAAACCTTGACCTTTGTATCTATTTGATGTATACCTTTGAGTCCAACTCCATATTGTTTTCATGATAATTGAGTAAGACTATGAGATGTTTTTGGTTTGGAGTTATTATAATAATGCTATATCATATTCCTTTTACCTTGATTATAATGGGATTGTGTATTGATAGGAACATGTGATTGAATACGTATATACAAAATCGGGTCAAATATCTCACAACTACACAAGATAAAACACATAACAAAACTTTATTGACCACTCAATAAAAATTTATTCTATTTCATTCTTATGTGGGAGACATTACATTTATAGGACCATGTATTCGGACCATAATATCCTATAATTAATCTCACCTCTAGATTATTATGACATTTATTACAACAATCGTAATGTCAATTATTTATTCTATATAACTATCTCACACAAATACTCTTTATTTCACAATACTATTTTAAAATATGAGTTACCAAAAAAATCATTACATTAATCTTCACACATAATTATTTTACTAGTTCACTTTCATATGAGTACTAAAAAATATTCCTAACGAAAGATATCATAGTGTTGCGGAATGATATAAAGATTACAATACCTAAGATATAGATGTCATATCAATACTCCTAATGACCAATTGGTGAAAATATTAGCTTGTATAATTTTCCTTTTGTGTTATCAAGTGTATGGTCATCTTCCTCATTAAGCTCTTACGTATTATTAATCACTAGATTAAAATGTGTGTACATGTTTTAAAAGAATAACATTTTAAAGTACCATAATAGATTGTTGTGGTGTATTGAGATAAAAAATTATGATTTATATAGGATCTTCCATCTCATGGTAATGAAAAGGAACATTATCGGGATGAAAAGTTTTTATGTATCCCTCCTATACACATTTTACACATCAATATAAGTTAGAGGAACTAGCTCCATACAATGAATCCATGACCTATAAGGGGAATGGTTATAACTAATATCGTTATATATATATATATATATATATATATATATATATATATATATATATATATATATATATATATATATATATATATATATATATATATATATATATATATATATATATATATATATATATATATATATATATATATATATCACTTGGCATTCCATAGCCAATGTTTATGGTTCAACAATTATGTTCAATGTATTCTTTCCTAAGGGCTTGCTTGGTACATTGTCATATCCTTTTACAATCATATATGAATATGCAAGATAATTTGCTCCATGGATAAGTGCGAAAGAAATTATGACATGTTACTATTAATATTCCATCCCAAAATATTTTTTACAATGATTCATTTGATCCCTTTATTAAGAATTATTTAACTTGAATGTACAAGAGTAAATGTTAGTCCAAAATGTCCCTAGAGAAGGTAATTCCTCTTTCTTAAAGGAGATGGCATCCTCTCCATCCGTTAAGGTTTTAACAAGAGAATAAAAATATGTTGGTTCCATATCAAGTGGTAAAGTCATATTACATAAGGCCTCATAAATTATATCCTTAAAAATTAGATTTCTTGAAAATTTACAATATAGAAAATTTGACACGGTTATTCTTAAGTTTATTTATAATATAATTCTTAGCAACTTGTGTTGTAATTTTAGGAGTTTGATGAAGATTAGGAGGGGTGTTTTAATTAACCCTACCTTAAGAGAGAAAAGGGATGGAAGCATTGCATTCTCTACCACTCTAGGTTGTTATGTCATCTACCTTATGAAAAATCATCACAAAATAACCCACACACATTGTATCACTAAAGGTATCTAGGAAAACATTATCAATTACAATGGTATTAAGATATAAAATATCACTAACATTGTTATTGTATGCCACCGTTTGTAGGCTTTTTCCTATGTCTTACTTGTTCATTGCTTGTATGTTTTTGGCCTCTTTGACCTTGATTATCTTGTGACATTGCAAGCAATGTCCTGTGTTTGAAACCCAATCTTCATAGTCTACGTTGTCTTTTATATGCGTATTTGTCTTGTTTTCACTAACACATGTTTCTAGCCACTTTGTTTGCATGTGCCTTGGTTTTACCAAGCACATTCCCTCCCCTCGCAGGATATAGTTCCAGATCACCATTCGGTCCTCTCCTTTGGGTAACATCCTCCTAACGACGTCACATGCACACCAAATGAGGGGGCATACATTGGGTGAATCGGTCACCCCATACAAAGAAAGATAACGCTACAACATAATACTGAATTCAACACAAAATCATAACACAGAACAACCCAGTTATGACTTGGGTCCTCGGTTTAACACATACGATAGCTCCTAGATACATATACTAGTGCCTGGCACTCCTAACCTTTCTAGGAGTCTATAACTGGAAATTATAATCACTTTCTCATATTGGCATAGTTTTCGAAGTTTACACAAGATAAGCACGGTCCTTCAACATCGAATGTATGCTATTGTCTTTTTCTTCTATTTCCTTGGATCAAACTGGATCGAACTTGATAAAACTAGAAAAAGAAGGATCACAACATCTGCAGTGGTGTATAAATTTTTGGAAGCATTCAAGGATGGAGAATAACACTAGAGTTATCTCCCCAAAACTATTTTATTGTGGCGTGAGATTTCCCAAAAACTCGCACTTAGCGTGAGATCGCCCAAAAATTGTTCTTCTACAACTTATTCATGATATTTTCTATCATTTTCACTCATCATGGATAAGGTGCACATGTTCCTTTTACTAATTTTTGCATTTTCGTATGCTTTTACACATTTTTACATACTTGGATCGATTTTCACATATACACGACTTTGACTACTCTTTCTCTCTTCTTTTGCGGTTCATCCTTAATACACAAAAAGAAGTAACCCTTCATGAACTGAAAACAAAAATAGGTACAAACATGACACAACATGTACGCTTCACCCCTAGGTCCACTTCTTGCTTTTTAGCTTCCATGCTTCATTTTTATCACCCCAAAATTTTCTTATCTCTTTGGCACATGTTTTCCATCAATCTACAAGGTGATTAGGTACACATCTCTTACCTAAGTTATGTTATCAAGTATTCATTCAACAACATAAAGTGGGGGTAAATGTAGATACTAAATCACGCACTTGGGTACATATCTAGGTCATACTCACATACCACTATTCATACGATTCCTAAGCAAGAAAACTAGTAATTGACATCTATCTTTTGCCTCTTATATATCTTTCTAGTTTCCTCTTTGGTATTACACACCCCACATCCTAGTCTAAGCTTTGTTGCTTTATTCTTATTGATTCTAGACACCGGCGCCTAGCCAGGATGTCGGCGCCTTGGTGCCCTTGTCCCCTCTAGGTGCCCTCGACCTCTTTGTATCTTACTCACCTCTTTTGGGCCTCTTTTATCTTTTGGGCATCTTGTTTTCTTATGGGTTAGCCTTTTAGTTTTCAATTACGAAATTAAAACAAGGGAATCATATAAATACAAATATATGTGACCATAATAAAGGACCGAATTCTAAACATCTATTACCACCACTAAGATTGCATCCAAAGGCATTCTAAGAACATCAAAGAATCCATCTAGCACTCACTCAAGGGATAAGGGACTGCATTTTCTACATACACTTGATAGGATGGGAAGTTCATTTTTACATCCACACATCTACTTATATTACTATATCTAGTTATTGCCTCTTATCAAGTGCATCTTGCACAAGAGATTCCTAGAGAAACGACTCTACACACACGCACATAGGATTACATGGAGTCGAGATGTAGTATAACACTCGGTTGTAAGTTCACTTTGTCTTGTGATCACCAGGTTAGTCTAACTCCCCATTTGTATCTTTTTTATTTTTGGGTTTCGATGTGCTTTGGGGTTTTACAGTCACTTTCTTATATTGGCACAATTTTCAATAGATTATGGAGCGGTTTACACAATATAAGCACCATCCTCTAGTAATCGAATGTATTCTATTGTTTTTTCTTCTCGCTTTTCTTGGATCAAACTTAATCAAACTAGAAAAAGTAGGATCACACCATCTAGTGGTGTATAAATTTTGGGAAGTAGTCAGGGATGGAGAAAAAAACTAGACCTTTCTCCCAACACATTCTCGTCAAAGGCGTGAGATTGGCCAAATAACTCACACTTGGTGTGAGATCACCCAAAAACTCGCACTTGGTGTGAGATCACCCAAAAATTGTTCTTAGATTAAGATAGCCCAAAAACTTGTTCTTCTACATCATCTTCAGAATCTTTTCTATCTTTTTCACTCACAAAGATCACGTGCACATGTTCCTTTTACCACTTTTTCACATTTTCAAATGCTTTTTACATGCTTTTACACATTTTTACATACTTGGATCATATTTTTCACATATATATGACTTTGAATACTCTTTCACTCTTCTTTTACAAGTCCATCCTTAATATGAAACAAGAAACAACCCTTCATCAAGTGACAATGACAATAGGTATAAAAATGACACAACATGTATGCTTTACCCTAGGTTCACATCTTCCTCTTTAGCTTCCACACTTCATTTTTATCACCCCACACTTTTTCTTGTTTCTTTGGCATGCTTTTGCCATCAATCTACATGGTTATTAGGTACACATATCTTACCTACTTTATGTTATTGAGTATTCACTCAACAACATAAAGTGGGGGTAAATGTAGACACTAAATCACGTACTTGGGTACATTTCTAGGTCATAATCACATACCACTATTCATATAATTCCTAAGCAAGAAAACTAGTAATTGACATCTATCTTTGGCCTCTTTTATATCTTTCTAGTTTCCTCTTTGGTCTTACACACTCGCAACCTAGTTTGAGCTTTGTTGCTTTAGTCTTACCGACTTTGGACACCAAAGACCCAACCAGGGATGCTAACGTCTAGCGCCCTTGTCCCCTCTAGTTACCCTAACTTCTTTGTATCTAACTCGCCTCTTTTGCCCATATTTTATATTTTGAACATCTTATTTTTTTATGGGTCGTCCTTTTAGTTGTCAATTACGAAATTCAAACAAGGGAATCATATAAATACAAAGCTATGTGACCATAATAAAGGAACAAGATCTAAGCATATATTATTACCACCTAAGGTTGTATCCAAAGACATTCTAAGAGCATCAAAGCATCCATCTAGCACTCACTTAAAGGACAAGGGTGCATTTTATACACACACTTCATAGGAGGGAAGTTCATTTTGACATCCACACATTTACCTACATTGTTACATCTAGATATTTCTCACTATCAAGTGCATCTTGCACAAGAGATTCCTATCTACACACACACACACACACACACACACACACACACACACATGCATGCACGCATGCACATGCACACACACACGCATGCACACATGGACACACACACATAGAGAGAGAGAGAGATAACTAAATGGATTCTAACATGTAGTGCAATGCCCAAATCGTAAGTTCACTTAGTCAGTGACCACCAGGTTTAGTCATACTCTACATTTACATCTTTTTATTTTTAGGATTTTATGTGTTTTGGGGTTTTGCAGGTGCTCTTTCTCTTTGAAGGTTTGGGTGAATTATGTGGGCATAGTACGACATACAAGCGATAAAAATTAAAGTGCAGTGATATAGAAGTGATAGAGAAGAAATCATTTTCTAGCCATTTTCGTAGTCACGCCCTCCATAACCATTCTACAATGCATAGGTGCCACATGACCCACTCCAGTGCCCTAGTCCCATCATCCCCGATAGTTCTATATTTTTCTTGGCTTTGTTGTGATGGTTTGTACTTCTGTTTCATCATTTTTCTAGCTCTGTACACTCCAAAATTTATTGTGAATATGCTAAGTATCCATTCTCTCACACTTATGGTTTCAAATTTAGTTGATTATTACTTAGGTCAATCTATACTTTATTGTTATGTCATTGCATTATGACTATGTAATACAATTTGACTTATATTTCTATATTTGTTAAATAATTTGGTAAACCTCGACATCTTTCATGCTTAGGTTGCTCATACTTTCATTGCTCTCATTTTCTTAAGATCTTCTCATCATGGATATCTCCATTCATGATTTCTTGTTGGCCAATCTTGATTGTCGAGCTAAAATTATTACTCTCTTGGCTAATACTCACATCCCTTCTACTATTGATCTAGACATAGTTTATTAGACATTTGTGGATGCATTTTCTCAATAGCTTACTTTTCCATCTGCTATAGCTGATAATATTTTTGTTTATGATAATGATCCTCCCTATATATATGAATATGCATTCAAAACTTGGGTGTTAAGCAAAATTTAGTCGACAATGGATCTGAGCTTAATCTTTGTCCTTTATCATTCATTCAAAATATAGGCCTTTCTGTAGCTAATCTCATTAAAATCTATTTATCTCGAGGAATATGATTCTACTTAGCGTACATGTCTTGGAACTATTGTTTTTCCTCACGTCATACTTGTGCCAAAAACAATTCTTACAATATTCTTTGTTATTGATTTCCTGTTTCATATAATTTATTACTCTAGAGACTATGGCTTCATAAAATGCAAACAATACCTTCTACAGGTTCACCGATGCATCAAATTTTAGCCTCATCAACATTTATCCGCTACCACCATTTTAATATATTTTAATCCATTTAGCCATTATTCATTATATCTCAACATCATCCGGATAATAATTAATCACTAGATTAATTATTATTAGTTAATCCATATTTATCATATTTCCCCCATTTATCATTATTTATCATTTATCCTAACATTTCATTATTAATCCTTTTAATTCATCTAATATCCTATTTTCATTATTAATCTTCTTAATCCATTATTATATCATATTATCCTATTTAAACCCTCATTAACATTTTATAGGAATTTAATATTCCTATATCTCACCTACCACCTACCCTACACATCCCTACACCTAGCCTTTCCATCAAATCACATCCCTAATCATCATTAATTAACCTAATCACATCATTAACCTAAACTAATCATGTGCACATCACCTCTAAATCTAGAGGCTTCTAAATCTAGAAGCTTCTCTATTTCTCCCTCTCATTTTCAAATATTCAAATACATCTACAACATTCCATTGAATTTTTAATTCAATGGAAATCCCTCACAAATTCTAAAACTTCTACTCTAGAATCCTCTATCCTCTCATCCAATTCCAACCCTTGGATTCAATCCACCAAGGCAAGATCTCAACCATTCAATTTTTCACTCACAAACTATAAATTGAGATCTCCTCCTCCATAAGATATGATCTTATAAATCTATAACAAAATTATTCTCTTTTGTTCTTCAACTAATCAATCCATCTACAATCAAGCAATCCTTCATCATTCTTCATCAAAAACAAAATAATCATCAAAGGGGAAGTGTTGTCCAAGTGCATCCACATCCAAATCTGAAACAATCAATCATCTTCCAAGCACATCCACCATCAAGGAAGGAGAATTGCATGCTAGATGGTAAGTGTAGGTATTGTTCCTCTTCCTTTCATCTTTGCTTGATCTGAGGTAGTTGATTTGTTGAGTTTGCATGTTGCATTTGAATTGGTTTCATATTAATTTTATTTGTGCATGCTAACTTGATTTTTCATCTACATTTTTGGCACCCACAATGGGGCATTTCCCCCCCAAATCTTTTTAATTTTCTATTTATTATCATATAATCACCAAGCTATCCAAATTTGGTTTCATAAAAATTTGATTTAACCTCATTTTTTTTAATTTTCGGGCTTTTCTTCCATATTAGCGCATTTGTGACCTATTTCAGATTGCTTTTACCCAATAGTAGCACGTTTGCTAATACATTAATGCATTTACCAAATTCAATGCGTTTTCAAACACATTAGTATGTTTGTTAACACATCAACGTATTTATCTAACACATCGGTGCGTTTGCTTACACATCAACACATTTGCTAACACATCGGTGTGTTTGAAAACACATAAGCATGTTTGCTAACACATCAACACATTTATGAACATTAGTGTGTTTGCAAACACATCAACGTGCACTTTTTCCAACTAACCCCATATGCTCGTAGGTTTTGTGTTTTGGCACGTTTAGACCCTGTTTAAGCTCATTTATCCTCTATAGTAGCGTGTTTATTCCATAAATTGATTTTTGTCTTAGTATTAACTATTCATTTACATATTTTTACTTTTTTGTAGCATTTTCTAGAATCAAAATTTTTTTACAAGTTATTTATCCCAATCAAAAGAAAAATCCATCGTTTTTGGTTTACAAATTTTGCTTTTAATCAAAACTACTAACCCTTTGTTTTATAACACATTTATCCAAGAATTTGGGGTTATTTTCCAAACTACTTAATCGAATTTTTTTCATGTAGGCCTCCTCTTGAAGACCCATTTTGCACTTTAATCATCTTTTTATCATTTAAAAATAATTTTTTTTTAAATTATCTTGCATCTTTCATATTTTGCATGTTTTTTTGTTAAACCTGAAGGTTGGATTTTGTGTATTCTCTCCTCTTGCATCCTTTGATGATCTTGAGGATCAAAAGTGGTCCACCTTCTTCCTTTTTCATTTTTAGGGGAAACGTGACATGGATTTCATCACCACACACTTTTCATAGTCATAGGGGTCTCGTGACCATGAGCTTCACCTCCACACACATAGACACACCCTCGTGTTCCAGTGGGGTATAACAATTCTTAGACAAATTTCGCTATTGGCTAAGTGATTTGCTTGTTTTAAGACCAATGTGAAGTGAGGGGCTTCCATGTCCCAACACCTAGGCCTTAGACAACATCCTTGCAACATAGATTCAGGCCTCACGTACCAAAAGGTATATAGGGAGCACCTTAGCAAGCCTTTTTTATCCTAGCATAGGTAGCCTTTAGCCGCAATCAAGCTATAGTGTAGGGGAAGGAACCACCAAATATTACTCACTAGCCAATCATACATTGACATAAAGGTGGGCCGGCTTAGTGAGTGCTACTTTCATGTGTGGTATTGAAAACAAACTATATCTTGTGTTGCACACCCACTTGAATAGCTAGGTTGTGTTTTGCATGTGTGTTTCTTACTTACATATCATTTTAACCACACACTAATCAACCAATCAAATCAACCCCCTATCCAAACATAATCAAACCCAATCCATCCATCTAATTATCATTTTAACCACACACTAATCAACCAATCAAATCAACCCCCATCCAATAATCAAACCCAATCCATCCATCTAATTACCCCAATCTTATCCCCTTTCCTAATCCATTCCATCAACATCTAATCCCTCCATCTTAGTCATATCTTACCTACACCGTATCCATACCCAATTCTATTCCTAAATATTATCTAAACCTCCATCCTCATCATGGCTCCCATCAAAGTAAAATCCCCACTCATCAAATTTTACCCTCCTACTTTGATCAAAACATACCTATTACTATCCATTCTTTACAAAACCAAATTATGACAGTCCACATCCTCTATCCAATAATCTCCTAACCCATCCCAAGTTGATCCCACCATCCTTAAAACCATTCAAAATATTAACCAACAAATTATTGAATTCTAATAACACCTTAGCTAAACATCTTCTCACCCATTCTCCCTCACATTCACTTATGATAGTGAGGACCTTATTGACACCGACCAAGATAATCCCCATCCACACAATCAATCACACCTAATCATAAATCCACATCATACAACACCCCTAACCATTTTCCTTCTTCACACACAAGTAGTTACATCAATTTTGATTAAATCCAATCATCCCCTTCCACAAATAAAGATCTCATTTTCAAACTTTTCCAAACCTTGACCAACTATGATTCATCCACCACTCCCTGCTTCCAAATAAGAATCAAAATCAAAATCAAAACCCAAACCTAAATATCCCAAATCACCACCACTACCTAAGTAACCTTATTTTACAAATTTTTAACCTATTATCTTAGCCTAATCCTTCATCACCACTATCCACCCCTCAATCCTCCAACCCAAAATCTAAATCTCCACTTACTCTAATCAAACCTATCATAATCAAGCATTAAAACAATCGTTAATAAAACATCATATTTTTCTCCCACATCATCATCATCCTCCCTAACTACGAAACTTCTCCTAGGAATTCCCAAGACCTCCACATCCCCATCAACCAATCTAGTCCCTAACTCCCCCATTAAAAAAATATCATAATGTACCTTATACATACCCATCCACTTCCAATCAAGATCAAACTAAACCAAAATCCTTATCCCCTACATCACATCTTAGTCCTAAATCCTCATCATCCTCATCATCCCAACCTCATCCCCTAGAATTTCTCCTAGATAGTCTTATGTCCCCTCTTATAACATATACTTTGGCTCTTAAGCATCCATCACTTACATCAAACCCCATCTAATCTAGTGTGACTCCTATGTCACCAACATCTTCTTCATCCCCTAATCCTATTTCATCCAACGTGGCCCCCATGCCACCTTTATCCTCTCCATCCACCAATCTACCAATCACCAATCTAACCCGAAACCATCCAATGTGACTCCTAAATCACCTCAATATCCCAAATCTAATGTGGTTTCCACAACACCCCCTCTATCTCAACTCAACCAACATCACCTAAATTTAACCCATATCCCTCATCAACATCTACTCCACCCTTTACATCCACCCAATTAAACATATACTCTTCATCCCAATCTAACACATCCTCTTCATCCACGTCTACCTTATCCATTCCATCCCAAATTAAACCATCTAATCCTACACAAAAAACCTATACCATCCACCTCTCTCAAATAAACCAAATCCAATCCCAAGCCAAAATCCACTACCAATCCAAAACCAAACCAATCTCCTAAAGTCCCCAAGGCTAATCTTCCATCCAAATCCCAACCATCTAATCCACATCTTAAACCTACATCCAAATCCAATCAATCCTCTCCTATCCTACCCACTCCTACACATATCCTACCTAACCCACCCTTATTACCCACACCATATCTCTTACAAACCCCAACCACCTTCGCCTCCTTAGGTGAATCCTTGACTACCATCTTCCATCATCTTAAAAACTTCAACATGATCATCCATCCCCCAATCAAATCACGTGATCAAAACCTCCTAGACCATCTTGGTATCGGGAGCACTATTATTGTGACTTCCATCACACACATGGACATTTGACCAATCATTGCATGCAATTTAGGTCTTATGTCCAAAATCTCATTAACCAAGGAATTCTTTTCCTTATACCTCTCTATCAACCACATTTTCATCCCAATCCTATCCCTAACCATCATCCACCATCCAAATATAACTCAACATCCAAACATCATCACCCATCCAAATCTTATTGTATATCCAAAAATTCCTCACCGACCAAAAATCAAAACAAGTCTCATCTCCCATCCTTTGTTAAGTCTGGCCTCTTAGTGGATGATAAATTTACAACCCCCCAGTCTCATGATGACCAATTGGCATCATCCTCCCCATCCACTTCATACCTTATAGCTAAAAATATTTTAGCTAATATGAAACATCGAAGCACATGCTTATGCATCCATGAATAAGGCATCTACGAATACATCTCCCTTCATCAAAATCTAGGTCGTTTAGGCTTAGGTTATAAACCTAACACTAACAACAACCCTCCCCTACTCCATTACAACCCATTTCTACCACCCCTATTGTTGATCCTACCATCCCAACCACTCAACCCAATAAAAATCCTTTAATTCCCCTACGAATACCAAACACCTAAAAATGGATTGAACACATAAATCATCGCCTACACATGGATGTTCCTTCCTTACCACCTATCCTCCTTCCATCCAACATCCAAACCCCTTTACATATAATCCATTCTTATTATCACATCCATTTATATCCTCTTCCAATCCACTCATTTAAACACTTGATCAGCTTGATCACACATGTTGTAAGCCAATAGTACCTACTCGTAATTATGTGACCTTGGTCGATCATTACCTCTAACATTTAAGCACCATTATCCTCCTATAGATACATACACTTCAACACACCTAATCAACTTGTGGTGAAGGACCTTGGTGCATATTTTGACACTATAGCCAATGCCATCACCACACTCATTTCCATGCCCCCATCAAAGCCACCGGTGATTCTTAACCCCTTGAGAGTTTTCAAGAGAGTGGAAGATCTTTATGGAAAAAATCTCAAAAAAAAAAAACAAAAGATCATATAAAAAAAAAATATCAAATAAAATCCACCTCAAGACATTCTCTAGGGGTGTTTCCATCAACTCTACTCTAGCTATGCTATGGATGCAGGCCTGGGTCAGAGAGAAAATGTTGTGATAAGAACCAGATGTATCTTTGATGGGCTATGGACACTTGGATGGCAACAAAGCAATGCACAAATTAACCTTTCGCTCACCTTCTATTAACCTACTTGACTTAATCACTTCCTATATATTGGATAGTTTGTCTTCACATACTACCCATTAAGTCTCCACTTGAAGTGGTAATTAACTATTACTTTTGCATACACTTTGATATCAAAGAGACGTCGTGCTTGAATGTTGTCAAGTATTGCTTAGACCTTGGTCACACTTTTGTTCTAGGCTCTTCTTTTATTCATCATCCATTCCAAAACATCCATCCTTTGTATCCATCATCCATGGGTAATCGATGATCCTATTGCTTTATCCTATCCACCCTTCTTCTTTCCCCCTTTTTGCTTCAATTAACCCGTAATCCTTATGATTGGGAAACTTTATAATCCTCTAGGGCACCATCCCTTACTTTTTATTCTTCCTTACACTTCGAGGTACTAGAAACTAAACTATCATCCATCATCCCACCATTTACTTGGGGGCCTATTTTATCCAATCATCTCGCATTCTACCTTATCCAATCAAATCTCCTTTATCCCATCCAAAATCACCCCTTTATCCCACATCCTTTATCCTATCCAAAATCATCCCTTTATCCCACATCCTTTATCCTATACAAAATCATCCCTTTATTCCACATCCCTTATCCTCTCCCAAAATCCCTAATCCCTATCCACATCAACCTTGGGACTTATAGGAGAAAGTCACCTCCTTTCAACCCCACCCATCCCTATCACATCTTCATCCCACCACATCTAAACTATCTTGAAAATCCAAAAAAATAAAAATAAAATTCAAATCCATAAAAATCAACAACACACATAAAATTTTAAACACTTTTGCATGCATTTGTGTGTGTGTGTGTGTGCTTGTTTGCTTGTTTATATTTTTCTTGCATTTGTATCATATTTTGGCTGATGGTATGAGGCTTATTTTCTTTCTTCTTTTGTATGACTGATGATATGAGGCCTATTTTATTTCTTCTTTTGTATGGCTAATGATATGGGGCTACTTTTTGGTCCAATGAGATGAGGGCCCTCTTTATGTTCCATGGTATGAGGACAGGGGCATCTAGCTATTAAAACATCATGGTATTTATACCATTAGTGCATATTGCTCTATGCCACATCTTAATAAAATTTCTAATGATGATAACTGTGGGAAATTTATGATAGCACCACCCATTTCAATCATTGCTTAGCCTCATCATCATCACCTTATCCAACCAACCCTTCATCAATCATCTAACATCCAATCATCAAATCTTATTCATCCAATCAATCTATCCAACATTTTCAATCAATCCTATCAAGTCCTATCATCCAAACATCTTCACATCCAACATCCAACATCCAAAATAAAAATCCTTACCCCTTGACTGGGGCATCCCAAATCCAAATTATCAAAATCTAACATCTAACATCAACAACATCATCAATCCAAAATCTTGTGATCCAACAACATCCAACATCCAAAACATCAACCCCTTTACTAGGGCATCCAAAATCAAAACATCTTGCACCCTTTTCATATATCGATGACTAGAGGCCTCCTATAGTTAACATCCTCTCATCTTCTCATCCTCTCACCCACAACCCCTTCATCTTCGCACTGGGGCATCTCCTCTCTTTCCTTGTTTCTTCCCGCCTACCCACTCAAGGGGGCATCATATCACCATCATATCGTCTTCTACTCTTCTTTGAAAAATCATTGCTATGCAATAATCCTTCAAAGAGGGGCAAAATGTCTACACATAAAATGTCTACATGACTAATTAACATTAATCATGTCCCACATTTTAGCCTTATCATCATTTATCCACTACCAGTCCATTTTAATCTATTTTAATCCATTTACCCATTATTCATTATATCTCAACATCATCCATATAATAATTAATCACTAGATTAATTATTACTAATTAATTCATATTTATCATATTTCCCCCTTTATCATTATTTATCATTTATCCTAACATTTCATTATTAATCCTTTTAATTCATCTAATAACCCATTTTCATTATTAATCTTCTCGAGTCCATTATTATATCATATTATCCTATTTAAATCCTCATTAAAATTTTATAGGAATTTAATATTCCTACATCTCACCTACCACCTACCCTAGACATCCCTACACCTAGCCTTTCCATCAAATCACATCCCTAATCATCATTAATTAACCTAATCACATCATTAAAATAAACTAATCATGTGCACATCACCTCTAAATCTAGAGGCTTCCAAATCTAGAAGATTCTCTATTTATCCCTCACATTTTCAAATATTCAAATACATCTACAACATTCCATTGAATTTTTAATCCAATGGAAATCCCTCACAATTTTTAGAAATTTCTACTCTAGAATCCTCCATCCTCTCATCTAATTCCAATCCTTAGATTCAATCCACCATGGTAAGATCTCAACCATTTAATTTTCCACTAACAAACTATAAATTGATCTCTCCTCCTCCATGAGAGATAATATTCTATATCCATAACAAAATTCTGCTCTTTTTTTCTTCAATGAATCAATCCATTCTATCAATCCATCTATAATCAAGCAATCCTTCACCATTCTTCATTAACAAGAAAGAAATCATCAAAGGGGAAGTGTTGTCCAAGTGCATCCACATCCAAATCTGAAGCAATCAATCATCTTCTAAGCACATCAACCATCAAGGAAGGAGAATTTCATGCTAGACGGTAAGTTCATGTATTATTCCTCTTTCTTTCATCTTTTCTTGATCTGAGGTAGTTGATTTGTTGAGTTTTCATGTTGCATTTGAATTGGTTTTAGATTAATTGTATTTGTGCATGCTAACTTGATTTTTCATCTACAAATCCCACTTGCTCTGACACTATTTACATACAAGATAAATTGGCTCAGCTAGGATTCACATTGGATGATCTCATCCATGCATTGCACACTCCTCATTTATATCATGGATATGTTTGAATTACTATTTCTTATGGCCTATGAGTATTTTATTTGAAAGTCTTTGTTGCATGTGCTCCATGCATTTTACCACTTACTCTCAAGAAATCTTGGCTTGATTATATGGGCGGTACTTTAGATCCTGATCATATCAAAATTTCATTCCACATGCCCTTCGGATGTGATTTTATTTAAAATGATTCATTTCTCGGCTATTCAAAAATATTACTCGATGGTATGTGCATGAATTTCCATTACCACCTTTCACTGATGAAGAATATGTAATGGGCATGTACAATCTACACCGCAATGGCTCCTTATATGATCAACCTTATACACTTGCTTACTAAGTCTTGGATGCATCTCCATTCGGTTTTGACCATGATAATGCCAATCTCTTAGATGATGTTACTTGATCATTCTCATCACCATACACTTGGGGGAATCACACTTACTCTTCCCCCTCCTAGCATAGTTATATGTCTCACATGTCTACTTCTTAACTTTACACTTTGCATATATTATTTCATAAAAATATTGCACATCTTGATACATTTGTATCATCATTACTTGATGATGAACTCTTGTGCTATAGTTCACACTTGAATATTGAGGGCTTACTACATTCATGAACCTCACATCATACACACTACACATTTTGCACTCAATGCATTTATGACACATATTTTTGCAGGATCACACTCTCATACAACACACTTCTCTATGATGCAATCTAGGTCTATGGTTCATACTTGAGTGTTGAGGGTCTAAATTTGAAATGAGCCTCACCACAGTCACTCACTCCCTACACTCTACACTTTATCAATCATATCTTCCTAGCGCAAAATTCAAACCATTTCCCGATGATGCACTCTTATGTAGACACAAAATCACACACTTTGGGTATCTATTTGGTCTTGATTGCATATTATTATTCATATGATTCCCAAGTAAGAAAGTACTAATTAACCCATGTCTTTGGCCCCCTTTCTTTACTTTTTGTTACCAATTTTGGTCTTACACCCTTACTTTCTCCATCTACATTTTTATACCCCAAAATTCATAATCCTGGACACTATTTCCTAGCTAGGATGCTAGCGTCGACGCCCTTTTCCCCTTTAGGTGCACCCTAATCCCTTTTGTACTTTGTTCACATCTTTTGGGTCCTTTCTAGCCATTTGATCATCTTATATTTGTGGTATTCAACCTTTTCAGGTGATAACTATGAAATTAAAGAAAATGAATCATATAAATATGTCGTCATGCAAATGTGGAATAGGAAAAAACCCTAATTTTCAAACATGACAATGGATCCCAATGTTAAAAATTTTGGTTATAGGCCTTTCCAAACACTTTCCTAGGTCACCCTAATCCTTGAGTCAGTCCTACTTCCCCCTCTATGAGTATTTCAAGGTGTCATGTCAGTGTGCCCATAGGTTATTTAGGGGTATCCATTCATTTCAAGTGCTTTCAGAGCAGGATCCATCAAGACATGCTTTTTGGAAAGCTTTAGGAAAGGTTATTCCCTAGTCTTCTTGAAGCTAGTACACCCCTCGGAGTGGAATAAAAAGGCATAAACTCATAAAGGATGACTGCCATAGAGCCAATACACTGTACAATTAGTTTTGGAAGGTTTCCTAAGTTTTGCAGCAAGTTCAACAAAAGTGGTTCTTGGAGGCCTAGGTAGCGCACAATGTAAAAACAACCCATGCAATTCGGGAAGCGATTCTAAGAGATCTAAAGGATTTAAGAGTAAAAAAATATCATTGGAAAGGTAATTCAAAGATCTACAAGAAGGTAGAATCATATTTTTCACAACACCTAGGCACACACATGTACAACCAGCTTTTATTAGACACAACATTTAAGCCAAAACAAATTCCTATTAAGGGGTGTCAAGTAAATTAGAGGATTATACCACCACCAGGATTAATAAGGTCATTTATAGGTGGAATCATATAAAATTTCATCAAAAAAATCCTCCAGGAACTCAATTTATGGTCCCGATAAGTCACTCTCCAAGGCACAAGCTTTAGCAATTAGTCCTTTTAGGGTTAGAAATCTAACCAATGGGACAAAGTGACACACTTTTTTTGACAATTGCACCAAATATTTGGTGTAAAAATTGAAATAAAATTCACCCCTACTCTATTTTTTCCTCTACGCCCCACACATTACCACAGTTCAACTCTTTGTTGCGAGTTAAACACCACATGCTCCATTT
The DNA here is from genome assembly GCA_018340775.1 of Taxus wallichiana var. yunnanensis. Lineage (NCBI taxonomy): Eukaryota > Viridiplantae > Streptophyta > Pinopsida > Cupressales > Taxaceae > Taxus > Taxus wallichiana. Next base: position 720,052,286 of record CM031234.1, on the reverse strand, counting down.
CCCATTTCCCACCTTTCAGTGTAATCATGCTCCTCCACATGGCCCAATGAGGATAGGGAGAATTTTTTTGAACCAAGTGCACCAATAACTTGATGCAAGTGGTGAAAAAGTTGCGACCCATTCAAAACTCAAAAACATGCAAAAATTATAACTGTCGTGATGTTTCTTGTTGCTTCCTTCACAGATGCACAAATTTTCTTCAACTATCGATTCTCCCTCCAATCCTCCATTGTTATTGCTAAAAACCTTCTACAACTCATCCATTATAATTTTCAACAATTTCACATGGGTGTAATGTGAAGAATGAATATTTTAAAGCAAACTCCATGATTAAGAGCTATCCCGAAAAGTCTTAAGGCACAAAAACGAAGAATGGCTCATAACTAATGAACTGATGATCAAATCTCAGTGAAATTTGGATAAAACCTTCCTCATCAAAACACCTTGAAGTTGAAAAAAACAAAAATATAAAGACATCCCTGATTTTTAATGGAATCCATTTGAAATTATGTTCCCTAGGGTGTTCTTCCTTCATTTGTGGTCAATACAGAAGCGTTTCACTTGAAAATTTCTACAGAGCATCTAAATAAAAAACATACAAAGAATCCAAACTTTTTCGTTGATATAACATGGTGATTTTCAGATTCTAAAAATAGCAAGTGTCATTGTTTCACACTTTCCATTTTTAATAAGTTTCCAAAAACAACAAACTCCCTCTAGAAGAAAGAACAATGAAAACTACGCAAGAGAAGAAACCTTGGGCATGCAGTCAAAAAAGCAAAAAGAAAAAAACAACTTTCCAAAAATGGAAAGTGCTTAGAATTTACCCCAAAACACCTATGGAAAACTTGGAACACAAAAAAGAAACACCTAAAATAGTACTCAACAAAGAGCCAAAAAAAACCTACCCAAAATAACAACTCCATAGTTTCGAATCATGGTTTCCAAAAATAGTAATTTTCAGTTCTAGTTGTAGAAAGTTTCTACCATCTCTGTAGTAACTTATATCACTAATTTTTATCATCCTTACATGGTTTCAAGATAGTTTCATAGCTCAAGCAAGTAATTTCTTCCTTCACAAGAAGTGTTTAAACTCATTCCAGAGATCCACCATCATGAGGCATGATTCAGTAGGGTTCATCATAACAACAGGTTACTTCATCGGATGTAGCATCTTTTCCTTCATTCTCAATTTCCCCCACTCCTTTCTCTCTCCTTTCTAATTCTTCATTGATCTTAATCATTATATTTTCCCCTATTTACTTAAGTGACCTATTTTAAATTTGTAAAATTATTATCTCAAAATTATAAGAGAAATACTTAATTTATAGAAAACAAAAGGTCATAAGTGGAATATGAAACACGAAGAGCCATGTGAGGGAGGTGAAAGGAAAATTGATATTTCTATAAATTTGAATGGCCTCTCCATTTCATGGGATTCCATATTTTTAAGAACTATCACTTTGTAACAATAGTAGATTGTGATTTGTTGTTAAAATTTGTGTCACCAATGCACATGAAATAAAAGATACAATTTCTTCCAATTCTTCTTTTCCCTTGATTCGTATAGCTTGTGTAAAATTCAATCAAGGAATAAAGTTTCTACTTTTAAATACGTGTGAATGTGTGCATATTTGTAAGCATGGTATACTCTCATTGTTGACACAATAAGAATAGTTCGTATGAGCATATTTTGTTTTTTCCACTTCTCTCATTTATGCACTTTGTAAGCATAGTGATGCAAGAGATTTGTATCTTTGGTAGATGAATCTAAAGAATTTGTGTTTTAATTCATTGATCCCACTAGCTTCATTGTTTCTTTCTTCTATATTGAATGTGAAACTATTCCAATAATTGGTGTGCGAGCTCTGCGATCTGCTCACAAAATAATATTACTTTTCTAACTTCACTCATTCCCCTTCATTGTTGTGATTTTCCTCCCTTGTACCTGTATAAGCACTTTTCCATAGGTTCAATGGAGTGTCCCTATGTGATCCCCGAACAATTTGTCCACCCACAACATTTATATAGGATTAGGATTAGTTTACTTTTAATAATGGGAGTTGTACCATTCAATGTAGAGGGGCGTAGCCCCATGAACATTGGTGGAGACACCTAATTTATCCACCTAAAAATCTTCTCACCAATAGTTTTTGGCGACTCTATTGGGGAAGAGATTTTCCCAAGTGCACTTAAAAATGATCTCGCCCAAAAATACAAAAAAATATACATTCAAAAATTCAAAAATCAGATTTCAAAAGAAAATCATTTTTGAAGGAAAATCCATCAAGGAACAAATCTATCACATGTTCATTTCCCACACACCATGAAGAAATTTCCAGATTGGAGTGAAGTACCAATGAGTGAAAATGAAGAAGAAGAAGAAGATGCTTGCCTAAAAATGAAGATTATTGATCAACCATGGTTCTAGACCAGCCCTTATAAAGGGGAAAATTCAAGAATGATAGAAGGTATCTTTCTTCAAGTAGTTACATGGCTCTAAAAATCAAGGAAAGGTGGGGTAGAATAAGAAAAAAAAATCTTGCAAAGATCTTGTTATCGAATCTGGTGGCTTCAATTCAAGAGGAGTTTTGTTAAAGGAAAGAAAATGGGAATTTTGCATCCGACGATCAAGAATGCAAGATACTTGATGAAAAATATGCAAGGGAGGTACAAGATGTTTTACGAAATCTATGGAGATGAAGAATCGGATGAAGGTAATACTTTCAATCTCGCATAGCTAAATTTAAATCTTGGAGCCATGTCTTTCATCACCCTCCCTTGGGATGATTTCCTTACGTATAGAAATGATGAGATGGCATCCTTGAAAACTAAGTATGTGTAAAGATTCATGAGCATTGTACAAGGAGATTCTAATCCCCAAATCTACCTCAAAATTTTGAAATATGTCAAAGCCTTGCAAGAGATGTATGAGAAAATTGAATCAGCCCATGACAAGGAAAAAGAAGAGGAGATTTTTCCCATTGAAGAAGACCCTGATGAAAATCAAATTAGCACTATGGAAAATGATGAAGGATCCATTGGAGAATATTTTTGCAATCTCACACAACTCACTATAAAATTGAGAACATTGCCCTTTTTCTCTCTCTCTAGATGACTTCATTGCATATGGTGATGAAGAAATGAACATGTTGAAAAGAGAGTATGTGGAAAGGATTTAGAGCATAATAGAAGGAAATTCTGACCCCTTGAAGCCTATCATGAAATTTGGAGGTATGTTCTAGCTTTGTAAGGAAGGTATGAACACCTTGAAGAAATATGTGTTATCAACAATGAATAAATTCAAAAGTACCTTGATGAATGTCCACATTATGATGTGTTCATCCCCAGAAGATTTTTCGATGCTCCTAAAGAATATCTTTTCATGAAAGGTTCTCAAAAAACCAAATCCACGTCATGGAGGATGATGTAGAAGACATGGAGAGGGAACATCCATTCATCAACTCATTCTAGCTCGAGACACCACCCATTGGAGAAGCAATGGATTCAAAAAGAGAATATTGATGTTGTATGATATATGATTCAATGCTTTCTGAAGACTCCACCAACGCTGAATAAGTAAAAATGACCAATCCAAGGTAATCATAGATAATATCCTTTCAAACTTTGATCTTTCAATTAATGATGGAATAGAGATATATAAAGAAGTACAATAAGTAAGCCCTACATCCCAAGCTCAAGATGATGAATTCAAAATGATCATGGAGGATTTTCCTTCCTATTTTGATTCCTCAAGTGATGTATAAATTTTAAATGAAGAAATGAAGATAGTTGAAGAATCAAATTCACTTCCCGATTCAATCATGGATGAATATATGGAAGATGCCAATTTATTTCCTCAAGCCGAGGAGAATGAAAAATTTGAACATAAATTCTTCTCACTCAAGGAGAAAATGATTATCATGGTGAATATGAAGTCTTTCAACATTCATATGAGCAATAGGATTCAACGATGAATGAATTCTTCCCATACTCTGCTACCCCAACATGGTTCTATGCTTCTCTACCAAGAGGAGGATGATATGGATTTTGAACTCGAAAGAGTACCCTTCCCATAAAACATTGACCTCTTCTCCTTGTCAGAAGGTGTCATGAATCAAGTATGTATGTGTCTGCAAGAAAGTGAATATTGGGAAACAAAAACAAGGAAGAGATGAACAAGGATGTTTCAAATACATCTTGGCCTAGTACAAACCAGATTTTCAATCATCTCCTAGAGCCACAACACAAAGAATCTTCCCATGAAGATGAAGGTGAGTATATGGAAAGTTCGGAAGAATTATCTATGTAAGACATCTTGAAGGATGTAGAAGAGATTGGATACCCTCAACTCAGTCTTGAACTCTTGACTCAAGCTATGGAGATTCAAGACATGTATGAATCAAATTATGCCTCTCATTTTGATTCACCAATGTTTGATGTTGAGACGAAGCAAATAGATGAGTTTGATGTCTTCCCCAACATCTTGTCCAATGAGAGGGAATGCAAAAATATACCTTTCTCTTTCCTATTGTGTGAAGAAGATCATAAGTGCAAAATAAGGAAGGTTGTTGAATCTCCTTTAGATATTCCTCAATCTTGAAGACAACATCTCCACCATGGAGGAAGATAGCAAGGAAAATGTTGAGCTGATTGGCGTCGAAGAGAGTTATTCAGAACAAAGTGAAAAGGTACATGATTCTTGTGAAAAGATTCAAAATTAGATTGCACTCATCCCCTAAGATCCAATGTGTCTTGAACATGTTTCCTTACTACATCAAGCCCTCGAAGATGATGAGGACCCCCGTGTCAATGATATGACACCTATTCTAGAAATCATATGCTCAAAGAAACAAAGTGGGACATCCAAAGAAGTTGTTGAATGGGAATAAAATCAGTTTTTTATCACTCCTTTTGAGTGCCTTGCTGATGTAGGAGATTATTTGAAGTTGCAATTCAAAGATGATGAACATTTTCATGACAAGATCAATCTTCCCACTCTTGAAGACATGGAAGAACAATGTCTCATGATCGTAGGGCGTCAAGAGGAAGCATCAAGTTATAAGAAGTATAAGAAAGTGAAAAGTTTTCATTGGATGCAAGAGCATTATATGTGTAGTATAAGTATGGAGATGGAATTATGATCAGTATTCTTCTTCTTAAGCCATGCAAAGGAATCATAAAAGCATGGTTTGATCAAATAATTTTTATTTTCTTCAAAGGTCGACTTTGATTCATTGTTTCACGATGGTATTTACTTCTCTCAACCCATTTTTGGTTATGTGTATATTATTTCCCCACCCTTGTAACTATACCTCCTTCTATACATAGTTTCCTTTTATGTTGTATGTTTTTCCCTTCTGTTTGTGTGCGTGTGATTTCATAAGGCATGTTGTGTAGTCTATCTTTCTGGTGACTTTAAAGCCCAACGGATAAGGCACTAATGTGTAAACTAAAATTGAGATTATGAAGTTCTCAAGATATTTCCTCCCTACACTTGATCCAAAACATGTCCCCAAGATAGAGCCCGTTATTTTCATGTAAATGTGGAATAGGAAAATCCCCAATTTTCAAGCATGACAATGTACCCCAGTGTTAAAAATTTTGGTTGTAGGCCTTTCCAAACACTTTCCCAAGTCACCCTAATCCCTGAGTCAGTCCTACTTACCCCTCTCTAATTATTTCAAGGTTTCATGTCAGTGTTCCCATAGGTTATTTAGGTGTATCTAGTAATTTCATGTGCTTTCAAAGTAGGATCCATCAAGACATGCTTTTTGGAAAGTTTTAGGAAAGGCTATTCCCTAGTCTTCTTAAAGCTTGTACATAGCCCCTGGAGTGGAAGAAAAGGCCTAAAATAATCAAGGATGAATACCATAGATCCAAGAAAAATTTTCAATCAGTTTTGGAGCAAGTTTTGGAGCAAACAAACATGAGTCTTGGAGGCCCGACTGTGCGCAATGTAAAAACAACCCCTACGCTTTGGGAAGCAATTCTGGGAGCTCTGGAAGGAGTTATGGGAGTCAAAAATATATATATTTAGAAAGGTAATTCAAATCCATATAAGATGGTGGAATCATATTTTTCAAAACACCTCGACACATCTTGTACTATAACTAGTTTTTATCATACACAACCTTCAAGATAGAACAAACAATCTATTTTACAAGGGGTTTCAAGAAGAATAGGAGGATTATACCACCACCACCATTGGATTTATAAGGTTATTTATAAGATGAATCATATAAAATTTCATCAAAAAAATCCTCTAGGATCTCAAGTTACGGTCCCAATAAGTCTCTCTCCAAGGAAAAAGCTTCAATGATTAGTCTTTTTTTAGGTTATAAATCCAACCAATGGGAGAGTGGCGCACTTTTTACACCAAGGTGCACCAAATATTTGGTACAATAGGTGTAATAAAAATTTCCCCTACCATATTTAGGCCTGTGGACACTCCACATGACCAAAGTTCAACTCCTTGTAAGTTAAGCCCCCTAGGCTCCATTTCCCCCCCCCGTATGCAATCACGCTCCCAAAGCATGGCCCAATGAGGATAGGGAACATTTTTGCACCAATTGCACCAATAAATTGATGCAAGTGGTGAAAAAAATGTGTGACCCATTCCAAAACTCAAAAAAATCCAAAAAAATCTAAGCGCAATATGAATGTGTTGCTTACAGGTGTTTCCTTCACACACACATATTTTCTTCAATTGTTGGATTTTCCTTCCAATTCTCCATTGTTGCTACTGCTAAACCTTCTACAACACCCCCATCATCATTTTTCAACCATTCCATTCTACTGCAACGTGACGAATGAAGTTTTTAAAGCAAAATCCATGATCAAGAGCTGCCCAAGCCTTGAGGCACAAAAACAAAGAATTGCTCATAACTAATAAACCAATTATCAAATCTCGGTGAAACTTGGAGAAAACCTTCCTCATCTAAAAAAATTAAAGATAAAAAAATAAAAATAAAAATAACTCCATGATTTTTAATTGCAACCATTTGAAATTTTGTGCCCTAGGGTTTTCTTGCTTCATTTATCGTCAATTTGGGAAGCGATTTCACTTGAAAATTTGTATAGAGCATCTAAATCAAAAACCCAGAAAGAATCCAGAGTTTTCTCGCCAATATGACATGGTGATTTGTAGCTTCTAAAAATATCAAGTGTCAATGGTTTCACACTTTCCATTTTTAGTAAGTATCCAAAAATGAAAAACTCACTCTGGAAGAAAGAACAATGAAAACTACGTCAAGTAGAAAAATTAGGCACGCGGGTCGAAAAGTCAAAAAGTGAAAAAGAAAAAGAAAAAAATAAAATTTCCAAAATGGAAATTTCTTGAATTGGCCCCAAAACACATGTGGAAAACTTGGAATGTGAAAGAAACACCTCAAGATCAAGGCATTGATCTAAAAAATCAACCTTCCCAAAATAACACTCCTAAAGCTTTGTTTTCCAAAAATAGCATTTTTAGTTGCGAGCTTTAGAAAATTTCTACCATCTCCATCGTAACTTATATCATTGTTTTTATTGTCCTTGCATGGTTTCAAGAAATTTTCATATCTCAAAAATTAAGTTCATCCTTCACAAGAAGTCTTGTGGCATCTAATTTGTGCTCGGGAGTAAGTTGGAACACCGTACAACGCAACAAGGAAAACCCATGGCCATTCCAGAAATCCTCTAGTTGAAAGACCAAAACCATTATTCCACGTTCAAGAGGATATTGCTTCATATTTAAGGGAGGTTATTTGGCATAACAGACAAATCTTTTCCTAGTATGTCATAGCCACAAGAGTTTTGGATCTTGAAGAGGAACGTGTTCTTTGAACTACAAAGAGCAAGATAGATTCAGGCCCCACAAAGAAGATTTTAAATTCATTCTAGAGATCCACCATCATTAGGCATAATTCAGTAGATTTCATCATAATAGGTTGTTTCTTCATTGTATGTAGTAGATTTTCGTTCCTTCTCTCTTCCCCCACTCCTTTCTAAATCTTCATTGAGCTTAATCATTGTGATTTCGTCCTATTAAATTAAGCGACCTATTTTAAATTTATAAAAGTATTTTCTCAAAATTATAATAGAAATACTTAATTCATGAAAAAAACATCACAAGGGGAATATGAAACATGAAGATTCATGTGAGGGAGGTGAAAATACAATTGAAATTGCTATAAATTGGGATGGCCTCTCCATTCCAAGGGATTCCATATTTTTTAAGAACTATCACTTTGTAGCAATAGTGGATTATGATTTGTTGTTGAACTTTGTGTCACCAATGCACATGAAATAAAAGCTACAATTTCTTCCAATTCTTCTTTTCCTTGCTTTGTACAGCTTGTGTAAAAGTCAATCAAGGAATAGAGTTTCTACTTTCTAAGATGTATGAATGTGTGCAACTTTGTATGCATGGTTTCCTCTCATCATTGACACAATAAGCATAGTTGGTATGAGCATATTTTGTTTCTTCCACTTCTCTCATTTATGCACTTTGCAAGCATAGTGATGTAAGATATTTGTATCTTCGGTAGATGAATCTGAAGAATTTTTGTTTTAATTCATCGATCCTACTAGCTTCATTGTTGTTTTCTTCTATATTGAATGTGAAACTATTCCGATTTCTTGGGTGTGAGCTCTGCAATCTACTCATGACAATAATATTCCTTTCCTAATTTCTCTCCTTCCCCCTCATCACTATGATTTTCCTCCCTTGTACCCCATACAAGAACTTTTCCACATGTTAATGGAGTTTCCATGTGTGATCCCCGGCCAATTTGGCCACCCACATCATTTAGATAGGATTAGGATTATTTTAATTTCAATAATGGGAGTTGTACCATTCAATGCAAGAGGGACGTATCCCCATGAACATTGGTGGAGACACCTAATTTTTCCACTCAACAAATTTTCTCACCAACAAAAATATAAAGTTATGTGATAATAATAAAGAACCAAGCACTAAACACTAGTTATCACCACCTACGGCTTCATCCATTAAGCATCATCTCGAGGGATGTAAGGGCTGGTTATTTAACATACACTTCATAGGAGGGAAGTTCATTCTATTCCATACACACATCTATTACATTATTTTACATCTAGCTTACTTTCTTGTTATCATGTGCAACACGCACAAGAGCCACCTAGGGCACAAATCATCTCACACACATATAGATATACATTGGTTACTGAGATGTAGTGCAACTCTACCATAAGATCACCATTGTGACATCCGAGGACAATCGACCCCTCATTCTGAATCTTTATTTTTTAGGATTTGATGTCTATTTGAGGATTTTTAAGTCATTACCTCATTGCAGAGGCTTTTTACGAATTTGGAGATCATTGTGTGATCTCATAATGACCAAAGGCGAACAACATCAAACAACTAGTGACAACTCAGGGGAGATTTTCTAAGAATTTAAGCAAACACAGGCACCCAGAAATAGGCATAGGGCATCCACGGGTGCCCCTGTCCCTCTCCAAGTGCCCGGTCCAGTTAGATCAATATCTCACACTCTTTTCTGGGGCTCTGTGTGAAGCCTCTCCCTCTCTGTTCACCTAGTTAGCACTTTGGCAATGTTCAGATTTCACTACAAACCTATTAATTCATCTTATTCCTTCTTTACACTTAGGGTTACACATTTTCTAGCTTAGATTGCTTAGGATAATTTGTGTACTTAATTATTCATTTATTTATCTTTTATTACTGAATAGTAATCAGATTAGGCATATATTATTTCATATTTTCCATAATCATTTTGGTGAACCTTACCATTCAAACCATTCTTTCTGAGTATGGCTTTGTCTTATCGAGTTATGGATCAATCACCTTATCCTACTTTCATTCCCACTAGGGTTTTGTCATAGTTACTACTCCTAATGATTTTATGCATGTTAGTACTCAGTGTCCTCCTCACTTTGTAACACCTATGGCTAATCCTTCTATTAATTTCATAACTACTCTCTGCACTCATCCTCCTACCACTCAACCTATTTCTATCCTGCCACCTATTACTTCTATGACTCCTCCTCCTACTTCTAAGGGCTATGATATCATAAACAACTTAAGAACACACCGACAAAAATATCTCTCTATGACTTATTGCGTAATGCACCTGATTGTCGACATACACTAGAATTCACCCTTCATTCTATTCACATTGAAAGTGATAATTCTTTGGTGGCATTTGCACACCTTATCCAGTCTCTCAAAAAAATTCCACATGTTATATCATTTACTAATGAGGACATATCGCCATTTTCTCTTGAAAATCCATGTGTACCTCTACTTATCATTGTTGTTATTAGCACTACTTGTATTAATAACATACTCATTGATAATGGCTCGGCAGTTAATTTATGTGCTCATTATCTTCTAAAACAACTTGGTATTAAGGACAATCTAATTTCTAATAATTATAATCTTATTCATGTCTACGACTCTATTACCCGCACATTCTTAGGAACCATCACATTACATATCATGGTCAGGCCTAAGACTATCCCCACAAAATTCTTCATTATTGGTACTTTATTTCAATTCATTATTTTACCAGGAAGGTCTTGCATTCATGCAATGAAAGAAGTTCCATCCACTATTCATCAATGCGTTAAATTCCTACATGATGGATATGAACATACTATTACTTTATGATTTATGAACCATTCAATCTCTATCGCATAGACTTTTTATTGTTATACATATTCCTCCATTTCAACCTATTCCATATAATAATATTGATACAGATGACATTGGTCAATCTAGCACTTCACAATCTTCTTCTCTTGCTCCAAACACTATGGTTATTTCTACTCACACTACTACCATCATCTCACCCACAGGTCTCTATGCTTCTAAACACTTACTACTTCGCTCACAAAGATCCTATCACTCCTACATCTAGTCTACCTCTTGCCAATATCCTCGACACCTCTATACAACATGACAATGCCTACATGGATGATTATGAATATTATGATGACGAAGTCGATACTATTGAACTTATTGATGAAACATTGGGAAAACTTAATTTCACTCCTATCGATATAGATGACTCCTATTTCAATGACACTTTCGTGGTGATGGTCCTAGTGAATACAAATTTAAGACCCTCCTATTAATAATATGGTACTTTATTAGGTTTTTGTCTATACCTTGGATGTTGTTTCACCCTTCTCTAAGCATTCATCAAATGCACCACTTCCTTTCACATACACGCTCTTCATCAAAAACTTATTAGCATCATATTCCAGTGGATCATACTTGTTCCAATACTATTTGCACATATGACAACTTAACTATTCTTGGATTGACGCTTAATGATATTATACCGCCACCTCACTCACCGCATCTCTATTATGGATATTTTCAATTTATGGCCACCTATGGTATTTGTGTTTTTTCATCTAGTAGTATTTGTCGCACGTACCCCCATTGATACTTGGGAGATCTTGGGTTGACTATATAGGGGACACTTTAGACTCCAATCATACTTCTATCACCTTTCCCATGTCATTTGACAATATTTCTATTGGTAGTGATTCATCTCCTGGACATTATAAAATTCTTACTCATTGGTATGCACATGGGTATCTGCCATCACCTTCCACCGATGAAGAATATGCAATGATTGTGTACCCTTGCATCATAATGGCTCTTTATATGATCCCGCATACTATTTCCTATCGTGTCTCTAATGCCGATCTAGTCGGCTTCGATCAGGACAATGATGATCTTTTAGACAATGTTACTTAATCATTCTTATTATCATACACTTGTAGGGGAATCACACTAATACCCCCACCCCAACTAACATTGATTCATGTCTTATTACTTCCTCACTTTGCATCTAATATTTCACATACCATATACATACCTTAATACATTTATATCATCATTTCTAATGACGCACTCTTGTGCTATGGTTCACACTTGATTGTTGAGGGAATCCTATACATATGAACCTCACACACAACATAAAACACACTACATACTACATACTACGCATCACATTACACACTTCACATCTCGCATATTCATCTCCTTCTTGCAGCATCTACTTTACACATTCACGATATATCTTTTTGACATCTACTTTCACATGTTGTGGTCATTACCCTATGACACACTCTAGTTCCATGGTCCATACTCAAATGTTGAGGGTATACATCTCAAATGGACCTCATCTTACTCATGCATTTACACTCTACACTTTATGATTCGACGATCATTTCTTTTTAGTACAATTATTCGGACCATTTTCCGATGACACACTCTCATTTATGGTTCATTCTTGACTACTGAGGGGGCATAAATAAATGAACCTAATTTCATACATACACATATACTCGGGGTGCATGTTGCTCCTATCATTCACTTTGCATTCCCTTCCGCCTCATCCACATCATACTACATATCTTGGTGACACTTATTATTGCTTACATTTACTTATTACATGCACATATTATTACACATGATGGATAAATATCTTAAATGTAATTATCTTTATCATACATACATGTGCATTCACTTGTCTTTCTAGTTGTGATCATATATTATACATATCTATTACGCGTAACACGTATGCTTGGCACAATACCTATTACCAATCCCACAAAGCTCCTAAGGGCATCTGCTTTCATACATTACATGTGTTATTGTTTCATTTTTTCATAACACATTACTCTATCGAATTATACGTTTTTAGCATAATTTTTATCTTTTGAACATGCTAATGGGTGCTTCATTTGTAGCATTTGTTTTGTAGGTCTATATGTTTCCATGGTTATCTATTACATTTCTTGTCATTGTTTTCTCTTTTTATGCTCTTATTTGCGGGATTTTCCCTTTATCTTGTGTGCAAACTTGTCTACTTTTGGCCTAATCAGCCTTAATTATATTGTGATATCGTGAGTGGTGTCCCATGTTTACAACTCACTTTTTCGCAATCTACATTATCTTCTTTCTTGTTTACATTATCTTCTTAGCACACATTTTTTCTTCTACATGAATGTTTTCTTTGCTTGTACTAAAATTTATTTCCTAGTCGATTGTTTGTATGTGCCCTTATTTCAAAATGGCAATGGTCCTCTTTTGGGCCACATACTCCTTCAGTGATGTCACATGCACCCCAAATGATGGGGGCATCATTTGGGTGAATTAGTCACCCCATACAACAATCTACATCATTAAAAAACACAACCCAATATTGGTACAACACCATTTCAGTTTGAGGGCTTAGATAAAACTTGGGTCCTTAGCACATCACAATCCTTCCTAGATGCCTATAACCAAGGGGTAGTTACACAATGTTTTGGTAGTTCATCATAGTCTACAAAACTCCACACAACATCTTTTACAAGGCATACAATCCTTAGCACTTTTGTGTTATATCGAATTGTATGAATTTTGTACACAATCTGCAGTGGTGTCTTACATTACGGGAAATAGTTAAAGGTTGGAGGATAACATTGGAATTTTCTACCTACACTTCTTCCATGACTTAGCATGAGATCACCCCAAAAATTGTGGCTAGCGAAACCGGTGTGAGATCACCCAAAAACTTGGTATTCTATAAGATTTACAAGATCCTTTCTACACCCCTTTCTCATCACTAATCAGGTGCACATGTTCCTTTTTACATTTTCATATTTTACATACTTTCCTTATATTTTACACATTTCGATCATATACATGTGTATTTGACTACTTGTTTGTTCTTTTCATTTACAAGTCCATTCGCATGGGATGTGGTAGTCAACATCATTCACAACATAAACATCCTTCACAAAATCACATACAATAAACAAGTAACATCAACAATAGGCACATCGCAACATCTACACATGTGTTTCCCCTAGGTTCATTTTCATCATCACTTTTTTCACTTTCTCCTCATTAGCATCCACGCTTCACATTTTTATCACTCCACACTTTTTCTTGTCCCTCGGCACACTCTCTCTACATCAATCTACATGGTTATTAGGTACACATCTCTATCTACTTTATGTTACTGAGATTTTTGATCACCAACATAAAGTGGGGAAAATGTAGACATAAAATCACACAATTTGGGTATCTATTTAGTCATGATTGCATACTATTATTCATATGATTCCTAAGTAATAAAAGTACTAATCAATCCATGTCTTTGGCCACCTTTCATTACTTTCTATTGCCACTTTTGGTCTTACACCCTTACTTGCTTAGTCTACCTTTTATACCCGACATTCATCATCCTTGACACTATTTCCTCACCAGTGCCCCCTCGGCCCTTTTTTGTATGCTTTTCTAGCCATTTGAGCATCTTATCTTTCTAATAGTTGTTTTGGTTAATTACGCCCTCATCCCCTTTGAGTGCCCACTAGCCCCTTTTTTCACTTTGTTCACATATTTTAGGAGATATTTTCTAGCCATTTGAGCATCTTATCTTTCTAATAGTTGGCATTTTCGGGGTTAATTACGAAATTCAAGCAAAGGAATCATATAAATATAAACTTATTTGACCTTAATAAAGGACCAATCATTAAACACTAGCTATCACCACGTAAGGTTTCATCCACCAAGCATCTAAGAGCTCCATTGCATCCATATAGAATCATCCAAGGGACACATTTTTCATGTTGTTTATTCTACATATACTTCATAGGAGATAATATCATTCTATTCCATGCACACATCTATTACATTTCGTTACATCTAGCTTACTTGCTTTGCTTTTTATAAATAAAGCTCATCAAGTGTGACACGTACAAGAGCCACCTAGGGCTAAAATCCACACACACACATAGATCTACATTATTGTTATTTCTTAAGATGTAGTACAATGCTCGTGTGTTCACTCACCTTCTAGTAAGATCACCATTGTAGCAATGTTAGGAAATATAATTTATTAGGATAATTTGATCCCTCATTTTGTATCTTTCTTTTTTAGGATTTAATGTCTATTTGAGGGTTTTGTAGGTCATTACTTCATTGCAGGTTTTTGGTGACTTCAATTCCTCATTGTGTGATCTCATAGCGACCAAATCGGAGAACAACATCGAATAACTAGTGACCACTTAAATGGGAGGTTTTCTAAGCACTTCAATATGAATCTAGGTCTAGGGTACCCATCATCTCGCACCCTGTCCCTCTCCAAGTGCCCCGATGTCTAGGAAGATCGATAACTTGTTCACTTTTTAAAGATTTTCGAGGGCTTTAGTTTGATTGAATGCATTTTCATTTTTTGACACCTCTCCCATCTCTCTATTCATTCGGTTGAACACTTCAACATTTTTCATAGTTAACTATGAACCATCTAAGTCATCTTATTCATTCTTTTCACTTAGTGTGTTCACTCTTTTCTAGATTGTACATGAAGATTCAAATAGAACATTTCACATTTTCTAGCTTAGCTTGCTATTTTGTTAATTTTTGTACTTAATTATTAATTTATTTACTCTACTCGATTCAATAGAATTAGATTAAGCATATATTATTTCATATTTTTCCAGAAAACACAATAATCTTGTTCTATGGTTCATTACTTGTTTCACTATTAAGGGTATTTTATAAATAAACCTCATCTCATGTATACTCATTCACAGCACTCCTCTTATTAATTTCGGTCGTATTATTTTGGGGTCATAGTTGCTCCTATCACTCACTTTCCATTCCATTCCATTCACACTCAATGTTCTTTTTGGACTTTATAGTATTTTGTTTAATACTATATATCTTGGTTGCACAAGAGTTGTTATTTCTTACTTATGCTCAAAAAGTCATGTTACACTTTAGCTTACTATGTTATACTGAATACATTGTATGTCATTATATTTTATATATACACATGTGTGTTCACTCACCTTCTAGTTGTGAATACAACCTTTACATGCATTTGAGCTCCATGATCGTCATGCAACATGGATGCTTGGCATTATACCTCTTACCGGTCCCACATTAGCTCCTATGGGCATCTACTTTCATACACATCAAAGGTGTTATTTTTTTCATTCTATTTCACTATTTCCTATTCATACTCCAAGATGTCGCACACTACTATATCAGATCATACATGATTTGACATACATTTTATCTCTCTAACATGTTAAAAGGTGCTTCATGTGGAAACCAACATAATAAGAAACCATTTATCTTTAGGAACTATTTTCCACCATGATTGTTCTCGAGGTTTACTTGAAAATCACCGCTCATGAGCAGGTGCTACCATCTATCATTATTTTCCATTATTTGTGGGATTTTCCCTTTGTCTTGTGTGCACATAGTATTCCTTTTGCCACTTTGTCTCTCGATTGTTTTGTGACATTGTGAGTGATGTCCACTTTTATAACCAAAATTTTAGCGGTCTACATTGTCTTCTTGCTTACACGCTAGCTTTACATATCATGTCTTCTATATGCATATTTTTCATTCTATACTTATATACTAACACGTGCTTCCTAGCCACTTTGTTTTCATCAGTTAAAAGTGTCTTGGTTTTTACCAAGCACATTCCCTCCCTATCATTATTTTCCATTATTTGTGGGATTCTTTGTTTTTGTGATGTACACTTTGTCCTCATTTGGGCCGCATTGTTCTTTCGATATTGCATGGTCACCCCATATAATAGTTCACAGTCATAATACAACATATTTCAATATAATTACAACATAGTCTCCCTCAATCTTTGAGATGTAAATGGGGCTGCATTGTCTAACTTGGGTCTTTAGAACAACATAGATGCTATAATTACAACATAGTCTTAGACACTAACATAGATGCTAGGCCAGCTACACTCGACTCCGACGCCTATGACCAAGGGGAAGTTACACAGTTTTTCTCAAATCAACACAATTTTCAGTAGTTTACATAGCAGTTTTCACAAAGACATGCACATTCCTTCAAAGAATCAACGTGCATACTTTTCCTCCTTTCTATTTTCACGTTGGATTGAACTCAACAAAAATTGATCAAATTTGAGCACACCATCTATAGTGGTGTATAAATGTTTAGGAATCATTAAAATGTTGGAGAATAACACTAGATATTTCTCCCTACACTTCTTCTTTTGTGGCATGATATCACCAAAAAACTCACACTTGGCATGAGATTGCCCAAAACTTGTTCTTCTACAACATTTTTCGGGATCCTCTCTAATATTTTCACTCATCACGGATCAGTGCACATGTTACTTCTCACATTTTTACATACTTGTTGCATGTTTGATCTAATTTTCATATACACATATTTGAATACTCTTTTGCTCTTCTCTTTTGCAAGTCCATCCTTATGGGAAGAAACAATCACATCATCAAGAATTAAGTGACATCGAAAATAGGTACAATGTGACATATACACATACACTTTTCACCCCTAGGGTCACTTCCTCTTCTCTAGCTTCCACGCTTCATATTATTCACTTCACAATTTTTCTTATCTCCTTGGCCCACTTTTCACCATCGATCTATATGGTTATCAGGTACACATCTCTTATCTACTTTATGTTATTGAGAATTCTCTCAACAACATAAAGTGGGGAAAATGTAAACACTAAATCATGCACTTTTGTTATATTTCTAGGTCCTTATCACATACTATTATTCATATGATTCCAAAGCAAGAAAAGTACTAATTGATCACTGTCTTTGGCCTCTTTTCTTTCTTTCTTGTTTTCATCTTGGTCTTACATACCCCACTTCCTAGTTTGACCTTCCTTACTTCAAATTTTTTGAGTTTGGACATTATCACCCACCAGGATGTTAGTGTTCTCATCCCCTTCAGTTCCCCGACTTCTTTGTATCTTGCCCAAATCTTTTGGGTATTTTCTCGCCATTGGGAATATTGTTTTCTTGGTGGTCATCCTTTTAGTGGTTAATTACGAAATTCAAATAAGGGAATTATATAAATACAAATCTATGTGACCATAATAAAGGACCAAGCTCTAAGCATCTACTACTATCACCTAAGGTTGCATCCAAAGGAACTTCAAGATCATCAAAGCATATATCTAGCTATCATACAAGGGACAAGGGATTTCATTATTCTCGCATACACTTCATAGGAGGAAGTTCATTTTTCTCAGTGCACACATCTACTTATATTTTCTACATCTAGCTACTACTCATATTCAAAGGTGCATATTGCACAAGATCCACCTAGGGCATGATTCTACACACACACGCAGAAAGACATGGTGTCTAAAATGTAGTGAAGGCATGGTAATATGATTATTTCTAATTGAAGTGGCAATAAAATCTCATGCTTTATCCTCCTACATAACTGTTGAATGAAGAAGATCAAACCATTTGGGTTGAGGAACCATAAGAGGACAAAAGTTCTATCCAACAACTCATGATGCTAGAAAATTCATGTACAATTAAAGGAAAAGAAGAAGATGTTGTTCTTTCCAACATCCTATAGAACAACTATGGAAGAAAAATGAAACACATAACATACTAAGGTGTTTAAGCTATCCCTCTGATCAATTCCTACCACAAAAAGCAATATGGATGTTCTAGGTAAGAATTACATTCTTCATCAACTCCTTCCCCATGACTGCATACTAAATTTTGTGAGCAACAATGTGTGCTCAATGATAGATCTCTCCAAGCAAGTGGAGATAACCTCAAGAAAGCCACTAAACATGAACAAGATGCTCAATACGCAACAAGAGAAGTTGTTGATAACTCTTCTTCAAAATCATAGAACAAAATTTGCATGGGAATATGGAGACATGCATGGAATTCATCCTAAGATTTGCACGCATAAGATTTATATCAAGGAAAATTGTAAGCCAATCAAACAACCACAAATAAGAATGAACCCAACAGTAAGGGAGATTGTCAAAGGAGAATTAAAAAAATATATTGATGTTGGATTCATATATCTAATTTCAGATAATCAATGGGTGTCACCCTTGTCATTGTACCAAAGAAGAATGGAAAATGGAGGATATGCATGGATTATAGAGAGCTGAATGCAACAACAAAGAAATATCATTTTCCTCTTCCCTTCATTAATCAAATACTTGACACTCTTGCTGGTAAGAAATATTTCTCTTTTCTTGATGGATATAGTGGATATAACTAATGTTACGCCCTTAACCTATTACTTGTATTAGGATATGAGTAGCCAACTTATGGCTTACCATATCATTTTATTATATAATTTATACTTTCTCATGCTTAATAGGTCATCCTTGGTGACGCCATAGCATATGAATAGTATATATAGGAGATTATAGGTAGTATTTCATCATCATTTGAGCATTTGAGTCTTATTATATGGTTTGGAGGTTGCCCCTCGAAGTGGAAAAGCTATTCTAATTGCATATTGAGATCATTATTATGAAATATTGTGTTATTTGGTGTTCTATTGTTTCTTTTAATCTGAATTATACAAGTAATTTCATTACAAGTGGTATCGTAGTAGCGATCTGGCCAAAATTAGGCAAAACCCTACTTTTTTGTTTCCAACACATATTGCAAACCAGAGCAATTAGTGGGAGATATTTTTACCAGAGTTGTGAAGCATTTCAAGTAAGGTTCCCTAAAAATTTCAGACTTTTTTAATTTATTTTGAAAAATTTATTACAAATTTAGGGTTTTTCATAAAATCGCTCCCTAGGGTGCAAATTGTGGAAAATTTTCAAGTTCTTTACATTTTCGAAATCTCTAAAAAAAATAGTATTAGTATCTTCTCTGTGTTTTTTCTTGTTCAACTAAAATTGTATCAAAACCCTAAACCCTAAGGTTTGACATCATGGCGAGGCCTTCCACAAGAGCAAAAAGAATCTAATTACTCTGGGTAAAACCCTAGATAAAGATGGGGTAGTGATTGAAGAGATGGAGTCAGAAGGGGTAAATACATATTCCTCAGCACTAGGGTTTACCTCAGTTGATCATAAGGTGAGCCAACTTGAGTATGAGTTGCGAAATGTACAATCTGAGATGGCCTCTAAATGAGACATAGCCCAAATCAATCATCGGTTGGATGATATCATGCAACATGTAAAGGGTAACTAGTATGGCCCAAATCCAACGCATATCAACCAAGGAGGACCTTTAGTTCAAAATCATGGAAAAACTAACCATATTGGATCACTTTTCCAGTCCCATCAGAATCAAACTTATTCACAACCACGAAACATGATGCCGAAAGTGGATATGTGCAAATTTGATGGTAAGGATCCCCTGAATTGGATAAATCAAATGGAGAAATTCTTTGAGTTACATCAAACACCATCAAGAAAAAGGTGACATTGGCATCCCTATATCTTGAACCTGACCAATTTGTTTGGTATCGTTGGTTATGTGCTCAGAAGGCAAAAGAATGGTCTAGGTGTCACTTGGACAGTTTTTACCGAGGAGTTACAATTGCACTATAGTTCCAATGTTTTAGAGAACTACTTTAGTCAATTAGAAAAGTTACGGAAAATAGGATTAGTCAAAGATTATGTGCATCAATTCCAAAACCTATCCTTAAGGGTGGAGAATATTCCAAAAGAGAATTTGAATGACCTGTTTCTTGGGGTCTTAAGGACCACATCGAGCATGAGGTATGTATGTTTAATCCAATCAAGCTTTCTAATTCTATTATCATGGCACGTCATGCAGAGGAAAAATTTATTTGTAGTAGGAGGCCACCTTTCATTAACACCAGAGACCATAGTATCTCTTCCCCTTCATTTGCTAGGCCAATTAGACTGACTCCTCAACAAATGGAAGAAAAGAGAGCAAAAGGATTATGTTTTAACTATGATAGCAAATATGGACTAGGACATAAATGTGATGAGAAGAAGTTGTTCTATATTGACGGAGGTAATGAGGATGATGAGGAAGCTGAAATTATAGGAGAGGTTGAGGAACTAGTAGAAGATGAAGTAGAGGATCACCAACCTACAATTTCTTGCCATGCATTGTCAGGTATTAGTACTCCTCAAACACTCAAGGTTATTGGCTATCTCAAAAAAATAGAAGGTGACGGTGTTGATTGACTTGGGAGTACTCATAACTTCATAAATAGTAAGTTAGCTACCTACCTCAATTGTTTTATTTACCCAGCTCCAGAAATGCAAGTTATGATTGTGGATGGTGGGACAGTCAAGTGCACAGGAAAGTGCCATATGATCAAGCTTTCCATGGGAGACTACATGTTAGACTCACCTATGTTTTCTATTTCTATGGGAGGGGCAGATATTGTTTTGGGGTTCAATGGCTCACAACCTTAGGTACTATAGAGATGAATTTCCAAGAATTGTTCATGAGATTTCATTTAGATGGAAGGACAATACAATTGAATGAGATGGTAGCTAAGTCTCCACAGATTATTAGCTCTCATCGATGCGAAAGGTTCTTAAAAAGGAGTGGATGGCTTTATAGCAAAGCTATTTTCCATAGAAGTACAAAATACATAGTCTTGAATGCCACCCAATCTTCAGAAGATTGTGGATGCTCACTCATCTATTTTTGACGCAATTCCAAAGGGACTACCACCAGCTAGGGATCATGATCATGCCATTCAGTTGATTCCAGGGAGCCAAACACCTAACATCGGACCATACAAATACCCATATTCCCAAAAAAGTGAGATTGAGAAAATGGCGGAGGAAATGTTAAAGGCAGGTATCATCAAGCATATCCAAAGTGCATATTCTTCACCAGTGGTCATGGTACGTAAGAAGGATGAAAAATGGAGGATGTGTCCAAATTACCGAGAACTCAACAAGTACACCATCAAAGATAAGTTTCATATTCCATAATTGATGATTTACTTGATGAATTACATGGTGTTGTTTATTTCACAAAATTAGATCTTCATTTGGGGTACCATCAAATTAGGATAAAAGAGGAAGATGTTCATAAAATGGCTTTTATGACTCATGAGGGCCATTATGAGTTTTTGGTAATGCCTTTTGGTCTTACAAATGCGCCCTCAACCTTTCAAAGCTTGATGAACACTATTTTTAGGCCATTTTAAAGGAAATTTGTATTAGTTTTCTTTGATGACATATTGATTTATAGTAAGACATGGGAAGAACACTTACAACATGTAAATAATTTGTTGGAAGTTTTGGAGAAACAATTAAGACACCAGGTCTATTGCAACCCTTACCAATTCCTAGCCAAAGATAGGAGGAGGTCTCCATGGATTTCATCACTGGATTGCCTTTTTCAGAGGGTAAGAATGTTATTTTCATGATTTTGGATAGGCTCACAAAATATGCCCATTTTTGTGCCCTATCACATCCATTTACAGCTCAGTACAATAACATCTATTTTTTGGAGACAGTTCAAAGGCTACATGGAACCCCAAAGATAATTGTAAGTGATCGTGATCCTATTTTCACAAGTAATTTTTAGACGGAATTATTTTCATGTTTGGGTACTCAGCTAGCTCACAATTCATCTTATCATCCTCAAACTAATGGGCAAATAGAAGTGGTCAACAAATGCTTAGAGGGGTATTTACGTTGTTTTGTATCAGATAAGCAGGAAAGGTGGATTAAATGGCTACCACTTGTGAGATGGTGGTATAACACATCTTTTCATACCTCTTCTCAAATGATCCCATTTTTAGAATTATATGGTTACCATCCACCTTCTATCACATCCTCCTTAAGGGTGCAAACTAAGGTCAGAGATGTTGAGGAACACATTCAACATCAACAACAGGTTTTGGTTAGTTTGAAAGAGAATTTAGCATTAGCACAAAATAGGATGAAATAACAAGAAGATCAACATCATAGTGAAAGACATTTTGAAATTGGTGACTAGGTTTTTGTACGTCTCCATCCTTACAAATAAATGTCCCTAAAGCAACAGAAAAAGGAAAACAAACTTGCTCCTAAATATTATGGCCCTTATCAGGTTCTACATAAAATTAGTAGTGTTGCTTATAAACTAGAGTTGCCTCCATCTTCACACATACACCCAATATTCCATGTTTCATGCTTGAAGAAGGTTATTGGATAGAAATTTGAAGCCCAGATAGAGTTACCAGAACTTGATGAGGAAGGAAGAATCATTTTGGAGCCAGAGAAGATTCTACAAACACGTACTAAGAGGCTGAGAACTAGAGACATTACGGAATATCTGATCAAGTGGAAGAATCTGAGCATAGAAGACGCCACCTAGGAGGATGAAGGTTTTCTGCAGCAACATCCAAGATTATTCAACGTTGAGGACAATGTTGGTTTGAATGGGAAGGGCATGCTACGCCCTTAACCTATTGCTTGTATTAGGATATGAGTAGCTGACTTGTGGCTTACCATATCATTTTATTATATCATTTATACTTTCTCATGCTTAATAGGTCGGCCTTGGTGATGACCATAACATAAGAATAGTATATATAGGGGATTATAGGTAGTATTTCATCATCATTTGAACATTTGAGTCTTATTATATGGTTTGGAGGTTACCCCCTCGAAGTGGCGAAGCTATTATAATTGCATATTGAGATCATTATTCTGAAATATTGTGTTATTTGGTATTCTATTATTGCTCTTAATCTGATGGATATAGTGGATATAACTAGATTCAAATTGTACCAAAAGATCAGGAAAAAACTACCTTCACATGTTCGTAGGAAACTTGTGCTTATTCAATTCTTCCTTTTGGCTTATGCAACACATCTACTACATTCCAAAAGCAATTTTAACATTTTCTCGATCTAGAAAATGATTACATGGAGGTATACATGGATGATTTCATAGTACATGGAAACACCTTTGAAGAAGCCATGTAGAATCTAGATAGAGTCTTGAAGAGATGCAAGGAGCACAACTTGTCCTTTGAGTAATGAAAAATGCTACATGATGATGTCTAAAGGAATAATGTTGGGACATTACCTTTCTTCTCAAGGGATACAAGTTGATCCAGAAAAGGTATCTGTTATCATCAACCTACCAACACCAAAGAAGAAAAATGATGTTAGGAGCTTTCTTGGCCATGCTGGTTATTATAGAAGATTCATACAAGATTTTAGCAAAGTGTCGCTCCATTGTTTACATTATTGGGAAAGGATGTTGCATTTGACTAGACTGAAAAAATGTGAGACTGCATTTCAAACCTTGAAAAAATTGTTAACCACATCCCCTATATTGAGAAGAACTGATTGGAATCTTCCATCCCACATTTATACTGATATTTCAAACCATGCCATTAGATCTATTTCGGAGACGAAGGATGGAGTTCTTAGCTATGCATTTTATTATGTTAGCAAGAACTTGCAGCATGTTGAACTCAACTACACAAGAAATAGAGGAGTTCCTATAAGTTTTTATGCCATCAATAAATTCAAGCACTACATCACAAGTTATCTATTATTCATTCATACTGATCATGCATCAATTAAATATTTGATCAACAAACCAGTTGTGAGCAAAAATAATTAGATGGTTGCTACTCTTACAAGAGTTTGATGTCACTATTGTGGATAAGCTTGGTAAGGACAACATTGTAGCATATTTTCTTTCAAGAATGGAGATTAATGATGAATAAAATGTGGTTGATGACTCTTTCCCAGATGAGCACCTATTTTCCATTACTACCAAAACACCTTGGTATGTTGATATAGCCAATTATTTGGTCTCAGGTAAGACACCTCCACACTACCTCTATTCTGAAAAGAAATACATAGTTGAGAAAAGTGTGCATTTTTCTTGGATAGCTAGATTTCTATTTCACACAAGGTATGATAATGTCATGAGAAGATGCATTGATGATGAGGAAATATATGATGTCCTCAAATCCTGCCATAGTGAACTGTGTGGAGGACAATTTGCTACAAAAAGAACAACACGAAAGGTGTTAACAATAGGTTATTATTGGCCAACATGTATAAATATGCAGCATTATATATGAGGAGGTGTGATATATTTCAAAGAATGGGTAAGCCTACCAAATTAGATGAGATGTCATTGCATCCTCAGTTAGTCTTGCAACCATTTGACAAGTGGGGCCTAGACTTCATTGGTCATATAGATCCTAAATCTTAGCAAAAGGAATACATTTTGGTGTGCACATATTACCTCACTAAATGGACAGAAGTGAAAGCATTTCCAAATTAGAAGAGTGAGAAAGTTTCCAAATTCTTATATGACCACATCTTTACAAGGTATGGAGTACCAAGAGAGATTGTTATAGATCAAGGTGTAGACACCAAAATTAGGTTGTACCACCCTTATAGCCCCGTTAATTAAATTAGCCATACATTACATATTCATATCCCATAGTGTACATGATTAATTAAATTAATTTAATAAATATCCTCACCTGACCACCTCACCTAGCCACATCACCTAGACACCTCATCATGGACATATTCTTAGCATGTTTCTTTTAACTAATATCCAATTTCTACTTACCATAACTATTACTTGTTTTCTTGTTTTGTCATCTTGCTTTTTTTTGCCGTTGTTTTTCTCGTTAAGTCTTGTCATAGCTGTTTCGAGGCTACGTAGATTTTGTTGTAACTCTTGAAAATTAGACTCTTTCCTCTCTCTTATTCTAATAGGCCTTATTTTGTATTCATATAGTCCTTTCAAAAACTATTTGCCAATATTAAAAAAACTAAGCGAGACTTAGTATAAACCTAAAATTAGATGCCTATTATTTCTATAACAACATGCCCACTTATTTAAGTGGAAAATACAATTTTAGACCCGAACCATCGGGTATAACTGGCCAAAAGATAGCCAAGATCTGCTATTTTGGCAAACCTAGGATTTCCCTCCGTAATCGATGTCGGTTAACCCTAAACCAACATCGGTCACCCTAACCACTCAGTTACCATATATTCATTTTACTAACCTTGTTCCAGAGGTTGGCAAGAAATTTATTCAAGTTTGGAGAGAGAGATCTGCATGCAAGCACGAACCAGAGCCCTCTCGCACATCCAGACACACCCTAGCTGGCACCAAGTCTGATATGAAGACATTGACATTCATGATAGAATTTTGGGAAGCATTTCCATGACACTAATCACCAGTTTCATAGATCAACCATCACCATCATCCAACCACCAAGCTTGCAAATACAAGTAAGTTTGTTTTGATTTGCATCATTCTATACTTACTTAGATCATCATTTCTTTAGCTTTCTTCGTTAAAACCTATTCTCTTTTACATCCCATCATCCTCACCTTCCTGTCAATCCACCCATCTAACCACCCATAACCTTTTGGCTCCCCATATTCAACCCCCGACATCTTTGAGCATTCTTAGCATATTTACCAACCTAGCCAACATTCTTCCATTCTCTATGTAACCACAAAGAACCTCCAAAATCAAGTTTCATTGAGTTCTACCATTTCACCCCTACTGACACCGGTCATCTTGAGCATTGTCGATTTCCCTCTCAACCTTCATAGTCATACCAAATCGACGTTAGTATCGATGAATCTGTAATCCTTCCTATAATAGTGACCTAATAACCTTCACCCAAATAACCCAAAGCCTCACCCCGACTGTTCTAATCACCTTGGCTACTACCGCCCAATATTCAAATCTGATAATAACCAAACCTATTAGATTAGATTTCCTTATTTCATTTAAATGAGATACCTAAATTATATCAATTACAGTAGGATGTTATTTTTTTACATTATTTCTTGCATTAAATTGTATTAAACAGTGGATTGACAACCATCTAGGAAGTATCACACTTCCTAGATCTAACATACACTAAACTAGCAAGTCCACGAGACATATATTGTTTAATATTATTCTTTTGGTCTTGATTTTCATTCATAGGTAGTTCCTCCTAGCAAAAAGGAATTTTTTCACAATCAACATTGGATCGAGAAATCGTAACACATGCATTCTTCCTTCCACATTCATTTCATAGGTATTCCTCCTCACCTTTACCTTATATTTTTTTCTCATACGTACACAACTTATTGGTGAAACATTTTGGCATGCCCAGTGGGACCCTCTCTTGGGTTATTTACATTTTCTTCATATAGGGAAATCTTGTGTGTTTCTTTCTTTTTGAAAAAATATACATTTAATCTTCTCCCTAGTAACATTCTTTTCTTCTAATTGTCTAAACGACATTTGTGATTTGGTGTTTAAAACGAATCATTTCTTTCTTCCTGCATTTGCATAGTAGTGAAAGAGAACATTCTTGACCTATTCATCATTTTCTACATCAAATTTAATTTTCATTTTGGTTCTAAAATATGTTGCATTTCATCCTTATATGTTGCATTTTAGCTCACATTAAAAATTGAGGGAAACCTATACGTTGGAATTCATGCCCAACTGATGGTTGACATAATTGAATCATAGAAAGCACTTTATCTTCTCTCTCTCTTTGCCAAACTACACAAATAAAAATTCACACATCTTCACAAACAACATCTTACCCTAAGAAGATGTCAACGATCACATGATCAGAGGATTGATAGTAGGCACCCAACTGGTTTCTCTGTCCAGTTATTATCTCAGAGAAAGGACCACCCCGCTGAACCTAACCTAAAACCACCCTTTAGAATTTTCCTCTTCATAGACACCTTCCCAACCAAAAATTCTATTTTGAATTCACAAGTCGAGTCTCAAATAACATAAGTTGAACACACAAAAATTACTTATAGGATTTGTGTGTTTTTCTTAGCTTTTTCCTAAGTTACATTTTGAGTTGTGAGGTTATGTTCTCCACTTTCCTCTTCTGTCACACTTCACCATCATATTTTGATTATTATGATTTTTCGAGTGTGTCAGGGTCTAATACCATCATTCTCATATTTTTGGGTTGATGTTTCAAAAATTCATATTTTTCGCATTTCTTCTAATTTCACAAGAATCGGCGTCGTCCAGAGACCATCATTGGTTTATATTTAACCATCATCATTTTACCTAACCAGTGTTAGTTTCATTTATTTTTGGTCATTTAACCCAAAGATAGCATTCATCAAATATTATGTTATATTCAAAGTTCTCAAAACACCAACATATTCCTAGAACTTTCATATCATAGCCTAGTACATTTTGCATTATTTTACTATCATCATTTTTTTCCTCATTTAAAAACTTCTAATTCCCCACAGTAGCTGATATTGGTTATCATAACTATCTTCGGTTCCCCTGTTACTGTCATCGGTCAATTTGACCGTCATCAATTTCTATGTTTGATTTTTTTAATTAAAACATTGATAAGATTTACCTACCGAATTAATCCTTCTCCATTTCTACTATTTTCTTTGTCATCTACAGAGTACAATTTTACTAGGTCAACGCTAATTCACATGGTGTTGACTCATAGCCAAACCAACGCCCTTGTATTTCACGCTAATATTCGACACTTCCACTGGCCCATCACCGCCTACCATCTTGTCGCTAAGGATCTAACTCAACCAATCATCATTACTACGGAGATGAGGAATTTGCAAGACTCCTTGACCGAATCCCATAGTCTTACAATACTATCTTGCCCACTCATCTACCCAAGACTCCTCAGGATAGCTAGTATACAACATGTCCGTATCTATTCCTCCTTCCCTTGCCCCCACTTCCGTGTCAGCTACCACTAGCTCAACATTTCCTTCATCCACCTTACCCCTTACAATATCTCAACTAGACCCCACATCCACTATAACTACTACACCAATGAGATCTATCCCACCCATGGTGTTAACCCCATCTACCCCATCTCGCCCTTTACCTTGTATGTACTAGTTGCATCACAACCACCCATGGTGTCAGAAACCCACACCCCCTTCCAAAACATCTTCCTTTCCATCCCATAGTCTCTACCCCCAATTACTACGAGATTTGTTACGACGATTACACCTATTTACATGCATCACGAAACCCTAATTGCGTCTATAACGTATTCGGGATATCCTTTGCCCACATCTATTCCCCCTTCTCATTTTTGTATATTTGTCACCCCCATATATTGGGATGTCATCCACATCATACACCCATCATCAACCTCCCTTTACTGCAGGAGACACCCATTCCTCACAACCCACCAATGACCTCATTAGGATGATGATGGAAAAGATGCAAACATTAGAAGCATCAATTTCTAGCTCTCGTAACTCCTTAACTTATGATGAAATCTATAATGATCCTATTCATCCATCTATTCCTATTCACCCATACCCTATACATTGGGAAATTCCCAAGTTCAACTATTTCAATAATAAAGAAGACCACAACAACACTTGTAGTTGTTCAAACATGGGTACTATATAATCATCCACGATGATGCTTTACTCATGTGGACATTCCCCATGTCCTTAACTGGACCCGCCTTAGATTGGTATAGTGGTTTACCTAGGCATTCCATGTACTCCTTTAATAAAGTGTCTCAAACATTTTTGGACCACTTCTCCATCAATATTGTCAAAAAATCACCATGAATGACCTATACTCGACACGACAATATGATGATGAATATATCACATATTTTTTTTTCACTAGCGAAATCTTATTAACCAATTAACATTCTAGTTACCTCAAGTTGAGCTTATAGATTTGTTCACTAGAGCTTGTGCCAAACACATCTCACCAAATCTACAGGTACAAACTTTCCGTACCTTTGACAAAGCATTTACCATGGCACGAAAACTAGAAATTTTTGCCATCAAAGAGAAGAAAATTTAGTTGCACAACAAAAACACAGTGTTCAAATCAAATGACACCTCTTCATCTTTGAAGCCCCAAAATAATTATTCAAAATCCAAAGGATCTTGCCAACGTGGTAGTTCTCAAAGCTGGTCCATCTCATCCATCTAATCAATCCAAACCTTCCTCCAATATTTCTCTTATTCATAATTTTCAATTTCGACGAGAACAACGAAAGTACACTCCAATTGAGATCCCTATTCTTTAGTCTTAGAAAAGCTTCTTAAGGCTAGAGTCATTGCACTACCCCCATAAAACCTCATACCGGTTTCGATCCCACTCGTCCTATGCCCACATGGTATAAGGAACATGACTATTGTAATTATCATCGCGTCAAAATCCATAAAGAACGGTAATTCCATAAATTTTAAGAACATTATCCAATAAATGTTCGATAATGGAGATCTCGCCCCGACAACCCGAATGCACCGAAAATTAAAACTTGCATATCTTTAAGAATTCGTTCCCTAACCATACACCATCATCTAATCAAAGTGGTGAACCTTCAACCAATGACAAAAATGTCTGTGAAGTCCATGTTGTTTTTGATATCATACCGATCGTTCCTCAATTTCCACACATTCCATTTATCGAGGAAATTTTTGCATGAACTCTTCTACCCATGGGGAGAATACCTCATCCCCTCCTTTACCCAAAAAGGAGTCCTCTTCATCTCCCCCTTAACCCACGAAGGATTCCACAAATTTTTCCAATCACGTTTCACCATCTACATTACAACCTTCAAACAATCAATGGCATTAACTCTCCTACCTTCGGTAAATCATCATTACTTTATCCTCCAGTGAAAGAGGAATCTACCTCACCCCACCTACCATCTCTCCTACCCATGGGATATCCTTTAGACATGCCACTACCTATTGGGGAAAATTCCCCATTAGTGTTCTAGGATCCCGTTGATTTGGTCTTGGCTCTTTTACTCACAGAGTCTGAGGATAAAAATTCCCTGTCTCATAGACATATTTTACAGGGATTTCCACTAAACCAACTACATCTCCTCTTACAGCAGTGCCATTTTCATGACTAGCCAATCACTTGGATTATGTTGATAATTCCATGCTTTGGGGACGTCTTCGGATCCCCTTTTCGAATCAAATGCAAATATTGCCTACAAATACCTTCACGATCTATCCAAAGGTATTTCAAGAAACCAGATAGACCCTAACCATGCCTGTCAAAATGGATTCTTCTTCGTCACCTTTACCTAAAACTGAACCTTTACCCACAAATAAAACCATTCCAATGCCTAAGAACCTACCCACACTTGCATCTTCATCCATATCTAGACCCATCACTACATTGGGTGTCATGTAGATGTCAAGCCTTACCCATCCACCCATCAAATTGGATTTAGCCACGTCTTCCCAAACCCACACCAAAATTATTCCTCTGCCTAAAAGAAGACCTTACCTTCTAGATCACTTACACTAGTATCACCAACCACACCTTTGTCACCTTTTCCCCTTTCGTCCATCCTAGGACCTCAACCATCAACCTTGGCCAAACAACCCCCTACCCAAGGCAAATCAAAAGCTAATCAACCTACTTCTTCATCATGATCCTTTGTTACATCCAATTTACCTGCACAAAAACACCCTCACCCTCACTCGTACATTTCTTACCACTTATACCTCCACCAGCTACCATAACCCCAACTTTTCCTATATGACTTCAACCCATACCTTCCACCCGACCTTTACTAACCACTTCCATCGTAACTCTATTGTCCCCATGGGTAACCTATCCTCTTCCACCATCTACTTTCCTTCGCATCACGTACTTCCACCTCACCTTTACCCAAGAAGGTAGATTCCAAAGAAAGAACCCACTACCCTCCAACAGGGTAGTTAAACTGATAACACCTTCCATTTCTAGTTCTTCCACCACGCCTTTAACTAAGAAAATACCATAAAAACCTAAGACAGTACCACCTACCAAACTAGTGGTCAAACCTATTCCACCTCCTATAACACCTCTTCCACCACAATCATTTGCACCTTTACCCAAACCCACACTCACTTCCCACTGTGATCCATTGGTAGGGTCCTATGCCAAAATTTTAGCCAACCTCTTAGAGACCTCGGTCATCACATTACCATCGCTTAGACCTTATGACCCCTCAAACCCAAACTAAAAGGGTTTGATGAAACTAAATTTTTTTCCTACCATCATGTGCTAGGACATGATGTAGAGGGTTATAAGGCTCTCAAAACTGTTCTCCTCCAATTATGTCCTCTTGAAGAAAATTTTGACGACGATGATCTTCTTGATGAGGAACATGTTCCATCTTCACCTATCACCATACATCCTTACCCACTACCTATTTAGTGACTTGCATCACCACCTCCACAACCCTTTTATCCACCACCAAAATTTGAGATCAACATGGTCCGTATCAGAGAGTTGGCCAAACCACTACCTAAATGCCAGTGTGCCCTACTCATTTCACAAGGTTATTACCCCATATTAGGTTTTTGTCCATCATGTCGTTATACTACTCATGACATACCTTCTCCATCTACCTCCTTCCCTTAGATTAACATGGTCCAAGTTCCACTCGTGCCCAAAAGGAAAAAGGAAAAGAAAAAACTAGCCCATCAACTAATCCTGTGCCCAATATACCTTCTGCACCCACACCCAAAATCACCATTTGAGGACTCACATACCCTATTTCTGATGAGGTCACCCATCGTACAATGATAAAACAATTACACGAATCCCCTCTAAAAATTTATTTATACGATCTCATCCAAACCATTGAATCTCATCTAAAAGCCCTCATCCATCGAGAGTTCCAATTATCACCCCTCACCCACATGGCAGCTCTTACCAAATCATCTCCTTCTTTTACCCTACGCCCAATCATCAAGTAGCCGCCTCGGTTTTTAATGGGAGATTATACCTCTCCAATCATATGACCATGATCCTACCCTTTTTATCTCCATCTATATCGATAATTTATGCATACAATGCGTTATGATTGATGGTGGTGCTAGCATCAACATCATCTCCTCCCACGTGTACAATCAAATGTGCATCCCTTCAAATTGCATGCATAATAACCCAGTTATGTTGCACTCCTTCAATGACGCCATCACTTCCACCCTTGCACTATAATATCTTCACATTCGTGTGGCCCCTCGCACTATCCCAAAATTGTTCTACGTCTTATAGGGGGAGTCTCAATATAACATGTTGTAATCGACCTTGGATTCGTGTCATGGTTTTTGTTCCTTCTACTTTACACTGCTGTGTAAAATTTGAACATGAATGACTTAACTATACCATCCGAACTGACCCATCACCATTCAAAAATTATAACATGTTGTACAAACTAACGATGTCCTTGTGTCACTTAAGACATCTACCACTACTACCACTTCTCCTTCATCCACATCCCCATCCACCAATGATTCCACCACCTCTCCCACACCTAACTCTTTCATTCCTACTATTGTCTCGACCTCTCGCAGACTAGTCCATCTACTTCCCAACCAACTGATATCCCTCATACCCAATCACCTAGTAATTCATCTATTCCCACTACCCACTCAGGGGGAGTACCGCCTCTATAATTTCAACACATTCTTACTCCGCAAGAGTATGGTAACCTATGCCAACATCCTCGTTATGACTACCACATACGGGAGGTCTTCCCTTAGGGTCCTCCTCACCTTTGCACCAACTTAACATATGGGGGACTTGATACTTCCACCTATTCACTCAAACCACCATCTCAAACGTGACCATTTTCATCCGACCTCCAATCTCTCACCAACGGCACTTTGCCCATACTTTCCTACACCATTGTGCATGGAAGGGATTTGGATTTGATTTTTATGAACAAGTTCATTATGTCATCATCCCGTGTACCACCCGTAAACA
Source organism: Taxus wallichiana var. yunnanensis (assembly GCA_018340775.1). Classification (NCBI taxonomy): domain Eukaryota; kingdom Viridiplantae; phylum Streptophyta; class Pinopsida; order Cupressales; family Taxaceae; genus Taxus; species Taxus wallichiana. Next base: position 720,018,765 of record CM031234.1, on the reverse strand, counting down.
CAAAGATTACAATGGCATCGGCTTCACCAAAATATCCTCCAAGAAGGCCCGTGTTGAACTCATTGAGGAGGCGAAAAACCTTCTTCACCCCGTACACCAACGTCACCCCTCCTCACTCGTAGAGTCTATAGATCTAGAATCCATTCCTCCTAACTTTTTTTTCATGAACACCTTTTCCTTGGGACTTCTAACTTATCAATGCAAAGTCGAGGCTCCTCTTTATCTTCCCTTCCTGTATCTTGACATGATCAATGACGATACACCTTCTATTAACGTCATTCAATGTCAAGACAATGAGTTTATCCTCACCTACCTTAGCACGGAAGATTCTTATATTCACTGGTCGTTACCTTCTAAGATGCAAACCATGTTAAATGAATCGACCATCGAAGTCAATATAACACTTAGGATAACCCACAAATTCTAAAAATAGCCCAATCTTTAGATGTCGCCGAACAGAAGCTTTTACTTTCTTCCTCTGGGATCATTGCAACACTTTTGCTTGGTCCTATGTTGATATACCTTGTATTGAGCCAAACCTTGTGGTCCAAAATATTGTAACCATTCTTGAAGCCAAACCCGTAAAACAGAAGCTATAGAAAATGCATCCTCGCATTTCCCTTCTTTTCAAAGAATAACTCTAGCGCCTTCTCTCGGTTTCCTTCATCCTACCCATTGACTATCCCCATGGATTTCTAACATCATTCCTATCATAAAATCAACAAGGGGACTTCACAAGATGACCTCAACTTAGCTTACCCCAAAGATGACTTTCCTCTACCGGGTATTGACCAACTAGTTTATCTCAACGTTGGTCATGAGATGTTATCAGTCAAGGATGGTTTCTCGGGTTATAACCAAATATTACTCACTTTGAGGATCAACAAAAAAATGCTTCATCACTCCTTGGAGTACCTTTTGCTATCGAGTCATGCCTTTTGGCCTTAAAAATGTTGGTGCTACATATCAGTGGGCTATGACTTATATCTTCCATGACATCATGCATCATATATTAGAAGATTATGTAGATGAACTTCTCGCCAAATCCAAACGTCAGCTGAACATCTCACAGTCCTGAAGGTCATCTTTGACCATCTCATCAAGTATTGTGTTCGCCTTCAGCCTAAAAAGTGTGTCTTCACTATTCTCTCAGGTAAGCTCCTTGGTTTCATCATTTCTTTGTGCAACATAGAAGTCAATCCTACTAAACTAAAGTCTATTCTCAAAATGTCTCTACCTACTAATCTCCACCAACTACAAAGTTAGCAAGGTAAGTTGCAATCTATTCATCGGTTTATTTTGCAACTTTCTGACCACTGCCAACCATTTCATCATCTCTTCAAAAAGATGTCTCCTTCAAATGGGATGATGAATGCCACAAATCCTTCGATGCCTTAAAACAATACCTTCTCTAACCACCAGTGATCATTCCTCCTAAGGATGACCAAACCTTTTACCTGTACATTTCCGCTACTAATCATTCCTTGGGTGTCATGATCTCTCATCACGACGAGAAACACATGGAGAAAGTGGTTTATTACATAATATGTACCCTTTTGGACTATGAAACTAGATACATCCATGCCAAAAACTCGATTAGCCTTAGTTTTTTCACCACTAAACTTTTTCATTACCTACTTAACCAAAAACCTTTCTCATCACTAACACTAGCCCCTTACATTACATGTATGCCAAACACTACCAACATCAACATGTTGCACATTGGCTCATGGTTCTCGTAGACCTTGACCTCGAATTCATTCTTCAAAAATATATCAAAGGCCAAACCATTGCTGACCAACTTGTATATGCACCCCTCTCTGGAAATAAATTCTCTAACTTTGATTTTCTAGATAATCCATTGCTACTTCTCTTTGGATGATACGATTTACCAAATGACCTTATTATTCGATGGTTCAAAATGTTAGCGTGTGGGTGGAACTGAGTCATACTCATTCCTCTTAAGGGTGAACCTATTCCGTTATCTTTCAAACTAGATTTTGATTGTACTAACAACATCACCGAATTTGAAGCACTCGTATTAGGCCTTCAAACTGCCATTGCCTTAGAAATCAAATCAATTAACATCTTTGGTGACTCTTAGCTGGTCATAAGCCAAGTCAATGTTATATACGAGTTTCATAATAAAATACTTCAAAAGTATAAACACCATGTCAACATACTTTTGACTACCTTTGACCGTTATGAACTTCAAACCACTCCGCACTCCACTAACAAATTTGTGGATACCATGGCCTATCTCACGTCTCAAATACCTACTTCACCCTCTGACTCAAAAATATTTATCATAGAACAAAGTTTGTAATCACCTTCTTATTTATTTCAAAATGTCAACTCTGTTAGAATAGTTATACCTGACCCATGTGACGTTTGGTATAAGCAGTTTGTAGACTACCTTTCCCTTTCCATTTTGCCTCCCAATCTTACTCATAATGGACAACGTGCCTTTCATAAAAGTGTTTCTCGCTATGTCATCATGGGTAGTCTTCTTTATAAATGTGGCTTTGATAAGATTCTCACACGATGTCTTACAAGTTCTGAAATTCCCTACACCATCAAGGAAGTTCACGACGTAATTTCGGAGGTCACTTCAATGGCCTAGCTATTGCTAAATGTATTCTTTGCTTGGGCTATTATTGGCCAACCCTAAACCATAATTGTTATGACTATGTCAAATGTTGTGTGAAATTCTAGAACATGTTAATCTTCATCACACACATATTCATGCCTTACAAGTCACACGAGACCTTTGGACTTTCTCTTAATGGGGTTTGGATCTTTTCGGAGAGATCAATCCTCATTCTTCACAAACCATTAATGGATTATAACTGCTAATAAATACTACACTAAATGGGTAGAAGCTATTCTTGTCATCTCTACAAAAGTTGAGAAAATTTATGAATTCATAAACCATCACATTATTTGTCTCTTTGGTGTCCCTCACCACCTCATCAATGATAATGGAAAGTAATTCAAAAACAAAACCCTATGAAAACTATGTGACACCTTTGGTATTCAACTCATTTTTTCTTCACCTTACTACCCTCAAATAAATGGCCAAGCAAAATCAACCAATAAAACCTTGAAAAAATTCTTATGAAATTTATTGATGATATTGGAAAGGATTGGCATACGCACATTCCTTTCACCTTGCAGGGCTTACTACACTAGTATTCATAGTTTTATTGCTTGCCACATCTTTCTCTCTCGGTCTACGGTACCAAGGATATCTTGCCTCTCAAAGTCCATATTCCATCTCTCTCGTATCTCACTCTAAGATATGCTTAATGATAATGACTTTCACCAGAACATTCGACACAACTGGAGTTATTACATTAACATCATCTTAATGCTCTTGATCATCTCTAAATCTACCAAAAACATATCAAACGTGCCTATGAAAAATGGGTCCATGAGCAAACCTTCCAAGTTGGTGACCTTGTCCTGAAGGAAAACCAACATGTAACCAAAGAAGAGAAAAGTAAACGGGGAAAATTTGCTCCTATTTGGTTTGGACCCTATATTGTTACTCATACCTATGGATCAGGTTCTTATCATTTGTCTTCACTTGAAGGTAAACCCAAACCTAAACCCCTGAATGCCTTGCATTTTTTACCATTCTATTGGTTAATCAAGTCCTCTATCACCTTCTATCTATTTCCGCTTTGTACCTTGAGCACCCTTCACCTTTCATATCACCTATTCTTGGGGTCAACGACTAAATGAGAATCATGAGATTAACCATCACCTTTCATCCTTATCTTCAATATGAGTACCATGGCGCTACTCATGGCATGATTTTCATGGATACTTTTCATCTTTTTCAAGATGGAATCCCATGGTCGTTCATCACTTGAAACCATCTCTTTCCTAGTTAACCTCTCGTATGTTATGGTTTTTTTTTCTTCTAAGCAAGAGCCTAAGCTTCCTCTATAGTCTTGTCCATGACTTAAACATCCAAAAAGCAAAATAATTTCAAAGGCAGAATGGGATTCAACTCCTTGAGTCAAACTTCTAGCAAAGATAACTCCCTCGAAAGGGACATCTCTTCTCTCTATCTCACCGCTATAAATAGACTACTCCCTCGAAGGACAATTATACAAAGCTAGCCATACTACACATAGTCTCTCAACATGGACACACACACACACACACACACACACACACACACACACATATTGAGAAGCTTCCCATATCGATCGAGTCTATCAAAACAAGAGCAAAAAGAGAAAAAGATAACCTTTTGTCATGGACTTGCCTATTTTGATCTTGGGTCTCTTGCCAAGTAGGAATGTTTTCTTACACCAAGTTATGCTAAAACCAACCATTTTCACCTCATTTCCTTTTCATCCTAATCCCCGACCTTCTCAAGGGACTTGCCGCAAAAATGAAATTTTGTGATCATGTGATTTTCTTCACCCTTAGCATAGTCAATCATGCAACACCTTTAGGGTCTTATGTTCATAAGCCCACCTTTAGTACAGTAGACTTGTTATGGTTCTTCTAATTAGGTGACTCTTTTGGTCACCTCTTACCCTTCACCTTCTTCACTACTTGTTGATTTTCCTATACAGGACTAGGCCATCAACACCTACACTTTAAGAATTCCTCTTTCACCAACCCAACCATACCTAAAATGACCTAAATGCAACCATGCCTAAATGACCTACACCCAATCATCCCTAAAACCTACCAAACCATCCCTTTACCTCATCATATTCTTCACTAGCTTATGGGAGAACTACATCAGCCTGAGGCCCCTTTTGTTGGGGCTATGTAGGAAGCACTCTAAGGGCATGGGGCCCTTTGAAGTTAGCTCAACCACTCTTTATCCTGACCAATTTTCCCCCATTTTTCTATTCACATTCTACCTTAGTTAGTTTTCATTTTACACAAAACACGACACCATGACCAAACTCGCTTAAATGACTTAAACTCAACCATGCCTAAATGACCTAAACTCAATCATGCCTAAATGACCTAAACTCCACCATGCCTAAACTGACCTGACTCAATCATGCCTAAACTGACCTAACTCAATCATGCCTACATAACCTCAACTCCATCATGCCTAAATTACCTAGTTTCCATCACATACACAATAAAAATGGAAATTAAAAACATAGATATATCATCCATCCAATAAAGCATCTATAAAACTAGAAAATTATATGTATCCATACATATGTACACATGTACAAAATCAGTAAAAATATCTCGATACAACCTCACTATCTTTGGCACGTGGGCTGGTATAGTAATCAAAATCAAAAATTCTCATGTACATCCTCATTTATCATCGGACACGATCGGTATATGCCAAAAATAATACATTGAGCATATATGGTGACTAATCATCACCCCACCTGATATCCATCCATGTCTCATCTATCTCCTCCTCTTGGCCTATTTGGAGCCACACAAAAATCTCCCCACCTTACATAGGTCTCAGTCCCATCTCTTCTTAACCTACAGCTGGGTCTAACCTCCATGAACGTGTGGCCTCATCCTAAACCTATCTCTGGGCTCATTGACCCCCTGTGCTCTCTAAGCTAGAATTACAAGAGCTTGTCCTCTCACTCGATTCTCGTTATGCCCTATAATCAACATGGGAAGGAACATCTATCCCTGGGTCTTCAGTGATGATCTGTTATTATCATACCTTATTCAAGGCATCCATGAACCTCACCATTGGCATTGTCGAGATGGTGCCATAGATCTCATAGTAACCTGTGATCTCTATCATGCTAGGGTTGGCCTTAGACCATGTACTTGTGTACCTTTTCCTCATCCCCGTACCATGGGACCATGTCTCATTTCTCTCTGTGATATGGGACCCCATCCCCGAGCCTACAATGGTGCTGCGTGTAACTTTGGGCATGTATGGCCATAATTTGAGCTTGTGTAGCAGCCAACTAGCCCTGAAAACCTACTATTTGCACCTGTAAGGTGGATACCTATCCCCTCTCCATCACCACCCCGTGGGCACTGTCCTATGCAACTTGGGCTGCGGGGGCTACCACTCTACGCACTGTAAAGTAGCAACATGTGCCTCGACCCTATGAGTTGCCCCTGTAATACTCCAAGATGTGTCTGAAGGGTGTCCACCGACCCTATAAGGTATTCCTCTATACTATAATGTTGACTAAGTTAGGATACCTCGGCCTCGGTGATGCCACCCATAGCTACACCACCCACCATTTCCTATATCAATCTATGACCCCAACGTCATCAATCCACCTATCCACCGCCTGATCCTCCTACACTATTGGCACAATCGGTTTGGTAGAGGCATAGGCCTCTCCACGTCATCTCTCCTATACTATGGGAATGGTGGAGGCACATTTTGTGGTAGCCTAAATCGTCATCCGACCATGTCCACTAGTATTATCTCGTACTCACCGACACGGCACCCCTCTATCTACCTGATCGGTTGAACTCCTCCAAATCCTCTTACATATGCATGTATGAAGGAAAGGAAACATATGGCCTCCAAACAATATCAACCCTAGATAACCCCTCTAACATTCACTGGTAATAGGCAACATCGTGTGTGGCCCTCATCACCCTGTGCTCTCCATCAAGTGATACCCATCACCTGTAACCAATCATGTCGGGTAAGCCAACTAGATGTACACATATAATGTTCTTGTATATCAAAAAGTGTAGAAGGAAGGCACAACATAAAATGAACCTCCGCAACCTCCCATGGACCCACAACTCTCTATACAAATGCACCAAGAATGTTGATGCCCAGGAAAAGTAGATCCACTCCTCCATCATGTCTTGAGTACACTATCGGTGCTCGTCGGAATCTCCCACCCTCCGCATCTCGTAAACCAAAACAACATACCACCTCCATCAACAAAACCACTAACCGCATCTCTTGAGGATGGGCCATATACATATCTCCATAGCTCATACTCACACTATGGTACCTCAGCTCCACCATCGCCTCTTCAAAAATAGCCAATATCAGCTCCTCTCGATGCCTCTCGACATAATAGAATATACCTATTCCCTAACTATCGGTAGCTACGAGATCGTGTATACATCCTCCAAGGTAACCATGATCTTACCTATCGGTAGTTAGAATGTTTTTTCACGAGTCCCATCTATCAATGAGTACGACCATCAAACTCGGATCTCGAGCTACACACCTATAGCGTCGGATCCCACTCAAGCCAACATCCATCACATGCCTCCACTCCTCCACAGTCACACTCAATCATATCGCTAGCAATAGAGGTGGTACTCTTTCCTGCATCTATAGCTGGTCCCTAGCTTGCATCCAACAAAACCACAACATTATTACAACCTGACAACCTTCACTTACCTCTTAACCCCCAAACCATACCTAACCACAACAATCCTTCCTCACCCCATTTTACCTAATTCACCTACCAGCCTCCTACCCCATTATAATCATGACTCACCATTCTAAAAACATCATTTCACCTACTTACCTATCCTTTCAACCAATGCTAACCTTCTACCCCCATCACTCTACATGTACCCTCCCTTCTCCCCTTTCACCTATTTTTCTTTCCCACCTAACCTTTTTTACCCCTATTTCTTCATCCACCCTAATCGGTGACAAATCACCCCACCATCACCGGTTATCCTTAATTGCATCGGTTAAGTTAAACCAATTTTGGTCACCTCGTGACTAGTGTAGACACCAAAATTGGGTCACAATCCCTCGATCCTTTGTCAAATAACCACCTCAAACATACTCATCTAACCATGGCCCCCGGCACCCCACATCACTATTAATTTAAATAATTTAATTAAATTAATATATATCCTCACAATATTTATTATCTAATTATCTTAATTTCTCCCCACCACCTCACCTAGACACCTCACCTAGCCACCTCACACTAGACCTATTATCGACATGTTTCCATAACTAATAATAACTAAGTCTTACTTGCCTTAATGAGATAAGATTTGGTCTAACCCTAAAATCAATTCCTAAAATCTCTCTAACCACATTCCCACTCATTAGAAGGTAAGCTTCCATTCTAATCCATGAGAATAAATGAACTGGGCCAAAAGAAATCAGAAAGATCTACCCATTTTAGTAAACCTAGGGAATATCATCTTAACCAATGCCGGTCAGCCCTAAATCGATGTTGGTCAACCTTAACCGTAATCGGTTACCATTTATTCACTAAACCAACCTTGTTTTTGGTTATTGGCACATTCTCGAGAGAAAGAGGAGGAGATCCGTGTTGCATGCAAGTGAAACCAACATCCTTTCACGTATCCAGATATCCAAAGCCATCACCAGGAACATATTGAAGCATTGCACTCACAGAATCATTCTGGGAGCCATTACTATGATACTAAACACCATTCTTCTAATCAACTGCCTTTACCATTCAACCATCAAGTTTACATCACAGTAAGTACATTTCTACCAGCATTATCCATTTTAGTGTAGTTAGCTTATGTATTTCTATCATCAATCTATACTTTGCATGCTCATTCCTCCATCTCTTTCTAGTTTATAACTCAAACATTTCCTTTACCCACATTGCCAAATCACCCATCCTTGCCTACTATTCATTCCTGAGTATACCTGATACCCCTATCAACCTCTTTATCCACCCTACCCTCCTTATCAGATCCCAGATCAAACCCTACAATCAGTTTTCCTTGATTCTCTTACACCCCAACCTTACCGATGCCAATTACCCATTACCGTCGCCATCGGTTCTCAGATTAATCATCATCACTCATATTAGATCGACGTCGGTCTCTGTGTTTTATACCCTGACCTAGAACAGAACCTAACAACCTCTCATCAGTTGACCTAAACAACCCAGAATCAGACCTTGACTAGTCCCAACACCCTGACAACTACCTACCTTTCTAATCTGACCATATCCTAGCCTATTATGTTAATATTTTCTTATTGTACTTGAATGAGAAACCTAAATCATATCATCTATAGTAGGATTTCCTTTATTTCGGCATTAAATTTTTTTAAACAGTGGATTGACAGCCATCTACGAAGTATCACACTTCCCAACTAGCATACGCTAGAAGTCCACTGTCATATATCATTTAACTTCTCTTTTGTGGTCTTGTTTTCTATTACAGGTAGTTCTTCATAGCCAAAGGGAAGCTCTTACATCAGCACTACATCAAGAAGTCGAACGCATGCAACAACCATCAATCGACCAACATTTAAAGGTATTCCTCTTTGGACCTTACCCTTATCTATTTCATCTTTCAAAACATAAAGAAAATAGTGAAACATTTTGGCACTTCCGGTGGGATCCATCAGGGGTTCTATTACATTTTCTTCATTCCTAGATAAAAGTTGTGTGTTTTTTTCCCTTCAAAAAACTTACATATTAATCTTCTTCCTTGGTAATCTTCTCTTCTTTCTAATTGCTCTAAAGGACATATTTTCTTTTGGTGCATTTAAAAAGAACCATTCTTCTTGCTTTTTTCATTTAGTGAAAGAGTGTACCCTCTCCTATTCACCATTTGTGTCATCGAACATAATATTTTGATTTGGGTTTAAAATTGGTTGCATTACATTTTGATTTTCCGCATTTAGCTCACATTAAAATGAGGGCAACCTATATGCTAGAAGTCATGCCCAGTTGATGGTTGACACAAAGAATCATAGAAATCACATTTTCTCTCTCTGTGTGTCTTACCAAACTTGCACAAAATTTGAAATATACACATCTTTCTTAAACAACATCTTACCTGGGAACATCTGTCCGTGATCACACAATCAGATTGGCAAGTACTCCCAACTCGTTTCCTCTATCGAGTCATCATCTCAAAGGATGGCCCATCCCATCATAACACACCCAAACTTCTCCTTTTAGATATCCTTCTTCGTAGGATGCCTTCCTAACCAAAAAATTATGTTGTAAATACACACAAATGCTTCTAAACAACATAAGCTAAACAAACATAAAAAATCACTATTAGAATCGTGTTTGTTATCCATATTTCACCCCGAGCTAATATTGGATTGAATCACAACCCCACATAGAAGGAACCCAAGAAAACACATTCAAATCTTGCAATTGGTTGCAAAAAAGATTCAGCAATGAAGTGGCAGAGATGAAGAAAGAGAAAAGGATCTTGTATAGAAAGAAATGACTCTGTCGGCCATCTCTACACTTTAAATCCATTCTCCAAGTTACAAGTAGGAAGAACCATCAAATAGTAGGGTTGGACAAGTAGGGAAGATGCTACAAAGGAGCCAAAAGCAAGAAAAAGAAATAACGATGAAGATTCGAAGTCCTCGGGCTCAAACGTTCGGAAAGGCCCAAAAAACTAAGTATGGAGGAGGCAGTGGAAGAGACCACGTGTCCTAACGACACTTCTCTCAAAGTGAATCTAAAGGGAGGAACTCAAACTGTGCTAGCCCTCCACGTAGAAAATGGTTAAAGAGATTCAAGGGGTGGAGAGAAAAGCTTCAAAATTGGCTAAGTATAGAAGTGTAAGCGGAGAGTGCCAAGTGTCAGCCTGGCGCATTTCCAAGAGTTGGTCCAAAGGTGGAGACCCAAATGAGTGCGAGCTCGCCACGTAGCCCAAAGCCTAAAAATGAGAGGAACCATTGAAAATTCCATAGAGTAGTGGAGGCCGACAAGTGTCAACTCGGTGCTCCTCCAAAGGCAACTTTGGGTCGGGTTTGCAAACAAGCGCGGTGCCTCCACGTGTACCTCAAAGGGGGCAAGGTTAGTTGAATAGTCAACACATAAGTAGACCAACGGAGGCTGCCAAGTGTCTTAAGGGTGTTGTTTCAAGGGTAAAATGGAGAAAAGGTTCCCGAGCAAGTGCCAGAGTGACACGTGTCCTAGGGAAAGTGGGCAATCGGGGAAAAGTTGATTTTCGCCCCTTGTTACCTCAAAAGGGAGTAAAAGTTGCAAAATGGCCCGCAACTCCGCCCAAGGAAAAAGTTAGCATTTAGACCCGAGTCAAAGCCAAGGAGGGAGTCGGGGAAAAGGTGAAAATTTTCCTTTCATCCAAAAGGCATAAAGGTAAAAATGGGAGCACATTTCCCATCTAACCAAAAGGAGCCACATGTCTGTGCGGAGCTTTAGGGCTGTGGGAATTTTTTAAGTTTTGCATTTTTTACACAAAAGGATAAAAGGTAAATTACAGGACCTATGGGCCCAAATTTTGTTCCAATCTGGCTGCCATGTCTCCCAATCCAAAAGGGGGACCCATTTTTCAAATTGTTTTCCTACCCATTTATACGAATTGATTCAAACTTCAAAGGGCATATCTTTCGACCCAGGGCTCGAAATATTACAAATCTGACACCGTTGGAAAGATCTCAATCTCTTCTACACCATGGGAGTCTAAAAATTTAATTTTTGGGAAGTTAGGTGGAAGTAAAATGGAGAAATATCTTTGAGATTTCAATGCAGGATCATCAGTCTCAACAACCAAATCGGATTCGATCTATTTCCGTTATTTCCTCTTCCTTCAAGGCGTCGAACCAAGGATCAATGCAAGAAGATGGATTCGGGGTATATTTTAGCAGAAGCATTAACAACGGTGGTTGAGCTTTGACCCACATTTTCCCACTTCTCTCTCTCTCTCTCTTTCTTCTCTCCAATCGAATCTATAAATTTGGGGGCATGATTCATTGTAAAGGGTTGGATATTCTTAGTTTTGTAGGCTCCCTTCTCCTTCTAGCAAAGGATTTGTGGGGTTCAGGCCTTCCATTAAAATTGTAATACATTTCTACCTTTCAGCTATTCTGTAATGAACTGTATCAATCTATAGAGCAATAAAATACGTTTGTGATCAATTTTAGATCCTTCTTGTTTCTTTTTCTTCTATCTGGTCTCTCATTACAGATCTGGCTATCTGTGCTTATTTATTGTATGCATTTTATTGGTTCGTGTCAAAGGTAAACTAAGTGTTCATCATTCCTTTGGTGTATCACTGGTAGTTTAGTTATTTCTTATTTCCTATATTCTTTTATCCTTGTCCCCTTGAAGTTTAGAATAGGTATAAGAAATAGATCCTCTGCAAATCCTCACATATGCACCTGAACAGAGGAATAAGGAACCATCCTTCAATCTGTAGAGCTTTCCCATTTTGCAAGGTCCCACACCTTAGGGAAAGTTCAATGGTATGCAATCACACCAAATGAGCTTGCCTTAGAAAAGTAGATCTTTGAGAGATCAGTTGGAGGTGCTGTGATTCTGCACTAACAGTTTTATCACACCTGGTGGAACAAGAAGTCTCCATCTTATTACGGTAGGGATTTATGTACACTTGCTGTGATTCTGGATTTTAAGAATCTTTAAAACTGTACATGTGGTGACTCCAAAAGAAACAAATCTACTTGGTTTCAGCAATCCAAGTAAGTTCATGAGAAGAATACAAACACGGTCAAGAACCAGAGAAGAGGGACTATTTGTCTATTTAGACTTATCCCCAGATAGAGGAGAGAAGAAGAAGAGTCCAGAGGTCTCTATCCCCACCAAGCAAAGCTTTATCAACACCTCCTCCCGGTAGACCATTCATTCAATCAAGAGGAGTGCTCAGGCCAATCAGAATGGCTCAGCCAAATCCTTATGTTAACTTCATTGGCAGTAGTCCACTTGCCTTGAATGCACAAAATCTAGTTCCTATTGTAGCATTAAAGAGTATCCCATATTTCACTAGGGAGAACCAAACTTCTCTAGGTGATCATGTCCAAGATATTGCAAATGTCTGCACAATCCATGAGATTCATGAAATGGACATAGCAGTCAAGCTACTCACCTCTTCACTCAAAGGGAAGGCTTCACAATGGTTCAAGAGTCTTGAGGTAGGCTCTATTCAAAATTGGAATCAGCTATGCACTGCTCTTCACAACTAGTTTGGAGAGAAAGGTGACAATTTGTCTTTGTTGGAGCAACTAACAACTATCAAGAGAGCCCCAAATGAACAACTGACTGACTTCAACCTCAAATTCTAGTGAACCTGGGATAGGATTCCAACAACAGTAAAGCCCACAAATGAAGGTGCCTTCCTATACTTTCTTAGGGCTTTAAATTCTAATATTTCTCTGATGATTCAGTCAATGGGAGGCACTACACTACCAGCATCCTATAACCTTTCCATAGGGACTGAGAACTATTTGATTTAGGCTGGAAAAATAGCTCGTAGTCCATCTATGCATCTATACCCTGAGTTAGGAAGCCCAAATGCTAACCAAACACCCACATTAGCTCCTATACCCCCAAGAGTCAAAGCTCAACTGAAGCTTCCACTTCATCATCTAACACCTCTAAAGAGCTTCAAGAAGTGATGAAGCAACTACAAAACCTGGGAAATGAACTAGTGACCATCAAAAGGCAGCAGGCACAAAGCTCTAGGCCATATCAGCCTCAGGCTCAATATCAAACTAGACCCCAATACCAGCAAATAGGCCACCACCTCAAACTACAAATCAAAATCAAAATCAAGGACAACCTCAAGCTACTAGACCTTTTAGGTCTTATGATCCAAATACAGACCTCAACATCAAAGGCATTGGTCCCTGCATAGAACAATATGGCACAAGAATATGATTGGTGTTTTCCATCAGTCAGCCACATAACCAATCCATGTGTTTTAATGGTGCTCTGAATCAAGCTCTAATGGTGCAAACCAGTATGGTGTCACAAGAGCCTAGTCAAGAAGGAGATCAGCAGCAAGGAGCTCAACAAGGTGAACCTCTAGGAGAGACCATGCTTGTAAATTGGTAGGCTGAAGACTTTTGTGGGATGAATCAGTTCCCTCCTCAAAGTGTGGCTTCCAATACACAGTCAAAAAAGAGAAGCATTGGAGAGGGCCAACCACTGAACTCAAGTAACCCTCAACCTTCCATCACTCCATAAGGTCCTAGTGTTCCAAGTGCAACTCCCAACATGTAGAACCAATCCAAGCCACCTTCCAAATCCAGTCAGGCACTGGTTGTAATAGCCCATGTGTAAGAAAGAAATGTGTCTGGGAAGGGAAAAAAACATAGCTCATTCAATATTATTGAGCAAATGAGGAGTACAAGTGTGAACATTTCACTATGGGAGTCATTAGCCATTCCAGGCAGAGGATCTATTACAGACTTTGCCATGCGGGGTGGTCAAATTCAAATCAACCTCCTAATCAGCAAGAGAGAGTGCTTGCCAATGCAATTCAACCTGAGAAGAACCAAGGAGAACAACAAGGTAAGAACTTGAGACCCCCTCCATTCTATGTCTCATTAATTATTGGAGACAAATTAGTGCACAATTGTATGATTGATTCTAGGGCTAGTAGTTCTGTGATGCCCAAACAAATAGCTGATCAGTTGGGTCTCCAATATGAAGTCATCTCTAGAGGAGTAGTCCAATTAGATGGGACAATAGTGACCACTATGGGAATCATCAAAGATCTGAGCCTCACCCTACATGCCTGCCCCAATGTGACTATCTTGTAAAACATGTCCATCATAGATTTGCCACCACATTTTGCTTTGTGTCTATCTAGGGACTTCACTGCCAAAATTGGAGGCTACCTGTCTATTGACTTGGTCACATATGCTCTTTAGGACAAGATATGGGGCAAAGGCCACAGTCAGATCTGAACCCATTGTAGACTATCATATTGAAACTTATGTGCCTAGCCCAATTAATGCCAACTGCTCAACTTTTGATCAAGAAGACCTCCTAAGCACTAATGAAGAAAATACCAAGTTGGAATGTATCCCAAACTTGACTCTAGATGAGTGGGCCAACAAAAGACATGCTTTTGACCCCTATAAAGAAATGGAAGAATTTGAGTTGGGTGTCTACCTTCTACATGAAGAAAATCACCCTCTTCCTGCCTTAATCAAGCCAGAACATAAAGATGACAATGAGGTATGGAAATTATTCTTTGATGGTTCAAGGAGTAGACAAGGAGCTAGAGGAGGAGCTATGATTATGTCTCCCAGAGGTATGAAGTATTATTCAGCCTTTAGATTTCAGTTTGCTTTCTCAAATAACACGGCTAAATATGAGGCTTTAGTCCAAGGTCTTCATTGGGAAAAGAAGATGGGGATCAAGAATTTGTAGGTGTTTGGTGATAGTGAATTGGTTGCCAATCAAGTCAGAGGACTTAATGTTGTCAAGAATGACTTGCTCAAGAACTATAAGAATAGAGTATGGGACCTCATGGAGGATTTCAAAGCCTTCAGCATTATGTCCATACCTAGGAAATAAAATGAAGCTGCTGATAGACTTGCAGCAGTTGGAGTAGCCTTTGATGTGGTGGACAACATCAAGAGAGACAAAGGACAGCCACATATCCATGTGGTTGTGAGACTAGCAGTGCCAGATAATAATACATGCTGGCAAGTGTTTGAAAATGATCAGCAGATCATTAATTTTTTGCAAGAAGAAGCTGAATTCTTAGCTAATAATCAAAGCAGATTGGGACAACAATATGGAAATCAGATAGTACAACTGCATACAAACAAGCTTCCCAAAGGCTTAGTGACACTGAATCTATTTTCAATCCTAACGATCAATTTAGAAAGGAGAAAGCCAACATACAAATCAAAGGAGAAGATTTAGAGTCAATCCCATTTGGAGAAGACAAAACACTTCGAATTGGCAAGGTGGCCACCGAGAAGGAAAGGTATGAATTCATACAACTCTGCCAAGAATTCCCTGATGTGTTTTCTTGGAGTTATGAGGACTTGAGGGGTTTTAATCCAAAACTAGCACAACACACAATTGAATTGGATCCAGTTGCTTAGCCTACCAGGTAGAAGCAGAGGCCACTCAACCCACATATTAAGCCTCTAATGAAAAGGGAGTTGAACAAGATAATAGAAGCAAGCATCATATTTCTAATTAAACACTCAATTTCTCCATTTTTGATACCTACTTATCATACACAATTTCATCGGTACATATCTGTAGACACCTATAATTATACCCAAGCAATTTAAATACTTAAATTGCGCTAATTATCCCTTTCTCTAAAATCGATGATATATCATCAAAAGCACTCATTTTCTCTCATATCATCATTAATTAATTACACTAAGCTAATTAATTAAGTTTCCTATCCAACAAATACCCTAATTAACGACCTTCTGTTAATAAATCACCCCTTCTACCTAGACTAATTAATTATTATTAATTAATTAGCTTTCCCTTCCATTTAACCAATAAATCAATATTTAATTGATTTAATCCCCTTATAATAGCCTAAATCGTACTAATATTCCTCTAATTATCTTCTATAAGCTTACATCTACCTATTAGTTAATCACCTTTGATTAATTAAAACACCCCCCAACTCCCATGACTTGCTAAGCATAAATTAAACCCTTCTAAAGTAAGGTTACCTTTAATAAAGCAACCTTATCCATTCCTAATCATGTTTTACCTTTATCCCACATTCATGAGAATGTGTTGAATCCTTTATCCTTTGGGCTATATAAAGAGCCCTCCACCTACCTTTTTACTTACACCTAAACTCCTAAGAGAGCAAATGCAAAGCATATAGCAAAGAGACTAAGAGCTTGCACCTTGTTTTCTTGAGAGTTCATCATCTTGAGGAGCTAAGCTTCCTATTCTAGCCTAAAGTGCTTAGGTCATATGGGAGGTGTCAAAAAGGGTCTTGTAGCCTAACTTTGATAGCCCCATTCCTAGGTTCTTGGAAATACCAAGGACAACCAAATATTGATTGCCATGGAGCTTATTTAGGTCCATTTACTTGTTTGTTGGTAATCTAGAGAAGTAGAGATTTAAATACTTTAGCATTGTTTAATTCAAAGTTAATGCATTATGCTAGGTATTAATCTTGTTTAGCTCTCATCTTTGATGGTGTTTAGATTTTGTCATTAGCTTTGTTATAGAACTATTTAGGTGTTAGTTCTCATTCATCTAACTTAGCTAAAAACACAAAACCATGCACACATTTGGCACGCCCGGTGGGATTTACTCCATTGTCCTTTGCACTTAATTTCAAGTTTTTGTAGTTAAGTTTCATTTTTGGTTACTAACCCTCTTTTACACATGTTGATCGACTTGTTTTTCTTAACTTGTTTTGTTGAGTTTACATGTGTTGAGTCTTCCTTCTAGGGATAAAGGAGGTGAAGTGCTTGTCAAAATTGGAATTGATGGGAAAATTTCAAGATTTCTCCATGTTTACATTTTTAGAACTTACTTTTTCAACATTCTACATGCTAGTTTTGTCAATTTCTTGAAAATTTTAAATTCTTGAGAATGTAGGTTAGTGTTTGATGGTGCTTTGAGTCTTATATTTACATATTAAATGTGGTGGGTTGCTGTCAAAATTTAATATTGGTGAGAAAATTTTAAGGTTTCATCATGTTTTCATTTGTAGAGCTTACTTTTTCATCATTCTACATGCTAGTTTTGTCAATTTCTTGAAAATTTTAAATTCTTGAGCATGTATGTTAATGTTTGATAGCGATTGAGTCTTCTATTCATATATTGATGTGATGGGTTGTCAAAATTGAATCTTGGTTGGAAAAATTTATCCATTTTACAGATTAAGAGACATTTTTTTGACATTTTTGAGTGCATGTCAAGTGCATACCCGTGCGCGCATAAGAGCATATGCGTAACCTATCTTACGAAGGCCATAACTTTTGCTCCCGAACTCGAAATGACTCCATTTTTTTGCGTTGGAAATTTATTGAAGTTAAATATGAAATGAAAACATAAAATTAGGATTTATACTTACAAAAATTTCAAGTTTTTCTATTATTTTAAAACTGTTCATTTTCTAACATGTCTAATGTTTTGATGAATGTTGTATTTCCATGCTTCCTCGATTTAGACCAAATCATGTGTATGCTCTTCTATTGCACCTTAGGGTGATCTTGAGAATCAAAAATAACTTTAGTCTTCATTTTATAACATTTGGTAAATTAGAAACTTCATCTTTCACTTTTGGTTTAAGGGAATGAACATTTATCAAGAATTTTGTATGGTTCATTGATTGAAAAGATTTTCTTTACTTTTTAGTTAGATTATTTGTTGTGTATGCTCTTCTCTTGCATCCTTAGATGATCTTGAGAATCAAAATCAACTCTTAATCCTCTTTTAAATAATGTGATTTTCTTGGAGAACTACTAACGCTTGAGTGCAGGACCTAAAAATGCTTGTCAAAGAAAGGAGGAATCAAAATGAAATCAAAAACTACTAATACAATTGTTATACAGGTTGCCAAAAGGTGTTCAAGCAAACCACACCTAATTAAACAAGATAAAAAGAACAACATATTCAAAACACTATATTGCAGGTTTTAGAAAAGGGTATGTCCCTCTCCGCTCAACTAGAACATAACCCCTTTGGCATTACACCTTAAGCTACAACAATGGGGGTGGTTCTAGGAACCCCAAAGTAGTCCATACAAGAGGGAACCTTGTGGATGAAATGGGAAGTGCTCCGCACTACCTACTTGACTAGTGATTCCTTTGTGAGATAGCGTTACAGGTTGATCCATTGTGGCGACCCCAGTGATGGTACACGTAGATGCACTAGTTACCTACTATTCTTGAAGGGGGTAAAGTAAAGTCGAGATACTCCCAAACTAGTCAGTGTGACTTTTTGGGTAAATCACACTTGCTCATGGTAACTTTGTAACACCTAGGGTGAGAGAACCACCTAGGAGAATATACTTTGGCTAGGAGCCCACTTTGACCATTTTAAAACAGTGTTGAGTTGTGAACCATATTTTCATTGAGAAACATGTGACGCGTACTTTTGCCTAGTTTTTACTTGCCTTAGGGCAAGGTGAAACTCTGCCGAAGTGAAGCCAGCATTTTCATCTTTTTTTTTATTTACTTCCTTCACATTCTTTTGACACTTTGTTGATCAAAAGAAGGGTGACTACCTTTGTGTTACCAATCGACTGTTTCTCTCACTTTTATGTCTGTTTACGCCCATCCATGTTTGCATGCTTAGGTTAGTTAAACATCTAAAGTGTGTGGAGGTGTTTTCATGTCATTGGTAGCCATTGTGATCTTGATACCCATGTCAAGGTTGTCATTGTAGTTAGGCATGGTTCATCACCATGGACTTCCTTAGAAGAGTTAGCTTGTTTATATCGTATCACTACAATTTTTATATTTACATCTTGTTTCTTGTAAACTTGACATAAATACCCATATTGTACGGTTACGTTGCACACATTTTTAACTATTCCTAGCTATACTTTGAGGCTTTTTAGTTCGGTTCTATTATTACCTTGATTTGAGTGTTAGGTGTTACCATTTGTGTGTGTTATATCAATAACACCTTGATATCAATACTTCACTTTCTCATGCAAAGTGGGTTAACATATCTTGGTGATATTGTTATGTCATTCGCAAGTTATAATTGGCACTTTTTGAGATATAGGTCGTAATCAAGTTTGAGCTTGCTCATCGTATATCTTGATTGGGAGATTGCATTGACTTTTTGTTTTTACTAACGTTTTGTTCATTTTCTTGAACTTGGCATAAGT
This sequence comes from Taxus wallichiana var. yunnanensis, assembly GCA_018340775.1. Lineage (NCBI taxonomy): Eukaryota > Viridiplantae > Streptophyta > Pinopsida > Cupressales > Taxaceae > Taxus > Taxus wallichiana. The sequence continues at coordinate 719,999,268 of CM031234.1, read as the reverse complement.
GAAAACATCTTGTTGATCATCTTTGCATCACATTTTCATATGGTGTATTTCCTTGTTGATTGGATTTAGGTTTCACACTCACATGATTGTTCCTTGTGATTATTCATTCAGAAAACTTATTTTCTAGGACAATCCCTTTTTATCTCATCGATATTGCATCGTCATGATGTCTATTTTCCTTAGACCTTCTTCAAAAATCATGCACGCATCCCCATACTTACACAATGTCTAGTTGGTTGTCCTTATGCTACCCAAATTGACATGTCACTTCCTTCCCTTTGAAGGAGTTCCATCACACTATCTAAATCTAGACATTTGTGCTTAAAACAGATGCCAAAAATGACTAACTATCACACGGTTCCCCATACTTACAAAAATATGGAACCTAGGTTTAGCAATTCAAAGCAAAAGATTCCCATTACAACTAAACCTCATTTGGTTCTTCATGCTAGAGAGCCCATACGGGTAACTCATTCCCCACCTTCATCTCATAGTCGGTGGTACAATTTGGACACATCTATCCAAATTATTATTCGAGTTCCCCCCACTCTTCTTCTAATTCTAATCCAAACATTTCCTCTTCTTCTGAGGATTCCAATCCAAATATTTCCTCTGACTCTTCTGAGGATTCAGATCCAAACTACTATTCGGATTCATCTAATTCGACTCCTAAGTCATCTAATGCGACTCTTATGTCGCGGTCCTCCCTTTCTTCGCAGGACCCCTTTTATCAGTCACCCCAACAATGTCTTCTTCCTTTGAAGATACACGCGACTCCAAATCCCTCCAATCAGAAGTATAATACAATTCTTGAGTTGCGGTCCTCTCTTTCTTCAGCAGACCCTTTTCATCATTCATCTAATGCGATGCTTGAATCACAGTCCTCCCCTTCTTTACAGGACCTTCTTCATCAATCACCCCCATGGAATCTTCCTTCTTTGAAGATTCGTGTGACTCAAAGTCCTTCAAAACAAACATCTGACTCGACCCATGCATCGCAATCTATAGACTTTGGACTTAATCCTACTATTTTACATACAACATACCATTGTATAGGTAGATCCACACCACCTTATTCTATTCCCGAGAAATCTAGCTACACATATTCTTTGTCTCTCATCTCATCTTCTTCTATCAATCATCATCAAACGTCTTCTAAGTCTTCCACACCAAGTGAACCTCTTTCTTCCAATCAACCCTGTGTTTGATCAACAAATCATATTGATTGACCTCTTTCAGAATGAAGAAACAATTAGGGCATTTATAGGGGCACATGAAGATATTCCTTTAGAAGACTACAAGAAAGGATTCTCTTTAGACTTCAATGCATCTACATATTGTGAGGAAAGGGTTGATTCCTTTTATCAAGAAATGGAGGAAGAGCCTCAGGTCATGCAACTTGACCCTCCTCTTATTATTCCATCTTCACATTCTTCATTATGTGATGAAACCCCTTGGTCTTACATTGATCCATGGCCTATCTTCTCATCACCCAATAACTCTTTGTCTATCATAATTCCTCAATCACAATCTCTTATGGGGTCAATGCCAAGTAGCCCTTCATCTTCATCTAGGTTTGGGTCACCTTCTAGTAGCCCTCCCTCTGCTATTTGTGGGACATTTTCGAGTAGTCCACTATATTCTATTCTTGGGGCATGCCCAACTAGCCCCTTGTCTTCTAGGTATGGATCACCCTCGGGTAGTCCATCATCTTCTATTCTTGGGCCACATCCTATTAGTCCATCATCTTACATCTATGGGTCACGTCCTAGTAGCCCTTCTTCTTCTATTCTTGGGCCACATCCTAGTAGCCCTTCATCTTCTTTCTATGGGTCACGTCCTAGTAGCCCTTCTTCTTCTATTCTTGGGCCACATCCTAGCAGCCCTTCATCATCTTCTATCATTAGCTCACCTCCCAGTAACCCCTCCTCTTCAATTCTTGGACCATATCCATTTCATCCATCACATTATTCTTCTACCAAAGATGGTGGCAAGCCCATGGTCATTTCTTGCATCAGTTCTAAACGTCCACATTCACTTTCTTCTCCTTCTCGAGATCAGACAAGTCATGCGTTAGCTTATAAGAAACCTAAATAGTTTCTTAATCAAGCTCAGATCAAAACTATAAATATCTCTATAGCTCCCAACAAATCAAAAAATCTCAAAATTCTAAATCAATCACGATTCAAGAATGCACACCAACGTAACCATCAAGTATGGTGCAAAGTGTGTAAACCTATGGATGGGGAATTAAATCTCCCACATACGAAATCCATGTTTCAAAACAAATCATAGTCATTTATTGAGTGTGAACTCACCTCAATCATCGAGATCGGGATAATATCACTCTCGATAAACAAATGCGCCTAGTCTCCCTTATTAAGGAAGTCGCAAACATTGTTGTTGGATCTTACCACACAAAGTGACTTTGTTAGTCCCAACCTCTTAAAACTGTCAAAAATCTAAAAATCAAAAACAATTCAAAAATACAAAAAACATTGAGAAAACACAACAAAAATCAAAGGTACAAAGATCAAACATTGCAATCAGGTGTTGTGTACACATGGATATTTATTTCTTCCCTTCCTTGTTATTCTTCTACAAGTATTCCTGCCATTTTCATCCCTTCGGTGATATTTTGGTTAGCTTATTCACATGCATTTTGTGACATTTATCTCTATGGTATTTGTTTGACCCTGGTCTTTTATCACCTTGGTAAATTAAAGAACGAATGACCTCTTAGAGATCCTATCACATTCAACATATAATAAACTTGTTGCGAAGAACTTTTGGACATATTTGTTGACACTAGCCAATGTCATCATCATAAGCACTTCCACCTCCTTCCATCAAGCCATCAAGGTGGTTTTTAACCCTTGGCAAAAAAGAGAGCTGAAATAAGTTTTAAAGCAAAAGAATCAAAATCAATCAAAATCAAAAGTTAAAAGCTACAAAGCAAAAGCAAATTGATATATAACTCTCTCTTGGGGTATTTCCAATAATCTTTATCGCGGCTTTGGATGCCTAACTAGCAATAGAGAAATGTTGTGATTATAATCAAATACATCTCTCATCGGGGCTATGGATGCCTGGATGGTAGCAGAGAAATGTACGGCTATCCTTTCACCATCCATTCACAAAATCACCTTTCATAATAAATCATTCCTACACATTAGCTAGGGTCTCTTCACTTGTTGTCTATTAAATATTCACTTCAAGAGGTAATAAATTCCACGTGCACACACTTTGGATCTCTATGAGTAAACAGGATTAGTATGTTACCAAGTGTCTTTTTTTGGACCTTGTTCAGACTCTTACTCTAGTCCATATCTTGTCTCATGATTTATGCCTTTGGCTAATCACTTCTTTGCATGAGGCTTCTAAGCTACATTCATATCATTCACATCATTCTTCTACTTCGTTCAAAACATCCATGTGTATAAGGTTACTTGTTTTCCATGTTTGTGGACACCTTTGTCCCCTTCCACAAAAATAATCTTCTCCTTCCTTTCTATCACGTGCTCTTAGGCCAACTTACGCTAGGGGCATCCTTGCTTCTTCCCATAGATTTCATTAGTTTATGTTCATCATCATGTTGAACCTATCCATAATGGCCTCGGGTCTCACTTCTACTCAGTAAAGAGTTTACCTTTGAATACTCCCACCTTATTGTTGGGACATTTTTACATCTTCACCTTTCTGGTACGCACGTGGCCTTATGCCCTTGTACATCCCATCTATCACTGGGGGCATCCACACTTTCTCATCTTCCTATACATAGTTTCATAAAACTTTTAAAATCAACCAAAACATTCAAATATGTTAGAAAAAAAAAAATGAAAGTCATCATAAAAAAAACATTCAAATATATTTTAAAACTTCTAAAAATTGAAAATCATCCTACAAAACGTCACTCTTTGGTTCTCACTTGTTCATGTGTGCGACTTGCAGATCATCTTGATCTACCTCCATCAACAAAAGCTAGGCTTCTTACTTCATCCGTTTCTTTGGGGCACAATGAGTTGTCTGCATCTTTTTCATAGTGCATATTGCTTTTCCATCGGACCCAAGTGTCCTCCATTATTCCCCTCGCATGTATCCTTGCTTGGGGCACCATCATCAACCCTTTTCATTAATTTGCACAAGTTAACTGAATCAAGCTTGATAATAAAAACATTATATTATGTTTCTCTGTTAGTTTAGCTTGTTTACTTTCTCGTATTGCATTACATTTTGTATGTTGCATGGAGTTAGGCATCTTTCACTTTCTCGTATTGCATTGCATTTTGTATGTTGCATGGAGTTGGTGTTTTTCATCATCAATGGAAAATCATTCGTAGTATGGATTTTCATGTCGCTCCACCTTTGTCATATGTTTGTATTTTTCATAAGGACCAATGACGTAGTTTCTATGGCAATATGATAACATCCAAATTGTTTCAAACAAATATGTGGCTAGAGGCTAAGCTATTCTCCCCCTCGTCCATATTTCTTCTACACCCCTTCCCTTTCACCCCTAATTCTCCCTCTCATCGAGGCATCCTACCTCGTCCCCCTTCTTCTACGCTTATATGTCACCTTTTTCGATCGTCAATCGGCTTCTTCCATCACCCCATCGACACTCGAGGGGGCATCTCTCCTCATACTAATTTTTCTTCTATCCCTTCAAAATCTCTTTTTATCTACTATCTTTGAAGTGGCATCACTTACGCCACCCAAAGAGGGGCAAATGTAGACACCTATAATTACACCCAAGCAATTTAAATATTTAAATTGCGCTAATTATCCCTTTCTCACAAATCGACGACATATTGTCAAAAACACTAATTTTCTCTCATATCATCATTAATTAATTACACTAAGCTAATTAATTAAGTTGTATATCCAACAAATACCCTAATTAACGACCTTCCGTTAATAAATCACCCCTTCTACCTAGACTAATTAATTATTATTAATTAATTAGCTTTCCCTTCCATTTAACCAATAAATCAATATTTAATTGATTTAATCCCCTTCTAATAGCCTAAATCGTACTAATATTCCTCTAATTATCTTCTATAAGCTTACATCTACCTATTAGTTAATCACCTTTGATTAATTAAAACACCCCCAACTCCCATGACTTGCTAAGCATAAATTAAACCCTTCTAAAGTAAGGTTACCTTTAATAAAGCAACCTTATCCATTCCTAATCATGTTTTACCTTTATCCCACATTCATGAGAATGTGTTGAATCCTTTATCCTTTGGGCTATATAAAGAGCCCTCCACCTACCTTTTTACTTACACCTAAACTCCTAAGAGAGAAAATGCAAAGCATATAGCAAAGAGACTAAGAGCTTGCACCTTGTTTTCTTGAGAGTTCATCATCTTGAGGAGCTAAGCTTCCTATTCTAGCCTAAAGTGCTTAGGTCATATGGGAGGTGTCAAAAGGATCTTGTAGCCCAACTTTGATAAGCCCCCATTCCTAGGTTCTTGGAGATACCAAGGAAAACCAAATATTGATTGCCATGGAGCTTATTTAGGTCCATTTACTTGTTTGTTGGTAATCTAGAGAAGTAGAGATTTAAATACTTTAGCATTGTTTAATTCAAAGTTAATGCATTATGTTAGGTATTAATCTTGTTTAGCTCTCATCTTTGATGGTGTTTAGATTTTGTCATTAGCTTTGTTATAGAACTATTTAGGTGTTAGTTCTCATTCATCTAACTTAGTTAAAAGCACAAAAACATGCACACAATATCCAACATTCATGTTTCATTCTTTGAGATTGGTTTTCTTCCATAAGTGATGCAGTATCGCTTTGATGGCTGTCATCGGTTGGACCTCAACCATCACTGATCAACCTGACCATCTTCATTTGCCTATGTTTGATTTTTAAAATCTATACATTGACTAGATTCACCTCCCAAACCTCATTATTCTCTTTTTCTATTATTTTTCTCGTGTCATCTTCATAATACAGCCTTACCAAGTCAACACTTGTTCATTCATATGGTGCCGACTCATAGCCGGACTAATGCCCTCATATTACACGCTAGTCATCAACCAATCCCACCTAGTCCCTCACCACCTTTCGTCCTATCACCCATGCATCTAACCTTACCTACCACCATTGCTGCAAGAGATAAAGAATTTGCACGAATCCTTGATTAGAATCATGTGGCCTTACAGTTCTACCTTTCCCACTCTTCCACCCGAGACTCCTCAGGTCAGTTGATATACGACATGCATGTATCCATCTCTCCTACCCTTATTCCTACTTTTGCATCAACCCCTAATAATGTGGCATTACCTCACTTGCTTCACCCCAAAAGAGTTTCATAACTAGGACCCATACCCACCATGACCGCTGCATCTACAATATCACTCACACTTGTCGTATCTGTTGTCCCCTCATCGACCACCCATACCATAGCCCAATCCACACACATTTTCTCACAAATACCCATTACAACACAACCTCCCGTGGTGTCGATGACCCCTACTCCATTTTAGAATCTTGTCCTCTCCATCCCACAAACACTACCCCCAATCACTACTAGAGTCACGATGACCATCCCACCTATATACACATACTATCAACAACCCCCTATCTCGTATGTCACCCATTCTGGATACATACCCTCTATGTCGGTCCCCTATTCTCAACCTCCCTATTTGGCATCACCATACAATGGAATGCCACCCCATCACAGTTCAATACCACCCCCTTATGCCACAAAGGAACCCTTCCACCACAACCTACTAATGAACTCATCAAGTTAATGATGGAAAAGATGTAGACACTAGAAGCATTGATTTCTAGCTCACACAATTCCCTCACCTATGATGAAATTTGTAATGAGCCTATTCACCCATCCATTCCTATTCGGCCATACCACGTACATTCGGGAAATGCCAAAATTCAACTACTTCAATAACAAAGAAGACCCACAATAACATTTGCAGTCCTTCAAACATAGGTGTTACTTGATTGCCCATGATGACGCTTTACTTCGAGGACTTTCCCAATGTCCTTGAAAAGACTTACATTAGACTGGGCACAATGCTGGGCTACCTGACACTCCATCTACTCATTTAATCAAGTAGCCCAAGCCTTCCTGGATTACTTCTCCATCAACATTGTTAAGAATATTACCATGACTAATCTTTATTCCACACAATTGTATGACAATGAGTCTATCGCTGACTTCATCACTCACTCTGCGCATCCTAATTAACCAGCTCACATTTCAATTACCTCAAACTGAAAAAATAGAGCTATTTACTCAGGCTTGTGCTAGACACATCTCACCAACCCCGCAGATGAAAACCTTTCAAACTTTCACAGACATTCACCATGGCACTAAGTTAGAAATTCATGCTATTGAAGAAAAGAAGATTCAACTTCGTAACAAGAACATCGCGTTCAAATAAAATGATGCTTCTTCATCTTCGAAACCCCAAAACAACTATTCAAAACCCAAAGGGTCTACCAATGCCATAATTCTCAAGGCTGGCCCCCTCATCAATCAAACCCAACCAAACCTCCTTCTAATCTCTCCCCCATCCAAGATTTCCAGTTTAGACGAGAACAACAAAAGTACACTTCGATAGGAGAATCTTACTCTTCTATTTTGGAAAAGCTTGTTAAGGCTGGTGCCATTACCATTCCACCTATAAAACCACATATTGTTTTATACCCTGAGTGCCCCATGCCCGTGTGGTATAAGGAACATGAATTTTGCAACTATCATCGTGTCAAAGGTCATAGCAACAATAATTGCATCACCTTCAAGAATATCATCCAAGAAATGTTAGATAATGGAGATCTAGTCTTGGATAGCCCAAATGCACCCGCTAACAAAACCTACATATCTTCAAGAAGCAATTCCCTAATCATGCCCCATCTTCCAACCAAGTTGGTGATACCTCAAATAATGATAGAAATGTCTGCGAGGTCCACACTATTTTCGATGATATACCAATTTCTTCCCAATTACCTCATGTTCCTTCCATAGATGAAATCTTAGCCCGCACTCCCCTACCTACACCAGAATATATTTCATCTACTCCTCTACCCATAGAGGAATATATTCCATCTACTCCTCTACCCATAGAGGAACGCCTCCTTCGATGCCTCAAAATTCCGAGCGCTTATCAATGGTACCTCTCCTACTCATAGAACATGCAGGTCCATCGCCTACACCAACACAAAGAGAGTCCACTTTGGCCGTCCCATCCTATCCTCTACCCATAAAACATCTTATCAAAGTACCGGTGTCTTTTGATGACCCTTCACTATTAGACCTTCAAGAGCATGTTGACCTGCTTTCGTCTCTCTTATCCACAGAGTCCAGGCTAGCCATTTTTAATCTCAAACACATTTTACGGGGATTGCCACTCGATCCACATCGGCCCGCTTACAACAACACCATTTTCATGCTTGGCCAATCACCTAGATTATATCGATAGAGCCTTACTTTGGGGACGCCTTCTACTTCTTATCTCAACACAAATGCATTTGTCACTCGCTGAAACCTCCATTATCTATCCAAAGGTGTTTCGTGCAACCAATCCAAACACAACCAAAACTATTGCAATACCTTCCACAACACCACTCATGGCCCAACTCACACCTCTGCCCATAGCCCAACATGCATCTACACCCAAACCCACACCTATATCATCTCCCTTACCTAAACCTATCACTACCTTAGGGGTCATACCGACAACTAGCCTTACTCACCCACCCATCAAATTAGATTTAGCCACATCTTCCAAAACTAACACTAAACTTACACCGGCCCCTAAAAAGAAGGTCCAATCTCCTAGACCTCATACCCCAACCTTGCCTACCACACCCTTATCACCTTTTCCCCTTCCGTCCATCCTAGGACCTCACCCCACGACCTTGACCAAGAAACCCCCGTCCACCGGTAAACCAATAACACAACAACCCATTTCCCCATCACAGGACTCTCTACTATACCCAAGTGACCCACACAACTTCGCCCTCACCCATGCCCTTCTTACCACCCATACCTCCACTACTATCAATAACTTCCTCACTACCCATGACACTTTCTTCTCTTTCACTCACACCTCCTGCCCAACCCACACCACCTACCTCCACAACACCTCGGTTACCCCCAGTGGGTAACCCGCCCTCTTCCACCATCGATTTTCCCTCCACATCTCATACGCCCATATCACCTTTACCCAAAAAGATGTAACCTAAAGCTAAAAATCTGCTACCCTCCAATAAGGTAGTTAAACCAACCAAACCTTCCATCACCAGTTCTTCTACCTTTCCCCTACCCAAGCAGATACGACCAACACCTAAGACCACACCACACACCAAACTAGTAGCCCAACCTACTCCCCCTCTTGTAAATACTCTTCCTCCACAATCATCCATACATGTATCCAAACCCACATTCACCTCCCATTGTGATCCACTAGCAGGGTCCTACGCCAAAATCCTAACCAATCTCCTCGAAAACTTCTGTCATCACATTACCACCTCTTAGACCTTACGACCCACTCAAATGCAAACCAAAGCGGTTTGATGAAACCCAAATTTTGCCTACCATTGTGTGTTAGGACACGATGTAGGGAACTGTAAGGCTTTAAAAAATTCCCTAGTCCAATTATGTCTTCCCGAAGAAAATTTTGACAATTATGATCTTCTTGATGAGGACCCCATTTCACCTTCACCAATTTCCATAGATCTTCTCCGTTACCTACTCAGCGACCAAGATCTCCACCCCCATAACTCTTTGATCCATCCCCAGATTCGAGATTAACATGGTTCATATAAGAGAGTTGGCCAAACCACCACCCAAATGCCAATTCGCCCTACTCATTTCACAAGGATCGCATCCCCCACTAGGGTTTTTTCCTTCATGCCGTTATGCCTTCCATGACACACCCTCTTCATCCACCTCCCCTCAAATTAACATGATCAACATTGCCACCCGTGCTCAAAAAGACAAGGGAAAGGAGAAAGCAACTGGCCCATCAACCAACCATGTACCCAATATACCATCTACACCCATACCCAAAGTCATCATTTGAGGTTTTGCATATCCCATTTCTAATGGGGTCACACATCGCACAATGCTAAAAAAACTACACCAATCCCCCCTCAAAATGTCTTTATATGACCTCATCTAAACCTCATTCAATCCCTCATGAAAGTCCTTCAATCTATTGAAGTCTTACCAAATGACCCCACACCCATAGCTTCCATCATTACCCCTCACCACGTAGCCTCTCTCACTAGATCTTCACCTTCCTCTACACCTCCACCTACTCACCAAGTTGCCACCCTCAGACTTTTCAAATGAAGAGATTGCTCCTTCCAATCCAATGATCTTAACCCTACTCTTTTCATTTTTGTCTTTATCGATGGTGGTGCTAGTATTAACACCATCTCTTCCCATGCAAATACATGACAATTCCATGCATGGTAACCCCGTTATGTTGCATTCCTTCAATGATGCCATGGCCTCTACCTGAGTTACCATTGTTCTCCATGTCCGCGTAGGTCCCCGTATAGTCCCGAAACTTTTCTATGTCCTAGAAGGGGATTTTCGTATAACTTTTACTTGGCCGACCTTGGATCCATACTACGGGTTGTGTCCCTTCGACTTTACATTGATGCCTCAAATTTGAACACAAGGGACATAATTACACCATCCCTGCTAACCCCTCACCTTTCAAGAATTGTAACATGTTATATCGGCCCAATGATGTGCTTGTGCTGGTCAAGGCATTTGCCACTGTCACCACTTCACCTTCACCCACAAGCCCATCCACCAAAATTACCACTACTTCGCCACATCTAACCTTGTTATCCCTAATGCAGTCATAACCTCTACCACTGGCGCCCTATTTCCCCTTCATCTAGTGAGCCATCTATACCTGCTACCCACATACCAACTACTAATCCCTTAGAAGGTGTTTTTCAATGCCTCACTCTGGGGAATACCACCTATACAATATCAATACCTTCCTCACCCCACAAGAGTATGGGAATATACGTCAACACCCCAGCTATGACATCCACATCGTAACATTTTCCCATATGGCCCTCCCCACCTTCACACCAACCTAACATATGGGGGACTTGATATGGCCACCTATAAACCCAAACCCAACCATTTTCATCCAACCTACACTCCCTCACTAACCACTACTTTGCTCACACTTTCCTCCACCAGTGCACATGGAAAGGATTTGGCTTCGGTTTTTATGAACAAGGCTACCATACTGTCATTTCATGTACCTCTTGTAAACACAATGATCATAGTGGAATTGGTTTTGATGCTCCATCCTCTAAGAAGGTTCGCATCAACCTTATCCAGGGCGAGAAATATTCCCCCTCTCATTCACCCACATTACCATCTTCACCCATGGAGTCCATAGATCCTGAATCTATTCATCCTAACTTTTTTTTTTAAACACCATTTCCTTAGGACCGCTGACCTATCAATACGATGGCGAGGCTCTGTCTTCTCTCCAATTCATGTATCCCGACATGATCAATGATGATACACCTTCAATTAATGCCATTTAATGTCATGATGATGATTCCATCCTCACCTACCTTGGTGTAGAATACTCTTATATTCATCAATCGTTACCCTCTAAGACACAAACCATGTTTAACGAATCGACTATCGAAATCAACATTAATACTCCTGGATGACTCACACATTCTAAAGATTGGCCAATCCCTAGATGCTACTAAACAAGAAGCCTTCACCTCTTTTCTGTGGGATCATAGCAACACATTTGCTTAGTCCTATGCTGATATGCCCAGTATTGACCCAAAAATCGTGGTTCACAATATCATAACCATTCTTGATGCAAACCCATCAAACAAAAGCTACGGAAAATACATCCTCGCATTGCTCTTCTATTCAAATAAGAGCTTCAACACCTTCTCTCGGTTTCCTTCATTCTACCCATTAATTATCCCTAATGGATTTCTAACATCGTTTCTGTCACAAAAGTGACAAGGGGGCTCCGCTTTTGCATAGATTTCCATGACCTTAACCTCACCTGTCCCAAAGATGATTTCCAACTACCAAGAATTGACCAACTAGTTGACCTCACCGCTAGCCATGAAATTTTATCGCTCATGGATGGTTTCTCGAGCTACAATAAAATATTACTAGCTCCCGAGGATCAACACAAGACTACCTTCATCACCCCTTGGGGAATTTCTTCTATCGAGTCATGCCTTTTGGCCTCAAAATGCTTGAGCTACATATCAGCGAGCCATGACTTACATCTTCCATGACATCATGCATCGCATATTGGAATATTATGTTGATGATCTACTTGCCAAATCCAAGCATCGAACCGAACACCTACCCATTCTTAAAGTCATCTTTGACCGCCTCATCAAGTATTGTGTTCGTCTTCAACCAAAAAAGTGCATCTTTGCGGTACTTTCTGGAAAACTCCTAGGTTTCATCATTTCTTTGCATGGCATAGAAGTCAATCCTGCTAAATTCAAGGCTATTCTTGAAATTCTGCCACCCACTAATCTCCATCAACTTCATAGCCTACAAGGAAAGTTGCAATCAATTCGTCATTTTATCTCACAGCTTTTCGACCATTATCAACCATTCCATCATCTTCTCAAGATAGACGTTTCATTCAAATGGGATGATGAATGCCATAAAGCCTTTGAAGCCTTGAAAAAATACCTCCTTCAACCACCAGTGCTCATTCCTCCTAAGGATGACCAACCCTTCTACCTATATATTTCCCACCACTTGCCCATTCTATAGGTGTCATACTCACTCATCGCAATGACCAACATCGAGAGAGCAAGCGGTTTATTACATAATCCATACCCTTGTTGACTATGAAACTAGATATACCTATGCCAAAAACTTTTCCTAGCCTTAGTTTTTATCGCCACCAAACTCCGCCATTACCTACTCAACCATAAAACCTTTGTCATTACTAATACTACCATTACACTACATGTATGCCATGCCAAACCTTATCAAAATCAATGTGTCAAATTGGCTTATGCTTCTAGCTGATCTCGACCTCAAATTCATCCATCAAAATTCCACCAAGTGCCATACTATCGCCGACCAATTGGTGATGCCCCTATTTTAAGGAATCAACCCTCTAACTTTGACTTCCCATATGATTTTATAACTACCCTTTCCCTAATCGAGCCTACTTACCAAATGACACTGTTCTTCGATGGCTCCAAGTGTCTGTGTGGGGTAGGGCTGGTGTTATCCTCATTTCGCTTGATGTTGAACCTATGCCTTTTTCTTTCAAACTTGATTTTGATTGTACAAACAATATTTCTGAATACGAAGCACTTGTATTGGGTCTCCAGGCTGCTTATGCCTTAGATGTTAAGTCAATCAACATCTTTGGTGATTCTCAGTTGGTCATAAACCAATTCAATGGTATATACCAATGTCATAATGAGATACTTCAAAATTATAAGCATCACGTAGACATACTTTTGACCACCTTTGACCATTACGCACTTCAAACCACCCCACGTTCTACTAATAAATTTGTGGATGCCATGGCCTGCTTAGCTTCTCGGATACTGCTTCGCCCGGCTGAATCTAAAATCAGTGTCACCATAAAAAGACTACAATCACCCTCTTATTTACCTCGTGAAGTTTACTTCATTGGAACCATTACCTCGACCCACGTGACCTTTGGTATAAGCAATATGTAGACTATATTTCTCTTTACATTCTACCCACCGATCTCACTCATAATGGACAACGTGCCTTTCTTAAAAGTGTCTCCCGTTATGTCATCATGGGTGGTCTTCTTTACAAACATGGTTTTGACAACATTCTCTTGCGATGCCTTACAAGTTCTGAAATTCCCTACACCATTAAGGAAGTCCATGATGGAATTTTGGAGGTCACTTTAGTGGTCTCATTGTCACAAAATGCATTCTTTGCCTAGGCTATTACTGGCCAACCCTAAACCATGATTTGTTGTGATTATGTCAAACACTACGTGAAATGCTAGCAACATGTTAATCTCCATCACACCCCTAGTCATGCCTTACAGGTCGCGTGAGACCTTTGGCCTTTTCTCAATGGGGTTTGGATCTTGTTGGTGAGATCAACCCCCATTCTTCACAACACCACCAATGGATCATAACCACTACTTGAATATTACACTAAATGGGTAGAATCCATTCCCCTCATTTCCACCAAATCCGAGAAAATATGTGAATTCATCAACCATCACATCATTTTTCATTTTGGTGTCCCTCACCGCATTATCATTGATAACAAAAACAATTCAAAAAAAAACCCTACGTAAACTATGCAATGATTTTGGCATCCAACTCAGTTTCTCATCACCTTATTACCCACAAACCAATGGTCAAGCTAAATCAACCAATAAAACCTTGAAAAAATTCTTATGAAGGTAGTCAACGATACTGGGAAAGATTGGCATACGCACATTCCTTTCACCTTGTGGGCTTATCGCACTAGTATTCACACTTCGACTGCTGCCATCCCCTTCTCTTTGGTTTACAGTACTGAGGTTGTCTTACCTCTCGAAGTACATATTCCATCCCTCCACATCTCACTACAAGACATGCTCAATGACGATGAATTTCGCTAGGATAGTTTGGCACAACTTGAATTATTAGATGAACGTCGTCTCAATGCTCTTAACCATTTCCAAATCTACCAAAAATGTATCAAACGTGCCTATGAAAAAGGTATTCATGAACATACCTTCCAGGTCGTGACCTCATCCTAAAGGAAAATCAACATGTAACCAAAGAGGAGAAAAGTAAACGGGAAAATTTTCTCCTAATTAGCTTGGACCCTATATCATTACCCATGCTTATGGATCAAGTGCTTATCGTTTGTCTTCACTCGAAGGTAAACCCAAACTTGAGCCCCTTAATGCCTTGCATCTTTGACCATTCTATTGTTGATATCAAGTCCTATATCACTTTCTATCAATTGATCACTCGTCCCTTGAGCATTGTTCACCTTCCATATTACCCATTTTGAGGATCCACGACTAAACAAGAATCATGTGATTACCCGTCACCTTTTAGCCTTGTCTTCAATATGAGTACCATGACTCTACTCATAGCATGATTCTCATGGATACTTTTCATCTTCTTCAAGATGGAATCCCATGGTTATTCATCACTTGAAACCTCCTCTTCATAGTTAATCTTTGTGTGCTACGTCTTGTCTTCTAAACAAGAACCTAATCATCCTCTATAGTCTTGTCCATGACTTAAACATCTAAAAACAAAAAGGGATACCACTCCTTGAGTCAAACTTCCAGCAAAAGATGACTCCCTCAAAAGGGACATCTCTTCTTTATATTCTACCACTATCAATAGACTTCTCCCTTGAAGGATAGCTATATACAGTCATTACAAAATATAATAACTATTCAGAAGCTTCCTACATCGATCAGCTTCACGAAGACCTCAAGGAGATAATATACCCATCCCATATAGACTTCCCACATCGATCAGTCTATTAAAAACAAACAAATAAAGAAAAAGATGAAATTTTCATCATGGACTTGCCTATTTTGGATTCTAGGTTTCTTGTTCTAAAATACACGTCATCATACACTAAGTTACGCTAAACCTCCCATTCTCACCTCCTTGCCTTTTTCACCTAAATTCCTCGTTACTCAAGGGACTTGCCATGAAATGTGACATTTCATGATCATGTGACTTTTCTTCACCCTTAGAATAGTCCATTATGCAAGGCTTGTAGGGTCTTACGTTCATAAGCCCATCTGGGGTATGGTAGACTCATTAGGGTTCTTATCAATTAAGCGGTTCTTTTACCACCTCTTACCATTTTCCTTCCTCATTACTTATTGATTATCTTATACATGACCAAATCCTCAACACCTCTATTTAAAACCACTCAACCACACCTACGATCTAAACTCAATCATGCCTATAACCTACATTCACCCATGCCTAGAACCCATCAACCCATTCGATATTTCACCCTAATCTTCCCTAGCTTATGGGAGAACTACATCGGCATGAGGTCCCTTTCGTTGGGACTATGTAGGCAACACTTTGGTGCATGGGGCCTTAGAGGTTAGCTCAGCCACTCTCTACCCTAACCATTTCCCTCTTCCCCTTTCCTATTCACATTCTACCCTAGTTATTTTCCTTTTTATATCAATAATTGGAAATTAAACCACATAAACAACAATTGCTTAACATCTTTACCATCAAAATACATTCATTTCATCTTGTCTACAATTTCTTTACCGTAATCATACATTTATCAAAAAATCATCTTAACATGATCCACATCATCATTAATTACATAAATTAATGAATTAGAAACTCAACCATACCTAACCAACTTGACTCAACCATGCCTAAGACGACCTGACTCAATCATGCCTAAACCAACCTAACTCCACCATGCCTAACTCAACCTTACTCAATCATGCCTAAGTCAACCTAACTCAATCCATGCCTATGACCTGACTCCATCATGCCTAAATCAACCTAACTCCATCATGCCTAAACCGACCTGACTCCACCATGCCTACACGACCTTGACTCTATCATGCCTAATCCACTTGATTTCCACCTATATATATATATATATATATCAATGAAAATTAACACATGTATACCATCCATACTATAAACACCATCATCTATAAATCAGATAGTCTGTATAAAAATACATGTGAACATATATCCTAATAATAATCATAATCATCTCAAATCACTCAAATACATCCTCGCCATCTTCAAACACATAAACCGGTATATCTTCAAAATCTCATGTATATCCTCACTCTCTTCAACATGCAGCGCTAGTATATATCAAAAATAAAAATAACTATACAAAATAGGAGGTACATACAGTTATCGACATCACCCTACTAGATATCCTCCATATCTGCCTCACCCATCTACTGGCTCCTCTAACCAACCAGATCTCTCCACCTCAGTAGGATATCGTCCCTCGTCCTTTCCTCTTGACAAAGCACAACTCGTTCAATGACTTTGTCATTTTCATAAAAGCCAAAACATACAAATGAATCCATATTATATGGCTTTTTTATTTTTATATACCCACATCGACCTGGCCGACATAGGTTATACATAAATCGACATCGGTCCTATGCCCTAGCACACCGTGGTCAGTTATACCCAAACCGACATTGGTCATCTACCCTAATAAACCATGATCGCTTACCTAGACCATCATCGGTTATGTATGACTGGCATTAGTTACTTGCCATACCCTTGCCCATACCCTTTCCTTATTTCTGACTAACACTTAACCAAACCAACCACCATTTGACCTTACCCACCCTTATTGTAACCAACCTCCATGCCTACCTTACCTATACATGTCCTTAATTGTGTTTTGAAACTTGTTATTTTACCCATACCTCGGCCCTACCCATGCCGTGACGTAGTTACTGGACCCATAACATTGTTCATGACCTGTGAACTCATGTGCTCGTTATACCATGCGACACTGTTACCCATGTTGTTTGACCTAATGACCTTACCTTGCCTCTTGTCATGATGTTTATCCTGACCTAACCTTTAGTGTACGGGAACATACCTAAATGTTCCTACACCTAACCTATGAAGTGCTTCTGCACCATATCCTATACCTTGGATACCGGAATCATCTCAACCTTGTTTGGATAAACCTATCGACCTTAGACGATGTAGAGTTTGCATGCTCTTCAACTTGGTACCATGCTACAGTTTATATGTGTGTGTGTGTTTGATTGTTGCTACCTTTGACCCTGGCCCATTACCTTGATTACCCAATTGGACCTTTACCCAATTACCCCCATTGTCCACCTTCCTCTTCATCACATCCACCTTTATCAAACCACTCATTGATTCTGTCTTCTACCTCATCCGTTCCTAGTTTGAGGGGGATCACCTTCACCCACACATGGGGCAACCACATCTTATTTTTGTCAACATCGCTTACCAATACAAGCTACACAACAAAAGGGGGAAAATGTAGACACCAAAATTGGGTCACACTCCCCTTGGTCCTTGTCAAATAACCACCTCAAACATACTCATCTAACCATGGCCCCTTCCACCCCACATCACTATTAATTTAATTAATTAAATTAAATTAATATATATCCTCACAATATTTATTATCTAATTATCTTAATTTCTACCCCACCACCTCACCTAGACACCTCACCCAACCACCTCACCCTAGACCTATTCTTGGCATGTTTCCATAACTAACAATAACTAAGTCTTACTTTCCTTAATGAGCTAAGATTTGGTCTAACCCTAAAATCAATTCCTAAAATATCTCTAACCACATTCCCGCTCATTAGAAGGAAGCTTCCATTCTAATCATGAAAATAAACAAACTCGGCCAAAAGAAATCAGAAAGATCTACCCATTTTAGTAAACCAAGGGAATCATGCCTTAACCGATGCCGGTCACCCCTAAACCGATGTCGGTCAACCCGAACCGTCATCGGTTACCATTTATTCACCTAAGCAACCTTGTTTTTGGTTGTTGGCACATTCTGAGAGCAAGAGAAGGGAGATCAGAGTTGCGTGCAAGTGAAACCACCATCCTTTCACGTATCTAGATATCCATAGCCATCACCAGGATAGATATTGAAGCATTGCACTCACGGAATCATTTTGGGAGCCACTGTTATGATACTAAACACCATTCTTCTTATCAATAGCCATTACCATTTGGCCATCAAGTATGCATCACAGTAAGTACATTTCTACCAAAGATTGTTTGTTTTAGTGTAGTTAGCTTTTGTTATTTTTGTCATCAATCTATACTTTGCATGCTCATTCCTCCATCTCTTTCTAGTTTATAACTCAAATATTTCCCTTACCCACATCACCAAATCACCCATCCTCTTCTAATTTTCATTCTTGAGTATACATGATACCCCTATTAACCTCTTTATCCACTCTACCATCCTTATCAGATCTCAGATCAAACCCTGCAATCAGTTTTCCTTGATTCTCTTACACCCCAACCTTACCAAAACTAGTTACCCATGACCGTCGTCGGTTCTACATAAACCATCATTAGTTGTAGTAGATCGATGCCGGTCTCTATGGTTTATACCCTGACCTAGCACATAACCTAATAACCTCTCATTAGTTGACCTAAACTACCTAGAATCAGACCCTGACTTTTCCCAACACCTTGACAACTACCTACCTTTCTGATCTAACCATAGCCTAGCCTGTTATGTTAAGATTTGTTTATTATACTTGAATGAGAAACCTAAATCATATCATCTACAATAGGATTTCCTTTATTTCTGGCATTAAATTTTTTTAAATAATGGATTGATAGCCATCTAGGAAGTATCACACTTCCCGAACTAGCATACGCTAGGTAGTCCACTGTCATATATCATTTAACTTCTCTTTTGTGGTCTTGTTTTCTATTACGGTAGTTCCTCCTAGTAAAAGGAAGCTCTTAAGATCATAACTGGATCAAGAGTCGAACGCGCACGATAACCATCAACCGACCAACGTTTAACGGTATTCCTCCTTGGCCCTTACCATTATCATTCCGTCATTCAAAACGTAAAGAGAATGGTGAAACAACCAAACCAATGTTGGCAAAAGCAAACAGACCTTGCCCACCCTTAGACCAAATTTGGTCTCCAACATGGAGCCCAAATTGAATCCCACCCCACCCCATCTACCAAAATCCCTAAAAATAACCTCTAACCCTATTCTAGCCTACCCAAACATTACATAATTTCATTACCAACCCTATTTAAGCTACATTGAACCTTCCCCTCCCTCATTTAATTCATTTTCCCCACAAATTAAAAATAAAAATCCCACCCAAAAAAAAAATCACCCAAACCGATTTTAACACACTACTTTCACCCAAAAGAATGGAATCAAATCAATTCCTACCTCATCTTGGTATCATCTCGCGTGGTGGTGCGTCTAGTCGTTGTGCAAGTGGCCCACCCAAACCATCTCCTACCTCTACCATGACATAAATCTACCTCAAATCTCCCTGCCAATCTAATCACTCAAACCGATCTCATAGACTCCTTGCCAATCAAACGCCAATCACCAACTATAAGGTTCACCAACTCAACTCTCTCGCCTCATCAAGTCTCTTTCCTCATAGCACTTTACCACTCTACCATTTTCACAAATGACAATAAGTTAAAATGAAGCTATAAAATATGGATTTTTCCTTTTATTAACCCTAATTTGACTAATGATGGTGGTCATATCAAACAAACGCTTGCGGTTACATTATAACCAACATTGGTCACCCGTCATTACCATTTTCACCCCATTTTCCCATTTTGACCTCAACTCATTATTTCCATATACCCTTTGACCTTACCCACACTTATTACAACCTACCTATAAGCCCAAACTACCCCTACATTTCCTTAATTGCATCTAGGGATTTGTTATTTTACCTATACCTTGGCCTTACCTGTGCCATGACCTATTTACCTGGACTTGACCTACTTTGTGTGACCATTGACCTTGTGTACTCACTATACCTTGCGATGTCATTACCCATGTTATTTGGCCTGATGACCTTACCTTTCCTATTATTGTGTCATTTATCCCAACCCAACCTTTGGTGTACCAAAACATACCTAAACGTTCCTGCACTTGACCTACATTGTGTTTCCGGACCATATCCTATACCTTGGATACTTGAATCACTTCAACCTTGTTGGGATAAACCTATCGACCTTAGATGATGTAAAGTTTGTAAGCTCTTCAACATGGTACCGCATTGACTTCTATACGTATGTGTGCATTCGATTGCCATTACCCATTACCCAATTTGACCCTGACCTATTACCTATTACCCGAGTTGACCATTACCCTTTCCCAAAGCACCCATACTCTTCCCCACCTACCTTAACTCACACCAACTACACATTTATCAAACCACTCACCGATTTCGTATAACACCTCATCAGTTCCTAGTTTGAGGGGGATCACCTTCACCCACACTTGGGGCAACCTCGCTCTCACCCACACATGGGGCAATCACTTCCTATTTTTTTAGCATTACTTACCAATACAAGCTACACGACAAAAGGGGGAAAATGTAGACACCAAAATTAGGTCGTACCACCCTTATAGCCCCGTTAATTAAATTAGCCATACCTTACATATTCATATCCCATAGTGTACATGATTAATTGAATTAATTATTTTAATTAATTTAATAAATATCCTCACCTAGCCGATCACCTAAAAACCTCATCATGGACTGTTCTTAGCATGTTTCTTTTAACTAAGATCTAATTTCTACTTACCATAACTAACTGAGACTTAGTCTAACCCTAACATTAGATTCCTATTCTTAATGTAACAAAGATGCCCACTTACTTAAGTGGAAAATACCATTTAAGTCTTGAACCAATAGGCGTAACTAGCTAAAAGATAGACAAGATCTACTATTTTGCAAAACCTAGGAATGGTAGAAACTCAATTAACATCGGTCTCTATAACTGGTAATCCTGCCTATAACAATGACCTAATAACCTTCACACAAATAACCCAAAACCTGACCGAACTTGTTCTAATCACCTTGGCTACCTGCCCAACCTTCAGATCTGATCATAACCCAACCTGTTAGATTATATTTTCTTATTGTATTTGAATGAGATACCTAAATCATATCAATTACAGTAGGATGTTATTTGTTTACATTATTTCTTACATTAAGTTGTATTAAACAGTGGATTGACAGCCATCTAGGAAGTATCACACTTCCTAGATCTAACACACGCTAGGTAGTCCACTAACATATAATGTTCAATATTCTTTTTGTGGTCTTGTTTTGCATTCGCAGTAGCACCTCCTAGCAAAAAGGAATTTCTCGCAATCAGCATTGGATCAGGAAATCAGAACACGTGCATTCTACCTTCCACCTTCATTTCACATGTATTCCTCCTCACCTTTACCTTATCTTTTTTTCTCATATGTACGCAACTTATTGGTGAAACACACGGTACACACTTTACTACTGAAGTTATTTATTATCTAGCTAAGGAGTATGAAATCATACATAGAAGGTCTACACCGCATCATATCTAATCTAAAGGCCAAGTTGAGGTAACAAATAAAGAAATATAAGCTATCTTGACAAATACTATTGAACTCACATGAGATATTAGGTAGATAGGATTCGAGAGGCACTATGAGAATTCAATATGACATGAAAAAAAAATTTTCACACCATTCAAGATTTTATACGGTAAGATTGTTGTTCTCTTTGTTGAATTTTAGCATAAGACACTAACGATTGCACTTGAACTAGGCATAGATTTGTTTGAATCTCAAGGTGGAGGATTCTACAACTCAATGAGTTGGATGAAATGAAGAGATAGGGTATCCATAATACAAAGGTGGTGTAGAAGCAAAAGAATCAAATGGCATGATAGGTTCATCAAGACAATGTAATTTGAATAGGGAGACTGGGCCCTCTTATTCAAATCAAAGTATAAAGACCACTTGGGAAAACTTAGGACAAGATGGTTACGTCCATATGAGATTGAGAAGATCTTTCCTAATAGATCTTTAAAACTCACCACCATAGATCATGTAAGGTTCAAGCTATTGGTCAATGGTCATAGGTTAAGTTTGCACAAGAATCAAATTGAAAAACTCACCTTCACATAGCAGTTCGAGAGGAATTCAAAATAGGATGGAGATAAGGACATCAGAGTTAAGATCATAATTTGAGCCTATTGGTTCATCTTTTGAGATTTCAAAGGATTGAGATATTTCAGTGGCCTTGGTATATTCATCTTGTTGAATACTCCAAGGGTGAATAAAAATGTTGTGATCAGCCCTCTTGGTGATCAATAACACTCAACTAACATATTTTATTTTTTAGAATTTCTATTTTGCAAGATTTGATGTATATGTTGCAAAAGTGCATAATCTCTAACATAGGGAGATAATACAAAGACTAGATGTTCCATTTGTAGAAGCATGTAGCAAATATCTATTTTGGTTTTCATGTTTGGTGGAACTCATGATTACATGAATAAAAATAAGGAACAATATGCATGTGTGAGTGGTGATCGAGATAGTGGTACCAGAATAGGTCAGCATTCCCTCTTCAGAATTATCTGATTTAAGTAAGGAGCCTATAGTATAAATTCCACATATGGTCAGTTTGCAACGATAGTATCCATGGTATCATAGCATATCATCATGCAGCAAGGGTGTAATTACCACAATGCATGTGTAATCATCATCCTAAATATTCCCGAGATAAGTGCACTCATACCACTTTATTAAAGTATCATTAGTATAATTATTTTTAATTAGTATTTATGCCATGCCATAATGTATTTAATTACAATTATACATCACCACCTTTAACCTATGAGATGTCACTCCACGTCATCCCACTGTCACACCACTTTACCTCACACGCTTGTTGCAATCAAATCAATTAAATTCATTTCCCTTCTACGCTACATGCGATTCGGTTACTGAATTCAAAAATAAGGAATTGAGGAAATAGTTCATGTAACCAAGGGTGATAAGGAGAAGATAGAAGAATAAATTGACCACACAGTTCTTGAAACACTAAATGATGAAGGATAAATTGGGGATGATATGCCCCATGTTGTTGAAGCAATTATTGAAAACATTGTCCATGGAGTTGAAGTAGAAGATACATCTGAATAGACAAAGATAGTACAGAGAATGTTCCTAAAGTTACTAATGAAATCATTAAGCTAGTATTGGAGCCCACTCACCTTTGTTTTACCATTGTCATGTTAACATGCAAGGAACATATAAAATCTTGAATGAGGACATTTAAGCCTCGAGAGTTAATGAGGACATTTAAGCTTGGCCGTGTGATGAATTATTTAATTCTCTTTCTAAACAACTCATCCTCTGTATTTTTTGATCCATTTGTATCCTTACACTTGTATTCCCCTATTATACTACTAAGACATTTCATTATAACCTGAACATTATGGCATGAATACTTATTAATATAGTTATCACTAATTAGCTTTATTTTGTGGTATTGTGAGTATGCATTTATTCTCTTGATTACAATAAGATGTTTGATTGATGATGCATGTGATGCCTCTTGTTGTAAGAAACTTATATATGCAAAAACTCACATGCATCCAAAAGGAATCATCTACAATGAAGGAATCATCTGCAGCAACTCGCATGCAACCAAAGGACTTGCACAGCAGAAAGGATTTGAAGTCAAAGGAGGTTGCACATGTGAATAATCTGTGATCTTGAGAAGCTTGTGGAATGTGGAAATTACACTTGAGTCTACATGTGTTGAGGGAAGAAGAAAATATAATTCCAACATGAGAACTAGGAGATGACTCAACTCCAACATCTGATTATGCGTTGTAACTTAGCAAGGAACTAACTCGATTAAATTCATGATTTAGGAACTGATTGATCAAATTGATCGATTACTTGAGTTATGTGATTGACATGTAAACACCTGTTGATTAATTCTTGCATGCATCTAGTATCCAGATTATTTGGTTAAGATATTTTACTTGATCTAATTCAAACTACTAGTGGAACTTTGTTTCTTCACACTTATGTTATAATGAGATATATAAAAAGGAAAGATTATTGTGGTAGAGAGAGTGCTCAATAGATAAAGGAATTATTATATTTCTAATTGTAATATTAATGCATATGTAATAAAAATCCCAGTCTTATTCATTAGCTATATTCACAGGCCTTATGAGGGATTAGCACCAAAGGCAGGGCCCACTTGTGGTTTGTTAACCCTCTCCTTTGTTCGTTGATTTGGTTTATTACATGGGTAGATTAGCAAGCAACCCATTCCTTTATTTGTATTATTTTTTCACATGCTTTACCATAAGCTTGATATTTACTTCGATCTGAATTTAGTTTGTTTCCAAGAATTTTAGTGACAAGAATTTACCATCCTACCTCTTAAATATCTATAACCGTGCATACATCACTAGCATTATTGAAATTCTACATCCCTTTGTTTGATGATTAAATGGCTGTAGATTAATGTATAACATACTAATTGCTGCAAGCTAATTTTCACCACCACTATAAAATTTGTAATCTCTACCTTGAAGAGATCATGGAATCCATTGTGTATTAATTATTTTTAATACTTTGTGCTTTCTTACTTGTTCGATATGGTTTTGTTGTTTAATATAAGTAATGTGATATGGATGTTTAATTACATGGTAATGAGTAGGATATGCACACCACTTACATGTGGATGTTAGGTGGTATTGAAAAAGATACACAATATGATGATTGTTTTTTAATCTATTATTTTAAGCAAAGCATATCATCATGCATGCATATATCATTGTTCTTCCGTATGTGGATTTTGTATTTGAGAACATGTATATATAATATTTTGGGTCTATATTTTATGGCTTGGTAGATTAAGTGTGATAGGATATGTGGTATCAGTTCTTATAAGTACTAACTATTAAACATTATTTATGGATACATAACCTTCTAATTTGTACTTTTGGCATGTTTGTGTAAATTAGACAAATGGTTTTTGTTGATTGTGCGAGTTTTTTTGTCTATGTTGTGCTTGAAATTATATTGAAGTCATTAAACATACATTATATCATTGTGAGATATCAATTAGTCTAGTCTACCAATTTATGCTAGGAATTCAAGCCAAAGGAAAAAATTTCACATTATTATCTTATGAAATTGGTAAATTGTATATTTCATCATTGCATATTGTTACATTGTTTGAAGTATTTGTAAACTATGTTTTTCCTCCTTGCAGAGGGAAGGGTAATCCTAACTATATGATTGAATATCCTTCTTAAAGCATTTTTGGTGTTACTAATGTGTTTAAGTTAGTAACACGTGGATATGTTTATGTGTTCTTTCTTAGTGGTTGTTGCTAGTCTTGTTTCAAGTTATTAATAATACCACATATTGATATAGGTTTGTGTATTCCTCATTGTTTAAGGTTATGGAATTCAATTCCTTGTGGTGTAAGTGTGGTTATTCTTGTAGTCATGTGCAATTACTCTAGTGATTTTTTTGTGCTCAAGAAACTTGGATTCTTTATTAGATTGTATGTTAAGTTTATCTAGACTTTCCTCAATCCTAGTCCTAGATGGATTGTGGTTTTGTGGAATTATGAATATCATGGTTTTGGAAATAATGTGTTAGGGGGTGTGTAGTTAATCCATGCCTTGTTTCACTATCCCTAAGAGGATTAAAATGTGGGTTTAAAGTTCTATGATGGATGGTAGTATGAGGTCCTAGAGGAAGAGTCTCATCTTTGTGTTGTATTTGATCTTCTTTTGGACATGTTTAATTGATAAGAATTTGTGGTAAGGAACTCTATTTTTACACTCACTACATGATCATGATTTTTTATAGACTATTAATTGCTTGAGATATCCATGTGAGCAAGACTATTAGAAGAATATCTTTAGTGAATGCTCTATCCGAGTATGATTATGATTTATTTTAGAATATGATCATGAATTGAATGTTGATTGGAATAATCTATATCATTATATAAATTTTACTTATTTATGAAATTTGTTAATGGAATGTTATGAAATATGGTACTGGTGTTATTCAATGGCTTGTATTACAAAATTTCACTCCATAATGGTTAAGAAATATAACAAAGAGTTACATAATGTTTTGTGATATTGATTGTCTTAGAAACTCAATGACTAGTTGATCCATCTTTCTTACTCTACTTTGATATGACATGATATGTAAATTGTGATAAGAAGGATATAGTATTTTGGATATTTTTGATATGGTAAAGTGTTGTGGTTCTTGTTTTCAATTATGAAGGAGGTACAATAGTAAAAATGTGAAAATCCACTTGATCTATCATTGTGTGTGGAGATACTCTATTTGGAAATATGTACTAGTGTGTGGTTATCATTTTATGATGTTAAAGGATAACTATGTCAAATGAAGTAACTAGTTTTCTAGGTTATTATTTTGGGCAAGTAATGAGATTTACTAGACTCTTCATTATCATGATCCCAAACTTTATCGGTGACAATAGAAACTAGTTTATGGTTGTATTGGATTTTTGTGAGAGTGTTCTATTTTATCCCTATGAGTCATATTATTGATCATCATGCTACTTTGATCATTCCACCAAGATGATAATAGAAATGTATCAGTATGTTTTGAAAAGTGATACGAAAACTTGTGTTGAAAATTTTGGAACTTTTGTCCTATCGGACTATATTAATGGCAAGATATATATATATATATATATATATATATATATATATATATATATATATATATATATATATATATTGAATATATATGGAAATAATTCTCCATGAAATTTAAGGTAAGAGACGCATTGATTTTATCTTTGGTGTTGTAGAACTATTTTTAAGGTTAATTTTGGTGGGTTGTGATTCTAAATCCTTATAAGAAAGTTGTTCAAAGGTTTTTACTTCTTCTTTGTGGGTAAAATCTACTCTTATGGATTTCTAATTTGTGGGTAGAATCTACTCACATCATGTTTAAATGGTAATTAAAAGTCATAAAGGGTAAAATAATTGGTTGATAAGTTAAATTTGGCCTGATATTTCCATAGATTTCAGCAAATGGGTTCATGAAATTGGTATGGGTTCAATTCCTTCTCAATAAAGAGAATTTACTAATCATTGGACCCATTTAATAAGGAGAAATAGTCAACTCATTTAAGGGAATCCATCTATGGGATGACAAGAGGGAAGAGGAGAAATAAAAATGATGTGATCATTAGAAATATCTAGATAGAAGATTGGGAAAATAAAAGTGGGAATAAAAATGGATAAAATAAAAATGATATTATAAGAGAACATAGATATTAGAAAAGCTAATGAGTCAATAAAATGTTAAGTATTAGAAAGAGATGATTAATTAAGTGAAATAGAGGAATGTAGAGTAAATAAATAAAGTACCTTTGATAAAGGAAGACACAAGGGAAGATAGAAAATAAGAAAAATATAGTAGAATAATAAGAATTCAACTTTCTAAAGAGATGACTAGATTGAAAAAAATATGAAATTGAAAGAGTAAATGAAAAACAAAGATTAGAAGGGGAAGAAATTATGAAACAACTTAGCTTAGTAAGAGATAAAAAGAGAGGGTCAACTTGCTACATCCCCACGGACTTGAAATATGAATTTTAGGGTTAGTGAACCCAAAAACAAGTGAACCACGAAATCTAAATGAACAATTCAATATATTTATTTTATAAAATAAAATGACTCTTGATAATTAGCTTTGATCTCTCCCCTAAAACTTGTACATATATGCAACCCTATAATGTTTAATGATTTTATGCTTATGATGTGATTTTTACTAACATTATTATTAGTTGATTCATCATGTCATGTTGGTTGTGTTATCCAATTCTATTTGATGGACCCATCATGTCATGTATTTTCATGTCATCTCATGAGTCTTAAAGGATCCTTTGGTGTTGATTTTGTTAATATACTAACTTACTTATTTGATTTTCACTATTAAACTAAATTTATATAGGTTTTTATGGATTTCTAATAATGTTCAAAATATGAATACTCTTGAGATGAAATATATGAATCTTATTCTATAATTATCATATCATGTGTATGTTAATGTATGCAATCATGTTTAGTACACATGTTTTGCATGGTTTATTTCTACATGTCATTTACATGTGAAAAAGTTAACTACTTTTATATTTTGAGTTAAGTGACACATAGTAACTTCCCTCACCTTAAAAGGAGGGAAATATTATTGGATTATTCAAAATTTCACATATATTTCAGCTAAGAGTATAAATATTCAGAAATATTGATGTAAATTCACATAATTTGAATAAGAGTTTTCCACTCTTCACATTGCTCATATCAAATTCATTCACTTTTAGCATCTATTATATCATTATTATTCAAATATAATATGTTTTAGTATTCTTATCACACACATTGAGTTGAAAAATTGGCCTCAACAATCCAAAAGTTGAACCTAACCTTAATAGCCCACAAAGTTGAATTTGCCTTAACAACCCAAAAGTTGAAATACGTATTAAACTACTAAAAAGAATATTAAATTAGAAATATTTTCATAATAAAACCAAGGGTATTAATTTGGAAATGATTTCAAGCTACCAAAAAGGATATTAAATTAGAAAGTGTTTCATGCTATAGAAAGGCTATTAGTTTAGAAAGGTTTTCATTCTACAGAAAGACTATTAGTTTAGCAAGGGTTTCATGCTACAAGAAAGGCTATTAAGTTAACAAATGTTTTATGCTACATGTAAGGAAATATTATCAATAATATGATAACAATTATTATATATGGGGAAAATCCCCATGGTACCATTCACATTTAGTTAATCAAGAGCATAGTTCAACATCACCAATCATGTATAGTCATGATTGTGCACATTTCACTTTATTTCAAACAATTCAAATGCAAGATTTCAAATTAAAATTTTAGATTTACATAGATAATTATTAAACATTAATTTATGCATATTTTCTATATGATTTGTATATCTCATGTGGATTGGTACAAGATCTCAAGAGTTTAGACCACCATCCTATGATAGAGATGCGAGGTTTGCATTTTATTTTAATATCTTTTTGGCAATACTAGATTGAAAGGGGTAATTATAGAACACGAAATCTAGTTTGAGAACTTGAAAATATGGAAATTGACACGTATTATGATATTTACTTTATTTAAAGATATATGATATATTTTAAGAACCATCATATTGTATTCCACATCTTAATCCTACTAGTTGACAAGTATTCTCTAACTCGACTCCTCGGGAATTACATAACATAGATATATAGAATCCTTGTCTCAAATTGGTTCCTTTTACACCCTAGATGGGTTTTTAGATGTATAAAAATAACCCCACAAACATATCCCTTGCACTTTTAATGGTCACATTTCAAAAGGGTATCTTAGCTTAGTCGGGATAGGTGGTAGTTTTGTGTTAGTTAAGTGAGAAATATTACAAATGATAACATATAAACACACATCCATCTTAATCTATTATGGATCCTCTACTCTATAACTCTAATAAGATAAAGAGAAATTTCTACATTATTTTGTATGTTATATAATTATCACAACATCAAAGCTACTAAAAATTTGAAGTCACCTATATTTCTACTCAAGATCAATCATCTCCCAAAACCAAGTATCAAGTGCATGTTTTTGTTTACACCCTAATAAATTTATAGGTGTTGTTAATGTAAAATAATAAGAAAGATGTAAAGGTTAGGAACATGTAGAATATTCTAATCTAATTAACATCCAACATCAATTACTCGTGAAATAAAATAATGCATTGAAACTTGAAATGATTGAAACAATTGATAAACAATAAGTACTTGATAAAAACATGAGAGGAGAGAAAAAAATTAGCTGTTCAATACGATTCAAGAATGACATGGGTGTGCCTGATAGTGGAATAAGAAGATTTGAATATTTATATTTTGTATTAGATATTCTAGGATTGGAAATTAAGTAGGTGTGTGATTATATAAATTATAAGTGGTCTAGGCTAGAACCATATAGTCTAGACCTAGAGCTATATGGTTTCAAACACCAAGATATCATAGATCTATAACTTCATGTGTGATTTAATTACCTATAAATTATGCTCTCTATATGATTCTCTTTCTCGCATAACTTCAATATGACCTATTATGACTTGCATAAAGTATAAACCCTAGTAACTCCGCAAAACCCTTCATCGTAGTATTATCTTGAACAAAAGGGGAAAAACATGTGTGTGCATTTGAGGTTGGAATACCCTTGGCTGGAATACTCATAGATGTTGAACCAATCCAAGTGTTGTGATATATATACTCATTTTGAACTTAATCCTCATGTAGTTCTCCTACGTGTTTTCGCAAGTTTGTATAACTAACAAACCCCCTAGGGATGCCCTCGTATTTCTTGACACCAAGATGTTATGCTAATTTTGTAGTATAAAATTTACCTAATGCGGTAGTTATGATATGGAATGTGCCTCAAATATGTGACCTAACCCATTGATTCAAACCATTGTGCAATACTTGGAGTGACTTTTCTCTTGTAATAAATGACCCTATGATATTTGAATGTTTGTATACAAATGAATCTAGACATTTTGACATGGTTGAGTGATTCAAAGTTGTAGTAGGGATTTATATATATGATTTGCATCTAATTTAGGAAAATTTAGGAACCATTTGAGTTATATTGGAATGATATTTACAATATTAGTTAGTAATAATTCCATGTGAGTTATAAAGTGATAATGACTTTCTTATATAGCCTTATATGGGTGAGATATTCTAATAAGGATGAACTAGGAAGATAAAAAGACCCAAAGAATTATATTAAATTGAAATTAGAGTCAGTGATTGTGAAGAGGTTGGATCATATATTTTAGATAATATGGAACCCTAAATCCCACCTTATATAGATGTTCGGACTAGAGAGAGAGACCAAAACTAAAATTTGTAGCATGAATATCAATTTTTGTATGTTACTTTGATTGAATAATATTATGATAATTAATGATTACGTAGAGTGTACATATAATAAATTTTTGTAATGGATAGAGAGATGAGGAGACTGGATTCTAAATTCGAGCATTTTTCTTAGCAAGAATACATGGTGTAACTTGGTATTACACAAGGACAAGTTACTAAATTTTAGTGTCTACAATTGTCAAGTGTGAGGGTCGGTGAAG
The DNA here is from genome assembly GCA_018340775.1 of Taxus wallichiana var. yunnanensis. Taxonomy (NCBI): domain Eukaryota; kingdom Viridiplantae; phylum Streptophyta; class Pinopsida; order Cupressales; family Taxaceae; genus Taxus; species Taxus wallichiana. The sequence goes on along the minus strand of CM031234.1, from coordinate 719,967,498 downwards.
GACTCCATATTTACTATTATTTTATATCACATACATATCATCATTGGGTTGTGAGAACTACATGTGGCTTGATACCTCTTTGGATTATTATTATTTAGTACAACACTCATCACATCAATAAGGGTATGGTGAGGTAATCCAACCTAGTTATTACTAACCCCTTTTGAGGTCTCAATCATGAAGGCTAGGGTTTTCAAGCTAGAAGAATACATATCCTAAAACAATCATCATAACAAAAAGTAATACTTACAAAGATAGGTGAACCATATCCCAACATATAGACTAAGTGTGCAAGTACATAGGATAATTTTATAGCCCTAGGATAAATTTAGCCAAAAAGGATTCCTGACACCATTGAACCAAACTTGTACTAAGTTATACATTGAGATGTTTTATGAGCATCTTTATAAGACCATGCTCATCTTATGTAAATTTTGAGTACTCTTCCACAAAATCTAATGGAATAATCTATCTCCTCTATCTAAATGTAAAACCCTAATTACACTCAATTGATTTATCATTGAGAAATTTGTTGGTAAAAGTAAGAACTTATCATGAATTGGGACTATTAGAATTTTTGTCTTAGTTCTAAATTATCATTTTTGCATAGTATACGAAATTAGGTCTTATAAATGTAATTTTTTTACACATAGTAGTAGATGAGATGTTTGAAGCCTTAAGAGAGTTTTTTCAATGAAACTAACCAAACAAGAGGCTTATAACCACGAAATGACCAACAAACCCTTTCGTCCATGAAACTAACTAGATGTCATAATCCCGAACCAAGATGATTTCCACAATACTAAATGTGTTGTGTTTTTTTATGACTATCTAGTGATCTAATTTATAATATTGAGTTCACTATGTGTTCATCATATTGGTATAATTAGATGAGATTATTCTATTACATGTAAATATGTAAATTTTACCATCTTTTGATTGATTTTATTATCTCTATTGTATTTATTTAGTAAAATCCATATCTTATTAGGATTACAATATATTAGTGTATGTAGTATCACGTTTTCCTTTAATTATTTTATTATTAGGTTTTAAATAGTTAAAATGTTTTGGTGAACCCATATATTATTTGAACACCAACCCATAAGGTTTTCTTAATCCTATTAGGGTTTCCTCTTTTCATCTTTTAGGATCTAATTATTGGAATGATTTTATACTAATTAGGGTTTATGAAAAATCTCCACCCTATTTAATTGGTACACCCATATTTAGGTTCTCCCATAAATAGGGTTTTTTCATAACAATTGGCTTGTGAAAATTAGGGTTTCATCATATCCTTTCAGGATGCCATTTTTAATAATATAATTTTTGAATGATTTTGGACTTATGCATTGTTTATATCATTAGCCCTACCTTTTGGAGTGGTTTTCATGTTTATATCATATTTCAATGAGAGTTCCAAAATTACAAAATGGTGACCATTAATGATGTATCTTCTTCTTTTGATATATCATTTATATTATTATGTCTATTTACCTCTCTTATAAATAAATTACAATCATATATATAGATGTTTCCATGATGTTAGGAACCATGACATGGTTATTACATAAATATTTGTCGCTAAGTAAATGTTCATTCCCTCACTTATATTATACAATATTTTTAATCATAAAAAGGTCAGAAGTTACTTACCATTTTTATTGTATAGAAATCATAATTCATAATCCGTGAAATATATTTTTAAATATCAGTAAAAGCTATCCTTTCCTATTATCGATACATAATGTTTAAAATTAGATGAAATATATTTTGGTATCAAATCCATGAGAAGATGTTGCAAAATAAATGGAAGTTTAGGAGTAGAAGAAGAAAATCAAGATGTGACATAGAGCATATAATTTCATAGGTAATCATATGTGAACAAAAATATTTACATAGTGGAGTTAGTCAGTGTACTATTTATGTAGAGAGTTTTATTACATTTATGGATTCGTGCAATGAAAAAATACATTTCTAAATATTCATAGAATCTTGTGTTGCATTTTATGGAGTAAATTCTTTACACAATTGTTGTGGAGTACATATTTCTTCTACACATTAACTTGGTAGGCCTTGATAGTTTTATTGGAAGGTGCAACATGATGTATAAGAAAATACATAAATGATGGAGAAGGATAGAAATTAAGATACTCCAAACCTATTGTAGGAGAAGGTTAAAGAACATCAAAAATTTATTTACTTTGAGGTAAATAGTTCCCGAGTGAGGTAAAGAAGGATAATGAATACTTTGTGTTAATAATGTGGAATGTGAAAAGGGAAGGTGTTAAACAAGAAAAGATAGGAAAATAAATAATACCGCGAATGGTGAAATAAATATTTGAGGAGTTTATGGAATATATATCTACTCAAGGGTTACCACCTATAAGAGACATTAGTCACCACATAGATTTAATTCCTAGATAAATTTTTCCAAATAAGGAATCCTAAAGGATGATATTGTAGTGGAATGTGGATATACATAAACAAGTTTGAGAATTATTTGATAAGGGACTCATCGAGAGAGATTTTGATCCCATGAACAAATCTGGTAGTTATAAAACCTAAGAAGGGTGGTGAGTGGTGTGTGTATACAAGGAAAAATTAAACAAATGAAGAAATAAGCAAATAACAAACAGATGTAAAACTTCCATCAAGTGAGATTTAATGAGGTGATCCGGGACCCACCCAAACATTCACAAGAATGTAAAGGATTATGAATACCAAGGGATGGATGTGAATGAAAATGGATAGGATAAAATATGGTACATGTCCTAAATACAAGGAATGCGACAAAACCCAGTTTGAGGTGGTAGGATGGACAGGATGAAGGAACTATATAAGTGAATGTGCTAAAATGCCCCTAACATGAGAGGTATGTATGTATGGCTCGGTAATAAAATATATTCAAATGAAATCGATTCATAGGTTCTTTAATATATTTTCCATCTTGAGTGGATAGCTTGTATGCACTAGATCTGAATTTTGTAGTGATAAGGTAAGGACCAACCAATTTGGTTCAAATTTTCCTTTCTTGTCCCGATCTTTGGTTGTATTATTTTGATTTTATTTTAGAAAAAGGTAACCAATCTCAAAATCATGGTTTGATCTTCTTGTTGTAGCTGCGAGAAGCCGATTCTAATACACTTTAAGATGGTCCAAAGCATTGAGCCATTTTTCATCTAAGAGATCAATCTCGTAAAGGTGAGCCTGCGATAGTAATTTTCATTGATTAAATATTAAAGGGATACATGGAGTGATGGGAGCTCGACCTATATAGGTGACATAATTTCAAAGTTGTAGACAAAGGAGAATGGAAGTGGTTCATGTGAGAGTACAAAAGGATGTATGATAAGCCTGAGGGAAAGATAAAATTATGTGTGCCAATTACGGCCATGTTTATCAATAATTTTTTCATAATGGATTTTAATGTCTTGTTGGAAGCTTTAGCTTGGCCATTACATTGGGGATAGTAAGGGTGTAGTCTTTTATTCTTACTCAAAACCCTATACGCATTGGCACATCACTCAAACAAATCTAAGCGCTCACCCGAAGTGCATGAAGTACTAGGTCCCTCTTTTATGTCAAATTTATCAAAGAGTTAGAATGCATGAACATATATTCCATAATCATAACAACTAGATCCATGAGCTCAATTTGGAAACACACATAAATAAGTAATCATACAATTCATATAACCACTAAGATCAGATTCACCATATAGTTACTAGTAATAGAGACATCAACAATCAATATCCAACCATAATGATCCATTATATTAATTCACAATAGTTGAATACATATATATGACTTGTCATAAGTTAGGCACACTTAGAAACTAGCAATATAACCCTAACACATATGATCCTCTAAACCATGTAAATCAATATATATATATATATATATATATATATGGTGGGGAACTTTCCCATTGCACCCATGCACTCTCAAAATAGGTTGCATGCTAATAATATCCATGTGCCGCTATAAGATATCTATAGAATCATGCAAGCTCTACCTATTAATAGATCATCTATAGTTAACTCTAGTTCTGATCCTATTATTATCCCCATGCGCCTGTTTGAACTGCAAGTTCTTTCCTAAAAATAAACTCTTCCTGACTACCCAAACCTCCTTGTGTGTCACACACTCCAAGTCTATATTTATCTCCACATACCAAAAACTCACTAAGTCCTTTTCCTATCCACAATGATCCTTGTGTGCATCCCTTTCCATATTCCGCACACAAACCTTATTTTTCTAGTGCACTCACCATGTTTATCCTTCGTGTGTTCCTTCTAGGGTACTTCCATGCATTTATTCTATAGCTTATTCGTGTGGACATGAACCTCTGCATAGTTTAATTACTTAGCCATTTTATTGTGCCTAACATTACCCCACACTAGGTATGTTGTCCTTCCTTAGAACAACTATGTTTTATTACTCAAATAATAATAAATAATCCTCCAAGAATCAAAGAATGAAAGAATATATGTCAGTTTGTGCCAAATAATGAAATAATCCAAGTGCTAATGTGTAAAAAGGAGAGGGAATTCCTTATTCACTAATGCTTCTAATGTTTTCCACCCTCTAATTAATCACGTGCTTAAGTAAAGGCATCCCCTATAATAGCGGCGAACTTATTCAAAAGTCAAATCCTCACCCTTAGCTTTCATTTTTTCCACCAAAGTCTCCAATTGGTTTCCTACATAAGTTAGCACGTCCATCCTACACATAACTTGTGGGTAAAGTTATTTCATCTTATTTTTAATTGAGGCCCTCAACAAATCAATTACCTCACACTTATGCTCAACTTCTACCAAGATTATTTCTTGTTCTTCCCTATTTCCTTTATTCTTGGCCTAGAACTCTTTCGAATCTACCTCATCTTTTGCAATAACAAGCAAATGACTACATGATCTCTATCATCACAATTGTCATAGACAACTTCTACCATGTGAGTTGTTTATTTCACTAATTCAATTAACTCAATGTATTGTGTTATGGTGGCTTCAATTTTTATCTTTCCTACTATTTATGTCACGTCATAACTTCTTTTGTATATTCTAATGCAAGGGGTGGTTATTGAATTGTTATTATGTGTGTTAAATCCTCTAGACATTGGAAAGTGGATTCATAGTTGGTCTTATCAAGAGGGGCCAAATCTAGGCGCACTAGTAAGATTACATCAGCTATGTATTAGGAATTTTTGTAAGACGTGCATCTACCTTTTCTCATCCCTTAACACTTGCTTCAACTACACAATAATTTTTCCTTTTCCTTTATCTCTTTGTCCCTTTCTCTTATCTCTTTATTTTTCTCCTCTAGCTCCCTCTGCATAAACCATATATTGTTGTTCTTTTTAAAATCCTGAACCCACCTCCACTAATAGCTTGTTAAGCACATTGCATGCTTGTTCATCTATCAATTTTTAGGAATCAACTATCGGATTTATCTCTCTCGATATTTTTGACTCATGGGTATCTAGTAACGATTGGGTGCTCACTTAAAATTTTGGCTCCTCAATATGCGACTCAAGTGCCCAAGACAACATTTTCCTTATGTGTGGTAGTGCATCCTCCTTATTAAATGATGACCAAAAAATAGTTTGTCTGAAGGTATCATGCTCGATAACTCACACGCAAAACCTTTTTCATTGTTGGGATCTTCAACATACTACATTATAGGTCCTTCTGGGATGTATGCTCACCTCCTACTCTTTTAGCGAACACCCTTGGGGAAACCTACAACAAGGTTTGATTCTCCACCCATGATCCCTTAATGTTCTTCACTCCTTTCTTCTTTTGCATTACATGCCACCTCATGCTCTACCAAGTGTTCTATAATCTCTATGACCTCTTTTTCCACTCTGCTATCTAGCTCAGGGTCGGGAATACGCCTAGTCTCTTATGTTGTTGTCATCTCCAATATGTCGCATGAATTTTGATTATAATATGCTCCAACTTCTTCTTCTCTACCCATCTTCATGACATGTGTTTCCTCAAAATTTGTGCTCTGGTCCTCCTCATCTGACTCACCCACCGAATATACATGTGGACTCACCTTCGGCTTCCGTTATTCCTCACTCTCAGCCTCTTTGTCCTTCGGGATCTTCATCTCTTCAAAGTCCAAGGTACGGAATATTTTCTATTTCTTCTACACCGGAGACCTTCTCCTCAAAGGTTTCCTTCTTACATAGGTGCTTGTACATGCATCCTTCTCGTTTCTAATTTCTACCCTACGGGCGCACTTGGAATATGAGTTCTTTCCATACCTTTCCCTTTGTTCCTACTCACAAAAAGTATCTCTTCGTGCCCTCGATTCTTTGGTTCAACCTTCTATGCGAAGGGCTCATCAGAATACTTACATTATCCTCCATAAACACTCCATCAACAAACTGAGGCCTTAGATAAATATATATTCTTGCTGCATCCACTAAAGCTATAGGCAATGTAACTGGTTTCAACAAATGTATGCTTTATGATACATACTTCTCTTCATAGGCATGCTTCTTGGGGTAGAAAAGTGTTTGAAGCATCTCATGGTGCTCCTTATCCACTTTTCTCGATCAAATCTCAATTTCTACACCTCTTTAAATCTATTCAGTAGCACTCTAAAAGTAATGTGCTATAAAATCAAATGGGAGTTTACACCATGGGATTTTAGTTCCATCAGTTAATGTAAACCTCCCAATACAAAATTGTTGATAGAAAAAAATCGAAAACTCCTTCAACAAGGGTGGGCAACTCAGTTAGAATTCTCCACTCTACACCAAACACATCACTCATCCATATATACCATTTTTCCACACATGCCCTGTATGTTGGTCTCACCATATCAGAGATATACTTATAAAACCATTTTGTAGGTGAGGTATCTTCTACATGATACTCCCATATCTTGTCTTTTGGCCCATCGGCACCCCAATTTCAGAAAACACTATCACCAGTAAGATGTTTCCAAATATAATTTTATCACCATTGCATGCAACATCAATGATATCTTATGTTATAATGGATGCAATATTATATATGGTTCCTTATGATATTTTCTTGCATACATACAACCATCTTTTATTCACTTGTGTCCATATTTCTTGTCCACTCAGCTTGGTGAGTAAGCGTGCGGCCATCCTCATGATAGGATCATTCAACTTAACATCATCAAACACACCCTCATTTATTGTACTCAAATTCCACTTCATTTTTCTTCACCTCAACATCATTAGATAAGTCATCTTAAAAATAATTCCCAATAGTAATCAATCCAATATACTTCTTAAACAATTGTGTTGCAATGCGCATCCTTCTTCCTACAAAATATAAATAGTCCTCATGTATGTGCGACATCAACCACTGATATAATCTCTCAGGATTCCCAAAGAACAGAAGCTCATACAGTTGCAATAGTCCAACCTTCTTCAATACCCTCTTCACCTCATCATCATATACCGGCTTATCATCTAGGGTTCTTTCCTCATCAGTCGAACAATTTCTATTGCCATGTCGCACGCTATCAAATTTGTTTGATGGTTATAATCACTTATGGCCATGCTCCTAATATGAGATACCCATTCTTTTCCCATCAATACTCCATATGGGTACTGCATCTCTGAATACCACTTTTCCTTAACGTCGAATGTAGGGGTCGGATTTTCTTTTCCCTTTCCACTCTTCTTTGGTGACACGGTTACTACTTTCCTTGGTTCCATTTCAGTCATGTAAAATCAAAATATTACCTTGGCCCTTTCTCTCCTTAGTACTTCAAACCTCTTTCCACAAACCTTAGGTGCAATACTACTATAATTATCCACTCAAACTTTGTATTTCATGCCCTAATTCTCGAAACCCTAACTAGAAAAATCTTGTTTCCTTCAAAAATCCACTTTACTCTATCTCAAACTATGGGGTTCCCTCCAATGGAACTAACTCCTCCCACGGTCATGTTCTCCTTTGCCCTCCGGTTCAAGATTCTTTAGCTTGGCACTTGATTTCTCTCCAAATTTCTCAAGTTTTCCCTAGTGTCGCACAAAGCATTCAAAATTTTTACACAAGGTAAGGTAAAAATGTTTTTACCCTAAAATTATATTTATAGACGTTTAAATTTTACACGTATTAATTACTTTCCAACCACCAAGATATAATTGTATTTAATTATGCCTTTCCACTTTTCCTGCCTTTTCCACAGTTTTCATTGCGCTCAACAAGTGCATTCATCACGCACTATAGTCAGAACCTTCGCGTGTAAACTACTTTGATCAGACCTCATTTTACATGCTCAATGCATCAAATTAAATCACCCTCTCGCACCTTATAATATGTAGCTATTTATGTCATTGTCTACCTCGAGTTACACTTTGTGTGCTTACCATACATGGATTTTCCCTTTGGCCTCATATGTGTTACCACTATTCTTATTATAACACCTTATTAGCATCTTTCAAAGAACCAACATCACCAACAATATCCATGCTCCTTCTCTCTCTCTCTCTCTCTCTCTCTCTCTCTCTCTCTCTCTCTCTCTCTCTCTCTCTCTCTCTCTCTCTCTCTCTCTCTCTCTCTCTCTCTCTCTCTCTCTCTCTCTCTCTCTCTCTCTCTCTCTCTCTCTCTCTCTCTCTCTCTCATGCTCTTGATTTCCTCCTACCCCACACTAATTGTATGTGTGGTCCTCTACGCATGAACTCACATATATGGTAATCAGCTTTAGGCACACAAGCGTGCTTATTACAACAAAACACAAAACTAAATTGACAAAGCATAACAACAATGAAAGGAAACACATAAAATAAATGCATTAAAGGGAAACCTAATCTAAATGGAAATATTACCTTATTAAAAACACCAAGAAGACTTATTTATAGTAGGGCTTCATCCTACTCCCATTGAAGTAACCAGTAAGAAATTATCACCCAATGCCTATAATTGGCAAGTGCTAGATTCCAATATCTTTACATTCTACAAATTGTCCCAACCAATGAGCTTTCAGCTTCCCACGGTGGCACGTAAACTTTGAATCATACAGAAGAACCATCTTTCCCACCTCAAACTCCTTTTTCTTGATATTTCTATCATGCCATGCCTTCTATCTTTATTTTTTTGTCTTTTGACTCCATCGAGCAATGACACACCATTCATCCAACTACATCAACTTGCATATGAGCTCTTCCACCACTTTTCATCATCCGTGCCTCCCACGCACAACATGCAGATACAAAACATACACTCAACTAGCAAAAATCCTCAGTGCCAAACACCAACTGAAAGGGTGTGGCCTTATTTAACCTCTTATATGTAATTCAATATACCTAAAGTACAACATAGTCTTTATCATCCCAATCCTTCCATCCAACATCAAAAATATTTGTTAATGTCTATCCCAATATCTTGTTGAACACTTTAGTAGTCCCATTGGCTTGTGGGTGATAGGGTGTTGTCTTATGATGCACCACCATAAATTCTACCAATAATATCTTGATGGTCTCATTCAAAAAGTGTGTGCCCCTATCACTTGTAAGACTTAACGGACATCCATACCGACTGATAATGTTCTCCCATAAGAATCCCACTATTGTACCAACATTGCAATCATTCAGAAAGCACCGATTATGCCCACCTTGTCAAAAAAATTATAATAGTTATGATGTAGCATGTGTCAATCCTACGCATGGGTGGGGAAATAGGACCCACAAAGTCAATTTCCCATTTTTCAAATGGTTCAGCACTTGTAATAGGCCTCAAAGGCATCTCATCTCTTGTTCATGGCTTCCTAAGGTGCTGAAAATGGTCACACACTTCGACATATTCTTTAACATCTTTATAGAGAGTCTCCCACCATAATCTAGCCATCAAAATCTTGCGTGTGGTGAAATCTCCCACATAATTTCCACCTGCAATCCCACCATGAGCTTTTGTCATTATCCCCTTGCACTCATATTCCAAAATACACTGGAATAAAACCTCATCATGACCAATTTTATACAAGTCTCCACCCATCAACTGATAGGGCGGCGTGCATATTGCAAGTTGCTTCATTTCCAAAGTTTTCAACCCTCGAGCACTTGGATAGTGTGCAAGAACACCAAAGTCCTCGAGTTCGGTGGGTACTTGCTTCAATATGAGAAATTGTGCATCCGGCCTTTTGTCCTCAATGCTTTGTGCATCCTCACTAGAATTGATCCTTGACAAGTGGTCAGGTCTGAGTTGCTTTTTCCTAGTTTTACTACAACTTTAAACTGAAAATTTTGAAATAGTAAGATCCACTTGCATATGCACCCTTGTAAAACAAGATTATGTACCAAATATTTAAGTCCCATATGGTCTCAGTAAAGAAAATGAAAGGTGTAGCTAACAAGTATTTCCTCAACATGTGCAACGTGTAAATCATAGATAAAGCCTCACGCCCAGTAGTTATATAATTTTGTTCAGCTGGTGTTAACTTCTTTCTTGCAAAATAAATGGGGTGGTCCACTATTCCCTCACCTAGCCTAAATGGGCCAATACCACACCAATTTACATCCTAAGCATCCACATGAACATGGAGTGGTTTTTCCTTGGAAGGAAAAGGAAAAATGGGCGAAGAAGTGAGTCTTTCCTTCAATGTCTCAAAATCTATCTGTTGTACCTCATCCCAATGAAACTTTCCTTTAATATTCAACAATTCTTCCAAGGGCGCAGCAATATTAGCACATACTTTAATAAACATTTTGTAATAACATGTATGTCCTAAGAACCCACATACCTCACTTCGATTGGTAGGTTCATCTAAGCCTAAAATAATTGTGACCTTAGCAGGATCTACCAACAAGCCTTCTTTACATATGATATGTCCCAATAAAGTTCCAAAGGGTGTAGAAAAGATACACTTCTTAATGTTCAATGAGATACTCAATTTTCTACACCTTTTAAACATAAGTCTCAAGTTTTCACATTGGTCCTTCACCAAACCATATACTATCTCAATCATCCAAATAAACCTACAAAAACTTGTGAATGAAGTCATGAAAGGCTTGTACCACGATGCACGAAAACACTACATGCACGTTTTTCAATCCAAAAGGCATCATGGTGTATGCAAAACTTCCCCACTCTATGGTGAAAATGGTCTTTTCTTGATCTTCCTTAGAAATACACACCTGATGATAACCAGAGAACCCATTTGTAAAGAAGTAGATATCACACCCAGGAATGCCTTCAAGTATCTCTTCTGTAAATGAGGTGGGAAAAGGATCAATTACACATGAATCATTCAACTCCCTATAATCCACATAGATCCTTATCCGCCCATACTTTTTGATGTTGATGACCATGGACTCACCCATTCAAATTCCTGAATAGGCTCAATAATACAAAACTTCAACATTTTATTAATTTCTTCTTTCACTTTCATGTGCAAATTAGTATTCATCCCGTAAGGTCACTTCCTAATCGGGTGCACGCCTTCTTTAAGTTTGATTCGCATCTCCAAGTTAAAGAAGGGTGTAATCCTTTCAATTCATGATATCCTCTTGGAAATAAATCTGTAAGTCGCGCAGAGCTCAATAATCTTAAGAACCTCCCGCTTTGACCAATAGTCACCAATGATGGCCTCTTTGGGCTCAGTATATGTCCCAATGTTGACTTTATTCATTTCCATAGGTTCATGATACACACACGCCTTTACATCGGCTATATCCATGACCTAGCATGTACCTTCAATGTGACTGACATCCAAGTTATTATCTTCATCATCTTTACCATCTATTACGCATAACAGTTTACACTTCTCTTTTTCTTCCCAAGCGCAGACCATCTCTTGTTCTTCACTTTCTTCAAGGTCAAGTTGCACGCCTCTAGATCCAATTCCCAAAACATATCTAACAATATTTCTTCAGATTTGTGTTATCCTCCATGGTAAGGTGCTTTATAATCTGCACCGCTTCATCGACCTAGGGTTTAGTTAAAAATAATCAAAAGTATGAATCATAACCGAGGTCATATCCTGCCAATTTTTTTGTTACTCTTGTTAACTCTGCATGCACATACCATACACACACGTAGCTACCTAAGGTAGCGTAGAAATTTTATACCTAGAGTGATGGTGGAAAGGCTTCTTGCCTCAATCCAAAGTATCTCACACTTCGAACATGGTGCGGCGAATCCTTCCCATGAAATTCACATATTTGTGAGGGTACATTGCTCCTAAGAAACCTAGTAGAGAAAGTGATTCTCACTTCCTGCCACTCCACAAGGTTATCTCTGTGTGTAATCCACCAAAGGTGTGTTGCAGTAGTCCCATATAGAATAAATACAAGCATATTCATTCTATCTCCTTCATTTTTCCACCACATTCCATGGTGTGCAAGAATACGTCAAGGTTCCATTCACCAGTCTACCAAACTACCTAGTTATGATCTAAGCATCGAACATCGCACAACCCGACTACGTGAGTAACAATATTCTTGATCTCCCATCCTACTACTTCATATGTTCCATGTGCCCAATTGTCACAAGCAACACTGGTGGTGTCACTAACTAAATGAGCATCATCCCATTGTATCACTCCCTCCTTAGATGGATCATTTACTTCAAGATCTATCACCGTGCACACGTAAATTTTGTTCAAATCCTCTTCACCCAAGGGATCAAAATAGGGAACAACCTTTGCATCTCACAACAAAGATAATGACATGCTCTTCTTTATTCTCAAAGATAATGTACCCCTTTTTGAAGAATGAATCTACATTATTTGTATAACACTAAGGGTGCCCAAGCAATGTTAGGAAGTTATCTTGCCTCCATAGCTTCAATACCTCAAAGTCCTCAATAAACTTGGCCCCCTAAATCATGATAGTAGCATCCTTTAACACTCCAATAGGGTTGGCCCTAGTTCTATGTTCCATGTACAACACATTTGTAGAAGGCTATAATGGTGGTCTTCCCATCTAATCCCAAGCATCTAAAAGAGACATTGGTATGCCTCCTTTCCAACTCATTTAGTTTTAATGTTAAAATTCCCATTTCGTTAGAATTACTAGTTTTTGAATTGGCTAAAGTAGTATAAGATGAAACTTTTGAGAATTCTATTGAGAAAAGAATAATGTATCTAACTAAGTTGGAGGAAAAGATATTAAAAGTGTTTAACATTATTACTGAACATCAGAGAAAAGTAATGAAAATATTTTTTAAAAAGGTCAAGCAATGACAGTTCCAAATAGGATATTTGGTTCTATTATGGGATAAGATAAGACAACCAAAACGAATGCATGGAAATTTTATAGAGAGAATCGTTTAAGATTGTAGAGAAAATAATTTATGTCTAATTTACTTGATGTAACACATATTCCATTGCTCCACAGTGGGTAATACCTCAAGTTATTCAAACAGTGAAACAAAATGATCCATGTATGCATATATGTTTTCTTTTCTTTATTTGTTTCCCTTATTGTTTTACTTTCTTTTTTTATTTGTTTTTCTTTCTTGTCCTCGTTTTTTCAGTCTCTACTTTCCTTTTCTGGGTTTCGTGGTGTGGTATTGGTTAAATTTCAATAAACTAAGACTCCATAGCCCAATGAACAAGACAATTAAAGGGTCTAAGGCTCACTTTTCCTTTTATCTCCTTGTATAGTTCCTTTGTAAGTTCCATTACTTTAAATCATGATCCAAAAAGTTTACGTCTGACTTTTTGAGATAAAACTCAGGACTCTTGGTGTCCATTAAATTTTAGAGGATGGTCGGTAAAAAAGGAAGTGGCATCGCTTCTCCACAATGTTTCCTCATCCGAAAAGAATTAAGTTCACACCAAAAACTACAGTCGAACAGAGACAACAGTTCCAAAGACTGGCATGGCTGACACAAATACAAATGACCCACCTACAGTCACAGAGACAACGTTGGCATTCATACAAATTATACAAGTGACCTATTCCAAACAAATACAACAATGTTACACAGGAAAATATCTTTTTCTAGTGTCATTGCAAGCCAAACGGGTGTTCCTCTGTTATATGTTTCTCTTGAGGTGGTGATGTCAAAGTACTATGGTTAGAATGAGCAGTTTTTGGGTTCTAAATTTAATCTTATAAATGAACTCCATGGTGGTTCTGTTAGATGCTTAGTTTAAGCCCGTGACAAAAGGATGACTAGATTCATAAGTTTCTCCCACTACCAAATAAGGAATGCTTGGAGGTAGGCCGATTATATATTATATCCTTCGGTCAACAATGAAAATTCACTTTTGGAGGAAAAGGATGTTTTAAATATTTAATTAATTTGATCATCAAGTTACTTTGATATTGCATTCATTTTGATATAAATTCAAGTTGAGTAAACTTGAGGTCGGTAATGAGTCGCGTAGTTTTATAAATACATTTGAGAGCATGAGCCTATATAAGGTTGTATTGTAAGTGTAAAGGGGTTTTGTTATCCAAACACATGAGAAAATTGGACAACGGGGTCCTATTACGAATAAATTATGACATTCGTCCTAGGGGCCCGTTTCTGGTCATCATGGAGATAAAATTATTAAAATAATTAATAAATTGATAATTGAGCTCACCTAGACAACTCAGGCTCAACTCAGTGATAGCTCATGCAGGTACTCGGTTGCAACATGCCAAGCAAGTCGATGTGAGCTCGACAAAAGAAAGGTGAGTTGGGTTTAGATGATGGCTTAGTCAATGCAACCGACGAGTCAAAATTTCAGAGCTCGCTTGATTGAGCTTGTTGATGTTAATGCAAGGATATCAACATTTAAGATGTTGACTCAGCATTAGGTCATGGCAGAAATCAAGAAATCGTGACAGAGAGGAATGATTGGGGGCATGGATAGCATGACCGATTCGAACATACCACGTTAAATTGAATCATGCTAAGGGCTCGTGGAGAGTGTTGCATCTGGGAGAGGCTTGGATGAATTGTTGAAACAAAGTGATTCTTTGGAAAGATGTAACTCGGTTCAATTGGAGGTCGCAGGGTCAGCTAATTTTTAGGGAAACATCTCAAACATTGGCTCGTTGAGTCGGGTACCTCCGTATATTAATCCATGCATAAGAGGATCACAATCATGTTCAAAAGAAACTCGTCCTTGACACAAATGATCTGAAAATGAAACGATTCGGTCAAGTCGAGATCTACATGAAAGGGAAGATTGCTTTGAATGACGAACTCATAACCGAAAGCTCGCAAGATTATAAAGCACGAGTTCAATTCATTTAGATTTCGAACGTCTCAAGGAAGAATAGCTCATGATTGAGCTCGGGAGTTTGGAAGTAACATTGCAGAGAAGTCCATTTGCTGAGTCACGGAAAATCCACTTGACAACAGAAAAAGAGCTAGCTCGGCATCAATAGTTCAAAACACAGATCGGTGGGAAGTTTGGTGATATAATCCCACAACTCGACGTGTGAGGCGATAGGAAAAGTGAGCCACCATGGGGTCTCCGTACAATGAACTTGTGAATGACTCGGGCCGATAGAAATGATCGGGCCAAGCCGTTGGTGCAGCAAGGTAGAACTCAAGAGATTGATCCATGTGCAGAAGGTCGCAGGGTTAGCTAATTTTCAGGGAA
Organism: Taxus wallichiana var. yunnanensis; assembly: GCA_018340775.1. Taxonomy (NCBI): domain Eukaryota; kingdom Viridiplantae; phylum Streptophyta; class Pinopsida; order Cupressales; family Taxaceae; genus Taxus; species Taxus wallichiana. Next base: position 719,951,955 of record CM031234.1, on the reverse strand, counting down.
AGCTCGAGACTGTGTAAAAACATGTCAAAATATGAATCAACAATGATTATAGCTCCTAAGTGACTCAGTGTACAACTCAGAAATTGTCGATGAGATAGCTCTGAAAGAGCTCGAGCACCTGAAATGACCCAAGGAGCAAGTTTGGGGAACATTGTGGGAGAAATTCAAATCATGGCTAGGTGGAAATATGAAGATGTCGAGCCAGTGGGAGTTTTGGGGTCAATAAGCTATGACATCCACAACCTAGGCGGAAAAGATGTATAAATCTCGCACCAAGGCATGAACAGGGGAATTCGGGAAATCATTCCCAAGTGGCGATACATGACGGAAAGCCAAGGTGTATTCCCCACATGCAGAGATTCATGCGAGAATGGTCAAGTGGAAAACTAAAGGGCAAGGCCATGGAGCATCCTCGACTTGGAAGAATGACATGCCAAGTCTATTGATAAGCAACCATCTCGTTTGGAGAATGTGGGAGGTGATTTTGGCAAGGCGTTGAGAGGATTAAATATCAAGTCGTCGGCTAATATGGGAGGCCCGATTAATACGTTAACATGGCGAGTTAATCACTCAGGAATCGTTGGAAGACTTGGTGTTCTGGCTAGTTCAAGACTCTTCATACAATGCAAGATTTTCAGAAATATTAGAGGCATGTGAGCTAATGAGATCAAGCTTAGATTATAGGCAAGTCAAGTTTGGTGTGGAACCCAATCAATAACCATGCGAAATGTAGACCTCACGTAATTTGGCGAGCCACTCAAGAACTCGAACATGACTGACTAGGTCCATGCTTGAGCCAAGATAATACTATAGGATTTGAGTCATGTTCAAAATGCTTAGCAAGGGTGAAGACCTCAAGCCATGCTCAAAAGATAGTGGCTCACTTTGTGGAGAAATTTCCATAAGTCCAAGTTTGGCTTGCGAAGGAGCTTAGAATTTGGCGCAGAGATCACTTAATGAGTTCAAGACGAGTCACTATAAGGTTAGCTCACGAAATGATGTGGTCATGATTGCTTAAGTGAATTGATTACAAGGAGTCAAGTCTGTAGATATCGATCATCGTGGGATGAGCTCACGATAGATAGATCTTAACTCTGGGAGCCGATTCAAAAATGAGCCATGTAGGTTACGAGCTCAACTACGCGATCTGATACAAAGACTAAATAAATGGTAGATATAGCTCAACAATGATGTCTCAGTTCGATGCAAATAAAATCTCAATCACCTCAAAGATGAGATCAGCCCCGACATTGTATGAAGCACTCAATGTTAGTGCAACATGGTTAAGACTCGACCTATTGAGTCAAGAAGGAGAAATCATGCAGTTTATACTAGGTGCAAGATTTTATAGTTGGCTTAGGAAGACATGGTTTGGTGAGTCATTAGAAGGAAATGTGAAGACGAGCTATGGCTCGGTGCATAGAAAATGAGTGAGAAGACTTCCGAAGGTACTCGCATAAGCACAAAAATGAACTAGGTTTCCCACATAGGTGAATGAAGCATTACTTTAACTTAGCACCATGGATGAAACAAATCTTGGTGGTAGAAGCACTACGGGCTTGTAGATCCAAGTCACAAGCTACAAACATGCAAGAGGAGCTTGATTTGGTGCATGGAGATTGGTCACGGTGGTGGCGAACTAGCTCGGTGAATAGGGAATAGGATCTCAAAGAGTGAACTAAGCCGTTATGATGCTAGACCAGCTCGATGCGGAAGTGGAAGGGATCTTGTTTTTCATAGAAGGTGATCCAACGAACAAAGGAAGAAGTAAGTGTGGCCTTCATTAGGGTGAAATCGATGTTATGTCTACTCGCCGTGCTCGTGGGGGTTGTGACGAACTTGTGCGGAAAGCTTAGACAGACAAGCGGTGAAAGTAAAGCACTTTGATTTGCAGGGAGCTCATCGCATGATAATAATTGGAGATGATCCCGCCATAGTCGAATACAAGGGACCGTACTACCAAGATCAAGTTGTGATGAGCTCATGTCGATCTCGGTTGGTAGAGAACTCAGTGACTTATGGTGAAGGCCGAGTTGGCTCGAGTTAGCAGGAGACGCCAAACTTGGAAGATAGATGTGAAGAAGAGCTCAGTCTAGCTTGCAATACTAACTCGACATATAATGAAAGCTTCAAATCAAGTAGCTCAATCTATTAATGAAAACAAGCCCAAAATAGTAGGACCGAGGAGAGTAGGGTAATGTGTAGTAGCTTGGTGGGCTCATGAGAAGAGTTCAAACGACTGAGCTATGTCAACAAATGGTGAGCTATTGGCCGAGTCATTCGTATGGTTGTTGAGTTAATGAGGAATGATGAGCTGGAAAGGAAGATGAACTCAATGGAAAGAGTTGGATGTTGTCTCGATGCATCACCAAGGATGATCTGAGATGAAGCCAATTTTCTCGATGATGAGGTTGTGGTAGAGCTCGATAGATTCATGAGGAAGCTCGACTCTCTGAGTTGAGCCATGTAATGAGAGAGAGCTCGTCGAAGATAAGCCGACCAAGCATGTGTTGAGGCCAATTCAATGCAAAAGGGCTTAGCTCATGTCACAGGAGTAGGGGTTTAACTTGGTGGTGAGCTCGTTGAAGAATCTTGGTCGCAGGTGTGGGAGCTCAACTCGGTTTCGCGATGAAGGACGGAGGAGTTCACACCAAACTTGGTGAGTTGGCTCAGGTGAGCCTACCACCAAGGAATAATCAATATCTTGTTGTTATGGCACGAAACCAAGTTTTTCCCTTTTCAATGCAATATCTAGATTTTTGCCAACCCGCTACAATTCAAGCATAAAGAGTACAACAACATGACACAAATTAGAAAACTATCCTTATTCCAAAAGAGTAATATTCATTTTTTACATTACATGTGTGTTTATGTATTAGAGTCACAACATAACAATGATTATCAACTCTTGAATATGAAAAATTCATTAAGGTCAATTAATATTTTCCATTCACATTCAATTGAAATAAGCTTAAGAAGACATTCTTAGAGGAACGATGCTCAAGCAAGGGATCGTCATATCAATACTAAGGAGGGTCACCTATGTGTATCCAAATTCATGAAAGCTCACATTTAACTTGGTATGTGGTCTACACATTAATTACTCAAACTAAATAGATTATTGATCTCATTAAGAGGTAGTTTCACATTTAGGATCTTTTTGCATAACATCAAATTATCCTTTACACAAGCCATGCGCGATTTACTTCATGCAACATTTATAATTTATATTATAGCTATTATTAACCAAAGACAAACATTTCAACTTGAGTTTTAAATGAACTAGTCTAATCCAATTTTAACTCAGGGTATTAGTGCATATCATGTTACCAATATGCCTCTTCACCATTTAATAATTACATTTACAAAATACACTATAATAAATTAATTAATTACATTTAATTGAATGTGATTACAAGACTTGAATGACCTTAATCATTTTCATTTTTGTTGTAATACCCGTATTCTATCACAAAAAAGGGTCAGCACGAAGCTGGTATGGATTCACCCTTTCTTATCTAGTTATTGAAACATACTATTAAATACTTTCCCATGCCGAGATATTAAACTAGGCTACATGCTAATTTCTCCTATTTTTGGAGTTAACGGTAAAAGATCTATTATTAACGCTTGTTTTCTTTTGTATTTCTTATGTAAGGGTGCATGGCTATTATTAGCATGTAGCCTAGTTTTCTAAAAGGGGAAATAATGAATTGAACCCTAGAAGCACATGCAATAGCCTAGGATCCACACAAGGAAAGAATGAAAGAAATTGGGAAGCTCATTGTGCGTAAAAATGGATTACATGGAGGGAATGGTCTCTAGCATGGCTAACATTGTTAGGATCTTACGTAATGAAAAATAAAACATGACTCATGATGAGTTGGAAGCCGTGGTTACAGATGTCCCGGATAAGACAGTGAAGTGTTGAGTGATTAGCAGGAATTAGAGGCAGAGATTAAAAATAAATATCCAGAGTTAATCCTTCCTATAAAAGAGCAAGGTGTCGAGTAGTCTTCCATTATTTTTGTACAAGTACTTACCTATTCTTTCATTCATTATTCTTTATTCCTGGAGATATAAGTTGTGATTACCCATTTCCGAGGGCGGAAATGACATTAGTGTGGGGTAATGTTGAGCGGATGAAATATAGCTCAAGGTTGAAAGCACGAAAGGTTTGGGCACACGGAAGTATAGCAACACATAGGGCATGCCCAGGAACAAGTTAAAAATAGGACTTAGCCACTTTTGTAGATTAAGGCTATTTTTGGGACATGGAATGCGAGCACGCAAAGGTATGGAGGCTTCTTAAGATACACAAGGCTATTTTGGGCTAACGGAAGATCAAGCGCCATGCAGAGTTTTGGAGCTAATAATAGGATCTAAACTAGGAGTTAACGTAGAAGATCTATTATTAACACTTGCATGCTTTTGTATTTCTTATGTAAGGGTGCATGGCTATTATTAGCATGTAGCCTATTTTTGGAAGGTGCATGGGTGGTGAAGGGAAAGTCCCCACCCCTATAAATATGTATTGATTTGCATGGTTTAGTAAGTTTGTGATTATTGTAGTGTTATGTTGTGAATTTGTTAGCGCACATAACCATGGTGACTTCATGATGTATGTAAGAATCTTCTAAGTTTTATAATTTAATAGATGGATCTTATTGGCTGGATATTGGTGTTGGATGCAATTGAACAAGGATCTTGTATGGTAAAATTGATTATAGTGATTGTTTAGTTATTCCTTCATATGGTTTAGATCTAGATCTAGTTTATGCATTGTGGTTTAATTGATTATTTGTTATGGATCTGAAATATACTTGTAATCATGCTAACATCTTGAACAAGCTACTCTAAAGAGGGACCTGGTACCCTTGCGCGCTTCGAGTGAGTGCTCACCCAAGCCGAGTGATGTGTCAGCATGCCTTAGGCTATTTACAGTGAATTATATGCTACATCAACAGTCCTAGGGGTAATAGTGATGGGTAACCAAATACACCTCATCGGAGGAATCTGTCAGCAATCATATCCTTAGCAAGTAGTTCATGTGGATTTTAGGCTATCGATAGAATAACCAAGAGCCTTGATGAAATCTAATGGGGCCACACGCGTGCTTGTTCCCTCATCAATGAGAGCACGCTTGACCGAAGTGTGACCGATATGAACTGAGATGAAAAGTGGCAGATTGTCTACACGAAACAAGAGCTCATCTAGGATCTTTGAAGCGATGGGAAAACATATGCATGAATGAGCATCTATGATGAGATCAGTATGAAGTAAGAGTTCCTCACATTGTTGGAAAATAATTTCTTCTTAGCCATACAATGTAGAACTTCCCTAGAGGGGGGAAAAGGGATGTTCATGTCAAATAGTGAATTCATGAGAAACTAATGATGGTGAGGCAATGTACACATAAGCTCCAAGAAGGGAACTGAACCAAAAAATTGGGAAAGTGCTTTAAGAGGATCCCACTCATCATGATTGGACTGTGCAGTAGGATGAGAGTGTTGGGATTCTTCATAAACAGATCTAAAATGAGTAGGGGTATTTAGAGAGACTTCTGAAACTAATTTTTCTCACCCTATGCCATTGTCCCTATAATTTTGATTTGCATAGGGGTTGATGATGTCTATAGACATGGATCCAAATCTAGACACAATCGAACCTGTAGGATAATTTCCACAGGGGCCGATGACGTCTGGAGGAGGTAGGTTTTTGTTTTGAGGAGCTTGATTCTGAGGTACAGAAGGATAGATGACTATATGAGTCCGAGGTTGGAATGCTACAAGATACTTTGGTTCTACATAAGCTATGACACATTTTACATCGTTGATTGCAATTGTATTTTTAGGAGGGTAATTTGTGTCAACTACATTGGTTGTAGCATTCTCTTGCTTCTTATAACTTTCAACGACATCATGATTGGGCATAGGATTAGAGAAGATCTTTAAGTTTTCATTAGCCTGATTGATGGCTTCATGATGTTCCTTATTTTTGTCGTGTCACAAGCTTTGACCACTTCGGTCAAACACTCATGAGTGATGGCATCATAATCAAAGTTGGGTCCTAAGAAGAAGTTGATGGCATTCATTTGGAGTGCACAATAATTCTCATGTGAGTGACCCCAATTAACGTGCCACCAACAAAACTTACTCTCATCATGTTAATGAGGAATGGGTCGAGAAGGATCTAGGATTATGGTAAACGGTTTAGGCAACCAAGTTACCAATTTACCAATGCTTCAACTTTTCCTTACTCATTGGTTGATGAAAGCTAGGTTGGTTCTTGTTGTTGGTCGATGTTGAAAGTAGTCCTATTTGAAGAAGTGACAAGAGGAAGAGTATCTGAGACTTCATCATCCATCGCGTTCTTGTTCTTATAGAGTTTAAGGATTTGGACTTGTTTACTAGCTTGTGTCTTAGGAGGAGCTTTCTCAAATTCCCTCATGAGATAGTCTTGCATTTTGTCTTGTTCAAAGGCCTCTTCTAGGGAAGTGGGAGAAAATGACCTCACCTTGTATTGAAGGCGAGGTTCAAGATCTTGTAAGAAAAGTTGGAAGATGTTACCATTAGGCATATTACGCTCTTCCCGTGTAGATAGAGTCTTTCAGGTCTTAATGGATGCTTGTGCTAATTTATTCTCATATTGTTGGAAATTGATGATATTGTTGATGTCGTTTTTAGTAGATCATGATATTAGAATTCGTTTACTAGGGATGTCACTAGGGACTCTAGCTCAACTATAGAATTAGGAGGAAAAGTATGGTACCAATCTAAAGCATCTTTTGTAAGTGTCTTTGCTAGGGGTTTGGTGGTCGCGTATGAATTAGTCCTTATACATTCCATGTAAATATTTCCAAAGGCTTTCATATGAAGGGTGGGATTAGTAGACCCATCATAAGAGATAGATGGAGCAATGCCACCAATATCCATACTAGCAATATAGGGTGCTAAATACTCTTGTTGGATTGCTCGTAAGACTTTGTTCTGAATGGGGGTGTGGTGCCCCAAGATCTTGTTGGAGAGTGGTTGACTAACTAAGCCATGTTAGCTTGCATTTAGAGAAATTGATCCGTCGTAGTGGATTGTTGTTGGCTCATTTTGTCAATGAGTTGGAGAATGAGGTTGATAGGGTTATAATTGGAGGCATTTTTAGATGAACCCGTTTCAGCAACTTTCCCCTTTTTCTACCCTATGGTCAAGCTATTCAGAGACAAATTCAAGAAGGTGTTTGCCAAATATTTCTTCTGATTCACCCTTGTATTGAGGAAACCGAGATATAGGTTTAAAACTATCTTGTGTTTTACATTTTGATTAGTATTAGGGAATAAAAATATATATTTCTTTAATGTTTATTTAATATAATATTTATTTAAGTTCTTGGGGTAGTGAATATGCGTACACATGTTTTGTCTTTTGGATCTATAAGAAATGATGAAGATTCAATTTTGTAAATATTGCTCGACATTTATGCTTCTACAACAAACAAAACAATTTTTTTCTTGGTTGCATGTGGGAGTTAATGTCCCCTATGCTTCAATGTGATAGACGTGTATTTTATTAATCATTTAAATTTATCAAATTTTCTACCACCCTTACAGCATGTGCCAAAATTTATTCTAAGTATTCCATGTTTCATGTTCTGAATACTAATTTTTATTTTCATTATGTTTATAGTTTTATTTCTTGCATTAATTCAATGTTTGTTATTAAAGCATATAAGAGTGCATTTGTGGTAATCCCCAAAAAGAACAAAGCCATTAAAATAAGGTTTTTTAGGTTGGCGGTTATCAAGAGAGTTCTAATACTCAACAATCATTTGTATTAATTTTTAGTATCTAAATTTGTAATGACACAGTTATAATTTAATTTTAATCTAAATATTAGTGTGTACACGAGGCTAACAATGGCCAATTGGAATAAAATTCAACTAGAAAGAAAATGTTAAAAGAAAAATAAATAAGCGAGGTTTTTAGAGTCCATTATAGTATAGGCAGATTTGATGGAGGAGGGATTTGAGCTAGTGGTAAATTTCAATTGGGCTAATCATCTCCCATGGATTCACATGCTAAAACCCCCTTTGAATTCACTCATGTTTTGCATTTTTGCCACGTGGATTAGGATCTTTGGGAATATAATCAAAGGTGCAAAGATGTCTCCCTAAGCTTGTTGTGTTCTCGTGTACCTTAAGAAGCCAACTAGACATTCTTGTTATCAAACTTTTGGGCATACAATACTTCCCAAGGAAACCCGCAAAGACAATTTGAGGTCCCACACCGAATTCTAACTCCATTCAATTTCAAGTCCCTTACCGAAAATCACTCCAAATGATTTCAAGTCTTGTGTTTGAATGACATTTGATATCATGAATAGCCATAATAATAATGAATCCATTTTTGTCATTTATGGTTGGAAGGAAGAATGTCGGTATATAGGTTAAACGTTGATTTTAATGTGAACAACTTTTTCCATGTTCTTCACGTAGTCTTCACTGTCCAAGGAACAAATTCTCAAGCCTTTCGCTAGTAATTTTCACCTTCCATTGTCAGGGAATGCCCAAAAAGTTGTCGCTTCTTTCTTCAACAAATTTACATAATCACGAGAAACAAAAAAACAACATGAAATCGAAGAATCGTGTAAACATTTCTTCTAAATCTTATTATTCTTTTGTTTCACATGCCAAACAATCGATCGATGGCCTTTTATGCTCCCAAGATATGAGAAAATAACAAGAACAATGTCAGTCGCATCTTCAAACACCGGTGAGAATAACAATTTTACCAACAAAAAAGTCGACTTAGGCATTCTCAAGGATTTATGTCTCGTACCCCATTTTACCTTCAAAGAGTTCGCACAAATGACACATGGTCTATATATATATGACTTTTGGAAACAAAGAAGATGATCACTTATTTTCCCTCCTAACATTTTCCCTTCCTTTGTAATTCTCCTCCTTTATCACCCCCTTACAATTTTTCTCCTTTACTCCTTCCAGACATATCAATTGCATAACTTCCTTGCGATTACTAATAAACATTAAAACCTTTCTTGAAAACAATAAAAGTATCTTAATAATTAATTTGTTCCTTTAGCTCGTAAGTATTTGCCATTTATACCTAGGCATGCCACTTGTAATGATTATTCTTTACTTCACGATAAAGAGATTCAAATTAAAGATAATAATATAGGTAGTAGATACCTAATATATATTTTTATTCTTCTTGGCACTTCTACTTCATAAAAAGTTATAGAAAATTGTTGTGAATATGCGGGTCGGCAAGAAGCGAGAATAAAAGGCCAACCTTCGCCTTTTAGAATGAAGAGCGATAAAAATAGCAACCTAAAAATATTCCAAATCCTACCCTCTAAAAGCAAAAAAATAGGCCACTTTATGAATTTCCTCTTTAAAAATTAATTAAAAAAACTTTTTCCACATAACTCCATTGCGGTTAACAACTTGCTTTTTGTAACCCGAGTTCCCTCCTCTATTTAACTACACTACAACTCCGGTTATGTGGGCTCCACTTTTCATAAATTATACAACTTTTTTGAATACATCTATATAAAATATGTTTAATAATATTATTTTCAAAGCAATAAATTTATTTATGTTTTATACATAAAAAAATAAAAATAATAATAATAAATATAAAATACATCAATAGATATCAATTTTAAAGATTCTTAAATTAGATTTTTCACTTACGACATTAATTAATAGCCCATTCCCCTTATAACAAGACATTAACTTGCAACAAAATAATTAAACCAGACGGCGTTTGTCCAAAACCGCGTCAGTTTCGCATGTGAACAAAACAGATTTTACTCCTTAAGTAACCGCTTTCCAATTCCGCCGGTTAAAAATCCACAGAAAAAAAAACACCGTATTTTTCCGATACACGCAAATCAGCACAACCGTACGAGCATTTAAACCTGAAATTACGGATGGAATTGGTATCTTTTATGGAATAAACTTTACGACATTTATTAAAATCTCGCGTATAAGTAAGTACTCGCAACCTACAGGTGCCGCGTTCGAATCCCTTAAAAAGCTAAAGCATATTTTGTCTTTAGGCACAAAAAGGCTCCACTAATTTAGTAAAGTTTTAAAAATTTACTGTTCCAGATGCCATTGTTTAAGTAGACAACGAAAGATCGTGGATAACTGTGGGGCCTACGCGAGCAGTTCTGCTTTTTTAGCCGGAGTGGGCCCAGGCCGGAGAAAATGATATTTTATTATTCCTGCATTAAAGCGTAGTACGTGTCGTGCTGGCATTCACATTCGAGCATTTATTGGCTAAAGTCCAAGATATTAAGGAAGGGTCAACCTGTCAGATAAAAGAATGAGCCAGATTTTGGCGCTCTCTATAATTGTTGGAAATATAAAATAGGGCCCAGTGGGGCCCGCACATTTTTATTTATTTTTCTACTTTGTGGGAATTTAAGTATTATGATCGTACATTCTTTCGTTTTTTCATGTTTGTTCATTCCATGCAACAAAACGAGGTGGGCCCAAGTTATAGTCCACAAAAACGTTTATTCATTTTTTTATTTTTATTTTATTGTTGAGAGCATTTTTATTGATAAAATATAGAGAATTACAATTTTGATTGTACAAAAGATGGGTGGACACAATCACATCCTAGAATATCAATTATATCGTGCCACCAGGGCTCGAGGAGGAGGCCAATCAAAACATTACCTCCCAACGAGAGCTAACCCGGGTGAGTCGTTTCAAGGATGGGTTCCCATCCAATTTCTTCTCACTATTGTTGTTGTTATTGTTGATCTAATTTATCAAATTGCTAGAAGGAGAAACTACAAGAGATAGCCTCGGGATTTGTGAAATATATAAATTTCAACTAAGCAAAAATTAGTGAACCACCCCTAAGGTACAGGGTTTTTAAGTTCTTCCTTTGATACTACATGATCTTTCAACTCAATTTTTCTTCTTCTAATGAAGTTTTTTTCTATATCTAATGTATGAGTGAGTTGATAAATTTACAATTTTAAAATTTCTTTAAAAATGACTTGTAAAAATATAATGATAAGACATTTTTGAAAAAAATTGAACTAATTTTTTAATAGTAACACGTATTTGCATATATTTAGATGGGACATGCCAACTTTAACAAATAGTTGAAGCAATAATTAATAGTTACATCAAATTGACTGAGGAAGAATCTATTTCTAATAGTTGTTTTTGTTTGTTCCGATGAGGAACTAGATCAATGTAGATTTTCCTAGAATTTTGTCGATGTGGCCAATAAGAAGTGAAGCTTGCAAGATTAATTGATTGGAGCATATGCAAGACAATGAGGTGCAAGTACGTCCAAAATAACATAGAAGGTAGCTTTTATATTATAATTAGATACATTACATTTTACCATCAGTCTCGGACTATGTCTTTACTTTCCTATTTCACTTGGCATGTTGTGGGTAATAAAAGGTTAGTTATTTCCTAATCAAACAAATTTGGTTTAGTTGTGTTTACACATGTATTTATTTTTGAATTTTTAGTAGAACAATGTAAATAGTATGATCGAATCATTGTTTCCCCTATTTTAGCAAGATCCTCTGTTGGTACATATTCTACAAGAGATGTGGTGGCAACATGGTAGGGTGTCAATATTTTGGATCAACGAGAATTTTACATACTCGAAGATAGATTAGAGGATGTATCAATACAAGCACACCCTTAAGAGTTGTACGAATTTCCTTGAAAATCCAACTTCATGAGCTCTCTATTTTTTTGCATGGGATCATGCCTTGGTATTTGATTTAACTCGGAAAAATAAATAAAGTGTGGTGAATGGGAAGAATTCTTTCATTTATTTACATTCCAAGCTAGGGTTGAAACAAGATCTATATTCAAATCATTAATCAAACATTAACATTCAAATCAAAATATACATGTAGAGATAGATCAAATAAAACATTAACATTCAAATAAGGCATGGAAGGTGAGTGCACCGAGCTATTTAACTAGTTAGATGTTGATATGGGTGTGATAAATGGATGAATTGGTTGGAAATGTCTTGTAAATGCTTTGTTTCTTATTATGGCGCCACAATGTTTGTTGCGATGAAACAGTTCCTTTTAGACCAAATTGTTTAGTGGTTTCATTCTACTCGATGGTTTAGTCTAGGATGTTAATGGATCTCTACAAATTTTGGCACCTTTGAGAATGACTAGAATATGCTTCCTTGTGCAACATTAGGTCACATAAATGTGTAAAACCCTTTGTAATCAACTAAATTGACCTAAAACACTAACCACAGGTAAAACCCCTACAAAAGGTTAGTGTTTGGGTCAAGTATAACTTGTACACCTCCTCCATTATCGCTACCCTAAAGATGCCTCAAGCCACATGTAGTTCTCTAACTAGAGATATAATACTATATTTGATAACCCGATCACTTGAGAATGATTTGTAATGACTTAGCGTGCTTGTGTTTAACTTGGCTTTGAGGGTTGTGATTTAGGAAGCCCGACTCTTGAACTTGGTTTGGATTGCGTCAAACATGTGTGGGGATGCTCCTAATGTATGTTGATGCTTTAGGAAATTTGGGATATCTTTGTATACCTTTTGAGTGATTTGTGCAAGTGCCAAATTTTCCGGAGAGTGAATGAGTGCATTTGACTTGCATATGTAAGGTTTCAAAGGTATAATTTCACATCAAGGTTGACCCATAGAGAAAGGACTAACCCATAAAAATATATAAAATTGAAAAAGTGATCATTGGCGGCCCTTGAAAAATTGTTGCTTTCGATTCAAATTGTTGAATGGTTTGGCCCCATTTGGATGCTTTGGTGTAGGAGGGAAGTGAGACATTGTAAAGTTCTATGCATGATAATTATAAGTAGTGGACTACTTTTGACTCGATGTAAGAATCTCTATAAGTAGTTGAGTAGTGTAACAAGGAGATAAAGTCCTATGATAAGACTAAAGACGGGATATGATATAGCAATTAGGCAAGGAATAAGTGCACAAGTCATGATTTAAGGTATTAACCCAATAATTTATTTAAAATATCCTACATGTAACATATCTTACATCCTACTGTGGATAATATTTTTAGGGTGTAAACATTTGGTGAATTTGACCCTTGTTTGAATCTATTGCTTTAACCCTAGCTAACTTAGGGTTTATCCTTCTTTTTCTTGGTTTATGATTCCTTTGTAGGGTGTATGCCTTGTTGTCTTTTTATTTTCAATGGCTAGTTCTCATGGTTCCCCCATTTATTTCTTTGATTTCATTTACCATAACCGTATAAGGATTTTAACACATCTTGATTCATCCTAACATATCCCTTTCATATGTTCCATCATTTTTCAAAACAATTTTTTGTTTTATATCTTTTAGTTATGAGGATCTTCCTTCACAACATGATGATTCTTCTCACTATGAGTATGTGGTAACATATGAGGATTATGATAATATTATTTTCAATACTTATGGCCATTGTATTCTACTACGATATATTTTCTCATGTTATCGTTACTACTATTATCAAGCATTCTCAAGGAAAGGGCTCCCATAATGAATCGAATACACATATCTATGGCTTTCTTGAAGATGAGCTTCATTATAAATTATTTTTACAATATAATCTCATCATATTGATGCTCTTTTATATATTTCTCAAGACCAACTCAAGCATACCTTGGTGTCCTTGACTCTTGAGTCTATTCTCGCATCTTCTACTATTCCTACATCTTTCATACCTATATCTATGGGAGTAACTAATACCCCACCCCACGGTGTTACTATGACTATTTTTATGTCTACTACTATTACTACATCTCTTGTATACACCAATATTGGTTCATATTATTATTATTATTATTCTAGCACACAAGCTCTTGAAACCCTTGTTCATAGTTTACAAGCTCAAATTTTACAAATACAACAAGGTGCATCTACCTATTCTCATGATTCAACTCAAATGCTTCACAACCAACTTGCACCTAACATGGCTTCCTATCCCTTGCCTATGGTTTTTTTCCTACTCCTAAGATTCTTATTTATGATGGAAATGGTGATCCCGAGGATCACCTTCATTATTCGCATGCCACTTGCTTGGATTACACTTACAATGACACATTACTTACCAATATCTTTCGTATAAGCCTCAAGTATTTTGCTTTACAATGCTTTTGTGATCTTCTCATTCATTTAGTTAGGGCCTTTACCCCTCTAGTTAATCAATTTCTTACACAATTCTCTATTAATATTGTAAACAATTTTTCCTATGCTCAAATGTCTAAAAGTCGTTAAGGATATAATAAAGACGTTAATGCTTATGTTCTATACTACAAGACAATGCTTAGAAAGCTAAACAATGTTCTAGCCAATAGTGAGCTCCAAGATCTCTTCATTCAAAGCCTTCTTTCTCCTTAACAAGAATCAATTATCTTTGACAAGTTCTACTCATTTAATCACTTATGTCATACATTAAAACAACATGAAGTTACGTTTGTCATGGATAAGCTCAAACAAGTTATCAATGATCATAACATATCTAATCTTAAATTTCAAGGCAAAGTTACTTTCAAAGGCAAATCTAATGATAATAAAATTGATGCTAAAGCTAACATGAATGTTGTATCTCAACACACAAAGCTTCGGTCACAAGCTACTACCATGATAATTGACACGACTATATTGTGTTTTTGAGGTTAATACAATCAAGCCTCATAACATATATTTTTAGGCTAATGCATTTTGTTATCATCATAGATGTGTTGGTCATTCTACTAATCAATATGTTAAGTTTTTCCTATCATACATGATCTTATTGGTGTTTATGTTATTGATTAAACATTCACATTGAATCATCCAAGCCTACATTGATAATGCAAAACTCAAGATCTTCAATAACCCCCTTTCTTATCACGACATTGTTAAATCTAATTCATAAGTGCACCATGCTTATCATGATATACCTCCTCCTTTTTTATCATCTATTGGACATTATGATTGGTACTATTAATACTATGCCACTTTCTCACTTGTTATTACGTTTGAAGCCATTGATATAAATCATGATCTTGTTTTGGACACTACTTCACAATATGTAAATAGCACCATATTTTGGCTCATTTTTCATCAAATTTTTGTTCATTTTCCGATGTGTTTCTTTCAAGAATTCATGTCAATTTTGCGGCACAAAATTATGCAAACACGATGCAACTAGAAAATTTTAGTTGTGTCACTTTTGTGCTTTTTTACTATCAAAATTGTGTCTAATTCGTATTATCTCAAAGTGACGCAATGCCTACATCATTAACGTCGAGGGGTGACACAAATGTGACACAAAAATCGTTGGATATATTTTTAAAAAATTAATATAATCAATCATAATATCAAATGGCATAATCACGAATAACTATATTACATTTTTACTCATTCAAAACTATTAAACATTATATACTAAAATATTATTTACATTGTACTCTCAATGAGAATGTACACTAAGAAATTGTAAAGTATCTAAATATTTTTATTAATCATAAAAAAAGACATTATTTCAATTCAAAATGTGATTTACAATAATATATAACAATGTAATTTTGAGGAGTAATAAGGGGTTCCTTCTTAATTACAAAACAAATAGATGTAAAACTACATCATAAATATCCTAATGATCGGCCTCATCCTCCACCCCTTGATTTTCATAATCTTCTTGCTCTTCTCGAACTTGATCCTACTCACCGTCATTGTCATCCTCTTCTTCATGCTCGTGATAATTCTCCTCATTATCCTCATCATCTTCATCCTTCTCTACATCCTCTTCATCTTTCTAATTAGTTTTAATTGTAAGACCCCAAGAAGGGAAAATTATACATGTGGTAACTTAGTTATAACACCGTTTATTGTGCAACGTAATTGTATTCCCTTGTTGAGGATATAGAACATGGGGAATATAAAAATATCTTAATGGGAGAGCTTCATTCTAGCCTACAAGCAATGCATTGAAGTGGCTAAGAGAATCCGCCAAGAAGAATACCAAGACACCAAGAGTACAAGAAGGTCATTTGGTAGAGATGGGAGGGAGTCATGAACTCTCTTTGTCACTTGGGTTTATAGGTTCCAATTTGGGGGTAGTCAGTCTCCAAGAGTTGAAAAAACAAAGTACTTCCATACATGTAGATGTATTTCATGAAAACTTGAAACTATATGAGCTTCTTCTGATCATGGATCAATGTGAGAATGTTCAATTTCCTTTTGTTGATGATTTTTCTTATGAATATCTTGATGAGTTGTAAGAAGATGTTATTCTTGACAGAAGAGAGAGAACTTCACAAAGGGGTGATGTGGATTACCTTTGTGTGAGTCTAAAAGGGATGCATCCAAATAAAGCATGATACATCAAACCGGAAATGAAGTTGTACCTTCACTTATTTTCTGAGTGAAACAAACTTTTGGTGGTCCAAAATATTTTTAGTGGGGAGGAGTGATCCAGGAGGATCCCCACACTAAATAGGTCATATGGTCTACAATATTTTTGAAAAATCTTACATGCTAAAGATCTCTCATTGATATCTTTCCAATGCATTTCGAACAAGCTCAAACCGACTTCATATGCAAAAGTTATGGCCCATTGAAGCTAAAGCCAAACATGTACAGTGTTGATGTCATCTTGTTGATTGGACTCACCAAATGGACCAATCAGTGCTTGACATGTGGACCAATCACATAGTAACATGTGGTGGAGATAATTCAAATGGGTTTATTTAGTTTTTGGCCTCTGATCTTTGACAATCGAGTGTGGGGCCTACGTTATTTGTTAGCAGGGGGCCACACTATCAATTGGTGTGGTCCTCTTTTTGTACGGAAGGGGACCCTTTCACCATTCTCACACTACATTATGAGTGTTTTTCTATGTAAGAAAATTTTATGCTTATTTCCTAGTGCATGTAGGATATTGTTCAAAGCCTTTGTAAAGTTTAGTGCCCAAGCCAAGTGGTAGAAGCTCAAGCCACAATGTGGCATCCCTGTAAAGCACCAAGTGCTCAAAACTTCTAAGTGGCCAAGCCACTACGTAGCATTACAATCAAGCATCCAAGGAAAACACAACAACCAAGTCGGGTTCAACGCATGGTGGTGGGCTCAAGACCGATTCAAAAGGGAAGGAGATTTTTGTAAAACCCCATGCTCATCCCAATCCCAACGCATGTGGGATAAACCCTTACCCAAAATGAAAAAGGGTGCCTAAGCCTAAGGAAAAGGCTAATGCATGGGAGTGGGGCTCGACCCCCTCACCCCACATTTACCATTTTGGGTCCTAACCACATGAGCTACACCCAATATGGAAAACAAAAATGTAGAATATGGGATATATCCTTGAAACTCGAGATGAACTTGCCAAAAACAAGGTATATGCAAGGTGATACGGGGATTTGAACCCCAACGCATTCAACAAAAATATTAAGGTCTTGACCATTATGTCATGAGCCTTAAAAACAATATAGAAGGCCAAATATTGTATTTTAATGGGTAATTTTTAATGTATTAACCTCTTTGTAAGAGAGAAAATAAGCAAGTTTAAAGTCATTTAATCATGGAAAATAAGCAACTTGGTGGTTGGATCATGTTGCAGAGACTTCTTAGAAGACATCAAAGAGTTAATAACATATTGAAAGCTCCTTATTGGGAGAAAATTGATGTAAGAAAAAGTATTTTTGCATCTTTTTAATCAATCGGTTCATACTTTACCCAAGACGTAGTCCAAGTTGGATGAACTTTGTTTTCAATTTGTTGAGTATTGTTCTTTGTTCTTTCAGTTTCTTGTTATATTTCAGTTTTAAATATTGAATTGTAGTTAATTAAGCCAAATTTTAATGTAAAGGCATAAAATTGAGAAAATTACTATATGTATCTAAAATCGATTGAATTGATAAGTGAAGCACTTAAAATGTTTTTCGGATCAAGTTTAGTATCGTGTTTAATCTCATTTTAATTAATTAAGCAATTTTTCACGTATTTACTAGGAATTATGGGAAATTGAGAAAATAAATGAAGTATTCAAAATTGGAGAAATTGAGTCAGTTTGAATAAACACTCATTTTTATATCAAGCATAACATAAATAGAGTGGTGCATTATATGTATCATGACACTATTAGACACACCAAACACATGATGAATTAAGCATAATATGAACATTTGTCATATATATAACAAGTATGTGTATAACATACCATACGTCATTCATGAAGGAGGCACATAAGACAAAGATATACACATCAATCATGTAGAAACACACATAACAATGAATACGTATCAAACACATAGAAATCGGAGGAAGCATTTTGAATCAAGTCAAATATGTGGAAGGCACAATAAACATGAGAAAACACATTAAAGACACACCAAACAAGGAGAAAACACATTGAGAACACATCATACATGGATTAAGTGCACTTGAAAATGTCAAACATGGAGTAAACACATAACCATTAATATAACAAGCATGATGAAGACATTATGCACATGAGAATAGATGAATACATATTTAGCTTACAAGGCATAAAAATCCATAAAAGGTATAGATAATGGCTATAAAGCAACAATTGAAGCACAATAGTTTAATAAATAATCAATGATATAGGACTTGAAGTAGAACAAAGAAATTCCCCAAAATCCCTTCGAGTTGTATAGGGCGAACTTGAGACATGCCCCATCCTACCGAGGTTCCACAATCTTAATATTATAAATCAAATCATATACCAATCTCTATGATCACATCAATAACATGGATATAATAATGCATCACATATAGTGGGAACATATAATATGTACTCTAAACAAAGCAAAGTTATATATCATAAAAATAAAAAGTGATCAATGTCCAAAACAAAGGGTTGGTTAGTGAAGCTAACCAATAAAGTTGTAAGATCCATGATAATTTCCATAAGATGTGAAAATTGAAGCACGAATACATCTAACAACATGTATAGAGTGTGGAGGAACCCATAGGTCTAAGGATAACAAATCATCATCATCAACATCGTGGGTGACATTGTTTGATGTGTAAATAATGTATCTTCTACAATGATGTTCATTATAGTTTTGTGTTTATCTTGGAGACATACTATGTGATGATTGCGTTGTTATGGGAATTGATTTATGCCTTTGTATTTTGTGTGCCCTTTCTTTATGTATTTTTGTAGCAATTGTTCTAGCATTTTTATATACCACTACATCCTTTCTTTGGTTTTATGTTCATTTGAATTGTGACCACTTGATCTTGATGTCCAAATTTTAAACATTGATGCACAATATATAGAATTATTTTCATTTAATGTACCCATGGTTAACCAAACAAAGCATTCTATGATGCACTCGTAGGAATCAACAAAATAGAGTGTTAATTGCATTTTTCCTACTATAATAGGAATATAACACAATCAATAGGTTCCCTTCTAATATCATCACATTGCATAATAACCGTAGAAGTATAGGCTAAATCCTTCAATTCAAGTCGAAGGCTATAAATAAATTGTTTTGTACAAATACTCAAGTGTGAGGCATTGTCAACCTTTATGCCAAGTTTTCCTTTGCCTTCTATAAATTCTCGTATATATGGTGGTTTGCCACAAGAACTATCATGTGACATATCCTCTTCAATAAACATAATTTGAATAGATGTTGCTTTACTCTTAGTTGAGTCAATTTCTTCAATGAAACCCTCACGTGTATGTTGTTTGTATTCCACATACACATTGTTATAATTTGGTTTATTACCATATGGACATTGCTTGAATCATTTGATTGCTCCTTGTGAGTGTATAATTATATTTCCTTCCTTAACTAGCATGCATTGTCCACTTGAATTTGACCACGATCACTAAATTTTCAATCTTATGTTTCAAAGTAATACATTAATTTTTAGAATGCCCTTTAAGTCTATGGTAATCAAAATAGTATTGGCATCAAATTATTTCGGCAATGATCTTGAAGCATCAAAATCCCTTATTGGTAGTAAAATTAGTGGTATGCATTTAAGTAATTTCTTCAAGACATTTTATGGACTCACCTTTTATCTTTTGAATTTCTTTCACTCCTTTCGAGATAATTCAAGGTTCTTAAGTGGTTGCTCTATAGTTTTGACTATTCTCTTGGCATCGTTATTATGTTGAAGCTCGTGATCATTGCTTTTAGCCTTGAAACATGGTTTATTTTTTACAATTTATATTAGTTGCAACATTGATCTTATATTATGTAAGCATATTTCCCTCTAAAAGCTAGACTTCAAAGACCTTAACCATATGAAAAAGTTCATCAAAAAATTGGTAAGTGTTGATAACTATTGTCTTTGATAATTGGCGATATACTATGAATAAAAATTCTTTGAAGTTCACTATTTCGCCATTAATGATTTATCTTATTGACCATGGTCTTGAACCTACGTACTCACTAATGTATTCATTCATGGTTTTCTAATTTTATATAATTTTACAAATTTAAGCATCTATGTAATATTGATTTGAAAATATCCCAAAAAAACAACTAGAAGTAAAAAAATGAATGTATGTATCCACATAGTAAAGTATAGAACCAATCAAGGGCATAATCTCTCGCTAAGAAATAACTTAGTTAACAGACTTATCATCATGTGCAATTTATAAGCAATATGAATAAAATCATGTAATATATTGAGAAGGGCCTCCTTTTCCATTATACAATGCAATATTGAAAGCAATAAAACCAATTGGAAAATGATGAGGGGTTTACGAGTTTGTTATGAGAAGTGATCCTACAACTTGGATTTTGAGACCCTAGTGAAATAGTTTGAGCTTGTCTTTGTAAATCACCTAATGCGTGTAACATATTACCCGATTTGAAATTTTGCATAGGTATAAGAAGAAAATTATTAGAGGAATTGAAGTAGAAGACATAAAAGGATTAACATTTGAATGAATTAAGGAAGAGCTTGAGGAATTTGGAAATCTTATTGAGTAGGTAAAGCTTAAGAAGGCACACAATCATTTTGAACATTTGGAGGAATCACGCTAGGAAAAACAATAGAAGCATATTAATCATGTGGCAACATAACAATTTGAAAAAATGAGATAATAGAAACATGAGAAAGAAGATTTTGACAAGCAAATGCTTTCAATGTATTCATAACTCTCTAGATAACAACAAGATTCTACATATCATACTACTTAACAATATCTAGTATTCATCCTTATGTATTTGATTTCGCCTTCATAATCACAATCTTTGTCATTTGCATTATAATAAGCATCATGAGAGACTATAGCACTCATAGAAGAAACATTGATTTTTACAACAAATATCTAAATCCATGTTATCCCTCTGTTATGGTTTTCTCGTGTTCTACAAAAGAATCAATAGTTGGTGATGCATATGCAAGTCCTAATCCATATTGCTCTAGCTTACTTTATGCCAAGCTAACACTTTTTCTTACCAATTGGTTCTCTCAACTAAGTTTGGTTTTCCATAATCATGAGAAAGCACATGTCGTGGGTGAACTAGGGTTTTGAACTATAATCTTTCAATCTCATATCCACAAGTACACTAGGGTTTTAAATGTACTTCAAAAGAGATAAAGCTAATATATTTTGAACAAATAAAATAGAACAAATTCTAAAACAATCAAATTATCACCAATAAAAAAATATTCAACCCTTAGAAGGCAACAAAGCATGCAAGACAATGTAGGTTCACCAAAGGGTAAAGCCATAAGGTTGGGTTTGATTTAATGGAAAAATATAAATGTGAAAAGTGGTTTTAAGTTTACAATGCACTAGAATTAACCACATGCATTGTAATTCAAATATGAACCTATATAATCAATTAGTTCAAACTTCAAAGCACAAAAGAATGATCTTATAGTAATGATACTTGACAAGAGGGGGTTTAGAATAATGTTTTGATTCATCACACTTTTGGAGATAGTTGTTAAAAACAAACAATATAATAGAGATCAAAACATCAAAGGCAAAGAAGCTCTTGATAATTAGCAGAAATGGATCTCCTTGAGAAAAACCATAGGGTACATTTAAAGAAACTTTCAATTTTTTTGAATCGCTTTACCTACTTCCCTTGCCCCGAGCACCAAAAAACCTCACTTTTCTAGAATTTTGCACAAATCTTTAAGAAACTAATATTGCTTGAACTCTATGTGACCAAAACACCTTGAAAAATGCAATTTAAAAAATAGAGGGTGTTTTTTGTGGCATGTGTTATCCTATATGGAACAATTATTTGAAGACGGCACACCAAGTTCAATACGGAGACTAGTGTAATACAAATACCCGAGCCTTACCACTTCCAATGCCCTAATCAATGCAACAATAAATGGTACATACTCTTCACATTTATGTAAATGCTTGAACACTACTCTAAATCCCAAAGTGATTGTTTTTGGCACGACAATGCTTGTCCATTAATTAAATCACTTGTTCCTTTCATAACTTGTTCATGAATGTCCTAACTCCACTAATGCACCTATGTATCTATAGACTTTTTGAATTCAAATTAAGACCCTATTGTCGCACATGCCAATGCAAAACGGAAGAAAAGTCAACAAAGAGGGCCAAGGCCTCTGGGGACCCAAATGACACAACAAAGTGACTAGTATCATAGGGTATAGTTTTGGCTTGACCAAAATTGTATGGAATAGTTGCAAATAATATTGAAAATAAGAAGTTATTTAAACAAATAAAAACATGAGTAAGAATGAAAAATAGGAGAAGAAATGCAAGAATATGTTAGAAATGACAAAGATGACCAAAACAAGGAACACACATCAATAAGAACTCGATCTAGACCAAAACTAATAAACACAAACACACTAGAACAATGCAAAATTGTAACAAATAACGAGTTACATACCAAAAATAAGTGTCTAGAGTATCATGCAATAATCTTATATTCGATGTCATTACAATGGTAGTCTAGCAAATCAAATTAAAATATATATACCTTATTCAATATCATTGTTATGGTGGCACAACAACAAATTAAAATAAATCTTTTAAGGTACAAACAAAAGAGTAGCAAGCATTGAGCTTAGTGTCCTAATTAAAAATCTTGTTTGTTTAATCAAATCTAGAACATTCTCAAAAAAATCAAATTTAAGAAGATAAACTCCATTAATAAGGCTCTATATTCTATACAATCCTTATGGAACATCACAAAAATTATAATTTCCATTTCAAGTTCCAAATATAACTCACTAAAGATTAAGAAACAATTGTTATCCTAACACTATAAACAAAATGATACTAGGTAAGTTTCCATTTTTTTATTAGAATTATTTCGTTTTAAGCATTTTCCATTTGTTTCCATACAATGTAAAAATGAAGAGTGGTTTTACATTTTAATACACTAGAACTAGACACAAACGTTGTAATTCAAATATAAACCTATATAATCAATAAATTCAAACCCCGTTGCACAAAAGAATGATTATAGTAATAGATACTAACAAGAGGGGGTTTTAGAATAATTTTTGATTCATCACACTTTTAGAGAGTTGTTAGAAGCAAACAATACAATGGAGGTTAAAACATCAAAGGCAAAGAAGATCTTGATTATCAACACAAATGGAGCACCTTGGCCAAAACCATAGAGTACATTTCAAGAAACTTTCAATTCTTTTGAATCTAACTTTACCTTCCTCCCTTGCCTTGAGCTCCAAACAAAACCTCACTTTCTTAGAATTGTTACAAATCATTAAAAAACTCATCTTTCTTGGAACTCTATATGATTGCATGACCTAAAAATACAATTTAAAAACAGAGGGTGTTTTTAGAGGCATGTATTATCCCTCCATTGTTATTGTCCCCCTATATGGAACAATTCTTTGAACATGGCACACCAAGTTCAACAAGGAGATAAGTGTGATGCAAATCCGAGAGCCTTATCACTTCCAATGACATGATCAAGTGCAACAATAAATACTACATGCTCTTCACATTTATTTAAATGCTTGAACACTACTCTAAATCTCCCGATTGCTTTTGGCTCAAGGATGCTTGTCTATTAATTAAATCACTCCCTTATGCAACGTGTTCATGAATGTCCTAAATCCACTAATGCACCTACGTATTTAAAGGCTTTTTGAATTCAAATTAAGACCCTATTGGCGCTCATGCTAACACGTAATGGGCATGAAAAAGTCAACAAAGGGGGCCAAAACCTCAAGTGCCCCAAATAACAATCAAATGAGATAACTTGAAGTGACTAATATCATAGGGTACGGTTTTGACATGACCGAAATTGTACAGAATAGTTGTAGCAAATAATACTGAAAATAAGAACTTAACCTAAACAAATAAAAACACGAATAAGAAAAGAAAAATAAGAGAAGAAATAGGAGAATGTCAAAACATGACAAAAGATGACCCGAAAACAAGGAACACACATCAATAACCCTAATCTAGAGGAATAACCGATAGACACAAACATACTAGAACAATGCAAAATTGTAACAAATAAATAGTTTGCATACCAAAAATAAGTGTGTAGAGTGCCTTGCAATAATCTCATATACAATGTCATTGCAACGGTGCTCTAGCAGTCTATATACCTTGCAATAATCTCGTAATCAATATCATTGCTACGGTGATATAGCAGTCCAGTTAAAATAAATCTTTAAGGTACGAGTATATCAAGCATTGAAATTTGTTTCCTAGTTAAAAATGATTTAAAACCTTGTTCGTTTAATCAAATCCAGATCATTCTCAAAAAAAGTCAAATTTAAGAGGTAAACTCCATTGATAAGGCTCTATACTCCATACAGTCCTGAAGGAACATTACAAGACTTGTAATTTCCATTTCAAGTTTCAAACATACCTCGCTAAAGATTTTTTTTTTCCCAATTACAAAATGTCAATAACATTAAGAAACTCTTGTTACCCTAATACTGTAAACAAAATGATGCTAGGCAATTTTTCATTGTAAGCAGATTTCCATTTGTTTTCATCCCTGCGAACATCATTGATTCCAACACTGATACAGTCCAGAAAAACTCCATCTAATACCTCTACCTCAATTGATCCCACCGAACACTCTTATAGACTATGAATAACATTTAGAAACAGGCCGATTACAAGAATTCTCGAAAATATTGACCTCTAATCTATAAAATTATGGCTTTTTGAATTCATGCTTTATATATATATAGTTTTACGACAGTAATCTTAGATCAAGTTTGTTAACTCCGCATTTTTATACCTTAATCACCTATTTTCCTGAACTTCTGATGTCATCCTTGCAAAATTAATAAAGTGGGCATTTACATATAGTGTTTTTCCTCTAAACAAAACTCCGTGTCCGAAGTTTCTCATTGTAATTTTTTTTTTTTATGCAATTTCTGATTAGACTAAATTCTCATTGGTTGAATTTGATTTTATCAAATAAAATGGATAGATACAATGATTCACAATCGTATATCTCACAATCTTTGATAATCTTATAACAAAAACTCATTTAAAACTTCACTCGGTACATGTCAATAGGATGATAAGACTTCTATTTAAATGCTTAAACATTCACAGGATTCGAGATCCTGATCTAAGTCCATAGGCTATCGCAGACCAATGTTTACATATTTTGACAAAACAATGGTATAACCACATTCAAACACGTATAGAATTGTATAAATGTTTTAATAAATATATTTATCCCGTGTATTATTCCTAATTTCAAATCTTTATACGATTGGTTTTGAAGATGGCATCGCGTCTTGATGGAAATATTCAACATCAAAGATATATTTTGGCAAGATTAGTCACTTGACCCAGCCAAGGGATACTGTGATGGAAACCAATAGAATTGTCCCATGACAATGTTTATTCAACAGACAAAATTGTTAGTCCAGTCAGATATCTTCTAGTAATAAAAGGCAGAATGATTGCCAAACTGATGTTCTATGTTCAAATTTTGGTGAGCATGCTGTGTGCTAATGTGGCTGTGATAACAATCGTGTTATAGCAAACCAAAAGAATTTCCTCTCTATATTTTTTTATGGTTTTAGTGCAAAATTCAAGCTAACTTGCTGGTACTTCACGCTGTTTCATGAAGATTTTATCACAAATTTTTAAATCAAGCCAATAGATTAAAGGTATGTATGTGTTATATATTTTCTAGGGAAAATTGGTATAAGAAAAGCCAAAACTTTTACGTCAATTTTGCATAAATACTTGAAAATTTCAAACCCTGGCAGGACAATCTATTAAGATCAGGCCAGGCTATTATTTATAAAAACAGCAACAGTGAACATTTATTCCCAATTCACACAATAAGAAATCCAGTAAAGTATAATGACAGATGGGTGATCTTTATTCATTTACCTGCATCACCAGTAAATGTCAATATTTGAATATACACATACCATATATAGGATAGATAAGTAATAGAAGCACTTCCAACATACTTAACATGCAAAAATTACAACCAAATCCTACCAAAATTTCTTCAGAGTAAACTCTAAGCACGAGATGCTTCCATGTCGTATGGAGCACATGATGCTTCCATAACTCCATTCCGTATTTGCTCACTGATGTCACTTACATGCCCTAGACCATGAGGAATGAATACTGTTGTATTGTTGGATGATGCCCCAACATCTTTCATGGTGTCGAAGTACTGAGTCATCATCACTAAGTCCATAACATCCTTGGTAGAAGTACCAGGCACCTTATGAGAGAATTCTATCACATTTTCTCGTAGCCCATCTGTGATTGCTTGTCGCTGCCGTGCAACCCCAATACCAGCAAGATATTTTGCCTCTGCATCACCTTCTGCCTTTTTAACTTGTAGTATCTTCTCCGCTTCACCTTTATACACACTTGCAAGCTGCAGCCGTTGGGCTGCAAAGACAGATCACTTGGAATCTTAGAACTAAGATACAGAGTATGATTTTAGTGAACAAGAATTGAAGAATTGAGCTTGGCTGCATACAGCTAAACCAAATGGCTAGTTTAAATACTCAAAAGCCAAGTCACTCAACAGGAAGAAGTTGAAAATAATCCATCCAACATACCATTCTATTTAAACCATATTTTCTATCCCTAAAAACCAAAAGGGAACCTTTGACTGAATAATGATAACAAATCTTGAACAACGTAAATGCCTGGAAAAGATAAGCCGGGTTGAAGGCAAATTCAAATACTCAAAAAGCACAAGATCACTAAACAGGACGAAGTTGAAAATAATCCATCTTACTAACCCATTCTATTTCAGCCATATTTTCTATCCCTCTAAACCAAAAGGGAACCTTTGACTGAATAACGATAACAAATCTTGAACAATGTAAATGCTTGGAAAAGACAAACCAGGTTTAAGGCATTCATACCTGCATTAATCTCATTCATTGCCTTCCGCACAGAAGCATCTGGAATAATATCAACCACCAGTATCTGCTCTATGTTATATCCATATGATCCCATTGCCTAATCATGAAAATCAGCACCCTAAACATTAGCTACCCTTCACAAATGCATTTTATTCTACAATAAGGCCTTTAAGTGTGTATTAATGTATTTAAAATAGGGATAAACCTTCTTTGAATTGTATGCTGATTTTGATTACATTTCATCATATATGTTAAATACACACCAATACCATAGGTTGGCAGCTACTTGTCTAACAACTAAGTTAAATAAGGTCTTCAAATTTTATCAATTTTAGATTTATAGAACCTACATTTTCTCTATTTTAATTATCTTTCCATCCATAGAGGATGGACACACTTAAGAAATACAAGAAACCTTTAAAGTATAATAGCTAAAAGAAAATTGCATGAAGCAGAATATCACAAGAACAGAGCTTGAAATGTGTAACATCTGCCAATTTTGTCTAATTTTTATAGTGATAACCAATACCAGTTATCCAAATGCCATGACACATGCATCTTCATCCTTGTCAAAGAGATGGGCGTGACTATTTAAGTATAACTAATACATATATTTTAAACACATCTATCTGAAAACGCTGAGAGATATCAATGTCAAGGCCCTTATCTTGGACTTATAGAATACACGATGCAAGAGCATCTATGTTCACTTGCAATCCCAAGTCAACTAAAAAGAGCTAGAGTTAGGAAAATAAAGTGTGCGCTATTCTATGCAACCTTGGGCAAACCTTGTGCAATGTGTTGTTGGAATATGGGGAAGGATTCGGAAGTTTAGAGCAATCTAGAGCTTGTGTGCAAAATCCATGCACAAGTGTGCAGCCATACATTTTATGAAGATTTGCACCCTTTTGAAGGGTTCTCTCTTGCAGATCGTATGTTATTTTGCACCTACTATGAATGTTGTACACTTTTGTGCCTTTGGAAAATCTGAATTCTTTTGTGCACCTATCAACATCGATACAAATGGACCTGCTCATGTGCGCCTTGATCCACTTTCTTTATCAAAGGACTAACCAAGTTACTTTGTATACTTAGATCAGACGGAGCTGATTCCATGAGAGATTACCTGCAATCCAGATGGGTGAGGTTGACAGTGATCTAAGCAAATTGCGGGAGTCTTTGCAAAGGTATGTTTAATTGCAAATGTAACTTCAATCTCCTGCAAAAACAGCAGTGAATGTGCAAGGCATCCTATCTGATAATAGAGATCGAGAGAGCCACATCTAGAGTCAAAAGCTTAGAGGAAGGCCAAAGTTGCCAAATTAAGTGTTTGAATAGTAGCATTGTAAAGCTCCATAGTCGAAGGAGTCGAGTCTGGTTTTGTAGAAGCTTAGCAGGATCTACAAGCTTATAGCTAGGACAGGTCCTAGGATTGTAATTCTTAGGGAATATCTACATTGTCTTTTACAAGATTGTAACAAGTGGCTAATGTAATTGCGCCCGAGTTTGTAATCTCTTCTCATATTAAGAGAAGAAGCTTTTGTAGTTTCTTACAAGCTATGCAAGGATCTTGCTTCAGTGAGATCTAACTCTGAGAATTGTGGGCGGCATGGTCTACAACATGTCTTAATTGGGATTCCTAACTATGACTGCATCATTTTTTGTATCAGAGCAAGGATGTTATAGTCCGATACAAATGTGTGTGTGTGGATTCTCAATGTGCTGCTTTCCATACGTGTGTGTGGGTAGAAAATAGTTATAAACATTTGAGTGGTTGTTTAGAAGGTGTAGGTTGCTGTATTTTGATAATTGTTGAGAGTTGTGAGGAAATCAAAATGGCACAGAGGGTAGATCTCACTACCAAAGCAGCTAGAGCGCCAAGATTGGTAGACTTGAGAAATTATGAGATGGTGATGGATGATGAAGCAAATGATGATGACATCACAAAAAGAGCACCTAAAGACCAGGATGCTAAGGTGGAGCACATTGATGTGTAGGAGGATTCATTCTTGCGTATAATCACAAGGATTGACAGCAAACCAAAGGTGGATGTCCCTAGTTACTCTGGGAGTCTAAATCTACAGAGCTCATCAACTGGATTGCTGAGCTAGATAAGTATTTCAAATATGAAGGGATAGAAGAGCCCAAGAAGTTAATATTTGTCTTGTACTAAGTTGAAAGGTCATGCATCTTTGTCGTGAGAACATGTGCAGAATGAAACAGTACATTGAGGCATGGATAAGATCAAGAGTTGGGCTAAACTGGTGATAAAATTAAAGGCTAAATTCATGCCTGCAGATTACTAGTCAAATTTGTTCAAGTAATTGCAAAATTTGCATCAGGAATCAAATGTGAAGGACTAAACAACGGAGTTTTCACACTCACCATCAGAGCAGGTCATGTAGAAGATGATGCAGAAAATATTTCAAAGCATGTTAATAGATTATGTGTTTCCATTCAACATGTGTTTAGTTTAATTAGAGTAAGGTTTATTGAAGAAGCTTATCAGTTTGTGATTAAGGAAGAAAAAAGTTGTCACATAGACAGCAAACCCGTACGCCAGGAAAGGAAAAGTTCTTACATAGAGGTGGAGGATTGCCCAAAGATACGGAAAATCATGCACACGACAATGAAGCAAGTTCCTCACATTAGAAAAGATTGCACAAAGAGGCAAAGATAAATTTTCTTTCGTAGGAACAAGACGTCAAAGAAGGAAAGGATTGAGCAATGAACATGTTTCCGTTGTGGAGAAGTCAAGCATCGCAAATTCAATTGTATGCAAGTAGCACAAAATAGCAGTGTGAGGAGAAATGATGCTAGCAAATCGTAATGTCCCCTTTTCCCATTTGAAGACCTTTGGCCCATTTTGTCAACCCAAAGGCCAAAGAAAAATATAAGGATGACTTAAGTCGCAATAAATTATTATAAAGTGCTATAAAAAAAAAAAAACAAAATTATTAAAGCACTTATATTAATTTATTTGGCTTAATAGAAATAAATTATAATCCCTATGGTAAATACGATTTGCCTTGAGGGGGCAAATATCATTGTAAAGGGATTTATTGTATTTTATTCTTCCTAGAGGGGATAATGGCAACTTGGGCCAAAAGTGAATAATGACATTTAGGAAGGATAAAAATATAATTAATTAATGTATTTCCCCTAGGAAAATGCAACTTGCATTAGAGGGAAAAAGTGGTTGGAAAAAGCATTTAATATGGAAAATATTAAATGCTTTGCATAGGGAAAATCATGTGAGCTCATTGGTTGGTTTGGAGGTTGGTTGTTGGCCCTTTTCCTTTAAAAGGGAAGTCAACTTGCCTCTTCCATCATCCAGATTTTTATATGATATTTTCTCTTGCATAGAGCTTCAACTTTTGCATTAAAAATTCCAAGGACGAAACCCCTTGTGAATTAAACCTCTTGTGGACAAAAACCCCAAGAGTTTGAGAGGGATTTTCACTCAGAATTTCCCATTGGTTGTAATCAGATTTTCAATCTATTTCGGGCTTTTTCAAGCAGTGCTATTGAAGACTTTTCTAAGTATTTTGGTGAATAAAATTGCAGCAGTGTTTTCTCTATTGGATCAACTCACCTTAGGACTATTTGGGTATTATTATTGAGGTATTTAGATCTGAAAATCATTGTCTAATATCTCATAATTTTTGTGAATGAAAATACCCAAGTTTCATAATTCCCCTGAGGGTTATTTATAAGTTTTATAATCAGATTTCAGATCTGATTTTTGAGTTGATTTGGCATCCAAAAATTCTGATTCTTATATGAATGAGTTCCTAAAAATATAGGCAAGCATTTAGGATAGAGAATAATTTTTGGAGCTCATTTGATGCCCTAAATGTGTGGGCCGAAATAGTAGGAGGGTCAGATCTGCATGTTTGGTAGTTGCTGTTATAATTTGGTTTACATTATCTTGTTCCTTGTATTTTTCCAAATTCGGGCATATGTCATTTTCCTAGATTGGAGTTGTGTAGAGAAAGTTATGCTATCTTGAAGATTGCAGCAGTTAGGGTTTCAAATTTAAATTATTTTCTAGTTGTTGTAGAATCTGATTTTTGCCATAAATTCTCCAGGGTTGTTCCAAGGGTTTGGGAGTAAAAATAATTATTGTATGCTGATTTTGGGTGTGTTTGCACATAAAACCCTAGTCGATTTGGCTGAAATCAATCCCATTTGCCCTATCTTTTGAAGTTTATATTTTGCCATTGTATTTTCCTTGTTGTGTTGAGTGGGAAAAATTTATATTTGCTCCAAGGATCCATTTGGGGATCTTTCAATGAAAGATCCCCTAAATGATCTTTTACCCTAAATCAGATTTTTAATGTATGGCAAATGATAAAAAACAGTTTTTGAAACCCTCAGCAAACAACCTAGGGCAAAACTGAATTTATTACAGCAAATGCGACTAGGGTTTTTAATGGATCTCCATACAAATGATACCAAAAAATTATAAAATCTATCCCAAATGATTGCCAGTAATTTTAGAAACACAAATTTTAATATCCCCAAATAAATATTTTGACTCCTCGATTTTTAACAAATCCCAAATCAAACGCAAATTATAGACAAATTATCACATGCAAATCTGAATTTATTAGGAGAAGTGTGATTAGGGTTTGAGTGAAAACCCAATACAAACAACACTTTAATAATTCCAAAAATATCACACACTGATCACAATAATTTTAGAAGCCAAAATATGTATCAAATCTGATTTTTAAGAGGTAAAAAGTGACTATAAACAGTTCAGAATCTACATAGAAAATCAAACCTAAACACCCTCTTTAAACCATTATGCGGGACGCGTCCCCCGCTTTTAACACGTCCGGGACGTCCCGGACGTCCCCAGACGCACGGGGACGCTGGGAAACGCTTCCCCCTTTTCCTTCTTTTGGCAATGGCGCGAAACACCCGGGACGGCCGAGGGGGCGTAAACGTCCCGGGGCGTTGGGGGCGTGGGGGGGCGACGGGGACATCCAGGCGTCCCCGTCGTCCCCACGGCCATCGCGCCTTTTTAAAAAAAAAAACTTTTAATACACAAAAACACATTTTTTTATTGTATATGACTAATAGCATAAAAGTAACATTCCTAACCTAACCCTAACCCTAAAAGTGCTATTTTATGTTATAAATTTACAATATGGGCTCATTTCATATTCACACCAAGCAAGAGCAGAGCAAGCAAGAGGAAGAGCAAGAGTGAGAGCAAGAGGAAGAGCAAGAGCAAGAGCAAGAACAAGAGCAAGAGCAAGAGGTATTTATAATTTTATTTGCTTACAATACATGTTAAAGTTTTTTTTTTTTAAATTTAGATTATATTTGCATTTGTTAGGGGCTGTTTTTTAGCATTTGCATCTACATTCACAATGTAATCATGCATATAGTTTGTAGGATTTTTAAAAATGCATATTGCATAGGGTTTGGTTATACAAACTACAATGTAAATGGTTACGTTTTTTTTTTTTAATTACATTTTTATTTCTAGTTTAAAATTTATATTATTTTTGCATTTTTTAGGGGTTGTTTTTTAGCATTTGCATCTACATTCATAATGCAATCATGCATATAGTTTGTGGGATTTAAAAAAATGCATCTTGCATAGGGTTTGGTTGTAAAATTTAAAATTTAAATGGCTACGTTTTTTTTAAATTAATTCATTACATAATCAATCAATCATATAGTTATGGTTGTTTTTAATTCATTGCAGCAATCATCACCATGAGTTCTTCTACTGAGACTGAGTATGAGTATGAATCAGAGCAGGAGAGGGTTGAACGGGAAGTTGAGATAGGTGGCCGTGGAAGAGTTGGTGATGCCACAATGGGGGAGAGTGAAGAAGGGACACAAAATGTAGTGGCAACGACAACTGGTAGTTTAGCTGGTAGTGCTACCAATTGCCCCTCTCAAATGTTGTCCAAATTTGCCATTGGACCATTTGATAAGAAGAAGCCATTGCAACAATTTGCCCAAATAATTGATAACCCCAAGTCTGGAGGGGGGAGCAAAGTATGGAAGTGCAACATATGTGCACTGACTTGGCATGGTAGTATCACTAGGACCAATGCACACTTGTTGCATCTTACAGGAAGGGGGGTTGGCACTTGTAAGGGTCTTTCACTAGAGCAAAGAGCTGAGATGGTGAGAATCTTCAATGGAAATACCACGGACAAAGTGCCAGAAGTTCATGGTTCTACGGCTAATACTCCATTGAGCGCTCATAGGACTGGCAAACTTACTAATACTCTAGCTGGTTCTAGTTTTGAAGTGTCAGAAGTGGAAAGCAGAGGGAAGAAAAGGCAAAGTGGGGGCAGCCCCAAATTCGATTATTGACATGTTTGATTCAAAGCAAGGAAGAGGCGAGATGATGCTATTGGGAAATTTTTCTATGCTTGTGGGATTCCATTTAATGTTGCTCGCTCTCCTTATTACAAGGAGGCTATGGCTAAGGTTGCTGCAGTGCAGTACAAGTTATGTGCCTCCCGAGACACAAAACTCGGGACAACAATCTTGGATAGAAAGTATTCCAAGGTTAATTTATTGATGGAGGAGATGAAGGTCACATTGGTGTCGCATGGATGCAACATTATCATGGATGGGTGGACGGATATTAGACACCACCCACTCATCAATATCATTGTCTCTCGCAAAAATGGACCGTACTTCTTGAGAGCGATTGATTGTTCGGGAAGCGAAAGATGCTTGAGTTTCGAGTTTTAAATTTTGAAGGATGCCATTGAGGAGGTTGGCCCTTCAAATGTTGTACATGTAATCACAAATGCAACTTATGTGTGCAGAGCGAGAGTAAGCTAGTGGAGCGGGAATATAGGCATATTTATTGGACTCCATGTTGTGTGCATGCCATGAACAATGCATCGAAAGACATAGGGAAGATTCAAAGTGGGTTAACCAGATAGTGATCGATGCCGAGAGATGTGCGTGAAGTTCATATGCAATCACCACACATCATTGGCACTTTTTCGAAATTTTTCAAGAAGGAATTTTAAACCATTGACACTCGCTTTGCATCCTATTTTATTTTGTTGGAGCGGATGTCCGAGTTGCAGGAGCCCTGCAAATTATGATTATGACACGATCGATTGGACTAGGTGGCGTGAGTCCAAGACGAGATCAAGGAAAAGAGTGAAGGAAGTGGTGTTGGGAAACATTTTGGGTTGATATGAAATACATCATATCAATTATAGCTCCAGTTTTTAGTGTCATCAAATATGGGGATTCTAACAGCCCCAATCTTGGTGAGATCTACGAGTGCATTGATAGCATGCTTGGGCAAATGAAGGCAGCTATTCGGGTGAGGGACCCCACTTTGGAGTTCTATAATGAACATATACAGCCCATTATTCAGCGGAGATGGGAGAAGTTGAACACTCCTCTTCATATGGCTACGTATGCACTGAATCCCAAATGGTATGTGGAGAGGCCAGGCAGAGTTGTCCCATTGGATGATGATGAGGTGAAGAAGGGCCTTATGAAGGCTTTTAAAAAAATGTACACTCCACAAGAGGCTTCACAGATCAGAATGGAGTGGCTCGACTTCACTGAACTCGATGGGTACAAAACATCAGCAAAGACAGACAGGGTAACATTAGCACAGGAGAAACCAGTGAGTTGGTGGCGACTGTATGGGCTTCCAGGATTGCTGCGACCACTTGCCATTCGCCTCCTTTCCCAGGTTTCTAGCTCCTCTGCCTCTGAGAGGAACTGGTCTACGTATGGTTGGATACACTCTGTTAAGAGGAATAGGCTTACCTCTGCGAGAGCGGAGAAGCTTGTAGTCAGACACACGGTGCTTTGCGTCTTATAGATCGCAAAACACCCGAGTACAAACAAACTCCAAATTACGGTGGGATGTAGATCCCGAGGAGCCGAGGCAAGTCAAGAGGACAACACCATGCGGCGAGGATTGATTGGGCTTACCTTTGAGGACGAGGATGCTAGTACCAAGGAGTTCATGGATATTGCTTCAGATGGAGATTCTGATTTTTAGGCTGATACTTGTAGTTGTCCTCTTTTTTTGTAATATTGACAATAGACAATTGTTGGTGTATTTGGCTATGAGATTAATGATATGAATATTAGCTATTGTCACTTGATCAATCGTATTTTAGAATGGTTTTACTTTTATATTTTGTAATATTAATATATTTGAAATTTCAAATTTCAGCTTGTCTCATATTCAAAATTCAAATATGTATTATGAATTTTCAATTTATGACATTAACATATTGATATTATAGTGTATTTGATGTTTATGAGTTCAAGTTTCACCTTATTTAAATCTCAAATGGTTTTATTTCAGCTTATTTATATAATTTAGTCACTATATCTTTTTATTTTAAATATTTATATATTTTTTAATCAGCCGTCCCCCCCTCCGTCCCCAAAATTTAGAAATTTTTGCCGTCCCGAAACCCCCCGCCCCCCCGTCCCAGTAACTATGCTTTATTGTTATATTCTTTCATTGGGGGGTCACTTAAGTCCCTTTGGCAAGTTAGGGGGCAAGGGGCGGGTGGGAAGTAACTTAAGTTACTTTATATTTTTGTGGTTCCCCTGTAGAAGGGTCGATTGGGGTCTTTTTAAGCCTCTTGTTGCATGGAGAAATTATAAAAGGAGGTTTGGGGAGTGATAGAGCTCATTCTTACACTCACATATTTTGACATTAAGCAATTGTTGTTTGCATTCTTCTTGGTTGTGGAGTAAAATCCCACAGAACCCTAGCTTTAGTGGTGAGAGATCCACTCCTAGCTAGTAGGGCACTCTTCGGTGGTGAAAGATCCACCCTAGTTTGCTATTTTGGAGTTGATTCAGGATAAATATTCAAGCAGATTTTTCAGAGATTTCAAAAAGGAATTTCGTAGCGTTTGAGAGGTTATATTCCGTACCAAGGAGAGAGATTCCAAGGGTTTGCAAATCAGATTAATTGCAACATTCAGGCCAGAGTTCAGCGCATTTTTTAGGGGCATTTTGGTGGATTTCCAACCCCTCGTTAGGGTGATGTCAGATTAGGGTTTTGAGGATTTTTAGGGGTTTCCAAGTGTCTATTTCCAGATCTGGAGGTTGGGCTCTTTTCTATATCATTTGTAGATGTTATTTCCAAAAAATCAGATTTATATCTATTGTATTTGCAAAGTTAGGAATTTTGAAGATTTACAGCAGTTTAGGGCATTCTAAAAATTATTGAAAGTCATATACTATTCAAAAAAATCTAGGTCTTTGTTATAATTGTAGCAAGCTCTCTATAAATTTTCATGAGTTTTGGACACGTAATTTACAAGTTATCATTAAATTTCAGTTCGTTGCCCTAGTTGAGTTAATTACAGAAAAATCAGAATTTTCATTTGCTGCAAATTTTTATAGATTTTGTGGATCTTTAGTAATATGATTTAAACCCTTCCAAAAATTATGATTTTAATTGCCTTTGATTCCAAAAATGTAGTACAGTAAGCAGCATACAAAATCAGACCTGGAACGGCTCTGAAATGGCATAAATTGACCAAAAAGTAAGTCACCCAACTCTAGAAAAATCTGGAAATCACTGCTGCAATTTATTCTTCAACAACATTGTTGGAAATAACTAGAAACCAATGAAACACAATAGAATTCCTGTGTGGAAATCCTCACATTCTAGAGTAAGGGTTTTTGTCCTTCAACTAGGGCTCTTAGAGGGTTTTCGTCCCCTAGAGTGAATATGCTAAGGGTTTTCATCCTTGGAATTTTTAATGCAAAAGCTTGATCATAGCTGCTCTAATGATTCTTCTTCAACCATATCTATACATGTAGCTGATCATAGCTCTATGCAAAGCTTGATCTAAAGAGGATTGAGCATCTATACGGTCTTGTTTCTAATGAGATGGTTGAAAAGCTTGATCTAAAGAGGATTGCACATCTAAATCTGTATAAGGTGTCCTAGTTGTTGAAGGGCATCGGTTCCTTGTAAATGATGCAAGGTAAAGATTAGCACAAACGAAGATGAAATCTTGCACAATATAATGCCCCATGGATGTATGCCATGTGTTACTTGGTTGACCTTGGCAATTTGGCGTAAG
Organism: Taxus wallichiana var. yunnanensis; assembly: GCA_018340775.1. Lineage (NCBI taxonomy): Eukaryota > Viridiplantae > Streptophyta > Pinopsida > Cupressales > Taxaceae > Taxus > Taxus wallichiana. The sequence continues at coordinate 719,914,531 of CM031234.1, read as the reverse complement.
AGTTAAAGCATGGTTGCACGCACAAATACTTACACTTTGGCTAAAAGGACGGATAGCAATGCAAGTGTAGAAGAGATAGGCCAACGATATTGTTGATTTCAAGAAAGTTCCCGAATGAAGTGAAGAAGAATGAATGTTTTGTGTTCATTAAACATTTCAACGCTTGCACAAAAAGAGGAGGAAGGCACAAAGGATGCGTAAATAGGCAAATATTGGAGTGAAGTAAAGAAGATGCTAGGTGAGATTGTGGATATCATGTCACATTATTTTCTAGATGGCTTGCCACACATGTGTTGCATAAGTCATCGGATGGATGATTCCAAGGTCTAGTTTTACCAAAAAGACCGCATATAGGTTGACACCTATGGAGAACAAGGAGATGATGAAGCAAGTTCAAGAATTGCTTGAGAAAGGTTTGATCAAAGAGTCTCTCATCCCATCCACATTACTTATAGTATTAGCGCCGAAGAAAGGAGGTGAGAGGAGGATGTACTCGATTCCAAAGCCATCAACAAGATTACCATTAAGTATAGATTTTCATTGCCACGCATGGGTAATTTGTTAGATTGTTTGAGTGGAGCAAAGTACTTCACAAAGATTGACTTAAGAATAAATATCACAAAACTAATAAGTTAAATATTGCTTTTAAAATGTAGGATGGATTGTATGAGCGGTTGGTCATGCCATTTGGGCGGCTTAACCAACATACTAAGCACATTCATGCGACTTGTGAACGAAATGTTAAAACATTTTCTACGCAAATTTGTCATTGTGTGTTTGGATTCTAATTTTCAATAAGACACAAGAAGAACACTTTGTCCATTTGCAGAAAATGTTAGGCCGATCAAAGAACAAAAGTTGCTTGTAAACTTGAAGAAATACAATTTCATTAAGGAGTTGGTATACTTGGGATTTGTGATATCTCAAGTTAATTGAAGATGGATCTTGAAAAGGTGTGAGCTATAGTGGAGTGGTCGTCACCCAAGAATGTCTTTGAAGCACGTAGTTTCCATGGCTTGACGAGCTTTTAAAGAAAGTTCATAAGAAACTTCAGCAACAATTGTATACTAATCAAAAAAGTGATGCACAAGAGATAAGAGAGAGTTTGCATGGACTGCAAACATAGAATATGGCTTTCAGACGTTGGAGGAGATTATTGAGCAGCCAATATTGGCCTTACGTGATTTCAACAAAGTATTTCAAGTTGATTGTGCTGCAAGTGAAAAAGCCATGCGGACAATGTTGAGTCGAAATGGGAGACCCATTGCATATTTCAACGAGAAATTGAATGACACAAGGAGGATGCATTCAGTTTAAGATCAAGAGTTCTACGCCATAGTACAAGCTCTGAAAAAGTGGAGGCATTGCTTGTTGCTCGAGGCATTTGCGTTGTACACAAACCGCCAAGCACCGCAATTCATAACTAATCAAGGGAAATTGAATCAAAAAAACATGAAATGGGTTGAATTCTTGCAGAGTTACTATTTTGTCTTGAAGCATAGAACGGAAGTCGAATAGAGTTGCGAAGCACATTGGGTAGAAGATACATCTTGTTGAGTAAGAAGCAAGCGTAAGTGTTAGGGTTTGAGGCCATAAAGGAACTCTACGCAAGAGATGAAGATTGTGGGGAGGCATGGTGAGTATGTACATAACCAATGAGCAATGGCCCCGGTGATTTCAAGTAAAGTATTTCAGGTTGATTGGGGGCAATGTGAGTCGAAATGGGAGACTCATTGCATATTTCAACAAGAAACTAAATGACAAAAGGAGGATGTATTCAATTTTAGATCTAGAGTCCTACACCATAATGAAAGGTCTAAAGAAGTGGAGGCACTACTTGTTGCTCAAGGCATTTGTGTTGTACACAAACCATCAAGCATTGCTATGCATAACTAGTCAAAGGAAAAGGAATAAAAAAATGAAAAATTCTTGGAAATAGAGTTGCAAGATGCATTGAGTAGAAGATGCATCTTGTTGAGTGAGATGCAAATGGAAGTGCTAGGGTTTGAGGTCACAAAGGAACTCTATGTAGGAGATGAAAATTGTGGGGAGGCATGGAGAGTATGTACATAACCAATGAGCAGCGATCACATACCTTAGCTACATTACTTTGTGCAGGGAGGATTGTTGTTCAAAGGAACACTATTGTGCATGCCCAAAGGATCAATGAGAGAGAACTTAATCTAGTGAAGTATTGTAGAGGATTAGCCAATCACTTTGGGATAAATGAGACCTTGGCATAGATAAGTGAGATACCATTGACTATGGATGGCTACCGATGTGCAAAGATGGAGAATTTACCAATTGGCGAAAAGGAAGAGTCAAAACACAAGCTTATATCAACCATTGCACAAGACTGAGAAACCTTGTGAGCAACTAAGTATGGATTTTATTTGTGCAAAGATGCAGAATTTACCAATTGGCGCAAAGGAAGAGTTAAAATGCATGATTATATCAGCCATTGCCAATGCCTCGAGAAACCTTGTAAGAAACTAAGGATTTTGTTTTGGGATTTCCCATAACCCGAAGGGTCATGCTTCTATTTTTGTTGTTGACAAATTCTCAAAATGGCTCATCTTATTGCTTCCAAGAGACTAGCGATGCCACTATTGCAAACTTGATTTTCAAAGAAATTGTGAGACTACATGGATTGTCACACAAGATTGTGTGGACGTAGGCACTAAATTTGTCGGTCATTTTTAGTGCACATTAAGGAAGAAGTCGAACACAAGAGTGCAATTTAGTTGTGTATCACCTACAGCCATCAGATCACTGCCGCAGCACGAATGGCCAAACATAGGTTGTCAAGAGAATTTTGGGTACATTATCTGGTTGGGGAGAGAGGCAAGGACATAGGCTTCAATCCTTGCACAAGCAAAGTTTTCTTAACTCTATAAATAGGAGCACTAGGAAATCTTTCCAGACAATTTACAAATCAAGTCCAAGGGGAGAAAGAAAATTGTGGGGCATGTTGCATAAAAAGGGAACAAGTGGAGAAGCTGAATAGTTTACACATTATATGGAGGAGGTGGATGAACAAGTGTGCACATACCTACAAAGGAGCAATGCACAAATTTGAGGAGAGAACTAGAGTTCAAAGTTGGAGACATGGTCCTTGCGTACCTACGCAAAGAGAGGTTCCCAAGAGAAACATATAAGTTAAAATGGAAGAAGATCAAACCATGTGAACTCCTAAAGAAATTTGGGTCGAACGCATATGGATACACTTGTCGGATGGGATAAACATTTTGCCTATCTTCAATGTTGTGAATTTGTACCCATATGACTAAAATGGTAGTCAAGTGATGAAGCAAACCTCGCAGAAGTAGATTGGAGGCACCAACTACCAAAGCAAGAGTGTGAAGAAAATTAATACATTATTAATGAACGCGTAGTAAAGGTAACACATAGGAGAGAGTACAAAGAATATTTGGTAAAATTAAAAGGCGAGAAGTTGAGGATGCATCTTGGCTTAGTGCAGAGATTGCTAAACTTGGTTGTTCCATTGAAGACCTTATGCAACAAACTTCAACAGGGGCTCAAGTTTATTCTTACCTAAAGTGTGTGATGTAGGAGCATCTAAGTTCACTTGTAAGCTTGCATTAACCAAAAAGAGCTAGAGTTAGGAAAATAAAGCTTGAGCAACTCTACGCACCCTCGCACAAACCTTGCGCACCATATTGTTGGAATAAGGAGAAGATCACACACGAGTCGGAAGTTTTGTGCAGTCTAGAACTCTTACACGTAAACCATGCGCAAACACACACCCATGCATTTTATGAAAATTTGCAGCCTACTTGAAGGGTTCTCTCTTGCGGTTGTGCCTACTATGGATGTTGTATACTTTTGTGGCTTGTAAAATTTGAATTCTTTTGTGTTCCTATCAACATCAATATAGTTGGGATCTACACACATGGGCCTTGATCTGCTTTTTGTGTCCAAGGCCTAACTTGACTACCTAACATACTTTGATCGAATGGAGCTGATTCCATGAGAGATTACTTGCAACCCCTGAAAACCAGATGGGTGAGATCGATGGCAATCTAAGCAACTTGAGGGAATCTTTGTAAAGATATCTTTACTTGCAAAGATATCTTTACTCTCCTGCCGGATTCTATAAATGGGAAAAGAGCAGTGAACATGCAAGACATAGCACTGTAAAGCTTTGTAGTCCAAGGAGTCAAGTTTGGTGTAGAAACTTAGCAGAGTTTATACAAGCTTTTAGCTGGAATAGGTACAAGGATTGAAATTCTTAGGGAATTTCTGCAGTCTTTTATAAGACTGACAAGTGGCTAATGTACTTGTGCCTGAGTCTATAATCTTTTCCTCATACTAATAGAAGAAGCTTTTTTGTTTCTTACGAGTTGTGCAAGGATCTTGCTTCAATGAGATCCAACTCTGAGAACTGTAAGCTGCATGGTCTAAGACATCCTTAATTGACATCCCTGACCGTGACTGCGTCAATTACCTTAATTATTAATCATTTTATTTTTTCACAAATTTGCTACTAAATGATGACAAATGGAGTCAATCAAGCTACACTAATGTGCAAGGCTCGAAAAATATTTCTGGAGTAAAAAAAAATTGGCTTTCAAACTCCACCGTATGGCCAAGATATTACAATTTTTTTATTGACTTTAGCAAGAAAAAGGGGAAAACTTCTTAGTGATGGTCAAATGAATGTCAAATTTAAGGACAGAACTAAAAGAAAACACAATCTTGGATATTACAAACCACCACCAACCACCCCCAGCTGCCATTGTAGAACACCTCTTGACATATTATGATATTGTCAAGGCCATTTAAGAAACTTTACATATGAGGATATCAATGCTTGTATCCAAAGAATTATTTCAAAATCAAACAACTGTTTTAAGAACCCTTAACTAATTACCATATCATATTTCACAGGAATCTGCTAACATACATGAACAATGAGATGACATCCAGCATAAAACTAAAAAAATACCTTTTCAAGTTCGTCCAACACAGCTTTGGCAACATCACCTTTTTGCTCAAATAATGCGTCCAGCGCCATTTTCGGCACATTCGCTCGTACCACTGCAATATTAGTCACAAACAAAAAGCATAAATGACCCGATTTACAAGGCATACCTGCTATGACAGAAAACAAAGATAATTAAATAAAAATACCATCAAAAACATAAGCTTGGATTTGTTCATGAGGATTTTGCAACTCATAAAATGCATCATCAGCATTCTGTTTCACAACACGGAACTGGATGGAGCAAAATAATTGCACAAAGACATTGTCCTGCAAGCAATTCCACAGTACCACTGAGTCAGTACATGTCTAAGAATTTGTAACCATGCCGTAGATTGTACATTTACCATGACAAATCACCAGATCTATGTAACAAGATGGGGGAAACTTATCAATCTGATTCTTGTTTGGATTTACAACACACATGATCTTTTATGATATCATCAGTGTTTTATTTATCTGAACTTAGGTTGCCTTCACATTTATTGAGGGTTCTGTCATTAAAATATGTGAATGACTAATGCGGGTGGATTCAAAGGAACTGCTACTATTAAAAGATTGAGAATGAACACTGAAGCACGCACTAGCAGATGTAGATGCCAACCATTCAACATTATCAAAACAGGTGTGCACATCAGCATAAAGTACACATCAGGGTAAGATGTGCACAAGTTCACACCTATGTTGTTTGATAAATTAAATAAGGAGTGTTATCAAACAGTTTATAGCTGGGATGTAACATCTACCAGTCAAATATCCCAGTAAATGGAAGCTTGCCATGAAGAAACTACACTCGTGCTCCACTTTGAAACTAGAATACATTTAATATTGTTGGGAATAATAAAATAAGCAGAAGATAAACTTTTACATTACTCGAGTGGTTACACTGTACACATATTGCGAGCATCATAAAGGTAAAGGATATGGCACACACATCACATGTTCCACATGAAATATGTCTGTCTTACTAGTTTCATATTAAATGAGTATGCCTCTGGCTTCAAATAAAACAATACCATCATGCATTAATGATTCTTGCCTCTCAATCAAGATTTTTATTATAAAGCTGCTGCTCAAAATGCAATTATTTAAACCACAGAAATGGGTTCCAAACATAAAGGAGAACACAATAACATTTGGAAGTGGCATTTCTGTCTTCACACAAATAAAACAATACCATCATGCATTAATGATTCTTGCCTCTCAATCAAGATTTTTATTATAAAGCTGCTGCTCAAAATGCAATATATTTAAACCACAGAAATGGGTGGTCCAAACATAAAGGAGAACACAATAACATTTGGAAGTGGCATTTCTGTCTTCACACATAACAAACCATTGTGCAAGACAAGGATTTATAAATTCACACAATATATACTATTTATCAAACACAAAACATATCTGTAGCAACTTAAATCTAACAAATATACCAACCTCAGATATGATGTTAGAGGAGGAAAGTTAGATAAAATCCCAACTCAAAGAAAGTTGATGTCTAAGCCATTTAAAAATTGTGCTGTGAATGATCTGTAATTTCTCAAGTTCCTAAATGCTGAAAATTGAATGCAGATTGCGTTACTGTTCCTAGTTGAATTTAACTTCTGATGACAGCACACTGAATGTAATTTTGTGCTACAATTAATGTGTAGAGCTGTTGGAATGAAAACATGATGTAATGTCCCCTGTTCCTTCACCGAGGGCCTAAGGGCCATTTTTCGTCTTATCCTTAGTCATACCCAAGGGACTAACGACGCTGGAGGCTATTGGGTATGGGGGAATTGTTTCCACCTTGCTTATTTGTTATATTTTTCCATTGGCATTGTTATTAAGCAACTTGGTGGGAATAATTGTTATGTTTTGTCATTAAGGGGACTCGTGACACTTTATTGTTATATTCTTTCGTTGGGGGTCACTTAAGTCCCTTTGGCAACTAAGGGGAGGAAAAGTAACTTAAGTTGCTTTATATTTTTGTGGTTCTCCCTAGAAGGGGTCGATTGGGGTCTTTTTGGGCCTCTTGTTGCATGGAGAAATTATATAAGGAGGTTTGGGGAGTGATAGAGCTCATTCTTACACTCACACATATTTTGGCATTGAGCAACTGTTGTTTGCATTCTTCTTGCTTATGGAGTAAAATCCCACAGAACCCTAACTTCGGTGGTGAGAGATCCACTCCTAGCTAGTAGGGCACCCTTCAGTGGTGAAGATCTACCCTAGTTTGCTATTTTGGAGTTGTTTCAAGATAAATATTCAGGCAGATTTTTCAGAGATTTCAAGAAGGAATTTTAGAGGATTTCGAGAGGTTATATTCCGTACTGTGAGGAGAGAGATTCCAAGGGTTTGCAGATCAGATTAATTGCAGCATTCAGGGCAGAGTTTGGCGCAGCTTTTAGGGGCATTTTGGTGGATTTCAGCCCCTCCTTTAGGGTGATGTCAGCCTTAGGGTTTTGCAGCAGATTTTTAGGGGGTTTCCAAGTGTTTGTTTCTAGATCTGGAGGTTGGGTTCTTTTCTATATCATTTGTAGATGTTATTTCCAAAAAATCAGATTTATATCTATTGTATTTGCAAAGTTATGAATTTTTGAAGATTTCCAGCAGTTTAGGGCATTCTAAAAATTATTGGCAGTCATATACTATTCAGAAAAATCCAAAAACAATTTTCTAGTCTTTGTTATCATTGTAGCAAGCTCTATAAATTTTCGTGAGATTTGGACAAGTTATCATTAAATTTCAGTTTGCTGCCCTAGTTGAGTTAATTCCAGAAAAATCAGAATTTCATTTGCTGCAAATTTTTATATATTTTGTGGATTTTAAGTAATATCCCACAAGGGATATTTTAGTGGTATCAGAGCAGTTGCTCCTCTAGCTTGTTGGGTTGAGAAGATGGGTGACAATGAAGATATGGGTGTTGATTTGATGAAACAATTATTCACCAACATGGTGAAGCAACAGGAAACTACTAATCTCTATTTGAGTCAGCTCACTGAGAGATTAGCGTAGGGCAGAATTGAGACTCATACAGATAGGGGGAAACTAGCAATATGGGACAGCCGGTCCATAGAGGTGAAAGTGGAAATTCAGGGCAGTGGTCTCCCCACACTTCTACCAGTCTTTGGGACTTCAAGAACCATCCTTGAAGGATCCAGAAGTTTCACAGGTAAGGCAGCCAACAAATGTTTTAGATGAGGAGTCTTGTTGGGAAAGGTACCAATCTTTGAGCGAGGGTTTCGAGATAACATGCCATTCCAGAGTACTACAAAATGAAGATTGGTAGTAGGCCCAAGAGAGATCATTAGATGCAGGTGCTTGAGTTATGCCTAAGTTACAGAGGAGATTGGGACAAATCTCCATTCCACACTTCGATGGTTCTAAGAAGTGTACCATGCAATCCTGGATTCAGAAGTTGAAGACATACTTTGACTTGAATCCCATGTGCGAGGAGGATGCAATTAAGTTTGCAATCCTACACCTTGAGGGAGATGCACATGACTGGTGGCATCATGGCCTTATTACACAGGGACACATGCATATTTGTACATATGCGGAGTTCACTCAGAGGCTGATGAGCAGATTTGACAGGAGGGACCTTGACAGGTATTTCAGAGAGTTGACTCATTTGAGACAAACAGGTTCTTTAGACACATACATTGCAGATTTTCAGAGATTATCAGTCATGGTTCCTGATGTTTCAGAGATGAGGCTGACTTCACTTTTCATAGCAGGGTTGACAAATGCATTAGCAGGTTTTGTGAAGGCATTTGAGCCTTCTTCATTGCATGATGTTATTAGGAGAGCACGGGATTTGGAGTTATCTACTCCAAAGTCGAGGTTTCCACCTTGAGTTCAACAAAGGGTACCTCCATCTAGGCCGGATGGTTTTCAGCAGAAGGCACCTCCACCCATGGGCGAAGTGGCTAAGAAGCCATTCATATCCCAGAGAGGATAAGTATGAGTTGAGGCGAAAGAAACTATGTTTCGATTGTCGCACACCTTGAACTCCAAGACATGATTGCAAAGGGAGAGGAAAGGCCCAATTCATAGAGGTCTTCGAGGAGAGTGACGGTGATGGAGATGAGGAGCTGGATACTTAGGGATTGGATGATGGAGATGGAGAGGCATTAGACAGTGCTAGTATTGAGCAGGAGGATGAGACCTTCCCTCATGAGACTATTGCCACTTTGTCTAGTACCCCGAGGTACAAGGCATTCAGGGTCGGGGAGTCTACAGGGCCAACAAGTAGTGGTACTCATTGATAGTGGGGCTACCCACAACTTCATTGATGCATCATTGGTTGAGCAACAGGTTTGCACAGACAGAGGATTTTGAGGGCTTCAATGTGGTGGTAGCCAATGGAGAGTCTATGAGGTGCACGCAACGAGTCCCACAGTTGAGCATTACGATGGGTAACTACACAGTTACATGATGATTTTTATATTGTTGGTATTGGAGAGACCAACCTTGTGCTTGGAGTGCAGTGGCTCCATTCCCTTGGTGAGTTCCGAACTAACTTTTAGACGATGGAGTTGAAGTTCAAGTCCGAGGGGAGGAATGTGATTTTGAGAGGTTTATCTATAGATGCACCTAGGGTTGTCACGGCCAAGACAATTACACAGCAGAGGATTGAGGATGGCGAGTTCATGTGGATATCCAGGCCTAACAGTGAGTGGATTGGGTAGTACAATGCTTGGTTTCAACCAAGAAATATGAGGATGGCAGCCAGAGTATCATGTGGATATCCAGGGCCTACTGGACAAGCATAGTGCAATTTTTGGCAACATACCTCCAAGTGTGCCCCCAAATAGAGGATTTGAGCATGTGATTGAACTTGAGGACAACAGGCTTGTGGTTACTACTCCTTATCGTCATCCCAAATGGTTTAAGGATGAGATCGAGAGGACTATACATGAGCTCATAGAGATGGGGCATATTAGACCTAGTTCCAATCCTTTTGCTTCTTCAGTAGTGTTGGTGAAGAAGAAGAATGGAACCATGCGAATGTGCATAGATTACCATGCATTGAACAAGAAGACAATAAAAAATAAGTATCCAATGCCATGCATTGATGAGTTACTAGATGAGCTACAGGGGGCAATCTATTTTTCTAAAATAGATTTGCGATCTGGATATCACCAGATCAAGGTTAGAGAGGAGGATGTGCATAAGACAACTTTCAGATGCCATTATGGTCACTTTGAGTTTCTAGTGATGCCATTCGGTTTGTCTAATGCACCAGCCACTTTTCAGTCTTGTATGAACCATGTGTTCAACCGCCATTTGTAAAAGTTTGTATTGGTCTTCTTCGACGACATATTGGTCTACAGCAGACTTGGGAGGATCACATTAGACACCTTGATGAGGTATTGGGCATATTGGAAGCTAACTCGCTATACGCGAAAGCTTCTAAGTGTGAGTTTGGTATGACAAAGCTATTGTATTTGGGATATGTGATTGAGGAGGTGGAGTCAAGGTTGACAGGAAAAGATTCAGGCGATATTGGATTGGCCACCACCCAGGACATTGACACAATTGAGAGGGTTCTTGGGACTATGCACATACTACAGGATATTGTGAAGAACTCTCAATTGATTGTGCACCATTGACATATTTGACCAAGAAGGGGGCTTTTGCTGGTCAGAATCAACACAATAGTTTTTATCACCTTAAGGAGGTGATGAGTTCATGTCCTGTTCTTGCATTACCAGACTTCTCTCGTCCTTTCGTGTTTGAGTGTGATGCATCAGGTGAGGGAGTTGGATCAGTTCTTATGCAAGATAGGCATCCCATTGCCTACGAGAGTCGAAAATTGAGCCCTATGGAGAAGGGATACTCAATTTACGATAAGGAGATGTTGGCCATTATGCATGCTTTGGCCAAATTTAGACAATACCTTGTGGGCAACAAATTTGTGGTTCGTACGATCACAACAGCTTGAGGTTCTTCTTAGGGCAGAAGGATCTCAACGACCGCCAACAGAGATGGGTGAACAAGGTACAAACATATGACTTCGACATAGAGTACACCAAAGGTAAGAATAATGTTGTTGTTGATGCATTATCTAGGAGGCCTCACCTTACCTCTATGCTTAGTTCTATGTCCGAGATTTCAGCAGATTGGAAGGCTCACATACTTGTTGAGTATTCCAAAAATCAGTTTGCATGCGAGATTATGGATGGCATTATACAAGATGACAGGTACAGAGTCTTGGATGACCTCATATACTACAAGGATAGGATTTTCCTTGTACTAGAATCCAAGATGAAGGAGAAAATCCTTCGAGCAGTGCATGATACACCTCTAGCAGGACATCCTGGATATTTTAAGACCTACAAGTATATCGGGAGAGATCGGGAGAGATTTGCATGGAAAGGGTTGAAGGATGATGTCCTTAACCACATCAGAGAGTGTGTGGTTTGCCAACGAACCAAAGTCGAGCATTCTTTTCCAGCAGGATTACTTCACCTCTATTTTAAGACCTACGGGTATATCGAAGAGATTTGCATGTAAAGGGTTGAAGGATAATATCCTTAATCATATCAGAGAGTGTGTGGTTTGCATCAAAACCAAAGCCGAGCATTCATTTCCAGCAGATTACTTCAGCCTCTTCCTATTCCAGAACAAAAGTGGGAGAGCATATCCATGGATTTCATCACAGGACTTCCCTCGGTACATGGGCATGATTGCATATATGTGGTAGTTGATCGATTGACCAAGTATGCCCATTTCTTTTCTATGCCTAAGGGGCATAAGGCACCAAAGGTGGCTCATTTATTCTATACAAGTGTTTTTAGGCTTCATGGGTTGCCTAAAAATATTGTCAGTGACACGGACAAGATCTTCATGAGCACCTTTTGGCAGGAGATCTTCAGACTTGCGGGTGCGAGTTGAATCTGCACTACCATCCACAGGCAAACGAGAGATAGTTAATAAGTGGATAGAGGGCTATTTGATAGTGACATCAGCATGCATGGATTAGATGGCTACACATGGGTGAGTATTGCTACAATACCACCTATCAAATGAGCATTGGCATGACTCCTTTCCAAGCATTGTACGGGTATGATGTTGTCATTTACAGATTTAGTATTATCAGATAGCCAAGCTCCCAAAGCTCGTGATTGGTTACAGGAGAACCAGGATATTCTAAAGCCCTCAAAGAGAACCTTCAGAAAGCACAAAATCAGCAGAAGATGTATGCAGATAGGCACAGGGTAGAGAGGTCTTTTGAGGTGGGAGATTTAGTCTTCCTATGTTTGCAGCCCCAGTGCAATCCTCGCTTAAGCAAAGTGGTGCTGAGAAGTTGAAACCACGGTTCTATGGTCCATACAAGGTAGCACAACAAGTTGGGGCAGTTGCATATGAGCTAGAGCTTCCAGAGCACAACAAGATACACAATGTCTTTCATGTTTCGTGCCTTAAAAGGCACTAGGGCAGCATATTGTGCCTTCTACGGAGTTGCCACCATTGGATGATGAGGGGAAGCTAGTCTTGGAACCAGAATCTATCATTGAGGTGAGACAGAGGAAGCTCAGGAACAGGGTGATCACAAAATACTTGGTGCGGTGGAGAGGCTTGCCACTTGAGGATGTTACTTGGGAGGGAGAAGATCTTACAACATCCTAGTTTGCATTTGTTTGGGGACAAGCAAATTTCGGGAAGGGAGGACTGTAATGTCCCCGTTCCTTCACCAAGGGCCTAAGGGCCTTTTTCATCTTAACCTTCATCTTACCCAAGGGGCTAACAATGTTGGAGGTTTATTGGTATGGAAGAATTGTTTCCACCTTGCTTATTTGTTATATTTTTCATTGGCATTGTTATTAAGCAACTTAGTGGGAATAATTGTTATGTTTTGTCGTTATGAGGACTCATCACACTTTATTACGATGTTATGCGGGGACGCGATCCCCGCTTTTTAACACATCCAGGGCGTCCCAAACGTCCTGGGGGCGCTGGGCGTGGAAACGTTTCCCCCACATTTCTTTCTTTGGCAAATGGCGCTAAACGCTACGGGACGGCCGAGGGGGCGAAAACATCCTGGGACGTTGGGGGCGTTTTTTTAATTACATTTTTATTTCTAGTTTAAAATTTATATTATTTTTGCATTTTTTAGGGGTTGTTTTTTAGCATTTGCATCTACATTCATAATGCAATCATGCATATAGTTTGTGGGATTTAAAAAATGCATCTTGCATAGGGTTTGGTTGTAAAATTTAAAATTTAAATGGCTACGTTTTTTTTAAATTAATTCATTACATAATCAATCAATCATATAGTTATGGTTGTTTTTAATTCATTGCAGCAATCATCACCATGAGTTCTTCTTCTGAGACTGAGTATGAGTATGAATCAGAGCATGAATCAGAGCAGGAGAGGGTTGAACGGGAAGTTGAGATAGGTGGCCGTGGAAGAGTTGGTGATGCCACAATGGGGGAGAGTGAAGAAGGGACACAAAATGTAGTGGCAACGAACTAATCGTAGTTCAATTTGGTAGTCTACCAATTGCCCTCTCAAATGTTATCCAAATTTGCCATTGGACCATTTGATAAGAAGAAGCCATTGCAACAATTTGCCCAAATAATTGATAACCCCAAGTCTGGAGGGGGGAGCAAAGTATGGAAGTGCAACATATGTGCACTGACTTGGCATGGTAGTATCACTAGGACCAATGCACACTTGTTGCATCTTACAGGAAGGGGGGTTGGCACTTATAAGGGTCTTTCACTAGAGCAGAGAGCTGAGATGGTGAGAATCTTCAATGGAAATACCACGGACAAAGTGCCAGAAGTTCGTGGTTCTACGGCTAATACTCCATTGAGCGCTCATAGGGGATCTGTGCAAACTTACTAATACTCGGCTGGTTCTAGTTTTGAAGTGTCGAAGTGGAAAGCAGAGGGAAGAGAAAGGCAAGTGGGGGCAGCCCCAAATTCGATTATTGACATGTTTGATTCAAAGGCAAGGGAAGAGGCAGATGATGCTATTGGGAAATTTTTCTATGCGCCGCTGGATTCCATTTAATGTTGCTCGCTCTCCTTATTACAAGGAGGCTATGGCTAAGGTTATGTTATGTGCCTCCCGAGACACAAAACTCGGGACAACAATCTTGGATAGAAACTATTCCAAGGTTAATGTATTGATGGAGGAGATGAAGGTGACATGGGTGTCACATGGATGCGGCATTATGATGGATGGGTGGACGGATATTAGACACCATCCTCTCATCAATATCATTGTCTCTTGCAAAATGGACCGTACTTCGAGAGCGATTGATTGTTACGGGAAGCGAAAAGATATGCTGAGTTTCGATTTGATTTTGAAGGATGCCATTGAGGAGGTTGGACCTTCAAATGTTGTACAAGTAATCACAAATGCAACTTATGTGTGCAGAGCAGCAGTCAAGCTAGTGGAGCGGGAATATAGGCATATTTATTGGACTCCATGTTGTGTGCATGCCATGAACAATGCACTAAAGACATAGGGAAGATTCGGTGGGTGAACCAAATAGTGATCGATGCCGAGAGATGCGTGCGTTCATATGCAATCACCACACATCGTTGGCACTTTTTCAAAATTTTCGAAGAAGGAATTTTTAAACCAATGACACACTCGCTTTGATCCTATTTTATTTTGTTGGAGCGGATGTCCGAGTTGCAAGAGCCCCTACAAATTATGATTATGACACAGGATTGGACTAGGTGGCGTGAGTCCAAGACAGATCAAGGGAAAAGAGTGAAGGAAGTGGTGTTGCGGGAAACATTTTGGGTTGATATGAAATACATCATATCAATTATAGCTCCAGTTTTTAGTGTCATCAAATATGGGGATTCTAACAGCCCCAATCTTGGTGAGATCTACGAGTGCATTGATAGCATGCTTGGGCAAATGAAGGCAGCTATTCGGGTGAGGGACCCCACTTTGGAGTTCTATAATGAACATATACAGCCCATTATTCAATGGAGATGGGAGAAGTTGAACACTCCTCTTCATATGGCTACGTATGCACTGAATCCCAAATGGTATGTGGAGAGGCCAGGCAAAGTTATCCCATTGGATGATGATGAGGTGAAGAAGGGCCTTATGAAGGCTTTTAAAAAAATGTACACTCCACAAGAGGCTTCACAAATCAGAATGGAGTGGCTCGACTTCACTGAACTTGATGGGTACAAAACATCAGCAAAGGCAGACAGGGTAACATTAGCACAGAGAAGCCAGTGAGTTGGTGGCGACTATATGGGCTTCCAGGATTGCTGCGACCACTTGCCATTCGCCTCCTTTCCCAGGTTTCTAGCTCCTCTGCCTCTGAGAGGAACTGGTCTACGTATGGTTGGATACACTCTGTTAAGAGGAATAGGCTTACCTCTGCGAGAGCGGAGAAGCTTGTAGCTGTACACAATGCTTTGCGTCTTATAGATCGCAAGACACCTGAGTACAAACAAACTCCAGCATTACGGTGGGATGTAGATCCCGAGGAGCCGAGGCAGGTTGAAGAGGACAACACTGTGCAGCGAGGATTGATTGGGCTTACCTTTGAGGACGAGGATGCTAGTACCAGCGAGGAGTTCATGGATATTGCTTCAGATGGAGATTCTGATTTTTAGGCTGATACTTGTAGTTGTCCTCTTTTTTTGTAATATTGACAATAGACAATTGTTGGTGTATTTGGCTATGAGATTAATGATATGAATATTAGCTATTGTCACTTGATCAATCGTATTTTAGAATGGTTTTACTTTTATATTTTGTAATATTAATATATTTGAAATTTCAAATTTCAGCTTGTCTCATATTCAAAATTCAAATATGTATTATGAATTTTCAATTTATGACATTAACATATTGATATTATAGTGTATTTGATGTTTGAGTTCAAGTTTCACCTTATTTAAATCTCAAATGGTTTTATTTCAGCCTATTTATATAATTTAGTCACTATATCTTTTTATTTTAAATATTTATATATTTTTAATCAGCCGTCCCCGCCGTCCCCAAAATTTAGAAATTTTTGCCGTCCCCGAAACCCCGTCCCCACCGTCCCCGTCCCCCAGTAATTCTATGGTATTATCCCACAGGATATTTCACATGAACAAAAACAGAAAAATCAAAAGGAAACCAACACATAGAGACGAGGAGTTTTAATCTTAAAACCCATGTGCAGAAAACCAGCTTCAATGTGTCAATCATTTCCCTCCTTTCAACTTTGGGAATTGTAGAGAGCACAATTGGAGTGTACTTGCACTAAACAACTATCGTAACACTTCTCCCAACTTGTTACCTCACTTCCTGCACTTACGGACAATTGAATTACACTTCACTGCACTCTCATTCTTAAAGAGGGTTATGTCTTCTTCATTTTACAAGTGTTGGAGGTTTCCTTTCATGCACTAAATGACCCTCAACCGTCGAGAATTGGAAGAGAACAATTTCTTGACCATTTCCGAATGGTTATCAAACTCACACAAAACCACCACATTGCAGTTGAAACCCTTTATTGTCACAAATGTAATTGTCGCTTCTTGTGCTATCTCAAGCATAACCGCCCGATCACAAATGAAATTGTCAGTTTGGAAGAACAACCGCCTTAAAGGTTTTGTTAATGTAGAGACAGAGCCTTGTTCCTTGCCGAATTTGATTGAATTCTAGGTTGCTTGAGAAAACTTGTTCCTTATGGATCATTACTTCCTTTTTTAGGAGGCTTTTCATCTCACAAAAACTTAGTTGTTCAAGAGATACAGGAAGATCTCACGCACTTTTCCCTTGGTGTATCATTTCACTTGTCACAGTGTCTTTTATTAGATCCCAATTTGCCACACAAACTCATGACCCTCTTCTTGTTTCTATTATCTTCTTCTCTAACGCAATGTCCTCCTTTAACTCTCATTGTGCATGGAATGTTAATAAAGATACAAGTTCTCACAATTGACCATGAATACATCTTCATGAAAGAAGATGGATCAAGCTTAAAGCATTGTCTCCAACCTCTTCTAAGATGTTGAATTGTGCATATCTAAGAGGGTTATGGTTTTTCTTGCCCTAAAACCTCTATTTGCTCAAGTAAAGCCACACCTTGTCTCCCACCTTGACAGCATGTTATTGGTGATGTTGGTCATGCCTTGTGTTTTACTAGGCTTGAGACATACCCAATTATTATTAAACCTTGAGATAAGGTTTTCTCATCCTCTACCCAATTATTATTAAACCTTGAATGAACTTCCTGCTTCCCCATGTTACCTCTGAATCTACTTTCTCTGCGTTTTTGTTGTTCATAGGCAACACCAAGTAAATTTGTAGGAAAATAACCCAAACATGCTTCAAAAGGTAATTTGTTTGTAAATATGTGAACATCAGTATTGTCGAAATTTTGAATATATGCCACAGATTCATTTCATGTTTTTGGATGATTGCTATTGTACTCTCTTGATAATTTGTACCAAAGTTCTATTGACCACTTCGTTTTCACATAGGTTTGAGGATAGAAGGTTTTGCTTCTCTTGAACTTAATATCCATCTTGCTCCGTAAGGTGGTCGAAAACTTCCCCATAAATCTGGAATCCTTATCTAAAAGGATAGACTTAGGAAACCAAAATGCACCCGTACATTGGTCAAGAATAACTTGCCTACTTCAAACCCCTTGATTGTCTTTTTACATGGAAAAAACACACATTTCGTGAAATCTATCCACAACTACATAAAGGTAACCATGCCCATGCTTGGACATTGGCAAACTCCCCACAAAATCCATAGAAATGCTTTCATATGCCCTGGTGGGAATAGTTACGGGCATGTAAAAATCAGTCTTTCCTAGCTTTAGGCTTTGTTTGTACAAACATAACATACATCTAATGAATTTAGAAATTTCTTCTTGCATTCTAGGTCAATAATCATACCTTCGTGAATTTACCCATGTTTTCCCAACTCCAAAATTACCTAAAACTTTTGAAGTGCATGCCTCTCTCATGAGTAAAAGTATCTTCTCCTTTGGAATGCAATTTGTCCAACGTGTAGAGTAGTTAATACTTGTCACAGAAATCAGCCTTGTCTTCAACATTCAACTCTTATCATTAACAGTTGGCATATCTTCCCAAATCCTGCATCTACGACATATACTTCCTCGTAAGCCTCTTATGTGAGAGGCTCAAACTATGAAACTGCTTTGCAATGGGTGACCTAGATAGCATTTCCACCAAATGAATTTTTCAAGAAATCCCATCCACTAGTAGTGCCTTGTCTATTTCAAGTTATTTTGTGATTGCAAATATTGAAGAAGTTTGTGGCCAATATGAACAATTGTTTCCTGGCAACAAATAATGCTTCTATTTCTTAATTGCTTGAACAAGTGCACATATATTTCTTTCTCATATATGTGGTACTCTCTTACACCTTTGAAAAATACATCATAATGGTAACAAACTGGCTTATCCCTAGCAATAAAGCTGCCCAAATAGCATACTCATTTGCATTTGTTTAAACTTCCATTGGCTGCGCAACTTTGGAAGAGCGAGAGTTGGGTGCATGGCTGATTTTGTATTTCAAAGTATCAAAATCACTATGTATGTTCCTTACCCCAACAGAAACTCTTACCACTTTTTGTAATGGCATGTAAAGTTGTTGCTGTTGTAGAAAACAAATAAATGAATTTCCTCATGCATTGGACTGCCCCAACAAAGCTCCTTGTTTATGTTGCACTCTTCAATGTGGGCTAATTTGTGATACACTCCAATTCTGTTGGATTCACTCCTCCAACCCCAAAATAGACTAGTGATCATTTTGCAAACTCATAGTTCTTCACGTTACACAGAAGTAGTTTTTCCTTCAAGACATGGAAGACTTGCTTCTACGTGTTAGATGTTTTCCCAAGTAGCACTAAAAACCAATATATCATCTAAATAAACCATCACACATGCATCTATGAATATCCCCAATACATCATTCATCAGCAGATGCATTACACAAACAAAAAGGAAGATCTAACCACTCATACAAACCCTGTTTTGTTTTGAATGTTGTCTTCCACATATCCTCTATACAAACTTGACAGTAAGCTAGATTCGACATCCAACTTTGCAAAATACTAGCATGTTGCAACGGGTCCAACAAGCCATTTATCCAAAGGAGGGGATAAATGTTCCTAATGGTAATCTTTTTCAATATTTTATGCACATCCTCCAAGAGTTGCCCTTTTGTGGTCCACGTACCAAAGTGCTTGGAAAAATGCGTCTTTTCTCCAACAACTCTTGAAGTTGCCTTGTCACCTCATAACTATCCGTAAGTGATGCTTTGAACAAAAGCCAATATTTAAAAGAGAAGATTCGGGCAACAAATGAATCTTGAAAAGAATCCAATAACTCATCCAAATATTTCTACCCCATGTTAGCACAATCAACCTTGAACTATCTAACTCTGAACTATCTAGCTCTTCATCTTGCTTATAGTTCAAACAAAATTAACAAAACTTATTTTATTGAGCGTGTCTTTTGGCTTGGCTGACATTTATTATGGCAAGTTTGGGTTTCTTTGATGTGCCTTAATGATATAGCTAACCCTATCCTTGGCCAATTTATATTCATTTCTCCTCCTCATGAAGGTAGCATACATAAGAGACAAGGACTTCCAAACGCAACATCAAATGTATCAAGTGGAATCGCATTGCTTCCATCTCATCAACATAATTTGAATTAATTCCAAATTAGATTTTACATCTTTTGGTTACTTGTATTTCTACACCCTTCTTCACCCAACCCAACGGGTATAAATGTGGATAATCATAAATTTTCAAACCTAGCCTTTTAAAAACTTTATCCAACATCAAATTAGACATCAAGCCAATATCACCAAGTGCATTTACCTTTTTCTTCTTGATTTGAAAAACTTTTTCATTTCTTCCCTTTCCCGCACCGTGTTAGCCACATTGCTAGAGGTGCAACCCAGCTTCTCATCTACATCCACCTCTTTTCCTTCCATCAATGATATCATGGACTTTTCGAATCCTCTTTGGTGCAGCTGTTGGGATGCAACTTTCAACATTTTGCGTCAATGCACCCATCCTTAAGCAGTGACAATATAAATTGTTTGTACATTCACAAACATGAAAAGCACTGGCATTTTTAATACCTTTCCACTTACCTTTTGTGTAGGATTTGGATGGCTAATTTTGCTCTTTTTATGGCTGATTTGATTACAAATTTTGCTTGGAGGACTCTCCCTTACCATACTACTTCTCTTCTTTGACCTCAGCTATGCCTTTTTCTTTCTTGGGCTGCTCTTCTTCATCTATGAACTCTTCTTCGTTTTCCTTTTATTCATGGAGCTGTTCTTCATCCATGAACTCTTCCTTGTCTTCCTTTTCTTCATGGGGCTGCTCTTCTTCCCCTCCATGTTTCTTGGCAAGAGCACAAACTACCATGTCCATGGATGCTTTGATTCTTTTCCATGAACCTCTTGTTGCTTGGTGATGCCATCTTAGGATTTCATCACATATTCTACACTTGATTCCAATGTGCCAAGTGCCAACTCTTTTCGCAAGGTCTTCTTCACTTTCTCTAGCCATCTTCCTCACAAATTGATTCCACTTCCTTGTAGAAATCTATGATTCGCAAAGCTGCAATTTTTCTTTACTGGACCTTGTTACTGTCATACAAATCAATAAAACCACCTCCACAGTACCCAAAGATTAAAATACTCTGATATCGATGTGTTATTTCTCAAGTTCCTAGTAGATGGAAATCAAATGCAAAACGTGGTACCATTCCTAGTTGAATTGAACTTCAAGTGAAAGCAAGATTGAATGAAAACATGAAAATAAAATTGCAGAATCAAATGGAAACCAACACATAAACACAAGGAAATCTTAACCTACAAATGCCGGGGGAGGAGCAAGGAAACCAGCTTGGAAGCATCAACTGATCACTTCTCCCTTCTTCAACTTGGCGAATTTCAAAGGGCAAAACTGGAGTGTGTTCACGACAAAAAATAGAACCACTTCTTTCAAATCTCCGCTGCCTCACATTCCTCAACTTGCAAACAAGTACACTTCCACCTATTTCATAAATGCATGCTTACAGTGGGCTATGTCTTCTTCATTTAACAAGTGTTGGAGGTATCCTTATGTGTACTAAAGACTCGGAAAAACCCCACTTTGCAAGACAAAATTGTCAATGTTACAGACGCAACTATCCTGTCACAAACACTGCTTCTGCTTCCTGCACCATCACAAGCATAGCCATCCTGTCACAAATGGAACTGCTGGGTTGCAGGGACAAAACCACCCAGGGGATTCTTTCACTGTACAAAGAGAACTTTGTTTTTTCCAATTTTGATTAGATTCTAGGTTTTTGTTGAGGATGAAGTTTTCTTGATCCTTATGGATCAATGAGATACCAAATTAGAGAAAATGCCACAACAGAAATTAAGCATACAACTTCTAGAGTGATTCAAATGAACACAGGTCATGGAATCGAATGACTTGCATGAAATTGTGGAATTCCAAGTAGAGAGAATGACTGGAGTACCATACATATGTTTTTCAGAAGATAATAACCATAGCAGAGAAGAGCATAAGATTTATACTCAAACGAAAAGCTTTTAGATATCTACTTAGTAGAAGCAAGCTTGAAACTGTACTAGATTAAAGCCAGAGTCATTTGACAACATGTAACTTTTCTAACCATGTTTCATACAAACACTTTTTATTTGAAGTTCTTCACACTAGACACGGCTTTACTAGGACTACAAATTTACCATAGTCATTGTATGAATATGTTACACTTACAAGTTAAAGTTAAAACCATAAACAAATGTTTTAAAAAAATGGCTAAGCTACATGCCACCCAGTTTGTCAATATTTCGTTTGGTTTGGTTATACTAAGTTTACCAAAAGTGCAACCCAATTTATAAATTGTTCAAAAACTTGTACTCGGCAGCCCAAAATTTTGACTCAGATAAGGGACTCAGCAATTACTCGGCAATTACGCAGCAGCCCAAAATTTTGACTCAGAGATGGGACTCAACAATTACTCAACAATTACTCGGCAGCCCAAAATTTCGACTCGGAGATGGGACTCAGCAATTACTCGGCAGCCCAAAATTTTGACTCGGAGATGGGACTCAGCAATTACTCAGCAGCCCAAGATTTTGACACAGAGATGGGACTCAGAATTACTCGGCAGCCCAAAAATTTGACTCATAGATGGGACTCAGCAATTACTCGGCAGCCCAAAAAATTGACTCGGACATGGGACTCGGCAATTACTCGACAGCCCAAAATTTTGACTCCGGCATGGGACTCGGTAATTACTCGGCAGCCCAAAATTTTGACTCGGGCATGGGACTCGGCAATTACTCGGCAGCCCAAAATTTTGACTCGGACATGGGACTCGGCAATTACTCGGCAGCCCAAAATTTTGACTCAGACATGGGACTCGGCAGCCCAAAATTTTGACTCGGACATGGGAATTACTCGGCAGCCCAAAATTTTGACTCAGACATGGGAATTACTCGGCAACTTCACCTCTACTTAAAAAAATTCTGTAAATTCATAAAATATTTTTAAAATGTTTAATAACATATAAAAGAATCTTAAATGGCATAAGAAATGAATGTAGAGAATTTTCAACCATAAATTGACCTAGCAGAGGAAAGAGATAAAATCTGAGATATGGCTAAATTGTACTGAAACAGAAACGGTTCTAAATCTGAGATAAAATCTGAGATATTGTATGGAGGTTTCATGACATTTCTAAACCAAGGTTTTTGAAAATCAACATATCTGCGTTAGAACCGTTTCTGTTTCAGTACAACTTCTAGCCATATCTCAGATTTTATTCTTTCAAAAAGGTCAATTTATGGTTTAAAATTCTCTACATTTATATATATATATATATATATATATATATATATATATATATATAAACAATGCATAATATGATAATACTCATTTTTAGTCCATAAAAACGACGACATGAAATGGCAAATCCTGCCGAACTTGATGCATTTTAGTAAGTGAGAAGAAAACAGTGCATATGGGAAATGAGTCATTTTACCATGCAGTCTTGAATAGTGCAAGAGAGGAGAAAGTGAAAAGTGAAAGTTGTAAGCGAGTCCATTGTTTTAAGATTGTTTTCAATTTAATGCAATTTTAATCTATATTGAATCGTATATGTTTAATATATTTTAATTATTAGCTTTCAACCTTAAATATGATGTCCATTTGACCATGACTTGGAACTTTTTTTTGGCTTGGAAAATTCAATTGAGTATTCATAATATCTTGACTATACAGTGGTGTTTGGAAAAAGGTTAATACTAATAGTAAAATATGAAGATATTAACCTAGTTTTTTCCTGCAGAAGAAGGTAGTAAGAGTAGGACCCTCAGTACAGAAAAATGCAATGTGATGTAAGAAAATGTAAACAATAAACAATATTGAAAACAACAATCACATGACTGAAAACAAATTGAGTGACATAAAAACCTAAAGAAAACATGGTATGTACTGAAAATAATTTGAGAGGCATACAAAAATATTTGGCTTGGTATCTTCCCCACAAAATCTTTATTGTGTCGTTCAATGCCATTTGTGGCCTTTTCCAACATGGAAGGAAACACTCGGGCATATTCGAGGGTTTAACAAAAAAATCCCATCAGCCCAACTTTGCAATTGTGACCCCCATCCAAAGGTACAAAACAAATTAAAGAAAGGAAATCAAACTAAGTGCTATAAATCTTATCTTAATAGTGAATTCTTTCCCTTATGTGAGTCTTAAAATGCCAATATTACAACTGAATTGAGAATTCATGTAAAGTAATTTAAGTAAGCTTGTAACTCGTTGCACTTGCAAATTAAGTCCAGCTCAATTAATGATTATACAGACGGAATTATACAGAATTTTTGTTTTCTCAATTTGATGCCTACAAGTACATACACTTTATGAACCATTGTCTCTAAAGTAGCAATGATACATATTTTATATTACAAAAATCCATATCAGTGTGTAAGTCTACAAAAATCTGAGAAAGTGTTCTAACCAATACATCTTTTGGCTCCTTAGGAAACCAAAGATAACAAAAATCCTCTTGAGTATGAGGGCATTTAAATATTGGAACAAACGTGGTGTTAATATGGGTGAAGCCTGCAGAATGTGTGTAAATACTAAATACTACCCTGCTTTCACTTCAAAGAAAAAAAGAAAGAGTTGGCTACAGATACTAGTTTACAAACAACACCTAAAGAAATCAACTGCATTCTACTGCAATTAAAGCACCTGGTTCATCCAATACAGTACACAAACAACACTCAAAGAAATCAAATCAGAATGACTCCTAAAGAAGAAATTTCAATTTTACAAATGAAAGGCAGCTTCATTTCTGTTTTGGATACAAGATAAACTGAAGTATACTGTTGAGTCCTACCAAGACAATCTAAAACAATCCATGCAATTGAACACCAACTCTTGAAGCAAAACACTCTAATAGAATAGAATTTAATGTGATCTAACAACTTTAGTACATTCATATGAAAGTTTGGGGGATTTTTTGGAAGAACTTTTGTTTTAGTACAAACATAAATTTTTGAGATAAACGAAGAAAGAAAACCACAAAAATGCCCTAAATTTAACAAACACAAAGGGCTTTACAATACAATAATACATAAATGTAACCCACCATCATGACCACAACACTGGTAAATAGTAGTTGTTATTCTTCTTAGTTTTTCTTCATTCTAGAACCCCAAATGACCTGGAAATCTCTTACAGATTGAACATTCCTAAAATTAGTTTGAATCCTTGTGTTGGCCAGATTTTCAACACCCACAATGTCAAATCTGAGAATTTTCTATCAATGCTGTATACTCAGGCCTGAAAACCAGCAGATGTATATTCTGTGTACATCCTTCTCCTTGAATTCTCCTCTGGCATTACACCCTCTGTTATCATTCAGAACCAGCACTCCGAATAAAAAATGAGTACATAGACAACAATATGGCTGGGATATTAATTTTAGGAAATGACAACAATGCAGTCAACAATAACACTCCATTGCCAGCCAGTTCTGACAGTTACCTTAACTCTTGAAACGGAAAAAGCTTTTATAATTTTATTCCTTTGACCGGCTCAACAGTCAAAGTGAGTGATGATTTTAACACAGTCAATTAAACATACGAACTAAAACGTCAGTACGGAGCATTTTATCTGAACCTAAGCGAAAAAGCATATATACCAGAACCTCCACAGTATTGCTTAGCAAGTAAGCACAGATGCGTTTTAGGCTCTATTGCTCAAGAAACAGCAACCACGAAAACCAAACCATCTGAATGATCTCTCTCTAATTCAACCTCTTGGACAACAGAAAAAAAGGGGATTGATACATCATTTCTCTTTACCTGGGAGATACTTGTTAGGGGGCTCAAACCAAATGAAATATTTAGCATTCATATCAGCAGTTCAGCTCATTGTTGCCTGACATCCACCCAGATAGCCATAAACCTTCAACTCAAATATGAAAAAAACAGACTATACAGGGAAAAACAGAGAGAAACTACTCAGGATAAAGTGCAAAATCAACCAAGCCGGAGCAGATCTTATTCAGCAGGGAGTGTTATGGAGTATATTGATCCAAACTTCAAATACTTAGCTAACCTATATGATAAAGTGGAAAATCAACCATGCCGTAGCAGATCTTATTCAGCAGGGAGTGTTATGGAATATATTGATCCAAACTTCAAATACTTAGCTAACCAACTGCGGCAGAAAGGCCTTTTTATGACTCGCTATAATCAGTCCTTTCCACACTAACAGGTGTGGTTTTACATTTATTATCTGCAGAAAAAAATCTGACACCACTACATGGTAGCAGCATGAGGGAAAAGTAAGTCAGCCACAGTCATTTAATGAGAGCAAGGATAGATCCCCAAACTTAAAGTTCACAGCTCGATTTTTGGTACTTGATTTATTTTTCTTGGCTAACTTCAAAAAAATCAGTCTGCCTCATGAAAATAACGGCTAATAACAAATCAGTCTGCCTCATGAAAAATAACGGCCCCAGCCAGTACAATTTAAGAAAAAGTTTTCTTATAAAAAAATGTTTTTGCAGTACCAAACTTTAATGAAAAGTAATCAAATCACACATGGCACACTTTCACGGGTCATGCATAAGTAAATATTTGTTGTAGTGAAGACAATATACCTGCCTTCAGCGGGATATTAAAACATTATGATATCTTCATACCTCCTATGTCTTCTTAAAACCCTGAAATATGGCTAAGTCTGAAATCCTGAAACCCTGAAATATCATGCAGAGTTATGCGCAGACGCGTCCCCTAGATTTTGGTGGTGTCCCGGACATCCCAAACATTTCGGGGACTTGGAGAGTTAGAGGGGGTGTCCCCCCTATTTTTTGAAAATCTTTCAAAAGCTTTCTGATGTTTTTACTTTTAAAATGTTGTTATTTTTACCAAGAACATAAAATTATGATCTTGAAAGTACCTAAAATACATTAAACACAGTCTAAATCCCTAAATTTCATTGAATACAATTAAAATACTGAAATATTAATTTTAGTATATTATTTTAAACCCTGCCATCCCCAAAATTTGGGAAACTTTTTGCCGTCCTGGAAACCCTGTCCTTCCGTCCCCATCCTTGAGACATAGGTAACTATGGAAATATGGCCAAGTCTGAAACCCCGAAATCTAGCCAAGTCTGAAATCTAATAGGACCCTCCAAAATCTAGAATCTGCAGTATAGCTCCTAGATGTCCAAAACCACTCTCAAACATTCTAGAAGCATACACAATATAACTTAAAAGTATAAGAAACTAAATGTCCATATCTAAAATGTAAATTTATACTTAAATGTTTGTTTTATGTACATACTGGCCAATTAAAGATTAATATTTTAGCTGTATTTTACATTTTTACTTCTTTAGAGTGTTTTGCAATCAAAATTACATTTTCTTTTTCGCAAAACAAACATGTGTTGGTTGGAGTTTTTCTCGAATTTGCCAAGTAATGCTGAGTTTCGGCAAGTTTTAAGGGTCTGAAATTAGCGATTTTCAGGTTCTGACTCGGTTCACAAGTTTTGTTACATTTTCTTTTTCGCAGAACAGACTTACGTGTGTGTTGGAGTTTTTTTCTTGGATTCGCGAATAATGCAGAGTTTCAGCAAGTTTTAAGGGGCTGAAACTCGCAAGTTTCAGGTTCTGACCCGGCTCATGAGTTTTGAGCTGAGTTCTTGTTTTGCAGGCTGCTCACTAGTACTTGCTAAGTTTCACATATCTCTGAATAAAAGTCAATATATGGTTTGGTTTGAATATTATAAGTTACTATAAATGCCTAGGGAGGTGTTTCCGGTTTGACTCGGCTCATGAGGCTCGAGCAGAGTTCTCGTTTCACAGACTGCTCACAAGTACTCACTCAGTTTCACAGACTGCTCACAAGTACTCACTCAGTTTCACAGAGTTCTGAATCAAAGAAAATATATGGTTTGGTTTGATTATAATAAGTTACTGTAAATGTCTGGGGAGGAGTTTCAGGTTCTGTCTCAGCTCACAAATTTTGAGCTAAGTTCTTGTTAATAAGTTACTGTAAATAAGTTACTAAGTTTTGAGCAAGGTTTGGCTTGATGATAATAAGTTACTGTAAATGCCTAGGAGGCTGGCATTTCGCATTTCCAACATTTTTGAAACCTCTAAGGAACAAAAACACATGCAAAAGTTCTTTGGAACACATAAAATCAAATAATAGAAGTTCCATGTAAATTTCAAAACTTCTCAGGTCAACAGAAGAACACGTACAGAAACATTACTAGCTCAAAAACACCCTCAGAAATGGCCCCAGAAAAGGGTTGACCTTTTCCAGCATTTTCTAACAAGAGCTTCTTTTTCCCAGCTTTCTAACTGATCCCTGTTTAATTTCTTTTATAGCAACGAAAACAACAAGCAAACACATTCTGAGATCTGATATGAGGATAGCTAAGTATTTAACAATAATTTTTATCGGTTTTCTGATTTGGAGGTATATATGCATTGGGACACTGACCCAAAGCTGATTGAATTGGAGGTGTCCTTGGCTGCTCTGTTTTAAAAATCACGATTTATCGGCAATAAATCGGGATTAATCGTGACACATAAGAAAAACCATTAATCTCCTGAAAAATCACAATTTCTTTTCTGGCGATAAAACTCATGAAAAACTGCCAAAAACCGCCTTGAAAATCGTGGAAAATTGCCATGCAGGGTATATAAATTCCAAACTGAAAAGAAAAGGTCATTTCAAAGCATTTTTCAACAATTTTTCCTCCGCAATTTGACCTGCGATTTTTGCCCCCAAGTTTTGCTAGGGTTTCGACTCTTCAAGCCTACTAGGGTTTTAAATATCGTGTTTTGCATTTAATTTAAGTTTATTTTATGAATTTAAAAGTTTTTAAAGTAGTGATAAAGTTGCCGAGAAATTGCCGATTCCCGATTTCCAAGTCAAATTTTGGCCTGCCGAGTAATTGCCGATAACGATTTTTTGAACTATGCTTGGCTGCACTCATAGTGGCATTTGAGGAGCTAGACATTCAGTTTGAACAGTCAAGTGTAGCATCAGGGAATGGGAGGGCACTGGAAATCCTGAAGGAGGCCAATTTCTAAAACTCTTGAAGAGCCCAAGGTCCTCAACAATGTATAGTTTCAATAGGATCATGATATGTACTACTTGACCTTCAGGGATCCATTTGATGAGTATGACATGGTATGATTTTATCATGTTTCATTCTTATTCCAAAAATATGATTTTTATTTATTTTTTTATTATTTTAATTATTGGCAAAAAAATTTGACTGGGATCCTACCCAGTTTACAAGGGGCTTCAAGCCCAGATAATCAAGAAAAACAGAGCAAAAGTAAAATCACAACTAAGGAGAAGCACAACGAAGGAACAACAACAGCTGAAGCAGAACCTCAGCAAAACAACAGCCCAACCACAGCCAAACTGCAGCAAAACATCAGCAAAATTACAGTCCAGATTCCGGAAAGAGATAGACAATAAAAATCAAGGAATTGGACAACTCCCAAAAAAATGATTTTCAATATTATATACATTTGGCTTTTTTTTATATTTTTTTGTACAGCCAATTCCAAGCCGTATCATATGATATATCCGGGGTCCTCGAGATTTTCAATATCTATTGCCATTTCCAGTAATTCAAACCAAAGTAATTACTTTTTTTTTATTAGATTTAACACCAAGAGAGATAATGCCAGTGGTGAAAGATCCCATATGTAAGAGGTGACACAAAGGTTCGGGTTAGCCTTTAGGTAGTATGCACATGTCCATTGTTATTCTGTTCTTTTGCCAGGGGACTAGGGCAAGGAACCCACTTCATCCAGGCTGATAATGTGTGCCTTGAAACATGTGTAGGAAGAACGTGAGAAGCAAATCAAATGGCTTATCTCCATAGGAACATAGATTGGATTTGAAGGGCTTAAGGATAATATTTTGTACAATATAATGAATATATGTGGCAGATATAGCACAGGATAAATTTGAATCTTGATAATGAAAGAAAAAACATTTTCAGCGTTCTTATCTGGTCACAACTCATTGTGAAAGCCACCCATATCTGTCAAGTAACTGTCAATTATAGAATCTCCACACAAAATAAGAACTTAAATTTAAAATCTAAAAGGCTGACAAGAGCGTGAAGCTGAACAAGAGTTCAAAATTGTGGAGAATTTAGGACTCTATACTGGATATTTTTGCCAGAAAGGAGCAAATCCTTAGGGACATTTTGTTTCCCGTGGCTAAAGAGCAGATCTTATATTAGGATCAACTCTGTGAGTTTCCGCATGGCTCTCAAGTTGTAAATCTGTGGAACTTCATTTTCTTGGGACTTAGTTTGGGAATTTCATAACTGGAGTTTGAAACTCGGCCTCAGGTAAATCGTCCGGTACTTGGCTGCTACTACAATCAAGCAGAAGATTTCCGCCATAGCAGTCTGAGAGATCTTTTGCTGCTAGATCTAGGTGACAGAGGGCTGGAAGCATCTGAAGAAGGAGACGATGATCAAAAGAGAAGAGCCTCCGCCTTTGCTTTAGTGTCAAGGATAATGACATGCTGCCACTATCTGCAGCACAATCAAGCAGTAGATTTCCACCATGGCAGTCCCAGTGGTCTTTTGCAGCTAAATCTAAGTAACAGAGGGCTGGAATCAGCTGAAGAAGAGACGATGGTCAAAAGAGAAGACCTTCCCCCTTTGCTTTACTGTCAAGGATAATGATATGCTGCTTAAAAATTAGGGTAAGTATAATCTTTGTCAATATAAACTAGTTAATGTTTTTAGTTTATGCAGTTTGAAGGGGCTAGGCTAGAACTACTATTACCCAAAGGAAGATAGATTACTTTAAATCAAAATGAAGTGGGCCTATGATTCTGGCATACACAGTACTCATTAATATAAATATTTCTTTAAACTATCATTTCTTTATTCATATAAACTTATCAAGTACACAATAAGACATAGTTCCATACCTCCATTACATATACAATTCTGCATACATCTTCTATCTCTTTACACTCAGATATACCCTCGCTATACTCTTTTCTATGTATAGCATAGCTTACATTAATCCTACTTTGTGGTATAAATACCAATTACTTACACTACATCTATCAAGAAACATGTATTAATCGTGTCGATTGTACATTGAGCCTTCAATGTTGTCATAAAACACCATTAAGTACTGCACAAATCCAATAAGGAAATACTCTGTTTTACCTTGTTGAATGAATCACATCAATGATGATTCGGTACAATCTAAAGCCTCTACGGTACCTATACGATGGAAAAGTGACAAGCGAGCGTGGGAATCTACAAGTAACTTTCCCTCGCACCCGACCTCCCGAGGTCGTGCCAAGACAGCCAGTGGGGATTGAATATGCGTGGGATGCAGACAAACTAGTTAGGCAATCTGATGTCTTCGACATGCACTAGTGGAAATTGCGAATCTAAGGCAAAGAAGGCCCTCCTAACCTGAATTGGTGTGATAGATCGATTAGCAAGGATGACTGCTCGAAGGCTCCAATCAATATCGAGCTCTGGCGTGATTCGGTCTATGGGTTGCGGAATACGTGGAAAATGACTTGGGATAGTTTCGTGTATATTTCCGAGATAAGGTCATAGGGTGGATGGTAGATATAATTGACTCTATGGGCGATTATCCTGCCTAGTCCGAACTCCTTAGCTTCATTAGCCATGTCTAACAAGGATAATTGTTTGATGATGATAGGTGGAAGTGGAGTAGATCGAATATTAATGTGCGTAGGCTAACGTCAACGCGATTTGACCAAAACGTGTGTGCTTGGTCGTCTTCTATGTTTAACCCGTGTAATTGAGAACTGATTTGTTGTAAGTTTACCGTTGTTCGGAAGACTTGGATCCTAAGATTCTGATCTATATCAATTATTGTTGTGACGAGATTGGGTTGGGACACGATTGGCTCGAATACGTATTCTCTGGGCTCTCTAGGTCCCATAATTGTCATACAAAAGTAACAACATAAATCTAATTGCAGCAAGGTGAAATTAACTATCTAAAGTGTTTCGTAAGCATATATGATTTCTCTATTTTTGTATTTTTTTGATAAATTTTATATGATGAAATTGATGGAGCAGCTATTTTAATATATCTAGAAATTGACCATTAATCTAATGACGAATTTAAAACAAACAAAGTAACCGAGTATAGCTACTTGCCTGTGCAGTTGTAAATCTATTCTAAACAAAGAAATAACTGATCTAATCTATTTAAAAGACTCTCGATCCTACCTCAGAAGTGAGGAATGAATCATAGTCTCTCAGAAACTATCAATCCCCACAGCTTCCCTGGCAATATCGAAAGTAAAATTGACTGAAATAAAGTGATTGGCTACTCTATTTGATATGCTCCTAATTAAACTTTGAAAGCTAGAACCTGGATTCTGCGCAGCATGGCGAATCCGATGGTGTGTGTGATTTTGTCCCCTCGGTGTGATCTCCTCGCTCCTTCGTGCTCACGTGAATCCGTAAAAGCGTGTAATGCTAGCATCAGCAGAAATAGATATTGGGACAACGGCGGCTTAGGATACGATGAATACAATGCGAGTAGGAGAGAGATAGCGCAAGAGTACGAGCTTGGCTTATGCATTCCTAGCGGGATCTATCATGCGAGTCATGCAACATAAAACGTCCGAACACCGAAACTATCCTGTTTGAAGAACAAAACCTACAACTTTAATGGCTTCCTATTGGAAAACAGACTATCCTACTCGATGGATTGGATGCAATATCAACAGCACTTGCACAAGATGGATATGTGGCTTCCTAACAAAAAACAACACTAAGCTAAGAATTCTAAGCAAAATGAAAGACTAATCTATTACGAGAAATTCAGAGGTAAATTTGAGGGCCATTTGCTTGAGCACAAGCCAGCTATTTATAAAGAACTCATTCACCCAAAGGTAAAAACCAAATTGATCACCTAAACTATAAACAAAGGCAAAACACTATTCCAGGGAACCAGAATCATTAATGTCAGCTCAAGGCGGTGAAAAAAGGCAGTAAACGTTGAAAATTTACGTGAGTCGCGTTAAAAGAGCATTCGGAAAATGCGTGCGGGACCGCCGCCCGAGCGGCGGCGGTTCTGAGACCACCACTGTCCCAGGCGGCGGTTTTTCAGAATCAAGAGCAAAAGGCAAAGAAAAGAGGGGAAAAGGGAAAACAAAGCACACGGGGCTAAGCGGGGCATGCGGGATGATAACGCATACTTGGAGAGCTTTTCCGGATCCCAAACACCTTGCAAAGAGACCTGTATCATCATTGGGGCACGTGTTACGTTGTTCCGTGGTGCAATACCCTACAATTTTGGGTACGTACATATTGCCCCCTCGGAGAAGCGTTTTAGCCATAAAGAGGTGTAAAACGGTGGGTCCGAGTATGGCGGTCCCGAAATGGGAGGTTGGAAGTTATACCTGATACGTCCGTGTGTCGAAATGACGCCATCCAAAATTCCCACCACCTGCAAAATGAAAAGAGGAATCAAGTGCAGATAGACAAAATAGATCGGAAAATAAATGCTAAAATAACGTGAAATGAGGACGTACCATTTGTGCGGGGGTAAGAACTTACCTCAAGTTTGCGCTCCAAACTCGCAAAAAGGGCATTCAAAACAAGTCGGTTTTTATATGTAAAAGTGGGCCCATTTTCCTATTCATTTGCGCATGTTGATTTGGTTGGTTTTGAGCTCTGGGACCCACGGTGACGGTTTCTTACGAGAGTAGAGTCAAAACGTTCGTGACGAGATAGCGATCATGCCTCCGCGAGCAGATCATCGACTGCGAGATCACAGGTTAGTTTTCTTCAATTTATCATTTTTACCCCAAAATTTTAAATTGTTAAAATCCTTGTCGTGGGGGTTATTTTTGAAAATGTTAGGTTCAAAAGGTCCATCTAGGGGGCGCCTCTTACTGGGTAGGCTTTGTTTTTAGTTAAAATGGTCCTTTTCGTGTCTTTTTGGCCTTTTTAAGTTATAAAACCCGCGTGGGTTTTCGGGACACGACCTCCACCCTGTTTAGGGCGGCGGTTGCGAAACCGCCGCCCTACTCAGGGTGGCGGTTCTTCACAGAATGTCAAAAGAACACTTGTTTGAGATTGTTTTTGCATTTTTAGCATTTCTATGTGTTTTCATGATTTTTCTAATGTCACTTGGATGCTAACTTGCTTTGTTTTGTGTGTTTTTGGGTGTATGCAGGCGAGAGAGGAGTACATTCGGTGGAGCCGAGAGAGGGAGTGTGACTGGCTCCCAGTGTTAGACGCCCTTTCACAGGATGAGCAGGATACTCTTCAGAGGGCTGGTATACTACGTATATCGCAGTTCCACATGTTGCACCATCCAGTCACATACTCTGTGACTTATTTTCCTACTGGGATGCTGATCGAACACCTTCCGATTACCAGGGGTCCAAGGTGAGTGGACCATCACACTGGAGGATGTTTACCGTATCCTGGGGGTCCCAATCATTGGGAGACAACTCACCCTTGAGACAACAGGTTCACGGGCCCAGATAGCACAGTGGGCTTCTTACATGGGAGATGCAGTCATCTCCACGGGTTCGAAGAAGGGGGTCAGAGTTCGATCTATTCCTAGTTTGCCCATCCCCTTGATTCGTTAGGCTATTATGGGGATCCTTGCCTCGAGATTGATTGGGGACAAGGGAGGAGACACACTACTATCTTTTGCTGGTCCCCATCATTGCACGGATCGAGGGACATGGCCGGATTTACGCTGGAGAGCGAGATATACTGGGACCACCTACCATGACTTATGCAGGGTAGTCCGCTTACGGGGCGATCCTTGAGCCACCCGACCCAAGTTATGAGCTGGGTTTATGAGCACTTCATTCCCTATGGCAGAGGTGTAGAGGTGGCGGATCCCGGAGTTGTGAGGGCAGCCGGATGGATGGACAGACATGTCGGTGCTTAGAGCACCTCATCAGCTAGTTGCTTCTCTGACCACCGATGACATGGAGGCCACACCATATCAGACCATGGCAGGCTTATGGGGCGAGGAGGCTCTTACTTTGATCTCCTGCTCCACCACAGGCAGCTCATTGACAGAGTAGGGCGAGTGGAGATACACCCCTTTGCCGAGTTCCTCAGCAGTTTGGCCTACCTTACATGGGCATGCTTCCCATTAGTGCGGTATACTGTGTCGATTCGAGAGGCCGAGAGGGGTCCCAGAGGGCCGGGGTTGGACAATTGTTACCCCCGGCGTTCTATGCGGCCGGAGGGTAAGTACGTGCCCGAGGGAGAGCCGGTGTTCCTCGGGACCCTTACTTCCAGTGATTGTCGCGGGTCCCGCCCATGCAGCGATGACCCCATCGACATGCAGACTCCGAGTCCGAGGAGTTCACGGGGGAGACAGAGGAGGAGATCGAGGAGGACGGTGACCCTAAGTGGCGTGACACTCGAGGATATCATGCGCAGCAGAGAGGGCGAGGCAAAGTGCGGAGAGAGTTACTCCGGTTTGAGGAGCCACTCTCCTGTGGCAATGGTGGGGAGGATGAGTCTATTGCGGGACGCTACATCGCTCCAAATATGGGGGAGCACCTCGGTCAACGGCGGCATCGTGGCGGCGCCGACCCAGAGATCCATCTGGAGGCCCGGTGATCCGAGTAAGTTATCTTCTTTTGCTTTGAGTCGATTGCTTTAATTGTCATCTCTCCTTTTGTTTATACTTGTGTTTATCTCTTATTTTATTTCTAATTCATTTTCTCCTTTGTTTGCAGAGACCGGCGGGGGGATCGGATTCGTAGGAATGCACCGATACCCTGATGATCCCTATGGAGAGGACCCGTGCGGAGGCATGCAGTATGCATGTAGGAGCCCTCGGCAAGCCCGACATCTCGACGCCTTTGCCTGTCCCGGCATGTGGCCAAGATGGTATCGACTCTCCGCACGGAGCTAGCGGGCTATAGGACAGCCGAGCGCCTAATGAGGAGTCATTCTCGTGGCGAGACTACGGCTGCCCCTCAGGATCCTGAGCCCTCCGTGCACTCAGAGCGCCGGTGTAGCCGGAGTCCTAGGCGTGGGCGTGCACCTTCAGAGGGGTCTCATAGGGATTGAGAAGCCACTTGGCTCTCTAGATTTTTGTATGATATTTTTGTATACTTCCGGGCTCTTTGAGCGTTTTGACCATGCTTAGCGCATGATGGCATTGTACAGAATTTTGATCATTTATATATATATTCTTTTTGGATCAAACCCTTGGCATCTATGATTTTGTTTCCATTCCATTATGTGAACTATGATGTTATGCTTATATGCTTTTTAGAATGTATGCAACGGAGAACAAATGATACAAATGTTTACTTTCTTTTTGTATTTCATGATGCTGATATATGATAATGTAGATACAATGTGATTTTGAATCTTAGTTTCTGTAAGCAATTTTGGATACTTCATTTTTGTTTTGGCAAAGTGGTGAAGATAAGCCGGTATGATGAGTAGATAGACTTGCCCCACTCCCAACCCCACGCAACTAGTAAGATGCGAGGGCTCATCACCGAGAGGAAAGGGCACAAGTTATGAAATGTGTTGAAATGATAGTGATGAAAGATAGACAAAGCTTTGGTGGAACCAAATTAGGATGCTTCTGAAGCCCACTCCACTCGAGTGACTTCATAGTTCGGGATGCAACTTGTTTTGCGGTTTATCTAGACTTAGATCCGTAGATGGCCACATGGTAGACAAAATCTGGTGTTAGGATTTTTAATTCTCTTGGAATTTTGGACATCGATTCATTTGTTTTTGACTCGAAACCTCGAGATTTGAATTGTTTGTTTATGACCTTTAACGTTTGTTTGTCGAAGAGGATCCCTACACTTTGCCCCATCTTTACTTAGTAAGAAGCACGGGTTTATCACCGTGGGCAAGGCATAGGCGAGTAAGGGCATTTCCATCCTTTCCCACCCTACGTCACTAGTAAGAGACGCAAGCTCATCACCAAAGGTTGGTGGGGTAAGGAAATGTGTAAATTTAAAATTTTCTCGTTTGATGTATACTTGACTTGTTTGTTTGAGTAAAATGTCAAAGCATGCTCTTACTTCCAAAGAAACATTTATACGGGATAGATGTGACACAATGAAGCTTCTGAGATGCACTGTAGGCAAGACACCTATCCTAAGAAGAAACCAAAAGTGAGAACAAACCTGCAGATCTTGGTATGGTTACTGTTAAGACCTTGTCATATCTAGCTTTATTTGATGAAATGATTCCGAAATAGTTTGATGATATCATGGAAATAGAGAAGTATGATTAGAGTGTTTATGCCAACAACATCATGAGTTTGTAATGAATTGCTTTGAGAATAAATTCCTTGATCACAAAATTGTACAAAACAAGACGGACAAAATGATCCTAACTATATGAAGATGCAATGTAGATATAACTATACAAGTAGTACTAGTTGCTTACGCGTAGAATCGTTTGAGGTGTAGGGAATTGACTGTTTCACCAAATTCCTCACCTTCCAGCGTACATAGGAGATATGCACCATTTCCATAGTCCTTCATGACTCAGTATGGGCCCAACCATTTGGGCCGGAACTTCCTTCGCCGGTCTTTTTGTCGATCCGGCTGTCTAGCCTTAGAACTAGATCACCTTCATATATGTCGCGTTCATAGACTTTCTTGTTATCTTTGGCACATCCGATCAAAGCATAGACTCGTGTCGTTGTTCAACATCTATCCTAGCTTCATCTAGGCTTTCTAGTTGGGAAAGACGTGCTTCTCTGTAAGCAGCATCTTCATCCAGATCCCTTGTAATGAGATACGGAGACTAGGTATTTCAACCTCAAGCCGGGAGAATCGTCACGCCCCAAATACTAGCGAGAAAGGAGTCGCTCCTATTGGTGTTCTTATTGAGGTTCGGTGGGCCCATAAGGCCGGATATAACTTCAAATGCCAATCTCGTTTGTTTTCTTTCACCGTTTTAAGGAGAATGGCTTTTAACGTTTTATTTGTTGCTTCACTGTCCATTGGCTTGGGGTAATACAAAGAGGCCGTATGATGGCTTATTTTGAATTTATTGCACAATTCGCGAACTTCATCATTCTTAAAAGAAGTCCCATTATCCAAGATAATGATTTGCGCGACACCGTACCTGCAAATGATTTGGTTCAAAATGAACTTGGCGATTACTGGAACCCAGATCTGATAGTAAGAGGCATAGCCTCAACCCACTTGGTAAAATATTCGGTGGCCGTGATTATGAAATTATGGTCGTCCTAGACGAGGGAGAGAACTTCCCTATCAAATCAAGGCCCCACGTAAAAAGGGCCATGGAGTAGCGATTGGTTGTAGAGCTTGTCGGCATGTGGATCTCATGGGAGAATTCTTGGCACTTATGACACCCTCGTCTGAAACTCTACTACGTCGTGTTCTAAAGTAGGCTAGAAATAGCCCATTCGATGTATTTTACGAGCGTGGCATGGCCACCGGAGTGGCCTCCACACATTCCACTCGTGAGATTCATAGAGAATCTTCTTGGATTCTTCGTGTCGACACATCTTAAAGCATTCCATCGAACGCTTTACGATAGAGCACCCGCTTCTATAATGACATATTGCTTCTGATAATGCGTAATCGCCTTCTTTGTTGCGATGTAATGCCTTCCTGGATACGTATGATCCATGATGTAATTAATAATATCAGTATACCAAGGACACTCAGAGATAGAAGGTCGGGTTTCGATGTAGTATATGCACTCATCGGGAAAGTCCAGATCTACTAGATCGCCTCCGTCTAATGGATTATCAGCTAACCAATCCGCGATGATTTGTCCTTTAACAGACTTCTGATTTACAAATGTTAATTCAAATTCACCCATTAAGGTTATAAAGCGTCCAGCCTTTTTAGATAAGGACCCTTGCGTGAGGAAAGTTCGTAAATGCTCTGTCTTTACAATGACCTTTGTTTCTTGATTTAACATGTAATGTCTTAAGCGTTTGGTTGCAAAGACTATGGCGAGGCATTCTTGTTCTACTTGCGTGTAGCGTGTTTCATAGTCGAGCAATGTCCGGCTAATGAAATAGATCGCACGTTCTCTCTTGTCATCGTCTTCTTGAGCCAGCATACAGGCTAGCGAGACATTGGTAGCTCGCGAATATAGAACTAATGGGTGATCCGGCTTATAGGTGGCATTAGCGTAGGTGGTGATAACAAGAAACGCTTAACTGCATCGAAAGCTTCATTGCAGTCTTCGGTCCAATCAATGCTATAATCTTTCTTGAGTAGATTGTTGATTGGATGAATGGCGAAACTTAAGTCCGGGATGAATCTCCTGGATTACACCAAGTTTTCCGAGAAATGACCTGATTCCAGATTCATCCGAAGGTGGCACCATTTCGAGAACAACCTTAATTTTGGTTGGGTCAACATCAATCCCGCGTGATGATATAATGTAACCTAGGAGCTTCCCCCCTGTTACACCAAAGACGCATTTTTCTGGATTTAGCATGACTCCGTATTTTATTAGACGTGAGAGAATGACATGAAGCACTTCTCGGATGGTCACAACGCTTCTTGGCCTTGGCCAACAAGTCATCTACGTAGGATTCCATGATTTTGTGAATAAGATCATGAAATATGTACGTCGCCATAGCCCGCCGGTGCAGTACGTGGCGTCGGCGTTCTTGAGACCGAATAGCATAACAAAGATAAAGAATAGGTTCCCCGAGGAGTTATAAACGTGGTTTTAGCTTGATCTTGTTCGGATATTCTGATTTGATTGTATCCCGAGAATCCATCCATGAGAGATAAAAGCTCAAATCCACCGCTGTTGCATCAACAATGACGTCTATGGCTGGTAATGGGAAGTCGCTTTAAGACATGCCTTGTTAATGTCTCTAAGTCTATGCAAATGCGTATCTTTCCATTCTTTTTGAGAATCGGAACGATATTAGATACCCAGAGAGTAATCGACTTGGTTTGATGAATCCTACTGGAGGAGCTTTATTACCTCCTCTTTCACCATGAGAGCTACCTTGGGTTTCATTAGTCTCGATTTTTGTTTAATCGGTTTTGCATATGATTTAGTGACAAGGTCAGTGCACCGCAATGTGTGGTGCAACCCTATCCTTTCTATATAATTAAATGCAAAAGCCTTCCGATGTTCCTCGAGGATCCGAGTATGTATTTCTACTTACGATGGAGTTAACGAGGATCCTAACTTCAATATCCTTGGTTCATCTTTCGTCCGATGTTAATATCAATTGTTTCTTCGATTAGAGAAGCGTTACCTTCTTCAAACTCAGGCGGGGCTGGAGGTAGTTCCAGCTCGTCTCCATTCTCGACTGTGTATATGTTGAGTTCCTTTTGTGGGGGAAGCTCTGTCATGGGATTCCCGTAGTAGGAAGATGAATGCGGGATCAAGGATAAATCTACTGTGTGATGGGTGAGATGTAACGCTGCATAGGCGTTTAAGTAATCAAGAGTGGTTGTCTCACTATCAATGTGGTCTAGGATAGTAGATTTGTTCTCATCTCTGTTCATTAAACGAGGGCTTGACATTTGTTTCACTAATGGTTCGGTACGAAGGGATACCATAAAATGGGTATTTTCCAACTCGCTGTTTGGAGTGAAGCGTGACGCTGAGGTTGCTATTGAATCGGCGAGAAGATTTTGTTCTCGTGGGATTGCTTCAATTGATATGAAGTCAAACTCCTTGCTTAAATTCAATACAGCTATTTTGTAGAGCTTTGGTTTCATATACCTCAGCGACTTGGTTTGCTACCAATTGTGAGTCTCCTAACACCCTGATATTATTAGCACCGATCCTCTTAGCTAAGATGAGGCCAAGGAGGAGGGCTTCGTACTCAGCGATCATTGTTTGTACATTCAAAGTTTAGTTTAAAGGCAAATGGTAGGACCTTTCCCTCGGGAGAAGTAAAGATTACACCCGCCCCAGCTCCATAACGACATCTAGCTCCATCGAAATGGAGAGTCCAATATTTTGGGGAATATGGATGTTGGGATATTTGTTGTGTTAATATCTTCTACTTCCACCATGCAGAGATCCTCTGCTGGGAGAGAACCAACACCTAGGGTATATCCCATGCCTACAGAATCAAATGGTAAGAACATTGGTAGATCCTGTTCTAGCAACTCAACGATTTTTGCAGTAGTTCCTAATGATACTGTTTCTACAATGTTAGCCTCATCCTTGAGGGCTGGGGTCGTCTTGACTAGGCTCATAGTTTCAAGATCTGTTGTAGGTACCAACTTTTCTTCCGGCTTTGCGTCGGTGGGTTTATTAAGTTGGTTTGTTGGGAGTTCAAATTCCGAGTGAACGCCTGGTCTTTTCTTTAGGTCGGCCAGGTGTACATCGAATGGTTTTGGATCACCTTTGGCTATGAACACCTTTCCTAAATGCAAGAATCTTACTTCTTGAAATAACGTAGAAGGGATTGCCTTCATACGGTGTATCCATGGTCGGCCAAGGATCATATTATAGTTGGTTTCCCGATCTATAATATAAAACTCAGTCTAATTGTTTTGGGTCCTAAGGTGACCGGTAGTATTATAGTTCCGATTGACGTGGCTTTAAGGCTATCATAGCCTCTTAATGTATTTCGAGTCATGGAACAATTCGTTTCTCCATACCCTAGCTTTTGGAGGAAAGAGAAAGGGACTATATTGACTGCTGCCCCATCGTCAACCATTGCTCGTTTCACATAATTATTATAAACCCATACTTGCAAATGTAAGGTTGGGATCACCTCTGCGTGCCATCTCAGCATCTGTTGGCATTTTGCTTATTTCGAATATAAACTCGGTATCCCTGTCCGGCTGCCCTGGAGGGTGGATATCAAAGTCTATATGGTTTACCTGTGTTTCGGGGGGTGGAGTGATGTTCACTAAATGACCCAAACCTAATGCCTCTAAAAGAGCAGCCCTGTGAGCAGGGGAGTTCTTCAGTAAGTCTAGGAACGAAATGTGCGAGAAGGTTTTTGTTAGATCACTAATTAAATCATAGGCACCCACGGGTTTTTCGACTATTTGTTGGATGTTATCTGTTTCTGGCAGGTACCTTGGACTTGGCTGAGAGGAATACTCTCGTGTCTTGGTTACAACTTCTATGGGTAGTTCAGCGATCTAACTCCACTAAACCAACTATCTTGGGTCACGGCTGACTTCCTAATTGTGGCGCAACTAATGGATTTAGTGAAGTTGAGGCTTCATGATCATTGTTTCCTGTCATTACACCCTTGTTTGTCCCATTCGAATTTAACCTATTGTTGTTGTGATTTGGGAGCGGATCATTGAAGATCTTAAGGGGTGCATTTTGAGGGGAAACTGCCCCTGTAAAAGTATTTGGTGCCGGTGACGCAGGATCTGCCAAGAACATATCTATGAAAAGTTGTCTTTGTTCTTCTGGCAAGCGTT
This sequence comes from Taxus wallichiana var. yunnanensis, assembly GCA_018340775.1. NCBI lineage: Eukaryota > Viridiplantae > Streptophyta > Pinopsida > Cupressales > Taxaceae > Taxus > Taxus wallichiana. The sequence continues at coordinate 719,872,581 of CM031234.1, read as the reverse complement.
GCATGAATTTATTGTAGTCACGGCACGTTCTAGTGTCATGGCCTTGGATTTTGTGAAAACCACAATACGAATTAGGATTGTAATTCCTAGTTTGTTGGTTTGGTGTATATTGTGGCCTAAAACTCTGATCAAACCGTTGCCTATTAGGATTAAAGTTTTGCATTTGTTGTTTTTGGTTTTGATTCTAGTTTTGATATCCAGTTGAGTTTTGGCTTGAACCCTGTGTAAGGTTTCGCCGTTGTTGTTGTTGTGGATGATTAAAATCCACTGCATTGATTGTTGGGGTAAAGTTGTTGTTTCGTTGGTTGTTTATTAGCGGTGGCGTATTCACAACGTTTACCTTTTTAGCCTGATCAGTTACTCCATCAGTTGTCACTCCGCGATTTTTATTGAGGATTTTAGGTCCTTGATTGATATTTGTGGTAGTTGGATAAGTCGTAGTATTCTGGTTGGAGGTGATTAACCTCCCGTTTGTTCCATACGTCTTACGACCGCTATCTATCACGCTTGATCTATTCGAGAGAGCACTCTCAAGTACTTCATCGTAAGTCCTTAGCGGGAACTTCTGGACTTCTTCCTTCACTTCTCTACTGAGAGAATGAAGGAATAAATCACATAGTTCCATTTGATCCATATTTGGAGCACTTGCTGAAGAATAAAGAACTGTACGCCACCTCTGGATAAAATGGGCTGCGATTCATTGTGTTCTTGCTTAATATGCAAGAATTCCCTGATTCCTGTTCTTAATAGTTTGTTCATGTCAAATGCCTTGATGAACTCGAAACGAGTTGTTTGAGCGAATGGATGGAAGCCTCGGGTATTCTATAGTACAATCGAGAGCGATACCTTCCAAGGTTTTGGGAATATTTTAAGCAACAACCCCATCCCAAGGAGTAATTCTCGAATGGTCAGAGCGTAAGCCTTGATATGTGCATTCGGATCTCCTTCACCTTTGTATTTGGGCAAATCAGGAAGGGGTCTTAGAAGCATGACGCTTCGTATGGTGAAATCTAAGGGCTCTTTCAAATATTCTGAGTAAGTCCCTATCGCATAGGTTTCAACCATTGATGGTGCCTGTTGAGGGAGCGGCGGTGGAATGGGTTGTTGACATGGCGTTGCATATGCGTTGGTAGGAGCGTAAGGAAACCCCTGTGGTTGAGTAAAAATGGCGGGAGAGGAGAACATATCCCCTTGTGGTGATTTGGAATACATGTTTAAGTATGAAGGGGTATTGTCCAAGAATGGATTATTTTGTACTAGGCCGGAGGTGTCGGAAGAGAAGCCACACCTAACGTCCCTATTCTGTGAGAAGGTCTATTTGGCTAGGATTAGAATTTCATGCCTGCATGAGTTGAGAACAGTGATTTGCACCGAGCAAGTTCTAACCCCCTCACTTTTCTACTAACATTGATATGACTTCATTTGGTGAAGTCACGATATTTTGCCTTAGCGGCATTTGTTGTATATCCTAATGTTGTATAGGCATGTGATATCCTGCTTTATGAATTGATCGCCGCCTCTGAGTTTCCCAGGGCATTTCCTATATGTAGTGGCGTGGAGGTATTTTCTTGAAAAGAGACCTCGGGTTGTGTTTGTAAATTCCCTATAAGTGGATACATACTCCAAGAGCGTTGTTCATTCTGACATAACGTCTTGAATGTTCATCACCTAAACCTAGATTTGGGTTTGATTATGCACTTTAATTTGTGGTCTAAGTAGTATCTGAGGAGACGAACCAGATTCTCCTGTGAACGTCATATTGTTCGAGCCTGAAGGCTCTGTTTGTTGTGTTTGAGCGAGCTGATCCAACTCCTCTGTTTGGAAAGATGAGCTATATCTGACCCTTGGAGTTTGTGTTGACAACTGGTTAGTTGAGTAGTTGTCACCCCATCTCCGAGAGCGAGGCGATGATTGCCTATTTCGGTTGAGCGTAGTATGCCTCAAGACCTAAGAGAGAGAGGCCTACCATATGCATCGAATCCCGACATATTCGGGGGGTATATGAATACCCAAAATAATGGGAAGGAGCAAAGGTGATGGTGAAAGGCGATGAGGTAGTAAAAGACAAAAACGGCGTTTAAATTAAAAGAACCGGTAGAAATCGACTCCAGACCAAAAAGTAGAAAGTTTCACGTCGGGTTCACCAATTTTGTACGATGGAAAAGTGACAAGCGCGTGGGAATCTCTGAAGTAACTTTCCCTCGCACCCGACTTCCCAGGGTCGTGCGAGACAGCCGGTGGGGATTGAATATGCGTGGGATGCGACAAACTAGTTAGGCAATCGATGTCTTCAACACGCACTAGTGGAAATTGCGAATCTAAGGCAAAGAAGGCCCTCCTAACTCGAATCGGTGTGATAGATCGATCGCCAGGATGACTGCTCGAAGGCTCCAATCAATATCGAGCTCGGCGTGATTCGATCTATGGGTTGCGGAATACGTGGAAAATGACTTGGGATAGTTTCGTGTATATTTCCGAGATAAGGTCATAGGGTGGATGGTAGATATAATTGACTCTATGGGCGATTATCGGCCTAGTCCGAACTCCTTAGCTTCGTTGCGCTATGTCTAATAAGGATAATTGTTCGATGATGATAGGTGGAAGTGGAGTAGATCCGAATATTGATGTGCGTAGGCTAGCGTCGTGTCGATTTGACCAAAACGTGTGTGCTTGGTCGTCTTCTATGTTTAACCCGTGTAATTAAGAACTGATTTGTTGTAAGTTTACCGTTGTTCGGAAGACTTGGGTCGTAAGATTCAGATCTATATCAATTATTGTTGTGGACGAGATTGGGTTGGGACACGATTGGCTCGAATACGTATTCTCTGGGCTCTCTAGGTCCCATAATTGTCATACAAAAGTAACAACGTAAATCTAATTGCAGCAGTTTAATTAACTATCTAAAGTGTTTCATAAGCATATATGATTTCTCTATTTTTGTATTTTTCGATGAATTTTATATGATGAAATTGATGGAGCAAATATTTTAATATATCTAGAAATTGACCATTGATCTAATGACAATTTAAAACAAACAAAATAACCGAGTATAGCTACTTGCACATGTGCATTTGTAAATCTATTCTAAACAAAGAAATAAGCGATCTAATCTATTTAAAAGACTCGATCCTACCTCGAAGTGAGGAATGAATCATAGTCTCTCGAAACTATCAATCCCCACGACTTCCCTGGCAATATCGAAAGTAAAATTGAGTGAAATAAAGTGATTGGCTACTCTATTTGATACGCTCCTAATTAAACTTTGAAAGCTAGAACCTGGATTACTGCGAGCAGGTGGCGAATCCGATGGTGTGTGTGATTTTGTCCCCTCGGTGTGATCTCCTCGCTCCTTCGTGCTCACGTGAATCCGAAAAGCGTGTAATGCTAGCATCAGCAGTAGATATTGGGACAAAGGCACTTCGGATATAGACCGAATACAATGCGAGTAGGAGAGAGATAGCGCAAGAGTACGAGCTTGGCTTATGCACGATTCCTAGCGGGATCTATTGCGAGTCATGCAACATAAAGCGTCCTAGAACTCAAACTATCCTATTTGAAGAACAAAACTGCGAACTTTAATGCTTCTATTGGAAAAGCAGGACTATCCTACTCCATGGATTGGATGCAATATCAACAAGACTTGCGCACAAGATGGATATGTGGCTTCCTAACAAAGAAACAACACTAAGCTAAGAATTCTAAGCAAAATGAAAGACTAATCTATTACGGTAGAAATTCAGGCAAATTTGAGGGGCCATTTGCTTGAGCACAAGCTAGCTATTTATAAGCATTCATTCACCCAAAGGTAAAAACCAAATTGATCACCTAAACTATAAACAAAGGCAAAACACTATTCCGGGGAACCGGAATCATTAATGCAAGCTCAAGGCGGTGAACAAAAAAAAAAAAAAAAAGGCGTAAACGTTGAAAATTTACGTGAGTCGCGTTAAAAGAGCATTACGGAAAACACGTGTAGACCGCCGCCCCGAGCGGCGGCGGTTCTGAGGACCGCCACCTGTCCCAGGGCGGCGGTCACGAGACCGCCACCCGGCAGAGGCAGCGGTTTCGAATCAAGAGCAAAAGGCAAAGAAAAGAGGGGAAAAGGGAAAAACAAAGCACGCGAGGCTAAAGCGGGGCATGCGGGATGATAACGCATACTTGGAGAGCTTTTCCGGATCCCGAACACCTTGCGAGGAGACCTATATCATCATTGGGGCACGTGTTACGTTGTTCCAGTGGTGCAGTACCCTACAATTTTGGGTACGTACGGTACCCTCTATTCACTCCAAACCGAGGAAGAACCCTACCAAGAATCTTCCTACTACACCTATGGAAAATAGCATCTTCTAACAGGGTGAGTCTCCCGTTGTCTCCCTTAATCCAGATTTGTCTCCCTTAATCCGGATTTGCTCTGCAACAATATTCAAAGCATTCATGAACATGGTTTAATATGTCATTTTATTCGTATCCAGCCTATGTTTGAAAGAATATAAAAATAGGTATTGGAGAATTGGAAGCACTCAGAAAAAAATGGCTGTTTACATGATGCTGTTGGGCTATTTTCTAGTGATCTTCTAAGAACTGGACAAGAATTGGGCCTTTAAGAATGGATCTTTACCAATGGAAGACTTGGATTTTTCATGAAAAAGTGGACAATCAGATTTATTCTCTTTGAGGAGTAGCCTACGGCCCAATTAGAACCAAAATCATATTGGGCTAGGGTGGGTGAGACTTTCTAGGCTCCCCTGGCATTTCAGCATGATTCTGTTTTAAACGAATAGGTAAATTCCTGTGCTCTGTCCTGCTGATTTCAAACATCATGCAGAAGATTTGTGCAGATCTTGACCTCAACTAAACCTTGCTATGATGCTATAACTGTTAGATTACACTTGGGAGGAGCATGTTATGAAATGATTAATGCCTTTCGACTTTAGGTTTTGTTTTGATAACAGACATCTAAAATATACCTGCCCAACAATAAAAGTTGAGCAAGCTCCAGACAAAATGTGGGAGGTCGGGGATGTGTCACATTGTGATGGGCTCGAATGGAAGCCAGCAAAAAGCAGATTTTTGAACTAGCTTGAATTAAGAGAATGCTTATGAAAGATCAAGCTGAGACTACTCCATTCAATCTGTTGGGAGTGGGTGAGAAACGCCTTCAGTAAGCAGCGGTGGTAGGTCCTTCTCACTCGGGGTATATGAGTTTGCAATATTACAAGGAAAATGAACAACACTCTTTCAACGAGAAGCACATTTAGGAAGAACAAGAAAAGGAAGAGGTGAATCAAGATGTTACATTTCACAAGGAGGTAAAAGATCACGAGGGGAGGAATGACAATCCCTCAGCTCATGAGGGAATGAATAAAGAACAACCTGATTTGGGAGAAGAAACAAAATTTAAAGGGACAAGAATCATTTGGGCACCATTTGCGTGGGTAAAACCTGGAACTGGAGAGCCAAAAGAGTGGAAAGAAAAACAAGCACCTTGTTATGCAAGATTGAGTTGAAGAACTGGCAGAAGGGGATAAACAACACTTAATTACTAAGAAACTAAGAGATAGATCCTTATCCATCTTTGCACTTATATGAAAAGATTATTTATGTATAGATTCCTTTTTCGTCCCTTAAGATGATCCTTGATTTTTATAAGATTATTTATGTATAGATTCCTTTTTCGTCCCTTAAGATGATCCTTGATTTTTATGCGATTTAACAAAAATAATTATTTAACCTATCAAAAGAAACATAAAATTTAGAACTAAGAAAACTTCATAATTTGAGCATGCTTTCCAACATGCTTCATAATGCAAGTGAAACACACAACACTTAAGACATACACAACAAACGATTGCATCCAAAATATCAATAATAGTATGTATCAATCCCCAAAGATTTTCATATTCACAATCTTTCAGAATATGTCCAGACTTTAGTGTAAAACATTCACTGTAACCAATTGTTTAGGGAGGTTAACAGGTTTTGTCATTACATACAGTCTATGGATAGTAAAATAAGTTAGTTGTTGATAGTTCAGATGAGTCTCTCTCACCCATGGACCCATGGAGGGGGCTTGGGCTTCTCTTTTACCAAGAGATTGATACCATGAAGTTGGAACAATATAGCTCCAGGAATAAAATGAATTTTCCCTTTAAAATAGGAGCCCTTGACTTTTAGGTGGCAAACTTTTAGCAGCTCTAAAAGAGAGGAGCTGAAAGTTTCCCCCACCAGCTTAGGGACTTATCGTCCACATGGCACCATGAGTAATATTTGTTTTGGGATTTTAAAATTTGATAAAAATGTGGACCACTTAATTGCATGTAATGTTGAGTATAATGCCAATATGGGCACTTGATTAGTTATGGTAGAATTAGTTTTAGTTGTGTTTTTGGTTTTGAGAAAAATTGTGGTTAAGTGTAAAATTCTATTGTTAGAAATCTATTTTCAGAATTTTATTTTTAGACATCTTCTATTTTTATATTAGAAATGCCAGTAAGAGTGCAATTCACTGGATGTGCACTTAATTGAGTTCAAATCATTATCCATTCATCCCCAAGAGATGAGGCGCCATTTCTATGAATAGATAATTAATTTTAGTCTTATCTAAGTCCATTTCAATTCTTATGAGAGTTTGGGGCACTTAGTTTGACTAGTATGCATGATAGTTGTGAGTGTGTCACTTAAACTAATAATGGCTTCTTGCACATCGACCATTTCTTATCAATGGATAATACTTGTCATCTTGAGTCTAATTATAGTCATCTTTAATTGACTTTAGTTCATTTAGGAGTTGTAGTTCCTATTATTAATCTTTTACTTGTCATGCAAATTAAGACAAGTCTTGTTGTAATGGCTATATTAGCCTTGTTTATTGATTAATTGAATAAGCAATAGTGTGGCAAATTTTTCCAAGTGGAAACACTTTTTGCATTGAGTTTATCTCTAATTTTATTTGCATGTATTTACAAAGAAAACCAGCAAGCTTGGATTCATTTTGAGATTATTCAATGCATATTATTTAAAGGTTATTTCAGATCTGATTTGCACTCCATCCACATCAAAAACCTTCATGTAATTCCTACAATTTCTCACCTTAAATTTCTCATAACAACAAAACTATATATTCATGGGACCACTAAATTAGAAAAGACTCTTACATTTTCTCAATAACACCCGCTGAGGAAAAAGAGGAAGCTCCCGCTTCCTTGGACCACACCCAAAAACATTAGTAAATACCCTACAAACCAAATAAACAACAAAGATAAAGCCAAATAAATGCATATACCTCAAACTAATAATTTATGCCCAAATGCCTAATGCATCTCTACTTGTATTTAAAAGCCTCACTAAGAGCCCTCAATGACTCGATCCATCAATTCGAACAATCTACACGAGTAAACGTGTTGTAAGTGTCCTTCAATCATCATCTGGATATTTAAATAGGGTTACATGGGAGAAAATAAGGCTAAAACAAACCCTATTACAATCTCTTGCAATAAGGAGTTTAAATACGTCACACTACGGGTTGTCAATTACAATTGTTCCAGCAGGGAATTCCTATTTCCAGAGCCACTGATTTGAAATCTTGATCCATTGAACATAATTAAAATTTCAAAGTGGACGAAATTAGAGTTCAAAACATTGTAATTACCCAAAATCTGAGTTAAAACTCAAAAACCAGAACATATAAAATTATTAAGAGGCTGCATCAGAGCAAATCGGTATTATTTAAAAAACCATGTGATGCCACAGATCCAGATCGAATTTAACATTTCCGTTCGTACGACATACGCTTCAACAAGATAAAAGCTAGATACAACATGCCCGGTTGGCAGAAAACGAAGCTACCTAATTATATATAACTGTGGAAACCCGCATGCATAAAATGATAAAACCCAATTGAAGCATAGCAAACCACAATTCAACCACGGTAAAACCCAGCTTGAGGATAGTGAAACCCAATTCAGGCGTTGTAAGACCAATGTAAAACCCAATTCAGGCATGGTAAGAACCATGACCTTAAATCATACCACGATTTGAGCACAGTACAACACAATTCAGGCATATTAAGACTCCATGACGGAACCAATTCAAGCATTATAAAATATAAAAATTTAAACTAAAATGGTAAATGAAAAGAATCGTCAAAACCTTTGTTTTGGTCTCAACGCGGACGTCCAGGTATTGAAGGCGAGTTGACAAAGTGCCAGCGACACATTCTCCCAAAAAGGGATTGATACAGTGCAAGCCCGGCTCTGCAATCTTCACAAACCGACCCCACTTCTCGATAATTCCCACAGTCGCCTGATCGACGCACAACCAACACAGAAAACCCCCCATTTCTTAAATTCAACTCCTCCACCTGCAACGATCTCAAATTATGTATTCCTGCTAATCTTGAATGTCCGTGGAATTCTGAAAATACCGTTTTCCAAGCGGCTACCTTGTTTCGAGCTTTAAAAATCTAATCGTAAAGAAGTCTTCAAGAGAGATATTTATAGAATGGGAGAAGGAAGATATTATGATTTAAGATATGTATTAGCAATCTCATGTTCCATCTGTAAGCATCTCGTCAATTGTTGTATAATTTGTTTTCTTTTTAATCACACTAAGGACGAGAATGGCAAGGTATGGCCAAAAAAATGTGTTTTGTTTAAAAATTAAAGACAACCAGACAACCTAGAACATACATAAAGGCCAAAAAAACTTGAGAAATAAGAGTTTGAAAGAATGCATATGAAATCACAATTATATAGATAAACATTATGAAAACCGTACGTAAAAAAGTCCAATCAAGTAGGCAGTTCCAACAGAAGAGATGTGTTTGTGAATATACAAAAAAGGAAATGTAAGAGAACAATTAGGAGATAAAAATTTACAAAAAGGTGTATTGTGCATAGAAGAGAGTTCAAGTTTTTTTAATACACAATATCGCCAAGGCAATTTTGAGGAAACAATGTTAATATATTTGTAGGAAAATAAAAGAAATATGGAAATGTATGATTATAGACACAAAATCACACACATATTACTATTTTACTATGTCGTCGTATGTTGTTTATATGCATGGATCTTAAGTAAGAAAAGTATTCACTAGTGACACCATCTCTTGTCCATCTATGTCTTTGATTGCTTCTTACGTGTTTCTCTTCCACATCTGTCATTTTTGTATCTACTTTTGGTCAAGTCATAGGGATCTTTGTTTGTCTTTCATTTCACATTTGTTGTTATTTATCTTAGGACACCAACACCTACTCTAGACACTAACGCCCAAACGCTTCTGTCCATTATGGGCACTTCTGTCATCTTTAATCTTTTTACACATTTTGACATTTGTGGTCGGCCTTCTCTCTTATTTTGTCTTTATCATGTGCTCATAGTCGCCTTTTGTGTCATTAGTGTCAAAATTCAAACAAGAGATCCATATATATACACAACATACATACTATTATTTTGGTGGCAATTCTAAGGGCAATCACATCTACATACTATCACTATCATCAAAGGGACTACATTTTTGGGCTGCATACACTGCATAGGAAGGGGAAGTGTTGAATTCCATATCACACATTTGCATCTTATTTGGTTATAGCCCACTATCTTGGTGTCATCGACACGAGGACAGCTTAAGGACATTATTTCACACACAAGCACAAAGAACTGCATGGAGTCTAGAAAGTAGTGCAACGCTAGGTCATAAGTTCACTCATCAAGTGACCGTTAGGGTCAGTCCGAACTTCACATATTACATATTTAATTCAGATTTGATGTGTTTATGAGTTTATGCAGGTAGCTAGGTTTTTTTGTAGGTTATAAGTACCATCAGGCGATCAAAGAGTGAATATCAGGTGGTGAAAAATAGTAGCGAAATCCTAGCGACACGTAAGAAACTAGATCCTAAGATATTGCGCAATCGTGGCACCCGATCCAATCATCGGCGCCCGTGCACTCTAGCTTGTTATGGGCCTTACCCATCCTCGCTCGTGAGCTCTAGATTTCACAGGGAGTAGTTCTGGCGTTGTTTGTATCCTGATTAACTAAAATGTGGATTTTATTAAGTTAATCTAAACTAGGAACAATGGTAAATAACAGTAAATAAAAGCAATAAATAAATATGGAAAGTGACCTAAGCAACTAGGCTAATGAAAATTAAAACCCTAATGTGTAAGAAGAGTAAGGAGACGACTTAGCTTATTCGCATGTTAATTTGGCTCAGTGTCATAAAATAAATTGAATATTTTGGAAGTAGGAATGAACATGCAAAGGTCCTAAAAAGGAAAGATCTGGGATATTTAACTAGACTAGGGCACTTAGGAGAGGATCAGGGTGCCTGTGGGCGCCCTAGTCTAAGTTTTGGGCGCCCTAGTTTGTGTAGGAGGTCCAGAAACCAAATTTGTAGGGTCAAAAGATGATGTGAAATCCTCGTTGTCCATGCCACATGTAACTCGATGCTCATGCCAAATGTCATTGATGATCAACAATGAAGAATAGACCTGCAAAACCCCAAAACAAACATCAAACCCCTAAAAAAGAAAGATGCATGTGAAGGGGTCAGACTGTCCTTAGGGGCCACAACGTGGACTTACTAACTGAGTGATGCACTACATCTCAAACCCGATGTAGTTCTATGTGAGTGTGTGTGTAATCATGCCCTAGGTGCTCTTATGTCACGATCGCTCTTTGTGAAAGTAGTGAGTAATAACTATGTGTAGAAATGTAATAAATGATTGATGGAATAGAATAAACTTCCCTCCTATGCTTGTGTGATGTAGAGGAACCAGCCTTGTCCCTTGTGATGAAGCTAAATGGATGCAAATGAGCTCTAGATGCCTTAGATGGAATGTAACCTTAGGTGATGGTAGTAGTGCCTAGTGCTTGGTCCCTCGTTATTGTAACGCTCAAAATTACTAGAAATGGAAAATGAGGATTTTTTTAAACATACATAAAAAAAAATTACACACAGGTTGTAATCGTGTCATGCAAATTTATTTAATCAAATTCTTTAAATCAAATTTGTTATTTTGATCTGTCTCGATAACATCCGCGTGTGTGTGTTTGAGAAGGGTGAATCCAAATCTCCACGATCTCCCTTCGCCACTACTTCGAGTGATAATGCTTATTAGCATTTTGGCTCAACCTTTTCCAGTCATGGGAACCATGTGAAAGTCCTTGGGTCTACCACGAAGCTAGTTTTTGACTTTGTATTCCGGTATTCGACCATTACCTACCTCATGTTTAGTGTTCAACTTCCCATGATCGGAGTTCTTGGTAATTTTAATTTTATTGGAGGACTAGGTGATCAGACAATTCACAACCATCAATGCATTACTTTGGCCAAAGTTTTCCACTGTAGTTACGGCTAACCTCAAGACAACACACTAGTATTATGAGTTTAAGTCTTCCGCCACCTCACAACTATCCCTTTCACAGTTATCTAGATCTTATAGTTTGTATTTATGTTATTTCCCATTTAACCTATCTTGCAAGGGTTTATATCGAGATAAATGCCAAAGGCCAACTAGGATCAAAATGAGATAAGTACATTTGTTACGCTGAAATGTATCTATTTCAGCATTTCGCATGTACTTATCCCTTAATATGCCTAATGGATCTTTTCATCTATTTATCTTCCCATTTAGTTTCTCTTTTCCTGATGCTTGGTTTTTAACCTTAAATTACCTTTTTATAACGATACTCTTCATCCTCTACACAATAGGCTTTACAATCTTAACATATTAATACCAAGTTCACTGGAAGGCCGAATTAAATATATATTAAAACATGTATATTTAATTATTCCTTCAATTAGCTACACCACTAAATAGCTTATTTAATTTAGAAATTAAAGATACTTGATTATTCAATAATTGCCCAATTATTGGCTTCATATATTAATGACAAATATCAAATAAATAAATATAACATTTATGATAAGTAAGATTTTTCACTTCTAATATTTATCATTTACTCATATTAAGATATTCTTTCATACAAGGTAATCATCTCTTTATTAAAATCATAAATTACATATGTCGTTAAGGTGAAATATATAACTATTACTGAACTCTCACATAGTGAGGTTTGAATATTAACAATGGATCCAAGATCCCAATAAATTTAGTCAAAATTCAGGATATCATCCTTCTATAAATTGAAATCCCAGTATCTCATTTAGATCCATGCTACGATAAAACTTCACAAGACATGAGCTTCCGCATATCCGAATGTGACGGCTAATTGTCCTGCAAGACTGGAGTAGTGGTATGTTGTCAGTTCAAAATGAACTTGCATGAATATTACCTCCATTTTCTGATGCAATTATTTAATAAAATATGAAACGTTATACATGTTATTTTATCAACAAATGCATGGTAATACAACGGAGAATGTATTATTACATGTTTTACATCAAGATACAACTATGAATGTACACAAATAGAACAACCAATTTCTATTTTAGCAATCATGTTTCACTCTAATCACAAGGATCAAAACATAATCAAACCATAATCATTCAACATCCGAATTCTGATTAAACCACAAGCAAATCATGCTTCACATGGTATAGATTCAACTATTATATTTCTTACCTTCCAATCAACAAGCAACTTAACAAAACTGTTTGAAATCATCATTTCCAAATTCCAATTAGACATATTCCCTCTAGGTAATGAGCAGGCTCTATAAAACGCACAATAAATTTATTTCAAACAATAAAATACATACATACATACATACAATACATATATATATATATATATATATATATATATATATATATATATATATATATATATATATATATATATATATATATATATATATATAGTAAAAAAACACCTCTATTAAATCATTTTAACATGTTCTTTCAGTAACCGAAATGATCAACAAAACAAATTAACCCACATACCACGAGATGATAATTTTGAAGTCTATTTGCATATAATAACAACAATAAGTTTTTAACACTTCCAAGAATGAACTCCTTTAAGAAAAACTAAGTCATCTTACATAGATCTAACACTAATTTTTTTCAATCTAGTAATAAAATTATACCTACTTGTGGCAAATCGACTTGTACATATCCAATTCAGTTTGTTCTAACATTAATTTCTTTTCTATTTAGAAATTATTAGAATCCGAAGCAAATATATCAAGAAAAATGATGAAATACCTGGTAAAAACATTTTTCACACTACCCAGAAATCGCTTTTCTCATACAAATAAATTATTGTTTGACTGTAATAAAACCCAGAGGCAGAAATCGATTTGGGTTTCCATAAATCAAATTTAAAGAAAAACATAAAATAAAAATTGATTAGGAACACCCATTTGCATTTTTTTTCTAGGTTTAGCTAAAGTCACACAAAGGAAACTTAGGAGAATACAGAATCCATCAATTTCCTTTTTAGATTTCATTTCCAAGCAATTAAATCAGAAGTTGTCCACAAATTCATTTAATTGCTATTTAAATCAAAATGTGTATTTCCTCATTATTTACAAATAATGCTGCAGAGAAGGGAGAAGATATTCATGCCTAAAGTAAACCCAAAATTAGCAACCTCTTACTCTTCCAGCTCCAACAAGTTGAATCCTTCCTTCCTCCCAAAACTCACGCAGGTATCCCGAAGAGAGGAATGAAAACAGACAAAGGAGAAATAAAATAAAATATAATGAAGAAACTATACTATAATGGAGAATTTTTGGGCTTCTCAATGTTGCTTCATGCATCAATGCATGCCACATACTTGGTGTCAGATGAAGGCGTGTCCCTTTCAAAACTCTCAGATTTTAAATATTAAAATATTATTATTATTATTCTTTTTAACTTTTGATTTACATGCCAAATCCTTTTAGGATTTAAATATATAATTTCACAAATTAATAATGCATTTAAAAATAAAATAAAAATTAATTGATACCTAACTTTAATGGTAAAATTAATCATCATAATATAAGTCCACATATTGCCAACAATATGTTATCGTAATAATTATTCGAATATTCTCATAAAGCTGGTTTGATATAGCATTGTCAAATAAAACAGAGGCAGTATTTATCATGGTTATTGCAAAAGTCGAACAAAACATAAGACGACCAAACCGATTAAAATAAAATAACCGAAAGATTCACTATCATTAATGAATCATTTTACCTATGATTAAGGCCTAATCATGTTTTAGGAAGGATCATCAAGGTGGGTGCGGAGTTATTTGTTCCGCAATGTCATGCCCGCAAAGAAAAGTTGTGGGTCATGATACGACGAACCAAATGAATTTTATACCCAATGATGATCTCGTCTAATCCTATTTAGACTTAACTGTAGTTAATTTAACTTACAAGAAATTTTGGGATGTTACAATTATGGACTCATAACTTTGTATTTATATGGTTCTCTTGTTCTAATTTCATAATTAACCCCAAAGAGGTTGACCACCAAAAAGATAGAATGTTCAAATGGCTAGAAAGTTCCCAAAAAGTGGCGGAAAGTGTAAAAGGATCGGGCGCCCGATGGGACCGGGGCACCCAGGTGCCCAGAAGATAAATGACAAAAATGCTAAAAACAAATTGGGCATGTATGCGGTGAAGGTCAGCAATGACAAAAAAAACAAATTAAAATGGCTAAAAGATGGGGGTTAATTAGTACTTTCTTCACTCAAAAACCATATGAATAGTAGTATGAGACCAGGACTAAATAATACCCAAAGTGTGTGATTTAGTGTCTACACATCCTGTCCAACTCTTTACACCGCTTTCGATTAGCTCCGAGATCACACAAGAATTAGATAAGTTATTTATTTCTTTCATTTACTTATAGTTTTGCATTTCTTGAGTGCTTAGCACTGTATCTTTATTGTATTTTACCATATCAGTTACTCTGTAATTAGATTTAATTAAGTTTTTTATTAAATCATTTGGTGAACCCCACTTCCCTTGAACTTCTTTCCCTAGTATCCCAAAAACCCTCATGGCTAATAAGAGGTTGATTTAATAAAATATGAATATTAAATCTAATTTCAGAGTCACTATAATGATATACAATAGAATACAAATGCTAAGCACTCTAAAGATGCAACCGTGTAAGCAAATGAGAAAGATAGGGCACTTATCTAATTTTCACTTATCCCGAAGCATGTCTAAACTGGAGTAACTGATGAACATGTTGGGTAGAGTGTCAAAAATGCTCGATATAAATTCTGGAGCTTGCAAACTGAGCCAAACACACGGCGCACGGGCTAGGGCGAGGGTGCTTAGGCACCAAAGACCTTCTATAGGCGCATGTGACTATGCAAAGAGTCAGAACTTGATTTTTCCTGTGTCATTATGGTTTCACTATCCTTTGCACTTGATCACATGTATGTCGCGGGATGATTGCCAAATTCACTGATAACCTACAAAATAGATAATATCCTGTAAAACCCCCAAACTACATCAAATCCTAAAAATAAATATCCAAATGAGGAGTGAGAATGACCCCAGTGATCACCCGACAGAGTGAACTTGCGACCGAGCGATGCACTACATCTCAAAATCCATGTAGTTCTGTGTGTGTGTGTGAAATCATTTCCTTAGGTTACCCTCGCACTAATAACACCAAGATAGCGGCTATAGCTATATATAATGCAAATGTGTGGGATAGAATTCAGAAACCTCCCCTTCCTATGCAGTGTATACAGAGTAATAAGCCTAAAATGCAGTCCCTTTGATAATATGTAGATACTCTTGCACTCTAGAATTGACCACCCTCATAATGGTATGTATGTTGTGTTTATATAGGGATCTTTTGCTTGAATTTCGACACTAGTGACATGACATGCTGACTAGAACCTCATAATAAGAGTAAGAAAATTGAAAAGGCCGACCACAAATGTCAAAAATGTGAACAAGAATAAAGAGAACATGAGTACCTAGGTTAGACAAGAGCACACAGGCGCTAGTACCTACCCCGATCCTGCACACTAGTGTCTTGAGACCACTGACGACAAATGTGATAAGACCGCGGAGACACGGATCCCTCGACCTAGCCGGCCCAGGTGCAAAAGTGACAGGTGTGAGAGATAAAAACAATAGAAACAATCAAAGCAAGTAGATGGACTAGGAAGTGTGTCACTAGTGAATACTTTTCTTACTTAAGATCCATACATATAACAACATACTTGGCAATATAGTAAAATAGTAGTATGTGTGTGATTTTGTGTCTACATTTTCCCCCTTTATGCTATTTGAATGAAATTCAAGTAGTGTAAAGGAAGTAAGGAACATACCTATGAGAAGTTCGAGAGAAGCCTTGTTTGTAGAAGTACGTGCAGAAATAAGAACATATAGCATGGTGAACCATGGATCAACATGTCAATCCATGTGGTGTAAATAGAGATAGTGAATCGTTATAAAGGAGCACTTAGAGAAGTTGATGATTTGATTTAGAGAATTTGGAGATTTCGATTGTTGTTAATGGCGATTTGAAGGGGCGGGAGTGATCAATTCCCAACCCAATTTTGTAAAATTTTGATCAAGGGAGGATTTGGGCATCCTGCCATTAGAGGAAGAGTGTTAGGGAGAGAGGTCTAGTTTTACCCTCCAACTATGACTACATCCTTAAAAGGTCCAAATTACAGCAAATGACTAGAGACCAAATTTTGTTCCATTTTGATCCATGATTGAATAACCCATATAAGAGCAGTATAGGAAAGGAAATGACATCTCATTGCCCCCACTCCACAGGTGTCATGAATGCTAGATGGATTCCATGTTAGGTCATTTGGAAGTGATAGAAAATGTAAAGTAATTCCCATGTTAGGTCATCTGGGAAAGATAGTAAAACAATGTAGCTCCCAAGTTAGGTCATCTAGGAGAGATAATGAAGTGATGCTAATGTTGTACCAATCGATTGACTTGATTTAAATATTGAATGATTGTTTTGAAATTGAATGTATGTGATAGATTACTCATGGTGATATTTTTCATGTTGCCCCCAAATTAGGTCATTAGGGGGAATAAATAGAAAGTAGTAGAAAATGTCGAATGTTGTATGAGAAGATTTTTGATAATGATGTGTTAGGAGTATCGAATGATCATGTAGTAACCTAAGAGGGATCATAGGGTGATCCTAATTGTATGCCCCTTTTCGGTGAAAGGGGAGGAATGAATATAAATAGCAGCCAAAAGTAGATGTGAAATAGTGTAATAGTAAGTAAAATGTAGTATAGTAGATGTCACAAGATTGTGTGTATGTCGAGTTGAAAATGTGCTAGATTGGAATATAATGTTTACTGTATGATGGTAGGAGAAATTCTAAATTGAATGACATGAATGTGGAAGAAAACGGAGTTGTGAAGCTCAAGATACGAATGAAATTGTGTGTGTCATGTATTAGTTAGAAGAATGAGTGCAAATGGTAACTATAGTAAAGTAAAAATTGCAAAAAGTGTTATATATAGTAATGGTGAAAAGTGAATAGTAACTTCATTTGAACCTTGATTGAGTGAGAATTTGAGCTTTGAGCTTGCGAGGATGTCATAAATTAGGGAAGTGAGGTTGATTAGGTTAACTAGATTTGACATGGTGTGGCGGTGGTCGTGGCGTCACAGACGATAGATGAGTTGGTAAGTATGAGTATTTTAAAAAAGTATATATAAATCGAGTTCAATTTTGTCGATTTTTGTAAAATTTGATCTTTGAAATTTTGGATGTTTCGACTGGGAAGAGCGGCCAAGGTGTTGATGTCCTTGAAGACACCAAGGCCTACCCAATTCCCAGGCATTGGTGGCCTAGTTGTAGGCACCCATGTCCTACTCTTGGGTGTTGGAGACCTAAGAAAGGACTTTGTGCCACTGTAAAAAGATTGACATTTTGATGGATTTTTGTGTTATGATTAGTTCATTTTGAGTATATATGATGCACTAATGTTGAGTATTTGTTGGTGTTTGTGTTGTGAAGAGGGATATTTATTCGAGGGAGTTTTGCGGGGTTCGACATTTGAGTACATTGTTGACTTTGGGTTTATCTAACGTGGAGTGGGACATACTAGATAGTGTCGGCCTCCGACACATAGCGAGATTGGGGTAAGTACCCGATAATATGCCTATGATTATTGTATTGTGCGAGAGGTGGTGTGCAGACACTTGCACTTTTTGGTTGCCTACTCTTAGGGAGATGACTATGACCCTGGAGGATGTATATCATATATTGTGATTACCAGTTATGGGTGAGAGAGTACATGTGATGGTCATAGTGGATGCTCAGAGGCAGATGAGGGCGCGTTAGATTATACTTTACAGGCACATGGGTACAAATAAAGACCCATATTAGTCTAGATTCCATACTGAGATCAGGTGTTCCGTGATTACAAAAGTTCATTGCAGTGATTATTGCTTCATCGGTGGCAGTAGAGGGTGGTGGAGTGGGCATCTTGTATAAGATGCATGATATTTGTCAGCATATAGAGGAACACGGGACAATGTTTGTATGAGCACGATGTGTATTGGCACATTTGTACAGGGACCTATACAGGTTTACACAGGAGGACCATGGTGGTGGGCTTGGAGCCACCACATTACTACATGTATGGGCCTATGAGCATATTACTATATTGAGGCCACTTGGTGGGCCACGTGCAGTGGGCGAGGCTTGATATATTTGTTGTGAGATGGGTAGGTGCCTGGAGTAGGAGGTTGGACACTAATATTTATAGATTTATGTCGGATCATATTGGCCAGGGGCCATCATATGGAGGCCATATCGAGATTATGGTGGATGACTAAAGGATGGAGTAGAGCTATGGTCTATTCGATGTACTATGTGGTTGGAGGACCAATTCCCAGGGGTAGCTGAGTTGTTTGAGAGATCGAGTATCAAGGTAGTTTAGTATGGCTCAGGATGTGCCCCTAGAGTGTATATATATGGTGTGAACTACTAGAGTGTCGAGGAGGCCGAGTGAGACCGAGGCCCCACAAGAGCACAGTTAGTGCACTCAGGCCCAAATGAGGTGGATGTGGCCATAGAGCCAATACAGGTAGATGATGTAGGATGTACCTAGACTTATAACGTATGGTGGGTGTCACATTGATGGGTGTTATTGTTTCTACTCGTCGTAGATGCGGCGAGTGCACTACCGGTTAGAGGAGAGGGGCAAGTACCTTCCCTTGATGGAGATGGCCTAGAAACGGCGTTAGCGAGCGTGAGTATTGTTAGATGTTAGTTGTTAATTTTCACTTCATTGTTTTATGATTGTAATCATGTGTGCTAACTTATGTGGTATTCAATGGTTACAAGTGATGCTTATTGGTCTTTGATCATTGATTGATCGATCTACACGTTGATGTGGAATGTACCTCTAGGTGTGCTCATCGGAGGTAAGATGTTGGAGTGAGTAGATGCTATTACAGAAAACATGCCCATTTGTTTGAGCCAATGGTGATAACGGTGACTACATGTACCATATTATTGAGTGAGCATGATGAGGTGTGTGCAGAGACTCAAGTGAGCTAGGGACGTTATAAGAGGAGGCACCTAGTGTAAGATCTATTCGCAAAGTATGTAGATTTGCGGGCCGATTCATGGAGCGATCGGTTAAGGTAAGCATATTGTGGAGGTAGGTGGAGAGATATAGGGGTCATGGCCAATGACATACATTGAGAGGTGAAGAAGCATCTAGTTCTAGAGCTCCCGCAGTTGTATATAGTGATAATGATTATGAGATATGATGTATATTCATGTATCAATTCATTGGGGCTTGCCCCCCAGTGATTTGTATTTTTGTAACGATTATTTTTTACGATATATATAGATGGATGATTGGCATTATTGTATTGTGTTGTGTTGTGTTCATGTTCATTTATATGTGATGTGATGATCGTTGTTCCTATGTTAGTCTTGTAATGATTGATTTGCATTGTGTAAATGATTATTTTTATTTGAAATAGATGATGATGTAGATAGGAAGTAAATGAGGAATGCTTTAAGAAAGTTGGATTGCATGTGTAGATGAAGATAGATAACATGTGATAATAATATATGTAAGTAGATAAAATTAATGATACATGATGTATGTGAATGTGTGTGAGTATGATGAAGAGGGGGAAGAATAGCGATGCCCCCTAGTGTATGTGAAAATATGAGGTTCATTTATATAAGAGCCCTCGACAATCAAGAATGAACCATAGAACAAGAGTGCGTCATCAGGAAATGGTTTGATAGTGTATCGCTAGAAAGATAGAACGTGAAGCACAAAGCGTGAATAATGAAGGAGGTTTTGATTATAACAAATCCCTCAATAGTCATGTAAGAACCGTAAGAACATGAGTGTGTCATTCGGGTAATGAGGTGAGAAGACAATCACCTACTAAAGACGAAGAAGCTTGATAAGAATAGTGGAAGCATGTGAAGCGGTAGCAACATGAGTATAAGAGCCAAATTGAATGTTAGATGAGATGGTGCCAATGATGGGAGATGTAGTAGTAGGAAGCATAGATGTTGAGACTTAGAAAGCCAATGTGAATTGGTAGCATTGTGAGGTAGATGGGATGATGTTGCGATGGATGCATGAGGTAGAGGACACGGATGGATAATGATATCGGAGATGGATGAATGATGACCTTAGAAGTGGGTGGAGGAGACAAGTGAACCGAAGTGGAAGCATGCTTATGCAAAATTGGAGAAAGAGACTACTCACGAGAGCGAGAGCCAAAGGCAAATGACACCCTTTTCTTATAATTGTTGTAATTTGTCATGAAGGGCACAATACAATCATTGTCATGATGGCCATTAATGCGGTGGAAATTGCAATAAGGGTGATCATGTTGGCGATGCAAGTGATGAGGAGGAGGATGTTGATTTGAGGGTAAGTGAATTAAGCACTTATCAAGTAAAGCACACAACACATCATGAGGCTTAGCAACATGTGAGAAATGTAATGGTTCACGAGTGGGAGATGGAGAAGACTTAGGTGGAGAGTGACACGGTGGCGAAGATGGAGGATGCTTATGTGGTGGAGGGGATGGAGACCTTAGAGGACACTTGATATATGGAAGAGGAGAAGAAGAAATAGATAATGTAGTAGTAGAAGAAATAGAAGGAGGATCTATAACATGTGTAGCATTCAAATTGTTTTAGATCAATGACCTTATAGCATAAAATCGTAAACGATTCACATGTATCATATTATATTTTTTCTTTTAATGTAGGAATCAAGCCACGAAAAAAAAAATTGCTTCTCTAGATCAATAGGCTGAAATACTAGCTGATGTATGTAGAATTGAAGTGTAGAATGTAATCTAGAATAGTTCTTTCTTTCCTTGATGCAAGCTAGGTAAACAATCATGTGTGACTCTAGGACCATTGTTAAGCATAAAACATCTAAGAAAAGCATCTTCCATTTCACAATATGTACTAATGGATCCAAAATGCAAGTGAGTGTACCATTGAAGAGCATCATCAATAAGACTATGATGAAAAGATTTTAGTAACAATTGATCATTTGAATAGGAAGCCATAGCTAAACGATAATGCTTAAGATGTAAGTATGGATTTCCAGTGTCATTGAAACATGAAAATGTAGGCATGATAAAATCCTTAGGAAAATCTAAATTGTGAATTTTCTTTTGGAATAGGATTGCCATGAAGAGAGTTATTATCAATAGAAGCATAATAGGCTTTGATTTCAAGAGTAAGAGATTGAACTTGAGATTGCAACTAGCCAACAACATGCATGAGTGATAAAATATCATGTGAAGGAATCGTAGAATATGTGAGAGGCACATTGAGAGGTTACAGCTTGTCATTATGAGTGATCATGGGAATATGAGAAGAAGAAGTGGAAGATGAAGATGTTATGGGCACACTAGATGTAGATGTAGAAGAAATAAGAGGAGGTATACTAGTAGGAATAGAAGAAGTAACATGAATATCATCTAGAGAAGAAGAAGAGGAAAGATGAGGAGAAGAACATGGGATATTAACATAAATGCTAGCAATAGAATCAGAAGAAACCATAATAGGTGAACTAGTAAGAATGGTAGAATCATCATGAATGCCATTGGAAACAACCTCAGAAGTAGAAGAAAGCAAAGTGGAAAATTCACATTCAACAGTCTTAAGAGAAGTAACATCCTCACTAACACGTTATGTTCGAAAGTATTATCAACATTAGTATCAGACAAAGTTTCACATATAAGTATTTCATCAAGAGAATCATCAACATACAAATAAGTAAGAGGAAAACTATCAGAAGATACATCTTTGCAAGTAGTTGTAGTAATTTTAGAAGTAGCAAAAACATGAGATTCAACTTTACATTCATCCTAACTAGTATGAGAAACATCATCATGCACATGTACATTTTCATCATTGGAAATTACATTATGTTTATCTATAGTAGCACAATCAAGACCAAACATATAATCTATAATAACATCATCAAGTGCTATATCAGAAATAGAAGAAGGTGGAGTAGTCTTGGTAACTATGGAAGAACAAGGAGTACATCCAGAAAACTTAGAGTAGAGTGGGAGAAACTAGTAGGAACTTTGTGTTTGTTAGCATCAAGCATTCTTTGAACATTGTCATCAAATTGAGCATTGCGATAAAGATCAAGAAGTTCATCCTCAACAACATCATCAAGGATAGGATTGACACTATCATGATGCATAGCTTTCCTAGGAGAGGAAGATTTACTTTTAGCCATGAGGGTTTTGTGGATCCTAGGGAAAGGAGTTCTAAGAGAGGGGTTCACCAAATGATTTAATAAAATATGAATATTAAATATAATTTTAGAGTCACTACAATGATATACAATGAGAATAAAAATGCTAAGCACTCTAAAGATGTAACCGTAAGCAAATGAGAAAGATAGGGCACTTATCCCAAAGTATGTATGAACTAGAGAAATTGATGAATAAACCGGGAAGAGTGTCGGGAATGCTTGATATAAACTATGTATCTTACACACTAATCCGGACATGGGCACTTGGGCTAGGGTGAGGCGCACAGGTCTTAGAGATCTTCTATAGGTGCACGTGACTATGCAGAGTCAAAACCTAATTTTTCTTATATCGCTTAGGGTTTCGCTATCCTTCATAGTTGGTCACCTATATGTCATGGGATGATCATTGAATTTGTTGGTATCCTAAAATAGACAATATCATGCAATATCCCCAAACTACATCAAATCCTAAAAAGAAAGATGTAAATGGGGAGTTGGACTGACTCGATGGTCACCCAACAAAGTGAACTTACTACCGAGCGTTGCACTACATCTCAAACTCCATGTAATTCCATGTGCGTGCGTGTAAAATCATGTCCTTAGTTTTCCCTCGCGCCGATGACACCAATATATCAAAGCTATAGCTAGATAGAATGTAAATGTGGGATGGAATTCATAAACTTCCCCTTCCTATGTAGGGTATGCAAATTAATAATCCCAAAATGCGGTTCCTTATAGTGTGTGTAGATAATCTTTCCCTCTAGAATTGTCCGCCCTTATAATGGTATGTATGTTGTGTTTATATAGGGATCTCTTGCTTGAATTTCGATACTAGTGACATGACATGCCGACTAAGACCTCGGGATAGGAGTAAGAAAACCGAAAAGGCCGACCACAAATGTCAAAAATGTGAACAAGAACAAAGGGGACATGAGCTTATAGGTTGGATAGGAGCACATGTGCATTAGTGCCTAGTCTTGGGTGTTAGTGTCTGAAAAAAGCTGACAAAAAAATGTGAGAAGACTGATAGACATGGATCCCTATGACCTGACCAAAATTGGGTTCATAAGTGACAAATGTGAGAGATAAAACCAATATAAACAATCAAAGCAAGCAGATGGACTAGGAAATGTGTCACCAATGAATATTTTTCTTACACAAGATCCATACATATAACAACATATTTAGATGTATAATAAAATATTAGTATGTCCATGATTTTGTGTCTACATATGTCTTCATCTCCCAAGCATAATATGGCTGATACATGCCTGTAACCTTTTTGAAATTACTTCTACATAATCTAAATTTTGTGACCTCTACCACAATCCTCAATGTGATTCCTCAGTCCTCCAAAAACTTCTTTCTTTCCAAAACACCCTTCCTATTGGCCTTGACACCCCTAACATTCGCATAGTCTTTCCTTACTAAAAATTTACTTCATGTTCTCCTTATCTTCCGTAGTTACTCATGTTGTTGCACCTTCTTCTCCTCCTCTTATAACACATGATAATATTACTTGTAGATTATTTTCTTGATCATGTTCTTGTTTGTGACAATATGGATACCAATAATTCTAATTCTAATGTTGAAAATGTAAATATGCATGATGCCACTTTTATTAATAGTCAAGATGAATGTAAAGCTATATCTCCTACTCTTCCTACTTGAAAAATGTTTCCAATGATTGCAATGATAAATATGATATTAGTACTCCTACCACTTCTTTGTATGTTGATGATAGTCTTGATGAAATACTTGTTTGTGAAAATATGATTGATAGTGATTTCGATTATGCTTCTGATCATGAACATGTTAGTGATGATGTTACTTCTCTTAAGACTATTGAATGTGAATTTACTACTCCTCTTTCTTCTACTTTTGAAGTTGTTGCTCATGATGATTCTACCCTTACCACTAGTACACCTCTTATTGTGTCTCTTGAGCCTACATCTAACATCCCCATAGAGCCTCATTCTCCTCTTTCCACATCCGCTCCTTCTCAAATTCCCATGATCACTCACAATGGTAAGATCCAACCCTTAAATATGCCTCTCACTTCACCAACCATCCTTTACATGATATTTTATCTCTCATGCATGTTGTTGGCACTTTGTAATCTCAAGTTCATACACTCACCCTCAAAAGTAAATCCTATTATGCTTCCATTAACAATAATTCTCTGCATGGCAATCCTATTCCTAAAAAGATTCACAATTTTGCTTTCCCAAAGGACTTCATCATGCCTAACTTATCATGTTTTAATGGCACTGAAATCCTTATTTACATCTCAATCATTACCATTTAGCCATGTCTACTTATTCCAATGATCGCTTGTTACTCAAAGCATTTTTGTCACAGCCTTGTTTATCATGCTCTCCAATGGTATACTCATTTGCCTTATGGATCCATTAGTACTTATTATGATATGGAGGATACTTTTCTTAGGTAATTTATTTCTAACAACAGATCTTAAAGTTACATATGAATGCTTTCCTTCTCTTCATCAAGGAAAGATGGACCAATTTTACATTATATTCTAGGCTTTAATTATTGTTATCCCAAATTTACCTCCCCATCTAAAATTTTGGTCAAAACAAGCCCTACACATAAAGAAAACATGAAGGGAAATGATTTAGACCCACGATCTCGAGTTCCGAACTGACAAAGAAAAACAGAGAGGCTGAGAAAGTCAAATTCGACCCTACAAGAAGAAATAGAAGAAACGGTTCTTTTGAGCGTTTCCATATCTTAAATCTATTTAAAGGGTCGAGGAGGACTCAACAATGGAGTGGCAGGAGCAGAGAACAATTAAACAACCATGTGTAAGAAGAAACAACTTTGTCAAGTTATTTTGTGTCTTAAGTTCATTCTGCAAGTTACGGTAGACTCAACAATGGAATTACAGGGTTAGAGAAGAAGGCGGTGCCACAGAGAGGCCAGGAGAAAGAAGGGGAAAAATGACGAGGATTCAAAGTTTTCGGGCTCGAAAATAGTTCGGGAAAGGTCCAAAAATGACTAAGTATGGAGGAGGTAGTGGAAGGAGCCACGTGTCTTAATGACACTTCTCCAAAGGTGAATCCAAAAAGGGGAGCCCAAACTTGCGCTAGGCTTCCACGCATCCAAAACCCCAAAGAAATTGTGGGGCATTGAAAAGTCTTCAACCAAAAGGAAGTGCCAGGTGTCAGCTTGGCACAAAACCAGTTAGGAAGTCCAGGGCGGAGACTCAAACTTGCGCCAGCCCTCCACATAGAAATGGTCAAAATAGAGTCAAAAGGTGGACGAGGCGTAGGCCTCAAAATTGGCTAAGTATAAAAGTGTAAGTGGAGAATGCCAAGTGTCGCATGGCGCATCTCCAAGAGTTGGTCTCAAGGTGGAGACCCAAATGAGCATGAGCTCGCCACGTAGCCCGAGTCCAAAAAGATAAGAGGGACATTTTAGTTGAAATTCCACTGAGACTGCGGAGGGCTGCCCAAGTGTCAACTCGACGCTCCTCCAAAGGCAAATTTTGAATCGGGTTTCCAAACAAGCACGGTGCCACCACGTGTCCTAGGTCAAAGCGGGTTGTCGGGGGAAAAGTTAGTTTTTTGCCCCTTACCCCAAAGGGTGTAAAAGTTGCAAAATGGGCCGTGACTCACCAAGAGGGAAAAGTCAGCGTTTGAACCCGAGTCAAACCAAAGCGGGGCCGTGGGATTTTTCTGGATTTTGCGATTCTCGCAGAAAAGGGGGAAAAGATAAATTCTGAACCCATGAAACCTAATTTTTCCCTAATCTAGCTGCCACGTGTTCCATATTAAAGAAGGGGCCCATTTTTCAAACTGGTTTTCCCGCCCATTTGTACGGACCCGATGAAAACTTCAAAGGGGCATATATTTTGACTCAAGGCTCAAAATATTGCAAATCTGACATCGTTGGAAGTGTCTCGACATCCTCTATGCCATGGAAAGATAAAAATCATTTTTTATAGGCCCTGGTAGGTGAAAAATAGAGAAATGTCTTTGGGCCTTTAATGCAGGATCTCCTTTCCTCAACAACCAAATCAGATTCAATCTAATCTTTCGTTTCCTCCTTCTTCGAGGCACCGAATAAGAAAAATGGTACAATCAAGACAAATTTGGGGAAGATCTTGTGGAAGGCATTGATGGTAGTGGTTCAGCTCGAACTAGTTTTTTTACTCTTCTCTCTTTCTCCCTCTCGTATTGAGTCTATAAAAGAAGGGTCGGGGCTTATTGTAAGGTTGTTGTTCATTCTTCTTCTCTGCCTCCCCCTTCTATCTCTCCAATAGGGTCGAAAAGGAGTTTGAACCTCCTCCCCTACTCTGTAAATGGCATTTTTACCTCTTATCCGTAAATGATGCTCTGTGCAAACTCTGAAGCAATAAAAAAATGTGTTTTGTGATGCATTTGTCCATCCTTTGCTCATTTTTGGTTCTCTTCTTACCTCTCTTCATTGTAGGATATCTGTGCATGTTTTGAATGTTCATTTACAGATATGGGAGCTGTGTTCATGGGGTTTTGGAACATTTTCTATGTGAATCTGATCTATGGTCTGTGATGTTGTTGTCCATCCTTTCCATTGCTCACCTCTCTTTGTTCCATGGTAGTTTGGTAGATGATCAACATTTTCCTTCTCTGGTGTATCACCGTTTTAGTGTAGGCTTTGTTTTTCCTTGTTTTCTTTCTCTCATGGTCTCCTTGGAAGTTAGATTAGGATTAGATTAGCTTGCCTGCACTAGAATAGCTTGTGGCAGGTAGTTTAGGAAAGAGGAACCAACCTTCTCTGGAGGATCATTCCCATTTGCAAGTCCCATAGCTTGGGAATGATCCAAGGTTATCTGAAATCACACCAAATGACCTTGCCTTAGAAAAGCGAGATCTATAACTCATTTGGGGGTCTTTGTGATTTTGCACTAATAATTATTACATGTATCAGTTATTATTTCAGCCCATTGATTTAGAAAATCAATTTATTTTTTGTCGTGGCTTAATTCCTCCCTTAAAGGAAAAGTTATTATATGATACATGTGAATCATTTACTCTTTTGTGCTATAAATTTATTGATCTAGAAAAGGACCTCATTGCGGATAATGTCTTAACACCTTCTCCCACTTCTTCTATTCCTCATATGCCTACTAAGTCTTCCCCTATTTCATTTATTAACCCTCCTGCACGATCCCCATCTCCACCTCTGCGCATAAGTGTCTTCCTTCCCCTCCACCACATCGACATTCACCTAAGTCTTCTTCCTCTCCCACTCATGAACCATTGCACTTCTCACATAATGCTAAACCCCATGATGTCTTGTGTAATTTACTTGACAAACATTTAATCTGCTTTTACCTTCTCGATCAACATCATCCACCTCATCGCTTGAGTGGCCGGCATGACCACCCTTTATGTAATTTCCATCACATCAATGGCCATCATGATAATGATTGTTATGCTCTCCATGATTGCTTACAACAATTAGAAGATAAAGGTGTCATTGCTTTCCACTCTCACTCTCATGAGTGCTCTCTCTCTCTCTCTCTCTCTCCCTATTCCTCATAAGTGAGCTTTCACCACTGTTCACTTATCTCCTTCATCCACTCCTAAAGTAGTCATCCACCCACCTCCTAAAGTCACCATTCATCCACATCCTCCATCTAATCCACCTATGGTTACATCCTCTCATTCCTCACACATTACTATAGTACCTCATTGGATTCCTAAGCCCCTTGCTTCCGCACTTCCTCCCACCACACCTTCTATTATTGGCTCCATTCCCTCTAACATCCAATTTGGCACTTACCCTCATACTTTTACTTCTTCACATGTTCCATCCATGCCTTGCAAGCCTCTTAATCTCTGGTAGATGACTTCCACTTTTCATTTTATTAACCTATGACACACTCTTGTGCTACAGTTCACACTTTATTGTTGAGGGAATATTACATCAACAAACCTCTCCTTTCACACCTCATGTTTTGTGCTTCATGTCATATCTTTTATAGCATCTCCTCGCATGTGGAAAACCCATTTCCCGATGACACACTCTTATTTTATGGTTCATTCTTGATTGTTGAGGGGGAATTTATAAATAAACCTTATTCTCACACTAGGGGGAAATCGCTCTTCTTCCCCCTTCATTCTCATCACACACTATTACGAACATTATTTCACACCTCATCATTATTCATTTATCAACACATCATTATTACTACTTTTATCTATTTACCACATTACATCATATACATACATTTCTATTTATCATATGATCTACCACTCATTTTTATTCACATTCATTCTTTATCTAGTTTTCTACTCATCTATTCTTTCCACATCATACTACATTCAAAATTCAACAATCAAAACAACCATTTCATCAATATAAATACAATCTATCAAATTACACAATTACTAGCATGTAAAAATCATAATCATCACATAGTATACAACACACGCCAACAAAAATGCAACATCAACATTCATCTATACATATATCATCCAAAATCATAAGTTTTAAAATACATTTCTTTGAGGGGCAAGCCCCCATACATCAACATATCACATACATATATCATCTATCATCCTCGTTATTACTCTCTACTATCACGGGAGCTCTAGAACTAGAGGCTTCACCACTCACTCTATGTCATTAATCTCGACCTCTATCCCTCTCTACCTGACTTCGTAATACAAAAGCTCCATCATTTTCTCTATATATCGGCCTCAGTAGCTCCACATATCATGTAAAAATATCCTGAGCTAGGGCTCATCTCCTACGACCTCACTCACTTGCTCTGCATCTCGCACGAGCCTCACACTTAATCAACAACATTGTGCATGTAGCCACTTGCTTATCGCCACCGCTCAAACAAATGGGCATGCTCACTTAACAATAGTGTCCACACGCTCTAAGCATCCCCCTCTCATGAGCACATCCGGGGCATGTTTAGAGTCAATGTTTGTATCGACAAAATGACCAATATGCATTATCTACAAGCACAAAAACCAACATTAGCTACTACACACCTTTTCAATATATAATAACTAAACAACAAGTAACAAATCAAAATGAACAATATTTATGTTCAGCTCGTGTCGTTGCTTACATCATCTAACTCGGGGGAAAGTTCTTGGCCCTCGCCTCCTACTTCTAGCCCACCGACCACATCTACCACTATTAGAAGTAACAACACCCATTGATGTGTCGCCCACCACTCACTCGTATGTCAAGGTGCACCCCGCATCATCAACTCTATATTGACTTTATAGTTACATCTCGCCTCATCTCGCACCATGATGCACTAGCTATGCTCTTGTCAAAGGCCCGAACTCACTCCTAGAGTTGTCTAGCCACTTTAGTAGATCTCAACCATAAATATGGCTCGGGGCACATCCTGGGTCATGCTAAATTATCTAGATACATGCTCACCCCGAACAACTCTATCACCCTCGGGACGTGATCCTCAACCACATGGTATGTTGAATGCATCGCAGCTCCATAACATCCTCCAACTAACCTCCATAGTCTATGTATGGTCTCCATATAATGGCCAAAGACCCATCTAATCTATCATCGACCTATAGGTGGTCATATCCATCCTCCTACTATGAGTGCCTACCCCCCTCACCACAAATATCTCGGGTGATCCTAATCTACCATGGACCACTAAGTTGCCTCGATAGTGCAATATTTTCATAGTCCCATACATGCAACAAAGTCATGGCTCCTAGTCCACCTCCATAATCCTCTTAGGTTAATCTATACAAATCCTTATACAAATGGGCCAATACACACCGTGCCTAGGCATACCTCATCCCATGCTCCTCTATCCTGTGATAAATATCATGCATCTTGTACAAAATCCCCACTCCACCATCCTCCACTACCACCGATGAAGCTATAATCACTGCAATAAACTTCAGCAACCACGGAACACTAGACCTCAATATCACATCTAAACTAATATGACTCTCTATCTGTACTTGTGTGTCTATGAAATACCACCTTGCTACCCTCATTTGACTACGAGCATCCACTATAGTCATCACTTGTACTCTCTCTCTTACTATAGGAAACCACAATATCCAAGTATACATCCTCTAGTGTCACTATCATCTCACCTATCGGAAACTAGAATGTACACATATCTGTGCACCATATCTCACACAAAGTTATCAACATAGGTATATTATGGGGTATCTCCCCCAATCTAGAAATGTGTCCAGATCGACACCATCTAATAGATCCCACTCAACATGCACCATCTCTCACATAAAGTTGTCAACATAGGCATATTATGGGGTATCTCCCCCAATCTAGCAATGTGTCACAGATGACACGGTCCTAATAGATCCCACTCAAACATCTAACAACCCCAAAGTAAGCAATGTACTCAAGTGATGACCCACACAAAACTCTCTGGAGTGCATCTCTCTTACACAACATAACACAACAAATAAAACCTCATATCACCATACCATATAACTTATCATAACCCAAAATTAATCACAATTTTCATATTTTACAACACAAGACCCAAACCCTATGTTAGGACACCAACACCCAGGGAGCAGGTCAAAGCGTCGTAAATAGGTCACTAGCACTTGCAACTTGGCACTAGTGTCCCCAGGGGTGGAAATATCCTGAAGTCGCTTCTACCTAGGTAATAAACATTGAAAAATACAAAAAAACAAGTTTTACTAAAATTGACGAAAGCAAACATATTTGACAAAAATTTCCAAAAACCATCACACTTACCAACTCATCGATGTTTGCGATGCCAAGATTATCGCAACTCTCTCAAATCTCATCAAACTCACTACTCTAACACGCGGCATTCTCATATCTTAGAGCTCAAATCTCAAACACTCTAGTACAAATGAAATTACAATGCACCTTTTCACTATTACTATATATAGTAATTCTTATTTATCATATACTATAGTCACTATTTGCAACCACTTTTACAACTAATACATGTTACACGGTTTCGCTCATATCTTGAGCCTCGTAACTCTGTTTGTCTCACCGTTTACGCCATACAGATCATCATTTTTTCTAGCACCATACCATACAAATTTCAATATCTCATGTTCACATCCGGTACATGTACTTATAGACAAAAATCACACACATACTAATATTTTACTATGACATCAAGTATGTTGTTATATGTATGAATCTTAAGTAAGAAAAGTATTCACTAGTGACATAATCCTTTGTCCATCCACTTGTTTTAATTGTTTTATTGTCTTTCTCTCCCACATCTATCATTTCTATACCTAGTTTTGTTCAGGTCACAGGGATCCCTATATGTTAGTCTGTTCACATACGCCGTCATTTATCCTAGGACACTAGCATCTATTCTTAACATTGGTGCCTGGGCGCTTCTGTCCATTTTAGGTGCTCCTACCCTCTTTGTTATTTTTACATTTTTTTGACATTTTTGGTCAGCCTTTCTATTTTTCTTATCCCTATCCCGAGCTCATAGTTGGCCTTTTGGGTCACTAGTGTCAAAATTCAAACAAGAGATCCATATATATACACAACATACACTCATTATTCTAGTTAGTGATTCTAAGGGTTAATCTCATCTACATACTATCATTACCAATGCAAGGGATTGCATTTTTGGGTTATATACACTGCATAGGAAGGGAAAGTGCTCAATTTCATATCACACATTTACATCTTATCTAGCTACAAGTTTGTTATCTTGGTGTCATTGGCACAAGGGAAAGATAAGGAGGCTATTACACACACAATCACAAAGAACTACATGGATTCTAGATTGTAATGGAATGCTCAATCATACTTTACTCATCGGTGAACATCGAGGTTAGTCCGACTTCACATATCACATTTTTCATTTCAATTTGATGTGTTTGTGAGCTTATGCAGGTAGCTAGGGTTTGTGTTGCATGTTACAAGTACCCTTGGAGATCAAAGAGTGAATACTAGGATATTGTCAAAAAGTGATAGGAAACCCTAGGGACACATAAGAAAGTAGATTCCAAGATTTTTCATAGTCACTAGTGCATAAGAATAGTCACCAAGCACTGAGCGCACTCCGTCCAACACCGGCACCCATGTCTGACATCATTCTCAAAATCTAAATTTTACAAAGATTAGTTGCGACTCATTTCTAGTCATATTCAAGTACTTTACACTACCTAGATCAATTCCAAATTATGCATGATTTAGCTAAGTCATTCATCTCTTATGTTTACCTATAGATTTGCATTGCTTGAGTGTTTAACATTTGTATATCTATTGTATTTTTATCATATATGTTACTATGCAATTAGATTTAATTTAGATTTTATTAAATCATTTGGTGAACCCACTTTTCTTCGAACTTCTTTCCCTAAGATCCCCAAAACCCTCATGGCTAAGAAGAGGTCCTCATCTCCTAAGCACCATATGGTCGATACATGCTTGAACCCTGTCTTTGATAATGTTGTTGTGCAATCTAAATTTTGTGACCTCTACCAAAACCCTCAATGTGATTCATCCATACTCCAAAACTTCTTACTTTCCAAAATGCCCTTCCTAATAACTTTGATAACCCTAACATTTGCATAGTCTCTCCTGACCAAAACTTTACTTCATGTTTTCCTTGCTCTCTTGTAGTCACCCAACTGTTGCACCTTCTTCCACTCCTATTGAAAGACATGATAACACTATTGTAGATTATTTGCTTGGTCATGTTATTTCTTGTGATAATATGGATTTCAATACTTCTATTTCTAATGTTGAAAATGTACATGTGTATGATGTTATTTCTACTAGTAGTCACGATGAATGCAAAGTTGTATCTCCTGCTCTTCCTACTTCTGAAAGTGATTCTAATGAATGTAATGATAAATTTGATATTAGTACGCCTACTACTTCTTTCTATGTTGATGATAGTCTTGATGAAATAATTGCTTGTGAAAATATGTCTTACAGTGATGTAGATTATGCTTCCGATAGTGAACATGTTAGTGTTGATGTTACTTCTCTTATGACTATTGAATGTGAATTTACTACTCCTCTTTCCTCTCTTTTGAAGTTGTTACTCATGATGATTCTACTTTTACTACTAGTACACCTCTTATTATATCTTCTCGAGTCTAGATCTAACATTCCCATAAAGCTTCCATGTTCCTCTCCTCATCTTCTACCTCTTTCTTCTTCTTCAAGTTGTTGCTCACGATGATTTTACTCCCACTACTAGTATACCTCTTATTATATTTTTGATTCTACATCTATCATTCCCATCGAGCCTCCATGTTCTTCTCCCCCTCCCCACCTCCTTCTCATCCTTGCACATCTACTCCTTCTCACATTCCCATGATCACTCACAATGGCAAGATCTCGATTAATTAAGATTAACTAACTATGTAGTATATGAGGATAGTCATATAAGCTATGAACAACTATAATAAAGTAAATAAATGTAGTAAAGAAGTTTATAAATGAGCTAAACAAATATGAAAAAGGAAATTTTAACCCTAATATGCAAGAGAGAAGAGGAAAGAACTCACCCTGAATGTGATACTCGCAGGATAGTGTCACAGTGATGAATGGAAAATCTAAAAGTAGGAACGACTGTGAAAAATTCTCGAAAAGGATGGATTTGGAGGATCTAGCTCGACTAGAGCACCTGGAGAGGGACTGGGGTGCCTACGGGTACTCCGGTCTATAATCTAAGCACCATAGTCTATGTAGAAGCTCTGAAACTGATCTTCACTAGTTCAACATATGGTCTGAAACCCTTTCTATTTGTCACATTAGATTTGACGTGCTCCTTCAAATGTCACCAATAATCCAAGATGAAAGAAAGACTTGTAAGACCCCAAAACAAACATCAAACCCTAAAAATAAAAATGCATATGAAGGGGCAAAATTGACCTTAGTTACTATAATGGTGGTCTTACTAATCGAGCATTGAACTATATCTCAAACCCAATGTAGTTTTATGTGCAAGTGTGTGTGAACATGCCCTAGGTTGCTCTTGTTCTAGTCATACTTTGTGAAGTAGCGAGCAATAACTATGTGTAGAAAATGTAATAGAATGTGTGCATGAAATAAAATAGAATCCCTCCCCCTATGAAGTGTGATGCATATGTCCTAG
This sequence comes from Taxus wallichiana var. yunnanensis, assembly GCA_018340775.1. NCBI lineage: Eukaryota > Viridiplantae > Streptophyta > Pinopsida > Cupressales > Taxaceae > Taxus > Taxus wallichiana. Next base: position 719,837,779 of record CM031234.1, on the reverse strand, counting down.
CCTTATGCTTTGTGATAGAGCTTTGTGGATGTAAGTGATCTCCAATGCAATAGATCGATGCAAATATTGATGTGTGATAGTAATGAATGATGCTAGGTCCCTCATTATGGTCTCATAACTTTATATTTATAGGGTTCTCTTGATCTAATTTTTTATTTAATCCCGAAAGGGCCAACCACCAAAAAGATAAAGATCTCAAATGGCTGAAAGAGACCAAAAAGTGGCGGAAAGTGCAAAAGGACCAGGGGTGCCCTGGTGGGACCAGGGGTGCCCACGAGCGCCCCAATACTAATATGGGCACCCAAATGAGGCTAAAATAATGTGGGATAAAAGAATTTGACTTGGCATATAGGTGCAAGAGTTCGATAATGGTGAAGTAAAATAAAACAAGATGGCAAATGATGATGGGTTGATTAGTACTTTCTTTACTCAAAAACCTTCTAAATAGTAGTATGAGACCAGACTAAATAATTTCTAATGTGCATAATTTTGTGTCTACAGATCCAACCTATCAATATGCATCTTACTTCACCTACCATTCCTTCACATGATATTATATCACTCATGCATGCTATTGACACTTTGCAATCTCAAGTTTATGCACTCATTCTTGAAAGTAAAGCCTATTATGCTTCCATTGACAATAATTCTTTACATGACAATATTATTCCTAAAAAGATTCACAATTCTACTTTCCCAAAGGACTTCATCATGCTTACTTTCTCATGTTTTGATGGCACTAGAAATCCTTATTTACATCTCAAACATTATTGCTTTAGCCATCCTAATGATCGCTTCTTACTCAAAGCAATTAAACATGACCTTATTGACCATTCACTCCAATGGAACACTCATTTTCCTTATGGATCCATTAGTACTTATTATGATATGGAGGATGTTTTTCTTAGACAATTTATTTCTAATAATGGTCCTAAGGTCACATATGAATGCTTTCCTTCATTGCATCAAGGAAAGAAAGAACCAATTGTAGATTACATTTTACACTTTAATTCTTGTATACATCAATTATTATTTCAGCCCATTGATTTAGAAAAGCAATTTATCTTTTGTCATGGCTTAGTTCTTGCATTAAAAGAAAAACTATTATATGATACATGTGAATATTTTACTCTCTTATGCTACAAAGTTATTGATTTAGAACAATATTTAATTACTTTGCACATGTTATATCACCCCCTTCTACTTCTTCTACTACTTCTTCATCTACTACTTCTTCTCCTCTTCCATCCATTAAGATTCCTCCATGGTCACCATCTCCTCCTTTCGCGTAAGTATCATTCTTCTCCTCCACCGCATCGACATACACCTAAGTTTTCTACACCACCTACTCGTGAACCAATGCAATTCTCACATAATGTAAAACCTAATGATGTTTTGCACATTTTACTTGAAAAGTGATTAATCTGCTTACCTTCTACTGAGCATCATCCACCTCACTGCTTGCAATGCCAGCGTGACCACCCTTTCTACAATTTCCACCACATCAATGGTCATTATGATAATGATTATTATAATCTTCATGATCTCTTGCAATAATTAGAAGACAAGCGCATCATTTTTTTCCGCTCGCCCTCTCGTAAGTGCTCTCTTTCTCCTATCCCGCACAAGTGTGATTCCACTATTGTTCACTTATCTCCTTCACCTCCATCTAAAGTTTTCATCCATCCACCTCCTAAGGTCATCATCCATCCATGTCCTCCATCCAATCCACCTATGGTTGCATCATCTCATTCTTCACAAATTGCTACACTACCTCATTGGCTTCCTAAGCCTCTTACTTTTGCACTTCCTCCCACCACACCTTTTATTCTTGGTCCCATTCCATCTAACATCCAATTTGCACTTATCCTCAAATCATACTACTTCATATGCTCCATCTATGCCTAATAGGGTACTTAATCTTTGGTAGATGGCATACGCTTTCTATTTCATTACTTGATGACACACTCTTGTGCTACGGTCAAAACTTGACTATTGAGGGAATCCTACAAACATGAACCTTTCCTTTCACATCTCATGCTCTATGTTTCATGATATATCTTTCTAGTGCACATTTACTCGACCCATTACCCAATGATGTATTCTTGTTCTATGGTTCATTCTTGATTCTTTGAGGGGGATTTTATAAATGAACCTCATTCTCACACTGGGGGAATCACTATTATTCCCGCCTTCATTTTAATAACATGTGATTATAACCATTATTTTACATTCTCTCATCATACGAATACCAACGCATCGTTGTCCCATTCTCTTACATAGTTTACGTAACATTGCTCTTTGACATTATCTATTACATTACATCACATACATCCAATTCTATTCATCTCATATTATGCTTTTCATTCTCATTAAAATACAAATCCTATTCTAATACTTATCTATTTATTTCCACATCATCATGTACTTCACATCAAAGCAACCATTTCAACAATACATATCAACCTTAAGTGTAAGCAATAATCATCACCTCATAAACCAATAAACATCAAAAAACATATGATATCAATATCCATCTTCATACATTCGTCAAAAATCATAAGTTCCAAAATACAATCGCTAGGGGCAAGCCCCCATGTAATGATTTATCATATACAATGCATCATACATCATCCTCGCTATCACTATATGCAATCACGTGAGCTCTAGAACTAGATGCTTCACCGCTCACTCTATGACGCGATCTCGAACTCTATATCTCTTGAACTAAATTTGTAATATAGCAATCTTAACCATATACTTTGCAAATCAACCTCAGTAGCTCAACATATTTAGAAAACACATCCTGAGCTAGGGATCCTCCTCCTACGACCTATCTAGCTCACTCAAGATTCGCACGAGCCTCAACACACTCGCTCAAAAAAATGGTACATGTGGCTGCTATTATGGCCACTAGCTTGAACAAATGGGCATGCTCGCCATAATAGCATTGACTCTCTATAACATAGTACCTCCCACGAGAACATATGGGGGCACGTTCGCATCAATGTGTGTATCAACGGATCTACAATCAATGACCAATAGGCATCACTTGCAATCACAAAAACCATCATTAGTTATTACACACCTTTACAATTTCTAATAACCAAAACAAAAACTAACATAAAGCAATAAACGATACTTACATTTCGTTCTCGCCATCACATATCATCTAGCTCGGGGCGGTACCTAGTCCTCACCTCCTCCCAATTAGGCCCCACCGGTCACATCTACCACTACTGGAAATAGTAACACCCATTGATGTGTCACCCACCACATATTGTAGGCCTAGGTTCACCATGCGTCGCCAACCTATACAAGCTCTATAGCCATGTTTACCTCATCCGGACAGGATGCACAAGTTTTGCTCTGTCGTCAGTGCGACCTTTCTCATAGTCATCACGTTGCTCTAGTAGATATTAACCATATATATGGCTCTAGGGGAACATCCTGGGCCATGCCAAACTATTTAGATACTCATTCACCCTAGAACAACTCTATTACCCCTAGAAGTGATCCTCTAACCACATAGTGTGTTGTATGCACCATAACTCCACACCATCCTCTACCCATCCACCATAGTCTCTATACGATCTCTATATAATGGCCCTAGGGCCCATCTAATCTAGCATCGACCTATAGGTGATTATATCCATCCTCTTACTATGGGTTCCCACCCACTTGCTACAAATATCTTGGGTCGAGCCCAATTAGCCCGTGACCCATTGAGTGGCCTCAATATCACTATATGCTCATATGCCCATACGTGCAACAAATTCATGGCTCTAGTCCACCCCATGATCCTCCTGAGTAAATCTATACAAATATCTATACAAGTGGTCCAATACACACACACCCATGCATACCTAGTCCCATGCTCCTCTATACTCAAAAAAATATCATGCATATTATACAATATCCCAACTCCACCACCCTCCAATGTCATCGATTTATGTTATAATCACTGCAATAAACTTCCGCAACCACGAACATTGGATCTCACTATCACATCTAAACCGATGAGTCTCTGTCTATACTCGCGTGCCTATGAAATATGGCCTCGTTGCCCTCATCTGCATCTAGGCATCCACTATAGTCATCACATGTACTTTCTCTCCTACAATAGGTACCACAATATCTTGGTATACATCCTCTAGGGTAATCGTCATCTTACCACTAGGTGGCCAAAATGTACAAGTATCCGAGCACCATCATTCACATAAAACAATCAACATAGGCATATTATGGGGTATCTCCCCCAATATAACAATGTGTTGCAAGCTGACATGGTCCAATATATCCCACTCCGCATCTGACAACCCCAAAGTAAGAAAAGTACTCAAATGATGGCCCACCCGAAACTCTCTCGAGTGTATATCCCTCTGCACAACACAAACAACAACAAAATTCTTCCATTAGTACATCATACATACTACAAAAATTACTTATCATAACATTAAACTAATCAAAATATCAATATTTCACAACATAGTGCCCCAACCCTACTCTGGGATGCTAACGCCTGAGTGCAGTCACAGGCACCCAAAATTAGGTCATTAGTGAATTCAACAGGTGTTAGTGTCCCTAAAGACAAAAATTCCCTAGCCACTTCTGCCTAAGCCATAAATGCCAAAAAATACACAAACACAAATTTTACTAAAATTGACGAAAATAGACATATTCGACATTTCTTCCAAAAAATAGTCACACTTACTAACTCATCGGTTTTTCATGGCTTCCACAACCACCGCTACTCTCTCAAATCTAGTCAAACTTATTGCTCTAATGTGTAGCATCCTTGTATCTTATAGTTCAAATCTCAAACACTCACGTCAAAAATGACAATATTATTCACTTTTCACTCTTACTATATATAGTAATTCCACTTTTCACATACTATAGTTACTTATTTGTGACCACTTTTACAACTAATACACGTTGCATAGTTTCACTCATATCTTGAGTCTCATAGCTCCATTTGTCTTGTTGTTTGTGCCATATGGATCATAATTTCCTCTCTCACCATGTCATATAAATTTCAACATCTCATTTTCACATCTAGAACATGTACTATTCAATATCTATTCACATTGTGACTATACTATCCCATACTATTTTATAATTACTATTACAACATCTTATACATCTTGCTTTCGGCTCAGTGCTCATTTCTCCACCATTCACCCTTTTTCTAAAGGGGGCATATAATCGATTATCCCATAATCCCTCTCATGATATAATACAGTCAATCGACACTCCTAGCATATTACTATTACAAATTGCTCTGATCTCATTTGAACAAAGGAACAATCATTATATATTACAATCAATACTTTCTACTATTTCAAATCTATTCCCCCAAATGACCTAATCTGGGGGAAAAGCACAAAAACCTCTCTGTGAGTAATTTACTAAGTACACAATCTCAAAGCAATCTTCTATCATTCAAAGCAAATCAATCAATCAGTTCAAATAAGCATACTTTACTATCTCTCCTAGATGACCTAACTTGGGAGCTACATTACATTACTATCGCTTCCAGATGACCTAAATTGGAAGCCATCTAACATTATTCAAATCAGAACACCCATTACTATAGGATTGGGGAAATGAGACATCATTGCCTTTCCTATACTGCTCCTATATGGGTTCTTTAATCGAAACAAACACTTTTTCAAATAGAACTAATCATAACTAAATTTGGTCTTTATCCGTATGTAGTGGTTGGAACTTTTAGGGATGTATTCATGGATGGAGAGTAAAACTAGACCTCTCTCCAACACTCTTCCTCTAGTGGCAGGATGCCCAAATCCTCCCATTTACAAACAAAATTAGGTTGGGAATTGATCACTCCCACCCCTTTTTATTGCCTTGAACAAACAATCTACAATCTCCAACGATAATCACAATTATTCTCTAAGTGCTCCTTACGACATTTTTCTATATCCACTTATGCCACATGTGTCAAAGCCTTGATCCATGGTTCACCATGCTATAAGTTTCAACACTCTACACACACTCTACAACATGGCTTCTCCATAATTTATACAGTTATGTTCCTTACTTCCTTTACACTACTTTAATTTCATTTAAATATCATAAAGGGGTAAATATAGACACAAAATCATGCACATACTAATATTTTAATATGCCATCAAGTATGTTGTTATATGCATGGATATTAAGTAAGAAAAGTATTCACTTGGTGACACAATCCTTTGTCCATCCACTTGTTTTGATTGTTTCTATTGTCTTTCTCTCTCACATCTGTCATTTTTGCACCTAGTTCTGATCGGGTCACAAGGATCCCCATTTGTCAGCTGTTCACATCTGTCATCATTTATCCTAGGAAACTAGTGCCCAGGTGCTTCGTCTATTTTGGGCGCTCCTACCCTCTTTTTTATTTTTACACTTTTTGACATTTATGGTCGACCTTTCTAGTTTTCCTATCCCTATCCTGAGCTCATAATCGACCTTTTGGGTCATTAGTGTTGAAATTGATCACTCCCCAACACTCTTCCTCTAGCGGTAGGATGCCCAAATCCTCCCATTATCAACAAATCAAGTTAGGAATTGATCACTCCTTACCCCTCTTTATGACCTTGAACAAACAATCTAAAATCTCCAAATTATCCAACAAAAATCACAAATATTTCTCCAAGTTCTCCTTATGCTTTTTCTATCTCCATTTAAGCCACATGAGTCAAAAATTGATCCATGGTTTACCACACTACAAGTTTCAACACTCTACACACACTTTACAATTTGGATTCTTTGAACTCTATATAGGTTTGTTCCTTACTTCCTTTACACTACTTGAATTTCATTCAAATAGCATAAAGGGGGAAATGTAGACACAAAATCACACACATATTACTATTTTACTATGTCGTCAGTATGTTGTTTATATACATGGATCTTAAGTAAGAAAATTATTCACTGGTGACACCATCTCTTGTCCATCTATGTATTTGATTGCTTCTACTGTGTATCTCTCCCACATCTATCATTTCGTATCCACTTCCTCGGTCAAGTCACAAAGATCCATATCTATTTGTAATTTCACATTTGTCATTATTTATCTTAGGATACCAATGCCCACTCTAGACACTAAAGCACCTAATCACTTCTTTCCATTTTGGGCGCTTCTGTCCTCTTTATTCTTTTTACACATTTTGACATTTGTGGTCGGCCTTTTCTCTTATTTTGTCTTTATCTTGCGCTCATAGTCAGAATTTTGTGTCATTAGTGTTGAAATTCAAACAAGAGATGCATATGTATAAACAACATACATAATATTATTCTAGTTGGTAATTCTAGGTGGTAATCACATCTACACACTATCACTATCATCAAAGGGACATCATTTTTGGGCTGCATACACTGCATAGGAAGGGGAAGTGCTAAATTCCATATCACACATTTGTATCTTATATAGCTATAGCCTGCTATCTTGGCATCATCAACATGAGGGAAACCTAAGGAAACTATTTCACACACAAACACAAAAAACTACATGGAGTTTGGAATGTAGTGCAATACTAGGTCATAAGTTCACTCATCGGGTGACCATCGGATCAGTCCAACTTCACATATTACATATTTCAATATGATTTAATGTGTTTACATGTTTGTGCTAGTAGCTAGGTTTTTTTAAAGGTTATAGGTACCCTCGGCAATCAAAGAGTGAATATCAAGTGACGGACAGAGAATAACAGTGAAACCCTAACAACACAGAAGAAACTAGATCCTGAGATCTTGCGTAATCATGGGTGCCCAAATCCAATCATTAGTACCCAGGTGCCCCTATCCTTTTGTGAGTTCCCTTACCAAACCTTGCTCATGAGCTCCAGATTTAATAGGGAGTAGTTCTGATGTTGTTTGCATCCCGTCTAAAATTTTACATTGCTTAAATCGGGTTCCGATCACACAAGAATTAATTGAGTCATCTCTCTCATTTACTTATAGTTTTACATTGTTTGAGTGCTTAACATATGTATCTTTACTATATTTTACCATATCAATTACTATGAAATTATATTTAATTAAGTTTTTTTATTAAATCAATGATAACTACGAAGAAGAGCAATTTACCAAAAAGGAGAACTGACAAAGCACTAATTCCGGCCTCTTCATATTTTCTTGTTTTTACACGATGTCCAAGTGAAATTTTGTCGAATCGGTCAAATGAGAATGGAGGCAAGATCCAAAGGTCTTAAAGGGAGGGAACCCTTGAGATATCTGTGAAAGTAATCCCCTGTCTTTCAAAAGTGCTAATGTCAATTATCACTTTGTGCAAAGTAAGCCCTTTCGATTTGTGGATTTTCAAATCCTAGACCATTCTTAGTGGTAGTTGCCTATGGGAATGTCTTGTAATCGGAGGCATTGGAACATGCAAAGGAATATTTGTATCCCAACAAGGTCCAATGTACCTTTCAAATTTGATGACCACTGCAATGCATGGAATTTGGTTGCATGCACTATGTTGGAACTTAAAGCTTCAGGTATGGATGGCAAAAGCCTAGGTGCCCTGACTTTTGTGCTTCCATAGATTGGTTTGTAAAAATGTTTCCTAATAAAAAAATGTGATGGGGACGGGGAAAAAAACTAAAATTGTCTATAATTATAAAGCACTTTATTCAATGGAAATCCTCATGACATCATATTATTGCTATTTTTTTTTATCTAAGAGTGACTTTTGTTAACCTTCTTTCCTCGTCCACCCCTCTAAGTCCAAAAAAAAATGTTTATCAACATAATGTAAAATATTTGATATTTATGTCATTTACTGTCAAATATACAAACCAAATCTATGCATTGTAGAGAAACTACGAGAAAGTAGAAGACAAGACCGTCGTCATGATTTGACCGAAAAATCTCAATTCCACGAACCGATATACAACCAACAAATGCAACAACAAACAAACAACGACCCTTTTTTCTATACATCATTGCATGCCACATGTCATCCATCACCGTCATGGATCACTCTAACAATTTTTAGAGCCAAGGGGTTCACCTCCCCTGTACGCCTTTTGGCATAAATAATTTATACATGTTATGGTTGTTCATTCCAAATGTGAGGTGTGAGGCATGCGTAAAGATTGTTCTCTCGCTTGTGTTTTGGATTTTTCTAGAAAATTCGGAGGCCAAATGGCCAAGGATATACCACATGAAAATGTACATACTACTCAAGCGATTCATCTATTTCCTTGTAAAAATATTGATTGTTTTTCATTTTTGTTTTAGCCACATAATGTTTATTGAGTTTAAGGTAAAAGGTATTATGCGATCTACGATTCTACATGATTTGTTGACTAGTTAGAGGGGTTGTACTATAGCATTGGATTAACCCGACACCCTTGCAAATGAAGCTGGATATTAATAACATCTCTATTAAAAATTCAATTCATCACTATGTGAAACTCCTATTCTATTTAAAAATTGCAGGTTTTTATATGTTGTTTATTACCATCAATTTAAATCTTCATATTATCTTCAACGAGAGGAAACATGTCAAGGCAAGGGGATTTTTGGTCTTTATAGCTTTGCATCTTTTGATTGAAATTTATTCCCAGTAAAGCAATTCGCTTGAGAAATTTGTGCAACCACTACTCTTTTATTATGTATCAAGGGTCACTTTCATCTTGTTAGAGCCCAATGTGTTGTGTCTTATTTGCATAAACAACCCATCATAAGCTACTAAAGTTATACATGGTAAACATATGTTGTGCAAGAAAATCTATCGGGGGACAAATTATTGAGTTTCTTGCCACTGTCTCTGGGACTCTAGGTCCCTCTGCTTGATGCTGCAACTCCATTTTATTGTGAATGATAAAAATGGGAAATCTATTGTTGGCCAAGAGGTTGAGGATCCAATAGGTACACTCCACTGTACCCACAAAAATTCTTACAATGAGGTGTAAGGGAGGAATTTGCTGAAATGTGGGGAAAGGGGAGTGGGAAATTAGACAAGGAAAACCAACTCTATGAGTAGAAAATCAGATTCTCGCAAGGTTGATTAGAAAGTTCACATTCACAATTAATTAGAAAGAAACAACAAGTTTATTATGCCAACGACTAGAGGAAACCATGCACACAAAGTTGCACACATTCATAAGTCATGAAAAGAAACAATCCCTTTCTTGATTGAAATTTTTATATCAAGTTGTACAATGCTAGGAATGGAGGAAAAAGGTGAAGGAAAGTAGAATATTCTATCTCTCTTGTATTTCTCAATAGATCTCTCTCTTGAGTACAAAATTGACAACCCTTAAGCAAGAGTATGCCATTACATTATATAGACCAAGAAATGACTCTTCATCTACCCCCCACATGAGCCTTCATTGTCTCATTCAACTCGTGACTTTTCACATTCCTAAGATCTAGGAAATTAAGGTAACTTTTTATAAATCAAAGGGACTTTGACAATTTAACTTTATAAAGTCACTTTATGAATAATAAAAATATCATGATTACACACAACGAAGAATTAGAAAGGGGTGGACAAGAAGAGGAAGAATGCTCCAAAGTGTGAGTGGAGGGACCTCCAACTTCGATGAAGATATTGATGATGATGATCACAACCTCCTTCTTTAGCAGGATGCACATATACCTTAGACTGCCACATAAGTGTTTAGAAACATTGTTGAAATATTCCTTGATGTGAGCTTACGGTGACCATAGGAATTGTTCACGATGATCCTCTTTGATACTTGGTTGACCAACTTCTTTAGCTCATTGAGATTACTCCAACTAACTCATTTCAAACCACCCAGCTATCTAGCTCACTAGCTCACCGGATCACCCCAACTGAGATTCAGAAGATGCTTTCAAGACTTAGATGGAAGTTTAACTTCTCTGATTGAGTTCTAGGATCATCTCGCGACCTTGTTTTCATGATATGATGCTTCTTTCATGTCTGGAGGACCATGAATGTCATGAATTCATGTCATTCAACCACTTACTATTTTTATCCATGCCTTGTATGTTATTTTTAGTAAGTGCACTACGGGTGTCGGATTGCAACGAAAGAGGTCTTGAAATTCTGGGTTTTATTCCGGGTTCCACGCTTGAATTTTGGGTAATTCCTTCATATGAACAAGTGGGAAAATGGGATTTTCATGGGTGAATGAAGGCTTAAGAGGGAGGGGGCACATTTTCTTGAACTATCTATACCAAGGATTGGTGCAATTGGTGCACAAAAGTGCGCCCCATCATGATTGGGCCACATGGCGGAATTTGGTTGGATGAAGCGGGGTGAGAAATGGAGCATATGGGCTTAGATTACAAAAAGGGGCTTAGAGGAGGTCACATTGGGGTTTAGGGGATTAAATTAGAGGTTAGACATTTTATTGCACCATGTGCACTAAGGCCTTGGTGCAAAAAAGTGTGCCACTCTCCCATTGGTCCATTTTTTCACCAAAAAATGACTAACTCCTTTACCTTGTGGAGCAACTTGTCGGGCACATAACTTGAGCTCAAAGACATATTTGTGCATGATTCCTTATATTAATTTACATGAAAAATATCTTCTAAATCCAATTATGGTAGTATCATGTCTTGATTATGCATGAAACTTCCTAAAATTTCCCTATTTTGATCGGAACTACTGCTATCCTTACGAAAGAATGAGATCCTTGAAAAGAACCTAGGGTTTGTGAAACATATGATGTTTCCAACTTGTATAGGGTTACCTTATATTTCCAATGAGTATTTGTTTTCCTCCTAACTCCTTACATAGCTCTTAGAATCCTTCGTCACAAAGATTAGGTACTTGTTTTGACCGCTCTCCTGAGGGGTGGGCCAGAGTCACATGGGGACCAAGGGCCTAAATGGGAGGGTTGGGGAGTTTTATGTCCCAAATTTCCTAAATATTTGGTGCACATGGGACACAAAAATTTGCCCTCACCCTAGCTTGACAAGTGGCAAAGTGTGATTGCATGGAGTGAGGGCTGGGAAATGGAGTCTAGGGGCTTAACCTTGTGAAAAGAGCTGAAATGCGGTCATGTGGAGGGTCTAAGGGCCCAAATATGGAAAGGATGCATTTTATTTCACCATTTTCACCAAATATTTGGTGAAATTTCTGTAAAAAGTGTGCCACTCTCCCATTGGTTGGATTTCCAACCCAAAAATGACTAATGCTGAAGCTTGTGCCTTGGAGAGCGACTTATTAGGACCATAATCGAGTTCTTAGAGGAGTTTTCGACAAAATTTTATATGATTCCACCTAGAAATTAACTTTTGAATCCAATGGTGGTGGTATAATCCTCTTATTCTCCATTTAACACCATGAAAAATATGATTTTTGTTCTGGCTTGAAGGTTGTGTCTGCTAAAAACTGGTTGTAGACAAGATGCGCCTAGGTGTTGTGAAAAATATGATTCCACCATCTTGTAGGGATATGAATTAAATTTTCAAAGATATCTTGTTTGACTCTTAACTCCTTATGAAACTCCCGGAATCACTTCCCGAAGCTCAGGGGTTGTTTTTACACTGTGCACTGCCTAGGCCTCCAAGACTCACTTTTGCTAAACTTGCTCCAAAACTTGTGAAACCTTCCAAAACTAATTAAAAATGTTCCTAGCTCTCTGATACACCTCCATGATGAATTTTATCCTTTCTTTCCACTTTAGAGGGTGTGCACCAGCTCCGAGAAGATCAAAAAATGATCTTTCCCAAGCTTGCCAAAAAGCTTGTTTTGATGGATCTTGCCTTGAAAGCACTTGGGTGACTGGGTATCCCTAAATCACCTATGTAGACACACCGATTTAGGGATCGGGATGATCTAAGGAGGGATTAGAATGACCTTTGGGCTAATTTTTTTGGGTAGGGTATGGTTGTCATGCTCAAAAATTGAGAATTTTCTTGTTTGCACACTTGCGCATGACAACAACATACAAACTAAATATATGCACGGTAGAGAAGTTGCGAGAAAAATAGAAGGCAAGATGGAAAATCATGATTTGATCAGTAAAACTTCAATGTCACATCTGATATATGATCTGCTCTGATAATGACAAGCGATCAACGACCCCTACTATTCCGTATGTCATTGCATGCCACGTGTCAACCGTGAAATGCTCTAAAAGTTGTCGAATCATTATCTAATTTCCTCCACCACCGATGAAATTAGATAACAAGTAGATCATTGTTGTGATTAATCAAGAAAGCCTTGAGTTAGCTCGGTTGTGTAGGAATGAGCTCATAAGCTCGATTGATGGTTTGTGGATAATAATAGGGGAGATGGATAGCCCCGCCAACATGATAGTTGGTGGATTTGAGAAAACATAGAGATAACTCTAAGGATCTCGGACTAATGTGAGATGAGTCAAGCCTTTGGAAATTTTGGTAAGAACTTGGCCAAATCATGGTGAAAACTGAAGCCGGGGACAGTCGGTAAGAAAATTAAAAGGAGTCGTGGAAGGTGTCATGTGTCAGCCCGACGCAATTCCAAAACAAAAAGGGAGGAATGAAATCCCAAACTCCCACGAGACTTCCATGTGGAGTCGATGGTGAGGGGCCTCATCAAAGAAAGGATCCTTGTGTTAATGTACAATGAGTTTCATTAAGACACGTGGAAAAGTAAAAAGTAGAAGTAGAATGTGACATGCGTTAGCTCAGAGCACTTTCAAAAGATGCAAGAAAAGTGAAGACCCTAGAGATGCGCTTGGCCGCCATGTGGAGCTTGACACGGATGGACTCCAAAACCAAAAATACAAAATATGACGATTTATGTCAATACAACATGGGATTAATCATGAAGCCCATCAAGAACTTTAAATGCTCACATATTTTAAAATATAGGGATAGGAAATTATTAACTTTTATTTTCAGTAAAAGAGTTAAATGCATAGTCCCGTGTAGATGAAGCAAGCCCGAGAAACTCAAATTATCCACCCACATTCAGAAGGTCATAACTGGAGCATTCCTTAGAAAAATTACACAAAATTGGTGTCGTTGGAATCGTGGCTCACATCCCGATGCACAATAATCAAGAAATTCAGATTAATGAAGATTTGAGGGTGTATTCCTTAAAAACTAGCCCAATTCAAGAGAGGTTGTTGGAAAGTGGTTAAGGATGCATTGAATGAGTATGGATCTTATTTTCTCTAATGACAGATCATGGGGCAGTGTGAGGAAGATTTTGTAAATCTATTTCTATCACTTCATCTCATTTATTACAACTAACAAGTGGTTAAGGGGTAATTTCAAGATTTCACTCTTCTCTTCTTCTCATTCTATATATTGTAATCTGGGGCTCATTAAAAAAATATATCAAGAGTTAGTCATTTTTCCTTTTTGGCCCCTCTTTCTTCTCTACTAGGGTAGGAACATGGAGCTCAAGCCTCCTGAAGCTTTGTAATGACATTTTCTTTCCTCTTACCTGTTAATTGTTGTACTATGCACAATTTTGGAGCAATATAATATGTCATGTGATGCATTTTGTCCATCCTTTGCATGTTTTTATTGTCTCTAATAGCCTTTATTCACTGTTGGTATACTATGCATATTTCTAATGTTCACTACAAGTTTTGGAAGTTGTGCTTAATGAGTTTGAAGTGGTGTTCTGTGTGAATCTATCTCTGGAACTATGGTGCATTTTGTCCACCCTTTTCATTGCTCACCTTTTTCCATTTCAGCAATCAGATTCTTGATTAACTTCTTCTTTTTGGTGCATCACTTTTGTTAGTTTTATGCTATGTTTCATTTTTCTTTGACCCTCATCTCACACCATAGAGAAGAGACAACTTCTTTAAAACCTAGAGGTTACCTTAGGGCATGTCTCACTAACCTAAGGTATTTAATGACTCTAACGGTTCATCCACAAAGATAATTGTCAATAGTTTTCTTGCACGCCGAGTGGGAACTACAAAGCACCCTACCACTTCATTTCACCAAGTCGATGTGCTCTTGGTGAGATTTAGCCTTTGGAGGCACATATAAGTGCATCTGGTGACTCTTTTGGTCCGAATGACCCATTCTCTAATTTACATACCTTTCTTCCATCCATTTCCATTCATCTTTCTTTCCATATCTCTCATTTTCTTTCATTCTATGAAGTTTTGCAACCATGACTTCATTCCCACAGTGGAATTCACACTTTCAGCAGTACCATCAACCTCTAATGAGCTTCACGACTTCTCCAAATCAACATTATGACTAGATTTAGAACCACTTATGCTTACCCATATGAGCAATGCCAAAACCAGTTTGGCTATGGAACCTATCAAGGACATGGGTATGCATATGAGGAAAATAGTCAGATGGAGGATGCTGGTATACTAGAGAAGATCTAAAGAATGGAGGCATGTATGGTTCAATCTTGGGCTACAACACAAATGAAGGCATCCAGATCGGTTGTAGGGCCCCTTGTCCATGGGAAGGCCCTTTTCCAAGACACTATAGCCTGCAAGAAAAGCTTGATTTCATGGATGAAATGATGCCCCAACTTACACAATGGATCGAGGGTATTGAAACATATGAGAAAAGTGCAAGACAACCTTGTCAATGGGTAAGTCAATCACCAACTCTTTGTTCATCTTGCCCCCTTCCCAAGCTTTACCATTTCATACTGCTCCAAATGTTGAATTCCCTTCTCCATCTCCTAGCCTTTCATCCCACCTCATTTCTTCTGCCCCTTTTCCTTCCAAACAGTCATCCCCTCCATGCAAACAAGAAGAAACTCCAAATCCAAAAGAAGAGGAGCACATGGAGATGAGTAAAATAAATTCAGAGGATTTGAATCATAAGTCAGGTGCACAAAAGATTACAGATATCTCTTCCATTCATTCTCCTAGAAATATGAATTTTTGGAAGAGTTTGAGCTCACAAGATTCATGTTTAAAGATGAAGCTATACATGATGAAAAATTTGTAGACTCAAAGACCATCATGCAAGAGGGAGAAACCTTGGTACAGTAGGACAACGATGAGCTTGATTGCTTATCTAACTTGGAGGAATGTTTTAATGAAGAAGAGCCCACAAAAATCACAACCTTTGTGGCTTCATCATTAAATATCCAAAAAAAGGCCTCTACCATGGAGGAAAACATTTGAGAACTGCTAATCGCTACTCATAACAATCCCCTAAATCAGATTCAAGCTCTTAATGAAGATATAATCATTAAAGGATTTTTTCTTTTAGTCAAGGAGTCTGGATTTGCCAACAAATATACCATGAAGGAGAAGGAAGATAAGGATGAAACCACTTCTATACCAGTCATCAAGGTAGAGGATTAATTGTTTGTGGATGCACAAGAAAGTCAAAATCAACATGCAAACAACTCCATTCAGAAAGTTTGCAAGAAAGCCTCATCTTGGAGGTTGAAATTCAGAGCAACGGGCAAGTGCAGTGGATCGAACCATGCCCCATCAAGTATTTGGATTCATTGGAGCCAAGGGAGAAGCCAACATCGGTCATGCTTACTTCAGAGCATGAGGATAATCTTCAAAGCACCAAGGGTCAGCTACAACACCTCCAACCAAATGATAAACATCTTGAGGAGGTATTCATTTTGTTTATTGATACCTTGGGTAGAAGAGTGGAAGGTAATTTTTCACTCTTATTGTAGGCCATATTTATTACTAAATTAATCACATGGCCACACTTTGTAAGAAAGGGAAGCTATTTCTCCCTGCCTATTTCAGGATTTGTTTAGCTTTTCCTAGTTTGGCTAGTGTAGGAGTAGGAATAGGAGTAGATTTGATTTTAGCAGAAGAAGTGCTTTCGCACACTCTGCATGTCTTATTTGAGGCTTGTATAATTTGTTTCTTTTATATATAGCCTTTGTTTGTATTGCTCAAGCAAAGTCAACCCACCCGGTCCTTCAAGATTTACAAGCAGGAGATCCATAGTTTCTTGTAATAGTTTCAAACTTCAAATCAAACAAATATAGAGTGACTAAAACTAGTTAAGTAGGGAACCTTGTTGACTCTCTCCAGATCAAATTGCAACAAGCCTCTACACCTATGAAAATCTATTGGCAGCCCAAATTCAGATTCTACTCCATCCTTTATCCTTAGAATAGTAGTTGCAAGAATGAGTGAAATTTAATATCAAAGACAATTTTCTACTCTCACAAAACAAATTTTAGAGTTCCCTTATGAGAGTTGAAAAACAAAAAATCAGCTAGCAAGAGCTAAAAAGTAAAGCATCAAACAATTCAAATAATGCTGGAATCAAAGTTTAGATCAACTTATTATGTTAATGCGGATTCCATGCCTAATGAATAGATACAAACAACTGGTTCATTCCATTTAGCAGGCTAATAGCCCCCATGAGTCACCAATCTATTATCTAATTTCCTCCACCCACCGAAATTAGATAACAAGCGATCACTACTATGATTAATCAAAAAGCCATGAGTTATCCTGGTTATGCAGAATGAGCTCATAAGCTTAGTTGATGGTTTGCGGATAATAATAGGGGAGATGGATAGCGCCGCTAGCATGATAGTTGGTGGATTTGAGAAAATGTAGAGATAACTCTGAGGATATTGGACTAATGCGAGAGGAGTCAAGGCTTTGGTAATTTTGGTAAGAACTTGGCCAAACCATGGTGAAAAACCAAGCTAGGGATGAGTCGAAAGAAAAGTAAAAGGAACCGCTGGAAGGTGCCATGTGTCACCAGTGTAATTCCAAAATAGAAAGGGAGGAATGAAATCCCAAACTCCCACGAGACTTCCACGTGGAGTCGATGGTGAGGGGCCCACCAAAGAAAGGATCCTCATGTTAATGTACAACGAGTTTCATTAAGAACTCACGAGAAAATTAAAAGGAGCCATGGAAGGTGCCATGTGTCGTCACTTGACGACACACTTTCAAAAAATGCAAGAAAAGTGAAGATCCTAGAGATGCGCTTGGCCGCACATAGAGCTTGACACAAATGGACTCCAAAACCAAAAATACAAAATATTGGTGGCAGGTCAATACAACGTAGGATTAATCATGAAGCCCATCAGAACTTTAAATTCTTAGTTTTTTTAAAAGATAGGGAGGGGAATTATGAACTTGTCTTTTCAACAAAAGAGTTAAATGCACAGTCCCATGTAGATGAAGCAAGCTGCGGAAACTCAAATTATCCACTTGCATTCAAAAGGCAATAAATGGAGCATTCCTTAGCAAAATTGAACAAAAATGGTGTCATTGTAATCGTGGCTCAGATCTCAATGCACAACAATCAAGAAATTCATATTAATGAATATTTGAGGGTGTATTCCTTAAAAAACCATCCCAGTTCAAGAGTGGCAGTTAGAAAGTGGTTGAGGATGCATTAAATGAGTATGGCCCTCATTTTCTCCAATGAAAGGTCATGGGGCAGTGTGAGGGAGATTTTGCAAATCTATTTCTGTCACTTCATCTCATTTATTACAACTGGCAAGTGGTGAAGGAGAAATTTTAGGATTTCACTCTTCTCTTCTTCTCATTCTATATATTGTAATCGGGGCTCATTAAAAAAATATATCAAGAGTTAGTCATTTTTCCTTTTCGGCCCCTCTTTCTTCTCCGCTAGGGTAGGAGCATGGAGCTCAAGCCTTTCATCCAAGCTTTGTAATGGCATTTTTCTTACCTCTTACCTGCTGATTTTTGTACTGTGCACAATTTTGGAGCAATATAATATGTCCTGTGATGCATTTTGTCCATCCTTTACATGTTTTTATTATCTCTAATAGCCTTTATTCACTGTTGGTATACTGTGCATATTTCTAAATGTTCATTACAGGTTTTGGAAGCTATGCTTAATGAGTTTGAAGTGGTGTTCTGTGTGAATCTATCTCTGGATTGTGGTGCATTTTGTCCACCCTTTTCATTGCTCACCTTTTCCCATTTCAGGCAGTCAAATTCTTGATTAACTTCTTCTTTTTAGTGCATCACTTCTATTAGTTTTGTGCTATGTTTCATTTTTCTTTAACCCTCATCTCACACCATAGAGAAGAGCCAACTTCTTTAAAACCTAGAGGTTACCTTAGGGCGCACGTCCCACTAACCTAAGGTATCCAATAACTCTGACGGTTCATCCGCAAAGATAATCATCAACAAGAACCAAGGGGTTCACCTTCCTTTTGTATACTCCTTTTGACCTAATTATAATTAATTATAGAATGGGAAAGTATGATATTATAATTTATTATAGAATGGGAAAAGTAAGATATTTATTATCATTTTTATCGATTTTCTTTTATTTGGATAGGCATTCTACAATAGCAAGTGGGTGGAGTGCAATGGAATGAGTTGTTTACTTTTGTATATGAGCTTAAATTTGACATTCATTTGACCCTTGTTGTGAAATTTCAACCTTAAAGTTGACGCTCATTTAATAGTTACTTATAATTAAATTTTCATTGAAACCGGAGTTTGGAGCATGCTTTTTTGACAAAAATATTTTTCAAGCCCAATAACATGGTGAAGATGGATCAATATCATTCTTCACTAATCAAAAAGAAGTTGGTAGAAAATGTGATGGAATTATTAGTCAATGTGGTATGTAAAAAATCTAAGTTAAGAATATGAAGATTCTTTGCATATTTCAGATAGATGTATTTAAGATACATGTACTAGTTAATTATAGAATGGAAAAGTCCCATAAAATGGGTCAACATATGTTGAAAATTCTAAGTTTCATTTTAGGGGTGTTAATGTAATTGTTATCCAATTTTGCACCCTTGCAAAATTGGCTAACTGGAAATCAACTTAGACAACTTCATGGGAACTTGGTGAAGAATCTGTAAAATTCAAGTATTTTCATGCTTTGGGACACTTGTAATTGTTTCAGAAATTTCTCCATTTTCCTAACTTCCTAGTTCAGTGGAAGTCTAAACAGTTAGAAAATTTTGGGAAAATATGATAAAATTGGGCTTCCTAGTGTATTGCGGGTTTGGGGGCTATAGACAAAACTAGTTCCTCAGGAACAAAGGTTCCTTGCATTTGGTTTACTCCTAAAATTCAAAGGATTGATTGTTTTCTAGGTTTTTGGGTTAGAGGAGGAACTCGGGAATAAGTTCCCAAGAGTCACTTGTTCCCCACATCTCCGAAAAATTTGCAATACAAAGGATGGGTGAGGAAATAGTTTTGTGTAGAGATGTGAGTGGTGGGTGGAACGCCGAAACAAGTTCCATTAGGTCACGATTTCCTGTGAAGGTGATCGGACTACAATACAAAGGGGAGTAGGGTGCCGAGTGCAATGCGGAAGAACCAGGGAATGTGGGCACTAATGTCCTAGGTGGAACAATTCCTAAGTTCCACCTGGGACCTAATTATCCAATCCAAGCACAAAACAAGACCATTGCAACCAAAATGGTCCCGCGAGGAAGAAGAGGCCCTCGTTCTTGAGTTCCCCTATACCCCAAAATCCTAAAATAGCCACATGATAAGGAAAAAGGTAAAAATGAATAGTTAAATGTGGACTGTAGGAGCTTGAGTGGAACCCCGACCCTTAACTTCAAATGGGAATAAACTTCACACAAAGTTATCAAAATTTGACAAATTTGGACTTTTAGGAAAGGTCTCATCACCCACTACACCATTATTGAGGTTAGATATGTGAAAAAGTGGAAATAATATCAAACATTTAAGATCATAGATCTAGGTAGCTAAACCACCGGTTTAATGAAGTATGGTGCCCATTTCTTCTCCAACAAGTAAGACATCATGAAGGAATGACCTTAGCAGCCGCCCATGCCCCTTTTCAGACATTTAATGCATCTTGTTGGTGGGTGGGAGCAGAAATTTGATTTTCCTCTTCTCTCTCTTTCACATTCTTCTATATATTGTAAAAACCTCTCATTTGTGAGGGGGGATGTTCTAAAATGTAATGGAACTCTGTAAAAAATTCCGAACAAGCGTGAGTTGTAGGCCTCAGATTTGGACATCTTGCATGGTGATATTTCCCTCTTCTTCTTCAATGTAATGGATTTTGCATATCTAAAGCAATAAAATTTATGTTTTGTGGCTCTTATCTTCCCTAGCTTGTGTTGTATTGCATTTCCTTTCCTTTCATTGCATTTGTAGGTATATTGTGCATATCTCATTCTCCTTGCAGGGTTTAAATCTATTTTGCTCCATAGAAATGGTGATTTAAATGTTGTTTTGGACTGTGGTACTTACTTCTTCCCTCTCCTCTATTTTTCCCATTTTCACGCATTGGAATATCTCTACCCCTCTTCTTGGTGCTATCACCTCTCTTTAGATTAGGATTTCTATTTTATACATCTCCTTCTCACCCTGGTCCCTTGGAATGATAAAGTAGAGTTAGATAGTTGCATTTCAATTCCTAGGAGTAGTTTAACATTAGGAATAGGTAGAGGAACCAACCTTCTCTAGAGGTCTATCTCACAGTTTAAGTCCCAAAACTTGGAGATAGTCCCATGTTGCCTCAAAATCTTAGGTTGTCTATGACTCGGAGCGAGGTGCGCGGTTTTGAGCTCCAATAAGAGCCACGACTATTCTCTAGATAAAATGTATCAATGTCTATTTATTATGTAGTTTTGACAATTTATTAGATATTACGGTAAACAAAAAAGTTAAAAAGTGTATTATTTTCAAATGCAAGTTAGAGAATCTAATCATGAATGAATTGAAAAATGGTGTGATAAAAAAACACAATAAGTTTTTCAACAAGTATTTTATAGTCTAATTGTTTTTCTAGGGAGCAAATTAACATTGACATGTAATTCATGGGCCTAAGTACATTTTAGGTAGAGAATAGTCATCTCTGTTAATATAGACACATTTAAAGGTTATCTGCATTATAAAGGTAGGTCTACAATATAATTTTAGCATGAATAATTTACTACTATAATCAAGTATTGTAAATATACGTAAAATATAGTAAATTATTTATTTTTGAGTTTGGTTTCTTAAGAGTGTAAATCAAATATCTTAAATGAATTACATTGATAGATATTAATGTCAAGGTTCTTATCTTAGATTTTATGTCTACCACATTAATTAATAACTTTATTACCTTATCTAAAATTTCTAATTGATTAGTGAAAAATGGCATTAACTTAGTTGTACCAATGTGTCGGGATTGAAAAAACTATTTCTAGGAAAAAAATGGGCTCTAAACTCCATTATAATTCGACCCAAAAAATCACACACACGAACAACAAAGTAAAAGACAGGATAAATTTTTTTTGACTTGCTTTGACACATAACACGACACAACATGTCGTCACAAAGTTACAACCAACTCTAGGAACCACTTGTTCTGAGGGGATGACCACAAGGTCGAAGACGGAAACGTTCACACCCAAAAGGATAATACACTTTTTTTTTTTTTTTTTACAAGACAACATAGAAGTCCAACGACAGAACACTCTAACAAATAGGGCCAACCACAATGAGATATTCTTGAGGGTTATTTATTTTTAAAAAGACATCTTGCAATTCTTAGCTTACGTTTTTCAAGGAGGCTCAAGATATGATTCATACAATTCATCTTACCAAGCTAAGTTTATTCTTTTGACACTGAGTAATCATCCTTAAATCTTCTCTATTATGACATTTATTTGCTTAATTCGTTTATTTAGAGAAAGGGGGAATTTTAATTCCACAAGGCCATCTATTTACACTTACGCTACTAGAACTTGTTCATGCCCATATGACAACATGGGTTTGCGTTCAACAAACTCAAGAGAAGAAAGACAAGGCACCTTGGAAAAAGGTTAGAGGGAGAAGGTTGAGTTGAAATCATCTTCAAGACCTCATTAACTATTACCAAGATATAATTGAGACTTGAAAACTTAACCAGAATTATTAAAGATTTTACTTAGGCTTTACTAAAAGAGTTTTATAAAAATAAAACAATTTGCCTTCCAATGGCTGAGAGATAGATTGCGTGGTTTCTAAATTGTTTTCTCCTGCTTATTAAATCTTATTATCTTCCAGATCTAACCATAGATTTCCCTTAAGTTCGTTTAAGAATTTCACCATAAAAGGGATAGTGTTCATTAGTGTCGCTAGGGATATCAGGTTATATAATGTTACTTAACAAAGGATAGTTTCATCTTTGATCACTTATGGAATTACATGCTCTCAAGTTGGTCACCTCTACACAAATTTATTTGCAATATAAATTTTAGTTTAACTTCTATAAGTATTAAACAACCCATTTTATTTTACTTATAACACACTATTACTAAGTCTTAGAAAGATTTAGCTCAACATTTAATCGTAGGGATAAAGTTTAACAATACTCATTTACGAAAATGAAAATAAGGTTACTCAACAAGCGGTAAACAAATTTTCTTATATTTTCCAAGATAGACAGACAATTCAAGGTTCCAAAGTTAAGACGACATAATCCACGATACAATCTACTAAGACATTGATCCTCTTCTAAATTTTCCACTAGATGTTATCAATAGTTGAACAATATAAAAAGGATTCATGCAAAAGAACTTCTCAACTGAGGTTGATGTAAAAATCTACAAGTCTATTCCTCATCTACTCATGAAAATCCATTTTAGCAAAAATTTTTCCACAAGAGTCGGTTCGCGAGGCCGAGGCAAGATAAGGCTACACAAAACCACCATAACTATTATCTAACAATACCACGAAAAGGAAGCACTTTATTACAAGAATTGGTTCAAACCTCTAAACACTATCAACACATCAAGTTATAATAAAGTCTCCATCATGCCAATCAAAGAAGGAGAAGACCTTGTACTTCAGTTAGGAGTAAAAGCAACGAAAGTATAGCAATCGTATGAGAATGGCCCTTGGCCCTATAAGGAGAAAATAAACAATCTAGCAAAAATAGAATTCCCATCAAGTAAGTAATTAAACAATAATTACAAGATTGAGATTTGATATATATACCAACCATCTAGAAATTTATCAAGGTACCAAACGCATAGGCTAAAATAATATATTTCTAAAAGAACAAGAGTTGATCGGCCCAAGAAAGGGGAACCACGGGTTTCAAAAATTAACACAAAAAGCCATGTATAATTGAGTTTCAAACCGAAATCAAATAGAGTATACACACAACATAAGTTTCGAAGCGAAGGAAAAGTATACTAGTTTTGACCATTAACTACAAAGATTTTCCAATCATTCAAGAAGGGCCAATGTCTTACAGGCTAGTAGCAAACACGCGAGAGAAGAAGGGAGTTCCGTCAAACAAGAGTATACAATAATGTCATCAACAAATTTTATAACACTAAAGATTTGCAAACCTCTACAACAATTCTAATGTTTGGTTAATTTAAACTAAATTACCTATTTCCCAAAACAACAATATTTTAAGGCAAACCTTGGTAACACAGTCAACCATCACACATAGATACAAACATAATTTCTAAGTGACATTATCAAAACAAAACCTTCCGCTATGAATCCATAAGACTATCAAATGAAAGATGAGTTTTTCCCGAAGATTAATCACATTTAAGGAAATTTCCATCACAAAATATTAAGGTAATTACGTGCATAAAAACTGACCAATACTAATTAATAGCGTTAACATTACAAAGGGGAAATAATGCAAGTTAGGAAAAATAGAAGAGTGCCATCAACAATAATTCTATTAGACCAAAACTATTCTAGTGTCAACGAGGTACTGGATTCACACAATGAAACCTCGAGCTTAGCTGATCCGAAAAGCTAGTTATGGTTCAAGTTGATAGGGATGGTCAAGGTACTTCTTGAGGATGGCCTTAAAAGCCTAGAAACAAGATGAAAGATAAAATAAGAGTCTAAACACGCGAGACGGAAAAACACATTGCACACAAACCTTTTCATTCTACAAGTTTTAATACCAAAACTCTAAGCTGGCTAGCCCACGCATTGCTCACACTAATCCTACAACCTTTCTTTCTCGATGCCAAAAGGTTATCAAAGGGACTTGCGAAGGAGTTAACAAAAACGTCAAAAGACAAACTTGGGTGCTAGGGAGGAGCTTCATAGTTATCGTAAACTTACTTCCATGATATCAAAAATACTAGTTTGATCAACATAATAACTTGCAACTCGATCGCAGAGAAGAATTAATACATAAACAAACAGACGAAGGTCTATCACTCGAGCAAGAGAAACATAACACCCAGAGGAGAGGGCACACGCATCCTTTCGACCAACATACTGACAACGATAAAAGCTAAAACAAGAAGAAACAAGCAGAAAGGGGAAATCTCCCATCACGACATCCAACTGACAAATCAATGCAAGGAAAAAGTGGTTCGATTTCGCAATAATTTTAAATATAATAACAGTAGAAAAGTGTAGAAATATCTTGCCTTTTTTGGGGCTTCCTCAATGCATAGCCACATTGAACAACCAAGGCTCCAAAGCTCACTTCTGACACATTCCAAAAACATTCATTTTCTCAAAGCCACGTAGATCTCTCATGCGAAGCTTCATAAAATACGCTGGTGCGATCGAGGAGAGGCGGCCTAGATGTCTAGATCTTACAAGTGCTTAGAATATATATTTTTTTAAGAAACTGGAAATAAAATCTGGTCCCTTATTTATCACTGCAGACCTGGCACAGTGCGCCTTGTTATAGTGCCAGACTATGTCTGCAGATTGCTTCACATGGCATTACCAATAATCTCATAGAACATTTTCCTTTTTTAAAGTGATGGAACCGCTTTGCATCTCTCACAACAATTTGCTTTGCAACAATCTTGGACAAAACTTGGTGCAGTGTGGCAGTCAACACATACATTAAGGTTCTTGACAACTCTGAGAGTTGTCCCACGGGGAAGGCTTAACAATCCAAATGCAATTGCCATCTTCTCACTATGGTGGCAGAGGAATACTTTTACTTTCCCGTTCACTCGCACATGTTCAATCTGAAAAATATCCTGCTACCTTCATCTCCCAAGACATTTTCTCAACATTGCATAGATCTCCCCCGTGCTTGTGGGTGTGATCTGTCACCTACACAAAAAGCATGCACCATTTTATTGCCTTTAATCCAACTACATCCAAGTTTCTTTTTAATTCCTCTATCCTTCATCGATCTCCCTAATAAGTTCATAATTGCAAAGCAAAAACCGTGCTTCATGAATATTCTAATATGAAAGATCCACGCCTATGAGATTATCTTCCATGAGTTACATCGTAAAACAAGTAAGGTCTCAATAGAGAATCTTTGAATAAAATTCGTCGGGCATCCTGGTAACACTCTCACTGTCACATAGTCGATTTTGATAAAATATCTTGAAGGAGAATCCTGAATTTGAGGATGCATTCGATGAACAGATAACAACATAGTTGGACATCCTGCTTATTGGAAGCGCTCAAAAAGCTTCTACCAAACTGCAACATACCTGCCGCCTGGCTAAATCCTGTCACCCCAACCTTTCTTGAACCATTTTCCTTCAACCACTTCACAGACGCCATAATATCTTTAACAGCACCTTGCCAATCAAGGTCATCCATCAAATGTTGTGCTTCTGCAGCATCTAAACCAACTTTCCCACGGTACAAGTCAGGAATGAGCGTCTTATAACTAGAATCCAGTTTAGCTATATTAGCTGCATGATTCTTAATCTCGTAGTCAACTCCCCACCACTCCTGCAGCACCACAATCCCAGGTGCATCTTCTTTACCCATCACATACGCATCAAGGGTTGTATCATCACGCTGAATCTGATTTTTTGAAGCTCTGGAGTTGCAGGCGCAGCCATTGCACGCACGAGAACAGTAGATTTAGTGCTCAGAGAAGAGAGAGATCGCAATGGATATCGAGATGCCCGAGGTTTGACAACACTCTTACCCACCAATCTCGTCACACTCATCCTCTAGCCACTATCACCTGTCTATCGTTCACGAGCTCCTAGAGACTTGATAGATCAATCTGGAAACTTTGAATGAAGGTTCTCTTACCTATTCCTTTCTTCCATGCCGAAAATCACGCCTTCTTCACTAGCCTGTAGCTTCATCTAAAACCGCCATACAAACCCACGCGCCGTGGAAGGCGCCTAGAGGAACCAGACGAAAACGCAGCTTTGGACATAACAGGTTTCGATGGCCTCTCTAGCCCACGCAACCAGGAAGAAAACGCCTCTCAACCACTCCACACGCAGTCCATCCCAGGAAAATCTCACGCGGTCAGAGAAGGATATGCAGGCAGTCAATCAAGAAACCAAGAAGATTTGCAAATCAGAAATAATAAATGAAGTGCGGCCAGCAAAAGAAAACAGCGCTTCAACCACTACCAATCAAGACCCCTACCAAAAAGAATAAAATACAGTCTCCCACTGTCTCACGCCAAACATGAAATTAAAAGTTCATTAAAGAATTGACAAGCAATACCTCCCATCCGCCAACTAACCACATCACAAGGATAATACATTTCATTATATTTTATTTTTGGAGCCCACGCTTTGGGGACAGGCCGCTTGCCAGGAGAAACAAGGCTGGTATATAAAACATTAATTTTAGAAATTACCAAGGGTCCATCATCATTAAAAAAAATAGTCCCCACCTTCAAAGGTGCCACCACAATTCATACTCTTCCTCGTTTGCGCAACGAGGCTCGATCAGCGGGAGCGACAAACAAATTAAAAGGATAGTTTAAAGATATCAAAGGATGATGTCGATAACAATCGACATAAAGAAAATAATAACCAAATACAATCGTTGATCGATAATACAATCATAATGTCATTATTATTATTATTCTTATCATTATTACTAGCAACCAACAGTTAAACTCGACAAGGTGAAACACTAACGTTTCAAAGGAAATGCAACAACGTTCAACTCTAAGAAGCACGGTCGTCGCAGGCTAAAGGAGCAATGATGAACGGGCATTACATCCATACAATGGTGAAGATAATATGGTTATTCAATTGACTTCTTAAAACAAAAATAAAAACTTCTATCTCGACAATCAAATGACAGATTTTGGAGGTTGTGATGGGCGTCAAATTTAAGGTTAAAATTGCCATGTGACAATCAAATTTAATATTATAATTGATTATTTATGCACATAAATTAACCCTAGGTGCCATTATAGATCCCTATCAACATAAAACATCCATTTATGATGAGTTTCTTAAAAAGTTGTCTCATATTTTGAACCTCGTGATTACATATATTTTCATGAAAAAACCAATTAAAGCCAATGTTTTGAGAATATGTATGTATCTTAAATCTATAAATAGGTTTGTGTTTACACCTGAAATAAATAAATAAGTGTTTGGTATTAGATTAGTTCCTTGTTTATTTAAAAATCATAAGGGTTGTACAAGTTGTATATTCTATATCAATTAATAAATATTAATTTACAAAATAGAATAGAACTCCTAGAGTAAAACACATGATGTAATGCTAAAACCATTGCTTTAAACACAAAGAGGGAAGATCACTTAGTTTAACAAAGAGGTACATAAATTATGTAGGTATGCAGATTGGATGAGCACATTAGTAAAGATCTGGAAGTTCTTTGTTTTGGAACCATGATTGAAAAGTGAGTCCGTCTACAAAACCATACGTTATGTATTGTAACGTAGTACAACCTAGTCTTAAGTTATATGGTTTTAGATCAGAATATTTTGGTGCTCTATAAATTCTAATGATCATTGGTGACCTATAAATATACTTTGTTGTATAGTTTTAGGGTTTACAAATGTGAGAAACCTCTTGAGTGGCTAGGTGATAAATGATAACCCTACATTCTTTCACTAGCACTTCATGAGCACAATTAATTAAAAAAGGAGAAATCATTGTGTGGTGGAGTTGAACTAAGCCTTGTTATTGCTCAACGTTGTTGAACTAATATAGGAACAACACTACATTCTCTCAAAGTGTTAGAAAAATTCGTGTAGTTCTTATAGTGTATGTGTAATTGTGTATGCAAATCAAAGTCAACCTCATATATTTCCATTTTAACACAAAGATAGTAGGCATAACTATAGATGTAATAGAATGCACCCAAGTATTATAGTGATATGGTGTGTTATGATTACATATGCTTGATTGATTCCCCTTTAACCCTAGAAACTTTGGCAACACTTTGTATTAGTTTGACCTTTTATGTGTCGTCCTCCCATTTTCCCCACCTTTACAAATCTAAATTTGTGTTTTAAACTCCTCATGACTCTTGTTTTCATTTCCCATGGGTTTTTAATCATTTTCCTCAGTATTAAAACATTTTACCTATTTTCAGTAGGTGGGAAATGATTTTGGTTCTCCTTTGATGGGTTGGAATGTGTGGGGACTTGCATCTTTTGTTTCTAACCTTTTGCAGAGAAAGAAATCCTTCATCGGGAGCAGAAATGGCATTTTCCCATTTCCTGCAACTTTCTACGTTGCTCCCCATCAAATTCTTACTCAGGAAGGTAAGGCTATGTGTTTGTTTCCCATTGGATGCGGCTGGGTGGGTTTCTTTGTGAACTTATGAATTTTGGTGATTTTGGAAAAAATGCCGATTTTCCCCACATCCCCACCAGTCCCTGATTGGCTAGAGCAGTTTTTGGTAGAGGTTTGGGCCGAAAAATCCATTTTATTTTCTAAGGAATTGTGACAAAGGAAAATTTCTAAGTTGAGGCCCATAACCAATCAAAGAAGGACACGTGTCTACATTGAATAGTCAATGGCGGGGACATGGACTTCTGGGGGGAAAGTTGGAATTTTTCCTTAAATAGATAAAAAGCAAGGCACATCCCCGCAACCAATCAGGTGGCTCCACGTGTCATAGATCAGAGAGGGACACATGGTTGTTTCTTAGTTCATAAGTGCTTCGGTGGACCACGGGAGACTTTGGGAATTTTATCCTTGTTTCCACAAAAGGTGAAGAGTTCTAAAATGGCCTGCGGCCCCGCCCAAGCGAAAGGAAAATTTCTAAGTTGAGGCCCACACCAATCACATGGTGACATGTGGCCTACATTGAAAAGTCAATGGCAAGGATGCGGACTTTCAGGGAAAAGATGGAATTCTTCCCTTTCTCAAAATAGATAAAGTCTAAAGTAGAAGTGCATCCTGCAATCAATCACATGGTGCCACATGTCCACGTTGAAAAGTCAAAGCGGGCCGGTGGAGGTTTTTGAGAATTTGAGCCTTTTTGATAAAAGAGTTCAAATGGAAATTTTGACCCACATTTCCTCAGCCACTCAGATGATGCCACGTGTCTAGCCTTTGGTGGTGCTACAGGGTGGAGCAAATCGAGAAAATGCACTTTTTCTCCCAAATGTCAGGAAATGTAAAATTTCTCCCCAGGGCCATCCTTGCTTGGATATTTTCATGTGTAGGTCCCAAATTTGAAGGTAAAAGGGAGAAATGATAGCCAAATTCCCTCTTCTAGTTTTTATCACCATTAACAAACTAGAGCTTTCAAAACATGAAAAATGGCTCATTCCTCATTCTTTTCTCTTTATTCCTTATCGTTTGTCCATAAGATGCATTTCTAGTTGGTTTTGAAGCCGAATTGATAAGTTTGAAGGGATGTAAAGTTTAATCATCAGAAAACAAATTTTATCATGCATACGTGATAAAATGGGATAAAACTTATCAATAAACACTGAAAGTGCTATGAAAGTGGTTAAAAGGTGGAAATGGCAGAACCATGTGAAGGAGAAAATCATGAGATGTCCCTTGCTAAAATAATCACGCTCATCATTGACGAGATCTGCAACAAACATTATCCCTTTCGGATATTCTTTTCTTGGGGACAAAGTATGGATGTAAACAAATTGTTATAAATATATGGCTTTGGCCATGAGAAAAGGGGATTCTAGTTTTTCTAGGAAAGTTGTAAATTCTGAAGTAATTCAATACAGAAGTTATTTCTTTCTTATTTTCCTCTGTTATACCTTTCTCTCTCCTTGCTTGATTCAATGGATCTTTTATTTTACATTCAATAGAAACTTTGTGTTCTGGTTTGTGTGAATCTTTAGAACTTTGTGTCTACAGATTTGTGCAGGTGGTGAAGTAATTGATCCTTTCTATAGTTTCTTGGTTCAATGTGAGTAGGGAGATACTCTACTATCTATATTTCCCAAAAGCATTATTTTTTCTTCCTTCTCCCATCTCTATATTCTTCCATTCCTTCTTATTGATAATCTTTTAAGTATGAAAACATTCCAGAATATTAGGGTCCTAACATTAAGAGTTGTATATATGTACATTTGTTTTTCCTACTTTCAATAAGGGAACCTCTCCCATTAAAGAGGAGGGACTTGTTGTCCCCTAACTATGGTTTCAACCCATGTTCCATTCTGAAACCCAACAGTTTTTGGCGACTCAGTTGGGAATTCATTGCAAATGGATTCCAAGTTTTAATAACAACTTCTTGATCATCTTTGATCTGATGACTCCAAGATACACTTAGGGTAGAAGAACCCTTGGGGAAGAAGACCCTCATTTCCAACTTTTGGATCATCAAGGTTTCTCCCTCCCTTCTTCATCAAGAAAAAGAAGAGGAACAAGATCTGTAAGCACTCCCCTGCTAGAGACAAAACTTCTAGGAGTGGCATCCCTCAAGATCAAATCAGTCCTACTTTGCATGCTTTGATGCTCGTTGGTGTTTCAGTCCCTCTCCAAACAATCTTTCCAAGGATGGAAGCTCATCTACCTTGGGGCCAAAGGGTTGGGCATCTTGCTCTTCCCTAGCCATTACATGAATTGCCTAGAGGCAACAGAAAGAATTTCCCTAAATTCAGAGGTGATGGGAAGGTTCATCCAGATGAACATATTGCAACCTTCATTATTGCTTGTGGGTGTTCTTGGGTTAAACATGAGGATATCTCTATTAGAATTTTTGTGGAGACATTACAAGATAATGTTGTGATTGGTTTTATCATCTCCTGCTTTGGATCTATCACTAATTGGAACACCATGACAACCCAGTTTGAGTAGTGTTTCAAACATGCTGAGGATGTGCATGCCCTCTTGGCCCATATTTCTCAAATCAAGAAAGAGTCACATGATCCCATGAGGGAATTTGTGGCCAAAATTCAATAGGCTGGTTAACAAGATCCCACTAAACACACGCCATGTGGATCAGATTCAGAGATGTTTCTTCCTTAATGCCCAATTTCCTGAAGTGAGCTATGCACTTAGGAGAGCCAATCTTGCCACCTTGGATGCTTTGATAAGAGATTTGTTGTTAGTGTTGAAGATGATCTGATCATGTATGGAAAGCTAAGGAGAGATTCATCTGAATCCAAAGCATCTCCTTCTTCCACATCTTCTCCCGGAGCTAGTGCAGATCAGTTGGTACAAAAATTTGCTAATGATCTTATTTCCCTCAAGAAGCAGTTCACCCAACGATGCTCCTTATCGGGATGTTTCTAGGAAGAATTTTCAACCCGTAAATCGGTTTCCCTCTACTCAAACCAGATGACAATTGAGGGTCCACTGTTAAAGTTCCAGTCAATGCAACATGTGAAGTGCTAGAGCTTGATGATGAGGAAGAGGATGAAATCTGTGAAGAACATGAAGAGGAAGTTGATGAAGAATTAGAAGAGTTGAATGGATCTCATTTCCATTTTCTCACCACCGAAGGTATAGATGAAGAGGATGATTATGAATAAAGAGTCACGAGATGAATAATGAATCATATGCTTGTCATGACTCGTGAAAAGCCAACAAGAAGGAGAAAATGGTGCAAAGCATGCTAAAAGATCTAAGGAGCCTCCTACAATCATTCCAGTGATTGCAAAGAGAGGAGCTCCTATTCCAAATTCTTCCACATCCAAGGTAAGTTCTGTTGTTCCTTCCTCCTCTAAAACCGCTCCTAAAGCTTCTTGCCCTTTAAATGATAGAGTTGATAAGTCAAAATTTTCATCTACTCATGTCAATGATGCTCCATCTACCTCTGGTTCTTTTGACATTATTAAACATCTTAAGAAAACTAAGATCCGTATCTTAGAGGTGAATTCTACCAAACTCATCCCAAGGCCTTTACTAAGATGGTAGACTTTGTGAACTCCAAATCCAAGCCTTCATCCTCTAGTTCCAAAGGTCTCTTTCCCACTCCATCTCCTTCACCTCAACCCACCTTGTGGCTGCAGATCCACTTTATCTCGATGGGAAGATCGAACCATTTTATGTCACCCTCCTCATAGCGGCCACAAACTCAAGCAATTGTGTTATTGATTTTGGTGCTTTAGACAATGTGATGCCTGCTAAGGTAGCTCATGCCCTAGGCTTAACCCTAACCCGTGCTTTTGGCTCATGTTACTCAATGGAAAGTAGAGAAGTGCCATTGGTCGAAGGATCAAGGATGAACAAGTAGCATTTCTCGCTTTGCAGAGAAGAGAATTTTAGCCACCATCTTGGTAGCTGATATTCTCCCTTCCTACGACATGTCTTGAGTAGAAATTTTTGCAAAAATGTGGGAGGAGAAATCATGATGGATTGGTCACATGCTCTTATTCTAGTAGATCCTTGAGGAGTCAGTAGGGCATGAAATCTACTCTTTTACTGAGATGGGTTTTCGGATATCATCAAGTGCGTATAACAAATGAAGACCAAGAAAAGAAAACTTTCAACATTAAGTGGGGAAGTTTTGCATACATAGTGGTGCCCTTTGGATTGAAGAATGCTCTAGCTGTGTTCTCGCGCATTGTTATGCATGCATTTTAGGATTTCATTCATAAATTCTTATAAGTATATCTGGATGACTTGGATAGTTTATGGCTTAGTTAAGGATCATTGTGACAATTTAAGGCTCATGTTTGAGAGGTGCAGGAAATTTAACATCTCTCTTAATATTAATAAGTGCATCTTTGCAACACCTTTTGGCACTTTATTAGGACATATCATTTGTAAAGAGGGCTTGTTCATAGATCTAGCCAAGATAGTTGTAATCTTGGGTTTGGAAGAACCTAATAATCAAAGTGAAGTGTGTGGATTTCTAGGACATACATGATATTACAAGAAATTCATTAAAGGTTATGTAAAGATTGTTGCACCCTTGGAGGAACTATTGAAAACTAAAGGAAAATTCTATTGAATGACGTGCAAAAATAGGTGTTTGTAACTCTAAAGGAAAGGATTATTACTGCACCTATTTTTCACTTTCCTTTGTGGGAAAACCATTTCATGTTCATGCTGATGCTTCCAAATGGAAATTGGTGCAATGTTAGCGCAACCCAAAGAAGGAATAATGGACAACCCTATTTTTTTATAAACATGAAGTTGACACCTATGGAATAAAATTAACAACTAATGGGTGCGAGGATTTTTCCATGATCTACTTGATGCACAAATTCACATAATACTTATTGGCAACACCATTTATCTTCTTCACAGATCATATGACACTTAAGTATTTGGTCAACAAGCCTATTTTACAAGGGTGCATTTGCAGGTGGATACTACTATTTCAAGAATTTCAATTTACATTGGTTGTCAAACTAGGGAAAAGTAACCTAGGACCTGATCATTTATCAAGAATCAATTTTGGCGAGGACACAAAGCATTGAAGATAAAATGCCTGATGCATAGTTGTTTAGATTAAACCATGCACCCACAAATTTAGAAGATATTGTAGTATTCTTGTGCATTGGACATGAGTATGAGGAAATGAAGACATTAGAAAAGAAGCAACTTGTAATATATGTGACACCTTATCGGTGATAGGTGGAGATTTTTATAAACTAGGTCATGATGAAGTTTTGTGCCAAAGGTGTTCTAGAACATGATCGAGACGCCATTATAGAAGAATCTCATGGTGGAATTGCATGAGATAATTATGTTGGGGATGTAACCGCATGCAAGAATTTGATGGCTAGCTTATGGTGGGAAAATCTGCATAAGGATATAAAAGAATATGTAAAGGTGTGTGACCATTTTTAACATCTTGGGAATCCCGAACTAGAGATGAGATGCTTTGAGGTCTATCAAGTACTAAAACTTTTGAGAAATGTACTATTGAATTTGTAGGTTCTATTTCCCTACCTACATGTAGGACCAATGCACGTTATATTATAACTTCTATAGATTATTTGACAAGGTGGGAAGAAGTAGCACCTACCAAAGATTACACAACAACTACAACAACTACAACAATGAAATTTTTATGGGAGAGCATTATCAATAGGTATGGATGTCCATTAATTTTAACAAGTGATAGGGGCACTCATTTCTTAAATGAGAAAATCATGATTATATTAGAAGATTTTATGGTGGCACACCATAAGACAACACCATATCACCCACATGCCAATGGTACTGTTGAAGATTTCAACAAGAGTTTGGGATAAACACTGACAAAAATTCATGATGTTGGAATGAAATATTGGGATGATAAAGTATCTCGATGTACTTTGGGAATATATGACAAACTATAAGAGGTTGAATAAGGCCACACCCTTTCAGTTGGTGTTTGGCACAGTACACTTTTTTTTTCCCATTGAATTCATGTTGCCATCCCTATGTATTACGCATGCAGAGGACTAGATGATGAGAAAGCTATGGAGGAGTGTATAGATAAACTGATGTAGTTAGATGAGTGACACGTTATTTCTAGATGAAGCAAGAAGATAAAAAAATAAGACAAAGGCCCGACATGATAGGCATATCAAGAATAAAACATTTGAGGTGGGCAAGATGGTTCATTTGTATGATTCAAATTTTACGCACCATCTAGTAAATTGAAAGTTCATTTGGTGTTTGAGATAGTAGAAGGCATAAAGAAGGAAAGTTCATGGAGCTAGGGTTTGTGAAGAACATAATTACAGCTAAAGAACACTAGTGAATGTGAATTTGGAGTCAGAGAGGTTGAACAAGCACAAGAAACTACTGTAAAAATCACAATGGCACCCAAAAGAGCACCTGGAGTAGCTACTCGAGGCAAGAAGTAGAAGGAAGTGGAAGTAGAGGTTGAAGATGCACCTGAGAGCATATTTTCAGAGATGCAATACCCTGAAGGCGTGATTATGGGGTTAGATTGGGAGTCACACATCAAAAGAAGCAAGGTGAGTGACTACAATCACCACACCAAGATAAACAAAGATGAAATGGACAAGGCACTGGTGACAAATATTGATTTATGAACAATGGATGATAAGCCCATCTATGACGATGCAGGGCAGAAAATGTTGGAAAAAGTTAGATTTTTGCATGTATATGAGTTTCCATACTGAAATCTAGAAAAAATATACCAGTGGCTAATGTACAGAGTCCATGAGGACTTTTTCTCTTTCGAAGGAAGACGGTGTGCCTCCCGCATCCTTAATTGGAAAGTTGACATGATTGAGGAGTTTGGGCATTGAAATTGGCAGAGACCTCAATGATGACGAGGCCATAGAAGTAACTTCTACTAAGTTAAAATATGAAAAAGGAGGGTGCATTATGGACATTGATAAGTTGGAAGACCTTCGTGTGATCGGGATCATACACACCTTATCACCAAGTTAAATAACCAGGAGCATTGGAGCCAGGTAAATAAGAGGTGGCTCCATATCACTAAGAAAATGTCTAAGGGAGTTGTATATAATTTGTCTACTTTCATTGCAGAAACCATAATTGAAGAAGTGCACCAAGGAGACAAGATAAGTTTTGGCACTATTCTGATTATCTATTGTGTTTGTGGAGATTGGGGTGCCTGATGGGCCAAAGGAGAAGATATGGCGCCCATGAGGAGAAGAAATATCTTGCAGAGAGATTTGCAAAGTATACCTATGAGGGGACTATGAGTGGTCCATATAAACAAAGGTTGGAGCTTTGGTATAAGCACATGTGTGAGGCTTTTGAGCATGAATGGAGGATACCAAAGGATCTACCTGCCATTTTGGACAAACAGGCACAATTTGTAGTTTTTCAACATTTTTGCATTGGCATATTTGGTATGAAGGATGGGAAGTGGAGCCCTTGGTGTAAGCTCCCCTATGCCTTCACTACGTGCTACTTCCAAGCCTATGTGAATATATTTTCAAACGTGTGTAGGTTAAGATTTGATGCGTATAATTTGAATTACGATTATCATACACTTCGAAAAACATATGTGTATCTAGGTAAGTATGCTTACATAGAAAAACTGATATATGATGACATTAATATCAGTTCCATGAGCTTGGTGGTTGGGAAGCTTGGTGCGGTTAAGGTATATATTTACCTTAAGCCAAAATTGGTCGATGGAAGATATATTGAGAATGAGTTTAAGGTCCCTGAGTTTCCCAAGGGGAAGCACATGGTTGGTACCCTTCATGATGATGAGCCCTCTCCCCCTCATGTAGATGAGGAAGAACTATAGGAAGAGGAGGGGAAGGAAGATAGTGGTGGATTGGACCATGACTCACAAAGATCACTTAACTACAGTCGAAGAGGTAGCAAGACAAGAGCTCTCCTCCCAAGGAAGAAGAAGAAGTGAAAGATGAGACTAGTGCTAGGGAGGTAGAGAAGGATGAATGCGTTAATGAAGACCAAGGATTTAGGAGAGTATTGAGAAGAAAAAGGACAAAGGAAGTTGATGCAGGACCTCTCGCCAAAAAAGGAGATCACCGAGGACATCTCATATAAAACCAAGATCACGAAGAAGGATACACCAGTTTTTGATGTATAAGGAGAAGAGGAGCCTAGACATGAAGAAACTCAACATAATATAGAGGTGATTTGTGAGTGCGAGGAAGAAAAAGGCCCCACAGTGAAGAATAAGAGAAAGACAAGAGTATAGGTGAGCCATCGAGTGAGCTTTGGGAACATGGGGGCGCAACAGGTGAAGACCCACCATGATGCAGAGGTCCATATTCCTAAGGGAAGGAGGTCTAGGAGAAATAAGGAGGAGGAAATGTATAAGACATTTGAGTTGGGGTACGTTAATGACCCCTCCAAGATTATTCACACAAAGTTTCGTAGTATGCTTGAGCCTCGAAAATGTTATATGGATGGGAGTTAATGGATCTTAAGGTGACAAATATGTACACGAGGAAAAATATATCTTGGATCATGCGCAGACCCATATGGATGAGCCAAAGTTTAATGTAAAGGAGGAAGCACACGTCTGGAGAAAAATAAAGAAGGGGGCATGTCCGCACACATGACTGTGAAGCCAATAGAATTCATTGATGAGTAGGAAAGAAATGCCTTGACTAAGATGGCAGTAGAAGTGGTGCGCATAAATTTGGAAAAGGTGGCCATGCTCCAGTCATGACTTGAGATAAAAAAAAATATGAAGGAAAAAATTGAGCAATTAATGAGGCACGCAAAAGGGTAAGGAGTAGAAACAACAAATTCTAGATTTTGCAGTAGAACTTGGGGAGAAATTTTAGAAGCACATCTAGAGTTTAATGAGCAGACAAATCGACATACCCTTCATCCTTGCATTTTCTATAGGAGTGTGTCCACCTCTTAATTAAGAAGGATGAAATTGTTCCATAAGAGACATAAGAAGATGCTTAGGCCAAGAAAGAAAGGAAAAGAAATTAATTACATGCAAAATTGTAGAATATGACACCATACTCTAGACATTGAAGGAAGAGTTGCAAAAGTAAGGTTAGCACTGAAAATATGTGAGGATCCTTAATAGATCCTTACAATAAGGAATTTGTAGGAGGATAATGATGTCCTTGCAACTAAGAAGGATGAAACTTTAGGCATGGAGGAAAGGTTTGGTGTGGTAGCAAAGAAGCACGACGCGCTTAAAGCATCCAGGGATGCTCATAAAGAGAAATAAATGAGTTGGGGAAGCTAGTCACTAGGAGAATGGATTACATGGATGGCATGATTTTAGGGATAGCTGAGTGATAATAGAATTGAAACACAAGGGTGAAGATATGACCTTGGAGGAAATGGAGAAAGTACTTGGTGATGTTCCCGTAGGTGAAGAAAGGGCTAGGTGACTGGAATGAGTTAGAGGATGACATTAAGAAGGATTACCCTGAACTCATTTTACCAGCAGAAGATTAAGGCATGGTGATCATCCTTCAATTCTTCCATTAATCATTGTTTGATTCTTATCATTCTTTATTCTTCTAATTCTTTAGAGAGATGAGTAGAGAAACCCTATTGCTGAGGGTAGAAATATCATTAGTGTGGGGTAATGTTGGATCGAAGAAATTACCTAAGTGTTGAGAGGGCACATAAATTGGGTGCATAGGTGTGTACATATGTCAGTAAAGAAGGGTGTGCCTAGGGAGACAAGTTCAGACTTAGCTGATTTTACATGAAACATGATAAGAATAGGAAAAATAGATGGAGTGCAGGTCACACAAAGATAAGAGGAAGAAGAATTTGAGGCTAAGTAAAGTCTATTTTGGGAACAAAGTAGAATATCTAAGGTCATGCATTAACCATGCTAATAATAGGATTAAGATAGAGTTTAATTATAGATTAATCTATTATTAGCCTTCTTGTAAAAGCATGTAGCTATTAGCGCATGACTATTTTGAGCATGTAGTCTATTTTGAGATGCATGGGTGGTGAAGGAAAGTCCCCACCCATATATATATAAAAATATTTATATATATATCTTATTATTTTGCATAGTTTTAAGGAACATGTATTTGACACCGTATATATTGAATATTTATGTTGCATTGATGTTTTAGTGTGTATGACTCCATGACATTACTATTATGTATTCAACTTCTATTATGTAATATTTTTGGTTATTAATGGAGTATTGTGGATGGATTATGGTAATTGATGTATCTAATCTTGGTGGTTGTATGGTTAATATGATCTTAGTTTTGGTTTAATTCATTATGCTCTATGGTTGTGATCTGACTCATGTGATGTTTTGCACTTAGTTACTTGATATGTTAATGGTTAATATGATTATGCATGCTAACATCTTGAAAATATTTCACAAAGGAGGGACCTGGTAGGCTTTGCGTGCTTTGGGTGAGCATCTAAATCTCTCTGGATGAAGTTCTAATGCTCGTAGGAAATTGAGTGGGAAAACAAGACTACAATATGGGTCCTCTCATACTATAGTATAGCCTAGTCCTAGTCCATATGGTTTTGGACAAGTAATTCATGATGGTAGAGTAATATTTTCAAAAGATGACCGAGAGTGATACACTTTTTTAAATAAATGCAACTCGAGAGAGAGAGAGAGAGAGAGAGAGAGAGAGAGAGAGAGAGAGAGAGAGAGAGAGAGAGAGGTCATTTAGGTTTAGCATGTGTGCATAAGCCATAGTGTAAAGAAAAAGTTGAACTTGTTATTTCCAAAGGATAAGTTATCAAATATTTTCTCCCCTTTAAGTATGAAATTTAAATTACATGATTAAAGGAAAATATACCTTAGTGCGCACACAAAATTTATCTTTGCTCAAATTTTTACTTTGCTTTAGTATTGAACACTCCATGATGAAACTTAACCTAAAGTATAGTCACTATCCAAAAAAAAATTAAATTGTAACTCAAATTTGAAATATCGTATATTTGTAACTTTGAAAACAAAATTTTACATTTGTAACATGGTAAAAGAAAGAGGCAAAACATGGAAGGAATACACTTATTCAATTTGCTAAGGGAGAAGCTCTTAAGTTTTTCATTCATGGAGACTGGGATTTAAATTGAGTTGTTGAAGGATCGGGGTAATTAGTTCCTAATTTTGTTGAAGGAGAAGTTGGAATCAAAGAGGATTTGAGTTTTCTTGACCTAACACCAAAAGGAGAGGTGCCATTAAGACATTTTTCGTAAGAAAATTTAAGAGAAATAAGCTTGCCACTAAGTTTTCTAGTCACATCATTATTTTACAACAAAATAGTGAGATGTGTTGGCACCCAAAAATGTCCCACTACATTTTTGGGGCCTTAGAGTCATTTGCTAAAGTTGTGGACGAGTTTTGAGCTTCTCAATATGTTTATGGCAGAATGTAATGTTGAATTACTCTATTTATGGTTATCAAAAGATGCCTAGTTTTATTGTAGAGTTTGAACCAAATGGGATTAACCATGGTCAATCCCATCAATCATTGAAATCATACTATTAGATGGGATTGACCATGAGTTCGAGCTTCTCAATATGCTTACAATTGTTTGGAATAACAATTAGTAGAATGAAATTTTGAATTAATCTATTTGGGGTCAATGTTTCACCATTTTCTTGGTAGTGGACTACCTAGCATGTGCTAGATCCAGGAAGTACGATACTTCCTAGATGGTTGTCAATCCACTATTTAATACAAATTAATGTGAGAAATAATGTAAGTAAACAAATTCCTACTGTAGTTGATATGATTTAGGTATCTCATTCAAATACAATAAGCAAATCTAATATAACAGGCTAGGTTATAATCGATCTGGAGGTGGGGTAGTTGGTCAGGGTTCTATTATTAGTTAGGGTCAGATTCTGGGTCACTTAGGTTTTGGGTGAAGATTCTTAGGTTTTGTTATTGATAGGATGGCCAAATATAGAGATCGGTATCGGTCAGATATAAATGATGACAATTTAGAGGGAACCGACGACGGTCATGGGTAATCGACAGCATCGATGGTTGGGATGATAGAACTCAATAAGATCTGATTGTGGAAATTGGTCTAAGGTTAGACAGAGATGAAAAGGGGGATGGTGAGGTCTATGGGGATCTTAGAAACACTCAAAGATGTATAAAGGTCATGTATAGATGATCTAATGGTATGGTGGTGAAGGGTTGAGTTTGTAGGAAAGTGAATGGTGGGAGAATGGAGATGCTAATAGAAATGATAACAAAGATGAAAAAACCTTTAAAACAGAATAAGGATGGAATGACACAGGTGATAAATGCACTTACTGATGTTGCAGGTCCAATGGTTGGGTGGTGGTGATGATTGATTGGTGGGATGGAGCTTGGTGCCATGGTGGTGCTTCCTAATGCTACCATGAGAGTGATACCTCTGGATCTGTCTTGATGCTAGCTATGGCTACTTGGATGTGTGAAAGAGCTCTAGTTCTTTCTTGCATGTAGGTCTCCTTTGCTATTCAAAACTCGAGAATGTGTCTAACCTCCAAACAAGGTTTCCAAAATGGTTATATGGTAACCGATGATGGTTTAGGTTACCGAGCATCGGTTTTTGGACTGGACTAACGATCGCTAAGGTGGGATATCCTAGGTTTCCTAAAATAGTAGATCTTGGCTATCCTCTCCCAGATTTTTCTCATTTTTTTTGGTCTAAATGAAACATTTATCTTTTAGATACGTGTGGGAATGTGGTTAGAGGAAGAATAGGCATGTGATTTTTAGGGTTGAACTAAGTCTAGTTCATTAAGGTAAGTAGGGCTAAGTAAGTTAGTTAGTTATGGAAACATGTTATGAATAGGTCTATAGTGAGGTGTCTAGGTGAGGTGGTGGGGTGAGGTGGAAATTGGTTTTAATTGAGGTAATTAAATAATGAATGAAGTGAGGATGAGTATTAATTTAATTGTAAATAATTAAATTAATATTAATGTGGGGTATAAGGGTCATGGTTAGGTGAATGTGTTTAAGTTGGTTATTCGAAAGGGGACCAAGGGGAGTGTGACCCAATTTTGGTGTCTACATTTTTCCCCTTTTTTGTTGCGTAGCTTGTATTGGTAAGTGACGCTAAAAAAAATAGGAAGTGATTGCCCCATGTGTGGGTGAAGGTGATCCCCCTCAAACCGGCAATGATGAGGTGTAAGATGGAATCGGTGAGTGGTTTGATAAAGGTGTAGGTGGGGAAGATAGGTGGGGAAAGGTTTGAGTATTGAGGGAAAAGGTGATGGTCAACTCGGGTAATGGGTAGTAGGTCATGGTCAAAATTGGGTCATGGGTAATGGAAATCAAATGCATGCACACATATATAGATTGCAACACGGTACCAGTTGAAGAGCTTGCAAACTCTACATCATCCAAGGTCGATAGGTTTATCCAAACAAGGGTGAAGTGATTCAGGTATCCAAGGTATAGGATATGGTCGAGAAACACAACATAGGTCAGGTGCAGAACATGTTTAGGTATGCTCTAGTACACCAAAGGTTTGGTCGGGATAAATGACACGATAATAGGCAAGGTATGGTTGTTAGGCTAAAACAACATAGGTAACAACATCACAAGGTATAATGAGTACATAAGGTCAATGGTCACACCAAGTAGGTCAAGTTCAAAATAGGTCATGGCACATGTAAGGCCAAGGTATAGGTAAAATAACAACTCCTAAGATGCAACAAAGGAAATGTAGGGGTAGGTTTGGGTTTATAGTATGTTTCAATGGGTGGCCGAAATGATAAAAAGTGGGTGAGCATGAGTGGTGACATGTTAAAAAGGGAGTGGGGGTAAAGGGCAAAACTAGTTTAAGTATGACCGATGTTGGTTACATGTTGACCAATGATAGTTGGCTAGGGCACCAATATGACCGACGTCGGTCAGAGTGGATTGGGATTAAAAAAGGAAAATTCCACTTTTTTGGAATCATTTTTCATTTTCCAATAGTAGAAAATGACAAAGGAGTGGTGGAAAAGTGGAAAGTGATGGAGCGAGATGGAGAGTTGAGTTGGCTGAGCCTCAAAGCGGGTGATCGGTCATTATAGGTGGGTCCACGAGATCGGTGTGATCGATTTGATTGGGTGGAGGTGAGGAGGGCATTCAGTGATGGCAGAGGTAGGAGAGGGATCGTGTGGACCACTGGTGTAGTAGTAACTCAATGTGCCACCACATAGATGATGGCATCACGATGAGGGTAGGATTTGATCCCCTTCTACGTGTGGTAGGTAAATTTGTTTGTAGAAATCAGGTTAGGGTAAAATGGGTTTTTGGGGGAAAATTAAATTTAAATTGGGGAAGAAAATGGATGAAATAGGAATGGGGGAAGGTTGATGTAGGGTAAGAAGGAGTGGGGTTGGGGTGAGGGGAGATTTGAGGAGGGAAGGGTAGGTAGGGAGGGTAGAATATGGGATTTTTTAGAGAAAATGGGTAGGGTTTCATGGATTTTGTCACCACGATAGTGACCGACGTCAGTCAAGGGTTGGCTGATGTCGGTGGGAGTTAGCTGACATCGGTCATGAATGAGGTGACCGATGCTGGTTTTGGGGAGACCGATTTTAATTAATAAGAACCGATGTCTAATCGACATTAGGGAAAAATAGGCCAGGAGATGAGATAGGGTGGGTGGGGAGATAAGCCATGAGATAGGAAGATGGTGTTGATGGAGAATAACATGGGTAAGAGGTATAAATAGGAATGAGTTGAGGGGTGTGAAATTGAGATGGGGGAAAGTAGTCATTTCGGGTTGGGGTGGGGAGATAGGTCACGAGTAGGGGGTCTAGGAATAGGTTGGGGTTCAAGGGTGAAGTGGAGTATGGTCGAGGTCTAATGATGTTATGGTTTGTTGGATGTAGGTGAG
The DNA here is from genome assembly GCA_018340775.1 of Taxus wallichiana var. yunnanensis. Lineage (NCBI taxonomy): Eukaryota > Viridiplantae > Streptophyta > Pinopsida > Cupressales > Taxaceae > Taxus > Taxus wallichiana. The sequence goes on along the minus strand of CM031234.1, from coordinate 719,793,594 downwards.
GGACCAGTTACGGATGTGTGATAGGGTACCACCCTTGTTATTAGTAGTACGAGGGAGCATGATAGCTAAGGAGTGGTGCCATGTGGTAGAGGTCAGGCCTGATTGGGGTTAGACATTACCGGCATGTAGTCTGGGAGATCCAGTTTGATGGTCTCCCTCATCGATAGATGGGATTCGGTGACCAACACATTTTTTTCTGACAGGTGAGATGACCATCACCTTGGAGGATGTTTATAGGATCCTGTGGCTACCGATAGTAGGGACGCAAGTGTATTCCATTTCCTCAGAGGCATCTGAGGAGTTGATGTTGATAATGTTCGGTGAGGGGCTAGCGGAGTTGAGGTTCCATAGTGCAACATGAGTTATGGAGATATGTACTGAGGCCCATCCAGAGGAGATGAGGTTAGTGGTGCTGATGATGGAGGTAGTTTGTTGTTTTTGCTTGCTAGATGCGGAGGGTGGGAGATTCCCATGGGCATTGATGGGGGTTCTTCATGACATGATGGAGGATAGGACCCGTTTGCATGGGCACCAACATTCTTGGTGTAACTATATAGAGAGTTATGGGCCTATGGGTGGTTACGGTGGGTTCATCTATGTTGCACGTTCCTACTACACTGTTGGGCATATGAGCACATCATGTGTGTGCATCTAATGGGCATGCCCCAACTTGATGCATTCGAGGTGGGCTTGGTTTGGGTGGGCTACATGAGGATGGGTACCTATTGTTGGAGAGTGTCGAGATGTAAGGGCTACACATGATGTAGCATATTACAGCATGCATTAGAGGGGTTGTCTGGTGTGGACATCATTTGGAGGCCGTATGTGGGCTTCCCATCATATAGGTAGATGGCCAAGGAGCTATAGAGCTACAGTTTGCTCCGATGGATAGAGGGGCATCGTGCAGGAGAGCATGAGATGATACTTGTTGACAAGGTCAAATGGTAGTTTGGGTTGCCGCAGATGTACCTCCACCATTTCCATAGTACAGAGGGATGACGTGGAGAGGCCTATGCCTCTACCATAGCCAACAGGTGCCTATAGGGTAGGAGGAGTAGGTGGTAGACTGGAGGATTGATGATGTCGGGTTACAGATAGGTACAGATAGTGGTGGGCAGCATAGCTATGGGTAGTACCACGAGGCCAGGGTAGCCTGACTTAGCCACTATCACAGTTTAGAGGGATGCCCTACGGGGCAGGTGACTACCTTGTGACATAGTTGGGGATAGTGTAGGGGTAGCTGACAGGGTCAGGCATAGGTGGCCACACTACAGGCATAGGTAGTAGCCCTACAGGCCCAGTAGCACAATAGGACAAGTACCCGCACAGGGTGGGGATGGAGATGGGGTACAAGTGGCCACCCTCTACAAGAGGTGTAGTAGTAGGTTTGTAGGGCTAGTTGGCCACTACACAGGTACATTGTGGCCCTTCGTGCCCAGTATAGCACAGCAAGCTTAGGGATAGGGTCCCATTTTATAGGAAGGGGGGGACAAGGTCCCACGGTATAGTACAGGTCGAGGGATGGACACCACATGAGCAATACCCATGGCCAGTTTAGGGATGCCCTAGGTGAGGCAAGATATTATCAGGATCACTTGATGGCCACAGGGATAGATGTCCCTACCTATGTAGAGTATAGAGCACAATAGGCCTCGAGTGAGAGGACCAGGTCTCACACTCACAATGTGGAGAGTACGGGGGTCGGTGAGCCCCGAGACAGGGTCGGGGAGGCCACTAGTTCACGGAGGCCAGCTCTAGGTGAGGTACCAATAGAGGTCAGGCCGAGGCCCATGGAGGGTGGTGAGATGCTAGTGGGATGCCACATGGAGTAGAGAGGAGGAGGAGGAGACAGGTGAGATAGGCATGGAGGATATCCGATGGGGATGCCTGATAGTTACACATACTTCCATTTTTGTGTATTTTTTATATATATACTGGCCTGTGTGCCAGAAGAGAGTGAGGTTGTATATGAGAGTTTTGAGATTTTTGATCATATACCAGCCTACGTGTGAAGATGGTGAGGATGTATCTGAGTGATTTGAGATATTTGTATTTATTTGTATCTGTGTACATATGTATGTATACACAAACTTTCTCATTTATATAGATGATGATATTTATAGTATGGATGGTGTACTTGTTTTAATTTCCATTATTATTTGTGTATGTGATGGAAACTAGGTGAATTAGGCATGATTGAGTCGAGGTCTTGTAGGCATGGTTGAGTTAGGTCATTTTAGTTAGGCATGATGGAGTCATGTTATAGGCATGATGGAGTCAGGTCATAGGCATGATGGAGTCAGGTCATAGGCATGATGGAGTTATGTCATGGCATGAGTGGAGTTATATGATGGAGTTAGGTTATAGGCATGATGGAGTCAGGTTATAATTTTGATTTTAATGTCCAAGTCATTGGTAACATGGGAAATAAATGATGATGTATATGCATGTTATGGTTTAAGTTTCCAAATATTTTCTATAGTGGAAATGTGAAAATGATAAATGAATGATGTGATGATGTGGTAAAAATGTTTATCAATTGTTGCTTGTTTGGTTTAATTTCCAATTGTTGATATAAAATGGAAACAAACTAAGGTAGGATGTGAATAGGAAATGAAGGGGAAAATAGGTTAGGGTGAAGAGTGGTCGAGCTAACCTTCAAGGGCCCCATGCCCTCGAAGTGCTGCCTACATAGCCCCGAAAAAGGGGCCTCAGGCCGATGTAGTTCTCCCATAAGCTAGGGAAGAATATGAGGAATGGGTTGGTAAATTTTAGGCATGATTGATTTAGGTCATAGGCATGGTTGAATTTAGGTTATAGGCATGGTTGAGTTCTAGGTCATAGGCATGGTTGAGTCTAGGTCATAGGCATGGTTGAGTCGTTTAAAATTTAGGTGTCGATGATCTGGTCCTATATAGGATAATCAATAAGTAATGAGGAAGGTGAATGGTAAGAGGTGGTAAAAGAGTCACTTAATTGATAAGAACCCTAATGAGTCTACCATACCCTAGATGGGATTATGAACTTAAGACCCTAAAGGCATTGCATAATGGACTATTCTAATGGTGAAGAAAGTCACATGATCACGAAATGTCACCATTGCGGCAAGTCCCTTGAGAAGAGAGAAAATTAGGGTGAAAAGGAAAAGAGGTGAAAGTGGATGGTTTAGCGTAACCTAGTGTACGACAACATGTTTACTTGGCAAGAGACCTAAGATCAAAATAGGCAAGTCCATGACAAAAAAGTTAATCTTTTTCTTTTTTTTTTTTACTTTTTGTTTTTGTTTTGATAGACTGATCGATGATGGGAAGTCTATGTGGGATGAGTAGATTTTCTCCTTGAGGTCTTCATGAAGCTGATCGATGTGGGAAGCTTCTGAACATTTTATTATATTTTTGTAATGACTTTATATAGTTGTCCTTCAAGGGAGCAGTCTATTTATAGCAACTAGATAGAGAGAAGAGATGTCCCTTTTTGAGGGAGTCATCTTTTGCTGGAAGTTTGACTCAAGGAGTTGAATCCCATTTTTTTTTTTTTTGGACGTTTTAAGTCATGGAAAAGACTATAGAGGAAGATTAGGTTCTTGTTTAGAAGACAAAACCATAGCACATAGAGGTTAACTATGAAAGAGGTAGTTTCAGTGATGAATGACCATGGGATTCCATATTTTTAAAAGATGAAAAGTATCCATGAGAATCATGCTATGAGTAGAGCCATGGTACTCATATTGAAGATAAGGTTGAAAGGTGATGGGTAATCACATGATTCTTGTTTAGTCGTTGATCCTCAAAAATGGGTAATATGGAAGGTGAACAACTGCTCAAGGGACAAGTGGTCAATTGATAGAAAGTGATATATGACTTAATGTCAACAATAAAATGGTCAAAGATGCAAGGCATTGAGAGGCTCAGGTTTGGGTTTACCTTCGAGTGAAGACAAATGATAAGCACCTGATCCATAGGCATGGGTAACGATATAGGGTCCAAGCCAATTAGGAGAAAATTTTCCCCATTTAATTTTCTCTTCTTTGGTTACATGTTGATTTTCCTTCAGATGAGGTCACCACCTGAAAGGTTCACTCATGGACATGTTTTTCGTAGGCACATTTGATACATTTTTGGTAGATTTGGAGTCAAGATTGAGATGACGTTCATCTAATAACTCAAGTTGCGCCAAATGGTCCTAGTGAAATTCATCATCATTGAGCATGTCTTGTAGTGAGATGTAAAGAGATGGAATTTGGACTTCGAGAGGAAAGACAACCTTGGTATAGTAGACCATAGAGAAAAAAGGTGTGGCAGCGATCAAAGTGTGAATACTAGTGCGATAAGCCCACAAGGTGAAAGGAATGTGTGAATGCCAATCCTTCCCAATATCGATCAACTACTTTCATAAGAATTTTGTTCAAGGTTTTATTGGTTGATTCTACTTGGCCATTGGTTTTTGGGTAATAAGGTGATGAGAAACTAAGTTGGATGCCAAAAGCATCACACAAATTATAGGGTTTTGTTTTTGAATTACTTTCCATTATCAGTGATGAGGCGATGAGGAACACCAAAGTGAAAAATGATGTGATGGTTGATGAATTCACATATTTTCTCGGCTTTTGTAGAAATGAGGGGATGGCTTCTACCCATTTAGTGTAATATTTAGTAGTGGTTATAATCCATTGATGGCGTTGTGAAGAATGGGGATTGATCTCTCCAACAAGATCCAAGCCCCATTGAGAGAAAGGCCAAAGGTCTCGTGTGACCTGTAAGGCATGACTAGGTGTGTGATGAAGATTAGCATGTTGTTGGCATTTCACACAACATTTGACATAGTCACAACAATCACGGTTTAGGGTTGGCCAATAATAGCCAAGGTGAAGAATGCATTTTGCGATAGCTAAACCACTAAAGTGGCCTCCACAAATTCCATCGTGAACTTCCTTGATGGTGTAGGGAATTTCAGAACTTGTAAGGCATCGTAAGAGAATATCATCAAGCCACTTATAAAGGAGACCACCCATGATGACATAATGAGAGACACTTTTAAGAAAGGCACGTTGTCCATTACGAGTGAGATCGGGGGTAGAATGGAAAGGGAAAGATAGTATGCAAACTACTTATACCAAAGGTCACGTGGGTTAGGTGCAATGGTTCTAATGGAGTAGACCTCACAAGGTAAATAAGAGGGTGATTGTAACCTTTGTATTGTGACAAATATTTTAGAGTCGGGGTGAAAGTGGGTATCTGAGAAGCCAAGCAAGCCATGGTATCCACAAATTTATTGGTAGAACGTGGGGTGGTTTGAAGTTCATAATAGTCAAAGGTGGTCAAAAGTATGTCTACATGATGTTTATACTTTTGAAGTATTTCATTACGACACTGGTATATACCATTGACTTGGTTTACAACCAGTTGGGAATCACCAAAGATATTGATTGACTTAACATCTAAGGCATAAGCTGGTCTAGACCTAATACGAGTGCTTCATATTCAACGATATTGTTTGTACAATCAAAATCTAGTTTGAAAGATAAAGGACATAGGTTCACCATCAAGAGGAATGAGGATAACACCAGCCCCACCTCCACACTTGACACTTGGAACCATCAAAGAATAAGTGTCATTTGGTAAGTGGTATCATCCAAAGAGAGGGTAGCAATGGATTCATCTGGGAAATCAAAGTTAGAGGGTTGATTCCCAGAAAGAGGTGTGTCTACTAGTTGGTCAGATGATGGTTTGGCCTTTGATAGACTTTTGATGAATGAATTCGAGGTCAAGTTTTGCAAGAAGCATGAGCCAACATGCAACATGTTGATGTTGGTAGGGTTTGGCATACATATAATGTGTGTAGGGGTCGTATTGATGACAAAAGGTTTTGTGGTTGAGTAGGTAATGACATAGTTTGGTGGCACAAAAACTAAGGCTAAGCATATTTTTTCAACATGGGTGTATCTAGTTTCATAGTCCAGTAAGTGTAACTTATGTAATAAACCACTTGCTCCCTATGCTTACTCATCACGATGAGTGAATATGACACCTAAGGAATGGTCAATAAGCATAAATGTATAGGTAAAAGGGTTGGTCATCCTTAGGAGGAATGAGTACTGGTGGTTGAAGAAAGTATTATTTTAAGGTGTCAAATGATTTATGGCATTCATCATCCCATTTGAATGAAACATCCTTCTTGAGAAGATGATGAAATGGTTGACAATGGTCGTGGAAAGTTGTGAAATGAAATGACAAATGGATTACAACTTACCTTGTAAACTTCAAGTTGATTTGAGAGATTAAAAGGCCAGTAATTTCTAGAATATCCTTTATTTAGCAGGATCGACTTCTATGCCATGCAAAGAAATGATGAAACCAAGAAGTTTTCCTAAAAGTACCATAAAGACACTTCTTAGGTTAAAGGAAACATAATACTTGATGAGGCGGTCAAAGATGACCTTAAGGACTGTCAGGTGTTTTGGCCCAATGTTTAGATTTGGCAAGAAGGTCATCCACGTAATCTTCACAATATGTGATGCATGATGTCATGGAAGATATAAGTCATGGCTCAAGATATGTAGCACCAGTTTTTTAAGGCCAAAAGGCATGACTCGATAGTAGAAGGTCCCCCAAGGAGTGATGAAGGTAGTTTTGTGTTGATCTTCTGGAGTGAGTAATATTTGATTATAACCCAAGAAATTGTCCATGAGTGATAACATCTCATGACCAATGGTGAGATCAACTAGTTGGTCAATTCCTGGTAGAGGAAAGTCATCTTTGGGGTAAGCTAGGTTGAGGTCATGGAAATCCATGTAAATACGGAGTCCCCTATCACTTTTGTGATAGGAACGATGTTAGAAATCCATTGGGGATAATCAATGGGTAGGATGAAGGAAACCAAGAGAAGGTGTAAGTTCTTCTTTGACAAGAAGAGCAATGCGAGGATGCATTTTCTGCATCTTCTATTTTATGGGCTTGGCATCAGAATGGTTACGATATTGTGGACCACAATTTTTGGGTCAATATCGGGCATATCAACATAAGACCAAGAAAAATCATTGCTATGGTCCCGAGGAAAGAAGTAAAAGCTTCCTGTTCAACAACATCTAAAGATTGGCCTATCTTTAGAATGTGTTGTCATCTTGAGTGTTAATATTGATTTAATGGTTTATGGTCGATTAGTTCAACATAGTTTGTGTCTTAGAAGGTAATGACCAGTGAATATAAGAATCTTCCACACCAAGGTAGGTGAGGATGGACTCATCATCCTGACATTGAATGACATTAATAGAAGGTGTATCATCATCGATCATGTCAGGATACAGAATGGGAGAGAAGAGGGAGCCTCACCATCGCATTGATAGGTCAGAGGTCCCAGAGAAATTGTGTTTAGAAAAAAAAAGTTAGGAGGAATAGATTCGGGATCTATGGACTCCATGGGTGAAGATGGTGACGTGGGTGAATGAGGTGGAGAAGGTTTGTCTTCCTCAATGAGGTCAATGCGGGCCTTCTTGGGAGGTGGTGTGGTGAAGCCAATGCACTACTATTCATTGTGTTTACAAGTGGTACAAGAAATGACAGTATGATGGCCTTGTTTGTAAAAAATGAAGCCAAAGCCTTTCCATGCGTAATGGTGGAGGAAAGTGTGGGTAAAGCGGTGGTTAGTAAGGGATTGTAGGTCAGATGAAAATGGTCATGTTTGGGATGGAGGTTCGGGTGAATAAGTGGCAATATCAAGTCCCCCATACATTAGATTAGTGCGAAGGTGGGGAGGACCATAAGAAAAACCTCACCTACACGGTAGTCATAACTAGGGTGCTGGCGCAGTTCCCATACTCTTGTGGAGTGAGGAATGTGTCAATATTGTATAGGTGGTACTCCCCCAGAGTGAGGCATTGAAAAACACCTTCTAAGGGATCAATAGTCAATATGTGGGTAACGAGGGGATAAATGACTTGCTAGATGATTGGGAAGCAGATGAGTCAGCTTTGTAGAGGTGGGCGGTAGTAGGAATAATAGGGTTAGATGTGGGAGAGGTGGTGGCAGCATTGGTGGATGGGATTGTGGGTGAAGGAAAAGTGGGGGTAGTGGTAGATGCCTTGACTGGTACAAGCACATCATTGTTGGGCTGGTACAACATGTTACAAGTCTTGAATGGCGACGGTCGGTGGGGATGGTGTAGTTATGTCCCTCATGCTCGAATTTTACACAACGGTGTAAATTTGAAGGGACACAACCCATGATGTGAATCTAGGGTCTGCTAAGCAATAGGTTATACTATAATTCCCCCTCTAAGGTATAATAGTTCCGAGATAATGTGAGGGCCTACGCGAACATGAAGGATAATAGTGCCAAGGGTGGAGGTGATGGCGTCGTTAAAGGAGCACAACATAACTAGGTTATTATGCATACAGTTAGAAGGAATACACATTTGATTATATGCATGGGAGGATATGATGTTAATGCTAGCACCACCATCAATCATGACACGTCATATGCGTGTATGTTATCGATATAGATAGAAATGAATAGGGTGGATCATGGTCATATGACTGGAGAGGTATAATCTCCTCATCGGAAAAAGTTGAGGGCAATGACGTGAGGAGTGGTCATGGGGGTAGAAGGAGGAGCTGATTTGGTTAGCGAGGCCATGTGGTGAGGGTGATAATTGAGGCCACTGGTGTGGGGTCATTGGGTAGAACTTCAATGGATTATAAAACCTCGATAAGGGCTTGTCTATGGGATTTAGAAGTTTAGATAAGATCATACAAAGACATCTTTAGAGGAGATTGATGTAATTGTTTTATCATTGTATGATGGGTGACCCCATCGAGATAGGGTATGTAGGTCCACAGGATGGTGATTTTGGGAGTGGGTGTAGATGGTATATTGGGTACAAGGTTGGTTGATGGGCTAGTTGCTTTTTCTTTTCCTTTGTCTTTTTGAGCGCGGTAACAACATGAACCATGTTAATATGAGGGGAGGTGGATGGAGAGGGTGTGTCATGAAAGGTATAATGGCATGAGGGGAAAAATCCTAGCGGTGGATAAGAGCCTTGTGAAATGAGTAGGGTGCACTGAAATTTGGGTGGTGGTTTGGCCAACTCTCTAATATAGACCATGTTGATCTCAAATTTTGGAGGTGGGAAAGATGGTTGTGGGGGTGGAGATAGATCACTTTGAATGAATGAAGGATGATGATGTATAGCGGCAGTGAAGATGGATCATGGTCCTCATCAAGAAGGTCATCATCGTTGAAATTTTGTTCAGGAGGAAAAAGTTGAAGAAGAATGGTTTTTTGAGCCTTACAATTTTCAACATCATGTCCTAACACATGATGATAGGCACAAATATTGGTTTCATCAAACACTTTTGGTTTGAGACAATCGTAAAGTCAAGTAGTGGTAATGTGATGATGGAAGTCTCTAAGAGATTGGTGATACGTGGTTTGGCTGTGAGCCAACACCATGTGAATCAACATAAATCATGTGAACTGTACTCGGTAAATGACACAGGGGATAACAGATGTGACAAAATAAATTTTGAGAGGAGAATTGGGTTAATATTTTTATAAAAATAAAAATAGGGTGACCGATGCCAATTACAACCAATGCCGGTTAATGTGTGACCGATGTCGGTCATAAGATGACCGATGACATTCTTATGTGATTAGGACGAAGAATAATAACAGCTTTTCAACAAATAAAGTAGAAATTGGTGATTTGTTAGATAAGGAGACTATATTGGAGGACTATGATCAGAATACAGAGAGTATGGTGACACACATAAACTTTTAGATAGAAAAGAAGGTGAGATGAATGTTCTTTGGGTAAACTGACCAATGTGAACAAAGGAACCGATTTTTCGGTTAGGTAAACCAATGCGATTATTGTGAAATATGAAAAATGAGGTGTTGTGAATTTAGATTGTATGAAGAATCAACCCAGAATCCTAGGTATGATAGGATGAGGCCCTGACACACTCAGAGAAAGTCATAATACTCAAACTATGATGGTAGAGTGTGAAAGGAAAAAGAAATATGAAGAAAACGTATCCTCTCACCTCAAAACGTAAGTCAAGCACAAAGCTATGAAAACACGCAGTCCTAAAAGTGAATTTTATATTTGTTGTAGCTTATGTTATTTATGACTGACATGTGAATTCAGAATAGAGTTTTGGTTGGGAAGGCATCCTATGAAAAAGGAAATCTAAAGGGTGAGGTTTTAGGTTATGTTATGGTGGGGGAGGTCCTTCCTCGATGGGAGTAGAGAGGAAGAGAGAGATAGAGACCGGTGGGGATTACTTGTCAATCCTCTAATCGTGTGATCATTGACAGGCGTTCCCAGGTAAGATGTCATTTAAGAAGGTGTGTATATTCAAATTTTTGTGCGAGAGAGAGAGAGAGAGAGAGAGAGAGAGAGAGAGAGAGAGAGAGAGAGAGAGAGAGAGAGAGAGAGCTTGCTTTCTATGGTTCAATTGTGTCAACCATCAACTGGGCATGACTTCCAACGTATAGGTTGCCCTCATTTTTAATGTGAGCTATAATGCACAAAATCAGAATGCAATGCAAGTGTTTTAAACCTAAATTGAAATATGATATTTGATGTAGCAAATGATGAACAAGAAGAGGGATGCTTTTTCACTAATGCAATGCAAGAAATAAGAAGTGGTTCATTTTAAGCCCCAAATGACAAATGTCATTTAGACAATTAGAAGAAAGGAATATTACTAGGAGAAGATTAAATGTGTAATTTTCAAAATGAAAGAAACACACAAAAATGTTTTCCCTATATGAAGAAAATGTAATGAACCCAAGAGAGGGTCCCATTAGGCGTGCCAAAATGTTTCACCATTTTCTTTATGTTTTGAATGTGACAAAATAGATAAGGGTGTGGGCCAAGGAGGAATACCTATAGTGACAATCAGTTTGAAGGTTGTTGCGACGTTTTGACTTCTCAATCCAATGTTGACTGTGAGAGATTCCTTTTGGCTAGGAGGAACTACCTGGAATAGAAAACAAGACCACAAAAGAGAGTTAAACAATATATGGCAGTGGACTGCCTAGCATGTGCTAGATCCGAGAAGTATGATACTTCCTAGATGGCTATCAATCCATTGTTTAATACAACTTAATGCGAGAAATAATGTAAGTAAACAAAGTCCTACTATAGTTGATATGATTTAGGTATCTCATTCAAATACAATAAGAAAATCTAATATAATAGGCTAGGTTATAATTAGATCTGGAGGTGGGGTAGTTGGTCAGGGTTTTGGTACTAGTTAGGGTCAGATTCTGGGTCACTTAGGTTGCTTGGGTGAAGATTCTTAGGTTTTGTTATTGATAGGATGGCCAAATACAGAGATCAGTATCGGTCAAATATAACCGATGATGGTTTAGAGGGAACCGATGACGGTCATGGGTAACCGACATCGGTACGGTTGGGATGATAGAACTCAATAAGATCTGATTTTGGAAATTGGTCTAAGGTTAGACAGAGATGAAAATGGGGATGGCGAGGTCTAGGGGATCTTAGAAACACTCGTAGATGTATAAAGGTCATGTATATATGATCTAATGGTATGGTGGTGAAGGGTTGAGTCTATAGGAGAGTGAATGGTGGGAGAATGGAGATGCTAATAGAAATGATATTAGAGATGACAAAAACCCGTAGCAAAACAAAATAAGGATGGAATGACATAGGTGATAAAAACACTTACCGATGTTACGCAGTCCAATGGTTGGGTGGTGGTGATGATTGATCGGTGAGATGGAGCTTGGTGCCGTGATGGTGCTTCCTGGAATGCTACCATGAGAGAAATACCTCTGAATCTATCTTGATGCTGGCTATGGCTGCTTGGATGTGTGAAAGAGCTTTGGTTCTTTCTTGCATGCAGGTATCCTTTGCTATTCAAAACTTGAGAATGTGTCTAACCTCCAAACAAGGTTGCTAGAATGGTTATATGGTAACCGACAATGGTTTAGGGTTACCAACGTCGGTTTCGGGTTGACCAACATTAGTTAAGGCAGGATAACCTAGGTTGCCTAAAATAACAGATCTTGGCTATCCTCTCCCAGGTTTTTCTCATTTTTTTGGTCTAAATGAAACGTTACACTTAGATACAAGGGAAAGTTTTTAGAGGGAGAATATGCATGTGCTTTTAGGGTTGTACTAAGTCCTAGTTCATTAAGGTAAGTAGGGCTAAGTCTTAGTTAGTTATGGAAGCATGCTATGAATAGGTCTATAGTGAGGTGTATAGGTGAGGTGGTATAGGTGAGGTGGAAATTGGTTTTAATTGAGGTAATTAAATAATGAATGAAGTGAGGATGAGTATTAATTTAATTATAAATAATTAAATAAATATTAATGTGGGGTATAAGGGTCATGGTTAGGTGAATGTGTTTAAGTTGGTTATTCGAAAGGGGACCAAAGGGAGTCTGACCCAATTTTGGTGTCTATAGTCATTAAAAGAAACCTAGTTTTATTGGAAATCTTAGGCCATATGGGATTGACCATGGTTGATCCCATCACTCATGGAAGAATATTGCTAGATGGGGTTGGTAACTATTGATCCCATAGGCCATATAAGATATTTATCCCACATAGTAGGGGAGTAGATGAGTTTAAAGGTATTTATATATGAATGTTTCATGTATTAAGTGGAGTAAGAGGGATCTATGAAACATCCACATTTTGGTTAAGTGTTGAAAGTAAAGCAAAGGAATGAGTAAAGAGCCCCCATAAGGAGGAAACATAGCCTAATACTTGAAGGTCTAAGGTTGGATATTTGTGAAGGTGAAAATCAACTAAGGAAGTGGCACAACCTATAATCAACCAAAGGTAGGCACATGGCCCAATATTGGTAATTAGGATTAAAGAGAAGAAAATAATTAAAGACATAAGTGAATGAGCCCAAGAAATAAAGGCATGTGATTGGGCCACATAGCTAATCATGGGTCAATGGTAAACTAATCATGGGATGTCATGTGAACCAATCACACGTGCTTAGTAACATAGTAAAATAAAATAAAAACAAGTTAAGGCAAAGAAATCTTGAGTGGATTGAAGCATATAACTAATCAAAGGTAGACACATGGCATAGTTATGGACATTTGTAGGCACATGATTGTGTCACATGGCTCAATCATGGGTGGTTAGTTAAAAATCAAGTCAAGTACAAGTGTAGTGAATCCTATGAGATCGAGGCATGGGATTGGGCCATGTGGCCCAATCATATGTTAGTAAGGACCCAATTAAAGTGTGACATGTGGAAAACATTCATAAGTTCAGATGTTGAAAATAATAGGTAAGATAAAATAGATAAGAAGGGAGAAAAAACTCAAATCCCATAGCCAATCATAGTGTGCCACGTGAGACAAACAAAATGTGACATTGGCCCAATGAGGAAATTACAAATATACTATGGAGTAGGCTACAAACAGGCTATGGTTTTTTTCTCATAACGTTTGATAGATAACTCCATTTTAAGAAGAATTGCTGGAGTTGGAAAGATTATTTAGAGGACTATATTCTCGTATCAATTTGGGAGAAAATTAGTGTCTAATTTGTAATAAATTCATGACAAAGTTGTGGCATATATATTTTTCAATATTTTATTCCTCCGATATGAATTTCTCACTTGTAAACATGTGTAGGGCCCTTCGTATTCTTTTATTCTTATTAAGGTTGATTGGGACTCTTAAATCTTCTATATTTTACATTTAGAGTACTAGTTGTCATTGACCCTTGGTGGGATTATTGAATACTTTGTGCCTTGCTCTTTGATTAGTTCCCGCATCTCAAATTCCCTCCATTTTCTCTTCTTTCCAATTCTAGAAAGTTCTCACCAATTTTATAAATATATGAAGTGTTAGCTTGCCTCATCACCATCTTCCATTTTTCCAAATTGGGCTTGGCATTATTATTTTTCCAAATTTGGTTTCTTAGTTTGTAGGTTTTCAATTTATCTCTTCTTTATATGTAAATAATCATGATCAATTCATGAGTTTTGTAGTTTCATATGGAGGAGAGTAGCTCTATTTGTTAATTGATTCATAAATGAGACCGTGAATTTTAGAAGAAAACTACCATTATAGTCAAGCATATTCAATCTAATTATGGGAATTTCTATTTGGTAATTTAGTGTATAATTTTGATGTATATTTTTGAAATATCATTTTATAAAATCATCATAGAAATTTGGTTCATTTCCACTCATTAAATTGTTTGATAGATATTTAAATCTTGGTGTATGGGATTTTTGTTTATCTAAATTGTCAAGAGTTATATTGATTGTATAAATTGGTGATGCTCTTATGTTATTTTGAATCCATGTAAGATTTGCATATTTGGCCGAATAGATCAGAACATGTTGAAGTTGGAACATTTGTAAAATATTATTGTACTTCCCCTTTTGAGACCTTTGTTTCACCTTGCACACCTTTAGAGGCCTCTTTGCTATAAATTTGGTTTCATACTTACTTGGATTTGATCTTTATTTGTTTAAAACTCTATTAGAAAGTTAGAAAGTCATGGATATTTGTATATTTATTCATTTAATTAATTTGGATGTATGTATTTTCCTTCAAATGTGTGATTATATCACAAGTGACACTTAATTGGGTGTTTAGTCATGGAGGTTACATTTGTAGATAGATCCCTTGAGTGTATTTGACTTGATCTTGTGTTAGAGTTTATAGGGTTTCTACCCTTGAGATTACATAACCAAGAGAAGTGACCCCCTTCTCACATTAGTTGGTATAAAGCTTGATATCATTTGTGAAGAGAACCACTTGCTATAATTGACCTACTTTCATCTCTCTTCACTAAATACACAAGGTGTAGATTTAGTCTTCAATAAGATGAAGGTTACCACAAGGTTTTCCAAATACCTTGATATCTTCAAATCCCATGAACCATAACATTAAAAATGAATCTAGGGACAAGTGTAAAATAAAACAAAGTAGAAATGGAATGTGTGTAACCCATTTATCCACCATGGGGTGTAGCTATTGAGTATATGCTATGAAAATTTCAAATATATAAAGAGGAGAGAGAAGGAAAATGCCACCACACTTCATATTGAAAAGCAATGAAGTATCCAAACTTCCCCACATTTTGTGTCATAATATAATAAACCATGCTCTAAAATATGTAATATGTCCTTGAACCTATATCAAAACTTGTAACTATCTATGAAAATATAAAGATTCTATAAGTTTGTAGAAATCTACCCCAAGATGGAAACATCCATTATAGTCTACCCTAATGTATGACAATATCATCCATGTTAGATGATTGTATACGTGTCAAATCCATATATGTTCTGCATCTAGATATATTTTTAAAGATATATACCCGCTTCGCTTTGTATCTAAAGTTTTATGTACCTTGGGATATGATATTATAATGTATATGGGTTTGTGAATATGTTGACAAAGTGCACACATCCCTCTTAGTTAGTTATATTTCTATAATATACAAGGTCACATATGAATTAGTTATATTGGGTAGTAAATCGTCCTACATTGGGATTAGGGATTACCCATCCATTATGAATAATATATACCTAGATAAAGGATATGAGTATCACTAGAGATGTCATTTATGAGTTGATTCTTCTACTTGGTAGAGGTCTATTGAGGTATACCCCTCGAAGTGCGCTCAATCATGAAAATCTACCTAAGTTATTCAAGTTTAATCAATTCTATCATGTGGAATATTCTTTCATCCTTTCCCTCCAACTCCAATTGTTGTGTTAGTTCCAAAGAATGAAATTACAAGGATAATGGAATCTTGACCTCTCTGTCATATACAAGAATGAAAGGATCATTACCTATAACTCTCTTGGGTATAATGCTATCAACCCAAAGATCATTTTTAATCTTTGTATACCACTTCCTTTGATTCATATCCATTATCCTCTTCATGATTCTAATCAAGTTCTTATTGGTAGATTCAACTAAACCATTACCCTGATGATAATAGTTGGAAGAGGTTTTCAAATAGATTCCCTACTTGAGCCTAGTATGGTATTTTTAGCCCTAGAATTCCTTATCATTATCATATATTATGGTTTGGGAAACCAAAAACCTTGTCACAATTTCCTCCAAGAAGTCAAGGATAGCTTATTTAGTTACTTCCTTTAATGCCACTACCTCTGTCTACTACCTGTGAAATAGTCAATTATGGTTAAAACCCATTTCTAGCTTGTACTTGATATTAGATTGATAATTCTAATGAAATCAATTCCCCATTGAGAAAAGGGTTGATCCACCTGGATCATATGAAGTGGAAGAGCTTCCAACCTTTTCTTTCCAGTGAATAAGGCACATTCCTTGCATTTGTGAACCTATTTGTGAGCATTTGCAAATAGAGTAGGCTAAAAGTACCGGATCTCAAGATTTTTATTGTTGTAGCTTTTGGGGAGAAATGACCACTAAAATAACCGTTGTGAAATTCCACGAGGACCTTATTCACTTGTTCTTACTCAATGCATATTAGTAAGGTACCACCTAAGTTCTTTCAAAAATACTCCACCTACCAATGTATATGTAATGGATTGCAATATAAAATTATGCCTCTTAGCTTTATTCAAACCAAAAGGGTATTCACATGTAGACAAGAATATTTTCATATTATATGTCTAATTATCTTCATTTGGAAAACTTATAGCTGATTGCTCTTCATTCTACTCTAAGAAATAAGAGGCTTTTTGGTCATTTTATACATAAAAATCCAAGTGCTCACACAATTCTCTACCTCTAACTAGCTTGGTGGCCTTTATAGTAACATCATACTCCATAATTTTTGTCACCCATCTAGCTCTCTTTTCACCAATTTCTTCTCCCATTATGAAGTCTCTTACATTAGGATGAGAGACTAATACCTTTATGCAACTTGTGGAAAACATACACTTGAACTTCTTGAGATCTCTTGTGATGGAAAATACTTACTTCTCCACATGGGTGTATCATTGTTCATGATATTTCAATATTTGGCTGAAGAAGGCCACTAGTTGTTCTAAACCTTCGTCATTTTTCCAAGTCAAAACATCAACAATACTATCCTCAAACCCATAAGCGTAGAGAATGAATTAATTTGCATAATGTGGGAGGGTAGGTGCTTGAGAAATTACTTCCTTGACTTTGAAAAATATTTCTTTTCCTTCCTTGGTTCATTTAAAAGCCTCATCATTTTGAGCATTAATATAATAGGGCTTGACAAGTCCTATAAAGTTAGGAAGGAACCTACTAAAAATTCATCTTTTAAGGAAACATTATAATTATTTCTTGTGTGTGTGTGTGTGTGTGTGTGAGAGAGAGAGAGAGAGAGAGAGAGAGAGAGAGAGAGAGAGAGAGAGAGAGAGAGAGAGAGAGAGAGAGAGAGAGAGAGAGAGAGAGAGAGAGAGAGAGAGAGAGAGAGAGAGAGAGAGAGAGAGAGAGAGAGAGAGAGAGAGAGAGAGAGAGAGAGAGAGAGAGAGAGAGAGAGAGAGAGAGAGAGAGAGAGAGAGAGAGAGAGAGAGAGAGAGAGAGAGAGAGAGAGAGAGAGAGAGAGAGAGAGAGAGAGAGAGAGAGAGAGAGAGAGAGAGAGAGAGAGAGAGAGAGAGAGAGAGAGAGAGAGAGAGAGAGAGAGAGAGAGAGAGAGAGAGAGAGAGAGAGAGAGAGAGAGAGAGAGAGAGAGAGAGAGAGAGAGAGAGAGAGAGAGAGAGAGAGAGAGAGAGAGAGAGAGAGAGAGAGAGAGAGAGAGAGAGAGAGAGAGAGAGAGAGAGAGAGAGAGAGAGAGAGAGAGAGAGAGAGAGAGAGAGAGAGAGAGAGAGAGAGAGAGAGAGAGAGAGAGAGAGAGAGAGAGAGAGAGAGAGAGAGAGAGAGAGAGAGAGAGAGAGAGAGAGAGAGAGAGAGAGAGAGAGAGAGAGAGAGAGAGAGAGAGAGAGAGAGAGAGAGAGAGAGAGAGAGAGAGAGAGAGAGAGAGAGAGAGAGAGAGAGAGAGAGAGAGAGAGAGAGAGAGAGAGAGAGAGAGATCCTTTCTAGGTCAATAAAAATTCCTTCTTTTGAGACAACATGACCCAAATTTTCCCCTGTGGAATTACAAAATTCATTTCTTTGGGTTGAGTGACACCCCACAATCTCTTCACATTTAAAATAATTTCTCAAGGTGCTTCATATGATCTTCACCTACCCTTGAGAACACCGTGATATCATCCAAGTAGATGAGAATAAACTTGTTTATATAGCCCTTGAATGCAATATCCACGACTCTTTGAAAAACAGCACTAACATTGGTTAACCCAAATGACATCTTCTCATAGGCATATGTTCCCCATTTGGTTTTGAAGGTTGTCTTATACTAATATTCCTCTTTGAATATGATTTTATCAAACTTAATAACCATCCAAAAGAGAAAATCTTTCATCCCCCACTACGCTTACAAAATTTGTTCCATGGAGGGAAAATAACAATGATCCTTGAGTGAAGCTCTATTTAAATATATAAAATCCACAAACAACTTGATTTCTCCATTTTTCTTCCTAACAAGGACCAAATTGGCCACCCATAAGGAGTACTTGATGGGGAATATAATATTTTCTTCTATGAGCTTGGATAACTCTTTTTCATGAGGGGTTCAATTTTGGGGTTAATAGAACTTTGAGTTTTCCTAATTGGTTTGACGTTAGGATCAAGGTCTATGACATGTTGGACAAGATTTAGATCAAATCCTCTAAGTTATTCACAACTCCATGAAAAAACATCATTAAATGTATGTCACAAGGAGATGAAGAATTTCTCTCCATTGTCAATACATACCTTTCCCAACAACAACTTTTTGTCCTGCATGATCCAACATATTCTTGCTTTCTCTTTTAAATTTTTCATTAGGGCCAAAGATGTGCTGCTCAAGTGTCACCAATACTTTAGGAATTTTTTTTGTTTTTAACTGGATGACTTACTCTCCATAGATTTCTTGTAATTCATATTGTAAGTCTGATGAAAATTCCACTTCATTCTGGATGAATTGAACAATCAGCTCATCATTATCAAATACTTGACAAATTGCTTCATTATTTGGAATAGAATGCCTAACTATCATCTTAACATGTTTATTTTCTTGTATGAGGGCCTCATATGGAGATAATTGTGACCCAATAACTGTCATCTAATATGTTTTTGCATTTAGTTTTCTTGTATCACTGAGGCGATAACATAAAAATTTCCAAGAGATCCCAAAATATATATCAATAAGCCTCGAGAAGCTTATTATTTGTAGCATACATCCTTCTAACGAGTGAATAACCAACTATGTATCTCCAAATAATTACAAAGTTTTGATATTTCTCTTTTCTCGCTAGTAAGTATCTATGAATTAAGGCTTCATATTTTGAAACATTGCATTGAGTAATAAAATTTCAATCTATGGGAAAATAAGATTTTCTTTCCCACAAGAGAAAATATCACTACACCCACAACAACTCCATTTCTACTTCTTGATCCATCAAATACCATCTTCTTCAGTGCCTCGAAACATGATTTTATTCCTTTCAAGAAGATGGGAACAATCAAAATTTCTTCATGAATCTAATAGGTTCCTGAATGCAGTCTCTTCATTGTGTTATAAGGATAAAATTCATAGTTTTCTTTTCCCATTCATCTAATAAGAGGAGAGATATTAAAGGAGTAGTTTTTTGTACATATATTAATACATTTCCTTCCTCTTCTTGGACCATGAAAATAGAATTACGGGAAGTAGATGTAGACACTAGAAAATGTACCTTACGCATAAGGTCTCTTATTCAAAAATACCAAAAACATCATAAAAATAAAAATACCAAAAATCAAATAATCCCACAAAAAAAAAAAAAAATATAAAATCCCACAAAAATGGGGATAAAAGACACCTCACCACTCATTTACTAACCCTCACCCACTCACATTTAATTATGTCCATCCCACCTACCCATGTGCATGCCCAATGCACTATGGACCCTATCATTACACCCATATGTGTCTCACTCCCCTATGCACTCAAAACTATATAATACCACTCACCCCCTTCATTCTAATCCTAACTCTTTGTGGACTAAGGCTATTCTTGAGTTTTTTTTTCTCTCTTATGCACATGTCTCAGTTTTACTGGTCTTAAAGAAGTGAAAGTGAAACATAAATGATAGATACAACTTGTTGCAACACTATTTTAGAAAAATTCCAAAATAGGTGGGAATCACAACTATAATTGGCTTGTGATCTCCATGCGATTCTCGGTGAACCATAATTATGATTGTCCTACGGTTTGAGTTAGGTTTAAATTTAGATCTCGAAAGAGTTTTTTATCCACTTTATTCAATGAAAGAAATCATAATTGTCATTCTCTTCACAATGGAAACATAAGCCCATTTTATTTTAAGTAACATTGATTTGGAGATTTCATATCAACTAATCCATCTTGCAGGTGATCCAAATCTAGGCATACATTTTGGTGACCACGATGGGACCATTTTGGTTATGGGTAACTCTTTTTATTTTCTAAATATGAAAGTGTTTAATTTAGGGTTTTGTACACTTTTTAAATTTATTTGTACTCTTTTCTAACATTTCATATAGATCTAACATATCATTTTGAAAATCTGCTAAAAATAAAAAAATATTTAAAAATCAGGTTACTGGTCACGTAGTTACGATTTGGGTTGCAATTTTTCGCAAAAAAACTATCTCAAGTTAGAGGGGAGTCACAATCGTGATCAGATTGTAACCTTGTTTATGAAAAAACATTAAAAAACTCACTTGTTTATTCTAAAGGGAATGAATAAGGAATCAATGCACACTAAATACATGTCCTGATAAGGGTAAATACATGTCTCGCATAATCATGGGAAGTTCTTGGGAATAATCCCTAAAACTCATTATTAAGAGTACCAAAGGAACCCCGAAGTAGTCTGGAACATCGAGAGGAATAATCAAGGAAAAGGGTCACCCGTCCTAATTGACTAGTTCACTAGTGAGGTAGAGTCAAGATTATCCTTAGTGATGGCCCCGATTTGATTGATCGAGTGGGGTAAAACTCAACTTGGTTAATCAAGGGGGGTAAAGTAAATCCCATGACTATAAATTTTCTAGTGTATGGAGCTCATTCGAATAAACCTTGGAATTTAGAGAGATATCCTTTTATAGGAGGCTAAACAAACCGAGCCCATATTCTACCTTAAAAAAATAAACATCACCGCATTCATCCAAACCATTTATTTTGAGTCACACTTGCATGATCGTTTTATTCTTCATGACATTTCTCACACTTCCATGTCCTGCTTAGTCATTCCTTATGAGTCTTAATTTTTCCTGGCCTCTTAGCTGTAATTGTGATTGTGTTGCAATTCTTCTTTACATATTCTATCCTAGAGTTAGTTGTAATAGTAACTAACCTCGTAACCTTTGAACTCATTCATTGTGAATTTTTTTCTAACTCTTGATTTATCCCCAAGCCGCTTGCAATATGATTGGTCTCGTAACCTTATAAATCCATAGTTCACTCATTTCTACTTTCTTTTCTTCATCCCATATTTTCCTAGACTCACCACAATTGCATTTGCCGCTGCCCTCCGATTTTTCGATCATATCATCTTGCTCACTTTTTCCACTCATGTGTCATAATTATGATCATTGGTGTGACTTTCATTCTTCAATGATCCTAAGCATCTCTATGTTCATGCATACCATAAATTGATCCACCAAAATCTCCTTGATAAAATTTCCAAGCTTGAGTTCCAACACTTAGGGACTTCCACCCGCACCGACTTATCACATGATTTGCAATGATCCTATCCACCCTATGGTACCATGTCGTCCCTATCTAATGCATTTCAAATTTCCCACATTTAAATTTTTTTTATGATACCAAGGACCCCCAACATCACTTGCATATATTCTGCTATGCATGCCACCTCATTCAACATGATGACACTCTCCTTCTCGGCACTTTTCCACTCTCAATTTCTAGTCACACACTTGATTGGTACTCCCACCTTCCACAACATAGCATTTACACATTCACACAACTTGTGGACACATTTTTATCTCACTTCTCCATCCACATTGCACCCAAATCAACCTTAGTTGACCTTCACATGCTTCAAAAATACCATAATGAGTCCATTATTGAATTTTTCACACGTTGGCGTGTACTTGTTCACCGCATCTCATTTCCACTCCCACAATCTGAACTCATTGAGATCTTTGTAAAAATTTGCGTTCCCTACATCTCCCACCACTTACAAATCCATCCATTATGCATATTTAATAAGGTCATGAACATGTCACAATGCCTCAAGGATGTTCATTATGGCCATCCTCCTTCCTTGCCACACATGTCTATTTCTCCCCCTCCTATTATGTCATCACCCATTCATGTTCACAATGTACTCCAATCAGATCCTCCTCACAATAAACATCAAATTATACACCCACATATTTGTGTTAATTGTAGACACCCCAATTTCACATCTATCCTAAATCAATTAATTTCCTTCCTCATTTCCCACAAAATACACTTCGAATTAATCAAATATAATTTGATTAATTATCCATTTCAAAATCTAAAATAATCTAATCCTCACCACATGTCATTATTCTCCATGTTTTTCCACTATTGAATTAAAAATTCAAATTCAAATCCTCACCCACCATTCGTGGTCCCCACTCACCTAAAATCCTTCACTTATGAATTAAAAATATAATTCAAATCCTCACCCATTCTTCGTGGCCCCACTCACCTAATATTGCCCACATTTTCAAACCACCCACCTAATCTTGCCCACATTTTCAAACCACCCACTTAATCTTGCCCACATTTTCAAACCATGATTACTTAAATTAATCTAAGCTAATCACTCCTCAAAGCTATAAATACAACCTTACCCCTCCCCTCTAAACACACGAGAATAAGCTTTCATGCCATATCTAAGTTCTTGCATCCTTTGAGCAAAGAACATCATTCTCGCCTTGTCCTAATGCCAAAATAGCCTCATAATCCTTTTTCCCATCCAAAGGCAAAGTAAGAGGATCGCTTGTCAGAAGGTCTTGCTCCGCTCTCAAGAAAAGCACCTACATATCACAAAATCGGGCTCAATCCAAGTTTCCTAGCCCATTCGAGAGGTTTGCTACTGAACACGAAGGAGGAGGTATGATTATTGGTATTTTACTTCCTCATAGTAGTGTATTTTTCCTAGCTTACATTCTCGCACGCTGCTACTTTCGATCCATTACCATTACTTTCTCAATTAGTGGTTTTATCTGTTCTTTGTTTATTATTGTTTATTATTATTTCTTTTTCTGTTCCTTTTGGTCTTCTTTGGTTAACCTTCACGCTTTGGGTAGTGTTTTTGTTGTGTGGTGTCTTGTGGTGTATCTCGCAGTTATAACAATAATGAAACTCAAGCTCATCTTGTCTTTGATCTCCTTGCATTGGTGTTTAGTTGACGCTTTGGCTTTGCTATTTACTCGCATCTATAAAAACATATGAACTATCCATTAGTTTATCATCTTATCACATGGGACAACCAACCGAAAATATATTTATTTATTTCCTTTTGCTAAAATAACCGCTTTGTAGAAGTTAATCATTTATTTATTTTTTTCTTTCTTTTATTTTAGTCAATCATTTTATGATCTAACTCTTTCCTTCGATTATTGTTATTTTTTAACCTTGTGCCAAAATCTTAGCTTCTCGTGAAGTATGTAAGTCGAAAATAAAAACAGCTCCCGGACGTTTTTCTCACGCTCAAAATTTTCATTCGTAGCTGCTCATAGCCATCTTCCTAAGCCATAACTTTTGCTCCCGAACTCTAATGACTTCATTTTTTTTTAACTAAAGGTATTGAAAAGATATATGCAATGAAAAATAATTTTTAGATTTAAACTTACGTAAAAAAATAGTTTTATTTCTTCTAACACTGTCTTTTTAACAAAAAAACAACAAAATTATAGTTTTATGTATTTATTTATTTTTTAATTTTTATTTCACGAAACATCCTCACACGTATGATCTTTCCTCGCACTTCAAAATTGATCTTGAAATCAAAAACGTGAGGCCACTCGAGCTCTAGAAAACAATTTTTATTTTTAATTTTTGCCTTACATTTAAATTTTCCACGACAACACTTCTGATAACGCCACCCTCTTCTTTCATCCTTTTTCTTTTTTGTGAAAATAATCATTATCGCTATTTCGCAATCATGATTAAATTGCAATAATTATTAACATTTAAAAAAAAAAAAGTCGAAAATCAGAAAATCAGAAACTATTCCAATTGTATCCGCGTATGCTCTTTTCGCGCCTTCGAGCGATCCGAAAATCAAAACGGTCACATTTTTTTAGTTTCTTTGTTCTAATATCAGATCCTCTAGATTTGTTTTTCAACTATCATTTTAATAATTATTTTCCTTTGTCATATTCTTAATTTTTTTTTGGTCGTTGGTCAGTGTATGCTCTTTTCTCGCGCCTTTGAGCGATCCTGGCAAATAAAAACAACCACGATCACTTTTCTAACATTTCATTTTGTAGGATAACTACTAATTTGTTTTCTCAGAAATGCGTTGCTGGAATATTGTCAAAAACAAAACAAAAACAAAAACAACAAAAATCCCGCAAAATACCACCATTTAAAGACAATTGCTGAAACAAAAAAACAAAAAGTACGCTCAGTACGTAATTATTTTTCGCTAGTGATTTATTTCAAAAGAACCCCGCGCTTAATCACTTTATCATATTGTTTTTGACGTAGACAAGGTGGATTTCATCACCACCAAAGCTACATCGGTGACGTGGACTTGACTACCACGCACCAACAACATTTCAGATTCCGTGCATTGCACTTTGAGACCTAGTCTCATCACAGCGCTTGTATTTACCTCACCGCTGCTCTTCACTTACTGTAATGTCGTGTAGCAAAGCATGCAAGTCACACCTAAATAGCCAGAACAACGAAGCTCGGGCATCGCCCCCAAATCTTCTGGGAGTTATAAGGACACCATACACATTCATCCCTCCATCACCTTCCACCTTTTCACAAAACCTCGTTCTCGACGTGGTGATTCACTCCGAACAGTAAGTAAGAATCGGGTGAGTCTCCTCCAAAGGTTCTAAGGGTTCTCTGCACTCACCCCGTCCCCGCATGCACTAGGTATATCAGACTAGGTATATCGAGGACGATCTTCTCGAGTAATAAGAGCTCGCATCCACCATTTCACAAAGATACTTGTATGATTGCATGAAATAATGATCATTCCCAAGAAGTTACCTCATAAGCCAAAACAATTGAATCCACATGATCGTCATTGCTTCAAAACACAATAGTTTAGCATTTTTTTTTTTATCATAAAACTTGGCTGATATTAATGTGTTCATCAGAAAAGTTCGACTCTAGTTGTGTTCCACAAAAATCAGCCTCGACCAATTCAATACCAAGTGAAAACATCCAAACAATCCAACAACACAGATCAAACCATCACACCAATTTCATTAGCTTACCTCATCCAACAATACATTTGTCATAACTTGGCATCGGCTATATCCAACTGATATTGAGTGACTAGCATTCACTCCCCATATTGTCAATTGTCAAAACATCATCCATAGCTTGTTTCCAGCTATATCAAACTAATATTGGGTAACTTGTTTGAGTTCACTCATTATTCTGTCCACCATCACATTTATCCAAATCATAGCCAACACAAATCCTTTCACAACCATATCGTGATTAACCTATTCAGTGTTACTCTTCCCGCCAATAGTCCAGAGCTTATTTAAGTGAAATCTACACAACGTGCAACAAATCGCCTAATAACTCGCCTCGAGTTACATCAACATCATATTGAGATAACTTGTTTGAGTTACTCTCCTTATCACCATCACAAGCTTATTCACGATAAATCCAAAGTAATCAAAGTCATAATGGTATTCACTGCAGCCACAATCGTGAAAATGACGACGAAGAAGTCGCACAACCGTAACTCACCATCAAGAACAAGAACAAGTCAATAGGGTGATAGAACAAAACAAAATGAATATCTCACATGCATCCTAAATGCATGGGGGCAAAACTACCCCCGACTTCTGACCGAAAATTTAAACAAACTCATCGACAATGGTGAATCTAGTTATCACAATGAAATACCAAACAATCCAAATGGTTCTTCGACCAAGAATTATTCACTAAAATCCAAGATTTAACAAAGAAACTTGAGGAAACAACGATTAGAGCTGAAAGATTAAAAGACCTCAATCTAGATTCTAATACTCGCGACATGTTTGATAAACCGTCCGCCGCTTCTCCATTTGCACAAGAATGGAAACTTATGAAAGACACCATTCAGTGGACTCGCAAAACAATCAAAACAATTCAACTTTGAAGAATTGTGTCCTTATCCATTCGATACGTAAATATCACGATTACCATTTCCGCCATCCTTCAAATCCCTAAGTTTGATAAATACAAAAGCAAAGGTGACCCCGTGAACATGTCAAGGAATTTTACATGCAATGTCGTGAAGTTACCTATCGAGACACGTACCTTTACGATTATTCCCCAAAGTTTAGGAGGACAAGCTTTAGACAGTTTTTCCATCTACCCAAAGGGTCGGCCACGACATTTTGCAGACTTATCGGAGAAATTTGTCAAACATTTTTCTTATAACCTAGACTCGCAGATAACCATGCTTGATCTCTCGCAACACTAGTAAAAGGCCAAACGAAAATTTTGCTTCCTTTTTACAACGATGGCGCGGAATCGCAAGCCGATTTCCCGCCGCACTCGAGAAACAACTAGTTAGCATTTTTGTCCCTAATCTCAATGCCGAATTATCATTCCACATGCAAATGCATTGTTCAATAGTTTTGAAGAAGTCATCGAAAAGGGGACACAAATCGAAAATCCTCATTTCTAAGGGCTTACTTAAAGCACCCTTTAGAGACCAACCTTATCGAGACACTCCTCCAACCAGACAAATCTAAATTCTTTAATCGGAATCGAAATATCGTCAACGATGGCATTACTGATTCCCGCCATGTCCGAAATGTCCAAAACCATCCCACCAACACGTTAAAATCTAAACAACCAATCATTATCCCTAGAAAGGAAGTTCCTTCTGGATCGACGAAGAGAGTTCACTCTCTGGGAGAAAGTCTATCTAGTGTCTTTCGTCATTTGGAAAATGCTAATATGATTACATATCCCATCATGTCGACTTCCCTTCAAGAAGGACAACCTAAACCAAATTGGTATAAAGACAATGAATATTGTGATTACCATCGCATAAAAGGGCACTCCACAGATCGATGCATGCAACTCCGCCATTACGTCCAAGACCTGATTGAACGTGGAGACATAGAAGTCGAAAATACTTCTGAGACAAAAACACCTAATGAAAAACTTCACATGTTCACAAATCCATTCCCTAACCATGATAAAAATTCAAAAGATAAGGGTCAATCATCAAGCAATGTCGAGTATGACTCAGTCATCTCGACCATAGATTATGACCAAGACTTAGTGGCAACTATAAAGATCAAAACTGACTGCGCAATCACCACTAGACAGAAAAAAATATGGGTCCCTACAACAAAAAAATCTGCCACTTCGTCCCCGGCATCACCTCCTAATCCACCATCTAATTCCGCCGCCAATTCCTCTCCACAACCTACGCCGTCATTTAATATCACAAACAATTAGAGAAGACTCCCGCACAAATTTCAATCATGGAACTACTTAATTCTTCTCCCGCACTACAACCATCCTTATGCAAACATTGAATAATGCTCGTGTCCCCGAGGACATCAATTCACAACAATTCCAGTGCTTTAATTGCACATCTTACATACCCCAATCCTATTTTATCTTTTGTCCCGGCGACATGCTTAATCCCAATATCGCTAATAATCATTCTTTATACGCTGAGGGTTATGTAACTCATCGTAAAATCAAGCGCTGCCTTAATCGACAACGGATCAACATTAAATATTTGTTCTATGAAACTTTTACGTTGTCTAGGTTACACTCAAAATGATTTGCAAAACAATATCATAACCATTCGTGGGTATGATAATAATAAAGAAAGTTCAAGGCACAATCACGCCGCTTCCCAAGTTGGACCCATCACCTGTATACACGATTTGTCATGTGGTAGATGTAGAAGTC
Source organism: Taxus wallichiana var. yunnanensis (assembly GCA_018340775.1). Classification (NCBI taxonomy): domain Eukaryota; kingdom Viridiplantae; phylum Streptophyta; class Pinopsida; order Cupressales; family Taxaceae; genus Taxus; species Taxus wallichiana. Next base: position 719,765,442 of record CM031234.1, on the reverse strand, counting down.
GCTATAACATTCTTTTCGGCCACCATGGATTCATGCCATGAAAGCCGCCCCATCAACATTCCACCAATGCATTAAGTTTCCTCATTTGGATAAGGAATTTACATTATGTGCAGTATCCCCAACCTTTTGAGTATCAGATTCTCGGCGGACTCGTGATCGACATGATCACTATTGTCCATCCACGATAAATACGCTTCACCTCTGGATAATCCCTAATGAAACACGATTGATCCCGATACACTCCCTAACAATAATCCAAAACCATCATCTCATAACCAAAACACATTTTCCAATCCATTATCATCCGCTAGTCAACCACCTTCCACCAAATTCCTCCTCCCACTAATCAATCATCTTCTTCCACTAATCAAGCTTCTTCTTCCAAAGAACAATTATTCTTCCACCACACCACCTTCTTCTTCACCTAGCCAATCTTCTTCATCCAACCACACCTCCTCTATTAAGATACCTCCTCCCGTGAATAACCAACCTTCATCCTTCAATCCACCCCTTTTTCTTATAACCCATTTTCTTCATCTTTTAAGACTACAAAACTAATTCCCCACCACATGAGGTACCTATTGTCCCCCATCTCACACATTTAAAATCATCGACACGGATGCGGTGAATATCAATTTCAAAAGATGGCAGACTTTTTTATATCACCAAATCCCCACATAGCTATGGCAAACCTAATGCTCCACATCTAAGAATCCATCCCACTTACCAAATGGGTCACTATTGGAAAAAGTTTGGTTATCTTGACAATGAACATATTCCAAGTTCTTCAGGATCTTGGTTATATAATGACGACTTTGCTCCATGTTATGAGTCCCCTCAATTTACCAAAGCTCACCGAATAATGAAAAACATGCGATGGCAGGGTAAAGGACTCGGTCCAAATGAACAAGGTCGTTTAGACCCTATAAATTGCACACAACATCACGGTAAACATGGTCTAGGTTTCAAGGTGTTTGATGTCGCTCCCATAATAATTTCGAGTGACAATGATGACACCAGTTCTAATAATGAAATTAGATCTCCATGTAGTCTTTTTGAAGACCTCGCTGAAACACATCTTGCCTTTGAACATTTTTCTATTAATGTCATCAATTTTGAGCCTACACATCCAAGTCTCATGTACTCATGGCCAACCACATCATATAGCCATGGACATGTTCCAAAATGATGAAGCCATCGAAGAATTCCTTGAACTCGTGACCAAATACCTACTTCAGACCATAGAAAAGGATTTGAAATCAATCTAAATGCATCGCCTATTTTGGCGAAGAGATAAAATATTCGATCCTTCACCGCCGAAAATTTGGATCAAAAGCGCAAAACAGAGATTTCCCATACCAAAACCTCACCACCACCTTATCCAATAAACATGTCAAAAATTCCAACAAACACCGACACTCGATGACCTACATCAACCATTAGCATCGTTTCTCCGAAAAGGATACATCTAAAATGCTTGTAGAAGAAACAAAAGACATAAACATTGGCACCACCAACAACCAAAAATTTTACAACTTGGCATTAGTCTCTGTCGACCAAGAATGCATGGAATTTACAACACTCCTTATTGAATTCCAAGATATATTTGCATGGACGTATAAGGACATGCCAGTGCCCGACCCATCTCTTGTAGTACACCATCTTGTGGTACATCCAGATGCAAAACTCAGTAAAGCAAAACTACGTAAAATGCATCCCCAAGTCAGCATTACTTGTTAAAGCCGAACTCGAGAAACTCTTGAAGCCGACTTCATTAAACCTATTGATTATTCAAAGATGGATATCTAACATAGTTCCTGCCGCCAAGAAAACTCCCGCATCGTAATATGCACAGATTTCGTGACATCAACAAGGCTTGTCCCAAAGATGACTTTCCTTGCCAAATATAGACATGATTGTTGATTCTACTACAGCAGCCATGAAATGCTCTCCTTAATGGATGGATTCTCTCGTTACAATCAAATACGATTGCTGAAGGAGATCAACACAAAACAACATTTACTACACCATGGGGCACCTTCTGTTATAAGGTCATGCCTTTCGGATTGAAAATGCCGGTGCTACCTATCAACGAGCAATGATCGTTATCTTCCATGACATGTTACATGATATCATGGAAGACTATGTCGATGATATACTAGCAAAATCCAAAACACGAATAGGTCATCCAGGTGTGTTGAGACGCATTTTCGATAGATTACGTGAGTATAAGGTTCTGCCTTAACCCAAAGAAATGTGTGTTCGAGTAACCTCTTGTAAATTATTAGGGTTTATTGTCTCACGAAGAGGCATAGTAAGTGGATCCTTCCAAAGTCAAAGCCATTATGGAAATGCCTCCTCCTCAAAACCTAAAAGAATTACGCAGCTTTCAGGAAAGATACAATCTATTCGGGCGCTTTCATATCACAAATAATCGATAAGTGCCATCACTTTAATCAGCTTACTCAAGAAAGATGCACACTTTCACTGAACCACGATTGCCAAGATTCTTTTGCTAAGTTAAAAGAATACCTCTCTAGTCCACCTTGCTTTATGTCACCAGCTTTGCCGATAAACCTATGTTGCTTTATACATCCGCCATCGAACATGCCATAGAGCTCTACTAAAGACAACATAACAATCAAGGAAAAGAACAGTCAGATATTACCTTAGTCGAACACTTATTGAGCACGAAATACGTTATTCCCAAATCGAAAAGTATGCTTAGCGGTTGCCTTTGCATTCCATAAGTTACGCCATTACTTGCTCAATCACACAACTAAGTTGATTGCCAAAATTGATCCTCTCAAGTATTTGTTGTCCAAACCCATTCTCACGGAAGAATGTCTAGTTGGGTCAGATTACTTAGTGAATTCGATGTCGAGTTTGTTCCACAAAAAGCAATTAAAGGACAAACCCTCACACCAACTTGCCGAGGCACCCCTTCCCGGCACGTAACCACTTCAATTTTCTTTTCCCGATGAAGATATTCTACACATAGACATCGCGCCACTGACTCTATTTTTTGATGGATCTTGTAATTCCATGGCTCGTAAGGTGTATTTTGCTTATCACACCCAGTGGACATGTTATCCCCAAATCATTTCGCTTAAGATTCCCATGTACCAACAATATCGCAGAAATATGAAGCTCTTGTCGCAGGTTAAAATCGCTATATCTTGGAATCTTACAGAATTAGTCAGATTTGGTGATTCTTTACTTATCATCAAGCAAGTTACCGATGAATACCAGTGTCAAGGATGAAAACTTATCCCATATAAACGCATGGTGGATAGTCTTCAAGCTATTTTCGATTAATTAGCTTTGATCAAATTCCTGCACTGTAATAAATCGCCGATGCTATGGCAACCATCGTCCCTATTAGAAATCGTGATCTAGTCAACCCTGCACATTTTCTCGCCAACATCTCTTAATGCCTCGCCTATGATCTTCCCGAAAACACTATGGTATGTGAGATCGTGGGTCCGAATAACCTCGTACCACGATCTTTATACCTTCATTCGTGATAAAACGCTTCCCGCCGACATGAAACCAATGCATAAACGTGCTTTTAGCACAACGTGCTTCTCGTTACACCATTTTAGCGTAAACTCTTTATAAACGAGGATATGATGGCACCTCGCCCGATGTCTTAATCAGTGAAGAATCCTCGAGTGTCTTAGCCAAGTCCATTCTCGTATCTCGTGGAGCACACATGAATGGTATCGCTTTAGCCAAGAAAATCCTCGCGAGTTGATATTATTGGCCCACCATGGAAAGTGACGCATGTCATTTTGTCAAACATTGTCAAGCATGTCAAAAGCATGGAAATCTTATCCACGCACCTTCCTGTGCATTACAATCGATAACCACACCATGGCCCTTCTCTCAATGGGGACTTGATCTCATTGGTAAAATCGACCAACATCTTCCGATGGACATAAGTTCATCATTACCGCTACCGATTACTTCACTAAATGGGTAGAGGCTATGCCTCTCACTTATGTTACCGTGTAGCCAAATATCGAAATTTATTTTCAATAATCTCATATGTCGATTTGGTATTCCATCCGCCTGTCATAGCAGATAATGGCAAATCATTTAAAACCAGGATGTAAAAGACCTAGCCAAACGCTTTTCACATCAAACTTAAATGGTCTACTCCATACTACCCTCGTGGCAACGGCCAAGCTTAAGCAACCAATAAGACCTTAAAATCCATCATGGAAAAGATCGTCAACACCCATGGACGAAATTGGCATACTCAAATTTACCCCGCTTCTTGGGCTTACCGTACATCTTACCGCACGCCTACCGAGCCACCCCATTTTCCTCGTTTATGGTCAGAAGCCATTTTACCTATTGAGATAGAACTCCCATCCTTGAGGATCTCCCTTAAAGATGTAATTAATGAGGATGAATACCGACAATACCACGCTGGCTTCAGAGCTTGAGCTTCTCGATGAAAAACGACTTAATGCTCTCAATCATCTTCAAGTCTATCAAAACCGATCGCAACGCAGCTTATCATAAAAAGGTAAGACCCAGAGAATTCAAATTGGTGACCTTGTTTTAAAAGAAAATCAAAAGAATACCACTAAAGAACGAGAAAACAAGGAAAATTTGAGCCTAATTGGTTAGGACCCTATGTAATCACAAATGCAAATTTGGCCTCGAGCCTATAAATTGGCCACCGTAGATGGTCAAGATCTTGATGAACCAATGAATGCGCTTCATTTAAAGAAATTTTATCCTTGAGATGTTCACTATTCCAGGATACAACATGTACATTGTTCCTTTTGTCTTGCTTATCTCCAAATAATTCAAATTTATTCATTTCCATCGCGTACATTTTCATTATCAAAATCACATCTTCATATTTATCATCATGAGACAAGTGCTAATATAAATCCTATTAAGTTTGTGAGCATCATACTTCTTCCACTTTCACGCTTTCCTCTATGGTCATACCTGAAGCTTACTCGATGGTAATATATCCCCTTCTAATACATTCTCTCTTTTTCATAACAAAGCTCTAAACTTCGTTACCTAGCTTCGCTTGGTCGTCCATCTCAGCTTTCTGTTTAACCTCGCGCCCTACTAGTCGTGTGGGGGGTCCGAGATCGGGGCAGATGTTTCTTCCCAAATACAAAGCACTATTGTAAAAATCCATCAATTCAATAACTTATGAATAATTCATTGTCACATCTTTCGTCCTTCATAGTCTTTGGTGTTGAGCCCACACTTCTTACTAGTAGTGTGAGACTAGGAATCGAGGAAGGTGCCCTTACTCGCCTACGCCTTGTCTTCGGTGATAAACCCTTGCCTCTTACAAGTGGCATGGGGCAAAGCGTAGAGGGTCATTCTCATACAAGCATAAAAACATTGCAAAATATTCAAAATAATAATAAAAAAAAAATCCAAAAAAAAAAAAAAAAAGACTAAAAAGAAATCACTCGCCTATATTTTGCCTTTGTGATGAGCCTTGCTTCTCACTAGTAGCATGGGGCAAGGCATAGGGAGTCATTTCAAAAATACAAAATCTTATAGTGCTTACAAATTATAGAATCCCCAAACACGTAATTTAGATGCCTAAGTGAAGAGAGAACTATCCCTTAACCTCATATCTTATCAATCAGCAGGCCACATAACTGTCTAAGTCTAGCATGTGACTCATAAAGTGAAAGCCATTTTTGAAACCGGTTCAGTACCATTATGAAGAATGGAGTCACAATTTCCCAAAGGGATTGTTGTTAGCATTTGTCTCTATATTCATTATCTACCTCCTACGTCCTTCTTGATTCTTGGTGATGAGCCCACACATCTTACTAGTTGTGTGGAGTCAAGAATGGAGTTGGAATTCTTTTCATCATATCATCACCACCATATCATGCCAATGGAAAGTGAATTTATGTTATTTTGAGCATAAGTTACAATGCGGAACACGGTACATCGTCTCTCAAAATAAGTCTGCACTCTGGTCCATAAATTGTCAATCACAATGTAAAATCAAAAACATTTGAAAATCGTCGTAAAAATCCAAAAACAATGTAAAATCCAAAATCCAAAACATTTGATAATCGCTAAAATCCAAAACATTTGAAAATCGCAAAAATCCAAAAACATTTGAAAATCGCAAAATCTAAAAACAATAAAAAAATCTCAAAATCCAAAAACATTTGAAAATCATCAAAAATCCAAAAAAAGGTAAAATCCAAAATCCAAAAACATTTGAAAATCGCTCAAAAAAACATCCAAAAACAAAACATTAGAAAATAAAAAAAAAAATATCATAAAAATTCAAAAACATTAGAAAATCCAAAAAAATATAAAATTCAAAAAAACATTAGAAAATCAAAAATCCAAAAACAAAAACATTAGAAAATATCCAAAATACAAAAACATTTGTAAAATTTTCAAAAGACCAAAAACATCCACAAAATTGTAAAACTCAATAAGTAACACAAGCCATCCTTTAAACTATTATCCCAAACGAATGGTCCAACCACCTTATGACTACCAATTTCAAACCACTTCTCCTCGCGTGAATCCTCGCTTGGGGAAAATCCGCTCTCTCATTGTTTCCTTGTTTGAGGAGACTGACCCAATCCTTTGTACTCTCTTGGGGGCACATCTAATCAATCATCACCGTGGAACACGTTAGGGACATGTTTACTAGTTCTTGTGTTGCATTATTAGTGGCAAATTATTAATTGCTTTCTTGATATCTTGATATATTACAGGGGGCATCTTGATTTTATATATCCTCGGTGTTCTCTCGTAATATTCTTATGTTATCTCGATTGCATGTCGTATCGGGCATCATACTTTCTTGATGGCCTCTCGCCTATGCTCTCTTCCATTTCAGATATCGTGATCGGGGGCATCAAACCTTTTTGATGGCCCCTGTCTATGCTATCACGCATATTACGCTTCTAGTCATCCCGATCTTTTATATCACGATGCATCCTCGTTATGTGCTATATTAAAATTAAGATGCTTTTCGTCACGTGAGTATCTTCCCGCATGATCAACATCTTACTTTGCACCCCATCCATTCACCCATACTAATGCATTCTCCATTTGCCATAATCCTACTTGATCACTGTCATAGCCATAATCCTACTTGACGATCTTTCTCAAGTAGCATTCACTATCCAAAGCAGCAGCTCCTTCTCCCCACCATGATCACCATGTATTTGATCCATTCATTCTCACTTCTCATTTTTACTCCTCCGCCGCTTATACCCATATTACCCTTCTCACCATTCCCGTCCCCTCTCACCCATCGTATTCTTTCCTTTCACCCGCTTTCTTCCCGCTTGACAATCTTACTTAATAACCCCTTCTATATGGAATCCTCGAGGTTTACCCTCTCCTAAGATCTTCCCGCCGTAGAAGCTTCTTCACCACATGCCCTCTCATCAAATAACCATCACCACCAAACACACCTTCCAACTCCACCTCTTCTACTTCCCATTCCCGCATCATTACTTCTCACCACGTGGGCATCCCACCAAGATTCCCCTCACACTCTCCACCCTCCACTACATATATTCCTTCATCCATTCATGTTATACTCCTTTGTGTCCTTTCTTTCTTATTATCACCTCATCTCATATCATATACCACTTAGGCATACCTCACTCACTCTTTTCTCATCCTTCCCCAAATCCACCTTATGCCTGGTCATCCTACTTACACACTCGTAGTATGGAAAATTCACTTGAGGGTTCCCCTTCACCCATTTTGTCATACCCTATTCCCACCAACTCTAACATCATCCTTCTTCTTCCTCACTTGGCGATCTTACTTAACCATCCCAACCGCATGGCATCTTACTTAAGACTTCTACTTAAGGTTGATCCGTCTCGTGGGCCTTCCCCATCCCATCATATTTCCCCATCTTCCTTCTCCCACTTCTCATCGCGATCATCTTCTTCACCCTACCATTCCACCCCTATCTCCAATATCATTTTGTCTTTCTCTTTTCAGATATCATCCCCGCTTTGGGAGACCCTACGAAACTTCTCCAAAGAAGATGACGATCTTATCTTAAGAGATTCTCTTAAGCATGACATGTCATCTTACACTCGCCCATCACTTCAATCTCACCACCATATTTCCTCTTCATTCCCCATCATCACATCTTTTTACCACCACTATCACCCTCCTCTCGCTGCAATCTTACTTAACCACTCACCCAAGATGGCGATCTCACTTAAGAGTCCCTCTTAAGGATGATCTGTCTCTTGCCTTTCCCCATCACTACCCACCCTTCACCCTTCATTTTTCTCGCATTCCCCATTATCACATCCTTTCACCTCCTTTTCGATTCTCGCAAACACCACTTCTCGCTTGACCATTTGTCATCTCCAGTTTTGCTCACATGGCAATCTTACTTAACCACTTCCGTCACATGACAATCTTATGTTAGGGTCCTCCCTACACTTAACTTGTCATCATGAACTTCTCCCCCGCCTCATTCTTAGTTCACTTTATTGATCATTTCTTCCACCTGGTATCTCCTATTACCCACTTTTTCCTCCTACTATTATCCTTTCTCCACATATCTTCTTACAACATACACCTCATCTCTTCCACCTACAATCACATTCTTTTCCCCCATTTTCCCCTCCTTGATCCATCATCCTTCATACCATTTCTTCCCATTCTTTTCATGTCTTGGTTCTTCATCCTCACCTCGTTCATCCTCATCACCCCCATCCTCTCCTCGCTTTCACTTCGTCCCAACTCCTCCCTCCCATCTTCTTCACTCTTTCCCCTTCATCTTCTCACATTCCCCCTACATTTCTACCCACACACATATTCACCATTACTGTTAATACTCCTATATCATTCTTTCATCATCATCTTCTCTTCCCGCACTCATAATTGTCAACGGGTTTTCCCTAAAAATTATCAATCCTCATTCCGCACGACCTCATTCACTCCCTTGGACCTTCTAGAGTTTCCCTTCATTCCTTCCCTCCTCTAAGCCCACCACTCATTGGCAACGGGTTTTCCCTAACGTCCCTTTGTTGGCACCCTTCCAAATTCCCTCATTCGCTTTCTTTTTTCTTCATTTTTCTTTCACCCTTCCCCACCACTCATTGTCAAGGGATTTCCCTAACATCCCTTCATTGGCATTGCCTCTTCTATCCCCCATTCTCTTTTCTCTCCTATTCTTTTCCCTCACTCCCACCCTTTCTTGTCACTTTTTACCCATCTCTCCATCTCCTCTTTGCCCTCTTCAATATCTTTACTGTCTTCATCATACCTCCTTTTTCTATTTTCCCATCATCCTAGTATCCTTATTTCATGCATCTCCACATCTTTTCCAATCGATGTCATTCCTCCCCTCTTTCTTCTTTGAACATTCCTTCTACCATTTCCTTTCCACTTATTACCCCCTTTCTGTATTCCCTTCCTTCTCCATCATTTTCTTTGTTATCCTCTTCTCTCCCACCCTCATCTTATTTCCTTCCCCTATATCATCTTCTTCCCTTTTTCCATCACGCTTCTCCTTACATCCCCATCGATAACCTCGGTTGTTCGCCGTTGTCCTCCGTCTTTTTTTTATCATCCCACTCTCCACATGCATCTCCATACGGCTGCTCCATATTCTTTGCCTTGGTCTTCCTCGCAATGACGTGATTCCTTCAATCTTCTCCTTGTATTCGCTCTATCTTCCTTTCCTCTCCCCTAATTTTCACGCTTTTTCCGACCACTTCCCCTTTTCTCTACCACCCCTACCTTTTCGCTCATTCTCGTATATGTTTCTCTTCCTTTCTCTCTCTTTTCACACTTTCCTCGCCCTCATAGTTTCTTTTTTTCTCCGTTCTACTTCTTCTTTTTGTCCTCTTTCCATTTCCTCCATTTCACCCCCTACTCCCACCTCGTTTTCTCCTTCTTATTTATCCTTTCCCATTTCCTACTTTTCTTCACTCTCTCATTTATTTCACTTCCACGTATCCCTCTTTACTATCTCTCGTTGCTTCCTTCATTTTGCACATCTCTATTTCATCCCTTCACCCTCTACTCGTCATTTTCCTTTTTTTTGCCTTGTTTGTCCTTCATCATTCCCTTCTTCCCCTATCATCCCTCTCTCTTATTTCTACCTCTTTCATTCCTTTTTTCCCCTCCCCTATCTCCCTTACTCTTCTCATAATCAACCCCAACCCTATCCATTCCCTTTTCTCTTTCCCACACACCCTCACACCTAGCATTCAAGGTCGATTGAATCCTTCCTCCATTTGCGCAATGCGGTCATTCCAGCTTCTTCCACTCCATTATCATCCTCTTCTCCGCCGAATCCATTTCCTTTCTTTTCGAGAGTTCTGCACATATATTTCATTCTCATCAATCCTCTCGAGGGGGCATCACCACATCTATCCATAATCACATCTTCTCATGACATTTTTGTCTTGAGGATACTATGACATCCGTCACTCACCACTTTCTATTCTCCCCAACAAACATTGCTCTACCTTTTAAAAAAGTAGATTGAATTCTTCCCCATACTGTTTACTTTCTTTGAAAGGACACTACTTTCATAAGACCCTTCCAAAGAGGGGCAAATGTAGACACCCCAATTTCACATCTATCCTAAATCAATTAATTTCCTTCCTCATTTCCCACAAAATACACTTCGAATTAATCAAATATAATTTGATTAATTATCCATTTCAAAATCTAAAAATAATCTAATCCTCACCACATGTCATTATTCTCCATGTTTTTCCACTATTGAATTAAAAATTCAAATTCAAATCCTCACCCACCATTCGTGGTCCCCACTCACCTAAAATCCTCCACTTATGAATTAAAAATATAATTCAAATCCTCACCCATTCTTCGTGGCCCCCACTCACCTAATATTGCCCACATTTTCAAACCACCCACCTAATCTTGCCCACATTTTCAAACCACCCACTTAATCTTGCCCACATTTTCAAACCATGATTACTTAAATTAATCTAAGTTAATCACTCCCCCAGGCTATAAATACAACCTTACCCCCCCTCTAAACACACGGAGAATAAGCTTTCATGCCATATCTAAGTTCTTGCATCCTTTGAGCAAAGAACATCATTCTGCCTTGTCCTAATGCCAAAATAGCCTCATAATCCTTTTTCCCATCCAAAGCAAAAGTAAGAGGATCGTTGTTGCAGGAAGGTCTTGCTCCGTCTTGAAGAAAAGCACCTACATATCACAAAATCAGGGCTCAATCCAAGTTTCCTAGCCCATTCTGAGGTTTGCTACGGAACGCGAAGGAGGAGGTATGATTATTGGTATTTTACTTCCTTGTATCAGATCCTCCTCACAATAAACATCAAATTATACACCCACATATTTGTGTTAATTACATTATCCTAAGGCTTATAATTTCATCTAACCTCCTCGTAAATCCATTCCATCAACCAAACCACTTTCTTCTATTCTCCACAAGTTTCTTGATGCCCATCTCATCACTCTCCCTCCTCCCACCCCCATTTTGGCATGCCTCCCATGAAACACGTGCCTATCATTGTATTGATGGTCATTCCATTGATTCATGTCCCCAACTTTGCAATATCATTCAATACCTTCTTGATAAGGGGGACATTACGGTTGAGCCTCCATCTCCTGTAATTTCACCTACTAATAATAATCCAATCACTTCACACAAGACTATTCCCAATTCTTCTCCATGTGTCGTGCCTTCCCCATCCAATTATTCATTTCCCACTATATCCTAAATATTGTTTTCACCTTGTGTCTCTTTATCCACTTCACAACCCACATCATCACATGCTTCCACCTTAGACTCCACATCATCATGCTTTCCTAGTATCTCATCATCTACATCATACCCTTCTCAATCTTAATTGTCACATGATTTGGATTTTGACACATTTACATCATCTATATCATCATGTGATTCTATCCTACCCAAAACACCATATAATTCATCACTTGGGTTAATCATATACACCCCACTTTGCACACAACCCATTACTACACCTACATTGTGCTCTTCATCACATATGGTTCCACACATCACTTCACCTATCTTATCGACCTCTTCCACATGCATCTCAATTCCTTCATCATCACTCATTCAAGCACCATTTTTACTACCCACACCTCCATTGCATCCTACCCCATCTATTGTGTTCATTCACACTCCTCTTGCATTTGTTCCTCATCAATTATATCCACTTATTCTTCCATTGTTTCCTTGTAAGTCACCTCTACTTGCTCACATTGCTTCACCGCTTTTGGAGCATTCTTCCACATGCACCTTTTTTCCTCCATCACCACTTTTTTAGGCACCATTTTTATTATCAATGCTTCCTCCTTCATTCACATCATCTATCACAATCACACAACCATTTGTTCTTACACATGTGCTTCACAAGCCTCCTCCACATCTAATTACACCCCATATCATTTCAATTTTCTCCCAAATTCTCATTTGTTTGAAATTCATTCTTACATACCTCTTCATACTCCATGTCATCATCTTATCATCACACCTATTCATCCCAAGACCACACCTACGCTTTTTACAGAAATAAGTATGTTATCCATTCCTCGTCCACCTGATATCATCACTAGCACTAGGATTCATACCAATTTATATTTTCCCATTGACTATATTCATGTCCTCATCCACCTGACATTATTACACATCTTTCACACTCAACACCTTTCTTATTTTTTCCATCCACACATACACATCCTCCATACACCACCATCTTATGACATTTATTTGGAATTTTGGCTTCACTTATCACCCACATCATCCCCTCCACTCCAATTATTTATCTCATCTATCACTTGCTTATGTACATCATGTCCCTTCTTCACCTAGTCCCTATATGGACTAGGGGAATTTCATTTGTCTTCACTACCACATTCTACATGCTCCTTACATTCCACTTCTCTTAATCTAGCCTAGATTTGAAATCTAAAATGAATTTCCACACATTCCATTCTATCACCATTAACACAAACACATACATCTACATAACTAAACATCTTTCAAAAATTAAAATAATATATATCTCAAAAATTACAATAAACAACACTTGTTTATGGATGTTTTTCCACATTTACTCCATGCATTCATATTTTATTCCAATTCTTGGTTCACTACTACACATTTCATTTATAGTTCATTCACATTCCATGTTTTGGTTTGTTTCATAGCTTTTAGTGAACACTTTGATAATCAAGTTTTCATGTTTTGTGAGTCAATAGTCTCTACTATAGTTGTTTAAAATTGGTCTCTCCTCACTTGGTAAAATTAAGAATGACTATTCTCCTAGATATCCACACACTCTTACACATTTAACAACTTGTCTTAAAGACCCTAGGGCATTATTTTTGATGCTTGCCAAAGTTGTCTCCACAATCACTTCCACCCTCCACCAAGCCACTAGTGGTTATAAACCATTTGGAAAACCAAGAGAGCTAAATATCATGTAAAAAACACATAAAAAAAAAAGTAGACAAGGAAAAATTCTAAATTCAAAAAAAAAAACAAAGAGTAATATCAAACACTCTCTCTCAAGGTATTTCCAATATCTCTACTGGGCTATATGACACAAGTAGAGAAATAATGTGACTAGAATCAAATGTATCCCATGTCGGGGCTATGGATGCCTAGCTGAAAGTGAAGTAATGCATGACTTACAATTGCCTTTCATTTCATCTATCATCAATTTCCTGTTTCAATCACACCTACACATTGGCTTGTGTTTTCACTCATTGTCTTACGGGTTTATGCTTCAAGCAAGTAATTAACATTTACATGCACACACAAGTTCTCAATGAGTCATAGGGCTAGTATGTTGCCTTTTGTGGTTTTGAACTTGTTTAAGCCCGTATTTTAGATCACTTATTATCTCTTGTCTCATGTCTTCTTTCTCACCATGTGTTCACTAACACGCTTCTCACAAAACATGTTTATACACACGTTTCTTCTTACGTTACATCATTCCAACCATGTTGCTTTAATATTTATGCTACATCTCTATTAGAATGAACATCATTAGGTATTTTATATCTTCTACACACATTTATGCTCATTTTCATTTTTATGAAATTCACATTTTCAACACCTTTTCATGTCCTTCGCATTACATTGTCCTTTTCTCGTAGTCAATTTTTCTCTTTCATGTCATTTGCATCAACCATATTTGCATGACTCATTCATATGGCATGTTCTCTATCCCATCACCTCTTTTATTAATCCTAACATCATAAATTATTGATCACTCATTCCTCATGCGATCCACAAACCTATGTTGCCGAGTCCCTCCCTCCACCCAACTCACCCCACTCCACTCGTGCTCACCTCAAAGAGTCATGAGAATGACTCACCTACACCTTATCTCCAACTCCCGCCATCAAAATCATAATTCACCCTAAATACATACTACTTCAGCCTTACCCTCCAATCCCTAGCTCTCCGTCCCTTTCTCCCTTCCGAGTCACTATAGTGACCGGGATAACCCACCCCAACCCTACGTAGTCCTCTCCCCACTTAGTGAGCCATCCCCATATCTCTTTGCCATCGCAACCTAGTCCCCTTTAGATGAGTCACACAAGAAACTCAGCTTATCCATGACTCCCCCACATCCCTCGATGAGATCCTCACCCCTTCCACATGCCCCATAATGCGTAAGTCACTCACACGACTCATTTTCACCCCTCCCCTCTACCTCTAACCCCTCTCCAACTCCACCCACTTACTTACACTTTCATCCCCTCTCCACTCCACTCGTGTCCTCATTCCTCTCCCCTCTCCAAACTCCATATTCACCTCCCTCTAGCTGCAAATCATTCAAATTTTGTGGTGAGTTGCTCTTGTAACTTGCCATAAGCTCCAAACCGACACTTCACCAATCCACTAGTCATAAATGTGACTTCTTTCCATGACCCACTTACTCCTTCCCTCCACTCCCGTAAACCCCACAAAATCACTCCCTAGTGTTGAGCTAGCCCACCTATTACTCATTGTGGAAACTCATCCCTTAGGTCTAGCATTCTATAATGCCCCTGACCTATCTACCTCGTATTGTTGCTTGTCGAGTTATTATAGAGAATCAACTTGCTTCCCCACATTATCTCACCCCTCCTCGTGAGTCACCTGTGTGAGTTTCCCAACACCTTGTCATTTACCTCCATGCCCTAACACCCCAAACAAAATCCTCCTCGGTCACTCGATCTCTCCCCACCGATTACACTTCAATTGGCTCCCCACTCAACTCATTCTTTATTCAATCCATACCCTCGACGAGTCACTCGGTTACTCCCTTACTCCTCCCCGACCCACCCATTATGCTCCCAAATCCCATAGCCCACGACTAAGCCCATGCACCTACCTTCCTTCCCTAACTCAAACTCATGAGTTTTTTCACCTTTATCTCCCACCCCGCCTCCAAATCCTCCCCCACCGTTTGGTCGCTACGAAGATGGGCTCAACCAGACACCCACCATAATCCAACTTTACACTCCTTCACACTCCCTCAACCTCCCTCCCACAAGCCTCACCCATTTGAGTGAGTCCTCATACAACTCTCTAGCTTTCCCAACTCACCCTTGGATCCAAAATCAATCGTTAGCCTTAGCCCACTTAATCACCGAGCTCATCGAGTCACTCATGTGACTTGCGAGCTCGCCTCTTAGATCAAATATCAACTCGATGACCCAACTTGCTAGCCTAGCTAATCAACCCAACTCTTCATCCCATCTCGCCATCCTCTGTAGCTCACTGAGTAGCTTTCCACCTCTCTCGCCTAGCTCATCTGCGGAACTCGTTTCCTAGCCTTACCGTGCTTCCCGATCACCTCGCCATGATGTTCACTACCTAGCTCACTCATGCCACTCATGTAACTCATTTCCCCATTTACACAACTCATCACTTCACTCTTGGCCACCTCGATCACTCGTCTTTAACTCACAACCAATCAACTCTAACTCTTTACCCAAAAATTTGAACACTTGCCTACAATTTTGTACATACCCATCACCTTGTTTTCACCTCGCATATGAATGGGGTAATCCTATCATCAATTTTATTTTTCATTCCTTTACTAAGGATCATTTTCTATCATCTTCAATCACCACTTTTCATCCTCGCGTTATGCCAGGGAACCCATGCTTCAAAACTGTCACTTGAGGGGGAATCATGTAAAACCCTTCTCATCAATTCTATGACATCCAATCATCAAATCACCTTAGTAAATTGACTCAATAGTCTCTACCTTGTGAAATTAACCTATCGATCCTTCACGACTCTAGTCAAGTGGCTCATCGATTATATTTTCGTGTTCTTGTCTATCCAGTCAATCATGTAAGCATGTAATTATGGAAACCATTACCATAGGGTTAGATGTTTCCCATCTCATCTTTAGTTTTTATGTTGCATCCTACCTGCTTGTAACACGTAACCTAAAAAGGGGAAAATCGCATATACTAGAAAATACACCTTATGCATAAGGTCTCTTATTCAAAAATACCACAAACATCACAAAACATAAAAATCCCAAAAATAATAAATAATGTCATAAAATTTAAATATAAAATAGTAAATCTCACAAAAATGGGGATAAAAGACACCTCACCACTCATTTACTATCCCTCACTCACTCACATTTAATTCTATCCATCCCGCCTACCCATGTGCATCGCCAATGGCCAATGAACCATATCATTGCACCCATATGTGTCCCACTCCCCTATGCACTCAAAAACTATATAATACCACTCACCCCCTTCATTCCAACCCCTGACTCTTTGTGCACTAAGGCTATACTTGAGTTTTCTTTCTCTTTTGTTCACATGTCTCGGTTTGCAGTCTTAAAAAGTGAGAGTGAAACATAAAGGATAGATATAACTTGTTAAAACACTGTTTTAACAAAATTCCAACACAAGCAAGAATTCACAACCGGGATTGATTTATGATCTCCATGCTATTCTCGGTGAATTGTAATTGTCCTGTGATCTCGAGTCGGAGTTTAGATTCAGATCTGGAAGAGTTTTTACCCACTTTATTCAATGAAAGAAACCATATTGTTTATTCTCTTCAAAATGGAAACATAATCCCATTCTATTTTAAGTAGCATTGATTTGGAGATTTCATATCAACTAATCCATCTTATAGGTGATCCAAATCTAGGTGTACAATAGGGTCATAAGATTCTACATGGTAGGAGGAAATTTGTTCTTCTTGAATGGTAAATCTCATACCATATCTAGCTCTTAAGAGTATGTGAGACCATTCAAAAGACAAATACCCACCCACTTTGGCTGTGAATTCTCTTGATAGGTAAAGGGAAAATAAAGGAGGCAGATCAATGACTGATATATCTTGAGTTATGGTTAATATATTGTGTGCATGTGTACTTTTCTTAAGATAAATTGAATGAAGAAAGAACTACCACCTAAAAATAGTTCTAGAATCTAGCTAAGACAAAGCCTAAGCACCATCAAGATAAAGAGCTAAACAAGATCTATACTAAACATCATAACTTTGAAAACATAAGATCAAAACTAGCATACAATTCAAAATCTCTACTCTCCTAGATTACCGACAAAATGAATGGACCTATTTAGCTCCAAGGGAAATCAAAAATTGCTTGTTTGATCCTCGTTAGCATATGGATTTGCACACATGCAAATGACATGCAACAAAGTGGGAACGAAGTCCCTCCTTAATGAAGGTGAGGCTGCCTTTATTGAAAACCAAAATTGTATTTACATCTGTACATTCAAAATTGCATGTGGGGGGTGTTTTGGGACATCAATGGAAAGAAAAGTGAATGAAGGAAATGGAATGGAATGAAGGAAAGGAATGGGATGGAATAAAGGAAAGGAATGGGATGGAATGAACTGAAAGAACATGTAAGAGTTAGGTAAAAACAGAGCCTAATATTGCATGAAGAAGAAAGATGAATGACCAACACAAATAAAACGGAGTTTGAGTTAGCCAAACAAGAACGTGTAAAAGGGAACACACATGAGCAAGTAGATAATCAGAGCTTGATCACTGTGAACTAGAACAATTGATTAATAATGTTGACAATAAGATCAAAGATAATATTTTCATGCAAGATTAAAACACCTAACATCTAATGACATAAGAACATCAAATGTTACAAGAGACAATGAATGAGACACAAAGTTCGTATTTCATTAACTCCAAAATGTTTTTCACAAAGAACACAAAGTTTCTTCCTGAAACAAAGCTTGCACAAAAGTATTTTCTTCTCCTCTCTCAAAGTCACCTTTACAAATGAGCCCCTCACTTCCTTTTATAACCCAAAATTTGGTTACAAAGTAGTTAGGGTTTTACATGATCATTAAATAAGGCACTTAAGTGACCTTTGAATTTTTCAACCAACTTTTAAAAAGTGACTAAAAATAGAAACCACTTAAGTTAAAAAGTCATTTAAGGAAAAATACATAAATAAAAGAAATGGGTACATGTGGACCCACTTAAATGACTTGGACGCACACGTAGACATCCTAGTCAGCAATGCGCCACCCAGATCAAGACACCTAGGATCAGTGCCTTATCCATTGGGCCAAGAGTCCACCTATCCCGATCGTACGGGAATGAACTCATTGATTGTGCTCTGTAATCCTCCAAATGACAAGAGTGCTGAGCTTGAAACTTGAGCAATTCATCCACCCCTCTGTTTGAGCAATATCCTAGTGTGAGAAAATTTGTCTTCATTCATATTCACATTCACAATTCTCCACATGCTCCGAGTACGTTTCCATGGTGAATTATTCATTTGTCACGAGACCATAGTCATTACACCACCTTGGTTTATCAAAATCCAGCTTCTAGTCTTTTGCCATTGAGAAGATCTCTAAGAGCCAAAATTGTAATTCACCTCCAATGGTATTACAAAACATGGCTTTAACAAACACCCCATGAATAAATATAACCAATTATTTACACTATACATCTGATTTGATGAAGTTGAAAGCATTGTCTAGTTTTGCAAACACTTTCTACAAATTGAATAACCTGACTCTTCCATCTCATTGCACAACCTATATTTTATTGGTTCACTTAACATCATCAATAATCACCAAAAATAACATTTTCCTTGTTTGAAATGATGGAAGCAGTTCTCATATTTCACAACAATCTCAGAAACAAACTCGGTTGTAGTGTGTCATCATGCACACAATTGAAGGTTCTTGTCGAGTCAAATAGTTATTCTAAGAGACATTTTTATCAATCAATATGGCAATGCAAACTTCTCATTTATGTGATAGAGGAATGGTTATTTTACTCATGAACATCATTCAAGAATTTGAATCGAAAAATACCCTATTGTCTTCATGTCGTGGGTAATTGTTAGTGTGATCTATCTCCTCCACAAAAAGTATGAATCATTCTATGGTCTTCATACATAGAATTAAACCAAATTCAAATCATAGCATGGTCTTCATCTATAGGCTTAAACTAACATCTCTGAAAAGAATGGTTTTACCACAATGCTCACGGTTCTTCCTTATTATATAACACTTGTAGTAAGAATGTTTTGGCTTTGCCATAATAAGCACAATTGTACCTTCCAAACGATGAGAAAATACCATTACAAATAAAGACCTAATGCTACCATGATGATGACCCAGTTTCATGCCTATAACATGTCCGTAGATATCCTTAAGATCGATTCTTGGCCAAAGAGCCCCTCGGTATTTTGGCAAGTGCATTCTCGTAATCTCGGCTCCAATCATAACAAGCCATTTTTGGGACCAAGGGAAAGGAAAAAGGTTCTCTTTCATGTTTCCGTCTTTAATCGAAGGAACTCTTCCTATCTCAAGGAAAGATTCCATAGCTGCAACAAATCTTGAGTTGTTTAAGGAGTTCAATACAACTGATTTTACCTCTTGATATGAACAAAAGATGTATCCACATGATAATACTACAAAAGTGGCCAACAATGATGGATTTTGCTTTGTGATGCAAAAACAGATTCCCATCCCCAACAAATCTGCAATATTGCTAATGCACTCTCCTTTAGTAGTCACATCTCTAATGTTTTCTCCTTGGGAAAAAGCTCTGTATATATGAGAGTGAGTCAATGTAGAAGTCACAGTGGAAATATTCTTAGCCAAATTAGTAGCATAGGTAAATGGTAAAAACAAATGAGGAGCTTTCACTGTAGCCAACTCCACAGCAGCACCAAATTCCATAAAGAGATCACTAGTAAACCGAAGCTGCTTCAGATCACAGTCAAACTTTTTACCCTGACGTGCAAAGAGCATCTTACCAATCCGTCCTACCCCATCCTTTAGAACCCGGTTCAGCTACAAAGAACAAAGGATGAGGTGGAGCCTTTTCCAGCAATTCCAACAAAATGAAGCAATGAACGTGTTGTAAAACGCTCATCGCTCCACCAAAGAAGTATTTAAGAGCCCTCCATTGCATGTATGGTGTATATGAAGTTGTGACGCTCTCCGGGTATCCTTCTGGTACCACCCAGGATCTTATAAAGGTGATTAAATCTTGGAAGGGATCATGAGAGGAGTGCAGGAGAGGAAGAGGCAGTGTGGCGTGCTTGTCCTTTCCTTTTCCCACATACATATAATGTTTGCCTTCCTGCACTTCGAAACACAAAACACGTTTCGTGTTGATTTTCAGCAACACGTCCATGTACATGTTCATCACCATCTCCACCCTCCGTATTTCACCGGAGACGCCATATTCACCAGATTCGCACCGAGTGAATGCTTTCTCGCATCATAAACTTGGCGTCCTCCATAGCTTGTGGTGGAGTGCCCCGAGAGCCATGAATATGCTTTCTTCAGGTACCTACACCATACCGCATAATATATATTGGGCTTTCCTTGTTACAAACCTTTATTTCTATCTTTTTTAAAACAAATGCCTCTCTTTCTTTTTTTTCTTGCATGGGAATTTTCGTGGTGCGTGGGTTTTCCTTTTTAATATCTTTTAACTTTACCTAAGACATGGGATCCTCTTTGTATTTTGTCTAACCAATTAATGCTGCTCTTTGTTGTTTTTAAACAAATACCTATGCATTTTTCAGAAATTGTTCTATGTTTCCTTATGTTGGTATTTGTTTAGATTTTGATAAAACCTCCTTGCATGCACAACTGATATTTCTTCCTTCACAATGGCGTGAGTTTCTCTTGCATTATGGGATGTTGACAAAATATTATGTCTTCTTGAAGAAATAAGAAGCAATTGAAAGCTTCGCATGACTTTTTCCAATGGGTTTGATGGAGGAAGTTACAGGAATTAATTTAACTTCCTCTCTTCCCGGGTAGTGGGCTTAAGTGCCAGGGGGAAATGGGGAAAGCAATAGACAATTGCCAATGGGAATGGCAAAGCGGGTTGGCAATCCCCATTCAATTTCCCCATGTGGGAAATTGGGGAATTTCTTGCCTGTTAGCTAATCTAGGATTTGGAAATTGGTGGAGAAAATCCCACGTGCGGGAAAAATGAAGGAAATTGCTAGGAAAGGGGAAATTCGGGCTCGGGAAGCCAGATTGGCTTCTCGGTCAGTTGGAAGCGTAAGCTTACTTCCCGGCATTAAAATTTGTCGAACTTTAATTTATATTTATTTAATTAAATACTTCTTTATTTAAAAATCAATTTTATCAAACAAGAAGCAATTAATTAATTAAATATTAATTAATTATTTTAATGTATTTTAACGTGATTTAAAGCTCCTGGCAGAAGAGTTCTCACCTAAAAGGATGAAACGAAGACCGAAACGATCATAAAAATGGGATGGTAGTCATGAGGGTGATAAAACACATGAAGTAACACTTTTCAAAATTTTCAATTTTTTATTATTTTGAAACAATTTTGCATAAGTCAAAATTGGTTGATAATAGATCCTTAAAGAATGCAAGAATAAGAAGCTTAGCTCTTAACAATGGTGACCTCTCAAGAAAACAAAAGGTAAGCTCTTAATCTCTTTGCTATATGCTTTGCATTTGTTCTCTCAAGAAGTTTAGGTGTAGGTATAAAGGTAGAAGGAGGGCTCCTTATATAGCCCAATGGATAGAGGAAACACTTCATCCCTTTGCATGTGGGATAAAGGTAAAACATGATAAGGAATGGATAAGGTTGCTTTATAAAAGGTAACCTTACTTTAAAAGGGTTTAATTTATGCTTAGCAAGTCATGGGAGTTGGCAGGTGTTTTAATTAATCAAAGGTGATTAACTAATAGGTAGATGTAAGCTTATAGAAGCTAATTAGAGGAATATTAGTACGATTTAGGCTATTAGAAGGATATTAAATCAATTAAATATTGATTTATTGGTTAAATGGAAGGGAAAACTAATTAATTAATAATAATTAATTAGTCTAGGTAGAAGGGGTGACTAATTAATGGAAGGTCATTAATTAAGTTGTTAGTTGGATAGGCGACTTAATCAATTAGCGTATTGTAATTAATTAATGACAATAAGAGGGAATATGAGCGTTATTGACAATATGTCGTCAATTTGTGAGAAAAGGGATAATTAGTGCAATTTAAGTATTTAAATTGCTTGGGTGTAATTATAGGTGTTTACATTTTCCCCTCTTTGGGGTGGCATAAGTGAGGCCACTTCAAAGATAGTAGACAAAAGAAAATTTTGAAGGGATAGAAGAAAAATTAGTAGGAGGGAGAGATGCCCCCTCGAGTGTCGATAGGGTGATGAAGGTAGATGATCGACGATCGAAAATGCGAGAGATAGATAAAAGAATGGGAAGGGCAAGATGCCCATGTGAGACAAAAGATGAGGGTGAGTAGAAAGTGATGTGGAAGAAATATGGAGAAGGGAAGAGAAGAGAGATTAGTCTCTAGCCACTTTGTGTATTGGAAAATTTTTGATGTCATCATATTACCATAAGAGCTACATCATCGGTCCTTATGAAAAATATAAGCATACAACAAAGGTAGGAGGATATGAAAAACCATACTACAAACAATTGTCCATTGCTGAAAATACCAACTCCATGCAACATATAACAATGCAATGCAATACGAGAAGGAAACAAGCTCATCTAACAGGGAAAACAAATACAAACGCACATACCTAACCCAACAACGGTCAAGACAGGTTGTAATTTTTTTGTTATCGAAGTCTTTGAAGAGATCCACAAGTTCGTGATTGACGACAAGGGTTAAAAATGATGCCCCTGAGCAAGGATATATGCAAGGGGAAATGACAATGGACATTTGGTCCAAGTAGAAAGTGTTGTGCACAATGAAACAACACCAGGCAACAAATGTGCCCCAGAGTATAGATGAAGCAAACAACTAGCTTTGTGAATGGTTGTGAATCGGTGATCCGTGAGTTGTATTAATCGGGGAAGATGTGAGACAAACCAGTAGGATATGGAGAAAATACCATGCACAAGACACAAGTTTCAGCCGTAATAAGCAAGCTACCATTTTTGTAGGTTTTTTTTTTTTTTTTTTTTTAAACTTTTTAGGATTTTGTGAAAAATTTTGTCCTGTTTTTGGATTTTTGATATATATATTGTTTTAATTTTCTATTTTCTAAAATGTGGTGGATAGTAGAATAAAATAGAAGAAATAGAACGAAGAGCCTAGGTGCAACAAAAAGTGCCCTAGGTGGAAGAAAGAAGAAACAAGTGACAAAATGTCCTTGTTTAGTGGAAAAGTTAATAAAAAATAATTATTTATGAGTGTGGACAAGAAAAAAAATCACCTAGGAGCAATAAAATTGGCTGAGGGAGAAGAAAGGGGTATTAAACAATAAAAAATGCCCCAATACGGTGAAAAATAAGAGAAAAATAATTATTTAATAAAAATAATTATTCCATGGTGAACAGAGGAGAAAATGGTGACCAAAACAGGGCCTCTGGGCACACTTCCGCGGTGAAAAATGAGTTAATATACCCCACTGGGGGGGGTAAAATCATCACGACCAATTCATTTTAACCGAGCCCTATAGAATTTTTTTACTGTGAGGCTCTAAGAACGATGAGGACAATGGTGATCGCATGAGACCAGGTTAGATGTGCAAATGCACAAGGGGTACCAACGACACGCAAAGACGACCCCTTTATGACCCTTGCTCATTAATTTCGGTCATTAATGCCCTAAATTTAGTGTTTAGCACTAGAAGTCACGTCAACATGCATGCGTGTAGGTGCGGTGTCGGGTTGAGGGCACAGTGTCCATTTGGGGGTGCCCATGCCATAATACACACGCGTGCATGTGGGGGCATGAGTTTCACACACCCATGTGCACACGCACACACAACACATGTGCGTGCATGTGCACATACTTGAAAAGGGGCGCATATGTGAAAAGTGGGGTGCACACACGAAAGGGAGGGCACACACACTTGGGGTACACGCACGTAAGCGTAGGTATAGAAATGATGGTGCATGCACCAAATGTGTGGCACACATGCCAAAAGGGCATGCGAGGCCCTCGAATGAGGGCACAAGCGCCGAAGACAAATGCACACACGTGCACACTCCAAAAAGGAGGCGTACATGCCCAAAATGGCGCGCACATGCCTAAAAGGGTGTGCATGGCATCCCATGCCAACAGAGAGGATAGATAAAAACAATGTCAAAAAGATGAAACTTAGAAGAAATTTTAGGATGTTTGGGTTAACCCTAAAATGATAGATAGATTTTAGAAGAAACATTAGTAACTAACGAATGATTTGATATTTTGCAGAGAGATGATTGCCGGTTTATAGACGCAAGAGTGCCACCCCCAGATAGTAGAGCTAGGGGAGTATGCACCCGATGAGACTAGCATGTTATGACCATAATTCTCGAGGCGGTGGGGCTAGGCCCCGTGTCGTGGATGCCCTCTATTACTTTGGATCATGGCCTCTTCGATCGCGCTAAATTGCCGGCGATGACATAGCGAGAGTCAGTGCTTTAGATTACCTATGGGGGAGATGACAGTGACTCTTGAGGACGTATGGTAGATCCTTCGCGTGTCGATCATAGGCACCTTTATTGAGTACAACTCTGATGCTGGGATGATTAGAGCCGCATGCAATGATCTTTTTGATGTAGATGACATACCACATGACAGTATGACCATAGCTCTACACGAGTGCATTTCTGACCCTACATTGCATCGGGGCCTCTCTACATTATGTCTCTTATCAATGGGTTTTTACTCACTGATAAGACAGGGATGTCATTCCCGAGAGGACTATTACCTTTGGTACACAACATCTTCAGTGGTGAGAGATACTTTGTTGGGGATAGTGTATACTGGCCCACTTATACTGGGATTTGCATTTGATTACATACCATGGTCAGAAGACCATGGGTCCAACTTCTTTACTACAGATTTGGTCATGGGACCATATTGCCATCGACGCCTGTGGGCACTTTGCATGTCCGAGACCCAGAGGAGCCATCTTACATGGCATGGGTAGTAGCGGGTGGTGATGTATGTGGCCACCTTGGTAGCCTATTCAGATATAGGTGAGAGTTCGATGAGCTGCTAGAGATAGATATTATCTGGTGGCCTTACAGACATTTCCAGTGGCCAGAGGATGCCACAGAGCTCAGCGTGTGCTCAGTAGAGCACTATATCATTAGCAGTAGAAGCTACATTATAGATCTATATCGAGTTGGAGGGTGCCAGTGCCAGCTGCACTTGACAGAGTACTGAGGGGTCCCATAACTAGATATTTGGTATTCACGTAGAAATTCGAGAGAGAGGCACACCATAGGGCCTCACATCTGGTGGCTCAATCTAGGGCAAAGTTTTACACGAGATGGTCCCATAGGCATAGGACCCAAAGCATGACAGTGTGGGACCCGGGGACTACAACAGTTATGCAGTTTGGTATGTCACTGTATTACCCTTGACTCACTATCCCGAAGGAGGCACAGGCGGCGAGTGCTTGCCCAATTATAGAGATCTAGCATGGTTCAGAGTATAGAGAGAGAGCAGTGGGGTTGGATCCAAAGGATCCTTTTGATGGCATTCTACATGATGGGTAGGGTGCCTCACAGGCATAAGGACCAAGGCCACAGGGCCCAGTACAGGCACTAGTTCAACCTCCCAGAGCGAGGGTCCTAGAGCAAGGCCAGTCATCCAGATTACCCCTGGGGACCGATCCTGGTGGCACGAGACAACCACACAACCAATGGCGTAGATAGCCATAGTACAACATTAGCTACAGGCCTTAGCCAAGAGAGACACAATGAGAGTAGAGAGGGATGAGGCCCGAGGTTGGTGTGTGACCATGGCAACTGAGCATGATTAGGCCCGGACCCATATTGTCACATTACTATCAGAGCAAGATCAGGATCGGGCCTAGGCTGGCCTAGGAGATGACAGAGCGGCATGGCAGAGTCAGATGCGAGAGTCAGCCACACAGGGGGCTCAGATATTGAGCCTCCTACACCAGTCCCAGACTCAGGTGCGGATGATCATTGCTCAGAGGGATCATGTATACAAAGGTTCACAAGGCCTTCTTGCATAGAGGATCAGGGCATGAGCCAAGGTGCAGACTATTACAACAAAGAGAGATCGAGAGGCTGCCTCCTTGAGATAGGATGAGGTTGATTTATGCAGAGTGACAGGTGAGCGCAATGTTTCCCTACAGGTAGCCCTTGCCTCTAGAGATATCGACTTGATATGGGATGCTTACGAGGCTCGGTGGTGAGGATTTATTTTATAGATCTGCCTACTTGGGGGTAGTTCCCTGAGAGCAAGCAAGTGGTACTGTCTCGATAGTCGAAATGAGCACGACGAGGTTCCAGTCACGAGAGATCGTGCCACTCGATGAGATCAGTTAGGCAACCTTTGCCAGAGCAGCTGGCTGGATAGGGGCCGTCTTAGCCACCATTGTTCCGTCGACCGGATAGACGGACTGGAGTCTCGCGAAGGTGAGAGCTGTGGTTGAGCTCTACCTTCTTTTTGTTATATAGATTGTTTGTATACATGCCTCTTATGAAGGCTAGATTCCAATGTATAGCTTTGTATACCATTATTTTGATGATGCCTCGTGATGAAGGCTTGATTCTTTCTGATGCATGCCCCTTTTTGATGGCACATTGTATTCGATGATGTATTATTTTGAGTACCGACCTAACATAGTTTATACTTGTATATATATATGGACATTTTGATGTATCATTTTTGTATGCCTTAGCTGAAGGCATTTTTGATATAGAGCAGTTTTGATACATGCCTCTGATGAAGGATTTTATTCTGTTATAGATGTATCACTCTTTTGTATGCCTCAGATGAAGGCTTTTATGATGCACTTCCGTGATGTATATTCATTTTTGACATAGATATACCATACATGTATGATTTGGACATTTGTGACATGACATATGTATATACGAGATGGACACTTGTTTATTATTTCTCATGGATAGATAGATGTGTTTATGATGTATTCTGATTTGATTTGACATGTATATGTATCATGATCTTGTTGATGTATCACATGTGTTTTTATTTCTAGATGATGTGATCTTGTAGAATATATCAAATGTGTTTTGTTTATGAGATGTGCCAGACTTAGTGGATGGGATGATATGATGATAAGGGTGTGGGGGATAGATTTTGATATTTGCGATCCCTCTTGCCCCCATTTGATGATACGATATGTGATGATTAGCTTAGCATTCATGTATGATGTATACTTAGCTTTTTCTTGATATATGATGTATAGATGATGTTAGATGTGATGATAATGATGGTAATGTGATGTTGTGATAACAAAACAATGCACATGTAATAAACACAATCAAATGCTAAGAAAGAACACAATGAATTAACACAATACACCATGATTCACTAGCACACAAAAACACACCTCAATACGCACAAGCAAGAATAAATCTAATCTAAGCAAGAAAAGATGAATCCTAACAAAGTATGCCCAAGTAACAAACAACCCAAAAGCAAAAACATAAAACAAATATACAAGCATGTTATCTGCGAGAATGTGAGGGCCATTTTGCGATAACCATACCAAAATTTTGTTTTGGTCCCCTGAAGAAGTCTGATAACGTTCAAAATGGCCTAAAACTCCCTTTCAAAATCAAGTTTTTAAGAACTTAGCCATTTTTAGCTTCTTTAGAGCCGGTGCAGTTTTTGGGGTGTCAACATTCCAAAAATTGCACCTTTTTGAACTGGGCGCAAGAAATGGTGTGTCGACATCATAAAATGTGCACCCTTAGAAAACCCTTTGGCACAGAAATGACATGTCAACATCATTAAACATGCACCAAGTATGTGCGCTAAGGCACTAAAATTATCATGTCAACACCAAAAATGTGTGTGCTTAAGGCGCTGGAAGAGTGGTGTCGACATCAATGAAGCTGTGCTAAGGTGCCCTTTTTGTCATGTTGACACTCTCAAAGCTATGCCAAAGAAAGTTGGTGAAATAATTAATGCCAGGTTTTCTATAAATAGGCGCTCAACACCTGTCATTTTCACGAATTGAAAATTGTGAAAAGTATTTCTTTCTGCACCTGTCAGTTGTCCTTGTCACCCCCGCATGCCGTTTTTTGAGCTTATGGACCCCAATGTCGTCCTTCATCCTTTATAAAACCGGGTAAGTGGATTTTATCATTCTTGTTATTGTTTGTGGTTTTTATTTCTTAGTTATTGTTAGGTTTTAGGGTTTTTATAAACCAAAAGATCAAATCTAAAATGAAAAACCTAACAATCCATAACCATCTGAAAGCCCCTTTTCCTCTCCTTCCAGATCGAAAATTCTGGAAGGCCCCTACCTCTAAAAAAACCTAAGGCCTTTTCCCTGCTTATTATCTTGTTGCAAAACCTCTCTTTACCATTTGAAAAAACCAAAAAGAGAGAAGAAATCTAGTAAATTGCAAAGAAATCACTAAAAACCTCGGCGCACTATTTTTACATGTTACAACCCTCACAGTTGTGCCTTGGCGCACTGTCCTCGCTTGCAACATATCCCGACTTACACCCAATATAATAACACTTAGAAAATTTTGTAAGGGCGCAGTACATCCTACACAACATCAACATTTGATGTTGTGTGTTGTAAATCCATGCCAAGCACTTTCCCCTTTGGCGCATTGATTTCCTTTGCAATATATTCCAAAATTGTGCCTTGGGCGCACTTAAAATCTATGTAACACAGAATTTTTCTGCGCCCCACTAAAGTAAATTTCCTAAGGTGCAGGTGCACATTCCTTGACATCAACATCTGCATGTTGTGTGTTACAAAACTACGCCCCGTGCTTTTTCCCTTGGCGCCGCCTTCTATCATGCAACACCCCTCAAAAGTGCGCCCTTTCTAACCTAAGCGCAACTTTTCTCCTATCAACACTGGCGCACCTTTTTCCATGTCAACATCCTCAAAAGTGTGCCCAACATTTTTAAGCCTCTACAGTATGCTATGAACCTGTGCCTTGCGCCCTAAGCCTTATAATTACTCATTCTTTTTCTAAGCTTTCATTATGAATAACATGACGGTTGACATGGATCTTCTGTGTTGGACCTCCTTGATCCTTCTTGCAGAACAACAACAACCATCCTCGAGCTCACACATGTCTTCGTCAAGGAAAAAAATCCAACCAAGTCTACGGAAAAGTAAAGTTGACAAAACAAGAGATGAAGTACAAAAATCGAGAGTCGGGATGCCCGACTCATACGCGAAAGTGATCTTGACATCGAGACTCCGAGCTAGGACATATTGATATGGAAGACTTGGGTGAGAACAACCGGCCTAGCTACTAGTGGCCCATGGATGAACAAACTAGTGGGCGCGAGTTGCACATTGTATTTGAAGGATGCCAGTAAGTGCTGTGAACAATGAATTTATCATGTTGGTTTCCCGTTGCTACAACAAAGACACAAGATGTGTCGAAGATAAGGAGGGAAAGACGATCTTTAACCTAACATCTCGTCATTTTGAAATAACCCTAGGCATTCCTCATCACAGGCAATATGTCGCCATAAGCCTAGAAGACTGCAAGAAGGCATGGGATGAAAATGAGGACAAATGCATGCAAATGATGAATGAGCTCTATCTCAAGAACAAAAGCCGGTGAGTAGATGGCCACAAACCATCCACCATAGTGACTTCAATGAGGAACTGAGTGATACAATCACCTTCTGAACAGAGTATTTGGGCTTCCTGATGCCCATTATTTCCATAAATGGATGCTGAGGTACTTAGAGACCATGAGAAAGAATGTGCCTGATCAACATTTTGGCTAGGGTGAAATCATCAGTGACACCATCTCCCAACAACTCCAACAGGTCCTCACAACTGGGAAGTTCTATATGAATTCCTACGTTGTATACGTTGCAGCATCAATGAGAGATTTCGCAGGCCTGGCTCGAAATGGGGTATGGCCCCAGGTCAAAATATATGAATACTACCCAGAGCTAAAGCTCGAGAACAACATCCCCCAGTTCTCTAAAGTCAATGACACCTTCTTTTATGAGGTGATCTTGTTTGCTAAGACCAAACATGAGACATGGTCGAACTAGCCTGAGTGTGATCACTATCACAAAGAAGTGGGGAGCATTGTTCACGTAGTTTCCCACATTCACTTATCTCAGGGTGGTGAATTTTGAAGGTGAACCGAAAAAGCTACCAAGGTATGTAGGGCCCAAGCTGATTCTCTTGGAGTTATCAAGGCAACTGATCACTTACCATGAGTGGTGTATGAAGAGAAAGAAATGAGGAACTCCATTCCTCCTTACAGTTGGTCAATACACCTGCACCACACTTGCCAAAGCTTAGGAGATGTATGCTGAGATTGAATTGCTAAATTTAAAGCACAAATTCCCAGCAAGGCCTACCTTCGATTGCTAGAGTTGCCTCCCAAGGGCCAAAATTGATCCCATCCATGTCCTTGAGATCGAGGACATCTACATCAACTTGACACATGAAATAGATATCAGGCGAAAGGATCACTCCCGGCTGGCTCTGGAGGAAATTGTTTATTATGGCGTAGCCATCATTCCAAAAGGATTCCAAGAGCCTAATCAAGAAATTGATCAAGTTTACCTTGACACGGATGGGGACGATTGGTCATTCGCAGAGATCGATAGAGCCAAGGCACCAAAGACCATTCAGAAAGGGTCAAGCCCACGTTACAGTGCACTTGAGCATTGGTGCAAACAGAATGGTATCACCTACCTCGGGGTAGATTTCACTACTTCTCCTTCAGGAAGAGCACCTCCAAGGCCAGCCCAGTGCCGAAGGAAAAGGAAAGGATAAGGAGGGAGAACCAAGCAAACAAGAAGAAACTCCCAAATCCCTCCTACTACTTCTAAGAAGTAAGTGGTCGACCTGGTGTCTCTAGGTAAAGAAGAAGAGACCACCAAAGTTTCAATGGATACATCCACTCAGGATGTGGTCATAGCTACAACTACTAAGGTACCCACCATTCCTTCTTCCACTCCTTCTCCTCCCCCTGTCATTGAAGCATCTATTCCATGGATGTGTCTTCTTCTCTCCCTTCCTCCCTTCCATCTCCCACCTCTTCCATCTTCTCCTCTCTCGTGGATCTATCACCTAGTGTTCCCTCCATCCCATTATAGATCCCTTCGCCTCCATGACCTTTTCTTCTCTGTACTAACTCCATGCCCTACAAGCAGTAGTGCATTGGACTCCTTATCGATTCCACCACTAAGTGTCTCAATGTTCTTCCTTGCGGCCTCTTCAGTTGCTTCCCCTTTCACCCCGTTTCTTCTTCTATTCCCTCTACTCCCTCTCCCATAAGTCCAAGCTGGATCTCTAACCATTTGGGTCAACACAAGAGAAAGGTTCCCATAGCACCCATGGACTTCTATGTCATTCCGAAGAAGGGACCCAAGAAGCAAAAAGCTATAACTCGCTTCTCTAAGAGCACTTTGGGAGAGAGAGTCATGGAGATTGCATATCCGGATCCCACCAAAGAGAAGAAAGATCTGTCTCCTACAGAATTTACAGTGACCCAAGTCATGATGGGAACCTCATCTGAGAGCCTGCAAGGAGAGGCCTTGTCTATAGTAGATGCCCTCTGCAAGAAACTTCAAGAAGCAAAGGAGGAGAAGAGAATACTCAAGGAACAAAACAAACATCTTCTCCAAGCATTGCAAAGAATGGGCAATGCACCTCCTATGATTGCGCCGCCAGCCTCTTTGAAGTTCTCAGTCAGGACAAGATAAATGAATACGCCAAGATTGGCGAACAAGGCGCGGCAGTATCCTCCTGGATAGAGCGAATCCTTAGAGATAGTGAGGAAATGATCAAGAAGTTCACAAGATACTCTACCAGGGATATAGATCGGGAAAATAAAGAGCCACAAGCAAGAGTGGCAGATCCCTCTCCGAGGATGTGGATAATGCTAGATTACAACACAAAACATTCCAAGCAATGGCTAACTATTTTACCGATGACCTATTAAAGGTCAAGCATCATTGATCACCCGCGATAACATAACAAAGCTCTCATCACTTTAGATTACTTCGTGTTGATCAAATGAAATATATCTGGAGAGGATAGATAAAATCAAGGATGAAGCCTGGATGTAAAATACAACATGGAGCAGATAGTTTCAAAGATGTCTCCAGGAATGCTCAATGAGTCGTTCACCTTGAGGGAGGCAGACGATATAATCCAGCTCTTCAAGGCTATCGCAACCCAAGGTTTAGCACTAGAGGTCACTTTTGACCGAGAATCAATCAATAACCTTCTGGATTTTTGTGATTTCATTGGATTCTTGATTGATGCATGCGAAGAGTACATCGGGCTACCTGACAAGCTCAAGACTGAAAAAGAAACTTGCAAAGTTATTGGTGACCATTTCAAGGGTCTAGATCATAATCAACTTCAGACGATGATCAACAAGTTCATGGAATACCGAGCTCAGTGTCACATAGCCTCTCTTGATCAGAAGCAAGACACTCTATTTAAGAAAAGGATGATGAGGAGTAGTTTCTCCTCTTGTGTATGCTTTGATCATTTTTGTAAAAATATTTAAAAGTATGTTGGCATTTATGATGACATCATCCATGTTGCATCATGGGATGTTGCCATCCAAAAACTTGCCCAAAGTCAACTTTTGACTTTTTAGATATTTTGTAAATATCTTGTAAGATATTTTGTAAATAGTGGTTGGTTGTTTTTGTCTTCTTCCTCCTTCTTCTATAAATACTGGAATACTTGTTGTATTCCAGGTGGACATTTTTTTATGAGAAAAGAAGTGAGGAGAGAAAGACTTTGTGCTTCCTTGTAACAGAAGAAATATTAATATATATGTTCAGACTTTGTGCTCAATATATGTGTTATTTACATCAGATCTTTCTTAAGTTAGATCTATGTTTCTATTTTGTTGGATTCATTCTTATTATTGTCATATGTTCATCAGTATTGATTTATTTGTTTATGCAAGTAAGTTTGGCTCTGTTTACTACCAGCCCAAAGCATAAACCTTCTGACCTTTCTGTCTTGGAATTCATTTCTTTTCTTCCTTTAGATCTACCTTCCTCTGTTCCTTCCCTCTTAAATTTTTGTTCGCATTAGAACTACCCTTTACTTTGGGGATGAGATCCCAAACCCCCAAAGTTAGAATAGTGTAATATTTGCATAGATTCCTGCTTGATAGAATAGCAAAAACTAGTTTTTCTTTCTTTGTCTCAAGAGGGGCTATGCCCCACACTGCTGGGCTTGTTTCCCCACGACTTGCCTAAGCGATAGATTTTCAAACCAATAGTTTTTGCGACTCTGGGGATCAAACTAGGAAATAATTTAAAAAACTATAAAAATCACTACCAGATTGTAAATTTTAACCCTTTGTTAAAAATCAAAATTTTTGCAGAAGTGATCAAAACTAAAAATTTCCTTATACAAATCCATAGATCTGGACCAAATAGGAGCTTTTAGTTCACTGAAGTTTTTACAAAAACTTGTATATTTTAGAAGATGTGAGATTCTGACATTTTATGATATTTTCAAAACCTTGCAAAATTTAGGTCGAAGATCTGAAAATCAGCTTTCTAAATTAACCCACTTTTTATCCTTGTTAATCTTTGATAGAAAACCGCAATTAGTTTTTATTAAAGAGGATAAATATTAAATATTAAAAAAGTACATGCTGCTGATTTTTGCCAGAAAAATCAGAAAATCAGCAAGTACAAGAAAAATATTGTTGTAAATCTACTCTTAATTGTTGCAGATCTGAATGGCTATGTTGGCAGTGGATGAACAATTTACTCATAGCAGAAGAGCTCATGGAGAAGTTGATCCAACTTTTGATCTACTTCAAAGGCACAATTTCAATATCACTCCAGCATGATTCACATCACTAAGCTCAGTGGATCGATCAGCCAGAAGTGCCTCGCCTCCACGAAAGAGCTGGATTTCATAGGGTGCCTTGACATCAATTTGTAGTGCTCTTTTGCTAAGCGGAACCACACTCCTTGCTCATGTTCTTTTTCCCACTTTTCAAATGGAAATAAATCTACCTGTACCATGGGGAAATGCCATGGGTCCTTTAGCACTACCACATCCAGTCAACCCCTCCCTCATGGAAATCGCAAGAATTTCCCAAAATTTGATGGGAGTGAAAATCAAAGCATAGACATGCATAATGCTTGTGTTTATTATGTCATGCGGTTTCTGGATGTGACTCATAAGGACATATCTTCGTGCATCTCTTTCTCAAGACCTTATAAGGGCTGCATTGGAGTGGTTCCATCATTTACCAGCTAGATCCATCACCAGTTAGGCCACATTACGGACTACATTTGAAGACAGATATAAGCCTTCAGAAGATGTATTTGCATTATTGTCACAAATCACTCACATGAAGAAGGAAGCCAATGAAACCATGCACGATTTTATCACCCGATTCAATTCACTAATCAACCGTGTGTCGCTTGCCATGATGCCAACATTAGAAAATCAAAAGTGTTTCTTTATGAACATAATGAGTTCGAAGTAAGTTTCTTACTTTTACAGAAAGATACCCACCTTGGTCCTTGCTTAGGCTATGGCCATTTGGATAGAGGACAACCTTCTTATATCCAATGAGTTAAGATGAGAGCCCTCAAAGTCAAAGGCTTCAACTTCTTCTTAGGCTACCTTATCGGACCCAACATTCCGAGAAGATGGCCAATGACTTGCTCTCATTAAAGAAGCAATTGGCTCAAACATCGTCTACTACTCCGTACCGGATATCCCATGGAGGAACTTCATTCCCAACAATGCACCTCAAAGGCCATGTTTTCCCATCGCTTCTCCAAGGTTAGTAATTGAGGCCCCTCGATTAATGCTTTGGTTGAAATCGAGGCGAGATGATCCAAATTACGAAGAACCTTTGTCATGCAAGACGAAGATGATCAAGATGTCGGTGAACCGACTGGCGACTCTACTATCAAATATATGGAATTTGAAGATGAGGAATTTGATGAAGAAGAGGGTACCCAAGGGTATGTGAGTGGACAATCATATGTAATTTTCACTTTCTCGCAAGGAAAAGATGTAAAGGTTGCTGCTGAAAAACAAAAGGAAAAGGCAGTGGTAGCTCCACCACCAATGATTGTAAAAGAGGTAATCCCCTTCCTACTCAACCGCATGTTAAACCTTTTTGTACAGAAATATTTTCCTCCTATTTCTCCTCCAATTCAACCTTCTTCCAATTCCATGAAGACCAGTAATCCTCCTCCAAAAACGTGAAACGAAGGATTCATTCCTTCGTTAGCACAACCCTTGGTCACATTTGATATAATTGATCATGCTAAAAGACCAAGATCCAGATGTCTAAGGTTGAGTACCTTCAGTCCAACCCAGAGCAACTCATAAGATTAACTAAGTATATCCAAGACTAGGCTGCTACCCTTCCTCCCATTTCCCCAAAAGGAATTCTTCCCACGCCTCCTACGTCTCACGTAAATGTTGCCTCAACTTCTGTGTCGGGGAAAATCGAGCCTTTTTACCTATCTCTCCTGATCAATGGTCATAAAGTAAGTAACTATATAATTGATTCTAGAGCTTCTGACAATGTTATGCCAGCAAAGGTCACCCATGCTTACCAAACCTTTTGGCGAGATGCTACTCTATGGAAACCAAAACAAGTACCATTGATTGGTCAGATCAAGGATGCGCAGTTTGCATTCGTGGAATTTCCTGAGAAAAGGGTAAAAATGACTATTCTCATAGCTGATATTCCAGCAGCCTACAGAATACTGCTAGGGAGGAGCTTCTGTAAAGAAGTCGGTGGGGAAATTCATATGGACTGGTCCAAAGCCAGGATTCCTGTCAAAGGAGTGATGCAAACGTTGGAACAAAATCACAAAAGAAATATCTAGTCACCAACTTTGATGACCCCAAGGCTCAGATTCTCTTCGAATCGTCAAGGATGGGAAACTATTTCTTGTCCACCGACTTAGATAGAATGGACATTCTCATCCAAAAAGAGGACCTCAACAAAGTGTGGATGTTGTAGTTTGATGGCAGTTGTGCAACAAGTGGATACGTCTTTGAGGCTGTTCTAATATCTATTAGAGAGGAGATTTTCCCTTTTTCTTTCAAGTTGCGGTTCTTCAATATGGATAATACTACAGTATGAATCCTTATTACTTGGTATGCAAGATGAAAAGAAGGGAATAAAAAATCTAAAAGTACAAGGTGATGTTGAGCTAATTGTCAATCAAGTAAAAGGGATATACCAAGTAAAGAATGACCGGCTCAGACACTACCACAATGCGGTATGGGATAGCATCGAGGAATTTGATGCTTTCTCAATCAAAGTAGTTCCGCGAGCTCAAAATGACATGGCTGATTCATTGGCCATCTCAGCATCTCTCATGCTTCCTCACCTAGGGTTAAAAATAGATACATATACCATTGAGGTGGTTTTCCGCCCAAGTGTGCCAGATAATTCACAGACTTTGGCAAGTGTTCAATGATGACAACCAACTTATCACTTTTTTGGAGAAAGCTGACAATTTTAAAGAACTTCATTTCGACAGATCAACTTCTCGCATGTCGTGAGTCTCTCACCGGTCAAGCACATGAATCTAAAAAGAAATAGTGATTCAGCTCAAAGGAAACAAGATCCCGAAAGGTTTAGTTTCCTTAGAACGATTATTTGATAATCATGACTATTTTGTTAAGAAAAGCGATAGGATAATCCTTCCTCTTCTCCGAAATTGAATCCGTCAATCTGGGTATTGTGGAACATCCTCATTCTATGAACATCGAGAAGTGTTGTATGCCTTTGAAGAAAAGTGAAAATTCGTTAAGTTAATCAAAAGTATATGGATTTATTAGCATGGTCTTATGTTGATATGAAGTCCTTCAAGCCAAAGGACATTTGACACGATATCCTTCTCAAGGATGACGTCAAGCCGTTCCATCAAAAGCAAAGGCATTACAACCCCAAAGTCTCAAGTACCATCTAGGCTGAAATACGAGAAGATGCTTGGATGCAAGAATTATTTTCCAATTCATCACAATTACTGGGTTGCAAATATTTTGCCCGTGCGTAAGAAGAAGAATGGTGAGATATGCATATGCGTGGACTTTCGTAATTTGAACCAGTCATCCTTAAAGCATAACTATCCACTGCCAATAATGGATCAAGTACTACAGTGCAGAATGGCGGTTCATAAATGCTGTCTATGCTAGATGGTTTTTTAGGGTTACTATCAAATTCAAGTTACGCCTGAAGATCAGTTCAAAACAACATTCACAACTCCTTGGGGTACCTTCGCCTATAGCAGGATGTCATTCGGTTTAATCAACGCTGGTGCCACCTTCCAACGAGTAATGGAATTTGCATTCAAAGATATGATGGGAAAGGTTATCATAGTTTACATAGATGACCTGACCGTGTTCTCCAAAAAATGAAGCAATCACTGTGATCATTTAGAGCAAGTCTTGATCGAGATGCGAGAGCACGGGATTTCGTTAAATCCCAAGAAGTCAATTTTCGGGTCACTAAAGGAAATCTGCTAGGACATGTCATCAGCAGAGAGGGAACTAAGATAGATGTCGAAAGAGTCAAGGCTATTCAGAGCCTCACTTTGCCTACAAGCAAGACTAGTGTTCACTCTTTCTTCGGAAAGGTAAATTTTCTTAGGTGATTTGTTCTTGATTTTGCTGAGAAGACTTGTCATATATCTAATATGATGAAAGGTTCCCAAACATTCTAATGGAGTGAGGAAGGCAAGGCATCATTTGAAGATATAAAGACCTCCGTCACTCATGCTCCTATTCTGGTATGCCTTGACTTCAGCAAAGACTTCATCATGTACAATTATGCATCTGCGCATACTGTATCAACTATCTTGATGCAAAATAACTTTGAGGATATTGAATCCCCGATTGCTTTCATGAGTTCTCCTCTTAAGCCTCATGAACTAAAGATGTCATAGTTGGAAAAACATGCTTTCACTGTGCTAAAAGCAGTCAAAAGTTTCCGCTACTACATTCTAAATTCTCATATAGTAATCGGTTCTAGACACGGTACATTAAGTCTATCCTGACTCAACAGGAGTTAGGGAGCTTACGAGGGAATTGGATCGCAAAGGTCGAAGAATACGATCTAGACATCAAACCGACCAAGTTGGTAAGGGGTAAGGGCCTGTGTTAGCTAATGGCTGAAAATAAAGACTCAGAGGTACTTGAAGAGAAAGCGATCACATTGATGGAGAACAAAATGAACTGGAGAAAGTGGATTCTTTGCCCATGGTTCTATTTGTTGCGACCAACGATGAATGGTATTCTGACATCGCATTCTTTCTCACCTATGGAGAGTGCCCAACTCACCTAACCACTAAGGAAAAGTGAGTGGTAAAGCTCAGAGCCGCAAGATATGTCATATGGGATGATGGATTGTACAAATGCAGAATTGATGGTGTTTTTCTACGATGTGTTGATAAGCCACAATAGATAAAATTGTTGGAGAGTTTTCATGACTCAGCCTGCGGTGGTCACTTCTCCTCATCCATGACAACACATAAAATCATTCGGGCCAAGTACTACTTTGGTTGATGCTATTTTAGGATGTAGCTACCTGGGTAGCGAAATGTGAACTTTGCCAACAGTTGTTGCAAACCAAAGCTGGCTGCATTTCCCCTCAGGCCCATCATCATCGACAAACCATTCAAGACAATGGGGAATTGATTTCATTAGAGCACTCAATCCTCAATCAAGTGTTGGACATAGTTACATCCTAACAATAATGGATTACTTCATGAAATGGGTGGAGGCCATACATCAAGCATGCCACTTCTGAAGTTGTTTGCAACTTCATCAAAGAGAATATTATTATGAGATTTGGCATTCCACACAAAATCGTTGCTGATAACGCTTCCAAATTCTCTTCATGGGAAGTTATTGGTTTTGTTATGGATACATAATAACCTTGGCTCATGCTTCTGATTACTATCCTCAGGGAAATGGTCAGGTAGAATCTAGCAACAAGAACCTAATGACTATCATACGGAAGCTAGTTGATGAGAACTAGTGGTCCTGGCATAAATCATTGTACGATGCTTTGTGGGTGGATCATATCACTCCAAAGAGATCTCTCGGCATGTCACCTTTCCAGGTGTTGTATGGGACCAATGCGCCAAGTATATGCGCTAAGGTGTTAAAATTATCATGTCAACATCGAAAAATGTGTGCTTAGGCGCTTTGTGAAGTGGTGTCGACATTAATGAAGCTGCGCCAAAGAAAGTTGGTGAAATAATTAATGCCAAGGGTTTTCTATAAATAGGCGCTCAACACCTGTCATTTTCATGAATTGAAAATTGTGAAAAGTATTTCTCTGTGCTTGTCAGCTATCCTTGTCACCCCCGCGTGTCGTTTTTCAAGCTTGTGGACCCCAACGTCGTCCTTCGTCCTTTATAAAACCGGGTAAGTGGCTTTTATCATTCTTGTTATTGTTTGTGGTTTTTGTTTCTTGGTTATTGTTAGGTTTTAGGGTTGTTATAAACCAAAAGATCAAATCTAAAATGAAAAACCTAACAATCCATAACCATCTGGAAGCCCCTTTTCCTCTCCTTCTAGATGTAAATCTGGAAGGCCCTGCCCTCTGAAAAAACCTAAGGCCTTTTCCTTGCTTATTATCTTGTTGCAAAACCTCTCTTTACCATTTGAAAAAACCAAAAAAAGAGAAAGAAATCTAGGAAATTGCAAAGAAATCACTAAAAACCTCGGTGCACTATTTTTTTACATGTTCTGACCCTCATAGTTGCACCTTGGCGCACTTTGCCCTCACTTGTAACATATCACGACTGTGCCAAGTATAATAACACTTAGAAACTTTTGTAAGGCGTAGGCGCATCCTATATAACATCAACATTCGATGTTGCGTGTTGTAAAACTGCACAAACACTTTCCCATTTGGCACGTTGATTTCCTTTGCAACATATTCCAAAATTGTGCCTTGGGCACACTTAAAATCCATGTAACACAGACTTTTCCTGCGCCCCACTAAAGTAAATTTCCTAAGGCGCAGGTGCACATTCCTTGACATCAACATCTACATGTTGTGTGTTACAAAATTGTGCCCCACACTTTTTCCTTAGCAAAACTTCGTCATACAACACCCCACAAAAGTGTGCCCTTTCTAAACTAAGCGTAACTTTTCTCCTGTCAACACTGGCACACCTTTTTCCATGTCAACATCCTCAAAAGTGTGCCCAACATTTTTAAGCCTCTATAGCATGCTATGAACTTGTGCCTTGCGCCCTAAGCCTTATAATTACTCATTCTTCTTTCTGCAAGCTTTCATTATGGATAACATGATGGTTGACATGGATCTTCTATGTTGGACCTCCTTGATCCTTCTTGCAGAACAACAACAGCCATCCTTGAGCTCACACATGTCTTTGTCAAGCAAAAAGCCAACCAAGTCTAAAGGAAAAGTAAAGTTGAAAAAACAAGAGATGAAGTACAAATATAAGAGAGTCAGGATGCCTGACTCATACGTAGAAAGTGATCTCGACATCAGAGACTCCGAGCTAGGACATATTGATATGGAAGACTTCTGGCGAGAACCAACCGGCTACTAGTGGCCCATGGATGAACAAACTAGTGGGCAGTGAGTTGCACATTGTAGCTGGGCTGCCAATAAGTGCTGTGAATAATGAATTTATCATGTTGGTTACCCGTTGCTACAACAAAGACACAAGATGTGTCAAAGATGAGGAGGAAAAGACGATCTTCACCCAATGAGCTCGTCATTTTGAAATAACCCTGGGCATTCCTCATCACAGGCAATATGTCACCATAAGCCTAGAAGACTGCAAGAAGGCATGGGACGACAATGAGGACAAATGCATGCAAATGATGAACGAGCTCTATCTCAAGAACAAAAAGCCGGTGGTGAGCAGATGGCCATAGACCATCCACCGCAGTGACTTCAATGAGGAACTGAGTGATACAATCACCTTCCTGAATAGAGTATTTGGGCTTCCTGATGCCCATTATTTCCATAAATGGATGCTGAGGTACTTAGAGACCATGAGAAAGAATGTTCTGATCAACATTTTGGTTGGGGTGAAATCATCAGTGACACCATCTCCCAACAACTCCAACAGGTCCTCACAACTGGGAGGTTCTATATGAATTCCTACGTTGTATACACTGCAGCATCAGCGAGAGATTTTGCAGGCCTAGCTCGAAATGGGGTATGGCCCCAGGTCAAAATATATGAATACTACCCAAAGTTAAAGCTCAAGAATAACATCCCCCATTTCTCTAAAGTCAATGATGCCTTCCTTTATGAGGTGATCTGTTTGCTAAGGCCAAACATGAGACATGGTCAAACTAGCCTGAGTGTGATCACTGTCACAAAGAAGTGGGGAGCATTGTTCACGTAGTTTCCCACATTCACTTATCTTAGGGTGGTGAATTTCGAAGGTGAACCGAAAAAGCTACCAAGGTATGTAGGGCCCAAGCTGATCCTCTTGGAGTTGTCAAGGCAATTGATCACTTACCATGAGAGGTGCATGAAGAGAAAGAAAGGAGGAACTCCATTCCCCCTTACAGTTGGCTGATACACCTGCACCACACTTGCCAAAGCTCGAGAGATGTATGCTAAGCTTGAATTGCTGAATTTGAAGCACAACTTCCCAACAAGGCCTACCTTCGATTGGCGAGTTGCCTCCCAAGGGCCAAAATTGATCCCATCCATGTCCTTGAGATCGAGGACATCTACATCGACCTGACACATGAAATATATATTAGGAAAAAGGATCACTCCCTATTGGCTCTAGAGGAAATCATTCATTATGGTGTAGCCATCATTCCAAAAGGATTCCAAGAGCCTGATCAAGAAATTGATCAAGTTTACCTTGACATAGATGGGGATGATTAGCCGTTTGCGTAGAGATCGATAGAGCCAAGGCACCAAAGACCATTCGGAAAGGGTCAAGCCCACGTTGTAGCGCACCGAGCATTGGTGCAAACAAAATGGTCTCACCTACCTTGGGGTAGATTTCACTACTTCTCCTTCAGGAAGAGCACCTCCAAGGCCAGCCCAGTGCTGAAAGGAAAAGGAAAAGATAAGGAGGGAGAACCAAGAAAACAGGAAGAAACTCTTGAAATCCCTCCTACTACTTCTGAGAAGCAAGTGGTCGACCTGGTGTCTCCAGGTAAAGAAGAAGAGACCACCGAAGTTTCAATGGATACATCCACTCAGGATGTGGTCACAACTACAACTACTAAGGTACCCACCATTCCTTCTTCCACTCCTTCTCCTCCCCCTGTCATTGAAGCATCTATTCCTATGGATGTGTCTTCTTCTCTCCCTTCCTCCCTTCCATCTCCCACCTCTTCCATCTTCTCCTCTCTCGTGGATCTGTCACCCAGTGTTCCCTCCATCCCATTATACCCCTTTCACATCCATGACCTTTTATTCTCTGTAATAACTCTAGGCCCTACAAGCAACAGCACGTTGGACTCCTTGTCGATGCCACCACCAAGTGTCTCAACGTTCTTCCCTGTGGCCTCTTCAGTTTCTTCCCCTTTCACTCCCATTTCTTCTTCTATTCCCTCTACTCCCTCTCCCATAAGTCCAAGTGGATCTTTGACCATCTAGGTCAACACAAGAGAAAGGTTCCCATAGCACCCATGGAATTCTCTGTCATTTCGAAGAAGGGACCCAAGAAGCAGAAGGCTATAACTCTCTTCTCTAAGAGTGCTTTGGGAGAGAGAGTGATGGAGATTGCATATCCAAATCCCACCAAAGAGAAGAAAGATATATCTCCTATAGACTTTACAGTGACCCAAGTCATGATGGGAACCTCATCTGAGAGCCTCATAAGGAGAGGCCTTGTCTGCAGTAGATTCCCTCTGCAAGAAACTTCAAGAAGCAAAGGAGGAGAAGAGAATACTCAAGGAACAAAACAAACA
Organism: Taxus wallichiana var. yunnanensis; assembly: GCA_018340775.1. Taxonomy (NCBI): domain Eukaryota; kingdom Viridiplantae; phylum Streptophyta; class Pinopsida; order Cupressales; family Taxaceae; genus Taxus; species Taxus wallichiana. Next base: position 719,722,079 of record CM031234.1, on the reverse strand, counting down.
TCTTCTCCAAGCATTGCAAAGAATGGGCAATGCACCTCTTGTGACTGTTGCCAAGCCTATTGAAGTTCTCAGTTAGGACAAGATAAATGAATACACCAAGATTGGTGAACAAGGAGCGGCAATATCCTCTTGGATAGAGTGAATCCTTAGAGATAGTGAGGAAATGATCAAGAATTTCACGAGCTCTACCAGGATATAGATCAGGCAAATAAGGAGCGACAAGCAGTAATAGGATCCCTCTCCGAGGATGTGGATAATGCCATATCATTGTAACACAAAATGTTCTAAGCAATGGCTAACTGTTCAGCTAACGACCTATTAAAGGTCAGCGTCATTGATCACCCGTGAGCACATAACAAAGCTCTCGTCACTTTAGATTACCAGGTTGATCAAATGAAATATATCTTGGAGAGGATAGATAAAATCAAGGATGAAGCCTTAGATGTAAAATACAACATGGAGCAGACGGTTTCAAAGATGTCTCCAGGAATGCTCAATGATTCATTCACCTTGAGGGAGGTAGATGATATAATCTAGCTCTTCAAGGCTATCGCAACCCAAGGTTTGGCACTAGAGGTCACTTTTGACCGAGAATCAATTAATAACCTTCTAGCTTTTCACGATTTCATTGGATTCTTGATTGATGCATACGAAGAGTACGCCGAGCTACCTGACAAGCTCAAGACTGAAAAAGAAACTTGTAAAGTTATCGGTGACCATTTCAAGGGTCTAGATCATAATCAACTTCAGACGATGATCAACAAGTTCATGGAATACCGAGCTCATTGTCACATAGCTTCTCCTGATCAGAAGCAAGACACTTCGTTTAAGCAAAAGGATGATGAGGAGTAGTATCTTCTCTTGTGTACGCTTTGATCATTTTTGTAAAAAATATTTAAAAAGTATGTTGTCATTTATGATGACATCATCCATGTTGCATCGGGGATGTTGCCATCCAAAAACTTGCCCAAATTCTAATTTTGAGTTTTTAGATATTTTGTAAATATATTGTAAGATATTTTGTAAATAGTGGTTGGTTGTTTTTTGTCTTCTTCCTCCTCCTATAAATCTTTGGAACACTTGTTGTTAGATTCCCATCATAGCCATGATGATAAAGTGTACCTCCTAAAAAGGGTGCAATGGGCTATTTTGTGAACTCGGGCTTCACTTTTCGGAATGGGAGATATCGAGAGGGAACGTGTTGTCCTTGAGATAAGTGAAGATGGGTTTGTACCATGGGAATGGGACTAATAACATCACAAGCTAGACAAGACTCGGTATGTCATACGTGGGTTGGCGCAAGTTTTCAACAAAGAATGGCATGTCATTATTCCTTGTTGTAGTTTTTCAGACTCTGGCAAAATACAAAGCATAGAACCCACTATCGCCATAGCATTCGTCGATATGTTCTGCGCTTTTGGGATTTGTTCAAATGTAATGCACACAAAGTACTCCTTTAGAGTTTTGACCAACTTTTTGTAAGGTATGAGCTTGTCATCCTTAACCTTATATTCATCATTAACTTGTTTAATAAGTAACCGAGAATCACCCACAACCTTGACATGATGGATGTTCCATTTGATAGCTAGCTTCATCCTGCAATAAGTGCTTCATACTCCGTAATATAGTTTGTGCAAGGATGCCCAGGTAAAAATCCCGTGGTATAGGATCACCGGAAGGAGTAGTAAGGACTACCCCTTTGAACCGTGAAACGTAAAGGACCCGTAAAAATGTATATCGCCATACAGCATTCTTTAATGTAGAACAAGGAGGCATCTTGCAGATCTAGATTCAAAGGTGCGAGTGCCTTACAAAGGTGCTACGATAGCTAGTTTAGTCGATTTGCAAGTACTTGTCCTTTAACCGACTTCGATGTACAAATTCTATGTCAAACTCACTTTGAGTAGAATGATTCAATTAGCCATTCTACCCGTGAGGGTGGGTTTAGACAGTAAGTACTTGAGTGGGTCAACCTTGGATATTAGCTTGGTTTTGGTATTCAATAGGTAATGGTGAAGTTTTTGAAAAGTAAAAACAACGGTAAGCAAACAAGCTTTTTCAATTTGAGGATAATTGAGCTCATAGGTGATGAGAGTGCGAATGAGATAATACACTACTTTTTCCTTATGACCAAGGTCGTATTGGGCAAGTAGCACACCAATAGCAAATTGTGTAGCAGAGATATAGAGCAAGAGTGGTTCTCCAGGAGTTGGAGGCATGAGGATAGGAAGATTAGCCAAGTATTGTTTAAGAAAAGTAAAGGCTTGCTGTTGCTCAAGTCCCTAAATGAAGGAAACATCCTTTTTAAGCAAGTGGGTGAATGAGTGACACTTATCGGTGAGCTGGGAGATGAAGTGGCGAATGGCTTGGATTTTCCCCTGTAAGCTATGCAGTTGCTTGATATTCTTAGGTGGAGGAATTTCAGTAATAGCAGACACTTTAGCAGGGTCTACCTCAATTCCTCTTCTTGACACGATGAAGCCCAACAGTTTTCCTGATAGTACACCAAATACACACTTCTTTGGATTCAGCCTTGACCTTGTACTCTCGTAGGCACTCAAAAATATGCCGAAAATGACAGGGTGATCCTCTCTTGTTTTATACTTTCCAAGGATGTCATCCACGTAGTCCTCCATGATATCATGAATCATATCATGAAAAATCACCATCATTTCCCGCTGATAAGTAGCTCCTGCATTTTTGATACCAAAGGGCATCACTTGATAACAGAAGGTACCCCAAGGAGTTGTGAAATCCTTTTTGTGCTGATCTTCTTCAGCTATCTTGATTTGGTTGTATCCTGAAAAGCCATCCATGAGAGATAGCATCTCGTACCCTACTGTTGAGTCGATAATCATGTCAATATTTGGCAGCAGAAAATCATCTTTAGGGCAAGCCTTATTAATGTCTCTAAAATCCTAGAAAATTCTGATATTGACAGACTTTTTCTAGACATGGATGATGTTGGATATCCATTCAGAATAATCTATAGGCCGAATGAATCCTACCACCAAAAATCTTTCCAATTCTTCTTTAACTAGTAAGGCTACCCTTGGGTGCATCTTTCTGAGCTTCTATTTGATAGGCTTAGCATCTGCGTGCACAACTAGGTTGTGCACGACCAAAGTTGGATCTAAGCCTGGCATGTCTTTGTAAGACCATGTGAACACGTTGATGAACTCTCGTAGCAACATAGTGAATGTATTTTGTTCTCTAGCCAAGAGTGATGCTCCCAATTTTACTATCTTTGGGTCCTCTTCTGTACCAATGTTAACATCAATGGTTTCCTCGACTAGTAATTTGGACAAGTCCTCCATATGCATAGGATTGGGAGGAAGGTTGAGATCTTCATCCAAGGATGTCTCCATGATATTTTCATCCTTGGCGTGGTCACTTTGTTTGTCCTTTGATTTTTTATTTGTTTTTCGGCCAGTGCCTCAAAGAGGTTTTCACTGTGCGACTTGGACTTTGATTTTTACCGAGGCTTTACGTTAGAACTTTTTCCCTTGCGTGTTCTTAATTTTTGCTTACCATGAAGCTTAGCCTCCTCACCGAAGTAGGCGCAGGTATCCAAGTCAATAAAGAAACCCTTATGGTCTCCAATGGGAATTTTATCCCTTATGCCCATGAAATCTACGATAGCTTCTTCATTCTCGAATAAATCTAGTGACATATGACGTTGTTGGTCCCATTCAACAAGGGCAGGGTAAACAAGGTCAAGGGTTGATTCTGTAGGGGTTATGGTTAGGACAGTGTTGTTCATTAATAACTATCATCACGTTTAGAACATGTAGTGTCTTGATCATTGGGGTGTGCTCCATAAGGGTGAATCCCAATGCCGTATCTTTCTATTTTGAAATGCGGAAGAGGCACCGAGTTCTCTCTGTCCTTGTTCATTTCTTCCACATCTTAGGCCCTTGTAGCCCATGGAGTACATCATTTTACTAGATTTCTCGTATTTAGGGGTTTGATAACAGGATGGCTGAGTATCCTCTGGGACCCAAGTTGTAGGTGGATCAAGTAATTTTTCCTCAGCTAACAAGCCTCCAGGTAAGAATGACCCAATAGTGTGTTCATTTCTAGGTCTTCTGAAGTGATAGTTGGGTCAACCTCTAGTCTTGGGTGACAATGAGAGGTTTGAAACCAAGAGGGCTTGCTACACATTATATTCTCTATAGCCATATTCAAGGATTTTCATCTCCCAGGAATCAAAAGGAGATGTTGAAGTAGATGCACCATGGGCACAAGAACTGAGAGAATCTGAATCTATCCAAGATTCCATGGCCTCAGATTGGAGAGGAACAACTATATCGGTGGAGGGACATGCATATGTGCCCCTTCGTGCAAAGCTATTGAGAGCTCTATAGTGAGCGAAGGGCTCTGAATCTCCTTGTATTGTAATGGTGTGTCCCTCATGCTTCAATTTAATGCACTGATGGAATGTCGATGGCATGACTTACATGGCATGAATCCATGGTTAGCCTAGAAGCATATTATACGAAGTTCCAAGTCTAGGACATGAAACTTTGTCTGATGGCAAGTGGGACCCACCTCCATGGGCGTGTGATTATGCTCGCTGAATCCCTTTCCACGTTGTTGTATGCGGTGATAGTGATGATATTGGACTCAAGATCTGCCTTAGTATGTCCTAACTATTTAACCAACTTGAGTGTGTAGATATTCAACCCTGATCCGTTATCCACAAGCACCTATTTGATCTTCATGTGGGTAACAACTCCCTCAATATATAAAGGAAGATTATGTGTTGGATTCTCAATAGGTATCTCCCTATGGCTACGAAATATACTCATTTGGTATGATGTTTGCCACTGCGGCTTGCAGGTGTGTAGGATCGACCTCTAATGACACTCCCGACTCTTAAAGAGTTTGGTATAGAATGTCTTTATGCACATTGGATATCTTAAGAAGATCTAAGATTGAAATCTTAGTAGAAGTCTTCTCAAGTTGCTCTAAGAGGTTGTATTTACTAGTTTGTGGGGTTAACGAGAAGGTTCCGGAATCACGAGGTGGGCACGCCTTATTACCGCATAGCGCATTCCTTTCCCTTGATTCGATGGTGTTGACATGGTCAGTAGGAGAGTGAATACATCCAATAAGTGAATCATAATGATTGTTGTCTTTTTTGGTGTATAAGTAATTCATTGCTTTATAACCTTGGGATGACTCTCCCCGATCTCGGCTTTGACTTTTTGATTTATCATGATTTGGGAATGGCTCTTTATATATCCCATTTTCTTGTTAGGTGTCTTCATTTTTCTGGTTGTCCACCTCTATCTCCCCATTGTCAATGAGGTCCAAAATATAATGATGGAGTCACAAGGCATTTTTCTGTCTTATGCCCCTTAACATGATGCATTTTGCAATATTCATGCTCCTTGTACCATGAAGGTTTTGGAGCATTGTCGTCAAATGGTTGCGTCGTAGGATATGTCATCATGTGGGCCGCATCCAATTGTTTTAGTATAATTGACAAAGGTTCATTAAGAGAGGTGAACGTTCTTTGCTTTGGTGGTGGTTGAATTGGTCCTTTGGTTAGTTTAAAAGGTTGACCGGTTTGGACCATTTGTACATGTTTGGAATCAGTGATCCCATCTCCCACCACATTTTTGTTTTTGTTAAAGACCTTCGGCTTTTCCGTGGGTTTAGCATTTTGATTATCTCTAGATTGGGTTTTGAGGGTTCCCTTGGCAATGAGAGCTTTCTCTATCTGAACCCCTTTTTCGATGACCTCCTCAAAAGTGCAAACACAATGCATTTGGAGGTGGAAAGCTATATCCGGGTTTAGGTTGGGAATGAAAATACTAACCAGCTATTTTTCTGGGAAAGCACAAGGGAAGCGGCTAGCTATCCCTCTCCACCGTTGGAGGAAGCTAGTGAAAGTCTCATTGGGGCATTGTTTGGTGCCACATAAATCTGCCATGGTGACATCACTCTCTATGTTGTACGAGAAGTGACACATGAACCTTTCTGCCAATTCTGGCCAAGTAAAAATTGATCCTCGAGGTAAACGTGTGAACCACTCCAAGGCTTGACCTCCGAGACTCTTGGGAAAAATTTTGATGAGATAATTGTCACTATAAGACACCTCTTGACATGCCATATAGAAATCCTTGACATGATCCCGTGGATCTCCCTTCCCTTTATATTTGTCAAATTTTGGCATATCAATTTCTTAGGAAAGGGTTGAAGGGTCATAGTCTTGTCAAAAGGATAGGGGCATAATTATTCGTATTGATACTTTCTAATGCTCCCTATATTTCTCTCTTGTAGGCTTGTGAGTGTCACTTTCATAGATTGTACCTCTTGTGTGAGTAATTGTTCTCTAGTGGGAGAAGCGGGGATATATACATGATGATACCCCGTATCGTCTTCTCCTTGGTTTTCTCTATGGAGTTCATTGATCTTAACCTTAGGCCTTGACTTTTGAATGTTTTTGTTTGCTTCCTTCTATACATGGGAGGTTAGCAAAGCTAATTGTCGGCTTAGGTTACTAATCTGTTGTTGAATCGTGGTTTCTTCTTCTAAAGGTTCTTCCTCCTTGTATTGTGGAGGTTCTTCACCCATCTCATGTTCTATCTTATTTCTATGTGGCACTTTGATAAAGGGTATTCTATGTCCCACCACTTTATCATTCCTTGCATTGGAGGTAGAAGCATGTCCATGCGTCAAAATATCCTCCATATTGATAAGGGGTCATTCTTCCTTCGTAGCGTTATTCACAGGTGGGATTTTTTCATTTTCTATGGGCAATTTGGCCCCTAATTCTACTACCCATGCTAGCACTCTATCCTTATTTTTGAAAAGAAACTCATCTAATAAAGTAGGGTCAAAATCAAATTTTGTGTGTGGGGATTCTAATTCATTTCCACTATGATCGACCATATCTTCTATCTCTTTTCTGCAAAAAATAGAGGTCCTAGATCATGTCCAATGAAGGGGTTTGACCCTTGTCTGTTAGAGGCTTCCCAAGCTTGCACTTGTTGTTCCTCGTATGTCTATTTCTTGAGTCCTAATCATGTTTTAGGAGCCATGTTTTTGTGATAGTTTCACTAAGGTAAGTTGTAAATGTGTTCAAAACTTTGTGACCACACCTAAGTGAAATGCAAGATGTATTGCCAAGAATATGAATAAAAAACAATGTGAGAATACCAACATGATAGAGTGATAAATCACTAGTGACACAAATGTTTGGTATCTAAACCTATCAAATAAAGTACCTCCTAGACTATGTTTCAAAAAGTAGTTTTGTGTCGCAAGATAATCAATAAGATGTTCTTACTTATGCTAAGTTCACGAGAATGAACAAAACCTAAGCAAATACAAAAATCAATGTGACCTCCTAACAAGATATATTAGGAGCGGGCCCAAACTTAATTAATACCTATATCTCAAAAAGTGGCAATTACATTCGTGCATGACACAACGATATCACCAAGATATGTTAACCAAAATTGTGTGAAAGTAAGGTATTGATATCAGGTGCTATTGATATAACACGTACAAATGGTAACACCCAACACTCTTCAAAATCAAGGTAATAATAGAATCGAACTAAAGAGCTCAAAGTATAGCTAGGAATAGTTAAAAATGTGTGTAGCGTAACCTTACAATATAGATATTTATGTTGAGTTTACAAGAAACAAGACGTAAATATCAAAATTGTAGTGATACGATATAAACAAGCTAACCCTTCTAAGGAAGTTCAAGATGATGAACCACGCCTAACTATAATGATGATCTTGACATGGGTATCAAGATCACAATGGCCACTAATGATATGAATATGTCTCTGTGCACTTTAGACGTTTAACTTACCCAACCGAAACATGGATGGGTGTAAATGGACAAAAAAGTGGCAGAAACAATCGATTGGTAACACAAAGGTATTCACTCTCCTTCTGATAAAAAAGTGTCAAAATAATGTGAAGGAAGTAAATCAAAAATGGGATGAAAAATGTTGGCTTCACTTTGGCAGAGTTTCACCTCGCCCTAAGGCAAGTAAAAACTAAGCGAAAGTAACACGTCACACGTTTCACAATAAAAAGATGGTTCACAACTCAACACTGTTTTAGAATGGTCAAAGTGGGCTCCTGGCCAAAGTATATTTTCCTAGGTGGTTCTCTCATCCTAGGTGTTACAAAGATTATCCACAAGCGGGATGATTTACCCAAATAGTCCCGACTATCTTAGGAGTATCTCAACTTTTCCCCCTTCAAGCATAGTGGGCATAGATAGATGCATCCATTGTGTACTTAAAAGGGTCACATAGGGACAACTTGTAACTCTATCTCACAAAGGAATCACTAGTCAAATAGGTAGTGCGAGCACTTCCCATTTCGTCCACAAGGTTCCCTCTTGTGTGGACTACTTTGGGGTTCCTGGAACCACCCCCATTGTTGTAGCTTAAGGCGTTATGCCAAAGGGGTTATGTTCCAGTTGAGCGGAGAGGGACGTACCCTTTTCCAAAACCTGCAATACAATGTTTTGAATATGTTGTTCATTTTATCTTTTTTAATTAGGTGTGGTTTTCTCAAACACTATTTGGCAACCTGTATAACAACTATATTAGTAGTTTTGACTTTGTTTTGATTCCTCCGTTCTTTGACAAGCGATGGCGTTTTGGTCCTGTATGATGATTTTTAGTAGTTTTCCATCAAAAGAGAAGGCATCATTTTTGATTCTCCAGATCACCCAAGGACGCAAGAGAAGAGCATACGTGATGTCTTCAAAAATCCAAAAAGATATCAAATGGAAAAACACCTTAATTCAACTACACCAAGTTAACCAATTCCAATTCAAATATTCCCAATAACCTCAAAGCATCAAAAAGGACTTAAGAATCATTTATGATTCCCAAGATCACCCCAAGGATGTGAGGGAAGAGCATACACGATCTTATTCCTATAAGTAAATAATGCAAAATCTATCTAATCAAGTAAAAACATGTAAAAATAGCCTGTAAAGACAAGTATATGATTAGATAAAACCTGCAAGAATGTTAGAACCTCAACACATTAATTTCAAAAATACAAAAGGACACATGTGCCCCTATTTTGGTGGCTATGCATGGGTTAGGGCGTATATGCCACTTTGTGTTTTTTTCAATTTACAGTGCACCTACACCACCCGAGAGGCATGTGTGCACCATGAAAACAATGTATGCACTACTCTGCGTGTTTTTGGCTTACCATGCACCTGTGCCACTAGAGAGGTGTGTGCGCCACAAAAACAATGTATGTGCCACCTTTGAGAAAAAAAAATGAAAAATTAGACGAGCAACACTTGCACCACTGGGAAAATGTGTGTGCCACCGAAACGTGTGTGTGCCACCGGAAAATGTGTGCGCCACCGCTTTATAAAATAGTACCAAATTTTGACAGAACATCCGCACCACCAAAAATGTAATATCGCACCACTAAAACAACATGTGCGCTCTAGTTAGGGTGTACATGCTGATTTGACAGTTTTAATTTACGGTGAAGGTACATTACGAAATGACGTATGTGCCTAGGTTAGTGCATTTGCGCGTTGGTTAGGGTGTGTGCGCGGGGTTAGCGCGCATGCGCTAGGGTCGATAAACGGAGAACCATGTTTTAACGGGTGTGCTGCGCCACTTGAGAGGCATGTGTACCATGAAAAACATGCCTGCGCTCCTAAAAATGTGCATGAGATCCTAAAAGCGTGCTGCACCAACACACTGCACCAAAATATGGCAAACAACACAAGAAAACTCACAATATCTCAAATTTTGACAAGTTAGTTTTAAAATGACAACCCATTAAAATGATGGCTATGAATAAGAAGTTACACATATCAAATTAGCAAAAATTCCTATAAAATGGACATTAATTACTACATGTGCATATCAAAAGTTAGCCAAAACAATAAAACTTAAACTAAAATGCCATGGGAATAAGTGTCCCACCCAAATCGTATGCCAAATGTGTGCATGTATACTTTTCTTAAGCTAAATTTAATGAAGCAAGAACTACCACCTAAAAGTAGTTCTACAATCTAGATAAGACAAAGCATAAGCACCATCAAGATAAAGAGCTAAACAAGATCTATACTAAACATCATAACTTTGAAAACATAAGATCAAAACTAGCATGCTATTCAAAATATCTACTCTCCTAGATTACCAACAAAATGAATGGACCTATTTAGCTCCAATGGCAATCAAAAATTGCTTGTTTGATCCTTAAAGAATGCAAGAATAGGAAGCTTAGCTCTTAACAATGGTGACCTCTCAAGAAAACAAAAGGCAAGCTCTTAGTCTCTTTGCTATATGCTTTGCATTTTCTCTCTCAAGAAGTTTAGGTGTAGGTATAAAGGTAGAAGGAGGGATCCTTATATAGCCCAATGGATAAAGGAAACACTTCATCCCTTTGCATGTGGGATAAAGGTAAAACATGATTAGGAATGGATAAGGTTGCTTTATAAAAGGTAACCTTACTTTAGAAGGGTTTAATTTATGCTTAGCAAGTCATGGGAGTTGGCGGGTGTTTTAATTAATCAAAGGTGATGAACTAATAGGTAGATGTAAGCTTATAAAAGCTAATTAGAGGAATATTAGTATGATTTAGGCTATTAGAAGGATTGAATGAATTAAATATTGATTTATTGGTTAAATGGAAGGGAAAGCTAATTAATTAATAATAATTACTTAGTCTAGGTAGAAGGGGTGATTAATTAACGGAAGGTTGTTAATTAGGTTGTTAGTTGGATAGGTGACTTAATCAATTAGCATATTGTAATTAATTAATGAAAATAAGAGGGAATATGAGTGCTATTGACAATATGTCATCAATTTACGAGAAAAGGGATAATTAGCGCAATTTAAGTATTTAAATTGCTTGGCCGTAATTATAGGTGTCTACATATATGACAAACATGAAGGGTTAACTCAAGATATTTTAAGGCTCCTAAAACTTTGATAGTCTAGCCATCAAGTTTTAAGACTCCTTTAGAGGATGGAATGTACTCAATGCCTAAAATGTATGCTATCTTCTTGGGCATTACAAGTGCTAGCACATGAAGCTATTATGAAATTATGTACTATGTGCTTACCAAAAATCAAAGAGATATACAAAGGTGGAGGCGTCTTTATTTTACTTACTTTCACACCCATTGGTTGGTAGAGGTTGACCATGACATTTTATTTTCGGATGCTTAGTTCGGACCATGGTAGCTACTTGAAGCTTCTTACAAAATATCATGCTGAGATTGAATAGATAAGGAAACCCACATCGTCACATTAAGGTTTGTCTTCTTCATTTGCTCATTAATATTCAAAGGGATACACAGTGGATTCATGTAGAACATAATTTTCTTTTATTGTTTGTTTAATAGGAAGATGAGGCACTTTGCTTGGTGAAATTTCATTATCCCGCGGTTCCTATATGTCATATAGAATCTATGTGTTCCATGGAATTTTTTATGCTAAGGCGAGTTCTTTGGATGAAGTTGATTTAATTTAATTTGGAAATTAATTAAATATAGATTCATAGTAACTAATATAATATACTATGCACCAATAATAAAATACATTAATGACATAAAAAAATAAGCATGTAAAAACAAGAAGTGATCTCGGGTAGGTGCGAGTGTTGAATAAAATTCAAACATGGTCATCATTGTTCACTATAAATTTTGGAACCCATGATCAAAGCAAGATAGGCGCCCATGAGAAGGACAAAGGTGCATGGGCAATGGAGACTAGAAGTGGGCATTGGTGACTATGTAGATGCTCAAAATATGGTTTCTTCTGTGTCACTAGGGTTTTACAGTTGTTTTTTGTTGATTCCCTAATATTCACACTATGATTTCCAATGATGCTTATAACCTGCAAAAGAGAAGTTCACCTACACAAACCCATAAACCGCATCAAACCTAAAATGGAAAATGTAGAATGGGGAGTCAAACTAACGTTGGGTCAATCAAAGAGTGAACTTATGATTGAGCACTACACTACATCTCAGAATCCATGTAGTTCTTGCGTGTGTGTAGAAATTATGCCCTAGGATACCTTTTGATTGATAACTATTATAGAATATTCTAGTTTAATATAATGCTATAAGAGTAGTAAATAGTTGAATAAATGAAACAATAAAATATTGAAATATAACCCAAGAAATCAAAGAAATGAAATGCAAAACCCTAATGTGCAAAGAGGTTAAGAAGGCACTAGTCATTTTTTGAAGATGTTGTAGGACCGTGTGTCATAGTGGAGACTAGCTAAATAGGAGGAGGAAATCATCACACAAGAGCATGAAAAATATAGATCCAAGCTATCTAGTTGGACTGGGGCACCCTAGTATGCAAAAATGACCAAAGAACCTCTTTGGAAGTGTCATTGAATGTTCTCTTGTGTTCACTTCTTGTCATGTGAATTTCACTATATGATCACCAAAGCAATAGTAAACCTACAATAGAAGAATCACCTACAAAACCCTAAGTAAAGCATCAAAACCCTAAAAAAATGCATATGAAGGGGTCAGACTGTCCTCAACAACCACAATGGTGGACTTCCTAACTAAGCACTGCACTACATATTAGACCCAATGTAATTCTAGGTGTGTGTGTGTGTGTGTGTGTGTGTGTGTGTGTGTGTGTGCGAAATTGTGCCCTAGGTTGCTCTTGTGTCCAGTCGCACTTTGTGAGTAGCGAGAAAGTAACTAGATGTAGAATGTAAATAATGTGTGCATGGAAACAATAGACTCCCCTCCTATGAAGTGTGATGTAGAAAACCAACCTTTCTCCCTTGTGATGGAGCTATATAGATGTAAATTGAGCAATAGAAGCCTTTAATGGATGTAACCTTAGGTGGTGATAGTAAGTGCTTAGTGCTTGGTCCCTCATTATGGTCACATAAATTTATATTTATATGGTTCTCTTGCTTTAATTTTGTAATTAACCATAAAAATATGACCACCAAAAATATAAGAAGCTCAAACGGCTAGAAAGTGCCCAAAAAGTAAGAGGAAAGTACAAAGAGAATCGGGGTGCCTAGGGTGTCCTGGTTAGAAATAGGAAAAATACAAAGTATAAAAGTAAAGATTGGGAAGTACAGTGTAAGATCTAAAATAACGACAGAAAGCAATGCAATAATGGCCAAATACATGGGTGTATTATTACTCTTTTTACTTAAGAACCACATGAATAATAGTATGAGACCGAGACTAAATAATGACTCAAAGTACACAATTTTGTGTCTACAGTTTGACACAAATAGGTTTTCCATGATCCAAAAACAACAACCAAGGAGAAAATTTCAATAAACAATTTTTTTACCAAGGTTCTAAGGTCATCATCATTATTTAGTTTGTGGGAAGAGTAGGAGGTGGAAGTGGATGATGAATCATTTGTCTCGGGGATAGAAAGAGAAGACTTAATATTCTAAGGTAATTAAGGAAATAGAGGAGTAGGAGGTCTAGGATCTATATTTCTAGCTCGAATTAAACAAATTTCATCCCTAATGTTTATTATATATGCTCTAGTAAGGCTATGGCTCCCATATATTTAATCATTACTATAATATTAGAATTGAGAGCTCTTAGAAAATATAGAAATGCACCTTGAGGAGATGGTCTCAAAAGAGTTGGGATCCTATCCCAAGTCTTATGAAATCTGAAGTTAAAATCTTTCATAAGCTCATTAGGAGCTCACTTGAAAGTTATTAGTTATTCTAATAGAGAGATGCTATCCTCCCTTTCTTCACACTTCAGGTAGAGTGCTTCTCCAAGTTCATCCCATGAGTGGATAAAGGTAGGTTGTAGAATTCTATACCAGTATAGTGTTTTTCCGTTGAGGAGGAAGCTAAAAATATGACCAGCTACATCATCATCAATTATAGATTGAACTCAACACACATTAACTATATCTTTGATACTATCTATAGGGGTAGTAAGATTTTCACTAGTAAAGAATGGAATACCCTTTAGAGCAATAACTGGGATATCATTATTAGCTGCCAAGGCTAAAGGACTACCTCCATTGAAGGTTACAAAAGGTAAATTCCTTTGATGAGCCATGAAAGGGATTGTTCTTAGCTTTCGAGGGGAAAAGAGAAGGACCTACCAGGAGGAGGAGTAAAAATAATTTTTTATGAAGGTAATGGAGATCTATGCACTGATATTCCTTGTCTTCTTCTGGGTGAGAGCTGTAGATATTCAAAATTTTCACATCTTTCTATACTCTTCATGTTATTTGTATTCTTTTCATGCAACTAGGTACTAAAATTCTTGAAACTAGTAGATATGATCTTGGGAATTGCCCAATGTGTAGAAATATTCCTCCAAAGGCTAATATCCACTAAGACACACACCAGTCTTAGGGAAAATGATACAAAGTGAGCTATAAGTGACTCAAACTATCCAATAAGGTGTGCCAATAACTATTGTCACTTGAGATTGTACCCTTTTCTAAGATTGGTCTAAACACCTCAATGAAATATGAAAATACCTCTAAAGTGTGGGACAATGGTGCATTTTGAGGTCAATCTATGGAGAAGGTGGTCTTCCTTATATCCTAGCTCACCGCAACTATCTAGCAAGAATTTCAAGGGAACAAGGTTGAGAGAAAGAGAGAAATGCTGAAATAAAAGAGAGTGATGCACAAAACTAGAACATGGTACAATTATGGCTCCAAAGACATAGATATAACATTGTGAAAGTTAGAATAACTCGCACATATATCTCTATGTGAAATGACTAGATAAGACTAAATTCATATAAGAGGATTGAAAGATTCACAATAAACACTAAAGTAATCAAAGGAAATAAATCATACTTACATATATAATATCACAGACACATCCATTTACAACTTCACACAGAAAAGGAATGTGAAACTTCCACAAGAATATTACAGAGGCTCGTGAACACAAGCTTCATAGTCAAAATGGCATAGCTCTTAGACATAACAAAATTGACCATTTTTATGTGCCAATGCACTTACATTTATAGAGAAAGAAGGGAGGAGGAGAGAGAATTAGATCACATCCTTCATTAAATGAATCAAACCACCCTATCAACCCTTAAGGACCAATCATCATTTAGGTTTTAGAGAAAGTATGGGAACCTAACATTCCTTTCAATCACACACCATCAAATATTTTGGAAGAGGATGACGTTGTTTAACATTCAATTCTGGTAGTTGGGGTGGTTGGGAATTGGATTTGGGTTATGCATGGATTTTCCTATATTATGCAAATTTCTAATGTTCTGTCTTGATGTTTTAGTCTTTTATGGGTTTATTCCGACCTTCTATGGATTTAGTGATGTTTTGTGATTCATAGAAACTCACAACTTTAATTTTCACTTCCACCTTAATCCGCATCTATCATTTGTTCTAGAACATTGTTTTGAAATTCGTGGATTTTTTTTCCGTTTTTGGAATTTGTTACATTCCACAAAAATTTCTTTGTCACATGGATCCTTTTTTCCACAAATTTTACTTCATTTTGTAGAATTTTGAGTTCCATGGATCTCATTTTCCTTGTGCCGTGGGTTTTAACTTTTCTTGTTTATATAACAACCAAGTTATTAATCATCTAAATTAAGGTATTTTTAAAAACAAAACCCCTAATCACACTTAATTCCTTCAATGATTTTGAGCTTTCACTAATTAAAATATAGCATAATTGAATCTTTACATGGTTATCATGTGAAATGTGGAAAGAAAGGACATGTAAAGAAATATTGTTGGTCAAAGGATAAAGAGAACCAATTCACCAAGACAAAGGTAAACTTTTGAGTCAAATAAGGAGGCAAATATTGTGCAGCTCCCAGAGGTAATGCAAGATGCCATCTTATTCTTTATTTGGATAATAAAATAGAATCATGGGTTTTAGATTCAGGAGTTTCTTCCCAGTGCACCCCTAATAAGGGTTATTTCAAAAAAACCATCTTATGTCTAGGGAAATTTTGGGCATGTTTATTTGGGTGATGATGAACCTTGTAGTATTACCTATCGGTAAAGGGGAAGTTCATCTAAAATTGCCACGTAATGGAAATACATGGGTATTGAAAGATGTGAGGCATGTTCCAAGCCTCAAGAGGAATCTTATTTCTACAGGAAACTAGGTGGAAACCTACACTTTATGGTTAAATTCACAACAGACTCTTGAGAAGTCACCAAGGGTGCCTTTGTTGTGGCAAGAGTGTTGGTAAGAAGGTAGGAACATTATATTTATCTACCTGAGTTATTGATTATTTTTCTATGTTATCTACTTCATTCGAGATGCATACATGTGGTATAATCGGTTGGGCCATATGAGTCAAAATGGAATATAGATATTAAAGGTTAAGGGTAAGTTATCCTATTTGAAAGATTTAGATCTTGATTTATGTGAGCATTGTATCTTTAGAAAGTAAAAGAAAGTGAGATTTCTCAAAGTTAGGGCAACTAAGAAGGAGCAGAAATTGGAGCTTGTACACTCAGATGTGTGGGGACTAGCCCAAGTAGCTTCTCATGGAGGATACCAATATTATGTTACTTTCATTGATGATGCTACAAAAAAGGTATGGGTTTATTGTATTAAACATAAATATGATGTTTTTGAGACTTTTAAAAGATGGAAAGCCCTTGTTGAGAATGAATAAAATTCAAAGTTAAAGTGCCTTAGATCTGACAATGATGGTGAAAAATGTAGCAAGGCTTTCAATGATTATTGTTTAGTGAATGGAATACATAGAGAAAGGATGGTTCCAAGAACACCACAAGAGAATGGTGTTGAAAAAGAATGAATAGGACAATCATGGAATGTGCTAGAAGTATGAGGATACATGCTAGATTGCCCTTGTAGTTTCCGTGGGTAGAAGAAATTGATACTTACGGTTTATTTGATTAAGACTGGGTCTTGAAGTTCACTAGATGGAGGAATACCAAAGGAAGATTGGACCAAAAGAGGTAGCTCTTTATTTTCTTAAAGTTTTTGGTTCGAAAATTTTGTGCATATTGATAAGGAAAATAGGAAAAAGTTAGATGCAAAATCTAAGAGATGAACTTTCATTAGTTAGGATTATGGATATGGTGATTTTGGATTCCATTTTTAGGATTTAGAGAATTCTAAAATTATTAGGAGTCGTGATGATTGAAAGGAATGAAAAAATGAATGTACAAGGATCAATTTTTGGTACCCAAGGATGAATCGGTTGAGAAGTTTGTGAATGAAAATGAACTCTCAGATTTTAAAATAATACCAACAAGGTTACACAAAGAATTTTTGAATGTCGATTGACCCTCTAAGACTAAGACATCACCATTTGAACCAATGATAGATTACATAGGTAAGAGCCAAACCGAATGTTGGTTAGTAAATCGACGCTTGCGTCGGTTATAGGTGACCAATACCAAGTGTTGTAAAGAGTCACTATCAAAATCGGAAACAATTATCCAGGAGGTCCATTTTGAGCCTCTGGTACCCCAAACTTTGTGAAAAGGTCACAAAGGGTAAGTAAACCTCTAGAAATATTTACACCTTCTCTATCTTATTTATTATTGACTGATAATGGTGAACTAGAAAGTTTTGAAGAAGCAATGTAGGATAAGAATCACATGCAGAGGGAGCATGGCATGGATGAGGAGATGGAATCCTTGGAATAAACCCAAACTTGGGATTTGGTTAAGTTGCTAGAGGTAAGAAGACTCAAAACAAGTGGGTTTACATGATCAAGGAAGAAGAGGGTGGATAAAAAATATACAATGAAAGGATTATAGTAAAGGATTTGCATGCCTTTGTTGAAAGGCATTAGAATTTGGTGAAATATTTTCTCCTATTTTAAAATGACTTCCATACGTTATCTATTGAGTTTAGTTGTAGTACATGATTTACATTTAGAGAAACTAAATGTGAAGACAGATTTCCTTCATGGTGATTTGGATGCAGAGATTTATATGCAACAACTGCTTGGGTATGAAGTCAAGGGTAATGAGAAATTAGTGTGCAAGTTGAGAAAGAGTCTATATGGGCTCAAACAAGCTTCAAGGTAATGGTACATGAGGTTTGATAGTTTCATGCATGAGCATGGTTATTTAAGATGTGAATATGATCATTGTGTTTATTTTAAGAAGCTTGAAAATGGGAGCTATATTATTTTGTTATTGTATGTGGATGATATGCTTATTGCAGGATCTAGTATGCAAGAAATTGGTGAGCTTAAGAAAAAGATAGCTCACACATTTTCTATGAAGGATTTAGGAGCTGTAAAAAGAATCCTTGGCATGTAAATACACAGAGATAAGAAGAACAAGAAATTTTATTTGTCTCAAGAGGCTTATATCAATAAGGTGTTAGAAAGGTTTAACATGCAAGATTCAAAACCTGTAAGTACACCTATGGTTGGACACTTCAAATTGAGAAAATATCAGTGTCCTTCATCACATGAGGAGGTCAAATACATGACACGAGTACCATATGCTTCAGTAGTTAGGAGTGTCATGTATGCTATGGTTTTTACCATTTGAGACATTTAGAGACATTGCATGGGATTGAAGTGGGAGTTGTGAGTAGATTTATGGCCAATTCGGTAAAGAGCATTGGAAAGCGAGTAATGGATCCTCAAGTATTTGAGAGGGACATCTAACATGCAGTTATGCTATGGAGGTTCAAATATTTATTTATGTGGATATGTTGATTCGGATATGGCTAGAGATCTAGATGGTAGAAGGAGCACTACATGATATATTTTCACGTAGGTTACAAGAAGGTTGTGGCTTTCTCTACTACGAGAGGAAAAGTATGTTGTAGCTATAAAGGATAGCAAAGAGATGATATGGATGAGGAGGTTTATGGAAGAGTTGGGAAAGAATAAATATGATTGCAATTTGTTCGGTGAAAGTCGAATACAATTCATTTGGCAAATAACTCAACCTTTCATTCTAGAATGAAACACATTCAAAACTTGAGATATCAATTCATACGACAAGTATTGGAGGATGGGCAGTTGAAACTGGAGAAGATTAATAGGAGTGAAAATCCTACGGATATGCTAACAAAGCCATTAACAAAATAGAAGTTGGAGCTAAAATCCACTTCATTGGTCTTTAAGTTTGAGAATTGAAGATGAAAAAAAGCTAAGGAAAGGATCCAAGAATGACATTGTACAAATATAGTACATGTAATTTATCTCTAGTTGGGAGATTGTTGAGTTGTGAAAGCTCAATTACTTCATATTAACATGCTATATTAAACTTGCAAGAAAGAATTTAAGATGTGACATCATTGCTTATGGAGGGACAAACATCAATCGGAAAGGAGGAACCGAGATCGGTTAAGGAAAACCGATGTCGGAGCTTACAAAAGTAAGTGTTTTATTTAACTCATGAGAATTAAATATAATTTTAGCATTAATGTAGATCTATTGATTGTAATTTCATTTCTAAGTGCCCTAAGTTTGTATATGCCTATATAAACATGAAAGCTAGGGTTTAGAAGTAAGAGGATTGAAATAGTTAATGATTATTGTGAAAATATTTGTGTGGGAGAGAATTCTTGAGATGAAGGAGAATCTAGAGAGAAAGAAAGTACTTGTACATCCGAGAGGTGTGGAAGATTTTAGATCTTCAATTGTATATCTTCCAAAGCTTTGGATAATAGATTGGCTTATTTCTTGGTGGATGTAGCTCACATGCGGGTGAACCACATTAAATATGGTGTTGATTTATATCTCTTGTTTTAGATATATTTCTTTTGGTAGAATATATGCTTTTATTGCATGTATGCTTAGATTTGGTATATTATCTACACAACCTTTTACTAACCCCAAAACAGGTATCGTAATACATCATTTGTTTCTCGATAGAGGATTATAGTAACTTGTGTAGAGCCAAATCACTTACTATCAATTCACATTGTTAGAATAACACAAAACTCAAAACCGCTATCTTTTAAGCCTTTAAACTAGTTATTCCTTCCAAAGCAAGACTCTCCAAAATTGTGAAAACTCCTACGAGTTTATGACCTTATTGCACTAATCCCATTATTGTTCCATGTTCCTAGAAATTTAATCAAGTCAAACCGGCTATCAAAATGATCCAAGTCACTTAAAAGATCCAACTTTCTTACCTTCGCAAAACTACCCTTTTCCAAGATTCTTAAGTAAATGCCACCGGTGATTTCATAGTTGGACCAAACTACTAACTTCTAGAGAAAAGTATAAAATAATTTTTATTCCCTTTTGGGCCTCCAAGTCGAGTGCAAAATTTTATTCTCCAATTCCCTTCATAAGTACATTTTCTACACCCACAACTTCCTTGCTTAAAGCTTCTTCTAGCCATGCCTTTAGTGTTTTTCCACCTTAACTTTTGTTATAAGGACTCAATTGACAAAAAAATACCATTTAAGACACCCATTTGGCTCTTTCCTTTGTGTACAAAATTTTAATGTGACATTCTTTGCAAAAATAACTCTAAATTCACTATTCTAAGGTTCCAATTAGGCCTTCATAAATCTCTTGTATCAACTCTAATAACAAGATTGTCATGTATTGTAGAGAGTCTAAGAGTGATGACTCTTTAAACCCAAAAAATCAGTGATAGGAAGGTATTAAGATTATATGTTTCAATTTTGTGTAGGACCTAATTCAACCATCAAGGTCTTAAGTAGTCAATCCTTACTCCAAACCCTTATTTCTTCCTCTTACGCCTTTAACTATACCTCCTCAATAAGAATGACTAAATGGAGATTGTTTATGAAGCTTCGACCCTCAATAATATATTACAAGAATATTCTTAGGTAATGTGCTCAAAACTTCAAAGGTAAATACAATTTTAAAAATTCCAAAAGCAAATAATTATGAAACCCTAGTAGGGTTTTCTACCAAACAAACACGAGTAAAAATCTACTTACGAAATCCTTCTTACATATGTCCAAGGCTTGAAATAACTTTATTTAGGTCTGCATCAACATGTAAAATCTTTCAATCTTGACAGAGAGTGTTTCCAAACTTCCAATAAAGTGCGAGATAGGTCCAACTAATTCCTTTGCTCTTTCCTTTGTAAAAAGGGGTTTCTCAATCTTATAACAATTATCTCAACAAATGATCCTTATCCTTACTTGGGATTATCTCTATTGGAAAGGATATTTGATGACTATATTCTTGACCTTTTAAGACAAGGCACTCTATTAAATGTTGAAAAAATAACTTGAATGGCCTTCAAAGATGATTGCTACAGCTTTTCTCAAGTTTATTAAAACATCAACAACACAAGAAGCTAGTGAATCCAACACAAATGGATCTTAGAATACCTCTTACCAACCTTAAAGACCACTATCAATGAGGTTCACCAACTATGCACATGCATTTGAAAGCTTTAAAGCATCAAACCACATAATAAGACTATTCACAATTTTTTTGCAAATAAAATTTCTCCTTTCTTCAATCTTGGAGCTCTCCTTGATTCTCATTTAAATGGAATGAATGGAAATAAATTACAAAATTATATATATATCCTTCTAAGATATTTTAAACCAAATAGTGACCTCTTAAAACCCTTGGTATCATGATTAGTTCTTGAGCCAACATTGAGATTTTGGGCTAGAACTCCAAGACACTAACTCTTAAACACACATTTATGACTCCTATACCTCTATAGGTCTTTTCACATGCTTGGAACTCCATAAATGACTCATAGAATGCATTAAAACTCATAAGCAAACCAAAATGGCTTCCAAAATTCAAATTTACAGTTTTGGAGGGAAATTGCACAATTTGAATTTGTGAAGGACTAGATACAACCTAACACACCTAGATGACTCTAGAGGACTTTTTGAACCTACCAACACACTTTGAAAAACCAAATTTTTGATGTTATAAGCCATATTTACATGTTAGGAGTGATGCTCCTGCATCATACTCCTAAGGGAAAGAAAAAGTTTCCCCATAACTTGTGTTGTGTTGTTCCTTCTTCTTCTTCTTCTTCTTTCTTTGTTTCCAGTTGGTTCTCCTTTAAAATTATCGTGTTCTTGATCAAGTATCATGATCATGACACTCTTAGCAATGTATATTTCCCTTTCCATCTTGTAATTGAGTATATATACCTTATTAATGTTTATATGTGATATTTATTCATCAATTATGACTACCAAAGTGTACTTTTCATTTTCCTTTATTCTTCCTTGAATCATCTTCTTCTCAAGATTGTAAAAGACTAGCTTTTATTGGCTAGGATCATCTTCTCTTAACTTTTCTACCTCCATATTAGCTTCTAAACTTGTATACTCCTCATTCAAGGAAATATTAGTTTGAAAACATTCATCTTCATTTACGTCGATGTCCACCATTTCCATTTTGTGCTTGCTTTCTTGTTGATTTTGCATTTTCTTCTCTTCTTGGATTGTTTTCCTCCATTATTCTTGACTATTTTCTTCTCCCTCAAGGTATTATTTCTTCATGGCTGCTGTTATCACTGAATCACATCATCCTCCAATTTGTAAAAGTGTGTGTGATCAAGCTCATGGTGTGACTGGATAATATGGGTTCTATCTCCAAGTTGTGGGACTTGCAACTTGAGATAGAGCTCTAGAGAAAGCTGGTTCTTGCTCCTAAACTATGTGCCACAATCTACTTTAATGTAGGAAAAACTATCTTATCCTAATCTAACTTTCCAAGGGACCAGGGAGAGAGAGTGCATGAAAATAAATCCTACACTAAAGTGGTGATACACTAGAAAAGGAGGGTATGAGAATAACTTTCCAATGTGTGAAAAATGGAAGCAAAGTGCATACTAGAGAGGGTGATAATAGTTCTCCATAGTCTAGCAACTACATTCACAAAAATATTTCATACACACACAATGATAATGAATCCCTGCAAGAGCATAAAATAGACACAATATATTTGTAATGAGGTTGAAGAGGCAAGAAGAATGCAACAAACTTAGTAAGGGAAGATACATCCATAAAATTGCATCTATTGCATCATGATATGCATAGTTCAATCTAATACAAAATAAAGTCCTGGATCACCATACATGGAGTCCACTACAAGGGTCCATAGCACATTGGCTTCACAACACCAAAATGAAAGAGTTTTTCTACTCAAACTATCCTCCCTTTTATAATGAGCCCAATATTCCAATTTATAGAGTTTTGGAAGAGAGAGAGAGGGATGTAAATCCCAAAATCCACTTTCCAACCACTTGAAAGATGTCATAAATGTTCCCAAATGATGATATATGACCTTCGAAGGCACCCCATACTGTCCCATGACTTGCAACAATGAAAAATGTCTACCCATGCTTCATTAAATGCATCTCCAACCACTAATAAAATCATTGTTCAAAACCTGGACATGTTTTCCTTAAAATCATCATAAAAAATTCATCAATTTCTACATTTCTTGATTTATGTGCGTCGTGCTCAAAGTCATGATTCCAATGAGACCAATTTTGTGAAAATATGTTTAGAATTACAAAAGTTATGGTCTTCTGAGTGTGAGTAGCTATTTTGAATTTTTCCAGGATTTTTACATTTTACGGGACTGGGAATTCAATTTCTTGGAGTTAGAGATGTTTCTTTATTTTCACACACCTACCCTCATTAAAAATAAGAAATTTAGTTTTTTTGGTGTAGAGGATGTCGATTCCTTTCCAAAAAGTCTAATTTTGTGAAAATCAGAGTTCTAAGTCAAAAGTTATGCTTGTTTGAACTTCGAGGGCCGAGCGTTCCATGTGGGCTCTCACAATCTGCATTTACCAAATTTCCTTTGTATTACAGGTTTTATGAGTTTTTGGGAACTCATGTCCTTACAACATAAAGGCCAACCGGCTGCTAAAGTCTTCCTTATCCACAACGTACTCAGCCTCCTTGATATGTGGCAATTTCACCTTTGTGGGGAACTCACGTCCCCGTGGTACTTGTGCCGCACGGGCCTCCTTTCTCTGCGTTGCCCGATTAGGGATCTTTTTTCCTCACATGTTTTTCATTGACTTGACCGTGAGGGACATTGACCTTCACTCCACTTGCTTTACTTTTGTGTTGGTCAAATTGTGAATTTTGGGCCCAACTCGTCCTTGGGCTCTATGGGCCAATTTTTTCCGCCTTTTCCGCAATGCTTCACACCACCATCTAAGTCGAGAATGTGGGTTTTGGGGCCTGAATTTCCCATGTTAACTAGAACACGTGGCATGTTAACCCCACCTTATCTGCAACATAATCCCGTGGGCATTTCACCTTTTACACGCACGAATGACCCAAGTGTGACTTGGGCCTTTCAATTCCGCATTTGCCGCATGTCCTTCCCTCGTAGCCATTTTGGTCTTCTTAAGCCCATGTGTTCCTTGGGATACCTAAGATTCTCTCTTTTGATTTTTTTATAAAACCATTTAACTCATTCGATGGCTTGATGAGCCATGGAAAAAATAGACCATGTATTTAGTGTTGCCCTTCTTTCTCGCTTCAAACCAACTTGAGCTCACTCTGTCACCAAAATAACTCGATGCCATCTTAATGATTCCCAAGGTCTATAAAATTTTTATGACTTTTTCTAAGTTGGTGGAGCTCACAATGAATCTTCATGACTTGCCTCCAATTCACAAATACTCGGACCATGTAGTAGCTTGACCTCGGGAATGAGTGTCAGTGTCTCTTTTCTCCTTTTTAACTTGTTGAGTATGAACTCAAGCTCGATCCACTGCGACCTAATGAATCGGTCTTCTCTAAACAACTCGATAAGCCCTCTTTCTTGTAATGTATCTTGAGTGTGGCATTTTATAAGGACATCTCGATGGGAAATATGATCTTGATGCACGATTCAACAACTTAGTTCAACAACATGTGAAGAGCTCGGTTCTCATATTGCATGGCTCGGTGGATCCTTTAGGAGTTTGGTGCCAAAACATTTCTCACTTAGCTCGATGCTACCCATGAAACAACTTGTTCTCTTCACAAGGTAGCTCGGTGGGAAATGGAGTAGCTCAGTCATGAGCTTGACCAACCCATTGGAACCCAAAGGAAAAATTTTAACCTTTCTCAACCCCTTCTAATTGACGGATCTCCCTAGCACAGGGAAAAATGCATGAACATTGAATTTCCCATTAATGTTGTATAGTGGGCCCCACAATACAAGCTTGTCAGTTATCCAATTTTCCGAGGTAACAATTGGATAAGAATTTGGCGACTCGCGAGACCATTTGCTTGCTAAATGGAGTGTGACTAGTTTTTGAAGCTATCCATTGGGCATGGAGTCTGCATTATCATCATGAACTGATCTTAACTCTTGAACCTGATCCCATAATGCTTAAGATGATGCCACCTACTTCCAAGATTTCCCCATAGCTTGCACTCCCAACTTTCATAAGAAAATATTGAAGTCAAGGTTTGTGAGAGTAGAAAATTGCTTAAAACCTAGATTTCACCCATTCTAGCAATTGTGATCCATGAGGTTGAATGATGAGTACCTACGAATGCTACCTCAACATCCGATTCCTTACCAAGTGCGGATAGACAAAATTGATCTTTTGGCTAGGTGAAGTATATTGCAGAATTGGAGTGAAACTTGTTAGCTTGGACATCATGGAACTCTATTAAGTTCTAATTTTCTTTCTTCCTCTGAATGTCTAATGCTGGTTCGACTTGGAGATGACTTTAGATTGGGATACCAACTAATCCTTGTAAGGACTGTCATCAAACCTTGGGAGAGCATTGTGGCTTATATATGTTGTTTATACATTGACTAAAGGTTGAGTGAAAATTGGGGACTGCCATCTACTGCAATATCAAACCTAATTTTAGTTGCTCTACATTTGTTTGAATTTGAAATTTGCAACTGTTGCAAGCAACTATGAGCTTCCCACTACAACAGTTTCTCTTTCCTGAAGCGTGATGAACTGTATACAAAGCATACACTAGAAGCAATAGAACATGTGCATCGAAACTTAGGGAAATTAACACATATTCTAACAACAAAAAAATGTGCACAAACACTTGGAGGAATTGGAAATCCTAGACTAATATGTACAAGATTGAGAAATTCTCCTTTTAGTAGCAATGTTTGAGATAGATTCCATTAACTAGAATCTATAGCTCTTCACCGTCTAACTTGGCCATTGGAAGGTATTGCTACTTTTGCATTTAGTGATCATATATGGACCACTCCATATGGCATCAAACTTGGAATGTTTTCCTAGCTTTGCACGATCAGCATCCCACTTCAGCACCAAATCTCCTTCTTGGAATGTCCTAGCTTTAGCTTTCTTGTCAAAGCTTCTCTTGATCAATGCTTGATATTTTTCCATGGTTTATACTGCATGTTCTCTTGTTTCTTCTAATTCCATCAGCTCTACATACCTGATTTCCATGGGCTCAAACTCAACTAGTTCCAACTATTTCATGAGTTCTAATGCTAGAAAATCAAGTGATATAGGTAGAACTACTTCCTTCCCATATACAATCTTATAGGGAGAGTTTCCTATATACCTCTTGGGTGTGATTCTATCATCCCATAAGGCTGATTTGAGCTTTGTATGCCAAGTTCTCTGATTCTTTTAAAGAGTTCTTCTAATGATTCTCAAAAATTTCTTATTTGTAGACTTTGCTTGACCATTACCCTGAGGGTAATAGTTTGATGAAGTGCTTGAGGTATATACCATTCTTGACAACCCATTCAGTGATTTTGGTGCCAAGGAATGCCAATGCATTATCTAATATGATAGTAGTAGGGACACCAAACCTCGTGACTATCCCTTCATAGAAATCCAAGATGCTGGATTCATTTACCTCCTTAAGTGCCACCACTTCAGTCCACTTGGTGAAATAGTCTGTTGCCATAAGTATCCACTTGTGGCCTTGACTTGAATTTGGATTGATAACTCCAATGAATTCCAATCCCCATTGCATGAATGGTTGATCTACTAAAATTGGATGAAGGGGCAACATTGCTAACCTTTCTTTTCCTATGAAGAATGCACATTTCTTGCATTTCTTGATCCATGAGTAGTAATCACTAAACACCGTAGGCCAATAGTAACCAACCTTCATGATTTTAAGAGCTGTTACTCATGGAGCAAAGTGGCCTCCTATTTCCCCGTCATGGAAATCATGTAATATCTTCTCAACTTGACTTGTTGGGACACACCTTAATAACACCCCATTCACATCTTTCTTGAATATGATGCTATCAATGAGCACATATGGAACAAATTGTAATATGAAATATCTTCTCTTAGCTTTGTTCCATTCTGGTGGGCACAAAATTGTTTGGAGATAATGCACTATGTCTTGAGTCCAACATGGGATGGGTGCAACATTAGCTGGTTATTCTTGATCATTTTACAGTAGCAGGACAACCTCTTCTTCACCTTTTGACTCAACTTGTTGTTTGGAAGCGAGCTACTCACACAAACCTTTTCCATGAACCAACTTGGTCACTTTGATTACAATATCATATTCCATTACTCGAGTGATCCAACTTGCTCTCTTCTCGTTCAAATCCTTGTTTAGGAGAAAATCCTTGACACCAACATGAGACACTAGTAGTTGAATCTTATTGTTTGAGACCAAGTGTTTGAACTTATTCAAACTCCTAATGATAGCAAGGACATACTTTTCAATGAAAGAATACTTTACTTCGTAATCTTCCAGGATTTAATTGAAGAATTCTATGGACTGTTATTGATTTTCTCTATTCAGCTATACCAAGATAGCTGAGATTGTGTCTGATCCTCCAAAAGCATACATCATGAAGTCCTTTGAAAAGTCTGGGTTGATAAGAGTTGGAGCTTGTGATATTACATGCTTGATAGCCTCAAAACTCTCTTTTCCTTCTTTTTTCCATTTGAATGCAAGACTCTTCTTCAACATCATTGTTAAAGGCTTCAAAGGGTGGAAAATCAGGCACAAATATGCGAAAAAGTTTATCCTTCCAATAAGCTTTGGAGATATTTCTTTTGGTGTGGAGATGGAAGTGTTCGGAGGGCTTCAACTCTTTACGGTCAATTGTCAATCCTTCCTTTGACACAATATGGCCTAGGAGCTTGCCTTTGTGAGCCAAGTATATGCATTTTTGGGATTTAATGATACTCCTAATCTCTGACACCTTTGAAATACTTGTCTTAGATGAAAGAGGTGATTTGCTGCATTTTTAGAGAACACAATGATATCGTCAAGATATGTTAGTACTATTTTTTTGATTAAGCCTTTGAATTCCATATCCATAACTCAACGTAATGTTGCTCCGGTTTGACAGTCCAAAAGGCATTTTCTTATAAACATATGTGCCCCATTTCGTAGTGAAGGATGTCTTGAAATGATCTTCTTCTTTCACCATTATTTGGTTATAGCTTGAGTAGCCGTATAGCAATGAAAACCTTTCGGAACCAACTATGCAACCTGAAATATTTACTCCATTGATGGAAGTGGGTAATGATCCTTAAGTGATGTTCTATTTAGATCACATAAGTCTACACATAATCTGATTTCTCTGTTTCTCTTTCTCACTAACACCAAAATTGCAACCCAACTTGAATGTTTGATAGGGAAGATGATGTTAGCCTCAATCAACTTATTTAATTCTTTCTTCATGAGAGGTTCAATGTGAGGATTCACATGAAGGAGTGAAGGATGAAGACCTATAAGGAATTCATGTGCATTGAATAGTTGCACTTCACCAAAGTGTAGGAGTTGTGAGATTAAAGCAAGCAAGCTTTGTAAAGAAATGTGCATGCATATGAGAGCTCAAGATTCAAAAATGGAGTAGAATGGAATTGGTTGGCTTGCCATAGACCAAAAAGGAGGTGAATACAAATAGGGGAGTAATGAGTAACTCCCATGTAAGAGAATATTCCTCTATAATGAAGAAGAGGAGTTACTTTCCCAAATGGAAATGTAACTCCTATGACACACACTTACACAC
Source organism: Taxus wallichiana var. yunnanensis (assembly GCA_018340775.1). NCBI lineage: Eukaryota > Viridiplantae > Streptophyta > Pinopsida > Cupressales > Taxaceae > Taxus > Taxus wallichiana. The sequence goes on along the minus strand of CM031234.1, from coordinate 719,693,205 downwards.
ATGACAAATTTCATAAGGAATCTGTCATAACTAAGATGACACCTAGATATATGTCCACCTAAGTGAGATGACTCACCCGGTGAGGTGGATTAACACTAAATAAGTGATGAAAATACCACCTACACCAACACCACCCCTTCATCGAAACTAGGATGAGGCAACAAGTCGAAGTAAGAAATGGGTCTCGGACAAGGTTTGATGAGGTACCCACGTACAAGAAACTCTCAAAAATTGAGTAAAAGGAGAAAACCTAGTGGGAAAAACTCCCCCAAAAGAGAGACAAGTCCACTCTCTAATATAAGAAAGGTGCCAAAGATGGGTCCCGACCACGATGAGCCTGTAAAGTACTCATGTTCAAAGAGGCAATCTCTCGGAGAAGAAGAAGAGAGAAGAAGAGGAGACGAGAGGAATGCGAAGATGCCATGAATGGATCTAAACTCTGCAGTTCAGGAGCTCTCTCGAAGAATTTCGATGATGAGATCCTCTTCCTCTAGACTGAAGAAGAGCCACCCACACCGAACTATGTGCCTACCCTTAGGAAGGACAAAAATGACGTGCTTTAGAAGTCTTCCCACTCTGTAAAGGAAACCAAAGGTAGAAACATGAAGAACTCTGAGTCTGGTCCATAAAAGTGTGACATAGGTCTAGCAAGTGAGTGTAAAGGAACCGAAGGTAATGTCACGAGTGCAGAACTATCAAAGTATGAAGGGTGAACACTTATAGAAAGGATGTCCAACTGATGTGAAGGAAACAAAACATCCCCCATAATAGAAAAGGGATCCACAAACAAGGGTGGATAAATGAAGGTCTCCAGAAAACTAGAAGTGGTAAGAGTCCTAGAAGGGGCACTATCAACAATAGAGATGATTAACTCCTCTAAAATACCTATAGATGGATGAGGAACTTGTAGTACATCACAAGTGTACTCTGTGAAAAGACGACTAAGGTCAGGCATATACTCATCCCAATGAGGGGGCTCAACAAATAGAAGAGCAATGTCAGATAGGTATGAGTCATCCAATGAAGGTAGAGGAGTGAAAGGGGCCTCACACACTAAAGGTGGAAAAGAGGTGGGTGTGATGATGAGGCTGTATGAGACTACTCAATATCTGATGAGATGTGGGATGTGTCAACACTCTCTGGAATAGTGAGAGAAGGAGGAGAAGAGTCCTTTGTAGTACTCTCGACATCAGAACTGGGTGCACAATCCTTGTCATCAGAAGTAGAACCAAGTGAGTTTGTGTCAGTGGAACTATCATCACATGAATAAATAGAGGAGACAACTAAATCAACAGCAACAATAATGGCAACAATATGTGAAGGGTCTCTATAGAGGGAATGAAGAATGCTCCAGACACGGTGGGGAGGATCTGAGTCTACCACATGAAACCAGAGAGATCTAGAGACATGCATCATCAAGTGACCAAAAACATGGTCATAAGTGTCGAGAAAGTCCTCTAGATGACGATGATCAGTGGGTGCAGGAACTAGCCCAAGTAAGAAGGGTGAAAGACCCTCGTGAGTGAAGTAACGTTCCATGGAAGCATGCCAAGTTGATTATTTCCCTCTCTCGATGAGAAGTGGTGGAGGTCAGTAAAGCGATCCTATGATGCTCAAGTCTAGAAAGAGCACCCTCCATGATGCGGAATCAAAAGTGCAAGGTGCACAAATGCAAGACATCGGACTTAGCCGATAATGCATCTGCGTGTAAAAGCCCAAGAGTACTATTGAACCCCCTCTAGACTGTGATACTTTATAAAGTATTGCATTTACAAAATTGATAATGTCATCACGTAATGTGTAAAAAATCATGCAACTTTGACTAAAGAAGCGCTCAAAACCGAGTAAGCGAGTCAAAAGTTATAGCAAGAAAATGATTCCCACAATTGATGGAAAATGCCAATAAGCTTTGCAAACTGATTAAAAAAGTGCCCAAAATGGGTGCAAAGGGTGTCGTGTGGGTACTCGTTGGAAATGGCATAAAATTTTAGGTAGGGTTTGTTTTGCTTGTGAGGGGGATTAGCCTCCTGCCAACCCCGGACCTCGCCCTCTGTCTTCGACACACGAATGAAGGACATAATTACAAGCAAATAGAGCCCAAAAATTTACAATGCCAAAATGAATGTTTTGCCTCAAAACATTAAAAATGAGGGATTTTTTTGACCACCAAACAATGTCTAAAAGGGATATATGGGGGCCCACATTGCCAAGCTAGGTGGTGTGTGCCACATGCAGGTTGTAGTCCACTGCGTGCAATGCAAACCAAGCCAGAGTGTAACGGTCACATGCGGGGCCTATGATAGAGAGTCCGGAGTAGTGAAATGACCACGAGGCAAGTACAAACCGGTGAGAGAGATCGAGCGAGAGAGACAAAAGTGTTGAGGTGATAGATGGAAATGAAACGGTCAAATGAAATTGCCGAGACTAAGTAGGGACCACATTTGAGCCAAGTTGTGCATGGATTCCACGGCAGGTAATGGCTCAGTTAGGGGGCAGTGTCAAGTCTAAAAAAACCCTGAACAGGGTCAAACCAGAGACATCTCAGAAAACACATGCACGGATCATGGGATTGAAGTGCAAGTTGATCCAAAGCAAAGCCACGTGAGTAAAAACATCCACACACAGGTAGACCCGAGCCAGTAGTTGAAAACCCAAATCACAGCCAACACAAATGCGGGGAGTGAACCAATGAGTCGAGGAGTTGAGGCAAAGCCACAAAAAAAAAACACAGTGGAAAAGTAAACCATGACCTGACAGAAGTAATATCCACAAATCACAATGAACCAATGTAGTCAAGGCACGAATCACAATGGAAAAGTAGGGACCAACAATGGCGAGGGTAGTGTGTGAAACATCAAACCAGTCAGCGAGCTCCTAGGTAACTTGAGCCATGTAGGGAAAGAAGTCTCAAGTAATGAGCATGAGGTCTGACAGTCCAACATGAGCATGAACCAGGATGGCAAAGGAAGGTATCACCTCCAAACACGCAGATCCTGGAAAACTTGAAACCACTAAAAATAACCATAAGAATCTCGAAATATGCAAGTAGAGCACATGCAAAAGTGAGAGCTTGCACAAACAACTACACGATGGAGCAATGATGGTAATCAACATGATTCCAATCCCCTCAGCTCTAATACCATGAAGGTGTAAAGGATGAAGACCGGAAGGAATTCATGTGCATCGAATAGTTACACTTCACCAAAGTGTATGAGTTGCGAGATTAAAGCAAGCAAGCTTTGTAAAGCAATGTGCATGCATATGAGAGCTCAAGATTCAAAAATGGAGTAGAATGGAATTTCTTGGCTTGCCATAGACCAAAAAGGAGGTGAGTACAAATAGGGGAGTAATGTGTAACTCCCATGTAAGAGAATATTCCTCCATAATGGAGAAGAGGAGTTACTTTCCCAAATGGGAATGTAACTCCTATGACACACACTTACACATATGACATATTTCATAAGGGAATCTGTCATAACTAAGATGACACCTAGATCCATGTCCACCTAAGTGAGATGACTCACTTGGTGAGGTGTAATAACACTAAATAAGTGATGAAAAATACCACCTACACTAACATCGCCGACCTTTTCTTCTGTTTGATAGGCTTGGATTCCAGATCTAGCTCGATAGTATGTTGTGCTAAATTTGGGTTGAAACCTCTTAAATCCTTATAAAAATAGGAAAAGACATGGGAATTCTTGAAAAATTGAACAAATTTAGCTTTCTCTTATCGAGTACTTACTCTCCCAATTTGCAATGTCTTGCCTTTACCTACTAAAATGGGTTCTGAATCCTCACCCTTTACCTGAATGTTTGCCTTTTCCTTCCGAACTAATCATTTGGGTTGAAGATTGACTCCAAAGTTACAAGACCTTTCAGTAATGTTTTAGTCCTCAAATTTGCACCACTTGGTCACCATACTACTTGCTCTACTTATCTTGGTTTCTAGTAGAGAAATCAACTTCTTCTTGTAGAAAATTGACAATTTGCTAACCATTCTCAAAGACTTGCCAACTTGTGTTATTATGTGGCACAACTAGTCTTACAATTACTTTGATATGAGGCTAGGTTCACTCACTTTTTGATACTATCAACTACATCAAATGTTGCCCCAATGGCTGCAAGCCTATCCATGACTTCTTTTTTTTTTGGGTATGGACTTGATGCTAAAAGCTTCAAAATCTTCAATGAGATCCCATACCTGATTTTTGTAGTTATTCAACAGATCATTCTTGACATAATTTTTCCTCTGACTTGGTTCATGATTAGCTCACTATCTCCAAACACTTGCAAGTTTTTAATACATCTCTTTCTTGCCCAATGCAATCCATGGATCAAGGCTTCATACTCAATTATGTTGTTAAAGAAAGAAACCGAAAGTGGAAAGCCGAGTAATACTCTATACCTTGTGGTGAAACAAGCATGGCTCCTCCTCTGGTACCTTATCTACTCCTTGAACCATCAAAGAATAGTTTCCATACCTCATTATCATCTTTGTGATCTGGCTTGGTGATGCTAGGGAGAGGTGGATTCTCTTCATGCAAGCAATAAATGCCTAATTCAGCTTCCTCCATTTCCTTGTATGGATCAAATGCATGCCTCTTGTTTTCCCATTCATCAAGAGTCAAGTTCGAACATTTCTAAATTTAGTATCAACTTCATAGATGCTTGGATAATCCTCTTGATCAAATGCTGAACAATTCAAATTGATTGGACTCGGTGTATGAGGCTCAATATGAAATTTTGCAATAGGCTCAGATCTGATTGTAGCCTTAGCTCCATACCTTATTCAATAACATATGTGACTAACTAGTAGACAAATAGCCTCCAATTTTAGTGGTAAAGTCTCTATGACAAACACAATGCATGGTGGACATCTAGAAGATCCTGCAAGATGGTCACGTTGGGACATGCATCTAATGTGAGCTTTAAACCTTTGATTACTCTAACCTTGTTACCACTTTGTCCCATCTAATTACACCACACCTATGGAAATGACTTCATATTGAAGACCCAACTAATCAGCTATTTGTTTTGGCATTATAGAGCTACTTTCTCCTGAATCAATCATACAATTATGCACCAACTTATCTCCGATGATCAATGAGATATAGAATGGTGGAGGATTCAAAATTTTTCCTTATTGGTCACCTTGGTTGCCTCCTTGTTGAGCTGTATTGGTAAGCACCTTTTATTTTTGATTGGATGACTGATTTGATGCGACCACCCGCCATAGCACTTGTAATAAGTCTCGTGTCCTCTGGGATAGCTAGTGACTCCCACATTGAGATGTTTACATTCATTTTCTTCATCTGATCAATGATGTTGAAGGGATATGAGCTATATTTTTCTTCCCCTTGCTTTGCATAGTTTTTTCTTGCACATGCATTGTTATAACAAACATTTGAATTGGTCTAGAAGGTGGTTTGGGTTAACTTGCACATTGGGAGCTGTAATTTGACCGTTAACACCTTAAGGAGTAATAGAGGGTTGTGGATCATTTGAATTGGAGGATTTTCCCTCTCCAATATTTCTCTTTTTGGACCATGTATTCACTACTACACTTTGAGAAGGGGCTTGATTTATACCACATAAATCTTCAACTTGCCAATTGATAAGTGTGGTCTCATTTAGAGGTGCTTCTTGAGTAACTTCCTACTGCTAATTAATTTCCTTCCTAGCTTGTCTCTTGTTCTACACCCGTTGAAAGTCACCATAAGAGCTTGGTTGAAAGCACCATTGAAACACATTGAATGGTTATGAGGTTGATTGCATGGGAAGAACCAGTCATATTCTTGAGCCATGTTATTTTGCACTGGAACCAAGGCTCTAGATGTGGACGTAACACACTAGGATTGCAAGGATGAAATAACCTATTAGCGGGAGGGTTTGACTTGGTTTTGATTTGCAGTTTGAACGGGTAGTCTATTAGGCTGATATGGAGGCCTATTGGGTTGGGTTTGAGGCTGATATGATCTAAAATTTTGAGCTTCTGCCTCTTAAGTGTCACCAACTCATTACCCAAGTTTTGTAGCTACTTCATGACTTCTTGGAGCTTGCTTGAGGTACTAGAAGATGAGGTAGAAGCTTCATCAAACTTTGATTTCTTGGAGCAGGAATGGGAGCTAATGTAGGTGCTTGACTAGTGCTTGGGGCTCCTATTTCTGGATAGAGAGGCATAGGTGTCCTAGGTGCAAGTTTACTAGCTTGAATCAAGAAATTTTCAGCTCTAATAGAGATGTTATAGGTTGCGGGTAAACTCCCATGGATTGTACCATCATTGCAATATTAGAATTTAGAGATTTTAGGAAGTATAGAAAGGCACCTTCAACCGTTGGCAGTCTTTGGTCTCACGCAAAGTGGAATTCTATCCCATGTCCTTTGAAACCTGAAGTTTAAATAAGCCATTTGCTCATTTGGTGCTCTCTTGATTGTGGTTAGTTGTTCCAACAAGAAAAAAATATTTTCCTTTTCTCTAAATTAGTTGTGAAGAGCTGTGTACAAATGGTCTCACCTTCTTTGGATAGATCCCGTTGTTAGACTCTTGAACCATTACAAAGCTTTACCCTTATAGGAGGATGCTAACAAATTAACTAGAATGTCCATTTCAACAATTTTGTAGAATTGCATGACATTTTCCATGTCTTGGATGTGGTCAATCGGAGTTGTATAGTTCTCTCCAGGTGAAATATGGTATTTCATCAATCTTTGCTTTGTTGGAATTAGATTCTAGGCATTGAGAGAAAGTGGGCTACTACTAGTGAAGTTGACATAGGGATTGGGTTGTGCCATCCTGATTGGTTAGAGAACTCTAATTGATTGAATAAAAGGCCTACCTAGGTGGAGGTGTTGATAAGGTTCTATTTGGTGGAGATGGAGACCTTTGAGCTCTTCTTCCCCTTCTTCCTCTATCTGGGGATAAGTGTAGGTAGAAAAATAGTCCCTCTTCTCTAGTTCTTGACCTTATTTGAATTCTTCTCATAAATCTATCAAGTTTGGACTGCTGAAACCAGTGGATTATAGCCCTTTTGGAGTTGCCAGATGTGCTATTTCAAATCCTCTTACAAGCTAGAATTTCAAAACAAGAGCACATCAAACTTGATACGACTAAAATGAAAACTTATTTAGGTCCCACCGGGTGTGCACAGAATCATTATTACCAAATCACAAAACCTTCCGATTTACACAAGTGTGTGTGCTCGAGATCACAAAGATGACTGGATAATATGGGTACTATAACCAAGTTGTGGGAATTTCTACTTGAGATAGACCTCCGCAGAGAAAGTCTGGTTCTTGATCCTAAACTACCCGCCACAATCTACTCTAATGTACATGTTGTCGCCCTCAAAATCCCTTGCTCATTTTCTAAGTCAAATTTGAAATTTTTAGCTCACGCCAATTATAAGTGTTCAAGTAAAGTTGGAAGTCTGAAAAGATAGATAAATTCATGCTTTGAAGTTGTTTAAACTCTCTAGTTTGTGTGGTTTGATCAATTTTCCATTTCCTGTCTCTGGACACATGAAAATTCTATTGTAGCCTCCATTTGAATGAAATTTCCCATCTTTTCTATGGTCATGGATCATTCAAATCTTGTATTGTTCTCAATTCCTTGGTTCACGATTTTTTTTATAACTCAAGAGTGAAATGGTGGAGTATTCTTATTCTTTGTATTTTTCCACAGTCGTGAATGACGGGTGTTCTCTTCCCTATCAAATTTTGGCTCCATTATCCACGGTACATGGAAATATCTAATTGAAGTGGGTCGGTGGAGAAATTTGAGGTTTTGAGCCTCTTTGTAAAAAGGCTAAAGGTCATAAAGTGACCTGAACCCCGCCATGATATAAGGGAGAAAGTCAAACATTAATCCCGCATCAAGATCAAAGCAAGTGGGCCATGCATGACAGCAATTTGTGTTTTTGAGCCCGCATTGAAAAAGGTAAAATTATAAAAGTGGCTTGTGACTCTGTCTCCACTCAAGTGAGGCCATGTGTCAAGACTATATCAAAAGTGGGTGAGCAGGAAAAAATGTTCCAAAATGCCAAATCTCTATAAAGTCACAAAATGTAAAAGGAATCCTCCACACTGCTCTAGTAAATTTCTCCCCACATGGACGATTCTAGTTTAAAGTTTCAAAGGCAAGATGACCGGTTCCAATTCAAAATTACAAAATGAGTGTAATAGCCGCATTATGAAAAGTTTGGTTTTTTCCGCCATTGGCATTTCTTCGTGAATCAAGAATTTGAACGGATCCGAAGGATTGAAGAAGTTAGTAATGCTTTTTCTAACAAAGAAGAAATTGTAACCATTTCTTGCAAGATATTTAATGGCTTCTTCAAGCATTAAAGAGTGTTGGCAATTGATCTTATAAACTCATAAGTGCATTATACTTAGAGAAAACAAAGGAGATAGCCATTTTCTTCTACTTTCCTCCATTCTCAAACTTCTTCCATTCCCACATTATGTACAACTTTTGTTTAAGCATCAATACAAAAAGAAGGATTTTGTAGCCTCTTTGATGAGGAGATTTTAGAAACTTTGAGTTTGCAATCTTATCTCATCTTGTTGCCATTTGCAAGGTTGTTTCTTCTCATGAATGCATGTGATGAATTTTCTAACTAGTGGGTGCAGGAATATGATTTCCTACCTGCAACATTAGTTTCTCCTACCTTTTTTCTCACTCCCTTTCCCACTTTCAAACAAAGTTCTCTCTTGCAAGCATCTCGCAAGCTTTACTGCGCAGGTCGGTGGAGTGCCTGTTGGATCCCCTCGGCCGTAAGGCCACCACATAAATCCATGCTTTCTTGCGCATGCATACATGGCATTGCACCAGCTTAAGTAGAGGGACTTAGATTCCTAGAGCATTGTGAGGAATTCATAAATTTTTCCACTCAAAAATTCCTTCACCAATAGTTTTGGTGCCCACTGTGGGGCGATTTAGTAGCATCTGCACTTGAATGCGACCAAGGTCAGAAAATTCAAAATTCAAAAAAAAGAAAATTTTCTGTAATTCAAATGACTATATGAGCCACATGGATTCAAATCATGGCTATTTCGGGAAACCCTCCTGTTGAAAGACCCAAATTTCTCTTCCACATCCAAGAAGACGTTGCTTCAGATTTGAGGGAAGTTATCTGGCATAATAGACAAAGTGCCAATCACTACTTCATTGCCACAAGAATTCTGGACCTTGAAGAAGAACGTGTTGCTAAATTGGAGAGGCAAAGACAAATTCCAGCACCACAAAGAAGAGCATAGATTTTCAAGCTGGTAGATAGAAGATTCACCTGGAAATAGAGACAAGGAGGAAAAACTGATCCCATTTTTGGGGAACTTCAAAGGAGATAAGAGCTACTCAGAATCCAGAGGCTTCCTTTCTAAGCAACCAGTCACGTTGGGAACCTGAGTGTTGCCAATCCTTTAGATAGTGAATTTTCATACATCAACGAGAACCTTGTAGACTTCACTGACGTGAAGACCAAAGAAGAAGCTAGAGAAAGAGAGGTGAGAGCCGATGAAGAAGTAAGAGCTCAACTCGAAGAAATTGAGAGACTTCAAGCTGAGGTAGATGAAAGAGAAACAAAAGAAGCCACAACCTTAAAAAGGTTGAAAGATAGAAACAAAAATAGAATGGGGGATCGTGATCACGAGTGTGAACATGGTCATGAGGCCCGTAGGCCTAATGTACCATGGGGAGGAAACATCGATCCACTTTCTCTCGCTCAACCACTCCATAAGCTACCGAGAGGCTCAAGAAAAAACTTCCCAAAATTCAAAGGGGATGGTTCTCAACTCCCTAAAGAGCATGTAGCAGCATTTATCACCGCTTGCGGTGTGTTGGGCATTGAGGATGAAGATGTGTCAGTCTGAATCTTTGTGGAGTCACTTCAAGAGAAAGCTACCGAATGGTTCTACATGCTACCCCCAAGGTCTGTCACCTATTGGGAAGATATAAGAAGTGCATTTGAACACAGGTTCAAGACCATGGAAGATTGCCAGGATCTCTTGGTCTAATTGGTACAAATGAAAAAAACCTCCGATTCAATAGAGACTTCGTAGCAAGCTATGATAGAATGATAAGAAGGATCCTTGAAGATGTGGTGCCTTTTGAAAATAATTTGAAGAGGTTTTTCATCAGTGCTTTGCCATCAGAAGTAGGTTTATTCCTTAGAAGAGCCCAACAAGGAACATTGAGGGAAGCCAAGGACTATGTAATGTAAAGCAGGATGATGATCTAATCTTGTCCGGAAAGGTGAAAGGCCCCAATGGAAAGAAAAAGGGTTAGAATTCAAACTTTGTCACCACAGATCCGATGTTCCAAAAAATGGCAAATGACTTGGTTTCCTTGAAGAAGCAGCTATCTCATATCACAATGCGGAATGCTTCAAGGAGACCAAACCCTCCAGATAGGCCAAGGATTTCTCCACCTCCTCATCAGCTTGCTATTGAAGCACCACTACTCAATGCCATCTGTGAAACCAAAGAGTCGAGGGAGGAAGTAGAAATTGATGAAACTGAAGAAGAAAATATGGAAGACTATGAAAACTATCTTGAGGTCGAGGAAGTTGATATGCACAATGGCCTAATTGAGTACGTTGATGATGAAGAAGCTCCAAGTTTCTCATGTGCTATTTTCACTCGTGCACAATCTAGGAAAGGTGCTTCATCCTCAACAATTGCGGTAAAGGATAAGAAGAATAAAGAATATTCTTCTCCCCAGAGGTCACACAAAATAAAATCATCAAAGAAAGGATCACCATTACCACCTTCTATGGAGACGACCAAAGAAAAACCAAACTCATTGGTTGTCGAGGATTGTGCTACTATGCCAAGTAAGTCATCTAATTCTTCTCCTAGCTCAAAAGTTGCTAAGAACAATCTCCTTTAAATGTTGTTCCTGCAAAGACATCTAAGGTTTAATTAAAAGCTACACCTCACCCTCTTCTAAACCAATTACTACACCCGAAAAGGAGAATTAAACACCCAAAGTAGCAAAGCCTCTATCATGTAAATATTCCTCCATTTCCGAAACCTCTTCCTTGCTCACCATAACCCCATTTGAATTTGTGGAACATGCAAGCAAAACCAAAGTCCAGATCTCAAAAATAGACTACCTACAAACACACCCTGCCCAATTTGAAAAGTTCATTAATGCAGTTCGTGGTGGTAACCCTATATCCTCAAGTCCTAATCCTAAAGGTTTACTACCCACACCATCCACACCACCCTCCCAACATGCTAGCCCTCGGTGCCTCCAAAACCAACGAGGTTGAACCTTTTTACTGTCGCTCCTCATTAAAGGCTTCTAGCTAAATAATTGTATCATAGATTTCTGAGCCCAAGACAATGTGATGCCAGCTAAAGTTGCAAATGTTTTAGGCCTCAACTTGACCTAGGTAAATGGCACCGCTACTCAATGGAATCCAAAAAATTTTTCATTGGTAGGAAGAATCAAAGATGCACGCAGTAGCACTAGCTGATTTTCTAGAAAAGAAGGTGCTTCTAACCATACTAGTAGTAGACATCCCAAAATCCTTTGGTATGCTATTGAGTAGGAGTTTCTGCAGAGACCTGGTTGGAGAGATAAAATGGATTGGTCATGTGTAACTATCCCAGTAAAAGGTGAAATGAAGAAGTTGTTACCAGTAAGAAAGATGAAGTTCACAGTACGAAAGTCTGATGATCCGAAAGAAAACATTCTCTTTCAATATTGTGGGCTAGGAAACTACTTCCTCATATCAAAAAAAGGAGAACTTGCCACTTCTCATGGAAGAAGAGGAAGATCAAATTTGGACAATGGAATTTGATGGTAGTCATTCAAGTGTGGGCTCGGGAGTTGGTGTAGTATTTTACTCTCCTTCGAATGAGTTGTACCCATTTTCCTACAAGCTGCAATTTGATAATACAAATAACACCGCAAAGTATGAAACACTAATCTTAGGCATGAGTGCAACAGAGGACATGGGAATCAAGAAACTGAGATTCTAAGGTGATGTAGAGGTTGTAGTAAATCAGGTCCACCAACAATATCGGGTGAATAATTCAAGACTTTGACACTCATGAGAAACAAAGTGTGGGACTACATTGAATCTTTTGATGCATTTTCCAATGAAACTATTCCAAGGGAACAAAATGAAAAGGCTAATTCTCTTATAGTGTCAGCTTCCCTAGTGACACCTCATCCTTCTTTTGGTAAAGACAAAGTGACCATTGAAATGGTATTTAGGCCTAGTGTACGAGATAATGCAAATCATTAGAAAGTCTTTGATGATGATAACCAAATTCTAGCCTTTTTAGAGTAAAGGGATAATTTCATAATCTCTTCTTCAAGGAGGTGAAAATCCACACTGAGAAGCACTCCCCAAAGAAGAGAAAGAAGGAATTGAAGGGATTGATGATGAGGGAATAATAAAATTGAAAGGGAACAAAATTCCGAAAGGCCTAGTCTCTTTAGAAAACCTCTTTGATAAACATGACAGATTCACTCAAGAGAAAGAAAAGCAATCTTCTCACCGCTTCAACCGATTTTTGATAAAGAAAACATTGGTACCCTAGAGGAGCCAAGGATGGTCAATATTGGAAAATGTTGCTCACCTAAAGAAAAAGAAGGTTTGTTGCATTACTCAAGAAATACTCAGATGTCTTGGCCTACTCAAGAGCTTATCATGAACTCAAATCCTTACAGCCCAAAGGAAATGCATCACTCGGTTCTTTGAAGTAGGGTTTTAAGCCCTTAAGGTAAAACAAAGGCCATACAACCCAAATATTCTGATACCATCAAGGAGGAGGTAATGAAGATGCTTAATGCAAGGATCATCTTTCCCATCCACTATTCAACGTGGGTGGCTAACATTATGCCAGTGTGGAAGAAGAATGGTGAAATAAGGATATGTGTAGATTTTCACAACCTGAACTAGGCATCACTAAAGGACAATTATCCTCTTCCTATCATGGATCATATCCTGCAAGCAAGTCACTGGATCTGAAATGATTTCATTACTTGATGGATTCTCAAGATATAATCAAATCAAAGTGGCAAAGGAAGACCGCACCAAGACAACCTTTACAACACCTTGGGGCATTTTTGCCTACAACAGAATGCCTTTTTGCCTAATCAATGTAGGTGCTACATTCCAAAGGGTGATGGATTTGGCCTTCAAAGTTCTCGCATTGTATTGTCATATATCTTGATGATCTCACAGTATTTTCAAAGAAGAGGGGAGATCATATCTATCACTTGGAACATGTACTTGCAAGGTGTAGGAAACATGGCATATCACTAAATCCAAAAAAGTGCATTTTTGGAGTCACAGAAGGGTTATTGGGGCACATTGTGAAAAAACATAGAGCACACATTGATCATGAGAGGATTAGATCCATTCAAGCATTAGCCCTGCCCACAAGCAAGAAAGGAGTTCATTCATTCTTCGAAAGGTGAACTTTCTTCGTCGTTTTGTGCTTGAGTTTGCTAAGTTGATGAAGCACATCACTTCCATGATGAAACCACAAGAAAAATTCAAATGGAATAATGAAGGGAAGGAAACATTCGAAGAGATCAAGAAATCCATTGCCAAGGCTCCAACTCTTGTATCTCTAGATTTTAACAAAGAATTCATCATGTATTGTTATGCATCAGAACATACACTCTTTGCCATTCTCATTCAAAAAAATGATGAAGGTGTGGAAGCACCTATTGCTTTCATGAGTTTTCCTTTGAAAAAGCATGAGATAAAATATAACCAATTGGAGAAGCATGCCTATGTAGTGGTCAAGGCTATAAAAACTTTAGGTTTTACATCCTCAATTCTCACATGGTGGTGATGGTCCCCAACAATGCAATCAAGTCCACGTTGACATAGCAGGATCCTAGAGCTAAAAGAGGAAATTGGATTGCAAGGACTCAAGAATATGACTTGGAGATTGGACCCTAAAATTTGATAAGGGAAATGGCTTGTGCAAGTTGATTTCTCGAGGATGAAACACTCAAAGCTCAACATGGGAAAGAAACTGCTTGCTCAACTTGTTTAGAAGACAACCCACAAGTTCTCTTTGTAACCACTATTGATGAGTGGTATGTTGATATTTCCTATTACGACTTATGGAGAATGTCCTCCCCATCTTGATTATGAGCAAAGGAGAACACTCAAGTTGAAGTAAACTAAATTTGTAATCTAGAATCATGTGCTTTACAAAAAAGAGGCCGGGATGGTTATTTCCTTAGGTGCGTAGATAAAGATAACTAAGAAAAGTTTCTTAAAGTATACCATGACCATGCCTATGGTGGAAATTTTTCAGCAATGGTCACTACACACAAGATCCTTTGAGGAAGGTATTATTGGCCCACCATATTTGTAGACACTCGAATTGGGTTTCTAAATACAAAGCATGCTAATAGTTCATTGGAAGACCAAACTCGTTGCATTACCACTTAGGCATGAGGTTATTGAAGAACCATTTCAACAGTGGGGCTAGACTTCATTGGTTTTCTAAACCCTCACTCAATTACAGGGCACACCTATGTACTCACAACAATAGACTACTTCACTAAATGGGTGGAAGCCATCCCAACCAAACAAGCCAACACTGAAATAGTATGCAACTTCATCGAGGAGAATATCATAGTGCGTTTTGGAGTGCCACAGAAGATTGTAGTAGATAATGCTACCTATTTATCTTCAAGAGAGCTGACTAAGTTTTGCTATGACTACGGAATCTCCCTATCTCATTCTTCTGACTACTATCCACGAGGAAATAGATAGGTTGAATCAAGCAACAAGAATATTATGACCATTGTCCAAGATTGTGAATGAGAATCAAAGGAATTGGCACAAAAGGTTGTACGAAACATTGTGGGTGAGAGGATCACTCCCAAGAAGGCAATAGTTATGTCACCATTCTAACTATTGTATGGATTCGAAGTAGAAATTCCTCTCATGATCGAGATGCCGGCTCTCAGCTGCTACACAGGAAATAGAAGATGGTCGTCATGAATGATTCCATTGACAAGAGGATCCTGTTTCTTGAGAAGCTTGAAGAATATGGACTCTAAGTGGTGGATGACATTAATGGAGCACCAAATGAAAGTAAAGAATATTTTCAATAAGAAGGCCAAGGTAAGAGAAATCAAAGTTGGAGACTTCATCCCGATATGGGACATGAGAAGATAAATAAAGGCAGCCATGGAAAGTTCGATTCATTATGGCTCGGTCCATTCTCAGATTCATGAAGCTTGTGGCAAGAATGCTTTGCTTCTCTCATATTTGGATGGAATGCCACTATAATTACCTTAGAGTGGGAAATACTTGAAATTGTATCATCAATGAAAGCGGGTTATCCCTCACCTTGTACCATAGGTGATTGTTAGGTGTGTTTCCCTTTCCATTGTGTGGTTTTGTTTCCCCTTCTGTTGCGTGTCGTGTGTTTCCTTCCCATTGTGTGTTTCCTTCTTCTAATCTTTCTTTCTCAAAGTTATACATGACTCTGCAAGGCCCAATGGATAAGGCACTGGTCAATGAATTACAGGGTCTAGAGATTGAGATTCTAGATTCCCATGTCATGTCTTCACTATGCTCAGTCCATGTCATGTCCCCAAGCTAGAGCCAACTATTGTTGCCCTCAAAATCCCCCTCTCATTTTATAAGTCAAATTCAAAAAATTTGAGCTCACTCCTTTTAGAAGTGTTCAAGTAAAGTTAGAAGTCTGAAAATATAGAGAAATTCATGCTTTGAAGTTGTTTAAATTCTCCAGTCTATGTGGTTTGATCAATTTTCCGTTTCCTCATCTAGACACGTGAAAATTCTATTGCAGCCTCCATTTGAATGAAATTTCCCATCTTTTCTATGGTCATGGATTGTCAAATCTTGTATTGTTCTCAATTCCTTGGTTCGCAAAAGAATTTTGAAAATTAGGCATGAAATGGTGGAGTTTTCTTCTTCTCTACATTTTTTCCACAGTCGTGAATGACAAGCGTTCTCTTCCCCATCAAATTTTGGCTCCATTATCCACGGGTATGTGGACATATCTAATTGGAAGCAAGTCAATGGAGAAATTTAAGGTTTTGAGCCTCTTTGTAAAAAAGGCTAAAGGTCATAGAGTGACCCATGACCTCGCCATGTTATAAGAGAGAAAGTTAAACATTAAACCCACATCGAAGATCAAAGCGAGATGGGTGGGGTGGTGGAGCAATTTGTGTTTTTGAGCCCACATTGAAATAAGGTAAAATTATAAAAGTGGCCCGTGAATCTGTCTCCACTCAGTGAGGCCATGTGTCAAGACCATATCAAAAGCGGGTGAGTGGGCCAAAATGTTCCAAAATGCCAAATCTCTATAAAGTCACAAAATGCAAAAGGAATCCTCCATGCCTACTCCAGTAAATTTCTCCCACGTGGACAGCTCTGGTTTAAAGTTTCAAAGGTAATATGAACAATTCAAATTCAAAGTTACAAAATGAGTGTAATGACCACATTATGAAAAGTCTAGTTGTTTCCGCCATTGGGTTTCTTCACGAATCAAGAATCTGAACAGATGCAAAGGATTGAAGAAGATGTAACTGTTTCTTACTGAGAAAGAATAAGTTGTAACGTTTCTTGCAAGATATTTAATGGCTTATTCAAGCATTGCAGAGTGTTGGCAATTGATCTTGTAAACTCACGAGTGCATTGTACTTAGAGGAAACAAAGGAGATAGCCATTTTATTCTACTATCCTCCATTCTCAAACTTATTCCATTCCCACATTATATACAACTTTCTGTTTAAGCATCAATACATGAAGAAGGATTTTGTATCCTCTTTGATGAGAAGATTTTAGAAACTTTGAGTTCGCAATCTCATCTCATCTTCTTGCCATTTGAGGGTTGTTTCTTCTCATGAATGCATGTGATGAATTTTCTAACTAGTGGGTGCAGGAATATGATTTCCTACCTGCAACATTAGTTTCTCCTACCTTTTTTCTCACTCTCTCTCCCACTTTCAGACTAAGTTCTCTCTTGTAAGCATTTACAAGCTTTGCCATAGGGTTCGATGGAGTGCCCCTGTTGGATCCCCGACTGAAAGACCACCATAGAAATCCATGCTTTCTCACGCATGCATACATGACAACTACACCGGTTAAGTAGAGGGACTTAAATTCCCAGAGTGTTGACAAGGAATTCACAAATTTGTCCACCTGAAAAATTCCCTTGCAAAAATAGGAAAAACTATGTTATAATAATCTAACTTTCCAAGGGACCAGGAGAGAGCATGTATGAAAAAAAGCCTACACTAAAGTAGTGATACACCAGAAAAGGAGGGTATGGGAATAGCTTTCCAATGTGTGAAAAATGGAAGATAAAGCACATACTAGAGAGGGTGATAATAGTTCTCCACAATCTAGCAACTACATTCACAACAATATTTCATACACACACAATGATAATGAATCCCTCAAGAGCATAAAATAGACACAATATATTTGCAATGAGGTTGAAGAGGCAAGAAGAATGCAACAAACTTAGCAAGGAAGATACATCCACAAACTTGCATCTATTTCTTCATGATATGCACAATTCAATCTATTACAAAATAAAGGCCTAGATCACCATGCAAGGATTCCACTATAAGGGCCTATAGCACATTGGCTTCACAAAACCAAAATGATAGAGTTTTGCTACTTAAACTATCCTCCCTTTTGATGAGCCCAGTATTCCAATTTATAGAGTTTTGTAAGAGAGAGAGAAATGATGTAAATCCCGAAATCCACTTTCTAACCACTTGAAATATGTCATAAATGTGCCCAAATGATGATATATGACCTTCAGAAGGCACCCCATACTGTCCCATGACTTGCAATAGTGAAAAATGTCTGCCCATGCTTCATTAAATGCATCTCCAACCACTAATAAAATCACTTTGTTCAAAACCTGACACGTTTTCCTTAAAATCATCATCAAAACTTCATCAATTTCTACATTTTTTTGTGTGTTTTTCTCGAAGTCATGATTCTAATGAGATAAATTTTGTGAAAATCCATTGAGAATTGCAAAGTTATGTTCTTTTGAGTGTGAGAAGCTATTTTGAATTTGCCAAGAATTTCTTGCATTTTACGGGACTGGGAATTCAATTTCTTGGAGCTGGAGATGTTTCTTTCTTTTCACACACCTACCCAGTCTAATTTTGTGAAAATCAAAGTTCTAATTCAAAATTTATGCCTGTTTGAACTTTGGGGGGTTGGTGTTCCACGTGGGCTCTCACAATCCACATTTAACCACTTTCCTTTGTAATACGGGTTTGTGGGTTTTCAAAGAACTCATGTCCCTATGGTGCAAAGGCCACTTGGGTTGTCAAAATTCACCTTATCCACAATGTACTTAGTCTCCTTGATATGCGGCAATTTCTCCTCCATGAGGAACTCACGTCCCCATCATACTTGTGCCACACGGGCCTCCTTTCTCTATGTCACCCGACTAGGACTGCTTTTTTTCCTCGCATGTTCGTCATTGATTGGGCCATGAGGGCCATTAAATTTTCTCCACCCACTTTGCTTTTGTGTTGGTGAAATCGTGAATTTTGGGCCTAACTCATCCTTGGGCTCTACGGGCCAATTTTTTTCTGCCTTTGCCATGATATGCTTCACTCTGCCATCTAAGTCAGAGAATGTGGGTTTTGGGACCCAAATGTCTCATTTTGACTAGACCACGTGGGCCATTGACCCTCGCCTTATCTGTAACATACTCCCATGGGAATTTCTCCTTTTATACGCACGAATGGCCCTAGTGAAACTTGGGACTTCAACTCCACATTTGCCACATAATTCCTTCCCTCGGCCATTTCGGTCACAAAAAGTTTTCCATAAAATCCATCAACTCATTCGATGGCTTGGTAAGCCATGGAAAAATTCAACTGTGTATTTAGTGTTGCCCTTATTTACTACTCAAACTAACTCGAGCTCGATCTGCCACTAGAAATAGCTCGACGCCATCTTAATGCTTCCCAGCTCATCATTTTTTTGACTTTGTTCTAAGAGCTCACCATGAATCTTCGTGACTTTCCTTCGATTCAAAATACTTGGACCATATAGTAGCTTGACCTCGGGAATGAGTGTCAGCATCCCTTTCTCCCTTTTTAACTTGTCGAGTATGAACTTGAGCTTGATCCACTTACAAATGAATGGCTCGGTCTTCTCTAAACAACTTGGTAAGCCCTCTTTCTTGCAATGTGTCCTGAGTGTGGCATTTTATAAGGAAATCTTGATGGGAAATATGATCTTGATGCACGATTCAACAACTTAGTTCAAAACATGTGAAGAGCTCAATTCTCATATTACATGGCTCGGTGGATCCTTTAGGAGGTTTGGTGCCAAAACATTTCTCACTTAGCTCGATGCTACCCATGAAACAACTCGTTCTCTTCGCAAGGTAGCTCGGTGGGAAATGGAGTAGCTTAGTCATGAGCTCGACCAACCCATTAGAACCCAAAGGTAAAAATTTTCCTTTCTTAACCCCTTCTAATTGATGGATCTCACCTAGCACAAAAAAATGCATGAACATAGAATTTCCCATTAATGTTGTATAGTGGGCCCCACAATACAAGCTTGTCAGTTATCCAATTTTTGAGGTAACAAAGTTGGATAACGTCTACTTCATACTTTGAGTTTTACCTTTACTTTCTTAACTTCTTCATACCTCTCATCAAATAATTCACATCTTCATTAATCTTATTTTTACTGCGTATATTCAAAACTCAAGAAATTGTTAGATTGAAAAATAGGAGGCTTGCATGCCCCTTTCATCTTCTTCATGACCCACTCTTTATCTTCTTCACTCTTGGCTTCTTCACACATCATTTTCACTATGTTTTTCTCTTCCTCAATTTTCTCATAACGTCCATCAACTACATGTTATGATTAATCATTCATTAGACCTTATTTTTGGTCCACAAGCACTTCATCTCGTTCTTCTTCTCTCTTGATTTCATCTCTCTCTTGTTTCACTATACCATCTCATTTTCTCTTGACCTCCTTTTTCCTTGAGGCCTTCTCATTCTCTGTATATTTGATTTTCATCTTCTTTTGTTGATGAATACTTCTTCTTTCTCACCTCTTCCTTGGACCTCTCTTGGTCTTCCTTCTTAAGTTCCTTCTTGTGTACTACATTATCCTTGTTATCAAAAACTTATAGAAACATGTTTAAGGCCTCTTTTAATACCTCTTCATCTTCATGTTTACCTACTCTATACCTCTAAATTTGCATTTAATATTGCTCATCCTCTTTGCTCTCAAACTTGCTTGGTTTCTCATAAAACTAAAAGTCCTCCTTTACCTTCATACCTACACCATCACTCTCAAAATTAGTTTTCAAATCAGATATATAAGGCTTAACACCCCTTAGTAGAGTCTCCTTGCATTTTCCTTAGTTTGCATCAAGAAATTCTTATCTAACATCACCATCATCAATCCTATTTCGGCTCTTATTCACCTATAATTGGAAAATGAGCATGCTTTTCTCCATTTTACACAATAATGTAAGTATTCGTCTTACCATCATGTACTACTTATTTGTCATATTGCCATGATTTTCCTAACAACACACATCCATAAGTACTAAATCACACAACACTTTGTATTTGTATCTCCCAATCTAAAATTCTACTTGACATTGTTCCCTAACCAAAACATGATGACCTTTTTGCATCCAAGACACTTGATATGGGTTAGGGTGCATTGTTGTTTTCAGACCTAAATTCTCTACCATTTCAAAAGAAACTAGATTTTCAGTGCTTCCACTATCTATGATCATATTACAACATTTTCCCTTAGTTTTACACCTAGTTCGAACAAATTTCTTCTCTGAGTCACATTATCGTTACCTTGTTTTTTTTAATAGAAATATTCTAAATAAAAGAGACTTACTTTCACCTTAAAGAATACGATCAACATCTCTATCATCCTTTTCATCCTTTCTCCCATCTCATGACACTCATATGCTTTGTGTCCTACAAATCTATGACGTTTGTAACATTTAACTCGTAAATTGTACTCTGCTATTTAACCCATTTATCTTCATAAGGATCATATTAGCTCTCATTATTCTATAATTTTCCTCTATACATGTCAACCTTCTCATCAAAACATCCATCTTATCCATCTTCTCTTCCAAATATGGCCTTCTCTCTTCTCTAACATGTACCATTTTGATTCTTATCTTTCCTCTTATACAATGTATCAAACCTATTTCAACTTCTTCAAGTATATTTTCCTCCTCTTATACCAAAATGATGTAGAGCCAAATCCCTTACTATTAATCCACATTTTTTGAATGATCACAAAACTCAAAACTATCTTGTAAGCCTTTAAACTAGCTATTCTTCCAAAGCACGACTCTCCAAAATCATGTAAACTCTGAGTTTATGACCTTATTTCACTAATCCCATTATGGTTCCATGTTCTTAGAAATTTAATCAAGTCAAACAACCATAAAAATGATCCAAGTCACTCAAAAGATCCAACTTTCTTACCTTCTTGCAAAACTACCGTTTTCCAAGCTTCTTAAGCAAATGCCATACGGTGATTTCATATTTGGAAAAAATACTAACTTACAGACCAAAGTATAAACTAATTTAGATACCCTTTTGGGCCTCCAAGATGTTTGCAAAATTTTATTCTCTAACTCCCTTCCTAGGTACCTTTTCTACACCCACTCCTTCCTTGCTTAAAGCTCCTTCTAGCATGCCTTTAATGTTTTTCCACCTTAAATTTTGTTATAAGGAATCAAATGAAAAAAAACTACCATTCAAGACACCCATTTGGATATATTATTTGTGTACAAAGTTTTCAATGTGACATTCTTTGCAAAAACATCTCCAAACTCATTATCTAAGGTTTCAATTAGGCCTTCATAAATTGTATCACTCTAGTATAAGACATGTCATGTATCAGAGAGAGTATAAGAGTGATGAATCTTTAAGACCCAAAAAATCAGTGATAGGAAGGTATTAATATTATATGTTCCAATTTTTATGACCTAATTTAACCATCAAGGTCTTCAAGTAGGCAATCCTTACTCCAAACCCTTATTTCTTCCTCTTACAATCTTAACCTATATTGTCAATAAATGTGACTAAATGGAGATTGTTCAAGATTCCAACCCTCAATAATATATTACCAAAATATTATTAGGTAATGTGCTCAAAGATTCAAAGGTAAATACAATATTTAAAACTTCCAAAAGCCAACAATTATGAAACCCTCGGTAGGGTTTTCTATAAACTGAGTAAGGAAATATACTTACCAAATCCTTCTCACATATCTCCAAGGCTTGAAATCACTTTCTTTAGGTCTGAATAAACATGTAAAAGATATCCATCTTGATAGTAGACTCCAATTCCAATAAAGTGCGAGATAGGTCCAACTAATTCCTTTACTCAACCCCTAAAATAGGGGTTTCTTAGTCTTAGAACAATTATATCAATGAATGATCCTTATCCTTACTTGGGATGCTATCTGTTGGAATGGATGGGATTGTGGATGTTTAATATTATTATTTTACTATATTAGTGAACCTTTTAGATAAAACACTCTCACAAATGTTGACAAAATTAACCTAAACGACCTTGAAAGATGATCTAGCTACGAGTTCTCAGGTTTATTCAAACATCAACAACACAAGAAACTAGCGAATCCAACACAAATGGATCTTAGAATACCTCTTACCAACCTTAAAAAACTCTATCAACGAGGTTAACCATCTATACACAAAGCTTTCAAAAAGCATCAAAACACAATAAGACTATTCACGCTTTATTTACAAACAAAATTTCTCCTTTCTTTAATCTTGGAGCTCTCTTTGATTCTCATTCGAATGAAATGAATGTAAATCAGTTACAAAATGATATATATCCTTCTAAGCTAGTTTCAACCGAATAGACACCCCTTAAGACCCTTGGTATCATGATTATCTCTTAACCCAACATTGAGATTTTGGGCTACAACTCCAAGACACTAACTCTTAAACACACATTTATGACTCCTAGATCTCTATAGGTATTTTCAAATTCTTGACACTCCATACATTATCCATAGAGTACATTAAAACTCCTAAGAAAGCCAAAATGGCTTAAAAAATCCATATTTGTAGTTTTGGAGGGAAATTACACAATTTTAATTTGTTAAGGACTAGATACAACCTACCACACTTGGAAGACTCTAGAGGACATCTTAAAGGACTAGCTACATAACCTAACACACCTAGATGAATCTATAGGACTTCTTGAACCTACCAACACACCAAAAAACTAAATTTTTGATGTTGTAAGCTATATTTACATGCTAGGAGTGTTTTCTCCTGCATCATTAACTCATATAAGGGAAGTGCATGGAAATAGGGGGCCAAAAGAGGGTCTTAAGTGGGCACTTTTTTCTGAAAAAATAAAAAACCTAAACTTGTGCGAGTTATTTGAGATAGTTACACTCAAAATTTGAAGAGGTTATAAGAACATGAATTGTAGCTGTTATCATTGGGTCACAACACCCTCTGATTTGCACAAGTGTGTGTGCTTGAGCTCACTTTGTAACCGGGTAACATGGGTACTATCTCTAAGTTGTGGGACTTGCTACTTGAGATAGACCTCCAGAGAAAGTTGGCTCTTCTTCCTACTCCTAGTGCAAACTAACTCTATGGAAATGAAGCTACTAACTATCTCTATCCTAAAATTTCCAAGGGACTAGGGAGAGAGAGAAATAACATGCAAATGAAGGAAAAATACACTACATAGGTGATGCACCAAAATAAGGGTATGAGAACGATCCCCAATGTGTGAAAATGGAAGAAAAATGTAGATTAGAGAGGGTGATAACAGTTCTCCATAGTCTAATAAAAACACTCACAACACATTTCCATGTAAACACAATAACAATGAATCCATGCAAGAGCATAAAGTAGACACAATATATTTGCAATGAGATAGAAAAGGAAAGAAGAATGCAAACAAACATAGCAAGGAAGATACATCCAAAAACTTGCATCTATTGCTTCATTGATATGCACAATTCAAGCTATTACAAAATAAAGGCCTGGATCACCATGCAAGGAGTCCACTATAAGGGCCTACAACACATTGGCTTCACAAAAACAAAATGGTGGAGTTTTGTTACTAAAACCTGTCCTCCCAACAATGAGCCCAACACTCCAATTTATAGAATTTTGAGAGGAGAGAGAGAAGATGCAATTCCTAAAATTCCCTTTCCAACTAATTACAAGTCATGATAAATGAGGGTGGTTGGTGATTTTAGACCTGAAAAAGAAATCTCAAGCTATCCCATAGCTTGCAATAGGGAAAGAATGATTGCCCATGCTTTTTAAATGTTTTTCCAACCACTTTTCAACAACCAAGCATAACTAGGATTGTTTTCCTTAAAAAACCCATCAAAACTTCATCAATTTCTATATTTCTTGATTTTTGTGCATTGGTCTTGGATCCATGATTCCAACAAGACTAATTTTGTGAAAATCATGAAAATTGCTCAAGTTATGACCTTCTGAGTGATCACAACCATTTTGAGTTTCACATGTTTAATTATTACTTCCACGGACTGCATTTAATCTTTGAAGCTATGGATATTTTCTATCACTATTCACCAACCTCACCTCACTAAAGAGTCTAATTTTGTTGACTCTCACAAGACTGCGTGCATAGAGGATGTCGAGACCTTTCCGAAAAGTCCAATTTTTTCAAAATCGGAGCTCCAGTCAAAAGTTATGCCCATTTTAAGATCATGGTTAGGGTGTTCCACGTGGGCTCTCACAATCCACATTAAACCATTTTCCCTTTACGTTGTGGGTATTGCAGGTTTTTGGGAAACTCATGTCTCCGTGACACTTGTGCCTTTTGGGCCCCGAACTTCCACATTATCCGCAATAGAATTTGCCTCCTTTGTTGTGTGATAATTTCACCTCCGTGGGGAACTCATGTCTCCACAAAACTTGTGCCATTCGGGCCCCAAACTTATGCCTTATCTACAATACTTTTAACCCGCTTCAATTCCTTTGCAAATCGGGTAAATCAAGATTTTAGGGAACTTGTGGCCTAATGGAACTGGACCGCTCGGGCCGTCGAGACCAATTTACCCGCAAGTCATTATTTCTTTAGCATTTCGGACCCAAGTCGAGGCGAAGAATCCTAGTTCTGTCTGCGTAACCATTCCACCCACAAGACATTAAAATAGGCCTTTTCCCCATTTATCTAAATTTGTAGCAAATCTTTGCTTTGACTCCTATATTTTTCTTGAATATGGAAGTTAGAGAAAAGTAAAGGAGTGCCTCCAAAATCAAATTTTTTGTTTTCACCATTTCTGCTGTTCAAGTTTAAAGAAATTATGTAAGTTATAGAATTTACCTTGAGGGTAAATTCGGATAACATAGCATTTCGAGTCTAGTTTCTAATTTATTAATTTTTTAAAAATGGTTAAGTGTAAGTGGGTTAAATATCTAAAATTTCAATAGGTGCTCCTATTTTTGTAAAAAATAGTAGATAGATCATCATGCCCCCCCGCCCCATTTTTTGAGCACTATTTAGTATTTTTGAAAACCCTTTGGTAGAAAGATAGATAGGAGCATCTAGTTTAGGATAGTTTTTTTAGATTTTTTTAGTGAGTATTTATTTATTTTTATGATTTTTTAAGTATAAATATTTTGAAAATTAAAAAATATATAGATATTAATAGGCCCCCTAACTACCTCCAAAATATCAAAAATTAGAATTTTTTTGAATATGTATAGAATTAGGCCTAGTTTGGGATTGTATATATTTTTTCAATTTGGAGAAGTGAAAAAAGATACATGACAAAAGATAAGCATTTACAATCACTAAAAATAGAGGTATAAAAGACATAGTTTGAAATAAATATAAATGGAAACGTTAGAATAGTTAGAAAATATGAAAAGTAAATATTTATAAAGAGGATAGTTTTCTTGATGTCATAGGATTTTTTTAAGAAAGATAGAAAATGTTTATGTAAGATATAGTATGATGGAAGGTGAGTTTTTGCATATTTTGTCAAAAACACGCAAGTTGTTGTGTTGTTACAAGTCCAAGGTGTAGGTTTGGGAAATAAAAGAAATTCCAAGCCTATAAAATTTTGGTTTGGAGGCATAATAAAGGGAGCGCGTACACGTTATAACACACTCTCGTTATGTAGAGTATAGACATTATTTATTTGTTTGTGGCAGATTTAATTTACAAAAATAAATGTTTAAAGTTTTCATTTATTATTATTTATTATACTTTAAATTTATTTTAGTAAATATAAGAAATTAGGGTCACTTTGCACCTTATAGAATTAGTCTCACAGCTCCATGAGTCATGATTTAGGAGATGGTTTTTATAATATAATCTGGTTAGTACATAGGTAATTTTCAGGATTTCAACATTCAGCCTAAAGCTTTTAGCATTTCAATTCTATAATTGATGTCTATTTTGGCAACGAATATAATAATTGTTTAGGTTTAGGGACCTTTTGAATTGTTTACTAACATTTGTAGGAGTGTTAGATGTGTCAAAATTATATTTTACAAACCTCATAACTCTCAAAGGAAAAAACAAATTCTCAAATATATGCACTCATGAAACGCCTTATAATACATAACAAATCAAAACACATGTGTTGGACATAGTGTCATTGGTGTTGTCATTGATGTTAAGTTACATTGATGAAAAAGGGTTTCCAAGTGGCATAGGAGTCAGCGTGAGGTTTCAATCATAAAGAAGCACAAAGGTTGATTGGTAGTTCCTTGTTTTGGTGTTATGAAGTGTTGCATTGGTGAAGTGTTGTTTTGGAACCAAAAGGGGAAAATTCACCTTGTTTTGAAATATTATTCATGACACCTTCAAGCCTTAGAGAAAGATGGATGTCTCCAACATGTATAGGATTCACGCAACTTTCCAATGCCTATTTGTTTTCCTCCTAACTCCTTATAGAGCTCCTGTAATCTTCTAGAGAAGTCAGGTTTCACCATTAGAGTGTTTGTTCCCTGCACCTAGAAAACCTACTATTGAGCAGATAGTCCTTGAATGATCAAACCTTTCCTAAATATTCCTAAATTACCTTTAACACTTCTAAGATTCCCTAACATCACCTCTGGATGCTTAAGATATTTCCTAAACTCTCTTAGAGGGTGTTTTATTAGCTCCAGAATGGCCAAAATAACTAGCATGGAAATTGAAAATTTTGAAGCATGACAACTAAGCCCTTGATTAAAAATAAGGCTTCTATGTCATTGTGCATCCTTCCTCTGGTGATGCATGAACATCTTTTAATAATCAATTTTTGCTTTCTTAGATGACTAGGGGTGTCTTTCGTCCACTTGAGATGGTCATAACTTGTACTAGTCCATTTGGACTCCATAGGAAAGAATAGGGAGTTTCCCTCTAAATGTATAATTTGAATATTTGAACTAGCTCTAGGTATGTTATAGGCTTAGGTGTTAAGTGACACAATCCTCTCAGACCGAGATATCATATTTGGAGGTTAGAGACTATTTTGTAAAGCATTTTCACGTGTAAATATCTTGTTTTGGATTGTCTTCTTATCTATAATGGTGTTCAAGGCTTCATGGAACCCTCATAGTGTCCAAGGAATGGAAAATAGATAAAAAGACTTACTCAGACTAGACTATACCCTATTTTAGAAGTTTAGTAGTATGTAGCATGAACATAATGATTCAATGGAATCCTTGAGTCTATTTCAAGGAATTTATCATGAGGACTTGGTGTTGCAAAAGTCAAGAAAAGGTAATAAGCCATCTAAAGGAGGATTTATTAAATTAAATTTGTGTTCACAATCCTAACTGTGTGTGCCCAATCTTAAGGGCCCAGAATAGGATATTCATTATAAAAGTTAATAATTATGATTGGTAGAGTCCTTGATAAGTGTGGAGGGAGGTAATAAGAATACCAAGAGTTTAAAAATCCCTAGTATAGGTTAGAATAAGAATAAAAGCAAAGGAATGTGCAAATATAATCTAGCAATGTTAATGCCCAGTTTGAGGGCTAGGAAAGATGTAATTTTATAAAAATAGTCTTTATTCCATTTTTTTAAAGTTGGTGGGGTCTCTGAAAATTTGGAGGAATGCCTAAGGGAATTAAGGACTCATAAAATTAGGGCATAAGGACAGAGTATTGAGTGGTTAGTAGGTAAAGGAAGAAATGTACAATCATGTTTCTTTCTTGTGATTGTTAAAACCAACCTTGAGAAATAATTGTCTTATGAAATAAAATCATAAGGAAGTTGTATCTATCATTGAGGGAGTGGTGTTAGAATGTTTTAAATCCTTGAGGAACATGGGAAAATACTTATACAAATTTAATCAAGAAGACCTATTGATTGTCTTGCACAGTGTCATGAAGAAGTATAGAGAGAGTAAGGGTTTGTATGAAAATCCTTAAGTGAAAGAGGAAGAGTTGAGTGATTTGCATTAGTGATTAGGAGAGGGGTAAACACAATGAGATGAGTGAAAATAAGATTGAGTAAAATTCAAGGTGAAGGTGAAAAATAGAGTTGAGAAGATTGTTTAGAGCTTGAGAAAACAAGGAGTCTTAAAAAGCCAAAAGTTGAAAATCTAGCAAGATGATGGATAAAGGAGTAATGGAGCATTGAGGTTTTCTTAAGTAAGGTGTATGGGTGTGTTGAAAGGTGAATGTAAGTTTTAAACATGTGGTAATCTATAATGCCTCATTTATAACAAAAAATAATAATAATAAAATAAAATAAAATAAAAGAACTAAAATAATAAAAAAAAAAAAACGTGATAGTGGGGTGAAATCTTAGGGAAAAATTGGGTTTTCTTCCATCATTTTGGTTGTGTAGAGAGAGAGAGAGTGCAGCTACCACCACCATGGGGGAAACTCTAGTCTGTTCTGCGCAAATGCCTGAAAGAAAGGTGGTTTGCAGTTCTTTTTACTCAAATCAATGCTCTTTGGGCGTTTTCTTGTTTTCTTTCAAGGAGATGCCTCACCAAATGTCATCCCATGGATTTGCCATGTTTTCCTTTTGCGGCATGTGCCAACATCCTCTCAGCCTGCGTCAAAACTCGAGCTCCTTTTCCCACGTGGACAACTGCCAAAACATGAACCAGAGAGGCATTTTTGTCAGATGTTGTAGAAGTTCTTCTTGCTTACTGCCTGTAGACATGTTTGCACAAAACAGACTTGTAGGAGGCCTGTGAACTGTTGGATAGAATGCCCCAAATAGACGCGGCTCATGGAATGCCACGAGGGCAGGATATGCACAAATGCATTTGTTGAAAGGCCTTTGAAACTTCCAAGAAAATGTATTTAGTGCCCAGTTTGGCACGTATGCAAAATGTGAAGGCATACACAACTCAGGAGAACTGTTTGACAAAATACCTGAAAGATATGTGGCCTCCTGGGTGGCAATGATAGTAGGTATGCAAAAAATGGGTCTGTTAAAAAGATGTTGAACTATTTGTTTTAATGCCTCAAAGAAATGTTGTCTCATGGAATGCCATGATGGCAGCATATGCACAAAATGGATGTGAAGAAAAGGGCTGTGATTTGTTTGGCAGAATGCCTCAAAAGATATGGTATTCTAGGACATACCCTGACCATGTAAGCTTCATTTTTGTTTACTTAGCACTTAGCCGTAGGGATTCAGTGCATGAGGGTTGTAAATACTTTGATGGCATGAGTGCCTCTTGTAGAATCATGCCTAGAATTAATCATTATGTTGCTGGTTTTTGATGGGCACATTAACTATTTGCAAAATACCCCAGAGAGTTGTTTTATCATGGACAACATGATTTGCAGAGTATGCACAACCATGGTTTGTTAGATCTGTATGCAAGTGTGGTTTACAAACAAGTTGGTGCTCATAAAGATCGGTTGAGCTTGGATTCATTC
Source organism: Taxus wallichiana var. yunnanensis (assembly GCA_018340775.1). Taxonomy (NCBI): domain Eukaryota; kingdom Viridiplantae; phylum Streptophyta; class Pinopsida; order Cupressales; family Taxaceae; genus Taxus; species Taxus wallichiana. Next base: position 719,663,318 of record CM031234.1, on the reverse strand, counting down.
ATGGAGATATGCGTGTTCATAACCTTTGCAAGCATCCTAACTCCTTGTGCCGAAATGTAAATCTTGGAGCAAGATTTTCGTGTGGTGGACTTGTTGCTTGTATGTGTTCTAACTAGCTTGGGGCACCTCGTACACTGCATCATCGATTAATAGGATTTGTACAAAGTGGGTATGTTAAAAGCTCAGAAACTTTCAAGCAACTACTTATTCTATTGGAAAAATTCAAGTGATCGGGAAGTTGGTGTGACGTGGTGGAGATTAGATCCAGACTCGTGAACCGGTTGGCGAAGTGCCCGAGCAAGATGCTGAACCAAAGCCTGCGGCTTCGACCGACTTCGTTCTCCAGGCATGGTTCTTCTTTCCTTACCTCTCATAATTCTCATGTTTTAGTTCTCTTTTTCAACTAAATAGAATATTAAGTTATTAGATTTTTAATACAGTTAAATGTCCCTTTAACTCATTACAAAACAATAAAGCGTCGTGTCGCAACTCTCGAAGTCTTTTTAACTCGTCTACTTTAAACCATGATCTATCACCCTCACTTCGAAATGATCTAGAAAACTCTTACCCTTCTTGATCGCTCCAATATCATTTTATTGACCTGACGAATTTGACTCCCCATTGATTAAGTTGACCTTCTTCCTGCTTAAAATGGTTAAATTTTGCATTTTTCGGAGACTCACTAAGTACCCTTCGCAACTCTGGAAATGAGATGTGAAGTTTCATTCATGTACCTTGGTATACGAGGAGTCGCCTTGATTTTTGGTTTGACCAAACGATCATATGACATCCTTTTGACGCTCTTATAGGACACTGTTACACGGTTTACAACAATAGAGAGTTGTTAAAACTAGAAAGTTGGCTTTCATTTTGGACCACCAATTGAAACCCGGAAAGAGAAATCACGTTCCATCTTCGCAAACCTCTAGCGTTTATACTAGACAAATGCATGGAACATTCAGCATAGGAAAGAGCACCTTTCGGGATAGTTTGGCGAAGCCATTTTGTAGGCCTCTGGTCACAGTTTGATGAGGTCAAACTGGTCCAATTTCATCTTGTTGCTCCAGAAAACTTGTCGCCGTTTGAACATGGTTTTCTAGTTCTCGATCTGTTGACTCTGATGAATTCTCTTTATATAGGGGAACTAGTAGGAGATGTCTTGTTGCATGCTTCTCCATCAAACGTCAGTTATGGATGCGGTTTTCTAGGCGCTCGAGCTAACTTTTGTCATTTTACAACTGGGTGAACTACGACCAGTGGCCCTGAAAACTAGCCGCCAAACGCAAACCGTGCGCTCTTTTTCAATTCCGTCAGTTGCAATGAACTCTTGGTATATCTGGGGACATATAGAAAGTTAATCGTGATGTGTGTGCTCATCGGAAGATAACCTTTGGAAGCAGTTTCTTAGCCTCCGAGCCCGTTTTGTATGTTTTGTAGCTAGTGAGAAAATGTAAAAGTAGAAAGTTGCGGACCCTCGTAGGGTTACCAAATCACCCTGGAAACTTTTAACACACGTAAATAACTATTTAAAAACACTATAATGAAACTTGTGTGTATTAGAACTTTTGACAAAATGATGTTTTCTCTCTCTTCCTTTCTCTTTCTCTCTCCTAGGTTTATAAAATGAAGAAAAATGAAATGCAATGAATACATGTTTCTAGACCTTTTTATTTCGATTGCAAATTGTAATTATTGTCAGATGTAAATGGGAAACTGAAAAATGATAATTATGATTGATTAGGGTGGATGCCATGCCAGCGATTTATCGTTGATATCTTGCTCACGTGGGTTTTGCAGGATGGAAGAATGATGACAAAAAGGTGATGTGTAATTTAATTATTATTATTGTAATTTTTATAGGTCATTGTAAAATGAATAATTGTCTAATGTAGTCTCTTGTTACAGAAAAGTTATAATTGAAATTGTTAATATGTAGGAGATGCTAGTTTTAGGGATATCTTAGGAAATGTGCATCTAATTCACCGGTTCAATTTGATTCTTAGTTGTGTATGGCAAAAGAAAGATTTGACATATATATAGTAAATGAAATTGAAGTTAATATATTGTAGTACTTTTTCAACATTCAATAAACGATTAAATTAATTTACTGGGTTATCTTCTTACCTTGCAAACATAATAAAGAGCTATAATGGGAACACTCAACCTTAATAAAATATTCATGCATAGCTTTCCTGCATGTGTGATTCCTTTTTACCATATAAGAAATTTTAAACCATAGGACGACCTTAAACTTTGCACTCGATGAGACCTCCTAGGTTAGGTAAATAAAACCCCTAGTTGGAGTTTACCATCATAGTCTTTATGTCTAGCGACATTGTCGTGAACCCATATTTAGGAATGTCATGGTCCAACCTACCTAGAGTATGTGGTTTCCTTCTAGATTTGGTAATCACGAGAAGAATGTCCTCTCTTCAGGTCCGACACCAGGCTGAGTGTTGAAGACCACCTTAGAAGTCACCTTATGAGTCCTTGTTAGAAGGAATGACTAGCGGTGTAACCCTCCCATCTGTGGAGTAGGTAGAGATATTACTCCCTTGTATCCTATTGGATTTCCGGGCCTTACAAAATTAGATCTAGATATTAACTTCATCAGTGAATGAAATCCCTGTTGGATCCAAACGACCTAAATGAAGATCGTGATATAGTTGTTCTATGTCTTGCATTCTCGTTAGTGAACCCTTTTGTCCCTCGTAGATAAATGTCTTGTTTTGGGTATGTGAAAATTTAGTGCCTTGACCTTTCACGAAAGGATTATAGGGTAAATACATTTTAACCTTAATCACACCTATAATAGAGATTGAAGCCCTAGGTGAAACTGGAATTAAGCTTAACCATGTGCTTCGTTAATATGTTAGACAAGTACTATCATAACTCTTATGTTTAAAACGATAGTAATCATGAGACCCTAGTGTGACGCAAAAGTAAATCATCTGAGAGTAAAACCAAAATTTGAGGTTAGGAATAATGTCACTGGGAGTCCTTATGACTTAATTTAAACATCTTCATGTGTTACAAAGAATATACATTGCCTTGGTGTGACCAAACATCGAGAAAACAAAAGATATACCTATAAAAATCAAATTTGGAATTTAACAAGCTATTGAACTATAATAATAATGGTAGTGAAATAACTATTCCGTGATCGATGGATGTTCTTGGGAAAAAAACTATTTCAAATCTATGTCTTCCTTGATCCCAAGATTTCACCTTGACATCACGTTAGATTCACTTGTGTAGCAAGGGTAAATTTTAAACATTAAATAAATGTTTGAGAAGCACATTCTTAACATAAGAACAAGATAATTAAGTACTGTATATGTGATTTGAATTGTGCCAAATATGTATGTCAGTTATGGAAATTTATATAAAGTATAGGAAGCCAACTTGAGAAGGTCGAATTGTATTTTCAACCGCAGAATAAACTTAAGAAAATGTAGGCGGACAAACGAGAAAATTTATCCTTGCTCATAATGTCCTTGGAATGTTAACTTTAACCAAAAATACATTTAAAGTAATGATATGTCATGGGTTCGCCGTTCCTAAAGTCACGTTTCTTGTGGTTGGGTCTTTGCTAGTATTCGTTCGTTGGGAAAAGTGTAGCATCAGCATGCCTATGGCATTTTCGTGTGTCTATGTGCATCGATGATTTTTGTGATTGTCGTATGCGAGTCGAGTTTCTGTACTTGAAGCCCACGTGGTGTTGTGTGTAGTGAGCAACGTAATTTAAAAAAAAAAAAATTCTGGTATTTTACTGTTGTATTTGGGTGTGTAAAATGTGGGCACTACATAATCTATTAAACCCTTAATTTTTCTTTCAAACCCTAACTAGACCTACTTGAAACAAGGGAAAAGGAGAAAGTTGAATTGGGGAAATTTTACTTTGAGTTGAAGTTATATAAATAGGATTGTAAGGTACTCTGCATAATCTAGATAACTTGTCATCAATTCAACCTTTACCATGTCTCAAAGGAAAGTCCTAAGAATATCATTTAGTGTGTTTTAGTGTGTAAGGAATAGTGTCTAAGGGAATTATGTAGCTAATTAAACACCCTACGGAACTTTTAGAGAAAATATAAATCATCTGAGGGTGATTTTAGAGATAATTGAATATGTATAAGTAAATTTAGGAAAGTTTAGGAAATAAAATCTCATTCAGGAGCAATTTGTTTAAGACCGGGTTTTCAGGTGTAGGGAATGAAAGCTAAAATGGTGAAAGCTGACTTCTCTGGATGATTCCAGGAGTTCTGGAAAGAGTTATGATGAAAAAAATAGGCATTGGAAATATATTAGAATAATCTATAAGGTTGAATAATCAAAATTGATTGAAGGCTTAAATAATTCTTGTCAAAACTCTGCAAATGCCCATCCCAGATTCAAAATGAAATATGACCTAAATTTTGAGCTGCGAGAAAAATTAGATTTGTAGAATAGTTTCATTAATCATAAAATGTGATTTGTAGTGTTTCAGTTAAGTATGGAGGTCAATAACATGCAACTCATCCTCAAATTTCATTTAAGGATTCATCCCCTATCTGGAGGAGGAAACCCATTTCCATGAGTAACAACTTGAGAAAAAAGGTGTCCATATACCATAAGCATGATTCCACCTAGGTGTCATCTCGGTAAATAAATTGAATTGTGAAGGAGTGATCATGTTAAAATGTGAGATGTGGAGCTTAAGGAGTGACTTGATGATCATCACATCTTGACTCTATCATTGTATGCAAATTATCTCTCCAAAGAACAAGCTAAAATGAGCTAATCATGCCATCGAGGTATCCAAGACCATCATGTGTGAAGTATTAAGACATTTTCTATCTCCATGAGAGACATATGAGAAAATATGTGTATGAGAATCATGAATTTGATTCCATGAAAGGATGATTTTAGATCCAAGAAATATGAGGGGATGATCTTCATATGGAACACCATGTTTCCAAGAATGAACAATCATCTAAGTTCAATTGATGCAATTCACTTGGTAGTGTTCTTAAGAACCCATTCAACACCTAGTAGTGTGATCACACCTTAAGGAGGAGGAACATTACAATCACCTCATTTTGGCCATAGGACAAGAATCCCATTCATGGATAAATCCTCTATCTAAAAAGTGAGGATCTCATTTCAATAAGAAGTAAACAAACATCATAGAGTTGATTCGTGGTCACTAAAGTGAATTTTGGACCAAATTTTAAAATTGGTACCAATTCAAGCATTGGTAGGGCCAAAATCCAATCCAAAAGGTAAAAAACCTACAAAATGACTATATGTTTTCCCAAAATAATAAAGGCTAACTACAATATATATTGCATAAAAGTTGTAGGTCCTTTGCTAAAATCCTAAAAATGAGTAAGGACTGACTAGATTAAATTTTGAAAAACTATATTTTAGATTATAATTTTTGGAGCTATGGGACCACTTCCATCAAGTGTAGAGTGACCCTACTTAACATTCATTTTAATAAATATTCCCCCTTCCCCTCCTAAAATTCATAAAACTTAAAATGCGTACGCGCTCCATAACAATAAGAATGCATAGGTGTTTTAGATTTGGAAAATACCAAACTTGAAAAATCATAACGCGTATGCGTATTTGAAAACGCATACTCATTTAGGATAATTTCAGGTTTTTTCGATTTTGGTCCCCGTTGGTGAACTTACCCCTAGTTACTATCCTTTATGGGTACATCTTATCTACCATGTTTCACATTTATATGATTTAATCACTACCTAGTTAGTATTGGTATTAATCTCATAAGTACACATTTTAATCTTGCATAATACATTTTGTCTCATTTGATCATAATTAGATATGAATTATACAATTTATTTGAAAAGGTACAATATTAATATAACGTTGTTTTTTGTTATATCGTTTTCCATATCATACTATGTTTATCAATCGAAAAATTTGTTCATCTATAATGAAACTATAAAATTAGTTATGATTACATAAAAATATCAATAACTTTTATTTATACATTGTTGTTAAAACAACACTTAAACACTTCCATATCTCGTAAAATGTGATACAAAAAAAAAGTATCTTTATTTAAATGTTATAAGGACAAGTCCTTATTTTTATGAAATACTGACATATAATTATTCATAATAGTATGATAGGAAAAATGCCTTAAATAAACTTGCGAAATATAAATCACTCTCTATATCAATTAAATACAATAATCCTGAATGAATTTTTAAACAATAATACATTTGAGACTGAACCTCCATTTGTGGCTGCAATGTGTAATTCTCTGCGAAGTCAACTACTGAAACAATAGTACCAAGTGGGAATGTGTCCTTGCTTAACTTGAATTTTTCATCCAACCATCGAGCTCTATGTGTGTGCCTTGCATACTCATAAAAATTTCTCTCTGAATTTGACCATATATTCTGATATAGGTAATTATTTTCTAACAAGCTCACACCTCTTAGATTATTTTCCATCTTTTAATTGATATGACACCGATTTATATTTGGTGAAATCAACCAATTATTTTCCTATTGAATATGTACTCTCCTCATGGATATAACTTTTCAGATTTGGTAAGCCACCGCATACATTGCACATTCCATCCAAACATGCTTTGTTATAAAAAAATTGCCTTGTTGATTTTTCACAAAATATTGTTAGAATAAATTCCCTTGAAGATTTTTGTGGGACATTTAATCCACACTCCTGTAACATGATGTCAATATGCAAAACACGACGTATTTGACAAAAAAATATCATAATGTATTGAAAATTCAACATGATGCCTACAACAAGTGAAGTACGTGAGTGATTGATTTTCACATAAAAGGGTTTGCTCATTTCAAAGAATCTTTGGCTAATGTTAATTTGTAGATTTTCATTATTAAACTTAAAGAGCAATTCTTTTTGAGTCATATCTAAGAAATGTTTTACACACGATTCACGATTACGAGAACCTATTCTTCTTTTTACTGTATCTCTTCTATTCGGTGACACTCTTGTGTTCTCATTCCAAAATTTTACAATTAATTCTTTTAGAATATTAGATGTATTCTTGTCTTTTCATGGAATTCTTTTAGAGAAATCCCAATAATCGAGTGTTATTGATGACTCAAGACATTTACTTCTCTCTATTGCTTTCATTAGTATTTTTCTGTTTAGCTTCAAAGCACTACTTGTTTTTCTAATCAAGCATTTATTAACTATTTTATCACTTACTATACAATTAGTAAGTGCACGTCATGTAGCATTACTATCTTTGGTGTGTCTTTTACCACCTACAGTTTGGTATGATTTATGTATGTTTTCAACAACCGACGCATTTTGATCAACAAAATTAGATGTTCTTAACCCCAGTTCTTCATTATAGGTCTCATCTTAATTAATTTCACCAATGTAACAAATAATTGACATCTTTGTGTGTCATTTAAATTTTCAAAGTAATTATCCCAAATTCCACTAGCTTTTCTTCTTGCATTTCTTTCAGACATTTTGTTAAGCATTGGTTTTATAATGTTTTCATCAATTTCAATTAAGTGAATTGGTTTTCTTCGCAAAATGGAAGGAGGTGTTCTTAGAGGTGAAGATTCGTTTACAAGGTTACTTTCTTCATTCAGTGTTTTCATATAAATTTTGGGGTTAACATTTGGATTCTCAGGTAAGGGTTCAACAATTGGATTCATATCAATTTCTTCATCCTTACCAACATTATCATTCAATTCAATATCATTATTCATTGAAAAATCATTATTCATTGTAAAATCATTATTCTCTACATTTTCATTATATATTTCATCCCCATTTTCTAATACATTAGCTACATTTGATATAGTGGATGTACCTTGCCTTGCTTGAAGTTTTTGCATTCTCTTGAATTTCTTTATTCTCTTCTATTCTAATTGCTCCGGTGTCATGTTATTGACTTTCCTCTTGTTCTTAGCTTGATGTTTATCACCCATGATTAGAAAAAATAAACTAGTGGGGTAGGGGACAAAATGAACTACTAAAAAATCATGCAAGAATGTAGAGAAAATTACAGACAAAACATAATGTTTGCAGAATTCCCATGAAAGAGATGAAAGGGACATTGGGGGCCACAATATATAAACAAATAAAAATGCGTACACATTATAACACGTACACGTTTTGTATTTTCTCTTTTTCCAAGCCATGTCTCAAGGCTTGGGATCCAGTTTGGATCCCCAAGCTTGAGGCATGGACCTATACAAACACAACAAACATGTGTTTTTGCAAGAAAATGTAAAAATGCCACTTCCTCTATGATAAATCAAAATAAAACAATCAATCCATTTAAAAAAAATTATACCACGACGTAGAGCAGGGTTTCTTCTTTCTAAAAATATAATTTTTCAATTTTTCTGACTAATATAAGGTTTCCATATTATTTATTTTCTAACTATGCCTTTTTATAGCTATTTTTTGAAGTGTAAATATGTCTATTTTTCATGGTGTATCTTTTTTTTGGGTGATCGAAATTTAAAAAAATTATACTAGCCCAAACTAGGCATAATTTTATACATATTAAAAAAATCTAATTTTTGATATTTTTTGAGGTAGTTAGGGGGGTAGGCATGGTCGGAGCTCCATTATTTTTCAAAACATAAAATTTATGTACTAGAAAAATCATAAATAAAAAAATATTCGCTATAAAAATCTAAAAAAATGGAGCCCAAACTAGATGCTCCTAGCTATCTTTCTACCAAAGGGTTTTCAAAAATACTAAATGGTTCTCAAAAATGGTGGGGGCACGAAATTCACTCTATTATGTTTTTTTAACAAAAATAGGAGCATCTGTTGATATTTTAGTTATTTGACCCACTTAAACTTATCCATTTTCAATAAAATATAGTAGCTTAGAAACTATACTCAAAATGCTACAATTCATATTTCTACAACATCTTCCAATTTTGAGTGTAACTATTTTGAAAAATTCGTACAAGTTGAAGTTTTTTTTTCATAAAAATGCGTCCACTTAAGACCCCCCGTGTTTCCCCCAACTTGGTGCACTTACCCTTGATTTCCAACATTATGAACTATAACATTACAATTTATAGCAATTAGATTTCTATCGTTAGGCTATTATTGCTCATTTGCTACATGTTGTTCTACCTCAGTTCCTCTTCTTCATTCTCACCTGACAACCAATGCTCCAAGACAACTACACGGTTTTGAGTGTCCCGAAGGATTTATTAGGATTTCATCTAGCTTTTGGGCTATTGTATTTTTAGCCTCATTATTTTCCCTTCTCCTAACCATCATATTTTGTTGAACAAGAGTAATATGTTATATTAGCATATGAACCCATTAAGTCTAACAGATGATAACCTTCAACTTTGATACCAAAATGTAACAACTAAGTTATTAATCATCCAAATTAAGGGAATTTATAAAAAAAAAAAAACCCCTTAATCAAAATTAATGCCTTCAATGATTTTCAGCTTACAACAATTAAAATATAACATAATTAAATGTTTACAATCCATCTGATAAAAAATGATAACCATGTGCAGTTATAAGGGTCAACTGGATCTACCCAATCCCCCTTAGTTCACTCTAATCGAGTATTTATAACTTGTATACTTTTGGTTAAACCTTTTGAACATGTCTTGAGAACTATGTACAACCCCGAAGTGTCAATCTAGAAAACATACAAGCCATAATCCATCTCGGTATCGACATAACAAATTAGGGGTTTGGAAAACAAACAATGTATTCAACTAGTTACACTACTACGCCAAGATTTCAAGCATTGTATTGTAAGCTTAGTTTCGTTACTACACAAAATTCATTGAAACTTGTCTCCGTCACCACACAACCATCTTTACACAGTTATTTGGATATCATTTCATTTTTTAAGAATTAATTTTAGTTTTGAAGAAGTAGGAACCATAACCCAACCTTCTAATCGAAAGGATCCTATTAGTCCCATATTAGGATCCCTATGGGAAATATAGTGACCACATAATTACTTATATGTCATTAAGTACTCGCTTATCCATCTCGCATCCATCCTAACTGGCATGATTAGGATTCTATATAAAATAATGAAGATTCATGATACCCACACTTCGTTTCTACAATTCATTATCTTTATAAGATAAGTAAATAAGTTTGTCTTTACGATAGGTTGTTAGGTATCGTAATATGTTATCTCTTTTCTCGATAGAGGATCATAGAAACTCATCTAGTTACTATCCTTTATGGGTACCTCTTATCTATTAATCACAACTTAATGTTTTCATTTATGATAGGTTTATTTAACCATGTCTCACATTTATATGATTCAATCACTATCTAGTATTGGTATTAATATCATAAGTACATCTTTTAATCTCACATAGTAATTTTTATCTCATTTGATCATCATTTGATATGAATTGTACAATTTATTTGAAAAAATACAATAATAATATATAACGTTGTTTTCGTTATATCATTTTCCATATCATACTATGTTTGTCAATCTATACATTTGTTCATCCATAATGAAACTATAAAATCAGTTATGATTACATAACAAATATCAATAAATTTTATTTATACACTATTGTTAAAACAACATTTAAACACTTCCATATCTCGTAAAATGTGATACAAAACAACAAGTATTTTTATTTAAACATAATAAGGATAAGTTCTTATTTTTCCAAAATAATGACATATAATTATTTAGAATAGTACAATAGGAAAAATGCCTTAAATCAACTTGTGAAGATAAATCATTCGCGATATCAATTAAATACAATAATCCTGAACATATTTTTAAACAATAATACATGATGAAATCATGTGTAATTATCCAATCAATCACTTCATAAATGTCACTCTGTCTTGCACACTTGTAGGAGAGAGAAATGTATACATGGGTCAATTCTAAGAACTGACATGAGTTATCTAACTCATATTCTTGTTGTATTTAATTGAAATAAAAGAATATGTTAAGGTTAACTTAACTAATAACTTATAAACTTCGTAATTCATTAATTATGTTTATATATCATTTCTCAAATGGAATGATACTACAAAAGTAAGCTATGTTCTCAAATAATCCAAGAATCCAACTCGTTGTTTGTAACTTTAGACTATTTTAATAACTTACTAATGCAATTTATTATAACCATAATCAAGATCACGATTTATATATCAACATCAAACAATTCTCGGACTATATCACAAAAATAATATCAACAAGATAAGATTTATCTCAATACAATTGTTATATTCTAATAAATGAACTTATATAACTCATTATTCTCTTCAATAAATAACTAATCAATTGAATTGTTTAACTAAACAGTCCCTAATCATTACAATGAAGGATTTATGAATGCTTATAAATATTTAACATTCTCGTAAATAATACAAGGTGGTGAAACTTCATCAAACTTTATAAGTAATTAGTATAAATCTAATACCTTTCCAATTTCCATTATTTTTAGGTAAACAATCAATAGTTACTATATCTACCAACATAAAATATCATCAATGAGCTTATTATCAAATACTCAACATTCAATATCAATATAGATTTCAAACAGTCATGATTATAAGAACATAACCATTTCTTCGAGAAAGGATTAATAATAAGTTAATCTTGACCCCTTGTCTTGCAATGATCTTCTATTTGAAAGAATCAACTATCATTCATCTTATTCAACTATGAATGAACTAAATACCCACATCTAGTAAAGTTCAACCATAGCTAAGGGAATTAGTGCTGCATTGTAAAAGAGGTTGTTAACCCATTATCATACTTCTAAAACCAAAAAAATGTGAAGGGTTTTAATAGTATACAACCCGCCACAAGAGCATAATAAAAATATATCATAATAGTCTATAATATTGACCAGTGCCTAAGAGCTTACCCAAAATTTTAAACTACAATGGTGATTTGAGAATGAGATGAAAACAAATTTGAATCAACTAATCATGTAATGGGTGAATAAGAAATATTCAACCTACCAGATCATAAGACCAAAACTAATGAACTCAAGTCATTAGTGAACATGTTTACCAATAATAATAACCAAAGAAGATTTCCAAGACAAAGATCAAAATGAAGAAGCTCAATGAGCTATACTAACCATTCTAGTAGAACCTAGTTTGTTTCAACATGAAGGTCTCTTTTTTTATTTATTGCATACCTGAGATACCAAAAATGAAAACCTATTACCTATCTCATTGTTTTCATTTCAAATTAGAAGTTGCATATGATGAAAATGCATTTTCGTAGATAAGGAACATAGATATTTGTGAGGTGGATTAAAATCTATAATAAAAATAAGTGTATATTACCCATATTTTTGCTTCTAAAAATGAAGCTCGAATAAACCATCTACATTCTAAGTTTTCTCCTCAATCTTTCCAAGAAAGTGAAGGAACAAATCCATTTTTAAAGAAATAAAACTTAAGCAAAAATCTCAATTTCACGTCGAAATCACCATGAAGTTAAAATCAAGATGATTTATAAAATAAAATGTGTATTTTACATCAAGAAAAGAAACCCATAAAATCTTTAAAATTTTATGCCCAACTTTCATTAAACCCAACAAACAATTTTTACAACATACCCATCATTTCCATATTTACAAAATTAATTGAAACCAAAAACATATTCTAGATTTTGAATTAAAAACAACAAGAGTGTGAGTGAAAATAACCCATGCTTGTTTGTATTTTATTTGTTTTCCTTTTCCGATTTATTTTGTAATCTGAAACTTTCAACGGCCACAAAATAACTCCAAATCCAAACAACAATACAAAAATACCAATTTTCCATTAAATAGAGCCTCAAATTTGCATGCAGTCGCCCAAAACAAATTCCCATAATTTTCTCCCAAAAAACCCCATACAACTAACAACAAAAACCAAACAAAACTCAAAAATGTGTATGGGGAGAGAGAAGGCATGTTTTGGATTGCTTAGCAAGCTACCAATTCTGAAATATGTGCTTCTTTAATGCACTTAATAATTGATAGTTCCACCTCATTATATTCCCTCCAAAAATTCCAATTTTTCATGTAATGTGAATGGTCTAAAAACATGTTAACAATAAACCATAAACTATTACCTTATCAAATGCCAAGTAATATGGTCGATGACCATAATAACCAATAAACAATTTAATCACCTCGTGGTCCAAGATCATTATTCACATAACAATTCAATTGATCCCATGGTCTATGACCATCTTAAATAAAATTTAACCATTAAACTTTATATTTGTAAGGTGGTCGATGACCCATTTCATCCAACAAACAATAAACATTAAACTTATTACCTTGTCAATGGTCCGTGACCATGTTCACAATGCCAAGGAGGATCAACTTCACGAGTAAAAATTTAAACAACCATTAGAAGGTAAATGCACATATAGGGTTATGTATACATCTATATACATGTATGTGTATGTTTCAGTATATAAATACACACACACACACATGCATAAATAACTATATATATGTACTTATTTATTAGCGTTCATCATTTATTTAGTCATTCTCAAACATTTTCTATGACATAACCTTTAACTATTGCAGGGCGTGATAGTTCCGCGGACTTGTGACTTGTGCGGGCTTTTGAATCTCGCGAGTTTCTCTCTATTTCATACTTAGCCATTCTTTATATCCGTGATCACCCGTAATAATATCTCTTCATTATGTGGCATTTTGACCTTCACGGATTCTCCTTTGTTACACATCTTTTGGAAATTCCATGATACACTATCGCATCCATTTCCACGAAACACCGAAGTTTTTGTTATGCAGATTTTCAAGCTTGGTGCTACCTAAGTCTAAAACTTAGATGTAGGTGTCCAAAATATAATGAGTGCTATTTTGACAATAGTTTCCAAGGATAATAACAAAAATATTAGTAATAATTATATAAAAAAGCTAAAAATTATAAACAATTCACAAAAGTATCAACACTAAGAGGGAGCATAAGACTTAGCCGATATTTTGGTTTGTGTGTTGATTTGGGCTAAACTTATGATGAAGATGGCGGGAAAGATATGATATGAATATGTCTCTAAAACTATGTCTTGAAATTTTTCTAGGACCAAGGCATATGGTATGACCTAAAGCATACCCCACTATGCCCCTTTCCATATATTTCCATCCCTTTTTGTTGTTCGGATATGGTTCTGTGTAGCCTACTTCTACGCTCCCTACTTTGCATTTTCGTTACTTCAAATTTGATTGAAACCCAGATCTTCACACATGTTCTTGCAAAACAAACCCTAACTACCCTGCACAATACTAAAACACATAGTAGTCTAAAATAAATAATGCACATGCTTGGCCAATGGGGTTTGGGTGGATCGGTTAAGACAGACATAGTTGTGTCCGGATCCACCTAGGTTCAAATCCTGCTAGGCATGATCCCTTCGGGGTGGTTTACTGGTGGTGGTGGCATGTGTTGATCACCGATGGATGTGGCTCATGGCTTCGCCGGTGGTTCTCGACGGTGGTGGAATTTGCATCGTTGGCATTGTCATTGGCGCGGCGACCGGTGGCTCTAAAAATGGCGGTGACGGAAAATTGCATCGTCCAGTGTGGGCTCGGTGGCCGTGGTGGTTTGTGTTGCTCTTAATTGTAATATCTTGTCGAGGACATTGTTGTACGGTGGTTTGTGTTGGTCTTAATTGGAATATCTTAAAAATAAAATAAAATAATGCACATGCTTGAGTCGAGTGTTCTCGGCGGTCACCCTATTGTGATTACACCAAGTGTTGCCGCATTTCAAACTCTATTTATTTTTGGTGTGTGTGTGTGTGTGTGTGTGTGTGTGTGAGTGATTGTAATCGTGTCCCGTCTGTTGAATCTAGGTTTTCCATCGTGCGTGTCCTTGTTGAGAATATCTAGTGCGAACATGTATTTAGTGTGAACATAAATAAGTGAGTAATAATATAATATATTGTTGTAAGTGATTTGGTATGCAAATCATGTATATGTATTGTGGATTGGAAGTGGTTATATGGAATCTCGTGTATATGTGTAAACCTTAGCATTTTTTAATTGTTGAATATGAACAACTAATTGTGAACACATTTTTGTTTTGAGCCTTTGGCTCTCGGTGAATATGGCATAGAATCTATATTTGGTATCGAGTAGGCACCTTGGGGACCTCTCTGCAATTTGGTCTTGTTCGTAGTAAGGGATTTGGAGTGAGGACTATGTCCACTTCTCTTATCATTTCACAGACCTTTGTTTTTCTCTCAAAGGTAATGTTATGAAGACCGCTTCAAATTCCATATTAATATCTGGTGATTGAACTATTTATTATTTTGCATCGATTCATATTAATATTTGGTGATTGATGTAAGGGTTCAATAGTTATTTTATCTCCTTGAGATCTCAGCATGACCCCTTGCATTATTTGACATTAATGAATATGTGAGATCATAGCGTGGAAGGATCAATGGCTCAACTCGACCTTGTAATCAGCTGCAAACGGGTCTATTGAAATAGAGATCCCTCCTTCAAATCAGCCTGAAACAAAACCTGCGTCGTCTCCCAATAGCTCGATGCCTGAAACCAAATCACTTACAACAATTCTTTACAAGCTCTAATCAAATTCTTTACAAGCTGTAATCTACATCCCAACTCCTGTAGCTCAGAGAATATTCTCTCATCTAATGATGTTCTTTGCCTTCATCCTCCATCAACACTTCTACATACAAACCTTCCTGCACAAACACACACACACACACAAAACACTTCCACATACAAACCTTCCTGCACAAACCCTCCTGCAACTTGAAATGACAGCTTCACCTTCCTTCATTTCTGCCCTCGACTGCATCCAAACGAACGATGGAAGATGAAGATTGTAGGTTTTTAGTTTGTGTTTTTATTTATTTTTCAAGTTTTTGGAATTCATGATTTTAAATAATGGTTTAGGTTAAGCACGTGGTTTTAATTTGTTCTTTTTTATTAAATCCATGGTTTGGTTTTTAAAAGTTTCCTGGTATTTTATTTTAATATTTTAGTGGTATTAAGTTTTGAATCGTGGTTTTTTTTTATATATATTTTTTTAAACGGGTTTAGGTTAATGTTATTATAATGTTTTTCATTTTAGGTCATTTTACACCGAAGGCGTTCTTCTTATGGGAAAGGCACTTCCGGACGTTTCTGAGACTGTGTTAAATTTGACGGTTTGACGGCCGTCTAGATGTTTTCATGTTTTCCAGCAATTTTTAACAGTTCCTTTTTCATTTTTTGTTGTGTTGATTTTTCTTAGAGGAGCGATTTGTGTGTGGAGCTGGCCTTGAAGCAAAGAAATCCGTGATGCTTCATTATTCGCCACACTCGAGCGAGAGGAAACATGGGCGCAATTGAAGCCGAATTAATCGCAGCATCGCCATTATGATCATCATCCTCTTTAGGGGGCTCTACTGTTATTGAGAGTGGAGGGGGGTTTGGACGGGTGTAAGCACCCTTTTCTGTGTCGGAAAGGGATTTCCACAGAAGAGAGAACGCCTTGGTAATGCTGGTTTTAGGGTTGGATTGCTTCACTTTCTCTCTGTTGAGAGTGCGAAATTGAAATAGGGGGAGATCTTCTTAGCTTTTCCATCCTCCTCATTGTTGGCCTTTCACCTCTTGCCTGATCCAGCCATGAGAGAGAGAGAGAGATATGGCTTCCTCCTCTTCGACGACATAAAAACAGGAATAGAGTTCACAGTTTTGTCATTTGCAACAGACTGTGGCATAGTCACAGAGCGTGCTGTTCTCGCTTAGCCTGTGTAGCTGCTATAAGATGCTTCATAGACGTAGATGAGAAGGCAATGTCAGAGTCCTTTGACATTATTTTAACTTCTTTTGTAGCTTCATGCTTGTAGCATAGGCCAAAAATGTTTTGAATGAAATGCACATTGAAATGAGTCTAAACAAAAGGAAGTATAAATGCTTACAAAAACTATGTATAGTAAACAAATGAAATAAGACTTACACGTCTTTAAGTTTGCTTCCTTTTTCTAGATGCAACTCTGCACAATATGAAACACGCTCAGACTTGAATGTTACAGCGCCATTTATCTTGAAGTTAGATTTTGAAGGCCTTGCTATCTTATCCACTGTAGGTTCAATGGCACTTCTTATAGGGAATTTTGTTCATTCTTGTGAATGGCTGAATGCTTATGCAAATGCCCTTGATTAAGCTTCTCTAACCCAGATTTCCCTTGATCTTTCCTCAAACCTCCACCATTTTTCTTGTTGGAGTTATACCAGACTTCTTTACTTTGGTGCTCTTACACTTGTACTCATATTGACCAGCATCGACCTTTATTGCACCATGAACCTTGATTGGAGAATAGTGAGGTGAATTTCCTCTTCTTAAAGTAAACTCTGAACTGTCTTGCTTCTTTGGAGAAGACAGAATCGATGCAATTGTGCCGTTGTCCTTCCATTCCTCCATTTTACAAGAAGGTAAAGACAATCTATCGGAAATTTTAGCTTGCACATTCGTATCAACATTATCCACTGTCTGCCATTTATCCCTTTGTGCATGAATAAAAGAATCTTCAAACATGGAATTCACCTGCATCTTCTCTACACAACTAGAAGGTTCTGAAGGTAAGCTTCCATGTGATTGATGTAGATCTGGACACATCACGATTTCTTGATTACTGTACCAATTACTTCTACTGGAAATGAATGATTAAAGTTTATCACAGGAGTCGTCTTTCTGTTGCTGCTCATTTTCCTATCACCGAAGAAGACTAGAAACCATTGCAGGAATAAACAAAAGTTGTGAGAGAAATAAGATCAATAGCTCTCCATCATGCGAGGGTATCTTGGGGTAATGGTAATCTTGCATCACCAAAAAATATCAGTTGGCGGCCCCTGTTTTCTTGGTGCTTTGGCATTCATGGAGATGGATTTTGGATTTTAAAACAAGAGATTCAAAATTTTCAATGAAAGGGAGGACGTTGTACACCTCTTCAAGTATCTTGAGTGAGCTCTAATGGCTGAGCATAATCAGCTACTTGTAACTATTTTTCTGATGCATTAATGAGGAATGTTATTTCATCTGTACAAGACTGTTATGTTGTCCTATTCATTCCATAATTGTGTTTGTGTAGTGATAATTTTGTCATAAAATATAAGAGTTTGCTTCAATATTTAGTATTCAGTATAAGGTTAGAGATTGATAGGGTTCTTCTATTTCAAAATATGAATCTACAGTGTACAGATCCATTTTTTTCATAACATAATCATTGTACTCACCATGTAGGATGTCCCACAGACTTGTTTACCATGTAATCATAAAACAACAGGTTTCCATATGGAAAAAGTGAATATCCATGAAGACGCACAAGATTCGGATGCTTGATGCTTCCAACTCAGATTGCAATTGTGTAAAATTAGCAGACTCGTTAGGATTGTGAAGTGTAAACCTGCAGAATAGCATGATATCGAAATGAGGTTTCATTCACTCTGGTTGCCTCAGTTGCTCTGTTTTGGTTGCCCCTATGGAGCAAGGTAGGGGGATTAAATTTTTGTGCCTACTTATATCTGGCCTCCCAGGTGTGAATATAAGTTATGCTATTTTTAAACAGTGCTTGTAGCACCATAGCCAATTATATATTTCTCGTTTAGATTTTTTGTGGTTCTCATTATGTCATTGTACATGCACATTTTAATTGTAGATATAATTACAGATAAAATACAAGAATAATATGTTTATTGGGTTTTTGTTCTCTTTAAATGCTTTGCTTGCATGATCGTAGATCACGTTGACATGGAAAAGCATAAATGTAGGTCCAGTATTAATCTTGTGATGAACTTCCCCCTCGTTAGAGGATTGAACTGATATAACAAGAAAATGATGTAGGTCCAATAAGAGTGACAATGGTTGGGCATTGAAGTGAAATTTGTAACCAGATTTTTAAAATTGGTATGGACATGAATTGTTTGAAAAAATACCCCAAAGAATTATACTTTGAATGCCATTCAATTTTCTTATTCTTTCTATTCTAAACTCGTCGAATTTGGTTCTACTTTTTCCTTTAAGATTTGTTAATGTGAAGCTTATGTTCACCGCTCACTTATATTGTTTTCTGTCATGCCTCATTTTCTTATCCTCATGTGTCTAAAAGTAGTGTTGGATGAGGTGGGTGTTATTAATCCATTGTTCCTCTTATAAGGTGCTTAATTTAAATAGTTTTTGGTTATTTATCATCATGAATTCTAGCGATCTCTATTGTGCTTAGCTAAACTACATTAGATTAATTAGATAGACTTTATTTCTTGCATTAATCCACTTATAAAATATGCAAATGTATGGAATTCTTTGGGTATTCATGTTTAGTTCAAATAAAATAGTCTGCAAAATGCTACCACTCGTGATATAAGATTTGCAAATGTATATGTATGAATTTGTAACAAATTTGAAATGTAGAGATAGAACCTTTAAATGTAATGCTTCATCTATATTCCTACACTTACAAAATCAATCACACCCCTTATCAACATCAATTACAAAAGTAATAATTATCCCTCTAAATAAAATAACATATACCATTCGGCGTTCACATTGCATTGTACACATGCGATTGCTAGTTTTTAGTGGTTTTCGGCTTAGATTATTAGATTTTAATTTTAGTTATGTGTGTAGTTTTTAGGTTATTGCAATTTTTGATATTATTTAAATTTTTGTGTTTTTAAATTTTATAGTTGTTTTAATATATTTTTTAATAAGTTTTTTTGGTTTAGATTATAGATTTATGTTTTTAATTTATATTGTTTTTAATGTTTTAGTTATTGTTATTTTTACTTAAATATTTAAGACAATTATTTTTTGTTTAAGTATGGGTCTTTCTAAATTTGTTGTCATAGTTGTTTTTAGTCGTAAGCTATCAAATAAGTCTTAAAGACACTTGTAATAAAATAATATTTTCAATATAATTAATCTCGTATTTGTAATGGATGCATTTTCGGGTGAACGATGGTCGTAAGTCCACACTAAGGGAGGGAACGTTGAGAATATCTAGTGTGAACATAAATAAATGAGTAATAATATAATATATTGTTGGAAGTGATTTGGTATGCAAATCACGTAGATATATTGAGAGATTGTATGTTGTGTAAGATAGTGAGTTGTTAGAACAACTCAACTATTCTAGGAGAGTGGTTATAGGGAATCTCTTTTATATGTGTAAACCTTATCATTGATTAATTGTTGAATATGAATGACTGACTAATGAACACAATTTTGTTTTGAGCCTTCGGATCTCACCGAATATGGTGTAAAATATGTAGTCACGCCAAATCGTGGGCTATAATACTTTTCCCCAATGCAATATTTGATATGGAATTTAGAATAATGCCCCTTTTATGCTATGATAATGCAGTCCAAATGTATTTCTTAGTTTGTTATTTTTGTTTCAAGGATGATAGTAGATAGTAATAATAGTCTCTTTAATTCTCTTAGCAAGCTAAGTATATATATGAGTTTCTTTTCTCAAATTTCAACACTAGTGACATAAAAGGCTGACCCCAAATACAAAATTCAAATAAGAGAGGAGTGATGAAGAAGCCCAATGCAAAAGACCTAGAGGAAAGCAAGGTGGGACCAAAGCATATGGAATGGCCCATAGCGTATGGGCGCTATGGCCCATTCCATGTGCTTTGGTTTGAAAAGTTCATAAAAAGGTAAGAAACATAACAACATGGATCCCTACGACATGACCAAAAGAAAAGAGAGAAATCTAGAAAATCTTGAGAAGGAGCCACAATCGGATAAATCAAAGGCAATAGAAAACATGGACTTGTGTCACTAATGTCTAATATTCTTTCTCGGAAATCATGTATATAATAACATACTAAAAGTATAATGTAATAGTAATAAGTGCATATTTTAGTGTCTACAACTACTAGACATTATTTATTTTATGTTGCATTACTCCATGTTGTGACAACATGCCTATTTTTATTATTATTGTTGGATATATAACATTTATTTTGATTTAATAATGAGTACATTATGGGTCATTATAAGTTGTTGTAGTTATATACATATGTGTACTTGGTTTTAGTTTTAGTATCAATCTAATTTGAGGACCTCAAAGGAATTTTATGAGGCCCATATTTTCACCATTGTGATGATGTATATTATGATTTTCATATTATATTGATCATTATTATAATTTTATTTACAACCATAATATCATGTTAATTCCCATTTACTTGGTATCATATCACACTAATGCTCATTTACTTGGTAGGTGAATGATAAATGGACATAAAATATTATGATATAGGCATGACAGTAGTAGGAAGTCCACGTAGAGTCGTAGATCCTCTATAAATTCAAAATGAAATTTCTCTCTCTCTCTCTCTCTACTTTTATGTTCTCTCTCTCTCTCTCTCTCTCTCTCTCTCTCACATTATCATGTTGTGTTAATGCTACACCATATCATGTTTATTTTTCATAATGTAACTTGTGCAATGTAATATTCTTATTTTTTTGTAAATGGAGGGGTATTGAGATGAACCACTATTCATATTTTCGGAAGGTAGTTTGTAGGTTTTGATGGAATATGCTTAAGTGTAAAAACATTTATAGTGTGGTGAGTGAAAAATAATTATTACTCATCTAGGGGTATTCCGCTAGTTAGGCATTGATTATTAGTATTAAACCCCTTTAAAGGTAATTTGGCATTTATAACACATGGTGTTTGATTACATTATAAACATAGGTTAAATATTGTTACCACGAGAAAGAAAGGTGGTGATTTGAAACCCACTATAGGTTAGGATGTTATTAAAGTCCTTATACATTTTATTGACATTGAGTTCAACCACCCCAAGATATTTGAGTAACCTTTTGGGTTACCCAAAGTTGGGAAATATTTGACCTAGCATATGGTTTTGATTGCTCAATTGTTAAAGACTTTTTACTCTCCACTTTAAGAGGAGATCTACACAACATTTTTGATGGTTTTTGGGGTGGAAAGAACAAAGTGGTGTAGTTGAACTAGACATATATCCTAAAAAATCATCCTTATCATTGATGTTTCTATTTTTAGGAAATTTGGAGAGTGGTTTTAAGGCTTGTAATGTCTAAAAACCTAGTTATAAAGATTGTAATATAGGAAAAACTTAAGAAATTGGCAAAGGAAGACATAAAGAGGAACAAAAAAGTGGAAAGGAAAAGTGTAAACAAGGTAAGGGGTGTTATCCTCTCCATTTTTTTGATAATGAGGAAATTCTCCCCATGGAATATTAAATAATAAACAAAGATTCAAAACTATAGGGTAACACCCCAATTTTTTATGCAAATGGATTTTCTCCCCTTGCACTCTATATTAAAGGGTTAAGCCTAGTTATAAGGTTGTGTGTGTTTTAATACTTATTACCAAACACTAAGCACCGATTGGTGTTATTATGGACTTAAATGTCTTGTATGTTTGTGGGTGCTATCCCTTTACCATGAGATGGATTTTATCAACATTGTGCTGATATATTTGTGTCTTGGTTAAATTTTTATATTTCCCATTTTGTGTTTTTCATTTTTATGAGAGAGTCGTTATCTTTGCTTTTGGGTGTCTGTATTTATGTGTGATATCACTCTCGCCATCTTATTATTAGATGGGGAGGGTAGGTCCATATTGGCACTTATTCCAATGGAGGGCTTAATCATTTCCACATTTGGGGTGTGGAGATATCCTTTTGTTGCAAGGTTATATTTTTTTGAGATTAAGAATATTCTTTATGTCATTGAATAAAGTTAGGATTTAAAGTGTGGATAAAAGCTCTAATATTATTATCTTTTGATGGCATTGTTTGATATGTTGAGCTCAACAAGTTGTAGACATTTTATTATACAAGTTCATGCTAATTGTATATTTATCCTTTTGTATTCTATGTCCTTGAGGCCCATATAATGAAGTATTAGATCAGTGAAATTATATATATATATATATATATATATATATATATATATATATATATATATATATATATATATATATATGAATTGAGAATCTTACCTGTGTTAAATAATATTGATGATGCCTAAGGGAACCCAATATTTTTATCTCCTTTCCTTGACTATTTTTCATAAGAAGAACCTATATTTCATTTTAGAATGTATTATAGATAGAAATTTTTATGGAACATAGTAGTGTGTAGATAAGGCATCATGACCTCAATTTGAATTCACTATATTCATTTTGATTAATACAACATATGTATAAGGGACTTATGTCTCCTTCACTAATGGTGTTTGCATTGTGCAATGTAAATATTGAACATCATTAATTTTTGTTGATCTACATAGAATACTTTGAATGTAACTTGATTTAGGATATTTTAAAAATGATTGTCTAGCCTAATTGGTGAACATGCATTGTTATTAATGATTTTCATAATAATTCAAGTTACAACCTTATGTGGAAATTAATAACAACCAATAGTTGTAACATTTATCTCTTAAATTTATTATGGATGATTAGGTACACAATGTTACTTATTGCTTTATAGGTCTTGAATTTACTTGTTTTCATCACCATGATGGTTATGTTAGTCTATGTAACATGAGAATGGGGAAACTGAATTGGGACTTAACATGGATGTGATGGTCATATTGTAGACACTTAAATTTGGTAATTTACTCTTTGACACTGTTGGTTTTGACAATGCACTCTTACTAAGATAAACACAACCTTTCTATTCCATATTAGTACATTCTCGATGTATCTTGTCTAGTATATTTATCCTTATACACTAATATGCCAACACAATGTATGAGAGTACAATGCATAAAATCCATAGACTAAGTCAACCTAGGAGGTTGCAAACTTCATTTGACATTTTTTTCATCCTTGAAAATGGTCGTATAGTTTGTTAGGCATTTATATCCATTCATGACCTACATGTATGGTTTTGCACCATCATATCCTCCATATGTTCTTTTAATTCTAATTTCACTTTGATGGGTTCGTTACTCCCTATGGGTTGGCCTTTCTTTGATAATTCACCTTCAAACCATGTATAAGAAAGATAACACTACCTTGTTTTCTAATCTTTAAATCCTATGGAAATACATTGGTACACTCACTTCCAACACTTGTAAAAGGCTCCTAAATATAGTCATTTGGGAATCAATCTATATAAGTATGAAGCTTCTTACTAGGTCAAGGCACCCGTCTGTCTCATCTATAAGCACTCAAACATACCTTCTCCAAGTATTTTAGCAAGATCCAAACTCAACTCAAGAATTGTCAAATCTAGTTGCATTCATTCAAATATCACATGCTAAGTGGAGAATGATATGTGGTTTAAGGCCTCTTCTAAGTAGTGTCAATGTTGGTAGTGCATTATAGTGCTCACAACCCAAATGTTTGTTTTACAAGATTTCCATCCATGGTTAGGTTTTAGATATTTTTAAAATGTTTATAAATCTTCAAAACATGACTGATAACTAGGGTTTACTAGTGATAAACATTTCTAAGTGACAATCTTAGGAAGTTACAAACCCAAAATCCAAGTAGGTCCAAGATCGTACAAATAGGGTCAATACCATACAGATGGTCCTGGAAGAAGTGTAAGGTCCTTCCCTAGGTCAATTCCTAGATACAATTCCTTACATGAAGCATCATCAGTCTCATATCTACTTGTTTTAGTCATGTCCATTCTCAAAACTTCCCATAATCATTTGTAAATAGCTAAGTGCACTCACCCTCTTCTTTTTTCACGTTCATATCTTGTTTCATACATTAGTTGCAAGTATCAATGCCTTGTTCGATGGAAGTTAATTAATCATAATAACATCATATAACTCCCCTTACATCCTTTAGTGTATCGATTCACTAATTATTATATTTCACATAATCTAATAAGGGTGTAAACATTTTAGCGAACCCAACTCAAGATTAGATCTTTTCTATCTTTTTCCTCTTTTATTTAAATGATATATATATATATATATATATATATATATATATATATTCTACCTCATCATATCATTATTTCCAATGTTCTATGATATTCACATCAATCTTGTAGGCCCACATACTCATACTTGGGGTTACAAAGGTAACCCCTTTTCTCATCCTTCTTTTAATCCTACAAATGGGGTTCTTACTATTTGACCTGGTTCTACTAATAATATATTTTCTAATTCCTTCTTCACTATTAATATTGATCCTCTATAAGGTGAAGGCTCTAATAATACCCCTGATACTCACTCTCATGATCTACAAGAAGATGAGGCACAACACCTTACACACTTCTTACAAGAGAATCCTACTAATATTGATATTCTTCTATATGCTACAAGAGATCAACTTAAGCACTCTTCCTTATCTCTTATCGAGACATCTGTTATCCCAACATCTACAATGTCTACATCCTTGGGCACCTAATCTATTAACGTAAAATGTCTCCATGCCTCTTCCTTCAACCACGATTATTACTACACATCCTATATCCGCTCATAATGGTTTGCAAACGTATACATCTAACAAACAATTTCTTGATATCCTTGTTCATATATTACAAGCTCAAATATTACAATTACAATAAGGTGCATCTGCTTCTTCTCATGCTATGGATTCTATGTAGTTTCTTCACAACCCATGTACATACAAAGTGGTTTCTTACCCTTTTCCTATTGGTTTTGTCACTCATAAACTCCTTATCTATGGTTGTAAAAGGGATTCCACTTTGAACATATTTGATTGTTTCATACGACTTACTTTGATTACGCCTCTCAATACATCTTATTGACTAAACTCTTCCCTAGAAGTCTTAATAATTTTTAGTACAATGGCTTATGATATCCTCACACATTTTTGTACTCATTTACTACTTCGGTAAATGAATTTTTGGCACAATTCTCTATCAATATTGGGGATAAAGTTTCTTATGCATAACTATCTGGAATACGACAAGGAATTAATGAATATATCAATGATTATGTCTTACGATACAATATCATGCTTACTTATATGAGAAATATCTTAGCTAAAAGTGAATTACTAGAGATCTTTACACAAACATTGCTTTCTCCTTAGTAAGAATCAACCACATTTAACATGTTTTGATCTTTTGACCATCTATGTCATACACTCAAGGAGCATGAGCTAAGTTATTACATATGAACAAACTTAAATATGTTGTTAGCAATCCTCTTAATACCTATAACAATAAGTTTTTAAGTAAATCTACATTTAACATAAAGACTAATGATAATAAGGTTATTTCTAAAGACATTGTAAATGTTATTGCTCAACCAACTAAGCTCCAACTTTAGCCTGCACAATGATAGTTTAGTTTCTTACCATGTTCCCTACACATTATATTGAAATAATTTCTTGAGTGTAATCTCATGTCTCTCCCTTCACCATTTGAGGTTGATGTAATAAAGCCTCAAAGTAAGAGTTTTGATTCCAATATTTTCTACAATTATCATAGATATATTGGTCACATCATTCATTGGTGTAGTCTTATTATCATTCAATCATTAAATCAACATTGAATTGGATGAGCCCATTGAATTTTCTAAGCCAACCAGCGATATTCCAAATTGAAAATATTCAATGATCCACTTCTTAAGCATCCACTGATAAATCTACTTCAGAAGTACAAAACACTTATCGTGTGGTGCTACCACCACCCTCTTATGATCACCCTTTGGATGTAATGATTAGTACTATCACTCACACATTGTCACCTCTACTACTTATCACTTTCGATGACTTTGATTTAGATGACACGCTTGTTTCAAATACTCTATCCATCTGTGTCTCTATTAATCAAGTACATATACGTGGTGTTTTGCTTGATCCAAATAAAAAGCATAATGTTTATTCCCTCACACTAGTTTAATCTTATGGAATATCTACAACAAATGTAACATTCGATTCTAATACGTGTTACCAGTGTATTACTCTACATACCATTATTGGTCCTATCACTACATTGGTTTCATTCTTAGCTATTACTTCCCTTAATTCTAACTCATTATTTTTAGGTATCCTTGCTACGTGATCTTAGGGATTGTAGACACCTATAATTTAACCCGAGAAATTTAAATACTTAAATTGCACTAATTATCATCTTTCCCACAAATTGACGACATATCATCAATATAACACACTTCCTCTTCTATCACCGTTAATTAGCTACATTATGCTAGTTAATTAACTCTTCTATCCAACAAATACACCAATTAATGACCTTCTGTTAATCAATCCCCTTTCTATCTAGACTAATTAATTATTATTAATTAATTAGTTTCCTTTTGCATTAAATCAATAAATCATCATTTATTTGATTAAATCTTTCTCATAGTCTAAATCATACTAATTATTCCTCTAAAAAGCTTATATAAGCTTGCACACCTATTAATTAATCACTTTGATTAATTAATAAAGCCCCTCAAACCCCATGGGTCACTAAAGGAAAACTAAACTCTCCTAAGGTTGACTTAACCCTTTCTAAACCTCCCTTATCCACAACTAACCCAACCTCTCCATTTATCCCACATGAAGAGGGATGTAGAGATTATTCTATCCATTGGGCTATATAAGGAGCCCTCCTCCTACCTTTCTATTTACACCTTACATGTTTATAGCTAATCTATAGGAATTTCATCTTAAAGCATCTTTCATTTGGGCTAATAGCCATCATTCTTGCATTTCATCCATCCAAGATTTTGGGTCATATGGAGATAATCAAAATGGTCTTGTAGCCATACTTTGATGAGCTTCCATTCCCAAACCCTTGAAGATCAATTTATCTAGGTTCATTTAGTATTTGGTGATCTAGAGAGTAGAGATTTTAATACTTAGCATATTAGTTTGATTTCTATTTCAAATTTTTAATGCATAATGTTGGTGTTTAGTCTTGTTTAGCTCTTAGCATGATGATATTTGTTTAGTTAGTTCATGTTTTGAAACTATTAAGGTGTTAGTTTCAATTCTCTTTGCATAGCTAATTAATACATTGATACATATGGCATGCCCAGTGGGACGGGTCCTTAGTCCCTTAGCATTATAGTTCAATTTTTGTTGTTATTTCAATATTTGGCTAACCCTTGATATGCACATGTGTGAAATAATGTTAAATTTCTTATGATTTTGCTAACTTTCCATGTGTTGAGTCTTGTTTAGGGGTTTAATTTTGATGGGTTGTTGTCAATTTTGAGCTAACATATAAAAATTTGACCTTTTTGAAGTTGTTTATGTTAAAATGACGTATTTTTGATGTCACCCAGAAAGGGAGTGCACACACCAAAAGTTGAGCACAGGCACACAAATCTTAGTAACACATAAATCCTAGTGCATGCACACAAATCTTATGCGTAGGAAAAATCTAGTGCATACACACAAATCCTAGTGCAGGCACATAAATCCTAGCGCAGGCACACAAATCCTAACATAGGCACACACATCCTAGCTAGACACCATTGTAGTACTATAATTTTTGTTTCGACCACCAGTGTAGACACCCATATGCTAGTGTAGGAATATCTCTCGGTAGTAACACACATGCACTGTCATAGCTTTTGTACCTTCAAGGCGCACACATGCTAAACTATGTTCATTAGCAATCTTCCGGAGGCCATAACGTTTCCTCCCAAAAATGACTCTGTTTTTGTTACGTTGGAAAGGTATTGAAGTGAAATATGCAATGGAAACATAAATTTGGGGTTTTGAGTTACCAAAAATTTAAGGTTTTCATTTTTAGAAAACTAGTCATTTCTAACATGTCTAAATGCTTTACAAAATTTGGTCTTTGATGTTCTAACACCTTGTAACATTTATTTGAGACTAATTTCTATTTTTGCATAGTATATTTGAAGATAATTTATGCTAATTTTGCTTGATTAAAGTTAATGAATGTTGCATTTTTGTTTAGGAGGCTAGGATCGCGTATGCTCTTCCCTCGCACCTTTTAGGTGATCTTGGGAATCATAAATGATTCTACACCTTGTCTATTATTTAGAAAACATCTCATTTAACTTAATGCTTGTTCTTAAAAGGATGAATGTCAAAGTTGGTTAAAATGAACAAATATTGCATTTGAACTAAGTGTTTTCCATTTTTTGATTTCATAGTTGGATTCTACGTCGCGTATGCTCTTCTCTTGTGTCCTAGGACAATCTTGAGAATCAGAAACGATGTTTTATCCTCTTTTTGTTTTTGGAAAATTACTAATCCATTGTGTAGGACCAAAAAATTTGTCAAAGAAAAGGTGGCTTTGAAACAAAATTAAACTACTAATATAGTTTCTGTGTGCAGGTTGCCAAAAGGTGTTCAAGCAAACCACATCCAATTAAAAAGATAAAAAACACACCACAATCAACACACTTTGTATTTGCAGGTTCGATAAGGGTATGTCCCATCCACTTAAAACTAGGACATAACCCCTTTGGCATAAGCCTTAAGCTACAAAAATGGGGGTGGTCCTAGGAACCCCAAAGTAGTCCACGCAAGAGGGAACCTTGTGGATGAAATGGGAAGTGCTCCGCACAACCTACTTGACTAGTATTACCATTTGTGAGATTTAGCATCACAAGTCGTCTCGTATCGCGACCCCAAGTGAGAGTACACGATGGACACATTTATTTCCCATTGTGCTTGAAGGGGGTAAAGTAAAGCCGAGATACTCCCAAATTAGTCAGTGTGACTTTTTGGGTAAATCGAGCTCGCTCTTAGATGACTTGTGACACCTAGTTGAGTGAACCACCTAGGAAGCTATCTTTGACCATAGGAGCCCACTTGGACCACATCAAAGCCAATTTGAGTTGAGAGCTATTGTTCATCACAAAATGTGTGAAGCATTAATTTTGCTTAGTTTTTCACTTTCCCTAAGGCGAGGCGAAACTCTGCCGAAGTGAGGCCAACATTTTTCAACCCCAATTGATCTATTTCCTTCACTTTCTTTTGACACTTTGTTGATTAAAAGAAGAGTGACTACCCTTGTGTTGCTAATTGATTGTATTTGCCACTTTTGTGTCCATTTACACTCATCCATGTTTGTGGTTGAGTTGTTAAATGTCTAAAGTGTGTGGAGACATTTTCATATCATTGGTAGCCTTTTTTGATCTTGATACCCAAGTCAATATTGTTGTCATAGTTAGGATTGATTCATCACTTTAATCTCCTTTGAGGTGTTATCTTTCTTGTATCATATCACCACAATTTTGATACTTACATCTTGTTTCTTACAAACTCGACCTAAGTGTCTAGATTGTAACGTTATGCTACATGAATTATAACAATTCCTTGGTATACTTTAGCCTTAGTTTTCCTTCAAACATTACCTTGATTTTGGAAAGTGTTATTGTTACCTTTGTGCGCATCGTAATAATGTTATTTCGATACTAATACCTTACTTTTCCATAAAGTTTGGTTAACGTATCTTAGTGGTATTGTTGCATCGTTCATGTTTGTAACTTCTACTTTTTTGAGATTTAGGTCTTGATTGGATCTAAACTCACTTTTAGTATACCTTGTTTGGAAATCATATCAACCTTTAGTTATTACTTACGTCTCGTTCATTTTTGAACTTGGCATAAGTGGTGACATTTTTTTGGTCATCTTACGCATCAAACTATTGATTGATTGGACACTTAGGAATTAATCCATTTGATTGATTGGTTTAAAACAAACTTTGTGTGATTGTGTCTCATTTGTCACATCGCTTATCCATTTTAGACAATCACTTTGATCCATTGATTCTTTATCATTCATTATTCTTTGGTCATTAATTTGGCTTTGTGTTTTGAACTTGCGTGATTGTTCCTTGTGTTTATCCATCTTATAAATTCATTTCTAGGACAATATTTTGGGTCTTTGATCCTCTTGATCTTCTTGTTTTTTCCTAAGTTCATGATCATTTTTGAACACATCTTTCAAACCTTGGAAAAAACATTCAAGCAACTTTTGCATCAATCGAACATTGGAAATATTTCCTTTGTATCCTTTATGTTGCTAAAATTTTGATCAATCCTTTGACATTTATGCCTCCATCCCTTGTTGGATTATCAATCTTGAGTCCTCACGATGTATGTTTTCCTTAGCTTCCTTTTGAAAATCACACAAACATTGCCATCTTTACGAAATGTCTAGTTGGTTGTTGTTATGTTGCCCAAATCAACATGAAACATTCTTCACTTTGAAGAATTTTGATCACACTATTTAGGTCTAGGAATTTGTACCCAATAACACCAACAATGACTGATTATCACAAGGTCCCTTATACATACGACAATAAGGAATCAAAATTTTGGTGTTCACATCAAAAGATTCCCATCATGACCAAACCTCGATTGGTTCTTCACGCTAGAGAACCCATCTAGGTAACATGTTCCCTCACCTTCATCTCATAGTCGGTGGTATGGTTTGGACACTTCTGATCCAAATTATTATTCGGGTTCCCCCACTCTTCTTCTAATTTTAATCCAAATATTTCCTCTTCTTCTAAGGATTCCAATCCAAATATTTCCTTTGAATCTTCTGATGATTCAGATCCAAACTACTATTCGGATCCAAACTAGTATTAGGATCCAAAATACTATTCAAATTCATCTAATTCGACTCCTAAGTCATGGTCCTCCCCTTCTTCGTAGGACCTCTATTATCATTCACCTAAACAACATTCTCCTCCTCTAAAGATTTATGTCACCATAAATTATCTTCATCATTCATCTAATGTGACTCCTATGTCATGGTCCTCCCTATCTTTGTAGGACCCTCTTCATCATACATTTAATATGACTCCTACGTCACGGTCCTCCCTTTCTTCACAAGACCCTTTTATCAGTCACCTCAACGACATCTTCTTCCTTTGAAGAAATGCATGAATCCAATCCCTCCAATCAAACATCTAATACAATTCTTGAATCACGGTCCTCTCTTTCTTCAGGACCCTTGTTATTATTCATCCAATGCGATTCTTGAATCATGGTCCTCCCCTTCTTCGCAGGACCTTCTTCATCAATCACCCCCATGAAGTCTTCCTTCTTTGAAGATTCATGTGACTCAAATTCCTTCTATTCAAACATCTTGAATCGACCCATGCATCACAATATATAGACTTTGGACTTAATCCTACTAGTTTACAGATGATATACCATCGTATAGGTAGGTCCACACCACCTTCTTCTACTCTTAAGACATCTAGCTCCACATCTTCTTTGTCCCCATGTCATCTTCTTCTATCAATCATCATCAAACATCTTCTAAGTCTTCCACACCAATTGAACCTCTTTCTTCCAATCAACCCCTAGTGGTCGATCAATAACTCATACCAATTGATCTCTTTTAGAATGAAGAAACAATCATGGCCTTTATAGGGGCACACAAAGATATCTCTTTAACAAATTACGAGCAAGGATTCTCTTTAGACTTTGATGCGTTTGCATATTGTGAGGAAAATGTTGATTCCTTTTATCAAGAAATGGAGGAAGAGCCTCAGATCATGCAACTTGATCCTCCTCTTATTCTTCCATCTTCACATTATTCATTACGTGAGGAAACTCCTAGGTCTTGCATTGATCCATGGCCTATCTTCTCATCACCCAATCACTCTTTGTCTATCATAATTCCTCAATCACAATCTCTTATGGGGTCAACACCAAGTAGCCCTTCATCTTCGTCTAGGTGTGGGTCACCTTCTAGTAGCCCTCCCTCTACTATTTGTGGGATATTTTCAAGTAGTCCACTATCTTCTATTCTTGGGGCACATCTAACTAGCCCGTTGTCTTCTATGTATGGGTCACCCCGGGTAGTCCATCATCTTCTATTCTTGGGCCACATCCTAGTATCCCATCATCTTACATCTATGGGTCACATCCTAATAGCCCTTCTTCTTCTATTCTTGGGCCACATCCTAGTAGCCCTTCGTCTTCTATCTATGGGTCACATCCTAGTAGCCCTTCTTCTTCTATTCTTGGGCCACATCCTAGTAGCCCTTCATCTTCTATCTATGGCTCACCTCCGATATCCCATCTTATTCAATCTTGACCATATCCTTTTCATCATACATCACATTAATCTTCTCTACCAATGATTGTGGCAAGCCCACCATCATTTCTCATATCAATTCTAAATGTCCACATTCTTCTCCCACTTCCCGGGATCAAACAAGTCAAGCATTAGCTTATAAGAAACCTAGACAAGTTCTTTATCAAGCTAAGATCAAAACTCCGAAGAGCTCCAAAGCTCCCAACAACTCAAATGATTATAAAATTCAAAATCAAATGCAATTCCAGAATGCACACCAATGCACCCATCAAGTATGGCGTAAAGTGTTGAAACCTATGGATAGGGAACTCAATCTCCCACATATGAAACCCATGTTTCAAAACAAATCACAATCATTTTTGAGTGTGAACTCACCACAATCATCGAGATCGGGGATAATATCACTCTTGATAAAAAAACGCTTAGTCTCCCTTATCAAGGAATTCACACACATCATTGTTGGATCCTATCATGCAAAGTGACATTGTTGGTCCCAACTTCCAAAACATAAAAAATATAAAAAAAATAAAAAAATCATAAAATAGTTCAAAAATACCAAAAAATGAGAAAACATTAAAACATTACAAAAATAAAATCAAAGGTACAAGGATCAAACATTGTAATCATATATTACATACACATGGATGTTCTTTCTTCCTTTTCTTTCATATTCCTCTACAAATCATCCACCATTTTCATCCCTTTGATGTTATTGTGGTTAGCCTATTCACATGCATTTTGTGACATTTATCTCTATGGTATCCGTTTGACCTTGGTCTCTCATAACCTTGGTAAATTAAAGAATGACTGACCTCTTAGAGATCCTATCACTATCTACATATAATAAACTTGTTGGGAAGAAGGGCGTATTTATTGACACTAGCCAATGTCGTCATCACAATCACTTCCACATCCTTCCATGAAGCCATCAGTGGTTCTTAACCCCTTGTCAAATAAGAGAGCTGAAATAAGTTTTCAAAAAGCAAAAGAATAAAAATCAATCAATCAAAAAGTAAAAGCTAAAAGCAAAAGCAAATTGATATATAACTCTCTCTTGGGGTATTTCCAATAATCTCTACCAGGGCTATGGATGCTTTGATTGATAGTAGAGAAATGTTGTGATTAGAATCAAATGCATCTCCATCGGGGCTATGGATGCTTGGCTGCAGCGGAGCAATGTACAACTCTCCTTCCATAATCCATTCACAAATCACCTTTCAAACTAAATCATTCCTACACATTGGCTAGTATCTTCACTTGATGTCTATCAACTCTTTCCTTCAAGTGGTAATTCATTTCCACGTGCACACACGGGATTTCGATGAGTAAACATGATTAGTATGTTATCAAGTGTTACTTTTTGGACCTTGTTCAAACTCTTGCTTTAACGCATGTCTTGTCTCATGATTTGTGCCTTGGGCTAATCACTTTTTCATCAACTTACTTCTAAATCTTTTCATAACATCCTTTGTTCTTCAAAATCATTTAGAACATCCATGTGTATCGGATGTCCTCTTTTCCATGTTTGCATGAACTTTTGTCCCCTTTTAATAAACAATCACCCACTTCCTTTCTATCATGTGTTTCTTGGCCAACTTACGCTAGGGCATCCTTGCTCCCTCATGATTGAACCTATTTTATATTGGCCTTGATCCCCCTTCTATCTATGAAGAGTTTATCTTTGAATACTCCCACCTAATCATTGGGGCATATCGCATCTTCACTTTCTCGTATGCATGGCATTCTACCCTTGTACATCCCATCTATCATTGGGGGCATCCACGCTTCTTTGTCTTCTTGTACATAGCTTCAGAAAACTTATAGAAAATCACAAAAACATTCAAATATGTTTCGAGAAAAATAAAAAACAATATAAATCATCCTACAAAACATCACTCTTTGGTTCTCACTTGAGCTTGTGTGCGACTCGCGGATCATCTTGATCTACCTCCATCAAAAAAGTTGGTTTGCTTACTATGTCTGTACTCTGGGGCAATGATGAGTTTTTGGTATTTTCATAGTGCACGATTGCTTTTCATAGGACCCAAGTGTCCTCCGTTATTCCCCTTGCATGTATCCTTTCTTGGGGCACCATCTTTTAACCCTTGTCATTAATTCACATAGGTCAAAATCAAAGCTTGATAACAAAAACATTACATTATGTTTCTCTATTAGGTTATCTTGTTTACTTTCTCGTATTGCATTGCATTATGTATGTTGCAAGGAGTTAGGCATCTTTTACTTTCTCGTATTGCATTACATTTTGTATGTTGCATGGAGTTGGTATTTTTAGCAATGGACAATTGTTTGTAGTATGGCTTTTCATGTCATTCTACTTTTGTCATATGCTTATATTTTTAATAAGGACCGATGACGTAGATCTTTGGCAATATGATGACAATAAAGTTGTTTCAATACACTTGGATGAAAACTTGCTCTTTTCTTCCGTCTTCATTCCTCCTCTACATCATTCTCCTATCAACACTATTCTTCTTATTCACCTAGGGCATCCTGCTCCTACCCATTCTTCTATTTCCTTTCTCTCACCTTTTTTGATTGTCGATTGCCTTCTTTCATCACCCCATCGACACTCGAGGGCATCTCTCACTTCTACTAATTTTTCTTTTACGCCTTCAAAATTTATCTATCTACTATCTTTGAAGTGGCGTCACTTACGCCACCCCAAAGAGGGGCAAATGTAGACACCTATAATTTAACCCAAGAAATTTAAATACTTAAATTGCACTAATTATCCTCTTTCCCAAAATTGACGACATATCATCAATATAGCACACTTCCTCTTCTATCACCGTTAATTAGTTACATTACACTAGTTAATTAACTCTTTTATCCAATAAATACACCAATTAATGACCTTCCATTAATTAATCCCCCTTTATATCTAGACTAATTAATTATTATTAATTAATTAGTTTTCTTTTGCATTAAATCAATAAATCATCATTTATTTGATTAAATCTTTCTCATAGTCTAAATCATACTAATTATTCCTCTAAAAAGCTTCTATAAGCTTGCACACCTATTAATTAATCACTTTGGTTAATTAATAAAGCCCCTCAAACCCCATGGGTCACTAAAGGACAAACTAAACTCTCCTAAGGTTGACTTAACCCTTTCTAAACCTCCCTTATCCATAACTAACCCAACCTCTCCATTTATCCCACATGAAGAGGGATGTAGAGATTCTTCTATCCATTGGGCTATATAAGGAGCCCTCCTCCTACCTTTCTATTTACACCTTACATGTTTATAGCTAATCTATAGGCATTTCATCTTAGAGCATCTTTCATTTGGGCTAATAGCCATCATTCTTGCATTTCATCCATCCAAGATTTTGGGTCATATGGAGATAATCAAAATGGTCTTGTAGCCATACTTTGATGAGATTCCATTCCCAAACCCTTGAAGATCAAACAATCAAATTTGATTTCATGGATCTATCTAGGTTCATTTAGTATTTGGTGATCTAGAGAGTAGAGATTTTAATACTTAGCATATTAGTTTGATTTCTATTTCAAAATTTTAATGCATAATGTTGGTGTTTAGTCTTGTTTAGCTCTTAGCATGATGATATTTGTTTAGTTAGTTCATGTTTTGAAACTATTAAGGTGTTAGTTTCAATTCTCTTTACATAGCTAATTAATACATTGACGAACATGAAAGTAAATGAACATTAAGTGGGGAAACATTTCGGTTAAAAACCCACTAAAAATATCAGTTATATTTATTGAGATTATGTATTTCACCCAACACTATTTCACTGAATACACACAATTACATTCATTCATCAACTCACATCTAGCTCGCATGATAGTTCACTCTCTTGGTTGATGATTAGTCACCGATATTCATTTGTGTGTCTCCTAATCTCAAAGAGATCACCTTGATTTATATCAAGGCGGGTGGTCCGGATCCACTCTTATATTTTAAATTTAAACATGTGTCAACCCACTATGGGAATCTACCACATTATAATCCAAAGTTCTTAGTCTTTGGTGGGTTTTCTAATTAAGTAGTTTCCTACTTAATATTACAAACCTAACACTCCCCCTTAATGTTAAGTAGGGAAACATGCAAAATTTCCTTTTATACAAAAGGAATTACAATCCATAAATCATCATATGAAGATTTAGGCTAGCATGTAAATATATAAAGCTTGTTCCAAATAACACATGCCAAGTCACCTTTTTGTACAAAAGGAATTAAAATCCATAAATCATCTAAGTGATTTAGGATAACATGCAATAAAAAAATTTTCTATGGATTTTTAACTCTAGGGTACACTAATTTAGTGTTCTATGGGTTTTGAAACTCCACACTACACTACAAAAATATATTGTAGACTTAAGTAAGTCATGAAATAATGTAGGTGTTATGTGGGTTTTAGAAAAACCACGATACATTGATAAGTGTTCTTCAAATTTTAGAAAATATGTGGTACATTGCTAATTGTTTTGTACTTTTTAGAAAATTTGTAGTACAATGGTTAGTGTTCCGAAAATTTTAGAAAATCCAAAATACAAATATAGTATTCCATGGGTTTTAAAAATTTCCACATTATATTATCAAAAGTGTTTCACTATTTTTGAAAGAAAAAAACTTTGCGGTACAACGTATACTATTCCATGGGTTTTGGGAAAGACCAAAACATGCGAAACATAAGAATATGGAGTCTTTTATAAAACAATATTATGTCATATATAATGCTTTGTTGCATATTACAAGTAAAATTCACATAAAATGATAATTTACTTAAACAAAATGGAAATAGTATAGGGAGTTTATAATTGGCACAATTAGGCCATTAAGAGGTGACATTATAATACACACGTAAAACATGCCAATTCCTCCTTATTTCCACCTCAAGGGAAAATCAAAGGCCAAGTATTATATGATTTCGAGATGGAGATCAAATTCATCCACATGATCATTTGAGTCACATTCTACCACATGATCATTAGATTCAGAGGTGGATAACATATTCACCATTTGAACTACACACCAACTTGATATGCTCCATTCTTTAATGCTAATATGGATTGTTTACAAGAGAAATGCAATATTGGCTATCACTCATAAGTAGAATGCTTTCTTTGACACCCATATGAAGTCTATCAACAATATTTTCAGCCCCATAGCTTCTTTTTCCACTTTCATAGTACTTCATATTGATTTCTCATTGATATTCCAAGTGATTATACCTACATAAACTTGAAAAAACATATCCGTAGTAGATATTCTATCTACAATATCAGAAACATGTTTAGAGTAAAAAAACAAACTAATTTACATTATTACTAACAAAATAATACAAAACATAATTGATTATACCCCGATTTAACAAAAATAGAATTTAAAGATGCTAAACCGTAATTATAGAGTCACTAATGTAGCCAAACTTTAAACACACACTCAATACACTGCAAATACCTTGAACTCAAAGAAAATAACTTTTCTTCTTCGTTATTGAATGATGAATTAAAATGTGTCTTAAAAGGAAAACAAATCCCAACTCGAGTTTCCAAGAAAACTCTAACTAACTTCAATTAAATCTACTCTAGGTGGCAAAATTTACTATTTTTAGCAGTTTACTAGAACCTGCTATTCTTAGTAAGTTTGCATGCTTATTCGCATGGCCAAAAAATTTCCATGCATTTTCTACATGCCTAAATTAGAGGAATTTCCAAATTTCTAACCTACTATGCATGTAAGAGACTAAAAATAACTAATGCCCTAAAATAGGAAAAAATCGAATTGAAACTTAAATCCTAATTTTTCACTCCCAGATGGTGGATTTTGGGCTAAAAATTCAAGTAAAAATGGCTCCAATGGTAGGTTTAGTTGACCGGTGCGTTCGTCTCATCGAAACAAGTGGTTTAAAAAAGGACTCAAATGGACACCTGGATCAAAAGTTATGACCATTTTAAGTTTTTGCTAAAAATAGTGCATCAACCACGTGTGATAAATATATGATAGAGTACATATTCAACAAAAATAATAAGCAAATAAATATGAAACCCTAGTACAAGAGAGAGATAGTAAAGGACTTAACGATTTCAAATATTTCCTGGAACTAATATTGACTAGAAAACTGGGAAACATGAAGGGCGACCATCACAATTTTACTCAATAAAATTTGGAGTTATCTAATAAGCCTAAAATAGGGTGCCTGGATTGGTTTAGGGGCACTTGGGATCCAAAGGCTACTATTGGGCACCCATGACTAGGAAAGTGGTCGAGAATCTGAATTTTTGGTGTCATAAAAATATCTTTAATAGTCATTTGTTGGTTTCGTGTATGCCATTGGATGATCACCAAGTGCACTTGAAATGAACAAACGCTACACTACATCTCATACTCCATGTAGTTCTTATAAGTGTGTGATAGAATCATGTCCTAGGAATCCCTTGTGTAATTGCACTTGATAACGAGTAATAGCTAGATATACCAATGTAAGTAGATGCATCGATGGAAAAATAGACCTCCTCTTCCTAAAAGTGTATGTAGAAAATGAAGTTCCTTGTCCCTTGAGTGAGTGCTAGATGGATTCCTTCGATGTCTTTTTGATACAACCTTAGGTGATGATAATAGATGTTTATAGCTTGGTACTTTATTTTGGTCACATAGCTTTGTATTTATATGATTCCTTTAGTTGAATTTCATGATTGAAAATGGAAGGACTACCCATAAGAAAATAAGATGCTTGAAAAGATAAAAGAGGCCCAAAAAGAGCGAGTAAGATGTAAAGAGGTCAAGGGAACCCGAGAGGGGATAAAGGCGCTTGGGTGTTGGTGTCTGGCTTGCCGATGGTGTACGAAGTCATAAAATATAAGCAAGCAAAGTATTGATCGAGATGTAGGGTGCGCAAGACCGGATAGACAATAGGAAACAAAGATAAAAGGCCAAAGATAGTTGTCAATTATTAGTTATCTCACTTAGAAATCATATGAATGCAAGTATGATTTTAAGACCTAGAAATGTACCCAAGTGCATGATTTTATGTTTACATTTTCCCCCACTTTATGTTGTTGAGTGAATACTCGATAACATAAAGTAAATAAGAGATGCATACCTAATAACCATGTAGAATGTGATGGTGATAACATGCCAAGGAGACAAGTGAAAGCGTGAAGTTATAAAAATGAAGCATGAAAAATAAGAAAGAGGAAGTGACCCTAGGGGTGAAGTGTATTGTGTTGTACATGTTGTGCTTGATGTAGGGCTACTTATTATTGTGTATTAAGGATGGACTGCAAAATAAGAGCGAAGGAGTAATTAAAGTAATGTACTATGAAAACTCTATAAAGGTATGCAAAAGTATGTAAATGTGTGTAAAAATAGTAAAAGAAAAGTGTGCTCTTGATGATCATGAGTGTAAAAGGATATAAAGATGTCCTGAAAATGTTGTGTAGAGCAATTTTTTTGGGTGATCTCACGCCAAGAGTGATTTTTTGGGTGATATCACACCAAGAATGAGTTTTTGGGTGATCTCACACCAAATACGTTTTTTGGGCAATATGATGCCAAATGCATGTTTTTGGGTGATATGACACCAAATGCGTGTTTTTGGGTGATCTCATGCTAAATGTGAGTTTTTTTTGGGCAATCTCATGCCAAATGTGAGTTTTTTGGGCGATCTCACACCATGACAGAAGAGTGTTGGGGAGATGTCTAGTTTTACTCTCCTTCCATGATTGCTTCTCGAATTTATACACCATTGCAAATGGTGTGATATGTATTTAGTTCTGAATTATACCATATTAGTTCCATATTTGTTCCATGGAGAAATGGAGAAAGAATGCATTTTTCTTACTGGAGGATTGTTCATGTACTGTGAAAAATGATCCATGAACTGGTAAAAATGTTCGATATGAGAAAGTACCTATATTTTCCCCCAGGACATAGGTACTGGAGAGGTTAGGAGTTCCCAGGTGCTAATGTTTATATCCGGGCGTTGGAGTCTCATGATGAACTTAGGATCCAAGTCGATTCTGGTTTGTTTACGTAATTATAATCTATTTTATTTTTGTGTTGAACTATATTTTTTGTAGCTTTGAGCTCTTTGTATCGTATGGGGTGAATTATTCACCCAATGTATGCCCCCTCATCTGGGGTGCATATGATGTTGCTTGGAGAATACAACCAAAAGGAGAGGAACCGATGTTGATTTGAACCATATACCTTATAGGGTGAGGGAGTGTGCATGGCAGAGACCAAGGCACATGCAAAAAAAGTTTCTAGATACATGTGTTAGTAGAAAAATCCAGTAAACATGTCATATAAAAGTAGTGTAACAAAAACGTGTGTATAGAAAAGAGAACACAAAAAGTGAGTTTCAAACATGGGACATCACTCACAATGTCACAAGACAATCAGGGCCCAAGGGGCCAAAAGCAAGTAATCAATGAACAAACAAGACATAGGGAAAATCCCACAAACAGTAACATAAAATAGAAATCAATGTAAAGTGAAGCGTAATAGACAACCATGGTGGAGAGTAGTTCCCACAAAGAAAATTCTTTACATGAAACAATTGTTAGCATGTTAGAAAGATAAAAAGTATGTCAAAGAATGTATGTATCCATGGAAAATAGTGTGATAGTAAGAATATGAAGTAGTATAAAATGAAACAATAACACCTGTGATATGGAAGAGTAGTAAATGTAGATGCCCCCAGGAGCCTTGGTGGGACTGGTAAGAGGTACAGTGCCAAACATCATTATAACGTGTAAGGATCTATAAGAAATATGCATTCACAACTAGAGAACAAGTGAACACACATATGCATATAGAAAATATATTGAGATACTAAGTATTTTTCTAGCATGGGAAGTAAAGTGTACATGTAAGTATGAGCAAGCAAGAGTAAGTGCAACCGAGATATGTAATATGTAGTGTATGAATTTGATGGAATGATATGTAATATGAATGTGAAAGTATAAATATGTATAAATGATGTATGAGATGAAGTTCATTTAACAAGAGTGCGTCATCAAGAAATGGTTTGATAATAGATGTTAGAAATATAGATCATGAAGCGCATAGCGTGAAGTGTAGAAGAGGCGAGGTTCATTTTAGTTTTATACCCTTAGTAGTCAAGTATGAACCATGACACTAGAGTGCGTCATAGAATAATGAGTGCAATGTGTGATAGTGGATGCTAGAAATATATATTGTGAATGCATGATGTTTGAAATGTGTATGATGTGAGATTCATTGATGAACCTGTGCCATCAACATTCAAGTGTGAACCATAACACCAAAGTGTGTCATAGGGTAGTGATGATATAAGATGTATTAATACGTGTACAAGAGATTAGATGTAAAGCACGAAGTGTTATATGTATGTGTAGATATTATATAGAATTGATCATAATTGAAGGGGAGGAAGAAAACATGATGCCCCCAAGTGTACCAATGATGGAGAGCTATGCGGTGATGTGAAAAGGATCATTCCATGGTGATGGAGCTTGAAATGTGTCTTGGCCATCAATGTAAGAATTAGTTTCTTTGAAAAAATGAATTAGAAATGGAAGTGGAGTAGGATGGGGAGGGATCTTGAATGGTGGTAGCTTATGCGGGATTAATATTATTGTATAAGACTTGAGAGAAGGAGGGGTTGGACTGATTTTGAGAGGAGGATAATTAGGATTTGGTGATGTGGTAGAATATTTAGTAGGAGGAGGTGATGGAGGATGTACCTTAAGATGTGATTGCTTAGTTGGAATGGGTTTTATAGGTGGCACTTGATTGACTAGATAATGAACATTAGAAGTCATAGTATGATGCTGATTAGTCATAAAAGGAACATAATTAGGAGCCCATTTGGATGTAGTATTTGGAGATGGGCATGTGACAAGATGTTGTGCAACAAATGAGATAAGACCCTAATGCTCAAGGTGTTTGATTCTTCATTTTAAAACATAACAATCATTGTCATTATGTCAAATGGGAGACCTTGATATTTAGCAAGCAGGTAAGGAGGATAACAATGAGTAGGATGAAATCTTATCAATTGATGAGTGAGGAACTGAGGAAGGATATCATGTTGTTTAGCATTTGAATAAAACTTGATAGGTGTCTATAATGGTAAAAATTGAGGTTCACTAACATGAGCTCATGTAGAAGACATATGATTAGAATGAGATGTAGAAGAAGAAACTAGCATGGGATTGAGAAGCATCCTTAAGATGTTGAATTTCATATTTAAGAGATGTAATTGTTGTTTCCATAGCTTGAAATTTGTCTTGAAATAAAGAATGTAAAGCTTGAATTGATTTGCAAATAGATTGATGGGGTGTGATATCTGGGTCACTAGGGTCATTAGAGAGACAATCAAAGAGGGAAATTATTTATGAAGGTGGTGTATCAAGAGGGAGGTAGATAGTGTGTTTGGTTTTTTGGAGAGCATCTTTGCAAGGTGGGTGCACTTGAAGTAATTGACAAGGGGACTTGAGGAATTTTAGGAGCCATGAGAGAAGAAAAATTAAGGATCCAAGTGGATTCGAATGTGGGTTCACTAAATTATTTAACAAAAATAGAATTTAAATATGTTAAACCCTAATTACATAGTCATGTATGATAAATAAATGATAGAGTACAAATTTGACACAAAAATAAGAAAATAAATATGAAACTCGAGGTTTAAGAGAGAGATAGAAAATGACTTAGCTGATTTTGTGCTTTTCCTTGAACTGATATGGACTAGAAAATTGGTAAACAAGAAGGAAAACCATAAAAATTGTGCTCTGTAAAATATGGAGTTGTTAGATAAGCTTGGACTAGGGTGTCTGGACCAAGTCGGGGATTCTGAGTTCCATAATTTTCTATTGGTTGCCTTTGACTAAGAAAGTGGTAAGAATATGAATTTTCCAAAGTTGTCACATAAGTGTCTCTAATAGTTGTTGTGGGTCGTTGGATTATTTCGAGTGTTCTTGAAATGAACGAGATCTCGCACTATATCTCAAACTTCACGTAGTTCTTGTGAGTGTGTGATAGAATCGTGCCCTAGGAATCCCTTGTGCAAGTGCACTTGATAGCGAATGATAACTAGATGTACCAATGTAAGTAGATGCGTGGATGGAAAAATTAATTTCCTCTTCCTATGAAGTGTATGCAAAAATGTAGTCCCTTGAGTGAGTGCTAGATGGATGCATTTGATTCTCTTAGATGCCTTTGGATGCAAACTTAGGTGATGATAATATATACTTAG
This sequence comes from Taxus wallichiana var. yunnanensis, assembly GCA_018340775.1. Classification (NCBI taxonomy): domain Eukaryota; kingdom Viridiplantae; phylum Streptophyta; class Pinopsida; order Cupressales; family Taxaceae; genus Taxus; species Taxus wallichiana. Next base: position 719,619,087 of record CM031234.1, on the reverse strand, counting down.
ATCTTTGTTATTTATTTTGGTCACATATCTTTATATTTATATGATTCCTTTGGTTGAATTTTTAATTCATAGTTGGAAGGATGAACCATAAGAAAATAAGATACCAAAAGATAAAAGAGGCCCAAAAAGAGCAAGTAAGAGCAAAGAGGTCTGGGGTGCCTAGAAGGGACGGGGCGCTGCTTAGGCACTGGCGCCTGATCGGCACTAGTGTCTCAAGTCAAAAAGATAAACAAGTAAAGTATTGACTGGGTTGTAGGGTGTGCAAGACCATATAAACAACAAGAAAAAATACAAAATTCTAAAGATAGTCATCAATTATTAGTTTTCTTGCTTAAGAATCATATGAATGCAAATATGCTTTTAGGACCTTGAAATGTACACAAATGTGTGATTTTGTATCTACAAATTCAAAATCCTTTTTTCATTTTTCAATGGTCCTCATAAGGATCTTGGGATCTTAGGGGTAACTCTAGTTCATAGGATATTAGTGATAGTTGAATAAATTTATCACATACGGGTTTATAATCAACGATTCTAACTTATTTTGAAGTAAGTAGCATACAACAAAAGAGATGCAATTATATATTTTTGTGATTTTGATATATAACCGTGCTTAAAAGAATGGTTTAACAAACATTATCTTAATCTCTTTTTGATTTTAAGAATTAGATTATTATTCGATAAGAAATCAAGAGATCATATATAAGATAATAATAATAAATATGTTGTTTTTAGATTTTACAAATCATAATCAACAAGATAAATTTTACAAAGAAATTTCTTGAAAGAAACAAACGGTCTTGGTATGTAAATTTGTAAAGATTCCTCCATTTCCAATTATATCATGATGAGGATATCCTCAATATTTAAAAACATGTAAACACCTTATAATGTAATGGAAGACAATACAAATTTCCAAGAAAACTCAGCTTGAGCATAGTTAAACATGCTCTATTTTAGAAAACACTTTTTTTTCTAGAGTGTTTGGTGCATTTGTGGCATGATGTCTCAAAAAGGAAAGATGCAAGAGGATGAAACATAACTTTAGAGTTCAAATTTAGATCATGAAACCTTTTTCTCCTTCAGGTGCCTAGAAAACCCTCAACTAGGGTTATAAGAGGAGAAACATATATTTTTCACAAGATTTGATGCAAAGTTCTCAAATTTGGTTAGGAGAGACTGATTGGGATTACAACCAAGATGCAAAAATGTTTCAAACCATTTCAACAAGACAAGCTTCTTTAAAAAATATACAACCTCAACCAAGCATGATAAGAAGGTTGTTTGTGGGTTATCTTCCTTAGGTTATTAGGAAGAGGAATAAAACCCATATTTGAGCCCATTTAGGAATTCTAGACAGAGACACATTTTGAGATAACTCCCCCTCAATATCCAAATCCATGAAAACTGATAAGAGGTCAATACACAAAATGGTTTCTCTATAGCATATACATTCCTAAAACATTCATGCCAAAGTTGTAGAACATTATGAGAAGAAGAAGAAAATAGGTTTCAGACATGCATCCATGAAACATGCAATCAAAAATACATTAAACATGTATACATAATATATCATAAAGCAATGGGTTTCTCAACAATATTTTCTTGGTTCTTATTCTTATTATTCTTCCTATTGTTCTTATTTTGAGAATTTTTATAACAGTCATATTCTTTATGACCAAATTTACCAAAAAGATACAAGTACCATCAAACTTAACCTTGAAATTATTATTATTCTTACATAATTTTTAGAATAATTTTGAAATTAGATTTTAAGTTTGATTGCTGATTAATATTATTGTTATTCTTATTAAAAATTTCTGATTTTAGGAGAACAATTCCTAAGAGACATTCTCTTTTGAGTCAAAGTTCTCCATTACTCTTTCTTCCTGAACTAGGAGAACAAACAAAGTATCCAAACTAGGTAAATCAGATTCATTTTGATACTTAGAATTCAAAATAGAGATATAATTTCTAAATTTCTCATAAATGTTAATCTGAATAATAAAATACAACTTATCTTGAAATAATTCATAATTACAACCATCTAACTGAGCCTTAATGTTCTTAATCTTAGCTAGATAATTCACATGACCTCTTAGGATTTTTGGGAGAATATACTCAAGTTTTCAAGTGTAGCTTGTCTCCTAGTGGCTTTCTTTTCAACACCACTAACTAGATCCCAAATATTTCTTGCCATAAATATGGATTTAAGCCTAACTCTCCAAATATTGTAGTTAGAACCATTTAACAACTAAGATTTATCCATGGAGAAATTATATGAACTTGCCATATTTAAACACTAAGCAAGATTTAGGTGATATGCAATTTTAACAAGACATATATAGATCCATAGAATAAAGGAGATAGACTTCTATGAAGGATATGAATAATGAAGCTTATAGAAACTCAAAGACACTCTCAAACTAGGTAAGAGAACCAAGAAGGAAGGCCACAAAACACAAAGAACATGCCGTGAAAGACCATAAGGAAATAGATAAAAAAATGTATACTTTAAAAACATATAGTTTACAACTTCGAACCATTTATACTATTACTCCAGACTAAATATACTAATAGCTTCCGACCAAATACATTTGTTAGATCTAAAACAAATCTACTACGGCTCTGGACCAAATACGCTACTAGCTTTAGACCAAATATACTACCGGCTCCGGACCAAATACGCTACTAGCTCCAAACCAAATATACTACTAGATTTGGACCAAATACACTCACTGCTAGCTTGAGACCAAATCCAAAAAACCATCAAACAAGGTATGAAAACTTTAGTAGAGAGGCCAAAAAATAAATAACAATGTTTTTGTAGGAAAGTAAGGTAAAATCCGTCGAACACAAGAAAAATAAAAACTGCAAAATTGAAAAAGATATTTTTACAACTTGAAAAAAATATTAAAAAATGTATGGTGTGAATAAGGAGAATCCAAAAACATGAAAATAATGTTGCAAAGGTATGAAATGGAATATATTGTAAGTCTACTATCAAGACCTGCACAATAAAGGAATCGACATAACAAAGAACTCCATGGTACATAGGATTCCGTGGAACAAAGGAGTCCGCATAACACAAAAAAAGAGATCCATAGAACAAGTAAAGCTCCCACTTAACTAAGGATAATTTAGAAATCCAAGTGGAACAAATAAAACTTCCACAAAGGACTTCAAAATTAATGCAAGGCTAAAAATGCCGCATAACACTCAAAAATTCCACATAAGACCAAAATAAGTTGTGGAACAAGAAACTAGGCCATGAAACAAACACAAACAATATTAAAAACTTAAAAATGATGTGAAAGACTAAATAAGGCCACAAAACTTGCAAATAAGTCATGAAAAACTTTAAAATGCCATAAAATAATAAGGAAGCCATGAAGCAAGGTAGAAATCTGCGAAAGTCTTGAAAAAAATAGATGAAAGTGGTTGATGAATAAAACAATATATCTAACCATGAAAAGTCAATAACAACCTAGGTTTTGATCATCCACAATAATTTAAAGCATCCAAGCACTCCACATTTATCTTAATTCACATTGAATTAGGGTTTTCACACTTGTAGAACTAAAAATTGTAACACACAAGTTAGGCTATCGTAGATATTGAAAATTTTAAGTACTTCAAATCTACAAGATTATTTACACCTATAAATCACAAACAACTAGATCTATCTTGCACAAGCATAAACACTAGCTCTGATACCATGTTAGGAAACATGGGGATAGATAATACCACATATTTATATATCCACCAAAATAAATTTCTGAGGATTATAGTTTATGATTGAACAAGTTATGATAGATTACATCATATAATGAATTAGATATTAGATTTAGTGCATGAACATGAAATTAAATGAACACAAGACACAAGATTTAAGTGGGAAAACCTTTTGGTAAAAAAACCATTGAAAAATATCACTTATCTTTATTGAGAATATGTATTTCACCCAACACTCCCACTATTTCCTTGAATACACACAATTACATTCACTCATCAGCTCACATCTAGCTTGCATGATTGTTTTCTCTCTTTATCGATGATTAATCACTAATATTTATCTATGTCTCCCAACGTCAAAGAGATCACCTTGATTTATATCAAGGCGGGTGGTCCAGATCCACTCTTATATTTTAAATTTAAACCTATGCCAACCCAATATGGGAATCCTCCACATTATAAGCTAAATTTATTAGTGTTTTGTGGGTTTTCTAATTAATTAGTTTCTCACTTAATATTACGACCCCAATAGTCACAATTAGGGGTGTTCTCTTTGAAGACACTTCTCTTAGATTTCCTAGTCATTATTGTACAATTTCTATTCCTACCCTAATGCATCTACTTGGTAGGTCTTTGGTTTCACACACTATCCCTATAATCCCTAACACTTCTAGGTTCTTTCCTAGGCTTATGATTCCACACAATATCTCTAGTTATTGTACTACCACTCCTAGTTCTTCGACAAGCCTTCAATTACACACATTACATCTCATGGATATAGCTCTCTTAGGTTTCCTAAGAGGCATTTGGTTTTACCCATTATTTCTCAATGTTATTACTCACATAAGATCATGCATCTATCCTCTAGTGCACATGCTTCCTCCATAGTTTCTCACCAAAATATAGTGCCCATGCTATATCTCGACATAATCATTATTCTAATCATCCACATAGGTTTTCTGATTTGCACACTACACATGTATCTACTTCATCTCTAAGACCTTCTTTACTAAACATTACTACTACTGTACCAATTTCATTTGAGTCCCACCGAGACCCAAGCCTCCATCTTTCATGACAATTGTTCCACCTCTTGAAGCGATTCTCATCAGATATATTTCATGCTACCCCTCATTTTTTACATAACTAAGCAATTCAAAAATACAAAACCATTAACATAGTTTCAAAATATAAAAACATTCATATATTTGCAAAAATAAAAAATCAAGACATATACACTTAGCTTGAGTTGTTTGCACTTTACATTACACATGTTGTTTATCACTATGTATTTGATAGATAACATATCTATTTCTTTTGTACATACATATGTTTACGTGGTGTATTGAGATTGATGTAAGAAACATATAGAACACTACAAGATGATAGGTGTTGCTTGGCCCTTTACCCATAATTCTTATACATATGTGGCCATCTATTATATACTACAAACATATACTATTATTCTATTATAGTTCCTTTCTCCTTTGTTAGTACACTTGATTACATATATTGTGTAATGTACGTACCCAAAATTGTAGGGTACTGTACCACGAACGATGTTACACATGCCCCAATGATGATACAGGTCACCTCACAATGTGTTCAGAATCCAGGAAAGCTCACCAAGTGTATGTTAGCATCCCAAGCATCTTGTTTAAGCTTTGTGTACTTCGCTTTATCCTCTACCTTTCTTTTTCTAAGCTTTTTGACGTTCGATGACAAAACCACCTGCCAGGGCGGCGGTCCTATGCTTGCCGCCTGTTCGGGACGGTGGTCCTTCACGCGTTTTCAACACGTTCTTTTGATCACAACTTGCATAATTTTTCAACATTTACCAACATTTCTCAAATGCCTTATCTTGTATTAATGTTTTATGTTCCCTGGAATAGTTTTCTTCATTGTTTAATGGTAAAAGAGTTCTAATAGGAATCACCTTTGGGTGAATGTGAAATCTATAAATAGCTAGCTTGTTTTCAAGCAAATGGCCCCTCAACTTCTCATTTCCATTAATTAGTCTTTCAATTTCTTGCTTAGGATTCATTTTGTTTTCATGTTTTGCATCCATGCTAGTTGTCCTTTCTTGTTAGAAGCCATTCGATCTTCTTGCTTGATCTTGTTCATTGTTGTTCATACAAATTAGTTAAGAGTAGAGTAGTGTCATTTATAGATTGAATTCATTAGAGTTGCAGGTTTTGTTCTTTCTGAAGGTAGATTCTAGAATCTCTCGGTACACTTGTGTTGTATTCCCGCGATAAATTCCACTAGGAATTGCATACGCGGCTCTGTCACTTGCGTTGTCCCTCTCCTACTCACATTATATTTGGTCTATATCCAAAGCTACCATTGTTCAAAATACCTTTTTCTGTTGATGTTAGCATATACACGCTCTTCTGGATTCACGTGAACACAAAGGAACAAGGAGATCATTTTGAGGGGACAAAATCATACACTCTTGGATTTGCCATTGTTATGAAAATTCCGGGTTTTATTTGTCAAATTTCTAATTAAAACATATCAAATAGAGTAATGAAATATTTCATTTCAGTTAAATTTCATTTTCAATTTTGCCGGGAAGGCAGGGATTGATAGTTTCTCGAAACTATGATTCATTCCTCACTTCTTAGGTAGGATCGAGAATATTTCAATTAAGTTAAAACAACTATCTAGTTATTTAGGATAAACTCATAACTGCATAGGCAAGTAGCTACACGGGCTACCTTGCTTGTTTTAATTTTGTTATTAGATTAGTTGTCATTTTTGAGTATATTAGATTAGTTGCTCTTTCAATTCTATTAAAAATTCTATCAAAAATACAAAAATAGAGGAATATATATATGTTATAGATATATCTTGCATAATTAGTTTATTTTGTTTCAATTAAGCTTATATTGATCTTGTATGACAATCACGGGACCTAGGGAGCCCAGGGAATACATTTTGAGCCAATCGTGCCTCAACCAAATCTTGTTGCAGCATTAACTGACATAGACCAAAATCTCAGAATTTAGGTCTTCCAAACAACAACAGACCTACAAGAAATCAGCACACAGCTAAGAGTGTTAAACATAGAAGACGACAAAGCACACACGTTACGGTCAAATGAAAAAAATTATAGATTGCCTTGATAGATATCCATATGACTGTAGAGGGACTGAAGAGGGCAAACATTTGGTTGTGATCCACTAGTCCCAAAGCCAAATGCAGAAGACCTCCTCGTTGATATAGACATTAGCTTACATATCCAAGTTGCCAGAGCACCTGTTAGATACTCCGAGAAAATCGTGCAACTTCTAGTTCTAAACGTAGAGGCCAAAAGGCATACAATTACTGGATACTCGGAATCAAGGGTTGACTCTTCATATGACCATAGGAGGTCCACAATAACCAGGAACTTACAGTTGTGATCCACAGGTCCCAAAACCCAACGGGCCTATAAATCAATCAAATATTGACACCAACTTATGAACGTTGGTGTTTAGGTCCTCTCCACTTCCACTAGACATCATCACACAACTATCATTATCAAATGTAGTAGCTAATCAAGCTAAAGATTTATGGACTAGGCCAGAGAATTGTCCATAAAACACCAAAAGATCCACTACACATTTTGTCATTTCATTTTCATGACCTTGTTAGGAGATACATACTGAAGCACCCATAGGTCATCTTCCACGTATCCCACAACCCATAGATCGGATCACGGTAGAGCTCAATATTGATTGGAGCCTTCGAGTAGCTATCCTCACCAAATGATCTATCACACCGGTTCAGGTTAGGAGGGCCTTCTTTGCCTTAGATTCACAGATCCCATTATTGCATGTTGAAGACATAAGATTACCTAACTAGCTTATCTGCACCCTACGTGTATTCCATCCCCACTAGGCTGTCTCGGCACAACCTCGAGAGGTCGGGTGTGAGGAAGAGTTACTTGTAGATTCCCATTCTCGCTGGGGATAATTTTAGCGGTGAATATTCGTAATATGGCAAAATTTTCATTTTAGGAAAATTTGAAAAGGCGAATTATTCGGAGTGGGTCGGTGTCCTGTTCGCCTAAAATATATAGTATATTTTTTTTGGGGGGTCGGCTTCGCCTTCATTTGAAAACATCTCCTATAAAAACCTAGGTGATTAGCGGGTAGTATACCTCAAGTAGCTTACCAAATTACCAATACTGTGAAATTTGAACTCGCATACCCTTGAGCACCAGAGATTCATATTACTGTTAGCCTGTGATTGTTGACGCGTGACAAATGCAGTGTTGACACACGACAAGGGGGCATTATTGGCGCGCGACAAGAGAGCTGCATGCGATGTGCGCGACAAGAGTGTCTTGACGCCTTGCGACAAGAGCTATACTAACGCCGACAAAGAGCTGTCTTGACGCGTGACAAAGAGCTTTCTTGACGTGCGACTTGGGCTAGGAAGTGACGCGCGACAGAGAAAGGGTTGACGCGCGATAGAAAGAAGTGTTGACGCACGACTTGGGCAGAGTTGACGTGTGACCTCAGACAGTTCACGCGTGACAACACCTCAGAGACTAGACAGAGTCGCTTCTTGGTTCTTTTCTTGCGCGCAGACTCTTTTCAGAATAATGGAAGGTGCCAGCTCAAAGAATACGAAGAAATCTCAGAAATCACTCTTCAAGTATTTTGGAAACTCTGCGGATACAGATATTGTAAATACCAATCATATAGATGCCACCAAAAAGAATCAGAATACTGACTGTGTGGAAGGTATTATTGAGGTGGACATGCATTCTGCACAGTATCACAGTCAAACAAATGAAACCTACGATAATATGCCAGATCTTGAAGATATTGTTCCTGTTGGGGTGCAACCAGAAGTGTAGCTAGATATCACAGATATAAACCCTCGGAAAATGGAAGACAAATATCAAAATCAAACTCCGGTCCAAGAAAGAGGAAACCAGGTGATTGTGATATTGCTCAAAATTCTACTCAAAAAAGTAAAGCATTAAAAACGAACAAGAATATGTGGACCATTGGTAGGACATACAAGTTTGATTGGGCAGCTAAATTTCCATTTATTGAACCTGTACAATCATCTAATTTTGAAGAAATCCCATGTGAATGTACATGTACAATATGTACGTGGAAATTGGGAAAGCAACAAAAAATGCAACTGAAGCTGGACACTATAGAAAAACATTGTGGAAAACAATATTTAACTGTAACGGGGGCAGATGGCCAGAAAATCAAAACACATAGGTGGAAAACTGAAAAGGAGTGCATGCATGTTAGATACGCAGCGGAATATGAGGCAGAGCAGAAAAAACACAGACATCTGTTGGAAAAGGGAGGAACGATCACATCGCATATTGGTAAGATGAAAGAAACAAATCTACATGCAAAATTCATACAATTCTCTACTCTTTTTCAAATACTTAAAAAAGGAAGAGCGATGTCGATTTCCTCGATTTCAAAGTTTTGTATCAATTTAATGGAATGTTGAATGTACCTCAGTCTCATTGGTCTGAGAGTAGTGGATGGGAAATGGCAAAATGCCTCTCGATGATAGAGAAGGAAGATTTGAAAGAGAATGTAAAAAAAGCAAACTTTATCTCTCTTTCAATTGATGAAGTGATAGCAGTCGACAACACCGCATGGGTATGTATCCACATCTATACATTAGAAAATCATATAAGGACACCTCATCTGTTGGGTGTTATGAAAATGGTTGAAAACTGCAATGCTGAAAACCTATATAAAATAGTTGTTTCTCATTTGAAAGATGTTCTTTGGTATGACTGATTATGAAATTGCTACGAAGTTGGTATGCGTTGGAGCGAGATGGTGCATCTGTCATGCGGGGTCACCAAAATGTATGTGTGTTAGATTACAAACAACAGTGGCCCCATATATGCTACCAATTCACTGTATGGCTCACAGAATGAATTTAGCATATAAAATGGTAAGCAACCACGAAAATGTTGCTAAATTAGAAGACATCATAAGAGAACTTCATGCCTATATGTCAAGCAGCCCAAAGCATTTTCTCGAGTTCCAAAAATTTGCAATTGGAATTACAGATGGCAAAAAACTTCTGAAGGATGTGAAGACTAGATGGATATCTTTGTATGAACCTGCATGCAGAGTTCGTGAGGAGTATCCTTCATTGGTTGGTTTCATGCACAAATACCGTCATGAAGTTGATAGGGCAAGGGACCTATTGTTCCGCTTAATTGATTTGGAGACATTGCTTACATTGGTTGGTATTCTTCCAATGTTAAAGGAGATCAATACAACGATGAAGCATGCACAGGTGATTAATCTATATTGTGGATTTTATACGGATGAGGAAAAGGTATGTCAAAGTCTTGATATATTGTCTTTTGTTCCCGGATAGTTTTGATGCACCTGTTTTTGAAAATTGGAGAGATTTATTAGATCTTAAAAATCCTAACACCTTTTTGAGATTTAATATCCACGATCACCTATGCATCTCTGTTAATGGGAGGGAAATACCAATGCACATTTTGCAAAAATGTCAAGATATTACAGGATCGGAACGAGAAGATGTTCCCGTGACACGTAATTTGTTTGAGTCTGTGATAGTTGAAACCAGAATAAAGCTTAAAAAAATTTCAGAAACCTTGTCATCAGAAATTAGGGAACGTTTCTGTAAAGATAAAATTCTGGAAGCCATGGGTGTGATGAATCCGAATTTTTGGAATACAGAAGGTGGCCGTGCAGACTTTGTCAGTAAGCATTTCCATAAATCAATGGGTACAATAATGGAACAATTTACAAAGACGTCAGAGCTCAAGGGTACGGAAATCAAAGGTATACTGAATGTCGATTTATTAAAGTTTCAGTCAACAAATTTTGCAACAACAATGAGGAACCAATATAGGAATTTAGATCAACCTTCTGAAAGTGGTGCTATTACAAGGCTGTGGCGAGGAATCTATCAAAGTTCTATCTTACAAGAAGATATCAGTGAATATTTCAGACTATATGAGTTATGCCAGACAATGATTTTGGGGTCTGTGGAGGATGAAAGGGTTTTCAGTGCATTGTCATTTATAAAATCAAAACTGAGAAACAGGTTGGATAAAAATCTGGAAAGTTGCATGAGGTGTTACGTTTCTCGATACTCCCTCGAAACCTTTCCGTTTGACAGAGCAATTGCGCACTGGAATTCCCTTTGCGAAAGAAGAGGTGTAAATAATACAGCTACAAGTACAAATATTCCCAACCTTGAGAGTGTAATTGGCTCTTCGTCACATTCTACAGAAGACAACATCGACTTTGATGAAGCTATTGATAATGGATTGTTTCAACTTTAAGTAGGTATCTTCTTTATCTATCTTTTATTTTTATCATTAAAGATGTTACAGGTCTATATACTAAAAATGTCAGGCAATTCACCCATCTATCTACTAATCCATTTCTCGTGTTGGAATTTTTTAAAACACAGATCTAGCTCATTACCAGTGGCAGTGATGATTTCAACTTTAAGCAGGTATCTTTTTCCCCTTAATCTTATTGTTTGTTTCTATTCATTTTTGTGAGCAATTGCTCACTGGAATTCCCTTTGCGAAAGAAGAGGTGTAAATAATACAGCTACAAGTACAAATATTCCCAACCTTGAGAGTGTAATTGGCTCTTCGTCACATTCTACAGAAGACAACATCGACTTTGATGAAGCTATTGATAATGGATTGTTTCAACTTTAAGTAGGTATCTTCTTTATCTATCTTTTATCTTTATCATTAAAGATGTTACAGGTCTATATACTAAAAATGTCAGGCAATTAACCCATCTATCTACTAATCCATTTCTCGTGTTGGATTTTTTTAAAACAAAGATCTAGCTCATTACCAATGGCAGTGATGATTTCAACTTTAAGCAGGTATCTTTTTCCCCTTAATCTTATTGTTTGTTACTATTCATTTTTTTAGCTATGGTTATAATTAAAGATGTTACGGTGCATGTATTTACATTTAGTTAAATACAATCTTTTTATTTTTTGAAAACGTGGGTTGACATCTCTGCAGGAAGTCATTTACTTCTCGGATTGTGATGTCGAGCAACTCACCCATCTATCTACTATTCAATTTTTGTGTTGAATTTTTTAAGACAAAGATATAGCACATTACTTGGTGATGATTTCAATTTTAAATAGGTATCTTCTTCAACATAATCTTATTGTTTGTTACTTTACATTTTTTCAGCTCTTGTTATCATTAAAGGCGTTACGAGTCTAATTTTTATATTTACATTTATTTAAAGATATTGTTGGTCTATATATTTAAAGATGTTGCTGGCACTTCTCAGGACTGACAATGTCAGGCAACTCACCCCTCCATCTACAATGTCATGTTACCCTTGATGATTGCAATACTGTGAAGAGGTAAGCTAAACCCTAGCATATTTGCAATTATGTTTAATTTCTTACCAGTGATGATTCTTTCTTGATTTCTTAGAATTATATTTAATTTATTTTTAAATACAAGTCCACATAAAATTCCTAATAAAATTCACATAAAATTCGGGATAAACAATACATTATACGATTTTAAATATAAGTCCACATAAAATTCCTCATCATCCATATATATCATATCATCACCATATCATTATCATATCCTCATTATCATCATCTATCATTAATTATCAATTATCATCATTCATCATCTACGTCCACATACAATTCATGACATTGCAAGTAAACAAGAAACATACATATAATTCATGATAATCAACATCTAATGCAATTAAAATTAAAGATTGTATGTAAATCCATATAATTAAATTCAAATACCATAGTACATACACAATAGACAATAGTAGAAGTTTTCAAATTCATTATTTAATGTTTCCACAATAATAAAAGTTTCTAGTTTTCAAAACCCTCTTTTTCTTTATCCAATTCTACTCCTCTGCACTATTCCCCAACGGCTTCTTCCAGTGTGGCTGTACCTCTTTCCCAAACACTAGAAATCTCCATGCGACAGCAAATTTGGATCAGCTGCAGCGTATAAACTATCCCGTTGCCAATAATTTTCGTAACGACTAATAATCTCATTGATAAGAACCTTAGCCCTTCTGTCCCATTCTATAAGCTGATTGATATGAGGAAGCATCTCCATCTTTCTCATCAACCCACACAAAATCTTTTTTGTGCTTGTCCAGATCTATGAAATACTCCTTGCCCTCTTTAGAAGTACTTGTGCCCAAACCGGGAACCCTGTATGGTCCAAGCAACAAGTGATACCTAATCAGCAAGTGAACAAAACCAGAACTTGAAAACATATAAAGAGAAAACAAACTAGCATTACTTTGTTGCACTATATGGTCCAGCCGGTTATCGATCCACTCAATGATTCTCTCCAAGCTTCATACTCAGGAATTGTGTAGAAAGATAACACATTTCCATTTTTGTGAGTTGCCTACATCAACATGTGCCGACATTAGACATGGAGATACATAACATCTAGAGGCTTAGAAAACAAATATAAAAAGTCTCGAAACACAACCAAATATACGAGGGGAACATTTACGAAACTAAACAATATTTATCAAAGATCATGTACACATCTGTCATTATCATCGATGGCCATATCTTAAAGATTTAATCTTTGTCATATATTTTATCTTCTTAGACCAAGGATTTTTTTATATTTACTATCTCTTTATTCTCCATTTGTTGGTGAGTGGTAGCTTCCCAAAAATAGATACTCCTGCCACCTGATAGGATAAAGATAACTAAAATAACAAAAAATTAAATTGGAAAGTGATGTCGAAACATGTCACAATACTACCAAATTCAGTATTCACATTTCCCTGATTCAAGGCACAAACACTTACAAATGATTGAAGAGCCTTGCCGAGTCACCCTCAGTTAATATTAAAGTACATTGATCAGAATTCTTCCCCCTGCTTGATTTGCATCATCAGGTTTGGGAACATCAATTAATTTCCCCTTCTTGGTTCCATCAGTTTTCTTAAGATCTTTTTTTTGTTTAAACTTTTCCACTGCACTCATCAGGTAAAACAAAGTTACAAAGCTCATCTTAGACACTAGCATTGCAAAAATTACATGTACTCAGAAATGCTACATATTAGACACCACGCCTGGATATATGGACATGGGCTAAAAATGCGAAACAGAATAAAAAATATGAATTAAAACGAGTTATACTTACAATCAACATGGAAACCAAACGTTGATTCGAGAAAATTCTTTTCTTCCACGAGTGTTGCCTTGGTTGTAACAATTGGTAAATTTTTGAACGGAAGGCCCGTAAAACGATGGATGTCATTTGCTTCGATACTGAATTGAAAAATTTGGCAATCGTTTAGAGTCACATAAAAAATGCCATCCTCTGAATTGTAGGATGACAGAAAGTAATTCAAAATATCTAGATCTGTTTGAAATGGGGCATATTAACGATATGGATGTGAGGGCATAAGGGACATCGATTGAATTGGATTCTCTTGATTTTTGTTACTGAACTTGCAGTTGGGAAGCATTGAGACCTACAAAAATTCAAGAGCCGGAAGATGAAAACGAGAAAATGACCGGTTGAAGGGTATTTATAGGCTAAATCGGCGTCAATGGCTTCACTTGACACGCGTCAATAGATGCCGATGGCGTGCGTCCCAATAGGTGCGGTGATGCGCGTCGATAGGTGCGATGACGGCGTGTCGATAGGTGCGATGACGCGTCGATAGGTGCCGATGACGCGTCAATAGGTGCGATGACGCCAGCGTCATAGGTGCCCGATGGCGCTTGCGTCAATAGATGCCAGTGACGCACGTCAATAGGTGCCAGTGACGCGCGTCAATAGGTGCCAGTGACGCGCGTCAATAGATGCAAGTGACGCGCGTCACCTCTTTTGCACTAGAGGAAATTCCCTTCATGTTTGCAATGCAGCCAATTGAGATGAAGACTTCAAATTTATCCCCAGACCAAAGAAACAAACAGTGATTGGTGTCTAAGACTGAGTTTGAGATGAGGTACCAGTAAGGCACTCTTGACAAAATTTACACAATGTTACCTTTTTAAGATGATCCAACCTTGCACTCTTGACAAAATTTACACAATGTTACCTTTTTAAGATGATCCAACCTTGCACAGAGAACTTTATGTTGAGCTGTAAATTTTTTTCAATATTTTAGACACTTGATTTTATAGATTGTACTTCAAGAAGATCATGATTAATCAATTCAAGGCATAGAAATGGTGGAGCTTCAAGAAAATTGTCTTCAAACATACACTTGAACATTGTATCTTCAGCAAAGGAAAACAAAACAAGGTGGTAGCAGGAATTTTATACTTTGATACTCATTGCACGGGTCAACCAAGTATTTCATTAGCTCAACAATGATAATTAGAAGAAAGTAAAAACAACTTTCTGTAAAAACCTTACCCTTATTGTATCTTTCAAACCTTCTTGTAACTAATACGATATGTAAACAACCTTATTGAGCTATGATCATATGCACCACCTTAAAAATTTGAAAAAAAAGAGATTTTTTAATTCAACCACTCCAAGAATCAGTCCCAAAGAGAGAATCTCAATATGTGAATCCTATACAACATATTTTACTATGATCATGTTTGCAAAATTCAATATTTTCTTATACACTCAAAATTATTCCAACTTATAGCCTCCCAGTTCTAATCCACAATTATTCTTCACCCTTATCAAATATAAAAAAATGATCTATACAGACTAATCTTCATGATAAAAACCTTGTATGTTTTACATTAAACTTCAAAGTTCTATATCGAGCTTGACCTATCTTTTAATCACATGGTTATTCCAACTTTGGTTAATCTAGCCTCCATAGCCTCCATAATCTACTCTACACAAAACAATATCCATGATAAAAAAAACCATATCTTTTAAACCATGGTCTTGATTATTTCCCAAGCTCTAATTCTTATGGCCTGGAATTTAACTATTTCATAATTGGCTAATCTAGCCTCTACATCAATGATTGTTTCCAGCAAAACGTTATTTTCTGACAAATGGTCTTGACTATTTTGGATGTCAAACAAGCACTGTAATGAGAGATTATGCACTAATATAGAGGTGAATCTCTTTAAAATAGAATTTTCCGACACCATAAGTCTATTAAGGAGAAATCCTAAATAGTAAAGATCTGTTTCAAATCTTAGTTTCTATTTTTTCCCCAAAGACAATTTTCAAGATAATTAAAGTCCCACAAGATATTTAGGCACTAAATTTGACATTATACACATTAAATTTATCATCGTCTTTCATCATCATCTATCATTGATTATCAATTGTCATCATTCATCATCTACGTCCACATACAATACATGACAATGCAAGTAAACAAGAAACATACATATAATTCATGATAATCACCATCTAATCACCATATAATTAAATTCAAATACCATAGTACATACTCAATAGTAGAAGTTTTCAAATTCAATATTTAAAGTTTCCTCAATAATAAAAGTTTCTAATTTTCAAAACCCTCTTTTTCTTTAGACAATTCTATTCTGCTCTCTTCCCCAACGGCTTCTTCCATTGTGGTTGTACCTCTTTCCCCAACACCAGAAATAACCCCTGAACTTACAAGATCTTCAGCAGCCCTGTCCAGATTTTTTAAAATTCTTTCTTCTTGATTTGTTGCATCTCCATGCGACAACAAATTTGGATCAGCAGCTACTTTGGCTTTGAACAATATGTCAGGGTCGAGACCATGCTCTTTAATTATCCGCTTTAGTGTATTGTTTTGTTTGTTAACCAAAACAATATTTTGCTTCAAATTTTTTGCTGCGGATAAGCTGTTCTTTGTTGTTTCCAAGTGAACTTGTTCACCTGACTCTTCAAATTTTCATATTTCAACTGCACAAAAAGAGTAATGTCAATTCAAAATATTAATGTAAATTCAAAATTTCAAATTAACAAAAATGATTGTTTGAATGTAATAGTACTTACAACCGCTCTATCTCTTTCGGCATTTGCGATTGATACCAAATCCTTGTCCTTGGACCATTTGTTAAAATATGCCTGGGCCTCGGCACTAATATTTTCCAATTTGTTTAGTGCCTTATCTAAAATGTCGTCTTTATAGTTGTTAAACGTGATAGTCCCACATCTTACTTGGGTAAGTAAGGAATCCATCTTCGCAGGTTGATTCTGGACTGCAGCGTATAAACTATCCCGTTGCCAATAATTTTCATAACGACTAATAATCTCATTGATAAGAACTTTAGCCCTTCTCTCCCATTCTATCAGCTGTTGGATATGAGGAATAATAAACTCACTGACATGGGATTGACAATCATTACCTATTAAGTTCTCCAAAGGAAAAGGTGGGAACTCTTCACTATCTGAATCTGATGCAGACGATCTTGCTGGAGAAGAATGGGGGCTTTCACAAAGATCAACTGCTCCTTGTTTCTGCCTTCGGGTAGGCTGATCTGTTTTTGAAAAAATAAATCAAGATTTAGATAAATAAATTTAAATCAGAATGTAATTCAAAATTGTAAAGCATATTAAAATTGAAATTTGAAGTATACCTTCTGGCCTTGAATCATCTCGCGGGTATCGAAAAAACTAGTTGGGTCATTGCTATCAATGCCCAAATAATCTTCATCTAAATTTATATTGTTCAAAACAGATATGCCCGTTGCACTGGGCAAGCCACCAAGTGAGAGAGTTGGAATTCGAAACGAGGTGTCAAGGTTTAGTGTCCCACTAGGGGCCGGAGCAAAAGGCATGCGTTTACCAATGTTCTTTTTCACTGTTCCTCTGGTTGGCATTTTAAAAATTAATTGTTGAGTGGGTGTCGGTGCCGTGGTTTGATCATGACTGACATGTGCTGAAAAGTACAAGAAAAAAATGAAAAATATTAAAACAATTCATAAAGTGAAAACTACGAAATTAAACGTACTATAGAAAAGTTGTACCTTGTTGTCGAGGGGTTGTTTTTTTTGGTGCCACGGGTGGCCTTGTAGGAGTTGAACTCGGTGGGTACGCTCGAAGATATGAATGCATGCGACTGTATGGAGTGAGTTGGGGAAGAAGGTTCCATATTCCCTGCAATTCATCAATATTAAATGTTGTCAATTCATTTGGTTAAAATTTAAATTGAAAAATAAATATGCAACTTTGGAATTTGTAAATAATATATGAGAATGTATTACTTCTCTGGCGTTTAACGAGTTCAAACGCTTGAGGGTTTGGAGAGTGAGCTTCCATTTCAGATTGGGAGTCCCCCGAAGCCTCCGCGTGTTGTTGGCCTCTTCCTCTCGACATCTTTTTTTTTCTTGGAATGGCTTCAAGATATCTTCTCTGCAAAACATTAAAATTTAAGTTTTAATAACTGTGCACTGTAATGACGAAAATTGTAATACAATTACAAACTAAATAGTTTATACCTGTTGTTCATCAAATGGAATTGAGAATTTCTTCAAAGCCTCATCAGAGCAAGTAGGAATTTCTTTATGTTTTAAATTTAAAAGTGCCTCATAGTAGAAGCCGAGGAGATAGTTTGTTGAATAAATGAAAGGTTTATCTGAGAGTTTTGAATTTGTTATTTCAGTTCTTATTTTTTTGGATAGATATGTGCACCAATCGAATTTATGTTTTGAGATAGTGGCACAAATATATCCAATGGCCCAATTTGGTATATCCGTTTGGCGACCCTGCAAAACAATTCTGGCTTGAAAAAATGAAATAAGTGCAGCAAGAAAGTGGTGTGCAATTGATTGTGTATCTACACCACGCCTGGATTTATTGACATGGGCTGCAAATGCGAAACAGTGAAAATTACTTTAAATCTATAACAACAAATTGTATCAGAATTAAAAACAGATTAAAAAATATGAATTAAAAGGAATTATACTTACAATCAACATGGAAACCGTACGTTGATTCGAGAAATTTCTTGTCTTCTTCCACTAGTGTTGCCTTGGTTGTAACAATTGGTAAATTTCTGATAGGAAGGCCAGTAAACCGATGTATGTCATTTGCTTCAATAGTGAATTGGAACATTTGGCCATCGTTCAGAGTCACATAAAATATACCGTCCTCTGAATTGTAGCATGTGACGGAAGGTAATTCAAAATATCCGGATCTGCTTTTGAAATGGGGCATATTAACGAGCCTGTAAATTCACACTCTTCCATTATAGCTTGATATTACTCAAGACATCTTTAAAGCCGTATGGATGTGAGGGCATAAGGGATTCTGTAGGTGATCTTGGAAATTGATTGAGTTGGATTCTCTTGATTTTCTTGCTGAACTTGCAATTGGGAAGCATGTGAAGTCGACATTATAGCTGCATTATTGCGTCTTTGTCAAAGATTTAGACCTACAAAAATTCAAGAACGGGAAAATGAAGATGAGAAAATGAGCGGCACAAGGGTATTTATAACCTAAATAGGCGTCATCGGCTCCTACGCATTGACGCGCGTCAACAAAGTTATGATGACGCTGCGTCATTTGATTACAATGTCGCGCGTCAATACAAGATAGTGTCGCGCGTCAATAGAAGATGGTGTCGCGCATCAATAGAAGATAGTTTCGCGCGTCAATAGAAGATGGTGTCGTGCATCAATAGAAGATAGTGTCGCGTCAATAGGAGATAGTGTCGCACGTCAATAGAAGATAGTGTCGCGCGTCAATAGAAGATAGTGTCGCGCGTCAATAGAAGATGGTGTCGCACGTCAATAGAAGATTGTGTCACGCGTCAATAGAAGATGGTGTCGCACGTCAATAGAAGAAAATGACACGCGTCATCAGGGGCTAGTGACGTCGTTACGAGCCAGTGTCGTGCGTCATTTCGAGCTAGTGTCGCGCCTGTGTCGCGCGTCATTACTATCTAGTGTCGCTCCAGTGTCGCGCGTCATTACGAAACAAATGTCGCGCCAGTGACGTGCGTCATTACGAACTAGTGTTGTCGGACGTCACTGATGGAGCCTTGAAAAACCAGGTGAAAATTTTGTTTTTAATATCACAAATTCACCTTTCTTTGGCTGTTACGGGGATATTCGCGAGGTATTTTCCACCTTCAATTTTATAGGGGTGTCTTAAAATGAACCCCGATTCTCGCATGTCACTTTTCCATCGTACAAAATTGGTGAACTCCGACATGAAATGAACACACAACCTTCGATCCGGAGCTAGATTTCTACTTGTTCTTCCAAATTAGTTTACTTTTCATCTTTTCCACCTCATTAGCCTTCACATTAGCTTCACCAAAAAAATTGGTGAACCCGACGTGAAACAAACAAATATTCCTCTTTTTGTTTTCTTTTCTTTCATCCACCTTCGCTCTTTCCCATTATTCTGCGGGTATTCATATACCCCGAATATGTCAGGATACGATGCATATGGAAAACCTCTCCTAGGCCTTGAAGCATACTATGATCAACTAAATAGACAACCATTACCTTTTCTCTCAACATGGGGTGACAACTATTCAACTAATTTTATTATTAGATTAGTTTTCATTTTTGAGTATATTAGATTAGTTGCTCTTTCAATTCTTTTAAAAATTCTATCAAAAATATAAAAATAGAGGAATATTTTATATATATATATATATATATATATATATATATATATATATATATATGTTATAGATATATCTTGCATAATTAGTTTATTTTGTTTTAATTAAGCTTATATTGATCTTGTATGACAATCACGGGACCTAGGGATCCCGGGGAATACGTTTTGAGCCAATCGTGCCTCAACCAAATTTTGTTGCAACATTAACTAACATAGACCAAAATCTTAGAATTCGTGTCTTCAACAACAACAGAGACCTACAAGAAATAAACACATAGCTAAGAGTGTTAAACATAGAAGACAACAAAGCACACACGTTCTGGTCAAATCAGCCAAATTATAGACTGCTTTGATAGATATTTGTATGACTGTAGAGGGACTTGAAAGAGGGAAAACATTCGGTTGTGATCCACTAGTCCCATAACCGGATGGAGGAGACCTCCTCGTTGATATAGACACTAGCTTACATATCCAAGTTGCTAGAGCACCTATTAGATACTCTTAGAAAATCATGCAACTTCTAGTTCTAAACATAGAGGCCAAAAAGGCATACGATTACTAGATACTCGGAATCAGGGGTTGACTTTTCATATGACCATAGAGGTCCACATCAACCACGAACTTATGGTTGTGATCCACAGTCCCACAACCCAATGGGCCTACAAATCGATCAATCAAATATTAACACCAACTTGTGAATGCTTTGGTGTTTAGGTCCTCTCCACTTCCAATAAACACATCACACAACTATCATTATTAAATGTAGCAACTAATCAAGCTAAAGATTTCTGGACTAGGCCAAAGAATCATCCATAAAACACCAAAAGATCCACTACACATTTGGTCATTTCATTTTAATGACCTTGTCGAGAGATACATACGAAGCACTGTAGGTCATCTTCCATGTATCCCACAATCCATAGATCGATCACGACAGAGCTTGATATTGATTAGAGCCTTCGAGCAACTATCCTTGCCGAACGATCTATCACACCAATCTAGGTTAGGAGAGCCTTCTTTGCCTTAGATTCATAGATCCCATTATTGCGTGTTGAAGACATAAGATTACCTAACTAGCTTATCTGCACCCCATGTGTATTCCATCCCCACCAGCTGTCTTGGCACAACCTCGAGAGGTCGGGTGCGAGGAAGAGTTACTTGTAGATTCCCATGCTCGCATGTCACTTTTCCATCGTACAAAATTGGTGAACCCGACGTGAAACAAACACGAAACCTTTTGATCTGGAGTCAGATTTCTACTTGTTCTTCCAAATTAGTTTTCTTTTCATCTTTTCCACCTCATTAGCCTCCACATTAGCTTCACCAACAAAAATGGTGAACCCGACATGAAACAAACTAATATTCCTCTTTCTATTTTCTTTTCTTTCATCCACCTTCACTCTTTCCCATTATTTTGCGAGTATTCATATATCCCCCAAATATGTTGGGATATGATGCATATGACAAACCTCTCCTAAGCCTTGAAGCATACTACGATCAACTAAATAGACAACGATCACCCTCGCTCTCAACATGGGGTGACAACTATTCAACTAACCGATTTTTAACACAAACTCCACCTCAAACAACTAGATATAGTTCTTATTTCCAAATAGAGGAGTTGAATCAGCTCACTCAAATGCAACAACCAAGGCCTTCAGGCTCAAACAACATGATTCTCATTGGAGAATCTAGTTCATCTCCTCGGGTGTTGCTTAGACCACAAATTAGTAGACAATCAGATCTATATCTATTTTTAGATGACGAATACTTAGCACATTATGCTAGGAGTGAACAATGCTCTCAAAATATGTACCCACCTATAGGGGGTTTGTAAACACAACTCGAGGTCTTGTTCTAAGAAAAACCTCCATTCCTCCACCTATAGGAAATGCCCTCGATGAAACTTGGCCGGGCACCGATCAATTCATAGTAGGGTACCATATGCCTATACAACCTCAAGACATACAACAAACGCCACTAAGTAAAAATACCGTATCTTCACCAAATGAGGTCATCTTAGCCTTAATTGAGAAGGTTAGAGGGTTGGAACTTGCTCAAACAAATCAAAATCCATAGTTCATGTAAGCAAGAAATTCCAATCCTCCACATCATCCTAGCCAAATAGACCTCCTCACAGGAATAGGCACGTTGGGTATGCCTCCTCGCATACTTCATAACAAATGCCAACTAGAATTGCATTTTCTAATGCCGCTCCAGTTGATAATATAATACCTCCCAGAGTTTAGTACAAAATAACCCATTCTTGAGAAATGCTCCATACTTAAACATGTATTCCAAATCACCACGGGGAGATATGTTCTCTTCTCCCAACATGTTTTCTCAACCACGGGATTTCCTTATGCCCCCAGTAAATACATATGCTATGCCATATCAACAACCCATTCCACCTTCACCCCTCAAAGAAACACCATCAATGGTCAAACCTATGTGATAGGGACTTATTCAAAATATTGGAAAGAACCTTTAGACTTCACTATACGAAGCGTCATGCTTCCAAGACCTCTCCCCATCTACTTAAGTATAAAGGGGAGGGAGACCAATGCACATATTAAGGCCTATGCCATAGCCATTCGAGAACTTCTCCTTGGGATGGAGTTGTTAAAATATTCCCAAAACTTTAGAGGGTATCGCCCTCGATTGGTATTACAAAATACCTAAAGCCTCAATACATTCATCTAAACAACTAATTTTAGAGTTCATCAAGGCGTTCGACATGAACAAATTGTTGAGAATAGGAATCAGGGAATTCTTGCATATTAAAAAAGAACACAATGAATCATTGCTCATTTCATCCAAAGATGGCATACGGTCCTCTATTCTTCAGAGAGCACTCCAAACATGGATCAGATGGAACTATGTGATTTATTCCTTCATTCTCTTAGTAGAGAGATAAAGGAAGAAGTCCAGAAGTTCCCACTAAGAACTTATGATGAGGTGCTTGAGAGCGCTCTCTGAATAGATCAAGCTGTAATAGATAGCGGTCACAAGACATATGGAACAAATGGGAGGTTAATCATCCCCAACCAAAATACTACAACTTATCCTACTACCACAAACACCAATCAAGGACCTAAAATCCTTAACAAAAACCGTGGAGTGACAACAGATGGAGTGACTGACCAAACTAAAAAAGTAAACATTGTAAATGTTCCACCACTAGTTAACAATCAACGAAACAACAATTTTACCCCAACAATCAATGTGGTGGATTTTAATCATCCCCAACGAACAATAACAACAACGGCGATTTACTTAAAACGACGCATGCATCCGACACAAGGGTCCAAGTCTAAACTCAACTAGATATCAAAACCAAAACCAAAGGCAACAAACGCAAAACTTTAATCCTAATAGTCAGCAGCTTTAGTCATAGTTTTGGACCACAACATGTGCTAAACCAACAACCTAGGAGCTATAATCCCAACTCGTATTGTGGTTTCCACAAAATTTGAGGCCATGATACTAGGACTTGCCACGATTACAATAAGCTCATGCAACCTTTGCTAGAAGAACAAAGACAACTCTTCATAGATATGTTCTTAACAGATTCTGTGACACGTATACCAAATACTTTCACAGGAGCAATTTCCCCTCAAAACGCACCTCTTAAGATATTCAATGACCCACTTCCAAATCACAATAACAATAATAAATTAAATACAAATGGGACGAACAAAGGTGTAATGACAGGAAATAATGATCATGAAGCCTCGACTTCACTAAATCCACCTGTTGCACCACAATTAGGAAATCAGCCACGAACCAAGATAGTTGGTCTAGTGGAGTTAGATACTGAGCTGCACGTAGAAGCCATAACAAGAGCGCGAGAATATTCTTCTCAACCAAATCCAATCTATCCACTAGAGCCAAATAACATTCAACAAACATGGGTAAAACCCATAGGTGCTTATGATTTAATTAATGAATTAACAAAGACCTTCTCTCACATCTCCTTTTTGGACTTATTGAAAAATTCTCCTACCCATAGGGCTGCTCTTTTAGAAGCACTAGGTCTAGGCCATTTAATTAACATCACTCCACCTCCCAAACACAAGTAAACCATATAGACTTGATATCCACCCTCCAAGGCAGCCGATAGGGATACCGAGTTTATATTCAACATAAAACAAATGCCAATAGATGCTGAAATTACATGTAGAGGTGATCTGGCCTTGCATTTACAAGTGTGGATTTACAATAATTACGTTAAATGTGCAATGGTTGACGATGGGGCTGTAGTTAACATTATCCCCTTCTCTTTTCTTCAAAAGCTAGGATATGGAGAAACAAACTATTCCACAACAAGAAATACGCTAAGAGGTTATGACAGCCTTAAAGCTACTTCAATTAGGACTATAATACTACCAATCACCTTAGGACCCAAGACAATCCTCACCGATTTTTATATCATAGATCGAGAAACCAACTATAATATGATCCTCGGTCGACCATGGATACATCGCATGAAAGCAATCCCTTCTACGTTATTCCAGAAATAAGATTCTTACACCTAGGAAAGATATTCGTAGCAAAAGGTGACCCAAAACCATTCGACATACACCTAGCAGACCTGAAGAAAAGACCAAGTGTTCACTCGTAGTTTGAACTCCCGACAAATCAATTTAACAAACCAATCGACTCAAAACCGAAGAAAAATTAATACCTTCAACAAAACTAGAAATTATGAACCTAGTCAAGGGCATCCCAGCCCTCAAGGATGAAGCTAACGTTGTAGAAACAATGTCATTAGGAGCTACTACAAAAATTGTCGAATTACTGGAACAAGATCTACCAATTTTCCTACCGTTTGATTCCATAGGTATGGGATGTACCCTAGGAGTTGGTTCTCTTCAGCGAGGAGGAAATTTGCATGGTAGAAGTAATCGAAATAGAAGAAACAGAAGCAAAGAATGTCCCAACAACCATTTTTCCTAGTAAATATTGGTCTCTCCACTTTGATGGAGCTAGATGTTACTATAGAGCCAGGGAAGGTATGATCTTTACTTCTCCTGAGGGAAAGATCCTACCTTTTGCTTTTAAGTTAAACTTTGAATGTACAAATAATAGCGCTGAGTACGAAGCCCTCCTCCTTGGCCTCCTCATAGCCAAAAGGATCGGTGTTAATGATATCAGAGTGTTAGGATACTCGCAATTAGTTGCAAACCAAGTCTCTGAAGTATATGAGACTAGAGCTGAGCACTTACAACTCTATAAAATAGTGGTATTAGATCTAAGCAAAGGATTCAACTTCATATCCATTGAGGCAATCCCACGAGAATAGAACCTTATTTTAGATTCAATAGCAACTTCAGCTTCACGTTTTACCCCAAGTAATGAGTTGGAAGATAAAAGTTTCAAGGTATCATTTCATACTGAATCATTGGTGAAGAAAATTTCAACGAACCCTCTTCTAATGCATACAGCTGAGAATGAATCTTTTATCTTACATCATGTTGACAGTGATAAAGTCACTCTCAAATATCTAAACGCCTATGCAGAGCTACACCTTGCTCACCCTATAGTTGATCTTTCCCTAATACCACACTCTTCTTCCTACTTTGGAAATCCCATGGTAGAGTCTCCTCCACGAAGGATCTCGATATCTACAAGATAGAAAACGAAGAAAGCTTGGAACTACCTCCAGCCCCCCCACCTAAATTTGAAGAAGGTAATGCTTCTTTGATAGAAGAAACCATTGACATAAACATTGGAACGAATGAAGAACCAAGAATTTTGAAGTTGGGATCCTCCTTAACTAGAGAAGAAATAGAAATACACACCCAAATCCTCAAAAAAACATCTAAAGGCTTTTGCATTTAACTATAAAGAAATGAAAGGTATCACACCACAAGTTTTGGTACATAATCTTGTCACTAAACCAGATGTGAAGCCAATTAAATAAAGTCAAGACCAATGAAGCCAAAAGTGGTTCTCATGGTAAAAGAGAAAGTAGTAAAACTTCTCCAAGTAGGATTCATCGAGCCCATTGACTATTCACAATTGGTGTCTAATATCGTTCCCTTCCTAAAAAAGAATGGGAAGATACGCATTTGTATAGATTTTCGGGATATTAACAAAGCTTGTCCCAAGGATGATTTCCCATTACTATCCATTGACATTATCGTTGATGCAACAACTATATTTGAACTATTGTCCCTCATGGATGGGTTCTCAAGGTACAATCAGATTAAAATATCTGAACAAGATCAAGCCAAAACCACATTTATAACTCCTTGGAGAACTTATTGTTATGTTGTCATGCCATTTGGCCTTAAGAACGCCTGCTACGTATCGTGGGCAATGACTTATATATATCATGATCTTATCCATAAAATTATGGAATCATATGTGGATGACTTTTGGCCAAGGCCAAGAAATGTTGTGATCATCCGGAAGTTCTCCGTATCATCCTCTCATGACTAATTGAGTATGGTGTCACATTAAACCTAGAGAAGTGTGTTTTTAGTGTAACAAGAGGCAAACTTCTAGGATACATTATATCTTCATGAGGGATTGATGTTGATCCGGCCAAAATACGGGTTGTTCTCAAAATGATCCCACCTTCGACGATTTACTCTGAATCAGGTCATTTCTTGGGAAACTCGGTGCAATCCAAAGGTTCATCCCATATTTAAGCTTTTCCATTCATCCAATCAACAATCTACTCAAGAAAGATTATAGTGTCGATTGGACTGAAGATTGTAATGAGGCCTTCAAAGTAGTTAAGCACTTCTTGTTGTCACCACCCACGCTAATGCCTCCCAGCCAGGACCACCCTTTAATCCTATACTCATGAGCCACTCATGTCTCGCTAGCCTACATGCTGGCTCAAGAAGACGATGATAAATGAGAACGCGTGATCTATTTCATTAGCCAAACATTGCTTGATTATGAAACACGTTACACACAGGCAGAGAGAGAATGCCTTGCCATAATTTTTGTAACAAAACGTTTGAGACATTACATGTTAAACCAAGAAACAAAGGTCATTGTAAAGACAAACCATTTATGAACATTTCTCACACAAGGATCTTTATCTAAAAAGGTTGGCCATTTCATAACCCTAATGGGAGAATTTGAGTTAACATTTGTAAACCAAAAATCCATTAAAGGACAAATCATTGTAGACTGGTTAGTTGACAATCCACTAGATGGAGGTGAGTTGGTAGATCTAGAATTTCCTAATGAATGTGTATACTTTGTCGAAACCAGACCCCCATTTCTACATGTCCCTGGTATACTGATATCATTAATTTTATCATGGACCATACGTACCCAGAAAGTGCCACGTCACAACAAAGAAGGCGGTTACACATTATTACCGCTAAATATGTTATTTTAGACTATGTGCTCTATCACAGAGCCTTTGACAACATGCTTCTAAGATGCGTTGACATAGAAGAATCCAAGAGGATTCTTCATGAATCCCATAGTGGGATATGTGGGGGCCACTTCGGTGGTCATGCCACCACTCGCAAAATACATCGATGGGCTATTTTTGGCCCACTCTTGAACATGACACAATGGAATTTGTACGTAAGTGCCACAAATGTCAAGAATTCTCTCACGAGATTCACATGCCAGCACAATCCCTGCAACCAATAGTAACTCCATGGCCCTTCTCCACTTGGGGTCTAGACTTAATAGGGAAATTCTCTCCCTCATCAACCAATGGCCATAATTTTATAATCACAGCCATGGAATATTTTACCAAATGGGTGGAGGCCATGCCTCTCACCACTGTATGTGAGTTCGATGATTGCCAAATTCATTTTGAACTAAATTATCTACATGTAGGTATGGTGTCCCACAAGTCATTATCTCAGATAATGGCACGTCCTTTAAGAATGACGAGGTTCGTGAATTATGTAGCAAGTTCAAGATAAACCATCACATAGCCTCTCTTTACTACCCTCAAGCCAATGGGTAGGCTGAAGTGACAAACAAAATGTTGAAATCTATTCTCCTCAAAATAGTCAAGGAGAACAAACGAGATTGGCATTTAAAACTATATCTAGCCTTGTGGACCCACTGAACCTCAGTAAGAACACCAACAGGAGTAACTCCTTTCTCGATGGTATTCGGAGGAGAAGCAATTCTCCCACTTGAGGTTGAAATACCCAATATCCGCATCTCATTACAAGGGATTCTAGATGAGGAAGCTTATAGGGAAGTACGCCTCTCTCAACTAGAAAGGCTAGACGAGGCTTGGTTAAACGCTGAACAACAACACAAAGCCTATGTTGACCGGATGTGTTGGCAGTATAACAAAAAAGTCTATGAGCGAGAAATATATGAAGGAGATCTAGTTCTAAGACTAGACAGCCGGATCGATAAGAAAACCGACAAAGGAAGAAAGTTCCAGCCCAAATGGTTGGGCCCATACCAAGTCATGAAGGACTACGGAAATGGTGCGTATCTCTTGTGCACACTAGAAGGTGAGGAATTTGGTGAAACTATCAATTCCTTGCACCTTAAGCAGTTTTACGCATAAAATGTCAAAGTCATTGCTAGTACATTATAGCTACCTACATTGCATTAGTCTTTTAGCTACTTCATTCTATCCATTTCACAAAAATGGTAGTTCAGGAGCTTACTCTTAAAAAAATTGTTACAAATTTATGAAGATATTGGCAAAAATATTCATATCACATCTCTTCAAACATCATCAAATATTTTCAAATCTTCTCATCAATTTCGACAGACAAACATTGACGAAAAACCATACCAAGGCCTACATACTTGGCTTTGTTCTTTCTTTCTACTAGGTAAAGTTGTCCTTGCCTACGGTTTGTTCTGGAAGCTTCTTGGTGTCACATCTATCCCTCTTAAAATCTCTTGGAATAAAAGGATATCCCAAAGTTATAGATCAGAAATGTCAAAATCAAATGAAATCAAATGAAATCAAAAGCACCAAGCAAACAAAATATTTTATTTTACACACTTCTTTGCCCCATCAACCTTCGGTGATAAGCCCACATCTCTTACTGGTGATGTGAGGTTGGGAAAGGAAAGAAGTGCCCTTACTCACCTGTATCTTGCCTTTGGTGATAAACCCATGCTTCTTACTAGTGGCGTGAGGCAGGGTGTGGGGGGTCCAGTCACACAAACTAACAAATCTTGGTATGCTAAAAACACAAGTCAAATTATGTTAGGAGAAAGCAAATATCCAAACATCCAAATTCCAAAGAGATCAAATCCTCAAAACCAGATTTTGTCAACCAGGTTGCCATTTATGAATCTAAGTCTAGATAAACTAAAAAGTAAGTGGCCTTCTAAGCTTGGTAGTAGTTTTGAGTAGGGTGGGTGTGTAGGTCCAAATTTGGTTCTTGTTCTTGGTTTGTCTGTCTCTCATCATTCCATTCAATCAAGCTCATACAACTTGTGCCCTTCCTAATTCTTGGTGTTGAGCCCTCGTGTCTTACTAGTTGTGTGGATTTGGGATTGGGGCAAGTTCATCTCTTTATCACTATGCATTCATCGCATTTTTACAATATAAGAAGGAATTACAAACATTGTCCAAAGATTTCAAAAGTTCAGTACTACCATATATTAGTATCATCTCATATCAACATTACAAAAACATATAGAGTAAAACATTCTATTTACTATCATTTGTTGTCCATTGCACACATTCTAAAACATGAAAAGTAAATATTCTAAAAACATCTAAAAAAACATTTAGAAAATGAGTCACAAAATTAAAGATACCAACAGCTAGATCCAAAGATATATATATATATATATATATATATATATATATATATATATATATATATATATACAAGTCATGTTTCATATACTGATGCCATCATGCACTAGGCATGGTCAAAACACTCAATGAGCCGAAAAGTACAAAAATACTCATATAAAAAACCTAACAAAGGTCACTAACAAAAGAGCCAAGTGGCCTCTCAATCCCTATGGGATCCTCCGAAGGTGCACGATCACGTCTAGGACTTCGGCTACGCCGGCGCTCTGAGTGCACTGAGAGCTCCCGGTCCCGAACAATAGCTATAGTCTCACTATGAGAGTGGCTCCTCCTCATCAAGCACTCTACAGCCCTATACCTAGCTACCTCGGCATGGAGGGAAGTGACCATCTTGGCCACGTGCCAAATAGGGGAAAAAACATCGGTATGCCTCTTTGGCCGCCAAGGCTCCCCGCATCCACGGATAGCTCAACACGAGTCTTCTCCGTGGGGAGCATCAGGGTGTTAGTACATACCCAGTGAATCAAGTCTTGCCACTCATCAGCAGTCTTTGCAAGAAAAGGAGAAAATAAAATTAGAAAATAATCAAAATGGTGAAACCAAAGATGAACAAAAAGAGAGATAGCAACTAAGGCAATTCTAGCTAAAAAATATCAAAGGATGAGTGATAACTCACTCGGATCTCCAGGGCCTCAAGAAGGATCTCTGGGATCCGTGCACTACTGCCACGGATGCCGCCACGACCGGTGTCCCCTCCTACGCCTAGGGTGACATGGCATCCTAACACGGACTCATCCTCTCCACCTAGGTCCTGAGAAGGTAACTCCTCTGAGACTAGAGTCACCCTCTCCACGCTCTGCTTTTCCCTCTTGTCTTGTAGGATCTCCTGAGTGTCATGCCACTCGGGATCGCTATCCTCTTCCCCAATCAACTCCCCGATCTCCATGTCCTTGGTCTCTTCCTCCATCTCTCTCCTTGTGAAATCCTCGGACTCGAGTCTATATCAATGGGGTCATCATTGCTATGGGTAGGACTAGTAGCAATATGAAGTAAAGGTGCCTGAGGAGCACCGACTCTCTCTCATGCGCGTAATAGCCTCCTTGATATAATAGGGATGCCATGAGTAACAACAGGATCTAATCCCAGCCTCTAGGACTTCCCTAGCCTCCCGAACTGATCGAACACCGGCACCACTTTGGGGAAGCATGTCAATGTAAGCAAGGTCGAACTGCTGAGGCACTCGATCAAAGGGGTGTGTCTCTACCTTCCCCGTCCTGTCCACAAGCTACCTTATAGTAGAGTAGGAAATCAAAGTAAAGGTCTCCTCGCCCCACAACCCCGCCATGGCCTGATAAGGTGTGGCCTCCATATCCTCAGTAGTCAGGGAAGCAACTGGCTGGTGGGGTGCTCTAAGCACCATCATCTCTGTCCATCTAGCTGCCCTCACGGCCCCGGGATCCTCCACCTCTACACCTCTCCCATAAGGGATAATGCGCTCATAGACCCAGCTCATAACTAAGGTCGGATGGCTCAACTGAATGTCCCTGTAATTGAACCACCCTGTATAAGTCATGATAGGTGGTCCCAAGTATATCGGCTCCCCAGGCATAAATCCGACCATGTGCCTCAATCTATGCGATGATGGGGGCCCAGCAGTAGAGAAAAGTATCCCCTCCCTTGTCCCCGATCAATCTCAAAGCAAGGATGCCCATAATGGCCTGATGGATCAGAGGGATGGGCAAGCCAAGAATAGAATGAACCTTCACCCCCTTCTTCAAACTAGTGGAGACAACTACGTCTCCCATATAGGTGGCCCACTGAGTCACTTGAGCTTTGGATACTGCTGTATCAAATGAAAGTCTCCTCCCAATAATCAAGACTCCCAAAATATAGTAGACATCCTCTAGGGCGATAGTCCACTCACCCCTAACACCTAGAAATCGGAAGGTGTTCCGATCTGCATCCCAGTAAGAAAATAAGTCTCATAATATGTGACTAGTAGGTGCAACGTGGGGGACCCGTATGATCCTCAATATACCTGCCCTTTGGAGAGTATCCTGCTCAGCCTGAGAGAGTGCATCTAACATTGCTAGAAGCCAATCACACTCCCTCTCTCGGCTCCATCTAATGTACTCTTCCTTCTTCTGCAAAACACCCAAAAACATGCAAAAAGAAGCAAGTTAGTGCCAAGATTGCATTGGAAAAATCATTAAAGCAAGTAGGAATACTAGAAATGTAAAAATAAACTCAAAATAGTGTTGTTTTAACACTCTGTAGAGGACCACCGCCCTGAGCAGGGTGGCAGTTCTGTAACCACCACCTTAAAAGGTAGCGGTCATGTAACCACTTTGCCCTGCTCAGGTGGCGGTCTGTCCCATGACTACAAATGGGTCACATGCCCTAAAATGCTTAAAAATGCAAAAATTGACCATTTTAGCTAAAATGAAAGCCTACCCATTAGGCATCCCCCTAAGAGACACATTTAAAACTGACATTTCTAAAAATAACCCCCCCACAACAAAGATTTCATCATTTTAACATTTTGGGTGCAAAAACGTTAAATCAAGAAGAACTAACCTGGGATCTCGCGGGTCGAGGTTCTTCTCGTGGAGGCATGATCGCTATCTCGATATGAACGTTTTGACTATAATCTCATTGAAAACCATCACCGTGGGTCCCAGAGCTCAAAAACTATCAAATCGACATGCGTAAATGAATAGGAAAATAAGCCCGTTATATATATATATATATATATATATATATATATATATATATATATATATGTGTTTTGACTCATTTTGAATGCCCCTTTCGTAGGTTTAGAGCGCCGACGGAGGTAATTTCTCATCCCCGCACAAATGGTAAGTCCTCATTTCATACTAATTTAGTATTTACTTTTCGATTTATTTTATCTATCTGCACTTGAGTCCTCTTTCCATTTTATAGGTAGCGGGAACTCGATAGAAACATTTCAACACACGGGCATGTCAGGTATAATTTCTAGCTTCCCATTTTGGGACCACCATACTCGGACCCACCATTTTACACCTCTTCATGGTTAAAACGCTTCTTTGAGGGGGCAATATGTATGTACCCAAAATAGTAGGGTATTATCTTGCTGTAACGATGTTACACATGCCCCAATGATGATACAGGTCACCTCGCAAGGTGTTCAAAATCCAAGAAAGCTCACCAAGTGTATGTTAGCATCCCAAGCATCTTGTTTAAGCTTTGTGTACTTCACTTTATCCTCTGCCTTTCTTTTTCTAAGCTTTTGACCTTCAGTGACCAAATCGCCACCTTGCTAGGGGTGGTGGTCCTATAATCGCCAACCTTGCTCGAGTGGTGGTCCTTCACGTGTTTTCCAACACGTTCTTTTGATCGCGACTTGCATAATTTTTCAACATTTACCAGCTTTTCTCAACCACCTTAGCTTGTATTAATGTTTTATGTTCCCTGGAATAGTGTTTCTTCATTGTTTAATGGTAAAAGAGTTCTAATAGGAATCACCTTTGGGTGAATGTGAAATCTATAAATAGCCAGCTTGTTTTCAAGCAAATGGCCCCTCAACTTCTCATTTCCATTGTTTAGTCTTTCAATTTCTTGCTTAGAATTCATTTTTTTTCATGTTTTGCATCCATGCTAGTTTTCCTTTGTTGTTAGAAGCCATTCGATCTTCTTGCTTCAATCTTGTTCATTGTTGTTCATACAAATTAGTTTAGAGTAGAGTAGTTTCATTTATAGATTGAATTCATTAGAGTTGTAGGTTGTGTTCTTCATAGAAGGTAGATTCTAGAATCTCTCGGTACACTTGTGTTGTATTCCCGCAATAAATCCCGCTAGGAATTACATACACCAAGCTCTGTCACTTGCGTTGTCCCTCTCCTACTCGCATTATATTCGGTCTATATCCAAAGCTGCCATTGTTCAAAATACCTTTTTTTGTTGATGCTAGCATATACATGCTCTTCTAGATTCACGTGAACATGAAGGAATGAGAAGATCATTCTGAGGGGACAAAATCATACACTACTGGATTCGCCACTGTTTTATAAATTCTAGGTTTTATCTGTTAAAGTTCTAGTTAAAACATATCAAATAGAGTAGTGAAATATTTCATTTCAATTAAATTTCATTTTTGATATTGCCGAGGTAGTCATGGGGATTGATAGTTTCTCGGAAAATATGATTCATTCCTCACTTCGAGGTAGGATCGAGAATCTTTCAATTAAGTTAAAACAACTATCTAGTTATTTAGGATAAACTCACAATTGCATAGGCAAGTAGCTACACCGGGCTACCTTACTTGTTTTAATTTTGTTATTAGATTAGTTGTCATTTTAAGTATATTAGATTAGTTTCTCTTTCAATTCTATTAAAAATTCTATCAAAAATACAAAAATAGAGGAATATATATATATGTTATAGATATATCTTGCATAATTAGTTTATTTTGTTTCAATTAAGCTTATATTGATCTTGTATGACAATCATGGGACCTAGGGAGCCCAGGGAATACGTTTTTGAGCCAATCATGCCTCAACCAAATCTTGTTGTAGCATTAACTGACATAGACCAAAATCTCAGAATTTAGGTCTTGAACAACAAAATACCTACAAGAAATCAGCACACAGCTAAGAGTGTTAAACATAGAAGACAACAAAGCACACACATTCTAGTCAAATTAGCCAAATTATAGACTTCGCTTGATAGATATCCGTATGACTCGTAGAGGGACCTAAAAGAGAGCAAACATTCGGTTGTGATCCACTAGTCACACACTAGATGCAGGAGACCTCCTCATTGATCTGAGACACTAGCTTACGTATCAAGTTGCGGGCACTGTTAGATACTCTAAGAAAATCATGCAACTTCTAGTTCTAAATGTAGAGGCTGAAAAAGACACACGATTCTTTGGATACTCGAATCGGGGTTGACTCTTCATATGACCATAGGAGGTCCACAACAACCAGAAACTTACGGTTGTGATCCACATGTCCCAAAACCCAATGGGCCTATAAATCAATCAAATATTGACACCAACTTACGAGCGATGGTGTTTAGGTCCTCTCCACTTCCTCCGGACATCATCACACAACTATCATTATTAAACGTGGCAACTAATCAAGCTAAAGATTTACGGACTAGGCGAGAGAATCATCCATAAAACACCAAAAGATCCACTACACATTTTGTCATTTCATTTTCATGACCTTATCGAAAGATACATACGAAGCACCCGTAGGTCATCTTCCATGTATCCCACAACCCATAGATCAGATCACGGTAGAGCTCGATATTGATTGGAGCCTTCGAGCAGCTATCCTCATTGAATGATCTATCACACCGGTTCAGGTTAGGAGGGCCTTCTTTGCCTTAGATTTGTAGATCCCATTATTGCATGTTGAAGACATAAGATTACCTAACTAGCTTATCTACGCATCCTCGCGTGTATTCCATCCCCACCGGTTGTCTCGGCACGACCTCGAGAGGTCGGGTGCGAGGAAGAGTTACTTGTAGATTCCCATGCTTGCATGTCACTTTTCCATCGTACATGTACACACTATATTTTAAGATAACATGAGTAACACATGTATTTTAAAGATTTGAAACCCTTTGATTCACATGTCTCTTTATATAAAAAATTATATCATTTCATCATGTTTTTGCACTCTTAGTTTTTAAACATGCTTATTGTGTGTGTGTGTGTTACTGTGTGTGTGTGTGTGTGTGTGTTGTTTGTGTGTGTTTACTGCTTGATTGATTGTGGCCTAAATGCCACACTTTTCATTGTGACACCATGTATGTCCCTTGTTTTCTGCTCTATGCATATCTTGTTTTCCCTAATTTTCATACCTATGGGCCTTGATTATCTTGTGACACTATGAGTGTCCCATGTTTCTGAGCTCTATGCCTTTTATGTGGTCCACTAATTATATAGCTATTGACTTTGACTTCATTTTAGCTGAACTTACTCTCTTATACATGCCTTATTACTAATGTTACTATTTTCTTTAACATTTCTATTATTTCTCTTTTTATGTGACATGGTTTTCGCCACGTGTAAAACCTTCATTTTTGTACCTAAACAAGTTCTTTAAAGTGGTCACCTCTTTAGCATTCTATACTATTCTATAACTTTTAAAACATCAAGTACATGGTCACACATCTGCTATTTTGAGCCACATGCTCAACAAGGTTTTTTGTACATGCCTCAAAAGAGGGGGAGTTCATCGAAGTATATTAGACACCTATAATATACATAGGTATAATTCTAGGGTAACATACAAGTACCAACAAGGTACATGTACTCGAAACACATTAGATCACACAAATCCATAAAATAAAGCACAAGTTAAAATTATGTCAAGACCGTATAGGACATTGAAGACCATTTTATATGGTTTTACGCAAGGGGCAATTACATCAACTCTCTTAGCAGTTTCAAATTTTCACCTATAGATACAATTTTTTGGCACTATTTCAAATCCAATTCACTCGGTGTTGTAGCTCAAAAGTATCACCCTAGATTTGATCATGGAAGATCAAATTTTTTGTCAAGATGGGACTATCTCTAAGTGTGGGACTTACATCTTGAGACAAAACTACGAGATAGGGTTGGTTCCTCTACCTATCTAACCCAATACTAACACTACCTCTAAGCTAACCTACACTAACACATATAAGGGACTAGGGGAGAGAATTGTAGACAAAAAATCCTAAGATAAGGGGGTGACGATAGTACCGGAAGAGATGGTTGATCACTATCCACGAGGGAAGAAAATGTAGGAAGGAAGGGTAGAAAGATGTGCCACATACCAAAACCACATAAACTAACCCTTCCCATGCATTGACAACACACAAAAATAGAAACTGCAAATATGACACACACACACAACATACCAAATAAATAAATAGAGAAGAAAATGTAATAAACATGAGTATGGGGTAGAAACGAGCCAAAAACACATGAATTATTACTTAAATGACACACAATTGATTACATTCATGGAAGAAGGTGCAAAAATACATTACAAAGACCAAATATGAGGTCAGGAACTCATGGGAAGCCGGGCATAATTTTTGCATGGTGTCATTACAAAAAAAGGGATATTGTTTTCAATACATAATTTTCATACTTATAGAGAAAGAACGAGAACAAGAGAGAAGGAGAGAGAGGTGCCAACAAGAGAGAGATTCGACCACTAAGGACCAAGCACCATATATTCATGTAGATAGGTATGGGTGTCTGGCATGGCTCATATCGTACGCCATCAGATTTATAAGTCAAGGAATGACGCTCATACTTCATTAAATTATGATTGGTGAAGTGGTTTGATGTTGATTTCAAATTAGGAGTGGTTTTTGTGTGTAATCCATGAGCTTCGGATGATTTTATGGTTTCCCATGACTTTTCCATGTAATGTGTATTTTTGAATGTTTTGTGGATTTTTTAATGCTTTCTTTGTTTCGTATGAATTTTATTTGTTGTTCGGATTTTGAATGTTGAAATTCATCGTGGATTAAGAAACCCATGAGAAACTAACTCTCGTGCACTTACAAAACTCTTACCTTTCTCCACATGCCGTGAAGGTCTATTCTTTGTGTTGCATGACATTCTAACCAATGACCATCTTTCCTTATTCTATGGCTTTTGAGGTTTGTCAAACACTACTATTGGGAAACCCATGGAACACTAGGATAATGTTTCATAGCTTCCAACCTTAGTCACTCCAAAATTTTATTTTCCTTTGTCATGTGGAAATTTTCACTTCTCCTCTGTGTATTGCAACTTCAACATGGTGGACTTCATGTTTTGTTTTATAGAATTGAAAAATCCCACAGAACACCATTTTTCTCCAAGTTTGTGTAACATTGTAATTCCCGTCATGAAGCACTAACTTCAAGTTTTCTACCTAATTTTTATCCTTGCTTCCTTTGTTCCATGGGTTAGGGAGCTATGAAACACTAAGTTCCTTCCTTCCCCTCTTTTCAGCTCCAAACCAATTTTATGGCCATCTCTAGACCAAGCTTTTCAACTAGGGACTTGATGAGTTGTCCAAAATTGTGAAGAAGGAAGTTTAGATAACACTCACTTTAGATCAGTTATAGGGGCATGAAATACTTCACTACTTCACTTTCACTACTTCACTACAACAATTAGTTTATAACACAATTTTAGGAATATTTGGGGCACGATTCTCCTTTATTCATCTACATTACAATACATCACACTTTCTATTCAGTTGTGTGATGCATGGAAAGGGATGGGATCAAATCATTATTTTGTCTACTATGTTTTCTATTTACAAAATTAGGCCTAGATTCATTTGTAGTGGTGTGTTTTGTGGGGTTATGCAAAGTATTGAAGTGGATAAGTTCTTCATAGGTAGTCCTTCCTTTCCTCTTATATTTAAATGGGAAAATATCAAATTTTCTGAAGTAATTTGATACATGTTCTTATTTCTTCATTGGGTGCTTCAGGACTTTACTCTTCTTCTCTCTATCTCTTTGTTTCTATGTTGGTTTACATGCACCTAACACTCTAGTTATCCTCAACTCAATTTGGTACTAATCACCCCAATCCTTTAGTGATATCAACAATGCAAATATTTAATCACAAGTAAATAATGAGAAATTTTCCCTCCACAAAACATAAAGGTGTATTCATTTCTTATTTACATCTCTTTAATTCATTTTTGTACAAATGTAAATCTTTCATGTTACATTTTACATTTGAGTTAAACTTCAATTCTTTACTATGGACATGTTGATGAGTAAACAAGGAGGATATTTGACAATAGTTTTTATTAAGGATAAAGGTTTTTTTATTGGGACCCTACCCAATTACAAAAATGCCATAACCCATATATACATTACAAAATATAAGAAACTAAGACAATTTTGGAAAAAATTTCAATAAAAAAGAATCCCAAAAACACTAGTAGAAGTCAAAAATATTAACACACTTACAACAAATTCACAAAAGAGAGACAAAAATGATCTAGCAAAAACAAGAAGACTAGGAAACCACATAAAATTACTTCATGAGCTTTTAGAAGTTCTTCTTGACATTGTTAAGCCCCCTTTTGATATATCTAAGGCTAGTTTCTTTATTGATTTTTTCCTTTCCTTTTTAATCTCCAAACTGGGTGGTAATGAGAGAAAGGAAATCAATAATGCTCTTAAGAATGATAAGAATATCATAGCTCTTAGCCATAAAATATTTCCATATAATTTTCAATTTGAGTGACACGCTTGCAGATGTCCATCACCTTCTTCTTATCTATCTTTCCTTCTTTGTTATTGAGCCTAAAATATTCAATCTTTTATTTGAGTTCTTTGATATTGTCTATTTGAATTTCAAGCTCGGATCTAGCACTCAGATCAGATGAATTGTGGGGTTCATAATATTTCTTACCCATAGAGAGAAGACCAAAGATTGTCTTACGCTCACCAATGATGGGGGAGGTAGAACAACATAATTTGTAAAATATTTGTGTCTTTTTCTTACAGGTTTTATTCGAGAGAAAGATCTTGAAGTCGCTTGCCGCGAGGAGGGGGGAAGAGGAGGGAGGTATGGAGGAAGAAACAAGGGAGGAAGGTGGGGCAGAGGTGGTTTGGGTGGAGGTGGGAAAAATTGAAGAGGAAGGGAAATAGGGGAATTTTTGTGGAAGAAAGAGTAGAAGGTTGGGGATGAAGGATTGAATAATCAAAAAACTTATACAACATCAAAATCACAACATGGTGTAAGGGGAAGACTCTTTTACCCCATTTCACAAGATTTATGGAATCCTCTCGAAAATGAAGGATGAATAATGGAAAAATAATAGAGTATTTTATGTGAAAATGATTTTAAAACACCAAATGGAAGTAAGGAATTACCATGAACCTTCCCTCGAGTGTGATGGATTTCATCACCAAAATATCGATCGTGTTGACTAAAGGAGGCAATGAATCCTTAATAAATCACCCTTTCTTTCCATTATAGATATACCATTTTCAAAAAATATTTTCTCCTTGTCCACTTTATCTATATTATTTTTAAATAACTTCAAGCCTTTCTGTACTGCACCGATCACCCAGTGATGACATCTTCATTGATTTCAAACTCCTTTCCTTTATAGGATACTTTCCTCTCATTCCAGTTTTTAGCAAATTCCTGAGACAAATGAAGATCATGGCCTTTAACCCTTTCCATAAAATTGTTGAAGCCACCTCTACTCGATGTTTGATAATATTATTGATGTAATGAATAACTAGATTATAGAATAATGGTAGTTGTAATGTATATATGCATTAAATAACTTAATACAAAAATAGTTGGTTGCACATGCACAAAAAATAACCCAATACATGACATGAATAATAATATGAAAAATATTATGGTTTAAACAATAAAACCATATAACAATATAATAATGACTATTTACCCAACTATCCATAGTAACAAACTAACTACCATGTTAATAACTCATTACCTATGGTAAACAATAAAACTAAGTTAAAATGGAAAATTAACATATGACTATAGGTTTCATCTAACATTTTCCACCATAAATTGCATTGCCTCAAGAGAAAAGGAGAGGACCTCTCTAAAAACTCAAAATTTTCATGTGCAAGTGAATTCATGAAAATATCCAATTGTTGTTTAGATGTTAGAAAAAATTGAATCTGAATGTTGTGTTTGAAAACATGTTCATGAATGAAATGAAATTGTACCTCAATGTGCTTCGTTCTCTCATGAAACACCAGATTGTGAACAAGTTTGAGAACACCTTCATTGTTAACATACAAGATGGTGGATTTATCATGTATTACTCCAAGTCCCTTAAAGTTATGACATAGCCATATCAATTCTTAGACAACTCTACCTCGTAGCATAATATTCAATTTCCATGAGAAAAATGAGAAAGAATTTTTTTTCTTGATTCCCTATGATTTTGAACTAGATATATAAAAAGAATAAAACCCATAAGTGTATTTACCATCATCAATATTACCTATATAATCTAAATATGAATATCCAATCAATAAGAATTGATTCTTCTTCTTACACTCTAGACCAAAATCCATAGTCCCCTTGAGATATATCAAGACATGCCTTGGTGCTTTCCAATGAAAAACAATGGGTTGTTGCATAAAATCTGAAAGATAGCTAGCTTCAAAGATGATATTTGGTCTAGTATAAATTAGGTAAATGAGACTCCCAATCAACTGTTGATAGAGAGTTATATTTACTAGTGGAGATGGAATTATATGAGACAACTGAAGTATTTTATCCATAGGTGTAGTAATTGGTGTGCAGTCCATCATCATGAATTTCTCAAGTGTTATCTTGGTGTATTTCAACTAAGAAACAAATATATGATTCTCTATTTCCATAATTACAGTCCAATACAATAGTGCATGAGCCGAAATCCATCATATCAAACAATTCATTCAAATATTTCTTCATTGCATCATCATCTTTACTATGTTATCGGTGATGACTAGATCATTGACATATAAAACCAATATGACAATATATCTTCCTTGTTTCGTGAGGTATAGATTAGGATCATATGGATTCCTATTGAATCTATGTTGAATGAGATTCTCATCAATTTTGATTGTACTAATCATGTGGATCCTTTTAAAGGCCATACAAATATTTGATGAGTCTACATACCTTTGTTTCTACTCCATGTATTCCAAAACCCTCTAGTTGAGTCATGTAGATAACTTCCTATATATATCCATTTAAAAGGCACTTTTCACATCCATCTATTGGAATTTCTATCCAAACTTTGCATCTAAATAAAATATCATCCCAACCATCTTGATATCATCTATGGGAAAAATGTCTCCTCATATTCAATGCCTTCCTTCAGTGCATACCACGTTCCTATAAGTCTCACTTTGTACTATTTAATAGTCCTATCTTCTTTGTACTTGGTTTTGAATATACATCTACAACCAATGGGATTCTTCTTGGTGGAAGATCGACAAGATTCAAGGTGTTATTTTTCTTCACTTACTGATATTAAACATCCATGACATATTTCCATGCTTTTGATTGTATGGATTCCTAGACAATAAAAGGCTAAACATATTCAACAACTCTACTCATCAAGGAAAAATTTCCCTCTTCACAAGCTTTATTGTGATTCCATGGTATGAAGGTGGATGTGTTTAAAGGAGCATCCAACTTCACATCTAAAATAATATTTGTAAACCACTTAGGCATACATTGTGTTGTTCTTGTGGGTTGTGGTCATGTCAAATCTTCACCATCATCCCCATCATCATTTTCTTCTTTAGTGACAACATTTTCTTTTGTTTTCACAACAGGGGTGATTTGTATATCAGGTGAGTCTATTGAAGGATCCTTAGCTTATTTCTTCTCAAATAACTCAACATCCCCTGCTAGTATAGCCTCTCATGGTCTTTGGATCCATCAATCTATACCAAAGAGCTTATTCATTATAGCCAATGAAGATGTATTTATTTACTTTCATATCCATATTATTTCTCTTTTGCTTGGGTATGTGCATTCTATATTTGCACCTAAATACTATGAGGTGTGCAATGGATGGCTTCTTTAATGACCATATGTCATGTGGAGTTACTCCATCAAGAGCAACTATGGGAACCATGTTCAACAAATATATTGTAGTCTTCTTTGGGTCCGCCCTTTGAAAATGTCTTCACTAGTCTTGAATCATCGATCATGAAATACACCATCTCTATGCTAGTACAATTACTTCACTAAAAACACCATTTTTTACGGTGTGTGAAAAGGAGGCATTTGTTGATTAATCTTGTGAGCTTCCAGAAGGCTTTAAACTCATTACTAATGAACTATCCCCCTCGATATGAGTAGAGAGATCTAATTTTGCAACCAGAGTCATTCTCAATGGCCACTTTGAACTTCTTGAAGTTATGAAAAGATTCACATTTAGTATGAAGACAATATATCAATAATTTTTGAATAATCATCAATACAAATAATAAAATACGGAAATATAGAATGATCCTGGGTTACATCGAACCAAAAACATTGATATGTACCAAATCAAGCTTACGGAACTCAATATGTACTCTTATAGAAGGAATATCTATGTTATTTTCTTGTTAAACAGCTTAGGAAAATTGTTTGTATCCTTCTCGAGAGATGGTAAACCTCTCACCATGTTGTACCGGTGAAGTGTGTTGAGATATCCAAAACAAATGTGATAAATTATCCGATGCCACAATTGTATATGAGTGTCCTTATCCACAAGTTCCTAATCATATCAGTGAGAAAATCAAGATAGAACATCTTTACCACATTGGAATCTCTTGCAACAATTTTCAAGCTTCTGGATTTATCTTGAATCAAACATACTTTCTTACTAGAGTGACAATAAAAATCAATCTTTAGATTATGATCTAGAAGTTGACTAACTGATAACGAGTTCTTTGTTAAATGAGGGACATACAAGACATATGATAACCTATAATTACATTAACCAATAGGTAAATAAATGTTTCCAAAAATTGGACGATGTGGGAAGAGTAATCACCCAATGAAAAAATAATTTTTGAGGGTGTGTCTCATATTATGGAGAACTAGTCTCTAAGTCTAATCATGTGTTGAGTGGTATGCAAATGAATGTACCGGATTACACTAGATGATGTGGTTTCTTCACTAGAATGGGATATGTACAAATTTCTCATCATTCGAGTGATCTTCTTTCTCAACAACATTACCTTATTGATGTGGTTTGTTCTTCCAGCTTTCCTTTCTTCTACCCTTACTTGTAATTTGATTATCTTAGTTGTTATTATTGATTTTTAGGTATGAAATTTCTTGATGACCCTTTCTTGTACATGTTATACAAATAATATTTCAAATCATATCCTCTTTTTAAGATAAGATGATTTTTCTTTTTCTTGTCCCCTTGGTGATGTTATTTTTAGAACTTACTTGAAGAACGTGATTTTTTATTCCCTTTATGATGAGAATAAAGCTCCTATTCTTCTTCTTCATTGTGATTGTGCATAGATTCCTTTCTATTGTAAAAATTTCGCCAACCTCTCAAAATTGATGGTTTGATTTGACACAAGTTTGTTTCCATAAAAAAAAATTGAGGGTGGAAAGAAGTTCTCTCAAAATAATAGGCACAAGATTAATATCTAATATCTCCTCTCATAGGGCTATAAGAGAAGCCCTTAATGTTTCAAATATTTCAAGAAAGCCTCAAATTTCTCATTTGGCTTGAATGTAAGTGTGTGCAACTAATTTTGCAAGTTTGGGATCATGTTCTTGTTCTTGGCTTCGTACACTATGTGTAATTTGTCCCATGCTTATTTTTCCATTTTGGCATACCAAATGCGTGGTTACACATCATCATAAAATACAAACAAGATGATTAATTTGGCCTTTTGATTGGCCCTATCAAACTGGCACCGTTGTGCTGCATCATCTAGTGATATGGTTATGAAACTATCTGCTATTAGGGATAAAAAAATAACTATGAAACAATCCTATAGAATTACACAAAAAAAAATATGAACATAAATATCAAATAAAAAAAAAAAAATGTGCATCAAGTAGACACGAATTAACTGGTTCACCTAATGTGGGATACATCCACCAATAAACACTTTCTCATATTTTATTACAATCCACTCTCAAACTAGAATTCTCACAAATATAATGCACAAATCTTGTTTGGAGTTACGCTA
This sequence comes from Taxus wallichiana var. yunnanensis, assembly GCA_018340775.1. Lineage (NCBI taxonomy): Eukaryota > Viridiplantae > Streptophyta > Pinopsida > Cupressales > Taxaceae > Taxus > Taxus wallichiana. The sequence continues at coordinate 719,574,370 of CM031234.1, read as the reverse complement.
AAAAAACTCTCCCGAATTCATAGTTGAATTTACACACATAATATCTCTCCCTACTATATGTCTAGCTAGTTATAAGCACACCAATAGGTAACTACCTAATAAAGTTTACAATACCATGGGCTAATAAAAACTCATTATGTCTTCCCATAAACCTATGGGTCAAATACCACCCATATAATTAATATATGAAAAATTACATTTTCGCAGCATTACTTTGATCCGAAAATACGACCGAAAATTTTAACTAACCTCGGACCCCTATGCAGTTTGTTAATTTCCCAAATGTACTCCATAATATTATCAACTTAATAAAAATTGCAATGTAAAATTGGACACACAATACTAGCGGTTGATAACAGAGTTTGGATAAAACAAATGCCTACATCTCTCGGGTTCAAAAGTTGAACCAATTCATTAAAACTTCCGATTTGTAAATCAAATACAAACTTACAAATAAAGCTATGAATGTACAACAATGAACCTGATTATAGTTGATTCGTAAGAATATGAATTGGTATTCGGAAGAACAATATTCGAATTAATTCATTTGAATCTAAATTTGTCTTTAGAAGAACAATAACCTCCTCTATGACCACCGAGTTAAAATAACCTGGCTTATAATGTCCAAATATGCGCAGAAGATTAGATCTCCTCTAGTTTTCCTCTAAGGAGATATACACCCTATAGATATGTAATAGAAATCTAGGTGCTTCAGTGAATTCCATAGCATAAAATGTCATCACAACATCTCCAAACTAGGAAAACAATAAGTCCACATAGAGCATCTCAAAATTCTAGACAAATTTTGATTTTACACCAAGATCCAAAAATGCTTCTAAGTGCCTCTAAAATGGCCTCTCAGAAAAATGCGTCGTTAGGCCTATATCAAGTCACCAAATTGTGCCTATACAAATATGAATTGGCCTATTTATAGGCTAAACGACCCCCTTATAACGTGGTGGTGGGTGCTAATTTTGGTAAAGGGTGGTTATGGGTTTAATCTCCTAATCACCCTCCACCACTTTGTATTCACTATGAGATTAAAATCCTACATTGATTGGGATAGAGGTGAAATGAGGTTTAAATGTGGATGACCACCCAAATTAAGTGTGGCTTTGGCCACACATGTCAACCTTATTGCATACCACATAGTGGCTGAGTTATGATTTGTCGATGCTTGAGTTTGGTAAGCCACGTACGTGGCGGGTGGCGAGGATTGCTTGCCACGTTGATGAGATGGTTGTTTTGATTCACCAAACTTAACCAAAGGTGCTTGCCATGTTGTGAGTAGATAAGCCTAAGATGTGGGAGGTAAGTAAGGTGATGAGGAAGCTTTTCAAGCTGGCCCTAGTAGCTCGCCTAAGTTGTATATGGAACTTTCCCTACTAGGTCCAATAAAATGTGATATGTGGCATTATGGTGGTAGGCCACATGGTGGTTTGAGGACCCATCACATGGAAAATTCATCAATCGGGGTGATATTTCATATTTGGCGGCAAAGACACCCCTCTGTACAAAAATGTGTTGACCCTGGCTAAGGATCCTAGGCTAGTAAATACCGAGGCCCACCCGTCCCAAACACGAGTGTCGAAGACCGAATTTCCCAACCAAATTTTTACACCTTTTTCTCACACTTCACTTTTACCATGTGTCATGTCCAGATTGTCGATTGAATATGTCGAGTCCTAACTTTGACCAAGCTTTAAACAAAGTGGTATCTTGAGCATACAACCTTCATTTTTAACATTACTTATGGATCGGAAATCTATCTAAATTTTCTACCATACCATCATGGTTTAGGGAGATATAGGGAACTCTCAAGTCCCAAATATTCCTCCGATCACACCTCCCCAGTGAGGAGGCTTTTTGTCCACAAAAATATTTATTTCCTCTCGCTTTCATGTCCTAAAACTTGGTTTTTCGAGAAGAGACCTCTTCTATTGAATCAAGGTTCTCATAATGCTACTACATAATTAGATAACTACTGGCTCGATCTTGGGACATGTGGCTCTTGGGATTACTACCTTCTATTGCGCTACACCGATTGACACCTCCTATTGACCTTTATTCTGTTACATGGCATATATCTCTATGTAAAACTAAGTTGGATGTTAGTATGATTTATGATCATATTCTAATTTATTTCACGACCCTTTAGCCTCTACATAGAGTGAATATTGGTGCTAGTTGATTCTCTAAGTCTGAATTAGTCTTGGAAAGATCGGTGCTCTAGCACATCTCCCTAGTTTGACACTTTCCTGGTGACCTCCAATCAGTTGCATGGTCTATGCCTCTACACAATGCTAAGTTGGATAGTGTCTATGATGTTTGACTTTCACTCCTCGTGCGGTGATAATTTTCCCTATTGGCGATGATAATCAGGTACCACTCTATTTCATGGCCTTAAATGGCCTCTACATAGAGTGAAGATCCAATCCGATGTCGTATTGACGATAATCTAATTCCACTCTGTTGCATGGCTTCAAACATCCTCTACTTAGAGAGAAAATCCAATTTGATGTCGGGTTTTGACAAGATTTTCTACCACTCTATTGCACAGTCTCAAATAACCAATAACCTCTACACACAACAAATATCCAAGTCATTGTCAAGTGACGAGGAAAATTTGGTTCCACTCTATTACACTACTTCAATTAGCCTCTACGTGAGAGCAACGATCTGATCCGATGTATCGTCAATGAACTCAAAAATGATCATGACCCTCCTCTATAGCTAATGATCTTGGTATTACATCTAATGTAATAAGGATAAGAGCTCCTGTAAGGGTGTCTGTATAATTTCTTACAAGAGAAATTTTTGATACTTTACAACATTATGAGTTAGTACATAATTTTTCCCTTTACGATGGGGTCTTACATTTGCAAGTATCACAAGTACAAATAATGCCCAAAATGGGTCTTAAAATGCACCTAACATATAAATGCAAAAATAGATGCATTCCCAAACAAAAATCATTCTACAAACAAGTATGAAACCGAACATTGTCAAACTCCATCAAATGTTCCAATTGCTATCAAATCTCCAAATCTGATAAATATTAGTTTAATTTTGTATCCAAACTATACTGGGAACTCAAAAGATAAACAAGGAGATATAAATGGAGTATTTTCCAAAATTTCAATGTAAGAAAGCCCACCGAGTATGGTAAACCTGTCCCTCAGTTTTCTCACAAATATGAACTCCAAAAATAATATTGCATACTATTCAACAATCAGAGCTATGTAATATATAATTGAAAAATTGTTGACCAACCCATTTTAAAGGACTTTCATTTTCAGGTATTACCTAATCTAGGGTTGACTTGTCAACTGATGGTGGATTAGGAACTTCCTTTACCTTTGCAATAGGCTTGTATTCCATATTCATTTTACCATTAATCTGATGGTGTGATGGATGAAGTTTCCAACAAGTGTCCACCGATGCCCATTCACATGACAATGAGCAAAAAAATCCTTGTTATCTTCTTTTGGGATGAGGAAATCTGATTGCCATTTCTTTCCTCTGAATGATGAGATTGGTCTTTTCCATTTTCCTTGTTCTTGATGAATGAAACTAACTTCTTCAACAATTTCCTTCTCTTCCAAAATTGACCACAGAATGGTTATGTAATCCACAAAAAGTATAGGGAAAAGCATTCCACATTTTCTGAAAATCAAATCCATACTTCTTAAACTGAAAGAGTGGATCATAATTTTTACAATTTGTATTATGCTTATGATTATGGTAAGATTACAGAGGTGGAATTTCATTACCTCTTCGTTGTGTTTTATTAAAAATTCATTCTCTAATGAAGAAGCACCATTTTCCTGCTCAAAATCTTCCTGCAAGACTAGTGGGGTATTCACTTTGCTTTTGGAAGCTTGTCTCCCGTCAACGTGCTTAGAGAAATCTCCAATATCAATTCCTGCACTAGGAAAACCCAAACTTGCAAAATGAGGATGATCCTCGACCTGTATTGGGTTAGTAATTCCTTAGCCATTTTTACTAAGGACTCTTCCATCAAATCCCATTTTCAACAATAATTGAGATCCAATGCCTTTAGTGTGTTTTTCAAATGAACCAAAAACATCATTACTTGAATCCGAATATGAATGGGAAGAAGATTGACATGGTGAATAACGATAAAGTGAAATCATCCATCATGGTTTCTACATCTAAAGTTGAAGGTATTTCCTTTTTTGATCACCACACTACAACCTTACCAAGAGATCATCCTTGGTTTAAAATTCTAATTTCAAATGAGCATTCTCCTCTTCCGGGAGTCATACATTGACCTCAAGAGAGATTTATCTTCCTATATTTGGTGATTATAAGCTTCAATATAATCAATTTTCACCTACTTTGATAAATTTCCCATGGTGCACCTATACCTATCCACTAAAAACTGAAAAAACTACACATTTGAAGCAATCAAACTATAAAATCAACCTACTCCGATACTAACTTGATCCAAAAATCCAAAATTTTTAACTAACCTACGCACTCCATACTATTATCAACTTAATAAAATTGAATGTAAAAAATAACACCGCATGGTTAAAAAAAGAGTTCATTAAAACTTCGTCGGGTTCAAAATTTGAACCAATTCATTAAAACTTCCGATTTGTAAATCAAATAGAAACTTACAAATGAATCTATGAATGCGCAATAATGAACTCCGATGTCGGTTGATTCGTAAGAATTCAAATTAGCCTTCAAAAGAATAATATGTCAATTGATTCATTTGAATTTGAACTAGTCTTCACAAGAATAATATACTAGTTGATTCATCCAATCAACTAGTCTTCAAAATAAAAATAACCTCCTCCACCACCACCGAGTCACAATAATTTGGCTTACAATGTCCAGTGCAGAAGATCATATCTCCCATAGTTATCCTCTAAGGTGATGTACACCCTATGGCTCCGTCTAGAAATTCGGATGCTTCGGTGAATTTTGTAGCATAAAATTTCAGCACAACATCTCCAAAATGAAAACAATAAGTCCACATAAAGCATCTTAGAATCCTAGATAACTTTCCAGTTTACATTGAGATCAAAAATGCTCCTAAGTGCCTCTAAAATGTCCTTTTACAAAACTTCCTTATTAGGCCTATAACATAGTCACCGACTTGTGCCTATATAAATACAAATTGACCTATTTATAGGCTAAACAACCCCTTAAGGCGTGGTGGTGGGAACTAATTTTGGTAAAGGGGTGGTTAGGGGTTTGAATCTCCCCAACCACCCTCCACCAATTTGTATTCACTATGGGATTAAAATCCCACATTGATTGGGATAGAGGTGGCGGTGAGGTTTAAATGTGGATGAACACCCAAATTAAACATGGCTTGGGCCATGTATGTCCACCTTTTCATGCCCCGTAGTGGTCGAGTTATGATCCTTCGATGTTTGAGTTTGGTAAGCCCCATATGTGGCGAGTGATAGTGTTGGCTTGCCATGTTGATGAGGTGGTTTTGATTTTCCAAACTTGACCGGTGCTTGGCCATACTATGAGTAGATAAGCCCGAGAAGTGTGAGGTAAGAAAGGAAATGAGGCAGCTCGTTGAGATTACCTTGTAGCTCACCCAAGTTGTATATGGAACTCACCTTACTCTTGTCCTAATGCAATGTGATATGCGACATAGTGATGGCATACCATGTGGTGGCCTGAGGACCCACCACGTGGAAAATTCATCAATTTGGATGATATTTTAAATTTGGCAGCAAAGACACCTCTCCGTCAAAAAAGTGTGTCGATCCTGACTAAGCGTCCCCAACTAGTAAATAGTGGGACCCACCCGTCCCAAACACGAGTGTCAAATACCACCATCGCCAAACCAAACTTTCACACCTTTTGCTCACACTTCACTTTTTCCATGTGTCACTTACAGATTGGTTAGTTGACTTTACCGAGTCCAAAATTTTACCGAGATTTGACCATTGGTATCTTGAGCACACAACCTTGATTTCAAGCGTTCCTTAAACCATCATAAATCTATGTGAATGTTATACCGTACCATCATGGTTTAGGGAGATTTAGGAAACTCCTGAAGTCCCAAATTGTCCTCCAAATCATACTCCTAAAAATACCCGAATACATGAAGAGTGTATGATACATTTTAGTGTATAATTTATAACACATACAACATGAGAATAGGCTCCACAACCTAATGTCTATAACAACAAAAATATCTTCAAACTCAAGTTGAGTTCAAAATTTGGTCTTGTACATGACATAGTTATCACTATAGAGTAATGCGAGTTAGGCATAAAGAATTTTGGAGCACTTGTGGCCATTGTGGGTTATTAGAATCTCCCAACTAGATAGAATGTTAGCACAATAGAATTCAATAATACATTGATAATATTTTATTACAACCACTTTTACGTAAAAATGGAATGATAGGATTTTTTTGTTTTTAGTAGGGTCATGGTGCTAGCTCAAAATGGCTCTAACTATAAAAATCTAGAAAAAAATGACAAAATGCCCTTTTGGGCACCCTCCTTTTCAAAAGTGTCTCAAAATCACTTTTAAAAGTAATTAGAAATTGTTTTTCCCCTAAAATTAGGGTTTTCCCTCTATATTTAAGGGACCATTTAGTGATAGTTAAAGAAGTTTAAGGAGATCTAAAATTAGTGGAGTACTAAATTAACCACTAAATCACCAATTGGTTAAAAACCACGTACCTTTTACATGTAGTGAGATCGCCGGTGACTAAGCTTGATCAAGATAACACCTTGAAACTCAATAGGGTTTGCATTGATATGTTTCTCTTCACTTTGTAATGTTTTTGTTTGTTTTGTATAACTCTACCACCGTAGGATTTCTCCACAGGAATCATTGTGGATCTTAGCTCCAATGGATGGATGGATCGGTTTGGAAAACTCGTGAGATGGGTTGGTGAAGGTATCAACACAATGCACATATTGGATCTTACACGATGATTTACTTGGATTTATGGTGCAACTCTCTTTCACTTTGCAGAGATAGGGTGATGGTTGTTTGGATAAAATGGTAAAGCTCGAGATAAAATTATATAGCTTGACTCAACCGGTATATGGATTGCAAATGTGATTTAGCTCAAATTTTTCATAGATGAAATGTAGTGGGGATCTGGAGTCTATGATTCAATTACCATCTCGGTGCACTCAACATGAAATTTAGTTGTTATGAGATTGGTTTGATCCAAACATTGTTATATGTAATGAAGTTTTGGCTCAGCTCGGAGGGGGTTCACTTGAGTCGATTGCGACGGTGTTCGGTGGATAACTCTCCTGGTAGGGCTTAGTGTTACAAACCTAAAATACAAGATGAAACTTTCCTCGAAGATTTGTTTTGGCTCGACAAGATGTCTCACCCAACTTGGAGGTCTATAGACTTGACTCACCCATTTCATGCCACAACTCAGTTTACATCTCAACTATAGAACCGAAGCCCTTCTACTACACAGGTGGAGTTTTTTAACTCTCACCATTAAACAACCAAATCAAATATGTGGGGCCCACTTGGGGCAATTGTGAAGGTAAAAACCTTTTTTGGGGATAAAATTTCTATATTTTTAGTGAAAAAAATATCTTGGTGCACGAGGCGTGTCTGGTGGCTCCTCCTTGCCCATTGTAATTTAAAAAAAAATTGTCGGAAAATAATATTCCAGAGTGTGGGGATGGGGTTGGGAAGCTACACGAGGCTACACATGCTTTCCAAATGAGCAATTCTCTTCTCCAAGACCACTTAATCTATTATGCTCCCCTTATACACCTTTATGCTTGATTGTACAATATCTTAAACCTATTCTAACACCAAATGTTTATTATAAAATAGGGAGGATGCCTAAAAATATTATTGATGTAATGAAAAACCATGTTATAGAGTAATGGTAGCTACAATGTATATATATATATATATTGAAAAAATGAATACAAATAAATAGGTGGTTGTACAGCACAATAAATAACCCAATACACTACATGAATAATAATATGATAACTATTATGGTTTAAACAATAAAACCATATAACAATATAATAATGAATATTTACCCTACTAACCATAGTAAAAACTAACTACCACAGTAATAAATAATTACCTATGACAAATAATAAAACTAAGCTACAATGGAAAATTAAACCATTACTATAAGTTTTACCCAATAAGACATTGACTACACTTTGTGTTACAAGTTTCATTATGGAGCGTGCCAACACCAACACAATAAGACTATACAAAATAGAATCCAAGTAAAGAAAAATTGTGTCAACATACTCATATATCTTTTCCTTTAAGCATGTAATTTTCATTTAATACTTAAAGGGGGAAAATATAGACACTCAGATTTGGAAATTTATTCTTTAATATTGATGGTTTTAACAATGCTTAGTTAAGATAAACACCTTTTATTTTTTCTTACTACAAGCCGATCTCTCTTATCTAGATTATTTATACTTGTACATATATATGCTAACACATTATGAGAGTACAATGCATAAAATCCATATACTAAGTCAATCTAATAAGATGCAAACTTCATTTGACATGTCTTTCATCCCGGTCAAGGTCACAAAATTATATCTCGGTCCTAACCTACTTGTATGATTTTTCATCAACATATCCTCAATCTTTTCTTTCAATTCCAAATTCTTCGATGGGTCCTTTACTCCCTCTAGGTCAACATTTCTTCAAAATTCAGTTTTGGAACCCTATTTAAGCAAGCTAACACTACCTCATTTTCTAATATAAAAATACTATAACACTACATTGATACACTTACTTCCAACACTTCCAAAAGACACCCGAGGATCCCTAAATATTGTAAAGACACATCCATAATCTTTAAGATAGAAATATCTATAGATCTGAAACTTCTTATAGGTAAAGGCATTAGTCTTTCTCATCCACAAGAACTCAAACATTCCTTCTCTAAGTATTCTATAAAGATTTAATTTTAACTCAAGAATTGCCAAAGAAGTTTCTAAATATAGTTGCATTCATTCATATATAAAATTCTAGGTGGAGCATGAAGATCGGGATCAAAATGATGTTCATCAAAACCTTGTGTGAAGAGTAGCAATTATGATTCATTGTAGTATCATGTTGTAATTATTTCTAGTTATTTAACTTTCTAAATAACCATTTAATTGGAGTATGATGTATAAGATGAGTAGTTGAGTGTAATGGTTAGGATCATGGTGACATCCTTGAGAGAAAGTGTGTCCATGGTCTATGCTTAAAAACCCTCCTTTCCATGTGATCATTTTTGTTTATCGATTGTTATAGGGCATGCCCTACCTATAAGGCCATGTGCAATGGATTTGTATCCTTTCCTAGGAAAATGTGACTTTGTTGCATGGTTAAGAGATAAAATGAAACATTAAAAGTACACCATAATATTAAGGATTATTTTCCTCCCTAAAATAGAAGTTGTATGAACCTTGGATGAAATTGTTATGTTCGATATATGAGAGGAAATAATGTGGACTATTTCTGTTTGGACTACATGTTTGTATCAATATGATTTGAATTTCTCTTGAAGGCTTAAATTTTTACTATACAAAATATTCTTATGTGTGTTTAATTCTTTGTAACTTTGGTAAATGGGGTAATGACTATAATATATTTTGGGTGTAAATAATATTTGACAAGGGATTGTTTTAGAAATAGTATTTATTTACTAAAATGTGTGGAAAATGATGTATTATGATTGAAGATATGAAATAACCTTTTGCAATTGGAACTTAAATATTTATTCTTGCACTAAGTTTCTTACACACTTTTTATGTGCTTAGTAAGACTATATTATGATCAACTTTGTTCAAAATTTACAAAACATTAAGTTTGTTATTAAGGTGGATATTATAGGGTTACCAACAATGAGATCTTGTTCCCGTAGGAGCGTGCATGTTAGAGACTATGACATATAAAGATAGTAACAAGAAAGTAAGTAATAGTCACAAATGTAATCATACATAGTAATAAACAAATGTAGATGCTTACAAACATAAAATTAATCTAACATACAAGTACACAAGTAATTTCATATATGTTAGTCGCATCAAAGGAATAGAGCCATAAATAAAGGACTCAAAGGTGTTACACACATAAAAGACATAGGCAACAAGCTATAGAAGATGTAAATAAGGGTGTAGACACTCAAACTTGGTAATTTAACATTTTAAAATTGTTGGATATGTCTGTGATTATTAGCTAAGAAAAACCCACATCATATCCCCACTCAAGAAATATTTATATCTCTCTCCCAACTTTCTTATTCCTACACACTATTGTGTAAACATTTTTTGGAAAAAAATGCATAGAATCAATCCTTGAACTTTTCCCACCATCATGGAACTTAAGGATTTCATCTACTATCTCCCTATACAAAAACATATAGTAAGATCATAATGTGGAATCCAAGTATTGGCTAAGCTATATGATCTTGGATTGACATATCTTCTATATTAGCTTTCGATTACACTATATTTTTTAGGTATTTTTATCCTCCCGGTTAGCCTTTACAATACAAACTACCTTTGAATCCCTATATAAGCAAGTTAACATCACCTCATTTACACACTCGTAAAGAATATATCAAATTAACTAACACAATCATTCCAAGTACATAAAAAAGAACCCAAGGCTCCTTACATATTTCCAAAGTTGATGCACATCCATTACGATAATCACCACTATAGTTTTGAAACGATCAACAAATTCAAAGAGTTCATCTTCCCTCATTTCCAAGCACTCAAAGAGTCTTACTCTATTTCTTATCAAGAGCAAAAATATTAATAGTGTTCAAAGTGATTCAATTTTTCAACTAGTTCCATTCATCAAGGTATCACATGTTATGGATAATTGTGTGTGGTTCGAGGCCTCTTTTGAGTAGTGCTTAACATAGGCATTGCATGAATTTCACTTAACCCAAACATTAAATTTTTTCCACAGTATTCCACCCATGATTAGGGTTTGGGTTCCATTCAGTTGATGTCAAATGGTTTCAACATTGTGTGACACTTAAGGATTGATGATTAAACATATTTCTATACCACTAAAGGTCACAAAAATTTTCATAACCTCACTCCAAGGAGGTATAAAATAGGTCCAAGACCATACAACCATTCCTAAAAGAGGTTTACGACTCCGTACCAATGTAGTTTGTAGTCACTATCTCCAGAGTGAAGCGTATATAGGCTCATTTCTCCCATTTTACCCAATCTCTACATCCATCTCTTTGGTACCATTATGTGTAGCTAAGTACATATTTTCTCTTGTATTTTCAAGCTTGTATAATGTTATAAACACTAGTTACAATTACTAATACATTATTTTGATGTTGTATGATTAATGTTGGAAGTTAATTAATTAGAATAACCCCTAGATATCGAACCTTACATTAATTTTTAATTTTTGTGCATTCCATTACAATCTATTTAGTATTAAAAAGGTGTAAACATTTGGTAAAATTGAATCTTGCATCAAACATTTTGGGTCAAACACTAGTTTCCCTAGGGTTGTATGTTTTTCTCATTCATTCTTGTGTTATATTTATATTTCCATATATCATCATGATTAATCATCAAATCTATTATCATATTTTTCTTAATCCTAGGGATCACATTCTACTACTAGTATGCTATATTATTCCCCTTATTTCAACACACAACATGACACTATAGTCACTCATATTAGCTCCTATTCTAATGTTAATATCTTTGATAAAAAATAGTTGTTATCACCAACCATGCACAAGGTGAAGGTTCTAAAACTATCTCGTGATAACAAATACCACGGCCTCCTTGAGGATGAGGCATGACATCTTGCACATTTCCTACAAGAAAATAGTGCTAATATTGATATTCTCCTATTTTATTCCTAGGATCAACCTAATTTTAGTTTATAATCTAATATGAGACATCTACTATTCCCACTTCTATAATTCCTAGATATGTTGGGACACCTCATATCTCAATAGCTAATGTATTTATGTTCATTCATGCATCTACCGTTATCTTTACATGCAATCATAGTGGGTCTCAAGTTTCTTCTTTTAGCACACAGCTCTTGAAACCCTTGTTCATTATTTACAAGCTCAAACATTACAATTACAACAAGGTGCATCCATTACTTCTCATACTATGGATTCTCCCCAATTGCTTCATGACCCACCTATGCCCAAAGTGGTATCTTATCCCTTGCCTCTTATTTTCATTTTTCCTAAGCTTTCTTTATACGATGACAAGAGTGACCCTACATAACACCTATGATTATCCCATGTTGATTTTTTTGATTAATCTAATGATATATCACTTATAAATATTTTCCCTAGAATCCTTAAGGAATTTTCTTTACAATGGTTATATGATCTCCCAACACATTATGTGTGAAATTTCACCACTTTGCAAAATCATTTTCTTGCATTATTTTCCATAAATATTGGGCAAAAAGTGTCCTGTGCCCAAATGTCTAAAATATGACAAGGGTATAATAAGGAAATCATTGATTATGTTTTACATTACAAGAATATGCTCACTAAAATGAATAATATCTTGGTTGATAAAAAATTTAGGATCTCTTCACACAAATATTGATTTTCCTTTGCAAGAATCAATTTTATTTGATAAATTCCCCTCATTTTATCATATATGTCATACACTCAAATAACATGAGGCCAAGTTACTACATATGAATAAGCTTAAGTATGTTACTATTTCTTGTACCACATCTAGTGCCAAATTCATAAGTATAGCTACGTTCAAAGACAATACTAATGGTACTAATCCTATTACTAAATACATTTTCAATGTTGTATCCCAACATACTTAGCCACAAAATTTACAACCTTCATGATGAAAATTAACACATTTAATTTTTTCTCCACACATTATGCTCAAAATATTACTTGAGTGCAATCTTGTGTCTCTTCCTCTACCATTTAAGGTTGATGTGAGAAACCTCATGATAAATTTTTTTATGCTAATGCCTATTGTGACTATTATATATGCATTAGTGACCTCGCTTATTTGATGTATTAAGAAAAACACATTATACAATACCTTATCGATATAAATACAATAAAATGGGATGATCCCATTGAATCCTCTAAGACAACTAATAACAATATAAAGATAAATATATTCAATGATCCACTTCCCATTCATAACACTAATAAATCTACGTTGGAAGTGCATATTCCCATTATGCAGTACCACCGCTGCCTTCTTATGACCATACATTAATTGTAGTGATTGGTATTGTTGTCCTTATTCCATATTCTACATCAATTATTAATTTTTATGACTCTGATATGTATGATACTCTTGTCTCAAATACACTATATATTCATGCATATATTAATCAAGTACCCATACACATTGTTTTGGTTGATTCAAATTGTAAGCATAATATATGTATTATAAATCTACTTTATTCTTTTTTATATTCTAAACATCACATCACACATGATCCTAATTCTTCATATGGTCATATTATTCTACCTATTAATGTTAGCATTGTTATTACATATGCCCCATTTATAGTGGCCTCCACCTTTAGCTTAGGTAATATATGTTTATGTATTATTTGGTTACATGTTCTTAGGGTTGTTCCATCTATACTACACCAATGTGTTAAGTTTACTCAACAACAAGTTTTCACAATTTGTAGCATTACTTTTGAGGGCCATATTTATATGTTACGTCTAGTTCAAGTCTCCGTATAGGAATTCTACTTCACATGCTATATAATTATTATTTCACTTTTAAGTCTCTAGATAGGCCTTTTGCTTCAAAAATATCTCTAATGGTTATGGCATTTCTAGTCCTCCTCATTAGTCTTCTAGTGTACAAATTATCTCTAGTGGCTCTTGCCCTCCTAGGTATCCAAATATGACTTCTACTTCATGATCTCTCTCTATCAAATCTCATCCTCCTAATATTCCTATTAGGTATTCTAGTGCATGTGTTATCTCTAGTGGATCTCTCCTCTCTTAGGATTACTTATTATCCTTCTAGTGCTCATGCTACCTATCTTGGATCTCACTTTTATAGTCCACCTCATCATTTTTTCTTGTCACACCACTACTTTTGTATCTAGTCCATCTAGTTCTTTTTCAAGAATTCTATGACACACATGTTACAATTTATATACCACTCACACATGTGAATCATTATTAGGAACAATTGAGGACCACCTCTCCCATTTATACCACATCTAATTTACCTTCTCATGAGGCTCTCATTGGGTATCTCTTGTGCTACCCCTCTCCCTTAACATAAATAAGTTCAAAAATACAAAAAAACATTTACCTATTTGAAAATATACAAAACCATTACCTATACACATAGCTTGAGTTTTTATAACATTTGATTTTTTTCTTGTCACTATGGTTTGATTGATAACATATATTTTATAGTCTTTACACATAATTCACAAGGTATATTGAGATTGATTCATGACACATAGACCATTACATGCTAACATGAGCTATCTTGGTTACTTACACTCTTCTCTTGGGGGAATTCCTCCACACTATACATGTGTTATTGTTTCATTATAGTTCCTTTCTACTTCCTCATTACACTTGATTACATATATTATGTACATGTTATTTTTAAGCTAACATGACTTCCACATTTGTTTTCTGTAGTGTTGACATATCTTGCTTCATGTGCATTTCTTACTACTTGCTTGCTGATGATTTTATTATCGTTTGGCATCATTGTTTACTATACATGTTTGCTACTTGTTATTTACTTCATTGTATGCATCATGTGTTCCTTGTTTATCTTATGACACCATGGATTTCCTATTTATGTGGTTTTATGTATTTATTATGTGAAATCACTTCTCTTAGATGTGATTTACATGACTTTATTGTTTTGTGACACCATGAATGTCCTATGTTTGTGGATCTATGCCTTAATATGACTCTTCTCTATATGTTATTACTTTTTTCTCACTTGATTACTATTATATCTCTATACTAGTTTTATTGCATCTATATTACTACTATTATTGTTTCTCTTTTTCTATCACTTATATTGTTTCTAAGGTTGTTTGTATTTTTATGCATCATGGTATCCAGTATTCATAAACCAATTTATAGGTATAGGTTCTAAAAGGTGGCCACCACTTGAGCTTTGCATATATATCCACAACTTATCATACATACAATATATGGGTACACATATATTATTTTGAACCATGCACTCAACTTATTTATCACATGTGCCTCAAAATATGGAATTCATTTGGATATATTTACACTTATATGAAAATTTTTGGGTTTAGGAACATGTTTTTATGGGGAACAAGCCCTTAGAAACATATCCAAATACCAAAATTTGGAAGAAATTACACAAGTTCAAAACCATACATAAAGTTTGGGATCATGTTGACATTAATAACCCTACCATATGTTTTTTCCTTGGGGTAGCTACACTGTATTTTTCTACAATTTTAGATTTCCACTTATGGATACAAGTTTTTGGCATAAGTTTATATTCAACTAACACAATTTAGAGTAATTTATAGGGGACATGAATATTTCACTCATCACACTTCCAAACCCAGCTTCATTGTAAAATGTAAGATTTTGGGGCATATGTTTCATTATCCATCATCATTTAAAAATATTACACATTTATACTCAATAATATGGCACACGAGAAGGACATGGAGGCATCCATTGTCTTTTATATTTTTTTCTATATATACAAACTTGGGCCTAGATCCATATTTAGTGGCCCTATCCATGGGGTTATGGAAAGTATCAAAGAAGATAAATTATTTGTAGGATGTATTTCCTATCCTCATTTCAAAGGGAAGATATCAAGGTTATTGAAAACTTTGATACATAGTCTTCTTCCTTCACAGGTATTGTAGTATCTTCCTCTTCTCTCTCTCTACCTTTTATTCGATGTAGGGTTGTATACACCTAATACCATGGTTTTTCCTTCATCACATTTGAGGAATGACCACCCTTAATTCTTTGAAAATTTCAACAAGACAATCCAAATCTCCAACTATAAACAAGGAAACGAAAGCTCTTCTCTCACAAAAAAAGGTGTATTCCTTCCATGTTTTACATCTCTTTATTTCACCTTATACATATTTCAAATTCTATATTTACATTTGAGTTAAAATATAATTTATACTATGGACATTGATTACACTTTGTGTTGCACATTTCATCATGGATGATGCCGACAACAACAAATTTGGATGAAAAAAACTCTGAGAAAAGATAAAGTGTACCTACACACTCAAGTATCATTATCATTTAAGCATGTAATTTTCATTTCATAATCAAAGTGGGGTAAATGTAGACACTAAATTTTTGTAATTTATCATTTTGAAATTTTTTTATGGTTATGCTTCTTTGCTAAGACAAACACCTGCATCATATCCCCACTCATTACATCTTACTATCTCTATCCCAACTTGCTTATTTCTACAAATTGATGTGTTAACACTTTTTAATATAAATTCATAGAATCAAGCCTTAACCTCTACCCATCATGATACAACTTCTATATTTAATCCACCATATCTACATCTAAAACCATATAATAAGGTCAAGATGTAGAATCTAATCTGGTTGACTTATACAGATCTTAGACTGACACATCTTCCAACCTAGGTTTCAATTGCACTATTTTTGTTAGGATTTTTATCCTCTTAGGTCAGCCTTGACACGAAAAATTACCTTTGAAGCCATATATAAGTAAGTCAACATCACCTAATTTACACACCTAGAAAAAATATATCAAATCAATTGATACACTCATTGCAAGTACATACAAAAGGCTACCTAAATCTTCCCAAAGATGATGCACATCCATTAAGACAACTATTATAGTTCTGAAGCACTAAACCAGATAAAAGAGTTAAAATTCCCTCATTTAAAAGCACTCAAAGATCCCTACTCAATGTATTAGCAAGAGTACAACCATCTTAAACATGTTTAAAGTGATTCAAGTTTTCAACTAGTTGCATTCATCTAAATATCACATGTTAGGTGGATAACTCCGTGTAGTTTGAGGCCTCTTCCCGAGTAGTGTTGACATAGGTTATGCACAAATTATACTTTAATATAAACAATAAACTTATTATAGGGTATTCCATTTATGATTATTGTTTGAGTTCCATTCATTTGATTTCAAATGGTTTTATATTGTGCTACACTTAGTGCTTAACACCAAGACAAATTTCCATACCAATGAAGGGCACAACAAGTTGAATAACCTAACTCCAAGGAGGTCAAATAATGTACTATAGGTCAAATGTATAGTTCTTGGTAGAGGTGTATAGTTCTATACTAGTGCAATTTCTAGTTAGTCTATAGAATGAAGCATCTATATGATCATTTCTCTCATTTTCCCAATTTTTGCATCCTATATCTCTTTGGTACTATTTTTTATAGCTAGGTACATCTTTTATCTTGTGTTTTTAAGCTTATAGCATATTGTGTACACTATTTTCAAGTACCAATAAGTTATTATGATATTTTATGATTAAGGTTGGAAGTTAATTAATAAGAATAACCCCTAGTATCAAACCTTACATTCTATTTTAGTTGTTATGAATTCCATAACAATTTACTTAATATTTAAAAATGTGAAAACAAGGGGCAAAAAAGTGTCACAAAAATAATCATAGCAAGGCCATAAGCCATATACATGGAAAAAACAACATAATCACACAAGCAAGTGAATTTTAAAATAGAAAATAGGAGCCAATAAATACATAGGTTAAGATAAGCTAGCATTATGGAGAAAACATGCCAAAAAAACATATACACAATATAAGATATTCAGTATAATGAGGAATTCAACTAATTGTACTAAAACAAAAACACCTAAATAGTGTGGGAGATTCCCTTAAAGGATCAAGGTCAAATAGGAAGGGTCTAAATTGACACTTTTCATCATGTATAATCATGCATGTATCTTACATTAAGCTCAAGATACCTCATGAATGCACGTGTGTAAAAGTATATAGAAAATATGTTATCTATAAAATTATATGAAAAACAACATATGTAAAGTAACAAGTTAGAAAATCAAGTCATATTTAGGTCTTGATTTTGTTATTTTGAAAATTTGCAAATGTTTGTATTTTTGGAATATTTGTACTAATCATAAGGGCTACACAAGAACTACCTTATGACCACGTCACAGGGGGATGGGTAGTCCCATCCAACAAGAGAGGAACAAACCTAAAATAATTCATATGTGCAGTGGTAGTATGATGAACTTAGGGGGATGGGAAAACCTATAAAATAAAGGAGGCTTAGGCCTTATATTGTCATATAGGTGGTAGGATGAGGATGAACTTGAGAATTTGAGGTTGTATAACCTTCTTAGGAATCTTATGATATGTAATAGGAACCCTAGGAGAAATTTTATGAGAGGTATACCTAATAGAGGTAACATTTGTAACACATATAATTTTATGAATGGACCCCTTAAATTTTCTATAATATCATGGAAATTTATAGGGTTTAGGCATAATTACATTGGCTAATCTTTGAAAAATTGTGATATGGGTATAAATTGATCCACTATTCTATTGTCACTTTCAAAATAATTTATAATTATTTGGTGAAATAATTTTAGCTTTAAAAAGATATGATAGCATAAAATAAAAAAATGAAATGAATATAAATAACTAAAATTAAATTTTCTCTTTTAAATCGATGCAAAAACTATGACGCTCACCCGAAAATGAAAGTAACATGTAAAACTATTATAGAATACTTTTTCAAAATTATAAGTACAAATTAGGATATAGTATTATAGAACATAAGAGAATAATAAACATTATTGCACAAAAAAGTGTTCAATACAACTACGTGGTATAAAGAAGCCTTGTCATATTAGGACTCTTAACCCAACATGCATCATTATATTTAAAATTGAATATTTTCAATTAAAACCAACTATCAAATACAACATTACATAACTTAAGATTCATCAAGACACTTTCGAAGTTGAGAAGAGAATAATAATAATAATAATAATAATAATAATATAATAAATTTGAAAACCAAACCAATGTATTTAGTCAAATCAATAGTCTACAACTTTACCCTTACACTTCTCTATCATAATATAATGTACTATTCAAGACCCATTCACTTACGTATAGTCATTTTTGGACATTAATATATTTTTTTGTTTTTGGTTTACTAAGGATTTCTCCCCAAGGACATGTTTTTTTTTATTATTGGCAAATAGTTTTTTGAAAGGGACTATACCCTTGTGTACAAAAGAAGGCCTAGGAGCCAGAATAGGAATTAAAACCAGAAAAAGAAGGATCAGAATCCAAGTGTGACAATGAAGCCCAAAGTAGCCAAAAAATAGCTACCCCATCAAGACAAAACAACAAAAACTCTGCAAAAAAGAAAGAAAAAGACCGCAAAAAAAAAAAAAACAAACAAGAGCATTTTTACAAAGTTGTATTTTTTTACAAAGATATATTAACTAAAAATTATTGGATTCTTTTGGAATTCATGCTATAAGGGAACTTTTTTAATGCATATATTCTCTTAGTTGAACTTTAATTATGAAGTCTTATATTTTTTTCCATGTTTTAGAATTTAAAAAAATGGTTCATGTTCTAATTGTAAATCATGTTTACAAACATATCTAGTTCTTAAAGGTATTTAGGGTTTAGAAAACCTAAACCTAGATAGACTCACACTGGTGTGTTTGACCAAAATGGAAAAAATGAGACGACTCAAGTTTCCAAAAATAAATTTAAGCATACATTTTCCCACCTATAAGGAAATCTCCCTTCTTTGGTTATATATATTGAATATACACAATTTATACTAAAGTTTCATAGGGTTAAGGGACCATACATTTGGATAAATTGTTGACCGAGATGCCAACCCTCAAAGCTAACCAATCAAACTGGAAAAATTATATGACAACAATTTCAAAAATCAAATGTAACCTTCTACTTTTCCACCTATAGGGAATTCTCCATTTTCAACTATATATATGGAATGTACACACTTTTTTATTGAGATGATAACTCGAGTTGTATGGGTAAATTAAATACTAAAATATCACTCTTTGAAAAAATAGAATAATAGTTATTCAAATTTAATCATTGATGATTGTGGTCTAAAAATGCCCCACATACTCTAGCAAATTCATATAATTTACAATTTGACAACACGAATATGAAAGATAGAATTCACTAACATAGTAGGCCACAAGGGGAGAAATTCATATTTTAGACAAGAAAATGGAGCCCCGTTAAAAGTGGTTTGAGATTTACATGCAACAGAGATTAACACAGAGATAATAATCTTCAAATTTTATTCATACGAGATCGTATTCAATATATTTGGGACATCTTATTCATTGATAGAGGTTACATTTTATAATAGTTTGTACTCCTTATTTCATGGATTCAAACTTCATCTCGAATCCCTACAATATCTCAACCTCATCTCCTAATATATTTCTAGCATCCCTTTATTCTCTCACACAACTTTAGCTACGTGAGTTGTTCTCACAACTCACCAATATAATTAAACTATTACAACATTATATGAGTTGTTTATATCACAACTCATATATTACAAATACACACATAATATTAATGTTCACACTAACATATAAATTCCTAACATTCACCCCCTTAGTGTGAACATGGGGCAAAGTGGAACTGAAACCAAAATCGTATGCCACCGCATACTTTTAGGTCTGCATACTACTGTTTGAATCTTGTTGTCTGGATCTTGCTGCACATGACCACTACTATGCAAAGAACATTCCCACATTTATCCCATGTGAAAAAACCGGTCATTTCACTAGCGATCATCTTCATAAAGAAGTACGACAATAAGAGGATCTCTACATTAAGAGGATTTATGTAGTTAGTTTCCCTCATATACAACTATTTCACTATTTTGCACCTTCCACACCATATCACAACATGTTCAGGAGATTACATTAGGAATGCTCACATATTCAAAGTGAACATGCAAAAATATTATGTTCTTATTCTACATATCAAAGCAAACACACAACTGAAAATGAAGTCACCATAGAAAAATGTGGCCCCATCGTTGGTGACTGACGAGAGGCGTTGATTGCCTCCTTCCTCTGTTGCCTCTAGCCTCCATGTTTTTGTTGTTAGCTCAGCTGGATTTAATCATGAGGCTCAATTTATATTGATGGACGTCGGTTACCACCAAAATGCATCTCGTAAGGTAATTTGTTTTAGTTTTTTTAATTATTTACGACTCACAAAATTGGCTGACAAATAACTTGACTTACAATAAGATGTCTAACGACAATTTTAACAAAATGACGACATTACATCACGGAGACAAAATACAAGGAAAAGAAACTTAACATTTGACTTGACAATTTACAATAAATGTAAAACTAAAACTTATATATATCCTCACGAATTTCACTTTTAAAAACAATACACATAATTCGTAGGAAATCGGACTTGGTATAATTTTACGACATTTGGAATGACATTTTCATAAATTCTAAACTTATAACTTTTAATTATGATTAGAATTTTAATCTATAAAAATATTTAAAGAAAACAAAACATTCAAGTAAAACACTTTATATGACCATTGAAAATTAAAAGTAATATAATATTACTTTAGGAAAATAAAAACTTTTAAACAAAACTAACCACATTACTTTGCTCGGTTTTCCTAAAAAATAATAATGGTAAACTACCTAAACAAATACTTCAAACTAAATAAAATGACTTTGAACTAAACATAAATATTTAAACAATGACTTCGAACTAAACAAAATGTGGATGCCATTTGTCACTCTGTGGGAGATAAGCTGAATTCAAAATGCCGTTATTACTCCTTTGTAAAGTGTTAGACTGAGTCGAGTGCAAGAGACATTCAATGCAAAATACAAAAGACCAATCTACTCGTTTTCAATGCTTGCACAAAGATAGACAATGGTATATACTCGCTGTCACGGATTTGAATTTCTTCACAGATGCACACCACAAAGACTACGTACTTTTTTCACCTGATTTGTTTTCTATTTTTCTCGAAAATATGATCTGGGTTGTTCAAAATTTGACAAAATTGTTAGATCATATATATCTTCAAACCCAATAAATATTAGAAAAACCCAGAATGTAAAAAAATAATATGACCTAATTTGTAAATGAGTTTTCATTCACACAGAAAACGAACACAGCTTCCCCTCCATTACAAGCATTCTCTCAATATGGATTTATCCTGCTTTGATACCACTATTAAAAGTGGTTTGATATTTACATGCAATATAGATTAACACAGAGATAATAATCTTCAAATTTTATTCATACAGGATCGTATTCAATATATTTGGGACATCTTATTCATTGATAGAGGTTACATTTTATAATAGTTTGTACTCCTTATTTCATGGAGTCAAACTTCATCTCGAATCCCTACAATATCTCAACCTCATCTCATAATATATTTCTAGCATCCCTTTATTCTCTCACACAACTTTAGCTACGTGAGTTGTACCGATATAATTAAACTATTACAACATTATATGAGTTGTTTATATCACACACTCATATATTACAAATACACACATAATAATAATTTTCACACTAACATATAAATTCCTAACAGCCCCCTCTTGAATCAATCATTAATCTAATTTTTAACCTCAAAACTAAACATCATGAGGGTCATAGAGTTTTTTAATGTTATCTCACTTTTAAAACAAATAAAAAATAATTCTAACATGACTAAGAAGGTATTTGATCTTCCTCTCTAAGATAACCATATGAAGAATTAGTTAGTTGAATGAGAAACTCGAGTTTACCTACAATTTTGAGATTGCTTTCAAAGATCAATTCATGTGAACTCTTCATATTTAAATAATTATTTTTACCTATAAAAGCGCTTTCATCGTATGTTTTGTTGTTAAACATGTGTGCAAGGAAAATAAAATGGAAACCTAAATTTTTACTATTTTCTAGATGAAAAAGGTTCAATACATCCATATGATAGCCAATTCTAAAATTTATAATGATCTCAAGTCATAAATAATAACATATTAATCAAGTTTTGTGGAGTAAAATGAGTATACTGAGTTTCTACAAGTGTCACATATTGGCATGCAGTCGAGTCAAAAGGTCTACGTACAAACAAAAAGTTTAAAATAAGGATAATGGTTTCATTGATCTAATCCACTTGTCACATTGGGTAATGGTGAACACAAGAGTCAATATTTTAATATTTTGTAGAAAGTGGATTTGCTGATCCACTTCATGTGTCAATGATTGATGCATTGACAATTGTAGATCCCATGGTTTTTAAACCTTACCATGATTTGATCCATGTTTTAGGCATTGGTGGCCCAAGGATTTTGAGTTTGGAAAGGTCTTCAGTCCATGAGTTCCCGATCAATGAAAAGTGTCATTGATTGGTAACCCAAGAGTATGCCATGAAGTTTCAAATATAAAAACAATGTGGAAAACAAGTAAGCTGATATAATATGATAAAATCCACATGTCATTCATTAAAAAATTATAGGATATGACATGCTTAAGCCAAAAACCCAAATCTTGCAATAAACAAGTAATTGTATGCACACCACATGTCTCACATTGATGCATGGTGGAATTTTTCAGAAACAATAAAATTTAAAACATATGCATGGAGGAGTAAAGTTAAATCAAAGATTTAAATGAATAAGTGTTTTAATAAATATTAAATTTACTAAGTTTCTAAATAAACAAAGTTAAAACAAAAGAACAAGGAACAAAGATAAATCAAGATCTTTAAGAAACTAAAATTTAGAGTCATTTTTAGTAGAGATGGAGTTGATCATACATAAAGGAGATGGATAAAATTAATTAGAGTTTAATTAAGCTCATGATATTTGAAAGATGAAAGCATTCACAATAAAATCAAGATAAACATAAAAACATGCAATTTTGTGGACTTTAATTAATCATGCAAAATCAAGGAGAGATATTTTCATATGAGGAGATTATCGGTTGTGGTAAATTAGTTCATATTTTGAGTTAAAAATGTTTTAAACTATAGGATCTATTTTTGGGTGAAATCATTGTAAATTTGGGAACATGTTCTCATAATAATCTTTTACAACTTTAATTATCTTTAGTTTTAATTTTAACTTCCCTCTTTTAGTTCTACATCATATTCATTTTCCTAGGAGTTCCCAAAACATGCAATAAATGTGGATGAGTCCCATTTCTCTATAAATATAGTAAATATTATTGTAAAATGACTTTGAATAGATTAGATTCAATAGAAAGAATGAATTTTGATGCTTCACATGGTGTTTTTGAGTTACATATTTATTTTCAATTGAGGATTCATATGCCCCTTTAAAATAATGTATTCAAAAGATTATAAGTGTCATTTATGTGGTGAATGATTAGTAACATACTAATATGGGATTGAGGAGTCTGAAAGCATCAAATTATTAGTAAATAAAAGAGTAACAAGTTTACTTTTGTAGGGAACACAAGATAAATAATGCAATATCTTGGAGGTTCTACACTTGTTATTCTATATATTTAGAAATTGATGGTACTGTAAATCCCATTAGAAATACCTATAAAAATATAAAACTTGAATTTTCTATGAAAATAACTTTTCCTTTGTCTTTCCATAAGGGGAAAATAGCCTTGGAAGGAATACGAAGGTTGGAAATTTGGAATTTGATGGAAATGATGGATGAATATTGTGAATCTCTATAGGAATTACACGAATTCATGTTCTACACATATTTATGTGGGTTTTAATTGGGATAAATGAAATTTTTTTCCCATTTGGAATAGAGGTTATAGGTTTAGACACTCAAATTTTGAAATCTATCCTTTACCATTGCACACTTGCATGGATATATGTACTCTCCTCACTCTTACTTAGCACACCCTAATAACACTTCATGCACTTGCTTATATTTATACACCTCTTTATCGACAGCTTCTATAACCTAATTGCACAAAATACATCTAGAAACATATATGCTTAGGACCATAAAGTAAAAATGTGTTTTTCTCTCTCCTATCCAAAACCACTAGTCTTAGTCACATTGTGAAAATCTATATATTGATCCTACCATATGGTTTTGGACCGACATGTTGTGTATTAATTATTTAAATTCCATCACCTTTATACGAACAAACATACCCATTTGGTTATCCTTTCATATCATAACACCCTTCTAAGTATATATAAGCAAGTAAATCATAGTTCATTTAAATATCCTAGCATTATATAAACTCCTCATACAAAATCTAGCACTAAAGGCACTCAAATTTCCATAAGAAACAAAATAACTAGTGCACATCTATTAGGAAGCAACCTCCACTAGTTTGAAGCATCCTTAGAGGTTTATGAGTTTCAATTTTCATCATAAAATAAAGAAAAGTTACCCTTCCCAAGTATTTGATCAAGTGTGAAAATCAAGAAAGGCATTGTCAAAGCACAATTGTCAAATTTTGAGTGCACTATAGTAAATATCATATGCTAAGAGAATGACATGTTTTTTAAGGCATCTTTGAAGTAGTGCATACATCGATGGTGCATAGGGGTGCCCACAACCCAACTTTTTTTTTACATGAAATCCTTGTTACCCTACAAGGATTTGAGAGTTTACGTAAAGTTTATAGAGTCATTCTAAAAGTGAGTGAAGAAGACCAAAAGACAATGACACACATTTCCAATTGGGAGAAATAATTAGGAAGTTTCAGAACAAGATTCCATGTAGGTCTAAGACTGCATAGAAGGTTCAAGAATGTACAAACACTATTGATTGATATTTATGCTTTTCACTAGGATTAGTTTCAAGTCACATTTTCATGACGAGGCATTTTTAGTTCTAGATCTTCCTGTTCTTACACTCAAACCACCAAGAATATTCCATATCCACATAGAATCAACTAAGTACACTTTTCCCTTATGTGTTGACATTTGTTAAGTACCTAGTCACTTTGGAAAATGTTATTATGATTTGTGTAATTAATGTAAATATAAATAATCACTTGTAATATTTGTCATCCTTTGTTATTTATGTTAAATAAAAACATTCCTAAAATCAAAAAGGGTGAAATCATTTGGTGAACTTGACCCTCTCTAATCTAAATCATAGCTCTAATCCTAATGGCCTTAGGGTTTCATTCTTTGGTTGTGGTCTTCAATCTATTTTATTCATCATGCCCCTTCCCGATACATTTTATGGTCTTCATCTCCGACTTAGGGTTCCAAGTTCAACTACTATTAAGGGATATTATCCCTTTAACTAGGTCCATGCCCATACTATGAATTTGAATGAAGTTTCTTATGTTGATTACATTTGTAAATGGATTATACATCTCCTACTTACATTGAAATTTAATATGAGATCACTCTTATTACTTATGATCATCCACCTCAGCTTCGTTTTGTTACATTCAATGTGGTATCCACATTGCACAATAAACAACCAATTTGGGGAAATCAATTATCTCCACCCCACCCTTTTCTCCTGTAGCTAAATATAATGTTACATATAAAGGGTATGACTTGATTGAATAACTCAACAATACCCCCGATACGATATCTATACTTGAAATGCTTCAAATATCCCTTATATACAGAGACATATTGCAAAGATACTCTAAGCTCTTTGAAATTGGCTAATGATACTCATCCAACTATCTTCACTTCTTTCATGGATACATTTATGGAACTTGACAAGCCTATTAATTTAACTCCATGTGATATCCCACCTAATACTAATATGAATAGATGTTTACCTTTATTCATAACTGCATGCATTTAAGGATTCTTTATCAAAAGGTTTTAATAGAAAATGACCTGGTCTCAACATATGTCCTAAATCATTACTTATATAGATGGGAATTTATCCTCTTGCAATTAATCATTCTCCCACTATTATGTGAGGTTTTGATGATATCACACATTCTACACTCAAAAATATTACTTTTAATCTACTTGTTGGTCCTAAGACATCACCTACTACATTTCACATCATGGACATTGATTTATAGTACAATTTACTTTTGGGTTGTCCTTGAATTCATGATATGAAAGCTATCTCATCTACTTTCTATTTTTGCATAATGGAATTGAGTATATTGTGCATGTCAGTCCTAATCCTTATCAATATTTTAAGGTAGACATGTATAATCCATAAGAACCCTTTCTCACTCCTCCACCACAACCTATCCCTATGGAATATTTAGATACATGTTTTTTGGTGAGACTAGTACTCATCTTGTGCATTTATTAGATGTACCTCCATATGTTGAGTCACACGCAGACACTTATCTTACTAATCCAGTGGCATTTTCTATTCGTAGCACACCACCACTTGATAATCCTAATCTATTATATGGTGCTACAAAACATCCTGATGCACCTGAATATGCTACTTGATAGTGATGATGATACAATAAAACTCATAGATGATAATTTATACAAACTCAAATTTAATCCTATTAATGTTTTCGAACCTATGTTTCATTATCCATTTGTCTTCACTAGACCTAAACATTATCAGCTTAAGGACACTTCCCCTAGTGTTAGTGGTTCACCTCCTTCTGATCATATTGAATCTAGTAATACACACATTGATTATATGAATAATAGAGTCAATACTTTAGATGTTTCACCTCATATCACATCTATCAAAATTTTATCTCATCTTGATATACCACATGAATTATTTTCTATTTTACTTGATCCAGATTTTATCACATTACCTTATAAGCATCATCGTTCTACTCATAATCTTTCAAGGTATCCTAGTTTTCTTTTTGTGACTACCAATGTATTACGTGTCATGGAACTAATAATTTTCAAGAGTTAAACAATGAAATCAACACTCTCAAGTGTAATGGAACTCTTACTATATTACATGATACATCAGCTCCTTCTAATGGGACTCCTCATTTTGATACATTTACTAGCATTATGTATATCCATGAGTAATATTGGCCACATGTTCCTCTTAATCTCAATCGAATAAAAATATTTGCACTTATGAGACCTTGACTACTTTAGGAATCACAACATCTAACATTACACCTCCTTTCACTCATGCTATCAAGTTTTAAGGATATATTACACTCGTGATTTCTTTTGGGTTGTTATTGAACCTAAACCTACCCCATTTGCTTTTGGTAGATCCTGGTTGTGGTGTATTTCTGGTATTGTTGATAAGCACAACACTAACATCACTTTCCCACTAACTACTGACATGGTCACTATTCGTAATGATCATTTTCCTGAATTTCAACCCAATATGACACATTTGAATTATGTTATGTAAGGACACAGTCCCTCTTACAATGATGAGGAATACATTGTGGCACTAAATCACTTCCACGGGACAATATTGTTTATTGATATGAACTTCCACAAATTTATTAATATGGTGGATCCTAGACCAATTGGGTTTAACCCTGCCATCGATGATCTCCTTGATAATATTTGGAAGATTTTATGGTATCCTCTTTTTGTACATAGTTATGCATAAATAATATAAAAAATAGTGAAATATTTTTAAAACATAAAAACATTAAAATATTTACAAAAATACAAAATCAAAACATGTTTCTATGGCATACATTGTTTGCACTATACATTATATATGTTTTTATTCCTTTGGTTTGATAGATAACATTTATTCTTTATACACATACATTCACATGATATATTGTGCATGATATCGAACATACATAGAGTGATACACAATGAAAGGTGTTGGCCTAACCTTTACCTAGAATAACAACCTCTGATGGCATCTATTTTTGAATACTATATCTAGGTGTTATATTTCCATTATAGTTCCTTTCTTTCCTCATTACACTTGGTTACACACGTGCACGTGCGTGCGCGCGCACACACACACACACACATTATGTATTTACTTTCTTTTGTATTAACATGAGTAACACATGTGTCTTATGTAGCACTTACAGCTTATTACTTATTTGACTATGTTATATCATATGTTATATGATTTTCATCACCATTGGATACACTTACTTTTCATACATGATTTCTAGTTATATGTTTCCACATGTATGTATGTTTTCTACTTTGATTATGGCCTAAGGGCCTTGATTGTCTTGTGACACCGTGGATGTCCCATGTTTACATGTATTTCAACTTTTGTGTTACATTGTTGGATATGTTTACACTTGTTTATACATTGTATGTACCTATTTTATACTTGACACATCATTTACTACTACCGATATTTTTGTTTTGATGCATTAAAATTGTTAGGGTTATCATGCTTCTTGTTTTTGTTTCTCTTGTTTTGCACCAAATTTTTTATCATGTTGATATCCCTTGCAGAAAAATCTTCGGGTAAGTGCACCAAGTTGGGGGCAAAAAGGGGGTCTTAAGTGGACGCATTTTTCTGAAAAATAAAAAACTTCAACTTGTACAAGTTTTTCGAAATAGTTACACTCAAAATTGGAAGATATTGTAGAAATATGAATCGTAGAATTTTGAGTCTAGTTTCTAAGATACTAAATTTTATTGAAAACAGATAAGTTTAAGTGGTTCAAACAATTAAAATACCAACAAGTGCTCCTGTTTTTGTTAAAAAACATAATAGAGTGACTTTCGTGCCCCCCACCATTTTTTGAGCACCATTGAGTATTTTTGAAAACCCTTTGGTAGAAAGATAGCTAGGAGAATCTAGTTTGTGTTAGAATTTTTTTAGAATTTTTAACGAGTATTATTTTATTAATAATTTTTCTAGTACATAAATTTTATGTTTTGAAAAATAATGGAGCTCCGAGTGTGCCCCCGCCCATAACTACCTCAAAAATATCAAAAATTAGATTTTTTTCTTTTCTTAATATGTATAGAATTATGCCTAGTTTGCACTAGTATAAAACAAATTCAATTTAGATGACCCAAACAAAAGATACATGATGAAAGATAGACATATTTAAACTTCAAAAAATAGCTAAAAAATGCATAGTTAGAAAATAAATAATATGGAAACCTTATATTAGTCAGAAAATTTGAAAAATTATATTTTTAGAAAGAAGAAACTCTTCTCTATGTCGTGGTATAATTTTTTTAAATGGATTGATTGTTTTATTTTGATTTATCATAGAGGAAGTGGAATTTTTACATTTTCTTGCAAAAACACATTGTTTGTTGTGTTTGTGCAGGTCCATGCCTTAGGGTTGGGGATCCAAACCGAGATCCCAAGCCTTGAGGCATGTGCTAGAAAAGGTAAAAAGCATAACACCTACACATTATAATGCATACGCGTTATGCTTTGTTTACATATTGTGGCCCCCCAGCATCCCTTTCATCTATTTCACGGGAATTTTGCATACATTTTGTTTGGTCTACAATTTTCTCTACATTCTTGCATGATTTTTTAGTAGTTCATTTTGTCCCCTACCCCACTAGTTGATTTTTTTAATCATGGGTGATAAAATTCGAGTTAAGGACAAGAGGAAAGTCAAGAACAAGACACCGAAGAAATTCAAGAGATGAAAATAAAGAAATTGAAGAGAATGTAAAAACTTCGTGTAAAGGGAAGGTACATCTGCTGCTATATCAAATGTAGATAATTTATTAGAAAATGGGGATGAAATACATAATGAAAATGTAGAGAATAATGATATTGAATTGAATGATAATGTTAGTATGGATGAAGAAATTGATATGAATCCAATTGTTGAACCCTTACCTGAGAATCCAAATGTTAACCTCGAAATTTGTATGAAAACACCGGATGAAGAAGAAGTAACCTTGTAAAAAAATTCACCTCTAAGAACACCTCCTTCCATTTTGCAAAGAAAACCAATTCACTTAAAGTAATTGAAATTGTTGAAAACATTATAAAACCAATGCCTAATAAAATGTTTGAAAGAAATGCGAGAAGAAAAGCTAGTGAAATTTTGGATAATTACTTTGAGAATTTAAATGACACACGAAGATGTCAATTATTTGTTACATCGATGAAATTAATTAAGATGAGACCTATAATGAAGACCACAGGGTTAAGAACATCTAATGGTGTTGATCAAAATGCATCAATTATTGAAAACATACATAAAGCATACCAAACTCGTAGGTGGAAAAAGATGCACCAAAGACTAGTAATATTACATAGCATGCACTTACTAATTGTATAGTAAGTGATAAAACAATTAATAAATTCTTGATTAGAAAAACAAGCAGTGCTTTGAAGTTCAAGGATGGTGTTAAATTTACATATGTAAAAACATTGTTGATTGGTGTCTCAAGAATATGGTCCATGAATCTCAAGAGAGATCAATGGTTCATAGATATTTTTGGTTAATAGAGGAACAACATCTGGAAAAATTTGAAGATTATATGACAGTTATAGGATCAAGTGATATGCACTCATTCCGTAGTTTAGATGTAAATGCTTGGACTATTTATACTAGGTGCATGGCATGTTTTTGTATATCATGCATTAATTTTGTGTGGAATGAATGTGAGTCACAATAATGGTTCGATGAATGGACTTATAGACCTTTAATTCCACTCAACACACGTCAAGTTCCATGAGCATTACAACTTGCAGGGTCTTCAGATCAAATGACAACATCACCTGACTTTGACCAAATCTTTGATTTAGTGCAATAAGGTGTATACATATATGCACATGCCATGTTTTAGATTTATAAATTATTAAATGGTCAACTCTTAATGTATTTTAAATTTGACTTACAATTTTACTTTGTGATGTAGGGCACATTTTTGCAGTTATTGCGATTGAATTTAATGAAGAGGGAACATACTACTTATTGTCTCATTGTGTAGAGGGAAAAAAATTGACTTCCACAGTCATTGATGGTGAAGACCTTGAGTATCCCACTAGGTCAGTGGTAGTCACTGGAACTTGGCTTCAACGATATCCTATCAAAAAATCAAATATTTGGTTGTTTGAAGACTATGAAGTACATCAAAGATACTTCACTATTCACATTTGGTCCTTACAAAAAATATTAAATTGATCAAATATCAAGGTCGGCCATTAAACAAGAATCCATGTGGAAGGTTCGTGAATCAGATCATGAAGAAATTCTTGCTACTGTCAAGAGTAGAGTTGATCCTTGCAGTTCATTGGATTGAATTTGCAAAGGTATGTTCTTCATGAATTTAATTTGAATATTTACTTAAATGATTTTGTTTAAATTATGTATGATTTAAAATTCTATTTAATTTCTTACTAACATGTTTATGTAGGTTAGTGGTGCCAAAAAATCTTCCACCTTCACGTGGTTGGCACTATCAGTAGAGAATTTATTATTCTCAAAGCCAAGTGAAGCTAAGAGAAATTAAATATTAGAAAGAACAACAAACATAAATTTTCATTTCACCACCTATATTGTAAAAATATCTTATTAAAATTCTCATTTCACCACCTATATTGTATGAACCACCTATATTATTCAGGTGATTGGAAATGGACAACCTTACACTGACTCAAACTACACTATTTCGTGGGGTGGGAGAAAAAGGAGAGCCTGCAAACTTTGTTGATTCTTTTGTCATCTTCTGCAATCTTGTTATCCTCAATGATTTTTCCACAGGATGCAACTATGTAGACTATGAACTTAGTTTTGTTGGGAGACCACCAATGTTCCAACTGTTCATTTTTAAATAATGAATATCTTCAATCAAATAGAGAATGAAGAGCCTGATTTTTTTTTGATATTACAAAAGGTTGTTTGTGCCCAAAAAGAAGTCAAAGGCCATATAAATTTTCAGTCTTCAACTTTAGATGACAATGAACATCGTGAAGAAAAAAATTAGGTGAAGATGTCACTATGATTCAAGAAGAAATGCCTCTTGAAATTCATAAAGAGTCACTTATGATTACCCAAAAACATCTGGAAGAACTTAAAGAGAAGATAATATCAAAAGAAATTGAAAAATGGGAAGCATGGAAGGATCAAAACTTAACTGGAATGGAATATCTATATTATGTTGTCGATAGAATCATGGATAATCTTAAGGAAAACATGCCAAGTTGATTATTTTTATTAATCCCATTGCTTCAACTTCACAAATCAAAACTAGGAAGTTCCAAAAGCAGCAAACTGGCAAGAAAAACTGCAATGAAGTATTGATAATTGATCCTAAAACTCGTTTAGAATTGTACTTTATTTTTTGATTGAGCATTCACCCATAGTTTCTTTTTTGAAGGAAGAAATTCATTTGATATGTGAGAAATAGAATGCTGATTTAGTCTATTACTCTAACCGATAAGTAAATACAGTAGTCACTACCATTGTGATATCCAATGAGTGGTCTCCTAAATAGATGATGTTAGTTCCACTTGTTTTATATGTAGTGGTTAAGGAATTGTAAGGCAATAAACATGCCATCTCCAAAGAGGTGCTTTTGGTTTATCCATTTTGCAGTTAAATATCTATCGGTTTTTTGAAGAGAGGGCTAGTGTTTTTTAACACAATGTAGATGAAAACATCAAAATGTCATTAGCTAAAAGTTTTTGCAGAGAAGCCTAATGTTTTTGCATACCATGTATATGGCCAAGTCAAAAATCCTGCCAAGTTTTGCATTGGATCTTTATCAGAGGAATGAGTTACTTTTGGTACAGGCAAGGAAAATGGCATCAACTGATAGTGGTAACTTTTACATGTAGTGTTTGCATCACAGATATGCATATCAAACTCCACAAGATTCATGCTACCATAGGGCCAACACCTGTTAATCAATCTACTCTGACTATTTAGGTTAGATTTTGTAGTTGTTCAATGAAAGTTGTTGCAAATATGAACAACATGAGCAGTTGAGACTGTATAAATTATAGAGTTATCTTGATATCTTGTCATAGAAATGGGAGATGAAAGGAAATACTCCTTTATCCTTAAAAAAATGCATAAACACACATCAAGGATCACAAACTATGATGGTAGCTTGGAGTAGTAACCTGGATGAATGCAAAAAACATGATGTGTGTGATTCAGCTATGAGCCTCACCAGCTCAATTTAAAAAAAAGGCTTGGATACATGTTGCTTGGAATCATACTTGTGACTATGGTATGTATGTACTACTAGGTATATTTATGTATTTGATAGTTGTAGAAGTAGAAAAGTAGAGGGAGGATGAATTGTTGGTTGTTGTGGTCATGACAGAAATTTATGGCTTGATGTAGGTGGCCACATATGACATCTTTTTATGGGATTTATATTAACTTGGTAACTTTGATTCCTTGCAATGTGACTGAGCATTTTGGTGTGATATGGAGGATTGAAACTTTAATTATTCATATTTTCTCATATAATGAATCATGAGATGATTACATACACAAGAAATGATCTCAAACATCCAATAAGATGCAATAATTATGTGTCCTTGAAAGAAGAGATGAGAATGTTGTAATGCAGGGGTCAAAAGTTTGAAGCTCTTCAGTACTAACATGGAAAAACTATATTGATTGGCTATAGGTAGTGCAGGTGGAATTGGATTGCATTCCGATTGAAGAAGAGTCAGCCAAGCATTCTCCTACTATTAATATTAGCATAACATACCGCTTCAAAGCAATTTAGAGATTGATGCTCACGTTCTATGCACCTTATATAGACTTATATTCATGAGTTGTTAGTGCTTTATTCTGCATATCTATTTCAACTTCTAAAGCATTGAGCATTGTAGTCTAGGTCATTGACATATTAGAAACAATAATGTAACTGTAAAGAAAAGAAATGGACACAACATGAAATAAACCATTTCATGCTCAAAACCTTACACAAAAATGAAGGAGTCTAAAGATAAATTTGGAAAGCACAAGAAGCTAGGGCTTATCATTGATTTTATGGTTGATAAATATGTTTGAAGTCCATATTTTGTTGATTACTATGATCTAATCCCAAACTGATTGCATCTAGCCCCCTCAACGTCTTACGATCAACATGATAAAACCTCTTATCTTTGGATGATGAGTTACAATGCAGTTCCACACGGTAGCTGCCAGAAACTACATGATGACAAGGCATTTACATAAAGAGATGACCAAGACTTGAACACTAGTGGAGGCTTTGTTTTGGTTCCCTACGCTCCCCGTGCTTTTGGGCTACCTCGTCCGGGCGTAGTCCCTTAAGAGCCCTGAGACCAAAACACGCTATATCTTCGACGGGTGATTTCTTGGACTCCGTGGCACCTAGAGACATCTCATCAAATCCAAAACCTCCATGTCGGGCCCTCTATGAAATCCTCTCATGGTTTTATCCATCTCCATTCGGTTCTCTCACTGTCCTATTGTTTGCAAACGCGTGAAATAGTGTAGTCTAAGTCAGTGTAAGGTTGTCAGACACTATATTTTACAAATGGTAGCTCATGGGACTAAACCATCTAGGCCAACACATCTAAATGGCCTGGTGAACACTAATGGAGGCTTTGTTTTGGTTCCCTACGCTCCCGTGCTTTCGGATACCTCGTTTGGGTGTAGTCTCTTAAGAGCCCTGAGACCAAAACACGTTATATCTTCAACATGTGATTTCTCGAACTTCGTGGCACCTAGAGATGTCTCGTTAGATCCAAAACCTCCATGTCAAATCCCTCTACAAAATCCTCTTGTGGTTTTTTCCATCTCCATTTGGTTCTCTTGTTGTCCTATTGTTTGTAAACGCGTGAAATAGTGTAGTCTGAGTTAGTGTAAGGTTGCTAGATGTAATACTTTGCAAATGGAAGCTCTTGGCATTGAAAACCAACTACACCAACACATTGGGGTGGCCAGGTAAATGCTACGGGAGGATTTTTTTGGTTCCCTACACTCCCCATGCTTTCAGGCTACCTCGTCAGGCGTAGTCCCTTAAGAGCCCTGAGACCAAAACACGTTATATCTTTGACGGGTGATTTCTTGGACTCTGTGGCACCTAGAGATGTCTCGTCAGATCCAAAACCTCCACGTCATCAGCCCTCTACAAAATCCTATTGTGGTTTTATCCATATCCATTTGGTTATCTCGTTGTCCTATTATTTGCAAACGTGTAAATAGTGTAGTCTGAGTCAGTGTAAGGTTGCTAGACACTATATTTTGCAAACGGTAGCTCGTGGGACCGAACCATCTGGGCCAAAACACGTCTAGATTTCATGGTGAATGCTAGTGGAGGATTTTTTTGGTTCCCTACGCTCCACATGCTTTTAGTCGGGCTACATCATCTCGGGCATAGTCCCTTAAGAGCCTTGAGACCAAAACACACTATATCTTCGACGGGTGATTTCTCGGACTCCGTGGCACCTAGAGATGTCTCGTCAGATCTAAAACCTCCATGTCAAATCCTCTACAAAATCCTCTCATAGTTTTTCCATCTCCATTTGGTTCTCTCATTGTCCTATTGTTTGCAAACACGTGAAATAGTGTAGTCTGAGTCAATGTAAGGCTCTTCCAGATGCAATACTTTGCAAACAAAAGCTCTTGGCACCAAACCAACTACACCAACACATTGGGGTGGCTAGGTAAATGCTAGGGAGGATTTTTTTGGTTCCCTACACTCCCCATGCTTTCGGGCTACCTCGTCCGGGCGTAGTCCCTTAAGAGCCTTGAGACCAAAACACGTTATATCTTCGACGAGTGATTTCTTAGACTCCGTGGCACCTAGAGACATCTTGTCTGATCCAAAATCTCCATGTCAAGGCCCTCTAAAAATTAAATATCTATTTAATAGATATCCATTTGGTTCTCTCGTTGTCCTATTGTTTGCAAACGTGTGAAATAGTGTAGTCTTAAGTCAGTGTAAGGCTGTCCAAACGCTATATTTTTGCAAACGGTAGCTCATGGGACCGAACCATATGGGACCAACACATCCTAGATTTCCCAATGAACACTAGTGGAGGATTTTTTTGGTTCCCTATGCTCCCCATGCTTTCGGGCTACCTCGTCTCGGGTGTAGTCCCTTAAGAGCCCTAAGACCAAAACACGCTATATCTTTGACGGGTGATTTCTCGACTCGTGGGTACCTAGAGATGTCTCATCAAATCTGAAACCTCCATGTCAAATCCCCTCTACGAAATCCTCTCATGGTTTTTCCATCTCCATTTGGTTCTCTCGTTGTCCTATTGTTTGCAAATGTGTGAAATAGTGTAGTCTGAGTCAGTGTAAGGCTGCAGATGCAATACTTTGCAAATGGAAGCTCTTGGCACCGAACCAACTATGCCAACACATCGAGGTGGCTAGGTAAACATAGGGAGGATTTTTTTTTGTTCCCTACACTCCCCATGCTTTCGGGCTACCTCATCCAGGCGTAGTCCCTTAAGAGCCCGAGACCAAAACACATTATATCTTATAAGGTGATTTCTTGACTCGATTGCGGCACCTAGATACCATCTCCTCAAGTCGGGGACTCAAAACCTCCATGAT
The DNA here is from genome assembly GCA_018340775.1 of Taxus wallichiana var. yunnanensis. Classification (NCBI taxonomy): domain Eukaryota; kingdom Viridiplantae; phylum Streptophyta; class Pinopsida; order Cupressales; family Taxaceae; genus Taxus; species Taxus wallichiana. The sequence continues at coordinate 719,536,981 of CM031234.1, read as the reverse complement.
GGCCCTCTATTGTTTGCAAATCCTATCACGGATTTATCCATATCCATTCAAGCTCTCTTTGTCCTATTGTTTCAAATGGTAGCTCTAATCTAACCATCCGGGAACACATCCAGACTGCTTGGTGAATACTAGTGGAGGATTTTTTTGGTTCCCTATGCTCTTGTGCTTTCGAGGATGACCTCATCCGGGCATAGTCCCTTAAGAGCCATGTTAGACCAAAACACACTATATCTTCGACTTTCTTGGACTCCAAATGGACCTAGAAACTCCATGTCAAAACATCTTACACCTCCAAACGTGATCATACAAAAACAAACCATGTCGAATCCCTATATGAAATTATATCATAGTTTTATCCATATCCATTTGGTTCTCTCGATTGTCCTATTGTTTGCAACATGTGAAATAGTGTAGTTTGAGTCAGTGTAAGGGTGCTCACAGTGCTATATTTTGTAAACGGAAGCTCATGGGACCAAAACAACTACGGAAAACACATTTGGATTTCTTAGGTGAAATGGACTTAGGGAGGATTTTTTTGGTTCCCTACTCTCCCCATGCTTTTGGGCTACCTCATCCGGGCGTAGTCCCTTAAGAGCCCTGAGACCAAAACACGTTATATCTTCGATGGGTGATTTCTTGAACTTCGTGGCACCTAGAGACTCTGTCAAATCCAAAACCTCCACATCAAAGTTCCCTCCATATGAAATCCTATCATGGTTTTATCCATATCCATTTGGTTCTCTCATTGTCCTATTGTTTGTAAACGTGCGAAATAAATAGTCTGAGTTAGTGTAAAGGCTGAAGACTACATCATATTTTGCAAACATTAGCTCATGGGACCAAACCAAATCTAGGCCAACACATCTATTTTCTGGTGAATGCTAGTGGAGGAGGAGGTTTTTTGGTTCCTTACACTCCCCATGTCTTTCGGCTACCTCGTCTCGGGCGTAGTCCCTTAAGAGCCATGAGACCAAAACACGCTATATCTTCGATGGGTGATTTCTCGAACTTTGTGGCACCTAGAGACATCTCGTCGAGATCCAAACCTCCATGTTAAAAAATATACAAAATCTCATGGTTTTTTCCATATCCATTCCAAAATCTCTCATTTCCTATTTTTGCAAAACGCTCGAAATAGTGTAGTCTAGTTTCGAGTGTAAGGTTCGGGCCCATGCAATACTTTGCAAACGGAAGCTCTTGGCCCAAACCAACTATGCCAACAAGTCTTGACATGTGGCCAAGTAAAAACACTAGGGGAGGCTTTTTTTGGTTCCCTACACTCCCTATGCTTTCGGGCTACCTCATCCGGCGTAGTCCCTTAAGAGCCCTGAGACCAAAACACGCTATATCTTCGACGGGTGATTTCTTGACTCCATGGCACCTAGAGATGTCTCGTCAAATCTAAAACCTCCATGTCGGGGCCCTCTATAAAATACTATTGAGGTTTTATCCATATCCATTTGGTTCTCTCGTTGTCCTATTGTTTGCAAATGTGTGAAATAGTGTAGTTTGAGTCAGTGTAAGGTTGTTAGATGTTATATTTTGCAAATGGTAGCTCGTGGGACCGAACCATCTAATCCAACATGTCTAGATTTCTTGGTGAATGCTAGTGGAGGATTTGTTTTGGTTCCCTACACTCCCCATGCTTTTGGGCTACCTCATTTGGGCATAGTCTCTTAAGAGCCCTAAGACCAAAACACGTTATATCTTCGACGAGTGATTTCTGACTCATGGCACCTAGAGACGTATCTCATCGATCTGAAACCTCCATGTCAAATCCCTCTATGAAATCCTCTCATGTTTTTTTCCATCTCCATTTGGTTCTCTCATTGTCCTATTGTTTGTAAATGCATGAAATAGTGTTGAAATAGTGTAGTCTTGAGATACGTGTAAGACTACCCCGGGGTCAAAATACTTTGCAAACAGAAGCTCTTGGCACCAAACCAACTATGCCAACACATCGAGGTGGCTAGGTAAATGCTAGGGGAGGATTTTTTTGGTTCCCTACACTCCCCATGCTTTTGGGCTACCTCGTCCAGGGCATAGTCCCTTAAGAGCCCTGAGACCAAAACACGCTATATCTTTGACGGTGATTTCTTGGACTCCGTGGCACCTAGAGACATCTCGTCATATCCAAAACCTCCATGTCAGGCCTCCCTCTAAAAAATCCTATCATGGTTTTATCCATATCCATTTGGTTCTCTCGTTGTCCTATTGTTTACAAACATGTGAAATAGTGTAGTTTGAGTCGGTAAAGGCTATCGGACGCTATATTTTACAAACAGGCTCATGGACCTCAAGAATTTTCAACTAGGCCAACACATCTAGATTGCCTAGGAATGATAGTGGAGGCTTTGTTTTGGTTCCCTACACTCCCCATGCTTTCGGGCTACCTCGTCTCGGGTTGCACCCTTAAGAGCCTGAGACCAAAACACGTTATATCTTCGATGGGTGATTTCTCGGACTCAAGTGGAACCTAGAGACGTTTCATCAAATCCAAAACCTCCATGTTAAAACCTTCTATAAAATTCTCACCTTTTTGTTCCATCTCCATTCGATTTTCGTTGTCTCTATTTTTGCAACACGCGTTAGTGTAGTATGAGTCTTTAAGGTTGTTCATTCACAATCTTTGCAAACGGAAGCTCTAGAACTCAACTAACCCTTGATTTGGCTTTGAATGTAAATGCTAGGGGAGGATTTTTTTTTGTTCCCTACACTCCCCATGCTTTTAGGCTACCTCGTCCGGGCGTAGTCCCTTAAGAGCCCTGAGACCAAAACACGTTATATCTTCAACGAGTGATTTCTTGACTCCGTGGCACCTAGAGATGTCTCGTTAGATCCAAAACCTCCATGTCAGGGCCCTCTATGAAATCCTATTGCATGGTTTTATCCATATCCATTTGGTTCTCTCATTGTCATATTGTTTGCAAATGTGAAATAGTGTAGTATGAGTCAGTGTAAGGTTGTCGACGCTATATTTTGCAAAATGGTAGCTCATGGGACCAAACCGTCTGAGGCCAACATGTCTAGATTTCTAGTGAATGCTAGTGGAGGATTTTTTTGGTTCCCTATGCTCCCATGCTTTCGGGCTACCTCATTCGTTCATGCGTAGTCTCTTAAGAGCCCTGAGACCAAAACATGTTATATCTTCGACAGTGATTTCTCAGACTCCATGGCACCTAGAGACATCTCGTCAGATCCAAAACCTCCATGTCAAAGCCCTCTACAAAATCCTCTCATGGTTTTTTCCATCTCCATTCGGTTCTCTCGTTGTCCTATTGTTTGCAAACACACAAAATAGTGTAGTCTGAGTCAGTGTAAGGATGCCAGACGCAATACTTTGCAAACAAGCTCTTGGCACCCAAACCAACTACGCCAACACATCAAGGTGGCTAGGTAAACACTAGGGGAGGCTTTTTTTGGTTCCCTACACTCCCCATGCTTTCGGGCTACCTTATCCGGGCGTAGTCCCTTAAGAGCCCTGAATGACTAGATTGGCTTAAGAATGAATTTGATAGGGAATGTCTAAGAACACACGGGAGTTATCAATCACCTAGTAAATATTTCTTGTTTAGTTTTGAATGGGATTCAGGTTGGCCTATGACTTAGTGACCTTCCATTCATTGATAATTTATGCTATGATAAACCCATGGATGCTTTCAAAAGCACCTTCAAAAGGATAGGGGTAGTCATCAAGCCTAGTGAAGGGTGTGATGTGATTTCCAAATAACTTGAAATGCCTACAAATTTAAAGGTAATAACATGAATTGGATAGGATTAGACAATCAAGAATCATTGAGTGTTCGAATCAAAATGTCATTGCATCTGGAGACATTCTCAAGCATTGGAGTAATGTATAGAAGACTCTTAGGTGTTTTAACAGGGGAGAAGACTAAGAAGCATAAAAGAATGTAGTAAGTGCATGATAAGATAGGAACCAATACAAAGAGACCATGAGCAAGAAGAAGCAAGTAAGGTAAATACACATATACACATTGATAAATTGAATGAATAATTACTCAGATTAGGTAACTCTTTATATACATACATTATATAAATATTGATTTCCAAATTTTGATGCATATTATACATTGAAAATGCTAGTACATGTACATCACCAATAAATGAAAAAATAATCCATAATGTCTTAAATATTGTCAAGTGCACATCATATTAGTTTCATGCAAAAATAATCTCAAAAATGTAAGGTCTCATACAAAAATATCAAGTTCCAAATAGTATTTTAATGTGCATAATAAATATAAAAATGCCCAAATAGGTCATATACCATCAAGTTCAAATGCCATATAGGCGTACATATACAATGCCATGCACATAGGCATACAAAAAAATGTCATGTAAGACATATATATTTCCTAATCATCAAAATCTATCCCTCTCTTGGCCTTGCTCAAGAAGGCCCTCCCTTAGACAAAGATGGAGATCTATGAGATGACTTTGGATCATCCGAGCCCATGCTATGAGTCCTCTTCCACTGAATACTCACCTATAGATGAGCCTATAAATGCAAACAATGTTTTTTGTCAAAACTTAATTTATATATGTTTTCAACATGTATTTAAGACCATGCTAGAATGAAAGTATTTACATAAATACACAAACTTACCGCAAGTTGTCGATCACGCCAAATTTGCATCTCACGCTCAGATGAGTCATCGGGAGCTCCTGGAGTACGAACGAGGGTACGAAAGACGACGAGATGGAGGAGTCCGTGCCCTCAAAGTCAAAATGGAGGGGGTTAAAGTTCCCTACATACACATAAGATCAGAAAATCTAACATTAGAATTAGCGAAAATAGAACTAAGTACATGTATGTACATAATGACAATATTTTAACTAATTTTATCAATATAGAACTATTTTTTTACCCCACCACGCCTGTGAATCAAATGAATAGGGTTGCTACCTATTACAAGTAACTCCTGCATATACACAATGAAGGACATTATTAACATAATTTAATAATTCTACAATGAAAGACATTACTAACATGTAATTTAACATAATATGAATTACACGAGAAATTTAACAAAATTTACATGTTGTTTGAATACCTCAGTGAGTTGCTGCACAGATGAAATCGCGGCGAAACACCTTTCTCTACTTGTCGCAAAGATGGTGGGGTGTCTAGTGAAGTCAACATCTTTATCAAACATGTATCACGTGAGTTAGATGGACATACAAGAACATACATATATTTGACTTCAAAACTTATATATATATATATATATATATATATATATATATATATATATATATATATATATATATTCTATAATTAACATTCTAAATTACCTCTGTGAATGTATGTGTACGCATGGTGCTCACCGCCTGTGGTCGAGATGAAGATGTGCCTCCCATGCATTGTAATATCAATGCATGTACATGTACAAATATAATTATTTCAAAAATTTAACATATATAAGTAAATCAAGTACTCCAAAATTTTTGTAACACACATAATAAAACATAACAAATACCTATGAAGGTGACGTCGATGACTGTAATCCAAATGTCTCACTCAAAAGGACATCTGACATAGTGACATTATCATGTGCACCCCTAGCACCAACTCCACCAAAATCAGTACGCATGAAAGTATCGTCCTCCTCGGGCCCCAAACATATGCTACCACATGACAAGAAAGATGTGGCCTCATGCTAGTACTCCATGAGGGAATACTCTATGTACCTCCATGAGCATCGGCTCAAGAAATCTCCCTCATATGTCAAACAAGGGTCACAAAATCCCCAAAGCGCGTGGAGTGTATCAATATCTACCGCCCTTCACTGCTTGAGGGATAATCTTAGGTGAGGGGGATTTTGTGGGGAATCTACCCTGCTGAATAGGTGCACATTGTGCACCTATCGATCCTGTGTAGATCCTTTTCCTCGGCCCTAGAAATCTCAAAAATCAAAATAATTTGGGATCTCATTGAGGATAAACTCGTAATAGAGTTTCCTCTAAATTATAGTGGCACCTCATTGTTATTACAAGGTGGAAAATCAAACACCATCCACCATCGGTCCCAAAAATTATTTTAATCAAATTATTATTGCACCAATGGATGGGAAATCATTTACATGACAACAAAACAGAAAATTAGTGTGGGGGTCCATGAATAAGGCGCATATGAGGTATTTTGTAATTTATTTTTTCTTTACATCCACATATGACAATTTGTTGGAATAATAAACCCTATAACCCTCTCTGTAAGTTTTCCAACAATCAATTTTCCCGTTGCCACGCATCAACTTGAGCAAGTAATGCCTCCAATGTGTTTGCAAGAGAGGTGCGGTGGGGGTTTGTAGATTGTGAATCCCTCATTCTTTTGATTAAATCCTCAATTTCAATTTTGTTTTCAACTATGTGGGTTGCTAAATCTTCTTGACTACCCGAGGGATGTTGAGAAATTGTGGGAGTGTTGGGAGGGATGACAGGAATAATCAGGGTTTGGTTGTGGTTGATTCCCTCGACCTCCAACTGTAACAATAAAAAAATGTATTCAATTCAAATTTTAATCTATAATTATCATATTTCAATGCAATTTTGAGAAAATAATTGTGCTTACCTCTTCTCTGTGGCGCCATCATCGATTCAAATCTTCCGGCGATCTAGAAATGATCCTTTGAGCTTGAGATCTAGCTGAATGAAAAAATGCGAGGGCACGGTTAAGCTCTAAAACTCACATTTGAGGGAGATAAAATGATAGAGGCTCGGGCCTCTTTTTATTTATAGCAGACATAATGCGTACGCGTTATAATGCATACACATTATGATTTGGGAAATCCCAAACCTAAGATATATATATATATATATATATATATATACTTCCAAAATATTAGACATGGGTATACATATTTTCTTTTGAGTTGTGCGCTCAAATTATTCATCACACATGCCTCAAAATATGGGATAAACATCAAAGGTTTATTCTACATTTATAACATGCAAAGACATTTTTATGTGCAAAGAGTTATGCATAGGTAGACAAAAATGATTCAGAATCGACTCGAACACAAACATTCAACAAAACATACATAGGGTCATAAACATAAAGATTTTTCAAGACCGTATGGATGATTCTCGACCTTCTTATAAATCTTTTTCCATGGGGTATTTTTTTCCATATTTTTGAACATTTTTAGATTTTTCACCATTAGCACATGATTTTCTTATGGTTTTAGATTTATATTGACTCGGTTTGACATAAATTCAAGGGGAAAAAGTTATTTCATTCTCTCTTTCTCCACGGTACTTAGTTATAGTTTCATATTTTGGTACATTGGGGTATGCATATCTATCTCTAGTCATATTTAAACATGCATCAATTCTACTCACTGGAAGAGTTGTGAACACTTACTATTTTTTCTACCTGTTTGTCCTAGTTAAAAAAATTGGGCTCATATCTATCTACAACGGTATGGTTCATGGTGTTATGAAAGGTATAGAAGAAACTAAATTTTCATAGGTAGTCCTTCCCATCCTCTTACACTTGAATGGAAGATATCATAGTTACTAAATAAATTAGATACAAGATCTTCTTCTTTTGTGGGGTGCTTCGGATCTTCATTTTTTAGTTCTTCTCTTTGGAAATTGTGTGTTGGGTTTGTACACTTATTGCATTCAAATATTCCTAGCACAATTGGGGAATAATCACCCTTAATTCTCCATTGTAATTAAACAAATACATGGTTAACTAAAATATGAATTATAGATAGTTAATTTAACAAATACAACAATGAAATAATTGATATAAAGTGAAGTATAAATGATAACTAATTTTATTTATATTTTAAAGAAAATGAAATAATTGAAATAGGAGGGAAAAGGTACTAACCTGAAATGAATTTACCTCATTGTGATCTAAAGTTGAATGGGTTGATGAGCGGATGGAGCAGAATGACACAACACACCTCAAAAAATTATAGTAGGAGCATAGTTGAATGGAATGGGGTGCCTAGAAAAGGATTAGGGTGCTGTGGGGGCCATAACCTATAGTATGGGCGCTTGGTCTGCAAAAAAACTCGTAACATGAGTGTGGAAGGGTCACTAGATCTTTGCAATGAATCATATTTTTCATGTGGATGTCACACTAGCTTCACCGATGACATTATAAAACCGCAATGAAGAATCACTGCAAAACCCCATATAAAGCAATAAATCCATAAAAAGAAAGATGCATATGGAGGGGTCAAACTGTCTTTAAACAAACACAATGGTGGACTTACAACTAAACACTACACTATATCTCAGACCCAATGTAGTTCTATGTGATTTTTGTGTGCAATGATGTGCCTAGGGTTCCCTAGTGCTAATGACGTAGAGATAGCGGTCAATAGCTAGATAGAATGCAAAATGGTGGATGGAATAGAATAGTTTTTCATTTCTTATGTAGTGTGTGTGATGCAAATAGTTCCCAAATGCACTCCATTTCCTTAGTAGATAGTTATCCCTTAGTAGAAATAGTTTCACCCATAAGATAGTATGTTGTGTTTATATAGGGATCTCTTGCTTAAATTTCATCATTAATTACCCAACATGTCGACTAGCACCTAGGGAATGGGAGGGAAAATTATAAAGACTAGCCTCAAAACTCTAAATAAGACCCAAATGAAATCAAGACCAGGAAGCCTAAAAATAAGGATCGGGGCACCCATGGGAGCCCTAATCCTTCCCTATGTGCCCTACGCAAAGACTAGAGATGACAACTAAGTAATTAACAATTGAGACTCCCGAGAGATGACCAGGACTTTGTAAATAATCGATAATTGTGCAAGACACTCAATGATGATGGTGACTAAACTGATGATAGGAATAGGGGATGAGCCATTAGTGAATACTTTTATTACATGAGATCCATATATAAAACAACATACGTGGCAATATAAATGTAATTGTAAGTGCGTGATTTTATGATTACATCTCCCCTACTTTATGTTGATGAGTGGAAAGCTTGGTAACATAAAGTAGATAGAGATGTGTACCTAAGAGAAATCCGGAGAAGCCCATGTTGTAGTAGAATACACATATGTGGTAGTAAAATCATGTTGAATGAATTATGTAGCATGTTGAACCATGGATTAGCATGTTGACCCATGTAATGTAGTGAGAAATGCAATGTCATGATGAAGTGTACTAAATGCGAGTGATGATTGTAATGTTAGATGATTGATGATTTTGAATGTTGTGTGATGATGAAAATATGGGGTAGGGAGTGATTAGCTCCCAACTTGATAGCATGTATACGAAAAATCGACCAGAGGATTTGGGTGTCATGTCACCAGAGGAAGAGTTTAGGAAGAAAGGTGTATTATTCTCTAACCTGTAACTACATTGTCAAGTTCTAGCCACTGTAGATAGACTCAAATCAAACATTTGTGGTTTTTGGATCCAAATAATTTTATTCAAATAGTTTACCCATATAGGAGTGGCATAGGAAAGAAACTCTTGCCCCCACTCCATGGTTGTCATCTTAATGTGATGGCTTTCAAGTTAGGTCATCTAGAAGAAAACATGAAATGTATGATGGATTCCATGTTAGGTCATATGGGAAAGTAACGCATGTAACTACCAAGTTAGGTCATCTAGGAGGAAAATTATGTTATATTCTATTGATTAACTGATATGACTTCAGTTGTTAGATATTTGAATGCATTGATGGGTTAATTGATTACTCGTAGAGAGATTTTACACTATTTTCCCCCAGGTTGGGTCAATCCGGGGAATCGATAAAACTTGGTGAATGATCTCATGGAAATATTTTAATTCTTGTTTCCCCCAGGTTAGGTCATTAGGGGGAAGTGATGAAATGTCACATAGAGGAGTTGTATGTTTGTTGCCCTCAGGTTAGATTGTTTGGGGGAGTCGATGGTGAAATGTTATGTAGTGTATTGATAAATGTTTGAAAATGACGAATTGATAGTGTTTCTTTGAAAACATGGTGATATAAGGGTAATTGTAAGATGAAAACAATTATATGCACCCCTTTTGGTGAAAGGGGAAGTAATGATAAGAATGAATGTTGAGCCGAAAGTAAACATGAAATAGGTAGAATGTGATAGAAATCATCAAAATGGGTATATAATGGATAAAATACAATGTCAAGGAGAGATGTAACACATATGTCACGTGTATGATATGATAGTAGGTGGAATTCTAACAATAATTCCTTAAATGGTGTGTAAATCAAAGTAAAAATGCTCAAGATATGACAAAAATCATGTAGCGTGCATTAGTTGCAAGAATAAGTGTGAAATAATGACCATAGTAAAGTGGGTGATAAAAGTAACTATAAATAGTAAGGTGAAAAAGTGATTAGTCACATCATTTATCTTTTACCAAAGTGAGATTGAGCTTTGAGTGTGGAAAGATGCCGCAAGTCGAGCATCAAGACTTAGCCAATTTGAGATGGTGATGACCGTCGCAGAAGATCACATATGACAACAAAGTTGGTAAGTGTGTTATTTTTCAAAAAATGTATTGTGCATTAGTCAATTGTATTGAAATTTTGAAAAATTGTGGTTTTATTTTTCTCGGTGTTTTAGACCTAGACAAGAGTGGTGAGGGTGCTAGTGACCCATGGGATAGGAGTTCCCAGCACATGAGCACTAATGTCCTACTCCTGGCACCCTAGTCCTACATCTAGGCGCCTTGGTCTAGAAAGTGTGCATTTGGTCTAGAATGATGTAAATGTGATTTTGTATGTTTAATAATGTTATAAACAAATGTGTTTGGATTCGTATAGTGTTATAAAGTTGTGTTTTTGTCATTTTTTGTGTGCAGAGAGACATTCACTCGAGGGAGTTCTACGAGAGTCATCACTTGAGTAATTTACTTGGGTTGAGATTGTCAAATGACAAGTTGGATGTTATGGATTGTATCAGCTGTGGCACATAGCACGTATGGGGATGTACCCATAATATGCCTATGTTAACTACACTATGTGAGAGGTGGTGTGCAGATACTTGTATGTTTTGGTTTCCTACTGGTGAGATGACAGTTACATTGGAGGATGTGTATCACATATTGTGATTGTTAGTTATTGGGGAGAGAGTACAGGTTATGCCATTGGAGGATATGGAGAGATAGATGCAAGCTGCTAGATGGTATTTTGTGGGGACTCGAGTACCTACCGAGGCCCATATTAGTTTGGATGCCATTTTGAGGTTTGGAGTTCCATGCTTGTGGAATTTAATTTCCATGGTTATTTCTTCATCTATTACAGTAGAGGGGGGTGAGAATCTTGTATAAGATGCACAAGATACATCACCACATAGAGGAGGAGAGAGTACCGGATATGTGTGGGCACAAAGTGTGTGTTGGACCACTGGTATAAAGACCTATACTGATTTAATCATGATGAGCATGGAGGTGGGATAGGAGCTACTACACTATTGCATGTATGGGCGCATGAGCACATAGTAATTTTGAGGCTAGTTGGAGGTTCACGAGCAAAGTGGGCTAGGCAAAATATATTTGTGAGGAGGTGGATTAATGTGTATAGGTAAAGATGGACACTAATACTTATAGGGCATTGATAGATAGGATGGGGCTCAAGAAGTTTTATGGAGGCCATACCACGATTATAGAGGATGGCTAGAGGATGTTATAGAGTTGTGGTGTATACATAGGACTATGTGATTAGAGGATCAATTTCCAAGAGTGGCCGAGCTATTCCATGTGGAGAGAGTATCAAAAAGTTTCACATGGCTCAAAATGTTCCCCCAGATCCATATATATGGTTGAGATCTATTAGAGCACCTAGGAGGGCCGGAGCTAGACTAGGGCCCACATGAGAGCAGCTAGTACCTCTTGGGCTAGATGAGGTAGACATGGTGATAGATCCGTTGAGACACGGATGATTCAGGTGTATGAGGAGTACCATGCATAGTGGGTGACACATCGATGGTTATTCTTGTTTTTGTTGTTCATAGATGCAACAAGATTACCATAGGGAGGAGGAGGAGAGGGGGAAGCACATTCCCCGACAATGTGTGCAAATGGCTATAGTGGAGTGTGAGTATCTATATATATCTATGTTGTGTGCCCGGTGATTTGATTATGTAACAATGATGGTTATGTAACGTGTTGTTCTATTTGTTTTGTAGGGGATGCATATTGGTATTTGATAGTGGACACATCCATTTACACATTGACGTAAATTGTGCCCACTGATGTACTTATAGGTGGATGGATGCTAGAGCACGTTGATGCCATTACGGGTGAGCATGACCATTTATATGAGCATGTATCCATACCAGCAATGTCAAACATTGTGTTCTTGGGTGAGAGGGATGAGGCATGTGAGGTGACTAAAAAAAAATCCCAAGAGGCGGTGGGTGGTGGTCCCTTGGCATAGGATGTGTTTGCACAATTTATTTCTTTACTGAGTTTCTTTTACGGAGTAGTCTACGAAGAAGATGATATTATGGAGGTAGGTTGAGAGGTATCAAGGTCACGATTAGTGATGAATATTTAGTGGTGAGGCATCGAATTAGAGGGATCTCGTAGTACCCGAAACAATAGCGATGATGATATTTTATTTTTATTATTGTATATGATGTACAGGATTTTCCTCCCGGTGATGAAATTTTTTTAATGATGGTTGTATTTGATATATATATTGGAAGATTTTATTGATATATGATGAGTTTATTTCATTGTCTATTGATGTCGTAATACGATTGATGATGATGATGATTCAATGATAACTATTGAAATGCATATAATGTGTTGTATAGTGCTCATGTTTATGTATGTAGATGTGTACTTATGATGTTGGTATTTGAAAAAAATGTGTAATGTGAATGATGATATATAACGTAATTGATTTAATTTGTGATATTTGATGTTTGATGAGGTGAGTGATGTGTGTATTTGTTGAATGGAACTTGTAATGTGTAGTTGGTGTAATGATGATAATGAAATGGACGTAAAAAAAGATAATGTATGATTATCAAACTAATGTGTTTAGTGTAATGATGTGATGATGTAATGTGATCCTAATATACTAGTGTGATGAACATGGGGGGAAGAAGATTAGCAATTTCCCCTAGCTTATGGATGATTTGGTTCATTTAGTTAAGACCCCTAATTAGTCAAGAATGAACCGCATAAACCAAGAGTGCGTCATTGGGAAATGGTTGAGTCTGCTAGATGAAATGAAAAAGCACATTGTGAAAGGTTCTTAAAGAAAAACCCTCAACAGTCATGTAAGAACCGTAAGAAAATAATTACGTCATCAGGGGAGTAAGGTGATAGTAATTACCTATCGAGACCAAGGTGGAAAGAAGTGGTGGAAGCATGTGGCATGGAAGTAGTATGAGCATATGAACCAAATTGAATATCATATGGAGCAGCGGTGGGATGTACGAATGCAGAGGGTCGTGGAAGCCAATGTGAAGTAGTAGCATGATGTGGTGGATAAGATGGATGAAGTGGATGTAGTGAATGCAATGATGCAAAGTAATGTATGGACGCAAAGTGAGAACACACATGAGGACAAACTACTGTGGTGGATGACCGATGACCTAAGAACTATATGGATATGATGACTTAACTAGCGTAGAAACTTGTTGACGAGGTAGAGGAGAGATGGACCGCTCATGTGAGCGAGAGCCAAAGGAGATGATTCCCTTATCCTCTAATTGTTACAATCTATTGTGAAGGGAAAAGTAATCATTATCCCTATGGTCATTGATGTGATGATAATTACAATAAGGTTGATCATGCTGATGTTGCAATCGATGTTGTGGATGATGTTGGTTGGATGGTAAGCGAATGAGACACTTTTCAAGTAAGGTAAGTAACACATCATGAGGTATAACATGATGAGAGAAGTGCAATGGCTCATGTGACATAGATGGAGTGGAAGGAGAAGTATCCTATTATGGAGGATGAGAAGAATTACGCTTCTTTGATGGAGTAGGTTGAGCTTGCTTGCTAGAGCGAGATGGAGATTGTGTAGGATGCTCAACCGATGTCAATGGAGGAGAACTAGATGATACAACAATAGTAGAGGTGTGTGGAGGATCAATGATGTGTGTTGAAAGAAGATATTGTTCTAGGTCTATAACTTTATTGAAAAAGGATAATGAATGACTCACATGTATCATACTGTAATCTTTTCTTAAGTGCGGGAATCAAACCATGACAGAAAATGAATTGATTCTCTAAATCGATAGGTTAGAATACTATTTGAAGCATACAAGCATTTAAACCATAATATATAATCATTAATATATTCTAATGAGCCTTGGTGTAATGTAGGTAGGTGATCATAAGTAACTCTAGGGCCATTATTGATGATAAACCAACGAAGGAAAGCATCCTCCATGTCATAGTAAGTACTAATGGACCCAAATGGAAGATGAATGTACCATTGTAAAGCCTCATCAATAAGGTTGTGTCGAAAGGCCTTAAATAATAACCTATCATTAGAATATGGGTCTATAGCCATGCATTAATGTAGGATATGAGCACGAGGTCACTAGTACCATCAAAACATGTGAGTGTAGGCATGATAAAGTATTTAGGAAATCCAAAATTATGAATCTTCTTAGGGATAGGGTTACCATGTAATGATTTGTTATCAATAAAAGCATAGTAAGCCCTACTTTATAGAGTGAGAGACTAAACCTGAGATTGTAATTGACCTATGACATGCATGAGAGATATGATATCATGTGAAATCATAATAGAAGATGGAAATAATGTATTAAGCGGTTGTAACTTTCCATTGTGAGTGATAATAGGAATATCAAGAGAAGATAGAGGAGATTCCAATGCTAAAGACACACTAGGAGTGGGTGTCGAAGAAGCTATAGTATCCTTGGAAACATCCCTAAGAGGTGAAGTGACCAATGGAGACACATCTATAGGAGAAGATGAACTAATAGGTGTAGATGATGTGACAAGAGGAGATGAAATGGTAGGAGAAGAAGAATCAATAGATGGAGATGACTCATGCACTATGCTAGATGTAACCTCAGGAGAAGGTGGTGATGGAGATTCACACTCAATAGAATAAAAAGTAGAAGAATCATGGCTATCAACTGCTTCATCAGATAAAGACTCAAAGATGAGAATGTCACTAAGAATGTTATCAATGGGATCATCAACATAATATGAAGGTATATGAGAACTAGTATGTGAGGAATGATGAGAAGCAATATCAGAAGTAGAAGAATCATGAGATGGAACTATAGTAGTGGTTTGACTAAGAGAAGAATCAATATGCACATGTGAGTGATTTTCAATACCAAGCAAGTAATCGATAAGAGAATCATCTAAAATTTCCTTAGAAAGATCAAAAGGAGGATCACTAGTAGCCATATAACATGGTGTACAATGAGTGAAGGCTATCGATCCTCAACAATACTAATGCCAATGGGAGAATCTTCAAAATGAGTAGGCACATATTTTTGACCATATAAGAGTTATTGTTGAATATCATCTGACATAGTAGGATTATTATAGAGATATGTGAGCTTAGCGGTGACAATATCATCATAAATAGGGTTAACACTAAAATGAGACATGATGGGCAGAGAAGAAGATGAACTATCCTTAGCCATTAGGGTTTTAAGTGGATCCTAGGGAAAAATATTCTAAAGTATGGGTTCACCAAAATGATTAACTAAAATATGAATTATATATGTTAATATAAGTACAACAATGAAATAACTTATATAAATTGAAGTATAAATGATAACTTATTTTATTTGATATTTTAAATAAAATGAAATAATTGAAATAGGAGGGAAAATGTACTAACCTAAAATAGAATTACGTCATTGTGATATGAAGTTGAATGGGTTGATGAGTGCATGAAATAGAATGGCACAAAACACCTCATAATATTACAATAGGAGCATATTTGACTAGACTGGGGTGCCTGGAGAAGGTTTAGGGTGCATGTGAGAACCTTGGTTTGCAATACAGCACCCTAGTCTACATAATAACTCAAAACATGAGTCTAGAAGGGTTACTAGATATTCACAATGACTCATCTTTTTCATATGGATGTTGCATTAGCTTCACTGATGACATTGTAAAACTACAATGAAGAATCACCTGCAAAACCCCATACAAAGCATCAAACCCCTAAAAATAAAGATGCATATGAAGGGGTTGAATCGTCTTAGTGGCCACAATGGTGGACTTACAACTAAGTGTTGCACTACATCTCATACCCAATGTATTTCTATGTGATTTGTGTGTGCAATGATGTGCCTAGGGTGTCCTAACACCAATGACACAAAGATAATGAGAAATAGCTAGATAGAATGCAAAATGGTGGATGGAATATAATATAATTCCCTTTCCTATACAATGTGTGTGATGAAAATAGTTCCCAAATGTAGTCCCTTGCCTTAGTAGATAGCTATCCCTTAGTAGAAATAGTCCTCCCATAAGATAGTAAGTATGTTGTGTTTATATAGGGATATCTTGCTCAAATTTTGACACTAATGACCCGACATGCCGACTAGTACCTAGGGAATGGGAGGGAAAATTACAAAGACCGACCTCGAAACTCTAAATGAGACCCAAATGCAACTGGGACTAGGGCACCTAAAAATAAGGATTGGGATGCCCATGGGTGCCCTAATCCCTCCCTAGGCACCCTAGTCAAAGACTAGAGATGAAAACTAAGTAATTAACTATAGCTAAGACTCCCTAAGAGATGACCATAACTGTGTAAATAAATGATGACTATGCAAGACACTCAATGGCAATGACCGACTAAATTGACGATAAGACTAGGGGATGAACCATTAGTGAATACGTTTCTTACACGAGATCCATATATAAAACAACATACTTGGCGGTATAAATGTAATAGTCTGTGCATGATTTTGTGACTATAATATAGAAACTCCAATCCATAAGAATGGGAGCACATTCCTTCCACAAAATAAACAAGTGTATTCCTTCCATTGTTTGCATATCTTTTTACATTTCTTGTTACACATTTCTTTTTAGTACTTGATTTACATTTGAGTTAGATTTCAATTTCATATCTTTGGCATTTACTATAACATGTGTTACAAGTTTCATCTTGCAGCGTGTCAACACTAATACAATGGGACACCGCAAAATAAATTTACTTTGAGAAAAGACAAGTGTGTCTATATACTCATGCATATTTTCCTTTAAGCATATAATTTTCATTTTCATACTTAAAGGGGGGAATTTAGACACTGACATTATTGATCTCGACATTACACATTTGCATGGACAAATGCACTCTTCTCACTCTTGGTTAGCACACCCTAATAACACGTCATGTACTTGTTTATTTTTATACACCTCTTTTTTGATAGTTTCTAAAATATAATTGCACAAAATAAATCTATAAACATCCATGTTAAGGCCTATAAATTCAAAATGTATTTTTCTCTCTCTTGTCCAAAACCACCGAGACTTGGTCAAGTTATGAAAATCTACATACTCGACCCTATTAAATAGTTTTGGATTGACATTTTGTGCATTAATTATTTCAATTCCATCACCTTCATATAAAAACACACCCCTTTGGTCAAAATTTCATGTCATAAAACCCTTCAAAAGCATATATATGTAAGTAAATTATACCTCATTTAAATAACCTAACACTTTATTAAATCCCCATGCAAAATCTAGCACTAAAGGAACTCAAATATCCCTAAAGAACAAAATACCTCATTTACATCGATTAGGGTAGCACCCCTCCAATATTTTGAATTTTCCTTCTAATTTTAGGAGTCTTCATTTTCATCATACATGTAAACAAAGTGACCCTTCCCAAGGATTTGAGCAATTGTGAAACTCAAAAGGCATTGCAAAACACGATTGTCAAATTCTAATTGCACTACACTAGATATCACATGCTAGGAGAACACCATGTGGTTTGAGGCCTCTTCGGAGAGGTGCATACATAAAAATTGAATAGGGGTGCCCACAATTAGACTAAATTTGTTTTGCAGGAACTCCTTACACTACAAGGATTTGAGAGTTTAAGAAGAGTTTACAAAGTCATTCTAAAAGTGATCAAAGAATACCTAAAGATAACGAAACATATTTCTAAGAAGGTGAAGCACTCATGAATCTTCAAACCCAGATTCCAAGTAGTTCCAAGACCATATAGAAGGCTCAAAACCATACATACGTTATTGAATGATTTGTATGGTTTTGACCAAGATCAATTTTAGGTCACGGTTTCATAGAAAAAGCATTTATAATTCCAAATCTTCCAATTCCCGCACTCAAACCACCTTAATCCTCCAAACCCATATAATATCAGCTAAGTGCAATATCTCCCTTATGTTTTGACATTTTCTAAGTACCTAGTCACATTGAAAATTATTATTATGGTTTATACAATTAATGTTGAAAGTTAATTACGTCTAATAATCACATGTAACCTTATTCATCCTTTTTATGTATGGTAAATAAAAACATTCCTAAAATAAAAAAGGGTGAAAAATAATAGGAATGGTTGACATGATATTATATATTAGTCAACCATTTAAAGTTAAATCACCCAGACTCCTTGAAATTCTTAAGTAAACAACCAAAAAATTGTAGAAGTGTTTGTTTATTTTCTTGTCATTGATAGTATTTTTGTATGGTAATAGATTCAATGGTTGAAAATGTAACTAATAAGTAAATAGGGGAATAGTAATGACAGGGGTTCAAGCTCAAATATTTGCATAAATAAAACTCAATTGCATTATTTAACCTAACTATCTAAATGTGTATTCTTCAATCCCAATATACAAGTAAAGGATATAAGAAGATTCTAGTCATATGCCACATAGGAATGCAAGAAGAGGAGAAAGAAGGTAATGCTAGTTCATTGGAGGGAAAAAATAGAGGGAGAAAACAAGAAATAAAAAAATTGCATAGGTCCATTGTATTAGTGAGAATATAGAATTTGTGGAATTTTTTAAAACACAAATTATGGGTTATGTTATTTAGTTATATTATTTTTCGTCATCTAGGGTTTTTCTCGAACCCACCATTCCAAGAGGAAGATGCAAATCTATTAAAATGAATAGTTTAAAAAGATAAAGGTACAATAAAAATTAAACTCCCAAATAACAAACACCCACATTAAATCATTTCAATTCCATGTAAAATATCATGGATAGTTTGTATTCCCTCAAAAGATTATTCTTGAAGCTTCCATAATAGGTGTAAAGAAAAACAACCTTCAATATGGAGGAGAAAAATGATTCTATTAAATACTTAGTACCAAAATTGTTCCTATATTCAGCCACTCAAATCCCTATTGCACTCATCTAATTTCTTTTTCTTGAAATTTGAAGAACACAAGTACGGGTGCACAATTACAAAACTTGGCCTAGTTTTTGTTGTGTCCACTTCTCCACATCTAAGTATCCAAGAAATTTTATAGTATATTCTATAATAGGAATGAAATATAAATCTTAATTTAGTATTTTTTGTATTATCCATGTTCTCTACTAGCTCTTTTACCCAATATTATCACTTTTCTCTTCACCCATTTCCCACCTACACACATAAATTTTATGTTTGAAAAAAATCTTGGTGTTTAATTTTTGACCCCTCCTGCGAACCAATTAAAATTATACCAAATATTAATAAGTAAAAGTATACGAGATGAATTAATACATCTCTCAAAACACCCCGCTCTAGTAGTAATATACACATACACATATACATACACACACATACATAAACATATCTAAATTTACATATAAACATATATACATATATATAATCGGCTATTCAAAATAAATTATACATGTCTCATATAATTTCCTGTGAATAAGACCTACACATGCATGGTAATTATGGTGAAACTATGGTACAAAATAGGATAGAATATATCTTGTATGGAGATTATAAGTAGAAATACACAAAATTGTATAAAATTTAGGCTAGTCAACCAATCAATTTTTTCATATAATTAGCCATTTTCAAGAGGAAAAAAGATATTTGTATCCAAATGAAAAATTTATGTGATTTAGTGACTAATTTTACCCTTAATGTGTAATAGGAGTCCTAAGAAGAGACTTATAAGGAATACACACGATACGGATAACATGTGTAAGCACTAGAGGCTTAGGTGTGGAAAATGTCACTTTGTAACTAAAGTGATTAGGTAATGGAGCATCATATGAGATAACCTTGACCATAAAAAAATTTCTCACTATAGAAACACTTGTCACATTAGTGAAATCTAGATGGTATAGCCTTAAGATTACGTATCTAAGGGAAACCTAGACATAAATAACATTTTCCAAGGGAAACAAGGACTGAAAAATGGATAACAATGGTAGAAAATCCAACCATAATAGGTATAACAATATACCCTAAATAGGTATTAGTATCATATGTCATATTCTTCTTAGTATACATGAGAGGAAAAATAAACTTGAATGTGCATATATTACATCTAACATGACTTTCAATCAAAACATTGTGAATATGACATTGGTCATCAAAATATTGAACAAAAAGTGTATCAAATTCAAGCTCATGAACATTTGAGTCATCAAATGTAATAACATGCCTATAATAAAACATAGTTTAATAGTATTAAAATAGAATTTAGTGGGTGATCATAGGAATGAGGAGGAAGTTGAGCTTGATAAGTATCGTACACTTCCAAATTAGATATGCTAGTATTGTGATTAGTAATTAGGTCATCAAAAACTAAGTTTGAAATTTTCATTAGTAGGCTTGGTTTTCTCAAGAGGCATGTCACACTCAATATAATTTTCATCAATAAAGTTTAATACATTAAATTATAGGATAGCCAACACATCTATGATAATCATAATAGGCATTATCATAAAAATGTTTACCATGAGGCTTATTTGTACAACCTCTAGAATCATAGGAAGATATAAGGTTTCACTCTAGAAAATTTTAAAGGAATACTTTGGTTAAAGAAGGCTAACATGTGAATTTCCTTTGAGGAACATCTTATAACTGAGGTTTGGTGGATTGAGATATAAAATTAATAATAGCTTTAACATTGGCATTCTTATCCTTATGCTTGAGTATAAGATTAGGTTTTTATTTAAAATTAGCATTATATGTAGTGGGATTATTAACAACATACTTGAGATTTTTCATTTCAAATAGCTTAGCTTTATGCTCTTTCAATGTGTGACGTAAGTGACAAAATGACCGAAAATTTATAAAAAAATTGATCCTTATAATGGAGAAACAAGGTTTTAAGTAAATAGATCTTAAAGCTCATTTTTAGATAGGATATTGTTCATTTTAGTAAACATAGTATTGTAATGCATAACATAGTCCCTAATGATCTCATTAGATCCTTGCACATCTTATACATTTGAGCATAAGATACCTTTTCTCCAATATTGATTGAAAATTATGCAAGGATTTAATTAGAAAAAGGTTAAAGTTCCATATTAAATGAATAATAAGGTCATAGAACCATTGCAATACAAAATACTTGAGATTCTAGGAAAGAGCTTAGTAAATAGTACATAATTGTAAGCATACTCTAAGTGAACAACATGGAAAGAATGAAGGTGTTATTCAAAGTCACTCTTTCCATCATAGATAGGAAGATTAGGGGAAAAAAACTAATAGGAAATGGATATGAAGCCACTTCAGGTTGTAGACACTAATATTTACTAACTTTTCCTTATACAATGTCAATTTTAATCATGCTCCCTTTCTAAGAAAAATGCTCACGTTTAGAATCCAATCACCCTATCTCTCTAGATATTTTACAACTTTTTATCTTGACACTCTACTCTATCATCAATTATGATAATTTTATCTAATCTAAGTAATGTAAAACCTCTATTCTTCACTACAAAAATTTTGGTTTATCCTTTCATCTATTTGGTTTGAAAACATAGGGAAGGGTTGGGATGTAAGGTATGATAGTAGATGACCTATACGGTCCCACCCCTTTATATTCTCTTACTCATATTTTAATTTCAAAATATTATTTTGGTCATTTTATCTTCCTAGGGTTATCCTTATTAGAATATTTCACCTATGAAAGGATATATAAGCAAGTCAATGTCACTTTATAACTCACCTACACTCTTACAAGTTCATATTGTAAATATCATCCAAAAACACTCAAAGGTTTCCTAAATCTTCCCAAATAAGTTGCACATCATTTAGATTAGTCCCTATTACAAGTTTAAAGAACTCAACTAGGTCAAAGAGTCTAGTTTCCTCCATTTCCATGTATGCAAAGGTCATAGATCCATGTTTTAGCAAGAGAAGGATTATTCCAAGAATTGTTTAAGGGTTTTAAGAAACAAAGAGTTGGGTCATATAGTTGAGGCATGTCATGTCTCACTACTACCATACTAGGTACATTCTATACTATGCAGTTAGTCTGTTATCTTGGTGTCAATAGACATGAGGGAACCCCTAGGGGATGGTTAACTATTCACACTTACACAAACACCTAGGAGAACTACATGAGTCTTAATATTACAATAATGGCATGTAGTGCAACAATTGGATTGGTTAAAAACTAGTAGTCTGACCACCAAGGGTAGTCTAACCTCAATTACACATACATGTTTTCTCATTTTGGTTCCCTAATGCTTTGATGAAGGGTTCTATATGTTTTTAGGGTTTCTACTTTGTTGCAGATGATTACAAGTTATCTTAAAGTTGTGTGAATAAGAGTGATATACAATAAATACCATTTCCATACAAGAAAAATACACAAGAAGTTTCAAATCTTTTCTATTAATGGGTCAAGATGATACATTTATAGGTTGTGATTATACATATCCATCCTAGACCATATAGTAGTTGTATGGTCCTACCCATGCTGAGTTTGCAAACTCCAAGAGTTTCATTAAACACTGAAAATTTATGATCAACACATTCCACTATCCTTCACATATAGATCTTCCTTGTTCTACCCCGCATAACTAAGTTTATCTCTCCTCTTGTGTATTTGAGAAAGTACTTATCATTTATCAAATATTTATATGTATGAATGCAATAATCTAATTGTGAATGATTAATGTGGGAAGTTAATTATATCAAAATAGTCTACCTATTGCAAACCCTTAAATAATTTTTATTTTTGTGCATGTCCACAACACTTACATAAATTAATTAGGGTGCAAAATTTGGTAAACTTGAATCAGAATCGAATATATATTGTTCAAATACTAGTGGCTTCAAAATTTCATTGGTTTCAATTTGCATATGTTTTCTCTCTATAACCTTTTGGCATAAAAATCAGCTTAACCAACAACCTTTTGAACATATTGAGATTTCACACCTACTTATAATCATTATACCCTCATGGTCACTTCTACACCTCTTGTTTTTGGGATTCATTCTATCTTGGATCATAATTCACATAAAGAACCTATAAATGAACATGTACTCATTGGTGAACATTATTTCATGACAATCTTAATGAACATGACAATGTATATCCAAAAGAAAGTGGCCATGGTATCAAATTTTCATGAAAAACCTCATTATATTTAGCATCTCATTCATATTCTTCTAGATGATAAATATTCTCATGATCATGAATATAATGAGGGGTATATTTTTGGATTTAATCCTCCCTCATAATCTAGTACACGCACATCAATAATCCCTACACTATATTTATGAATTCATTGGAAGCATATAATCCTCCACTTCATAGTGTGTTTATGAATATTCCTACATATCCTCTATATAATCACAATGCTTCACATGCTTCCTCTTCTAACACACATGATATGGAATCCCTTGTTCATACTTTACAAGATAAAAACTATAATTGTAACAAGGAACATATACTTCTTCTCATACTTGTGGATTTTACTCAAATACTTCATAACCCACTTGTACCTAAAGTGTCCTCTTACCCTTTTCCCATTGGTTTTGTTTCTCCTAAGCTTCCTATATATGATGGAAGGGTGATTTTGAAGAGAACCCCAAACATTTCATGTTAATTTCTTATATTTTTCTTCTAATGATACATTGTTTATTAATATCTTCCTCGAAGCCTTGAATATTTTTCATCGCGATGGTTTTATGATCTAATCATGCATTCTGTTTGACCTTCACTCCTTTGGAAAATCAATTTCTTACACAATTTACCATCAATATTCAAGATAAGGTATCTTATGCTCAAATGTCTAAAATGTGACAAGTTTCCAAAAAAGACATTAGTGATTATGTACTATTCTATAAGACCATGCCTACTAAGATGAAAAATGTCTTAGTTAATAGATAATTACATGATATTTTTTTACCCAAATTATTCTTGTTCCTTTATAGAATCTTATTATTTCTTACAAGCTCAAATATTTTTTTATCATCTATGCCACACATGGAAATAATGAAGCTAATCTCATCAATATGAATAAGTTCAAGTATGTTGTTACTCCTACTAGTACTTCTAATTATAAGTTTCATATTAAGACCAACTTCAAGAGCAAGGATACTGATAAAAATTTAAGCTAAAATCATTGTAATGTAGTGTCTCAAGATACAAAGTTCTAATTACAACACTCACAATGAAATATTAGTCTTTTACCTTGTGCACCTCAAAAATTACTCCAAAAATTACTTGAGTGTAATCTTGTATCTCTCCCTCCACCACTTGAGGTCAATACAAATGCACCTCATGGTAAGAGATTTGATGTTAATGCCCATTTTGATTATCATCGATGCATTGGACACTCCACTAATAGTTATTTTAAGATTCATCACATTATACAAGACCTTCTTGATGTTGGTACAATTGAGTATGATAACACACCTTAAACTAAGCCTACTAATGATAATACAAAGCTTAAAATATTTAGTGACCCACTTCCAATTATAATACTTTGTTAAATCTACCTTAGAGGTCCACAATGATTACAATGTCATATCACCTCCACCATCTTATGATAACATGTTTAATGCTATGAGTGGTACTATTATTACTTTTAACCCTCACTTGTTATTAATTTCAATACTACTTATATGGCACATGGGTTTTTTCTAATGCACTCTATATTCTTGTGTCACTTGATAAACATCCCATACACAATGTTTTTGTTGATAAAACTACCCCCATAATATGTGCACTTTTAAGTTATTGTGTTCTCTTGGATATATTAATAAGGATCATAGTTTATCCTCATAGAGACATCAGCCACGTAATCCTACCTCTCACAATAATCTCAACTACCTTTGATCTCAAATTCTTATTGGCCTCCTCTTACATCATGTGACATAAATATAAGTTGTTCTTAGATTCATACCTTCATATTTATACCTTCCATACTCCATCAATGTGTTTAACTCGTTCACAATAATAAAGCGATTACAATTCAAAGTATATTCAAGGATTAAACATCACCGTAGCTTAACCCGAAACATATAGTTACCACATCTAGTTCTAAGTTATCTACAATGCATTATTTTTTATCTCATGCTATGATTTTTCGACATTGTCATTGGGTATATCCATGCACATGAATCCTAGTTCGACATTATTTATAATCAATCACACATTACCCGTTGTAGGTAATCTTCTCCCTGGCCTTTGGCTTGATCATATAGAACACATGTTGCATATTGTACGAAAATTTCTCCTTAGTATTATAATATATCACCTTCACCTCATACTACTCCTCATGATTCTCCTTATTATACCTCTTCTATCAGTACGTATTATTATGGCTCCTATAAAAACTTATACATAAGCATCCTTCATCTCTTTTAACACTTGTGGGACATACACCCCCTCCACTTGTTGAGTAAAACATGCCTCTTCATGAGGTACTTTATCAGGTAACCATTGTGTTATCCCCTTTCTTGTATATAACTATTTTTCAAAATAGTTCAAAAGCATTTAAACAATCTCATAATATAAAAACATGCAAATATGTGCAAAAACAAAAAATTAGGACCTTCTTATGGTTTACTTGAATAGCTTCTTACTTAATACATTTTGTTTGTCACATTGTCTTGATAGATAACATATTTACTCTTTATACACATGCATTCATGAGGTATCTTGGGTTTGATGCAAGATAATCACAGGTTGAAATGTAATTATATGAGTTAACTTGGTTCCTTACATTATCCTTCTAGGAGCATCCCCACACTATATATGTGATTTTGTTTCATTATATGTTATTTTACACTTTCCTCATCATGAATGATTATATACATAATGTTTATTGACTAACACATGTATCTTGTGCACTACTAACTTGTCTTCTCACCTATGTTTTTACTATCTATACTTAATATGTTTTTTCATTACTTGTTTATGAAAATTCATTCCTTGATTACATACTACATAGATTCACTTTATTATATTATTTGATAATGATGGTATGACTATTTAATTTATATGGCCTAAGGGTGTTTCTTGTATTGTGATACCATTGGTGTCCCATATTTATGGATCCATGCCTATCTTGCATGAGCACTTTTCTCTCAAACTATGGCACATTTTCCCTTATGTTGTGATTATCTTATGATACTATGGGTGTCCCATGTTTGAGGCTCCATTCCTACATATGACTATGTTTTTATCTATTATTTATTACTTGGCTATACATTGTTATTCTTACTTATGACACACTTGGTTTATACTCTAGTGATTACATTGTCATGGATTTTTTCATGTTTTCTACTTACTATGTTGTGTATATGATGTACTACTTTGGAATATGGCATGTTTCACACTTTTCTTTATTGTTTCTATTGTATTACATGTATATTATTTCTTGTTGAGTGTTTCATGTTGTTTTGTCTCCATGTTATGGTTTCTACTAGGTCCAAGCCATTTTCCATGTGCATGTTCTTAATGGTAGCCACATTTCTAGCCTTCTATGTGATCCTACATAGATTACAAAACTTATTGCGTAGGGGTATTGTCCATCTTATCTCTAAGATAGGATAAGAAATCCACTCTGACGAATCATATTCCATACCTTAACTCTTATCTGTACATGTAAGCTTATCTTTTAAGATAAGATAAACCTTATCATTTCACATGGGTTCCACATTTTTAGACTTTTTACAAATAAAATACACAAAATATTTATGACCTCACTCCTTGTCCTTATTACCAATATAATATTTCTAATTCCTAATCATGTAGACCCTACTTCTCTACTTACCCCAACTTTGACATTTTAACATTACCAGGACCACTTACGATAAATATTTACTTTTTACCACAACATTCCTATTGTACTTTTGACTATTACCGTACTATACATTATTGGCGGTGTCGTACTGCAGCGCCGTGTCGTTATCTTCTATCGGACACTACTACTAATTATACTTAACAACATCCTATTCCTAATACATACATTAATGAAATAGAAATTACGGAGGAAAATTTTAGTGTCGACATCTTCCCCCTTCCTAGCTTCTACTCCGTCCTTGAGTAGACTATTTTGGTGCTTGGAAAATCTTCAACTTGTCGTGGTTGACCCATTTTGTAATGGGAGTGCCATCCAATTCCTCTAGTCGATACATACCATTTTCATGCACAACTGCTATTTTGTAGGGCCCCATCCATTTTGGAAGAAATTTTCTCTGTCTTCTTTTTTTGTATCTAGAATCATATACTAGAACCAAGTCATTCACATGAAATGGAGACCAACGGATCTTTTGATCAAAGTATTCCTTCTGCTTCATTTTCTTCTTATAGCTTGTATCCTTTGCTATTTCCCTCATTTCCTCTAGCAAATGAAGATGTACCAACCTTTCTTTTACTGAATCACTTTCATCCATCCTTTCATTTTTCATAACTCTCACAGTGGGAATATCAAACTCAATAGGAAGAACTAGATCAATGCCATAAGCCAACTGAAATGGGGAGTATCATGTTGCTGACTTTGATGTTGCCCTATATGCCCACAATGTTGCATGAATCCTTTTATCCCACTTATGTACCTGCAAGGCTGCATCTTTTGCTAGAATTTGACACAACACAAAATTTGTTCATTCCACCTATCCATTTGTGCTTGGCTTGTATGTTGTTGCCTTCCTATGCTTAATAGAAAACTTATTGACTAGGGCTTCTACCACCTCATTAATGAAGTGGCTTCCTTGATCTATTACAATTTCTAATGGACAACCAAATTTGGTGACAATGTGTTCATATATGAACCTTGCCACTTCATCCATGGAAGTTGTTTTCAATGGCCTAGCTTCAACCCACTTGGTTAAATAATCTGTGGCAACTACAATATACTTATTTTGGCATGGGGTAGTTAAGTGGACCTACAATGTCTATTCCCCACTTTTCAAAGGGACCAAGTGGAAGAATAGGGCATAATGGAGCTGATGAAGTCTTACGGTTACCATGTGTTTGACAAATATCACATATCTTACAATAATTATAACAATCTCTAAAAAGAGTGCTGGTGATAACCTGCATCCAAGATCCTTCTTGTTGTAAGTTGTCTAAAGAAGTGCCCTCCACATGTACCATTGTGGAATTCTTCTATCAGCTCCTTCCCTTGATCACGTCCAACTGCCCTCTTGTACTATCCATCAGGTCCTATTCAAATAATACTCCATGCATAATAGAATATGGATAATTGCTTGAGTAATCTTCCTCTTAGTCTTTGTATTGGCACCATCAGAAACTTGAATTCATTTCAAATAATTCCAAATATCTATGTATTCACTAGGGATTGTGTCAAGGGATAACAATGTTGCATCTGGGAAATCATCATCATCACAAGATGAACCTAAACCATCATAGGCTCAAGAGAGTGCATCTACATTGACATGCTTCTTTCCTAGCCTATCTATAATATCAAATTCAAATTCTTGTAGAAAAATTATCCATCTTGCTATCCTCCCTGATGGGTTAAGCTTATTGACAATATATTTTAGAGCTTGATGATCTGTTACAACTATAAATTTCTGCCCTAGTAAGTAATTTCTAAACTTCTTTACAGCAAAAATGATAGCTAGAGCCTCTTTTTCAGTTATAGTATAATTTACCTCAGCATTGCTCATTTGTCTACTCCCAAAGTAAACTAGATGATCATTCCCATTTTCATCCTTTTGGCTCAGAGTACTTCCTAGTGCTGCATCTGAGGCATCAGTATACACAATGAATGGTTTTCTCTAATCTGGATTCTTTAAAATAGGTGAAGATGCCAAGGCTTCCTTCAGTTGTTCAAAATTTTCATGCACCTTATTTCCTAGTTCATAAGTAACATCCTTCTTCAAGAACTGGGTTAGTGGGTGTGTAATTTTTGAGAAATTCTTGATGAATCTTCTATAGTAACCCACATGGCCTAAAAATGATCTCAACTTACTTCTATTCATAGGAAATGGTAACTCTTTGATTTTTGAAACTTTATCAGGATCAATACCAATACCATCTCTGGATACCACATGCCCTAACAAAACACCTTTAGAACATCCAAAGACACACTTTGTAGGGTTTAGTGAGGATTTTGCTTCATCTAACCTTTGAAATGCTATCTCCATTTGGTGCAGGTGGTCCATCTTGCTCCCATAGATGTAAAAATCATCTAGAAATACTTTGATGAAGTTCCCAATGTAGGGTTCAAACACCCTATTCATCAAATGCTGGAATGTTTCTGGAGCATTACACAACCCAAAAGGCATAACTCTATAAGAAAACGTTCCCCAAGGAGTGGTGAACGTGGTCTTCAGCTGATCTTTCTCTGCTATACGAACTTGGTTGTATCCACTATATCCATCAACAAAACTATAACACTCCTGGCTAGCTACTTCATCCAAGATCTGATCTAAGAATGGAAGAGGGTAATGATCCTTCTTTGTTGCCTTATTAAGATTCCTATAATCAACACAAATGCGTAGCTTCCCATTCTTTTTTATTGAGATCACAATGGGAGAAACCCATTCTAAATTCTCCACAACAAATATGAATCCTACATCAAGCAACTTATCTATTTCTTCTTTTATAGTCTTGAAAAATTAGGATTCATTCTATATGGCATTTTCTTTATGGGCTTAGCACCATCTACCATCTCAATAGAATGTTCTACCCAACTTACTTTATGGAGTTCCTTGTAATCAAAATTGAATAGGTGTATATACCTTCGAAAGAGCTGGAGGTAGCATTCCTTCTCACTCTCCATCACAACATCACCAATCTTTATTTGTTGGAGACGATCATCAATTTCTTCTTCAGATAATTTTATGGGTTCATGAGTCGGTGTGACTGGAAGGATATCCATGACCGAAACATCAACCTCACTTTCTTCATCTTCTGTGTCCACTTCACTGGTACTAGAGTAATCAGAGGATGTCCAATCATCAGTTTCATCACTTGAATCCACAGGTTCTGTCTTATGATGCCGAGGGATCACGTTTATCTTCACCCTCTCTCTACCACATCCAAGTGTCATGAAGCCTTCATTCTAGTAGTTTCTTGCATGAACTCTCCTTAGCCATGGTCTTCCCAACAACATTGGGTATGCAACAATACCATTTTTCATCACCTGAAAGTCTACCACACATACAACACCCATAATAGATATTGCCACATTTGAAACTACACCTTTGGTTTAGTTTTTCCCTTATTTAATGACCTTAACATAAGTGTTGAGGGGTGATCAATTTTTAAACCCAACATATTCATTACAAACTCGGTCATTACATTAACTGCAACACCTCCATCAACTAAGACATTATGAATTGAAATACCATTACATAATACCTCATCTTGTGGAGCGTAGGGATCCACCTCTGCCTCCAAAACAGGGACCTCAACCTCCTTCCTTCATTGAGCATTGAGTCCACTTCGCAGCTCCCGCCTCTTCTTAGAAGACATAGCCAAGAGTTGACCATATGTAATATTTGCAGGCCTTTTGGATAGATCTTCTAAGATGGAGTATGGTCCTTGTCCCTGTGAAATCAAAAATCCTACACACCCAACTTTCTTCTCCTATGTTTCTTACTAGTTTCTCCTTTCATCTTCTTAGGATCATTTCCATCTTGGTTATCTTTTTCTTTCTTTCTTTTTTTTACAAACACATCTACTTCATTATTTATGCTCTTATCTACTACATCAAAAGAATTCATAGGTGCTTTTCCTTTATCATTATCTCTTGTACTGTATGTAGAAGCTCTATCTGACAATTATACTTATAATGACCCTTTTATAAGAACCATAACATACAACTTCAAAAATATTTTTTTTTGGACCTCTATCTCCTCCCTGAGAACTAAATTCTTTTCCTTGAAGAAGATTAATAGTTAACTGACCCATATTCTTGAGTAGATCTTCATACTCAATAGATGTACTAGGAGAAAGATTTGTGCTCACCAAGAGTGGTTGTGGATTTTGGACCAAAGGTGCTAGTGTAGGCTCTACTTTAGCAACAATTTCTTTAGGCTCCTCTTCCATGCTTTCTTCTTGCCTTCTTGTAATCTCCTTTGCTTGTTCAATGGTAGCTAGGCGGTCATACTTCACTCGTTGTCTAATCTTTTGCTTCATCCCAAGAATGAAGTGCTTACAGAGGAGATTATCCACGCCATTCATCAACCCATCCACTAATCCTTCCTTCCGTATCCGGGCATCGAGCTTCCTCCTTAGCTCTAGAACATGAGCATGATAATCCCTTATCTTCTCCTTCTCTCCATGGAATAACTTTGTGATATCGATCATGAGATCTCGTATATTTCTATTGTTCACCAAATTCTTCAAGAAAACTTTCGCTTAATAAATCCCATGAGTTTTTCACATTATCACCTAGTGTTTCAAACCACCTAAGGGTCAACCATCCAAAAGACAGGAAAAAATTCATTCCATTGTTCCCTTCTTATAAGGCCATTACAAATACAAGATCGTTTAAAATCTTGAATGAAAGAGGAAATATCTTCATTAGATTGGGCTGAAAAACCAGGAATCTTCCCATTTCTAAAAGTAACCACAAAGTGAAATACCAACCCACAAGTACAATCAACAAGACTTATGTGCACAAATAATTGGAATCACTATAATAGAAAATAGAAATGACCACGGTAAACTATGGTAAAACTTGACTTACTCATGGTAAAACTCGACTTTATTGTGGTAAACACTATTCACAAGAAAAGTGAAGTTATCATGGTAAATACTATTCACGGTAAAAGTGACTTTGTCATGCGGTAAATACTATTCACGGAAAAAGTGACTTTACCATGGTAACTACTATGCACAAAAAAATAAGGTTACCCTCCAAATGTTTTCTCGACTAAGTGGGAATATCTCTCCGTAAAATCCACCAATGAGGAATGGTCCTGAAATGGAACCAAAATGTCAACACCAACTCGGCACTATGATAATTCTTCACCGAACTCCTCATGCTATGATTATTTACTAATGCCCAACTTTTAGTTTGGTGGATGTAATCTGAAACACAACAACAAACATAACACAAGAATACCATCGACTATGATAAGAAGGAATGATGATAAATCTAAAATATCGAGTAAATTATAATATTAACATGAAAGTGTTACAATCTCACCCATGAGGTACTTCAAGTGTTATTAACTTCACTTGCCTTCCACCAATACTATGGGAGAAACTTCACAATTACACCTCTTAATGGCTTCTTTAACACACCTTCAAAATGATGGCTTCCTTTACACACTTACCCATACAATATTTCTCGCTACTTCCTTCTATGCTTTGAATGAGCGGGTGGCCTCTTTATTTATAGAACTTACAGCTTATCCATCTTATCTCTAAGATAGGATAAGAAATCCACTTTGACGAATCATATTCCATACCTTAACTCTTATCTGTACATGTAAGCTTATCTTTTAAGATAAGATAAACCTTATCATTTCACATGGGTTCCACATTTTTAGACTTTTTACAAATAAAATACACAAAATATTTATGACATCCCTCCTTGTCCTTATTACCAATATAATATTTCTAATTCCTAATCATGTAGACCCTACTTCTCTACTTACCCCAACTTTGACATTTTAACATTACCGGACCACTTACAACAAATATTTACTTTTTACCACAACATTCCTATTATACTTTTGACTATTACCGTACTATACATTATTGGCGGCATCGACGCAACGCCAAGTATCTTCTATCAGACACTACTACTAATTATACTTAACAACATCCTATTCCTAATACATACATTAATGAAATAGAAATTACGGAGGAAAATTTTAGTGTCGATAGTATACACCTATTCTCGTTGATTCGTGCACTTAAATTTTTTATCACAGTTCTTAAAAATGAGGGGCTATTCATTGGGGTATTTACATCTACATATATATTCCAAAATACATGAACAAATGTTTACAATGTTCAAATTCTCAAAAAGGTAACAAATACTAAAATGTGGAATAATTTAACAAAGGTAAAAAACTGTATGGTGCATTCAGGATCGTGGTATGGTCTTGACCATGATGGATGTTCTTGGACCATGGAAAAATCTCTACATTTTTCAATTTCTTCATATTATATCATCTATTTACAAATTTTTCATACAATTTTAGATACATTTGACATGGTACAAATCATGATATAAGGGGCATGAGTAATTTATTCCTTCTTAATTATACCATTCAGATTCAATTACATGGGTGGGGTATGGGGGAATGGGATCCCTTCTCTCCTATGATTTTTCACAATCTACATTATCAATTCTAGTGATATTACACCTTACTTGGGCATGGAAATTTTCATTTATTACAGGGGGTTTGAGTTTATTCAAGTTGGAACAAAATTGGACCTAGATCCATTTGTAAATGTAGTTTATGGGTTTAGTGGAAAACATCAAAATAATTGAGTTACTCATAGAATAGTCTTTCCTCTTCTCTCACCAAATTCCAAAACAAGGAATGTGTAAAATAACCCAAGTTAATCATAGTCTAAATCCTTCCTCTCTATAAATCCTTAAAAGGGGGTAAACATGGATCCTTTCCTCACTATCTCTAGTGTTGGGATCTACCAAACACTCTATTATGTCCTAAAAACAACATTAAGGATTGATCACCTATAATCCTTTGACATCTCTGTAAAAAATCCAAGTCTCCAATACACAAAATGAATGAGATATCCTCTCTCCGGAAAAAAACATGTTTATTCCTTCTTGTTTTTACATCTCTTTACTTACTTTTATGAAAAGTTAAAAGTACATACATTATATATTTATTGAGTTAAAGTTTAGTTTCTATCATATAAATTTACTACACTCTATGTTGTAGGTTTCATCATGATTCATGCCAACTCAAATACATTAGAGAACCATTTTTGAGTGAAGACAAAGTTTGTGTGCATAATTAGGTAAATTTTCCATGTAAGTATGTAATTTTAAATTACACACTTAAATGGGGAAATGTATATATTAAATTTTGGTAACTTTATCTTGTGTAATGTCAATTTTTATTATGTTCCCTTGCTAAGACAAATGCTCACATTCAAAATCTAATCACCCTATCTCTATCTATTTTGCAACTTGCTTATCTCTACACTCTATTATGTCATCTATTCAAATAATATTATTTGATCAAAGTGGTGTAAAATATATGTTCTTTACACAAAAAGTATATTTATCCTTTCATCTCTCTAGTTTAAAAACATATGGAAGGGTTAGGATGTGAGTTCAAATCTTGACCAATGTGCATGGTACGACACCTTCACATTCTCGTAACTCTTATTTCAATTTCAAAATTATTTGGGTCATTTCATCTTCTTGGGGTTAACATTAGTAAAATAATTTTCCTACTAAAGGATATATAATCAATTCAATTTCACTTTATACCTCATCTAGCATTCTTACAATATTATATCACAAATATCATTCCGTAATCAATTAAAGGGTTCCTAAATCTACCTAAATTAGTTACACATCATTCAAGGTAGTTCCTAATATAGGTTTGAGGCATTTAACCAAGTCAAAGAGTCTAAGTTACTCAATTTCCAATTAGGAAAAGGTCATATACCCATGTATTATAAATAGAAACATCATTAAAGAATTTATCAAGGGGTTTAATCGACAAAGGGTTAGGTCACATAACTATGGAAAACCATATCTCACTACTAATACACTAGGTACATTCTATACTACATAGTTATCCCACTATATTAATATCAATATACATGAGGGAACTCCTAGGGGGTTAGTTAACTATTCACACTTGTAAAAACACCTAGGAGAACTATATAAGGCTTAATACCATAATCATGGCATGTAGTGCAAAACTTGGATTAGTTCAGAAAATAGGAGTTTGACCACCAAGGGTAGTTTAACCTCAACCACACAAGCATCTAAGTTTCATATCTAAACTATCAAAGAGTCTAAGATCATAAATTTCTAAGTTAAGACTATATAGATCCATACTTGGACCATACAATATTTATATGGAATTTCCCATGTTGAGTTCTCAACTCCATAACTTTCATCAAAGAAATAGTTGTTTCTAATTAACATGTTCTACTATCTTACACATCCAGATCCTGCATATTCTTCCATGTATATATAATTTTATCTCTCCTCTTATGTATTTGAGAAAATACTTATTTTTATTAGTTGTTACATGTATGAATGCATTATTCTGATTATGAATTATTAATGTTGGAATTTAATTAGATTAGAATAGTCTACATGTTACAAACCCTTACATCCTTCTTATTTGTTATACATGTCCATGAAACTTACAAAAATTAATTAGGGTGTAAACATAGGTGTAAGTGGTTATGAATTAATCATGTAGAGTTCATGAAATTAGATGAGGTAAAACCACCTTATTGTAATTATTAAATTTGAGCTTGTAAAATCTGAATAAGGTTCTTAAGATCCATCGTATTTAAAGAGGGGTGAGAAACCCCATGGGTGTATATATAATATTTAGGAATAGTATTAGACTTAGGGATAGACATTATAAAACTATGAGGGGTGGTAGTAGTTTCCCTTGAGGATATAGGAACCATAAAGGTAACAATATTAGATGTATCCATAGTGGAAGATGTGGGGTGAAGTACCCAATAAAGAGATATATAATTACATTATTGATCATGAGAAGTCTTAGAGGTGATGAGGACCTTGATAATGTGATTTAAGAAAAATTTTAAGACCCCCACAAAAAACATAAATATTTCTTAACGGATGTGTGAAAATTACTTTCAAAATCATGGCAAATCGGAAGGAAACATATTTCACATGGATGGAAAACCATTTGACAATACTTTTGATCCATATAAACTATGAGCTAATAGCTTGTTGAATGTTATCATCAAGTAGCATGTTGTATGCTACTAGTTCACAACACATACATGTTATTAGTCGATGGTGATAGTGTTGATTGGTAGCATGTTGTATGTTATCGATCGGTAACATGTTGTATGCTATCATTCAATAATGGATAAATGTTGCCAGCCAAAAATACATAGGGTTAGTTAGTAGCATGGTGTATGCTACCAACTAGTAGCATTAAAGAAGCTATTTGGTCATGACATAAACGTGCATACTTAGTACTATTAATCGACGATGATGCATACATGCTACTTGGCTGAAAGTAGTATGTGAATGCTACTATATCTATATGCATAACAAATAAATGTGCACCACATGTCCTCTTCCTCTATAAATAGACCAATTGCACTATTTTTGTCACTTTTAGCAATCTCTTTTGCCCACAACTCATAAGAAAATTAGAACCTCTTTTCCCACCTCCACTAACCATATACCATCTACAACCATCTATAAAATAAATTCCACTTAAAAATATGAGTTGACCTAGGAAGGCCAAAACATGTGAAACCGTTCATACACAAATTCACATACGAGAACCCGGTGTTTCCTCAACACCTAAAGATATTGGAATATTTGAATTCTTTTTCTCGGTGGATCAAAGACAATAGTTTTAGTTCCTTCTCAACATTCTATAATTTTTAATAGAATTCAAATTACTAAACTACCTAGTGTCCAATTATGAAATTGTTGAGGTTACTTTTCACATACAACTCACCTCACACACAATTTCATTCATAACATTCTTTCAATATATTCACCATTTGATTTGAGTTAATATTCCTTGTTCTTTATTGATAGCCCTTACCACACTTTCAACACATAGATCTCTCTTCCCCATATAATTTTTCCTCATATGAATGATGTATCTAAATTTCCTTGACAATTTTTTTCCTCCTTTTCTCACATATGTTTCTAAACCTATCTATTTTGATGATTCTAGATGGTCTTTTTTTTTACATAGGAAAATAAAGTATTAAATGTTTTTACGAGCTCTTGTTCTAACTTCCACCCTAAGGAGTTTTTAAGGACATGAAAATAGGTCTAATACATCCAAAATCACCACCTAGACCCCCTAACATACACTTAATCAAGCCAAAACCCTCATTAACAAGTTTAAAAATTTAAATATACATTTGGGTGGGAAAATTAATATCTTAACTAAATTCAAATATATATAAATTCTATGACCTAAAAATACTTCCCAAGATCATGACCACATGCTTATAATGGTCCAATCAAAAAATTTCCTATCTTAACTCACTCATATTGATGTTCCCGCATCGCTGGCACTGAAGCATACTTAACTTCTAGTTTTAGGGTTTACAAATGTATCACACCTCCTATATTGACTTGTAAATGATAACCCATTGATTCTTGTAGTAGAAATTTATGAGAAAAATTAGATAATAAAAGGATAATTTGGTGTGTGGTGTTGTATCAACTCTAGTCATAAACCCCTACTAAACCAATCTAGGTTTTGAATCACATCCTCTCAAATGTGGGATAAAACTCTATGTTGTTTTAGTGTATGTGCAAATGTGTATACAAATATAAGTGAAACCTTATCTTACTATTATGTCTCTCGAAACAAGATAACATGTGTTATTGATAGAATACAAAGAACCTAATTTTAGTGATATAGTGCGATGTGTTTATATATGCTTGATTGATTCCTTTGACTCTTGGAAATTTTTTAAATGCTTTTTATTGGCTTGACCTTTCTATGACTTGGCTTTATGACATTTGTAGGATTGTAGATAGGAAGCTAGACTCTTGAACATGGGTTGAGTTCTTTAAACTTGAGTAGTGGTTTTTCTTGGTGATGAGTTGTTTTAGGAATATTTATGAGAGCATTGAGTGCTTTAGGAATGTATTTTTAATAGGTGCTCTTAAGAATGCCATGTGAGTTAATGGGTGTATTATAATTTCTTATATATTATTTAGTAGGTTATATTTCACATTAAGGTCAACCTATATGATAATAAGTAACTCATAAAAATATAACAAATTAGGAAAATGTCCATTAGAGAGAGAGAATAAGACTGAATGGGTCAACTCATACCATAGTATGACGTGGTCCTAGTCCATATAATTTTGAACAGGTAATTAATGATGGTTGAGAAATATTCGGGTAAGATACCTGTAATGATACACTAATTTGGATAAATACAACCGAGTATATGAATAAATGAATAATATTTACAAGTAATAGTGTAAAGACAAAGCCAAAAAAATTATTTTCAATGTATAATTTATTAAAT
Source organism: Taxus wallichiana var. yunnanensis (assembly GCA_018340775.1). NCBI lineage: Eukaryota > Viridiplantae > Streptophyta > Pinopsida > Cupressales > Taxaceae > Taxus > Taxus wallichiana. The sequence continues at coordinate 719,498,454 of CM031234.1, read as the reverse complement.
TTAGGTGTTTAAAGATTGCAATATAAAAGGGAACGTGTCAAGGGGTTAAAAGGGTAATTAAGAAAATATTATACATTGAGACCTACCTTGATAAGATGAGAGACCACCATTAAAAAAGGAAGCTATAAAATATATATATATATATATATATATATATAATATATATATATATACTCTCTAAAAATCTCATGAGAGATGTAAAAAATGGATTGGGAGTTTTTCAATGAGCAAAGGGTTAAAAATAAATCTCATTCCCAAAGACCCCATCATTCCCTAAATCTATGGTTTTCCCAAAATACATAAACCTATCATCCCTCAACATATGAATTAGCAATTTATTTGTCAAATAAATTGAAACTATTTGGTTATAACACTTTTTCACTAAAGGTTTGAATTATTTTGTGGAAAACATGGTAAATATTTTGATATTATGTTCATCTTCAAAAAAATTATTGTTAGATAAGGCCATACAAGTTTATAGAGAGGCAATAGATGTTGGAATAACAAAATTAGTAAAATTATACCTTAGATTTAAATTTTTTTTTTCATGGTGAATTTTATGAATAAAATAGGTGTAATATGGGGTTTCCTCTCTCTTGATTGTTGCTAATGTTTTCAAGGAGATATTTGAGAAGAATGTTATTTAATCTTTCATTCTTAATCCTAGCATACAAAGTGTTATCACTTTGTAGATGCCACTATGTGAGATGATAATGGTAAAAACATACTAATTAACTTCTTCCTTCACCTTACCTCCATATCTAAACATATTGAGTTCAAAATTGAGGTTGAAGAAAACCGATATCACTCATTATTTAATAATGTTCACATCACCTAAAGAGTATATGGTTTTCTCTCTTAAAAATATATAAAACCAAGAGAGACATGTATATGTTTATATATGAGGAAAATTACATCATCACCCTCCTTAGAAATCTAAATTTGTGAAAACATTGTCCATCAAAGACCCGATAATCTCAATATAGAACACCCGAGGAACAAAGAGATGCATCAACATATGGCATTAATGAAGAATGGTTACTAAGATTAGAAATTTATAAAAATATTTAATAAATTCAAATGATTTCAAATCCTCCCTAAGAAAAACACCATCATAGAAGGTTAAAAAGTTTACATTACATATGTTCAAGATAAAACAAAAAACAAATGAGGATACTAAGAAAAATGGCATAAAAACTTATTTTAAACCCATAAAGAAAAACAAAAATAGCTTCAAAATAGAAAAAAACCCTTGATTAGCTAAACTCAAAAAGGACTATATGAAATCATTTTCTCATTCGGTGTACCCTCCATAGGAATTAGGAAAATCATTTTAAATTAGGTCCAAGGATAATTATCGGGACATACAAAGTGGTAGTAGCAATATATAAACATTAGAAAAATACAAGCATAAAATAATCACACTACCCTCATTGATGATGCTTTAAGGATCATGAAAATTTACAAATATTAGTGAATTTATTGAGATATAAAAATCTTTCACAATATAAATAAGGATGATGGTTACAAATTAAGTCATACATAAAAGCATTTGATCTACAAACATCCTCTAGTTTTGGTTCTTTATTATGGTTAGGTCCTTGAATGTGACCCCATTCATGTTGGTTATCCCTAATGGTTATTCTCTTTTTCCCTTATGCCCTATACATTCTACAAATCATACAATATTTCATATTAGGATACATCTCATAGTAATTGCTTATTATAAATAAAAGACTTTTTTGTTTAACCAAAATTTTATTTTATCTTTTTTACCAGTACAAAACACATCATCAAGGACTTAAATCATATAAATCTTTAAAAAGTAGAATATTTACCTCAACTCTTCTATTTTCTAGATGATATCCACACATCACTTCTCGGAGCTAGTTCTTTCATTTATAAACCTAGAAATTCTAACCGAATTGGTTAAGTAATTAATGGAAAGAGGGTAACATGGAGAAATCACCAAGATGAAAATATAAGGTTACAAGAAAGTGTTTACAACTCAATCGATTATGTGAAATCTAAATTAGTGTAATGATTACACTAAAGAATGTAAGGGTTATCTACAAGAGGTTATTCTAATTAATTAACTTCCAACATTAATTACCAATATCAAAACAACACATTAATACTTACAATTGATGTATTAAAGAGGATATAAACTTGAAAACATAAGAGGATAAGTGCACTTAATTGATTACATATGGTTCTAGGAAGTTCGGGTGTGAAAATTAATGGAACAGAGATCTGGGACTAATGATGCTTCATTCATAGAGTTGTGATTGAAAAATGACTTGGTGTAAAATTGTATAATTCTATCATATTCATATAGTATGGTTTTCCCATTCTATATAGTATTAAAGCTACTTGGATTTTATCTCTCGCAACTTCCCGATATGGTTTCCTATATAGAACTATTTATCGATATAAACCCTAATTTTTGATCATGTAGTGAAGCTCTCTAAATATACTAAATGAGGAATCAAACCCTAAGCATGGGTGGGAGACTTTGCAAAACAAATGTTAGTTGGGTTATGGTCACCCTCATGCATAATTGACGATTAGAATACTTTGTGTGTTCAATGAAAGATTTTGCAGAAAGAGCTATGGATATGGGGCAAACCCCAAAGCTTTATGCAAAAGACCCTCAATGGACCATATGATAAGAAATGAGCAAGGAATCCTATTTTCATGTATTAAAACTTGAAATAAGCAAGAAATCTAACAAATAATCATGTGTGCATGTGTTGTTTTAAACTAATGCTAATATAAGTAAAGACTAACACCTAAATAGCCTTAATTAGCAAAAATTAAACAACATACTAAGCACCATCAAGATAAGAATTAAACAATGTTCGATGTAAACATTCATCATATACAAAAACTTTGAAACTAACAATGTTTAAGCATCTAAATCCTCTAGTCTCTAACAACAAATAAATGAATGGGCCTAAGTAGGCTCCATAGCAATAAAAATTGTTGTCTTTAGTATTCCAAGAACCTAGGAATGAGGGCTTGTCAAAGTTGGGCTACAAGACCTTTTTGACACCTCCCATATGACCTAAGCACTTAGGAAAGAGGCTTAACTCTCCAAGATGGTGAACTCTCAAGAAAACAAAGGAAATCTTTTAGTCTATTTTGCTATATGCTTTGCATTTGTCTTCTCAAGAAGTTTAGGTGTAGGTATAAAGGTAGAAGGAGGGCTCCTTATATAGCCCAATGGATAAAGGAAACACTTCATCCCTTTCCATGTGGGATAAAGGTAAAATATGATTAGGAATGGATAAGGTTGCTTTATAAAAAGTAACCTTACTTTAGAAGGATTTAATTTATGCTTAGCAAGTCATGGGAGTTGGGGGTGTTTTAATTAATCAAAGGTGATTAACTAATAGGTAGATGTAAGCTTATAGAAGCTAATTAGAGGAATATTAGTACGATTTAGGCTATTAGAAGGGGATTAAATCAATTAAATATTGATTTATTATTAAATGGAAGGGAAAGATAATTAATTAATAATAATTAATTAGTCTAGATGGAAGGGGTGATTAATTAATGGAAGGTTGTTAATTAGGATGTTAGTTGATAGGTGACTTAATTAATTAGCCTATCGTAATTAATTAACGATAAGTAAGAGATAATATGAGCGCTATTGACGATATGTCATCAATTTGTGAGGAGAGATAATTAGCGCAATTTAAGCATTTAAATTGCTCAAAGCGTAATTATGGGTGTCTACATTTGCCCTCTTTTGGTGGCATAAGTGATGCCACTTCAAAGATAGTAGATGGAAGAAAATTTTGAAGGGGATAGAAGAAAAATTAGTAAGAGGGAGAGATGCCCCCTCGAGTGTTGATGGGGTGATGAAGGAAGACGATCAATGATCAAAAAGGTGAGAGATAGATAGAAGAATGGGAAGAGGGCGGATGCCCTGGTAAGATGGAAGATTAGGGGTGAGAGAAAAGTGATGTAGAAGAAATATGGAGGAGGGGAGAGAAGATCTTAGCCTCTAGCCGTTGTGTATTAGAACAATTTTGATGTCATCATATTACCATAAGAGCTACGTCATCGGTCCTTATGATAAATAAAAGCATATGACAAAGGTAAAATGACATGAAAATCCATACTACGAAAAATTTTCCATTTCCGAAAATACCAACTCCATGCAACATACAAAATGCAATGCAATACGAGAAGGAAACAAGCTCATTTAATAGGGAAAACAAGTATGAACGCACATATCCAACCCAACAACGGTTAAGACAGTTGTACAAATGTTTTGTTATCAAGATGAAGAGATCCACATGTTCATGATTAACGAAAAGGGTTAAGAATGATGCCTCGAGCAAGGATATATGCAAGGGGAAATGACAATGGACATTAGGTCCCGGTAGTGAAAAGCGTTGTGTGCAGCAACAAAAACAAAGACACCAGCAACAAATGTGCCCTAGAGTACGTATGAAGCAAGCAACTAGCTTTGTGAATGGTTGTGAGTCGGGTGATCCGTGAATCATATTAATCGGGAAGATGTGAAACAAACCAATAGGATATGGAGAGAATACCATCACAAGACACAAGTTTTAGCCGTAAGAAGCAAGTTACCATTTTGGTAGGTTTTTTACTTTTTAGGATTTTGTGAAAAATTTTGCCCTGTTTTCCAAAATTCTATTTTCTATTTTCCAAAATATAGTGGATAGTAGAAAAAATAGAAGAAATATAATGAAGGGCCTAGGCACATAGAAAAATTCCTAAGTGGAAGAAAGAAGAAACAAACGACAAATAATGTCCTTGTTTAGTGGAAAAATTAATAAAATAATTATTTTTGAAAAATAATTATTTACGAGAGTGTGGATAAGAAGAAAAATCACCTAGGAGCAATAAAATTGCCCTAGGGGAAGAAAGGGGTATTGATCAGCAAAAAATGCCACAATATGATGAAAAATAAGAGAAAATAATTATTTAATAAAAATAATTATTCCACAGTGAACAGAGGAGAAAACGATGGTTAAAACGAGCCTCTAGGCCCTCCCGGTGGTGAAAAACAGCTTGATATACCCCACCCGGGGAGGGGGTAAATCACTGCGACCAATTCATTTGTTACCAACCACTATTGAGTTTTTACCGCGAGGCTCTGACAGCGACGAGGACGATGGTGATTACATAGGATCGATTGAGGCGAACAAACACAATCCGAGGGTATCAATGGCATGCCGACGATGACCCCTTCATGAGTATCCAAACCTCTCTTATCAAATTTTGTCATTAATGCCTAAAATTAGTAATTAGGGATAGGAGGTCACATCAACGCGCATGCATGTAGCGTAGGTGTCAATTCGGGCGCAGGCATCCGAAAACTCACGCGCACAAGTGAATGAACAAACTTCACACACCCACGTGCATGTGCACACACTACACATGCATGCACACATGTGCACATACCAAAAAGGGGGTGCACACACAAAAATGAGGGCACACACACTTGAGGGGGCGTGCACAAGCGCAAGCATAAAAATGATGGTGCAAGTGCTAAATGTGGTGCACATGCCCAAAAGGGTGCGCAGGTGCCTGAATGATGGTGTAAGCACCAGAAGATAATTTTTGTGTGTGCCTATGTACCAAAAGGGAGGTGCACACGCCCGAAAGGGCACAAGCATCCTAGGTCAGAGGAGGATAGACATAAAAATGCCAAAATATGACACTTAGAAGAAAATTTTAGGATTTTTGGGTTAACCCTAAAATGATAGATAGACTTTTTAGAAGAAATGTTAGTAATTGACGAGTGGATTGAAATTTTGAAGAGATGACTACCAAGTGTTGCAGACGCGAGAGTTCCACTACCAGATTGTTGAACTAGAGGGGAGCATGTGTTGGCGAGACTGACGGGCCATTTATATACTTCTCGAGGTGGTGGGGCTAGGCCCCGTGTCTCGGATGCCATCTATCACCCTGGACCATGGTTTACTGACTGCACTAGCCGAGTGAGTGATGGCATAACGAGAGCCAGTGTTTTAGATTACCTACTGGGGAGATGACCATAACCTTAGAGGATGTATGGCAGATTCTCTACGTGTCGATCATCGCCACCTTGATTGAGTACAGCTCGATGTAGATCAGATCGAGTATCTGCAGTGACCTATTCGACATAGATGACATACCGCATGATGGTATGACCATTTCTTTACACGAGTGCATTTCTGACCCGACACTACATCGGGGCCCCTTTACATCATGTCACTTATCAGTGGGTTTTTCTCACTGATAAGATGGGGACATCTTTCTCGAGAGGATTATTACCATTAGTTCATGGTATTTTCAGGGGGAGTGATATTGCTGGGGGCAGTGCATACTAGCCCACTTATACTAGGATTTACACTTGATTACTTACCACGGTCAGAAGACCGTGGGGCTAGCTTCTTTGTTATAGATTTGGTCATGGGACCACATTGTGATTGGATGCCCCATGGGTACTTTGCATGTTCGAGATCTAGAGGAGCCATCTTACATGGCATGGGTATCAGTAGGTGGCGATGTATGAGGCCACCTAGGAATCCTATATAGATACAAGTGAGAGTTTGATGAGCTACCAGAGATAGACATCATATGGAGACCTTATAGACATATCCAATGGCCAGAGGATGCCATAGAGCTTAGTGTGTGCTCAGTAGAGCACTTTATCCTTGGCAGTCACAGCTATATCATAGAGTTGTATAGAGTTGAAAGTGCCAATGCGCACTTGGCATAAGACGGGGTTTTGCATCCCGATATATGGTATGCCCGCAGAGACTTAGAGAGAGGCATACTATGGGGCCTTGCATACTAGTGGCCCAAGCCAGGTGAGTTTTTCACAGGTGGTCCCATAGGCATGGGACCCAACACGATAGGTCAAGGACCTAGGTACCTCAGTAGAGATTATTTGACTTGGTATGCCACTATCTTACCTCGATGTCTCACTATCCCGGAGGAGGCCTGTAGCAGCGTGCGCCGACCGCCCATAGAGATTTGGCATGGTTCGAGTAGAGTAGAGAGAGAGAGAATCGGTCCTGATCTAGAGGATCCATTTGATGGATTACCTCATGATGAGTAGGGTGCCCCACAAGGCACAAGGACCAAGGCCACAGGGCCCAGGATAGGTACCAACATAGATTCCCAAAGCCAAGGTCCTAGAGTTGGGCCAGTCATCTAGGGCACCACAGGACCAACTTTAGTGGCATAGCCAATGGCACCGATAGCCACATTGCGCAGCGATTCAAAGACAGCAGGCCCTAGCTGAGAGAGACATGGCTAGAGCAAAGAGAGATGAGGCCCGAGGCTGGTGTGTGACAATAGATAGAGAGTGAAATCGAGCTCGGACCCAGTTGTGACGTTATTAATGGAGGGTATAGTGGTGACTACCCGGACTCATAGAGATTTGGTGACAGAAAAGGGTAGAGCCTCATATTACAGGTCTTTATACTTTGAGGTAGTTCCTCTTGAGCAACGAGCACCATCCTATAGTCAGCAGTCCAGCAGAGGGACTAGATCAGAGAGGCCTCAAGTCTTAGTGGAGCAGCCACGACCAAAGAGAGAGCCGATGCTCATGTCATGCGACCTCCATGGGACAGCCAACTACTCCTTTAGAGGGCTCGAGTCAGCCCTGATGTTTTGTACTTCTACATACACCTCTTGATGAAGGCTATTCTTCCTTGATACATGTACCATTCTTTTGTATGCCTCAGATGAAGGATTTTATTTGTTATAGATGTATCACTTTTGTATGCCTCAGATGAAGGCATTTTTGATATAGAGTAGTTTTTGATACATGCCTCTGATGAAGGCTTTTCTATTTAGTGATTTGATGTAGCACTTTATTATACGCCTTAGATGAAGGCACTTTTGATGTACTACTATGATGTATATCCATTTTTGATATAGATATACCACACATGTATGATTTGGACATTTTTGACAGACATATGTGTATATGAGATGGACATTTGTTTATTATTTCTCATGGATAGATAGTTGTGTTTACTATGCATCATGATTTGATTTAACATGTATATATATCATCATCTTGTTGATGTATCACATGTTTTTTTATTTCTAGATCATGTGATCTTGTAGAATATATCAAACGTGTTTTGTTTTATGTGATGTGTCATACTTAGTGGATGGGATGATATGATGATAAGGGTGTGGGGAGATAGATTTTTATATTTTCGATCCCTCTTACCCCACTTTGATGATACGATATGTGACAATTAGCTTAGCATTCATGTATGATATATACTTAGCTTTTTCTTGATATATGATGTATAGATGATGTTAGATGTGATGATACTGATGGTAATGTGATGATGTGATAACATAACACTGCACATGCAATAAATATAATCAAATGCTAATAAAGAACACAATGAACTAACATAATAACACACCATGATTCACTAGCATGCAAACACATACCTCAATATGCACAAGGAAGAATAAATCTAATCTCAACAAGAAAAGATGAATTCTAAAAAAGTATGCCCAAGTAACAAACAACACAAAATCATAAACATGAAGCAACTATACAAGCAACAAGCAAAGCAAGAAACAAGACAATGCAAGTAAACGTAAGTAAATGTTTTTGTAAGATGTGTTTTCATACAACAACTTTCTATTGTGTTTTATTTATGGGAAATAATTTTCTATTGTTTAGGGTTTTTGAAACAATTTTCTATTTTTTGTGTTTTTGGATATTTTCTATTGTTTTTGTATTTTTGAGAAACAATTTTCTATTGTTTTTGTGTTGTTTGAGAAACAATTTTCTATTGTTTTTTACGTTGTTTTCTAACAGTTTTCCAGAGTTATGCATAGGTAACCAAGAAAGCGTGGATGCCCCTAGCGTTAGATGGGGAATATACAAGGGAAAATGCCACACACGTATGAACAAGAAGGTGAAGTCATTGAATTGCCCCCAGCGTAAGATGGGGAATAGTGAAAGACCATGCCCCTCACAGATGAATAAAAGAAGACAAAGCCGGATCAAGGCTTGACAGATTGGGCTCATAGGGAACCTCGAAGGCAGACTTAGGGCTAGGCCAAGTAAAAGTACCCTCCAGATGCAAGATGCTTGTGAACAACGAATCCTCCCAAGGTGTCAAAACTAGTTTTCACCCAAGGACCTATCCAAAGTGCCACAATTGTGTGGTTTTCACTTGTGGATGACCTATTTTCTTTTTTTTTTCTCTCTTCTTTTTTTTTTTTTTTTTTTTGCATTTTTGATCATTTTAACATATTTTTTATTTTTTTACTTTTCTGATTTTGCATCGTGTTTAAGCATAGAACCACTTAAGATGCATGGTGTTCATGGGATCACGAAGCTCATCACCATTGGGGTGAGCAAGTTTGTATGCCCCTGTGCCATATTTGGCCACAATAACATAGGGTCCTAACCAATGTGGTTTGAACTTTCCTTTCTTTTCTCATTCCGCTCTTGTGTTGAACTGATTCTCCTTCATGACTAAATCACCAACCTCAAACTGGCGAGGTATGATTCTCTTGTTGTAGTTTCTAGAGAATCTATTCTGATACAATTTGAGGTGATTAAGAGTATGGATGCGCTTCTCATCTAGGAGCTCTAATTCAGCCAATCTTGCTACCCGGTAATCCTCATCTTTATCCAAATAGTCCCTAAGAGAGATTCTCAGGGAAGGAAGTTCAATTTCTAATGGGATGATAGATTCTGTCCTAAATACTAAAGAATATGGAATCACACCCTTAGAGTGTGAATGGAGGTTAGAAGCCCAAAGAGTCCGGTGGATTTGCAAGTGCCAATTACGACCTGTTTTACTAACCATCTTCTCCATTATTCTCACCAAAGTCTTGTTTGTGGCTTTGTCCTGTCCATTACCTTGGGGGTAATATGGTGTTGACCATTTTAACTGATTTGGAACTGCTAACAAATACCTTTCACCATTTTGTTCTTGAATGAATTCCCATTATTCGTAACAATGGCCGCAGAATGCCATACCAAAAATAATATGATTCATGATAAATTTGGAAATCTGAGCTCCTGTTACATAGCTTAAGGGGATAGCTTCCACCCACTTTGTAAAGTATTCAGTAGCCGTGATGATGTGGGTATGACCATCCAAGGAAGTAGGGGTAAGCTTCCCTATCAATTCAAGTCCCCATTTAGAAAATGGCCATGGGGTAGTGATAGGTTGCAATGGTTGCGATGGAGCATGGATGAAGTTTCCATACTTCTAGAAAAGTACACACTTCTTGACATAATTGCAACAATCAGTTTCCATGGTAGGCCAATAGTAGCCTACTCTCAATAATTTCTTGGCCAAAACCATTCCATTTGTATGTGCTCCACACACCCCTTCATGTACTTCCTTGATCGCTTGGATCACTTTTTATATCAAGACAACGTAATAAATCCCATCGTAGCCATGACGATAAAGTGTACCTCCTAAAAGGGTGTAACAGGTTGTTTGGTGAATCGGGATTTGTTTCTCGGAACAGGAGATATCAGGAGGGAATGTGTTGTCCTTGAGATAGGTAAAGATGGGCTCGTATGCGTGGGGAATTCAAAAACATCACAAACAAGATTTTTGGCATGTCAAACGCAAGTTAGCGTAAGTTTTCTACAAATAACAGCATGTCATTATTCCCTGGTGGAATACAAAGCATAGAGCCCACTATAACCATAGCATTTGCCAATCTTTTCTGCCTCCGTGAAATTTTTTCAAATGTAATGCACACAAAGTACTCCTTTAGAGTTTCTACTAACTTTTTGTAAGGTATGAGCTTGTCATCCTTAACCTTGTATTCATCATTAACTTGCTTAATAATTAACTAAGAATCACCCACAACCTTGACATGATGAATGTTCCACTTGATAACGAGCTTCATCCCTATGATAAGTGCCTCGTATTCTGTAATATTGTTTGTGTAAGGAAAACCCAGGTGAAAATCCTGTGGTATAGGGTCACCAAAAGGAGTAATGAGGACTACCCCCACACCTGAACCATGAAAAGTAAAGGACCCATCAAAATGTATTTTCCACATGAAAGATTCTTCAATGTATAACAATGAGGCATCTGGAAGCTCCAGATTCAAAGGTTCAGTGCCTTGTAAAGGCACTTCTACTAGCTAGTCAATGAGTACTTGTCCTTTAACCGACTTCTGATGTACAAATTCTATGTCAAACTCACTTAGTAGAATGATCCAATTAGTCATTCTACCTATGAGGGTTGGTTTAGATAAGAAGTACTTGAGTGGGTCAACTTTGGATATCAGCTTGGTTTTGGTATTCAATAGATAATGACAAAGTTTTTGAAAATTAAAAACAATAACCAAGTAATCTTTCTCAATTTGGGGATAGTTGAGCTCATAAACAATGAGAGTGTGACTAAGATAATACACCACTTTTTCTTTGTGACCCAAGTCATATTGGGCGAGCAGCACACACCAATAGCAAATTATGTAGCAGAGATATAAAGAAAGAGTGGCTCCCTAGGAGTTGGAGGCATGAGGACAAGTGGATTGGCCAAGTATTGTTTCAGCAAAGTGAAGGCCTATTGTTGCTCTGGTCCCCAGATGAAGGTGACATCCTTTTTAATCAAGTGGGTGAATGAGTGGCACTTATCTGCAAGCTGGGAGATGAAGCGGTGAATATCCTAGATTTTCCCTGTAAGTTGCACAGTTGCTTAATATTCTTAGGTGGAGGCATTTCAGTAATAGCAGACACTTTAGCAAGGTCTACCTCAATTCCTCTTCTTGATACAATGAAGCCTAACAGTTTTCTTGATAGCACGTTGAATACGTATTTCTTTGGGTTCAGTCAAACCTTGTATGATCGTAGGTGCTCAAAGATACGCCACAAAATGATAGGGTGATCTTCTCTTGTCTTATACTTTCCGAGGATGTCATCCACATAGTCCTCCATGATATCATGAATCATATCATGAAAAATTACCATCATTGCTCGCTGATAAGTAGCTCCTGCATTTTTAAGGCCAAATGGCATTACTTGGTAGCAGAAGGTACCCTAAGGAGTCATGAAAGCCATTTTGTGTTGATCTTCATCAGCAATCTTGATTTGGTTGTATCTTAAAAAGCTGTCCATGAGAGATAGCATCTCGTATCCTGCTGTTGAATCCACAATCATATCAATGTTTGGCAATGGAAAATCATCCTTAGGGAAAGCCTTATTAATGTCTCTAAAATCCATGCAAATTTTGATACTGACAGGATTTTTCTGGACAGGGACGATGTTAGATATCCATTCAGAATAATCAATAGGCCGGATGAATCCTACTGTAAGCAATAATATTTCTAATTCCTCTTTAACCAATAAGGCTACCCTTGGGTGCATCTTTCTAAGCTTCTATTTAATAGGCTTAGCATCTACATGCACAACTAGGTTGTGCATGACCAAAGTTGGATCTAAGCCTAGCATGTCTTTGTAGGACCATGTGAACATGTCTATAAACTCTCGTAATAGCATAGTGAATTTCTTTTGTTCTCTAACCAGAGTGATGCTCCCACTTTTACTATCTTTGGGTCCTCTTCGGTACCAATATTCACATCAATGGTTTCCTCGACTAGTAACTTTGACAAGTCTTACATACACGTAGGATTGGGAGGAAGGTTGAGATCTTCATCCAAATATGTCTCCATGATATTTTCATCCTTTGCATGGTCACTTTCATTGTCCTTTGATTTTTGAACTTGTTTGTCAGCTAGTGCCTCAAAGAGGTTTTCACTATGCGACTTGGACTTTGATTTTTGCCGAGGCTTTACGTTGGAACTTTTGCCCTCACTTTTTCTTAATTTTTGCTGACCACGAAGCTCAGCCTCCTCGCTGAAGTAAGTGCAGGTATCCAAGTCAATATAGAAGCCCTTTTTGTGGTCTCCAATGGGAATTGTATCCCAATGCCCATGAACTCTATGATAGCTTTGTCATTCTCAAATAAATCTAGCGACATGTGACGTTGTTGGTCCCATTCAACAAGGGAAGGGTAAACAAGGTCAAGGGTTGGTTCCATAGGGGTTATGGTTAGGATAGTGTTGTTCATGAATAGGTTCGTGGAGGTAAGATCCTCATATTGGCTACAATGGGAATCTGTATCATTGTCTAGATAGTTAGAGATATCCTCACATTTAGAACAAGTAGCATCTTGATCATTGGGGTGTGCTCCATAAGGGTGAATCCCAATGTCGTATCTTTCTATTTTAAAATGTGGAATAGGCCTGGTTCTCTCTGTCCTTGTTCATTTCTTCCACATCCTAGGCCCTTGTAGCCCATGGAGTACATCATTTTTCTATATTTCTCATATTCGGGGTTTGATAATAGGTTGGCTAAGTATCCTCTAGGGACCCAAGTTGTAGGTGGATCTAACAATTTTTCTTCAGCCAACAATCCTCCAGGTAAGAATGACCCAATAGTGTGTTCATTTCTAGGTCTTCTGAAGTGATAGTTGGGTCGACCTCTAGTCTTGGGCGATAATGAGAGGTGTGAAACCAAGAGGGCTTGCTGCACATTATATTCTCCGTAGCCATATTCAAGGATTTTCATCTCCCATGAATCAAAAGGAGAGGTTTATGTAGATGCACCATGGGCGCAAGAACTGAGAGAGTCTAATCTATCCGGGATTCCATAGCCTTAGATTGGAGAGGGACAACTATATCGGCGAGGGACATGCATATGTGCCCATACGTGCAAAGCTATTGAGAGCTCTAGAGTGAGCGAAGGGTTCTAAATATCCTTGTATTGTAATGGTGTGTCCCTCATGCTTCAATTTAATGCACTAATGAAATGTCGATGGCACGTCCTGCATGGCATGAATCCATGGTTGACCTAGAAGCATATTAAACAAAAGTTCCAAGTCCAGAACATGAAATTTTGTTTGATGGCAAGTGGGACCCACCTCCATGGGCAACATGATTATGCCTGCTGATTCCCTTTCGCATTGTTATAAGTGGTGATAGTGATGATATTTGACTCAAGATCTACCTCAGTATGTCTAAGTTATTTAACCAAATTTAGTGTGCGGATGTTCAACCCCGATCTTTGTCCATAAGCACTCGTTTAATCTTCTGCGCAGTGACAACTACCTCAATATACAAAGGAATATTATGTGTTGGATTGTCGGTAGAGACCTCCCTATGATTGAAGGTAATGTGTTCATTTGGTACGATGTTTGCTACTTGTTGGGCTGAAAATAAATTGGATGGACATATCTATGGATGACAGGCCAACAGTGTTCAAGGCATAGCCCCTCTTTGAGACAACAAAGCGAAACTGGTTTATTGCTATTCTACCAACAGAATCTGTAATTCTCAAAACATTCCGCTTTCGGGGCTTGGGATCTTATCCCAGTTGGGGTATTTCCAACTATGAGAAGAAAGGAAAGAAGGGAAAGACAAAGGTAAGATAGATCAAGGGAGAAAAGAAATGAATTCCAAAGCAGAAAGGTCAGAAGGTCTATGTTTTGGGATTGGTAATAAATGGAGCCAAACCTACTTGCATAAACGAACAAAGCAATACTTGATGAACAAATGACAAAAAAATAGAGATAGATCTAACAGAATAAACGCATAGATCTGACATAAGAAAGATCAGATGCCCATGACACACATATTCAGCACAAAGTCTTAATATTTGTATTATGTTTTTCTTCTGTTACAAAAGTACAAAGCCTTTTCTTCTCACTTCTATTTTTTATCTAAAAAGTGTCCACCACCTGAATACAACAAGTATCCAAGTATATATAGAAGAAGGAGAAGAGAGAAGGCAAAAAGAAACCAACAACTAACTACAAACATATTTACAAAATATCTAAAAGTCAACTGTTGACTTTGGGCAACTTGGTGGATGACAACATCCCATGATGCAACATGGATGATGTCATCATTTGTGCCAACATACTTTTAGATATTTACAAAAAGAAAGCCAAGAGGAAGAAGGCTATTCATCGTCATCTCATGGCTGGAAGGGAGTATCTTGCTTCTGCTCAGGAGAGACAATGTGGAATTGAGCCCGGTATTCCATGAATTTACTGACCATCGGTTGAAGTTGATCCTGGGTAGGACCCTTGGTATGATCACCAATGACCTCACAAGTCTCCCTTCATCTCTAAGTTTTTCAAGGAGCTTGAAATATTCATTACCTGCCTCCATCAGGTACCCTACAAAATCACGGTAGGCTAGAAGGTTATTGATGGATTCAGTGTCGAAAGTGACTTCTGGCCCTAGCCCTTGCAGACGATCTCCTCAAGATCCGGATGGTTTCATTTTCCTTCCTCAAGGTGAAAGAAGGAGTGAGCAAGCCCAGAGACATTCTTAGACAATTTTCTCCATTTGATGCATCGCATCCAGGGCTTCCTCCTTGACCTTGTCTATCTTCTCCAGGATAAATTCCATCTGATCGACCTAGTAGTCCAAAGTAGCAAGGATTTTGTTGGGTACCCTGGGGTGATCGAAAATGCTGAATTTTACTAAATCATCAACTAAGCAATCGAGCATCTTCTGGAATGTCTCATGTTGCAACCTAGCATGGTCCAACTCTTTGGAGATAGGTCCTACAATCACCTGGAGTTCCTTGTTCACCCGACCAATGTTCTGATATAATTCAGTGAACTTGACAATTACTTCCTCGCTATCTTTGAGGATCTAGTCTCTCCAGTGGATACTTGCCATGCCTTGTTCGCCAATCTTGGCGTATTTGTTTATCTTATCCTGACTAAGGACCTCAAGAGTTTCAGTGGTAGTTGTAGGAGGTGCACTACCCATTTTCTCGCAGGGTGTGGAGAAGATGCTTGTTATGCTCTTTTAGTAGCCTCTTCTCTTCCTTTGCTTCTTGAAGCTTCTTACAAAGGGCATCCACCGCAGATAGAGCCTCTCCTTGAAGGCTCTCGGATGACGTTCCCATTGTGACCTGTGTCACTATATAATCTGTAGAGGACAGATCCTTTTTATCCTTTGTAGGATTAAGATACGCAATCTCCATCACTCTTTCTCCCGATGCACTCTAAGAGAAGCGAGTTATAGGCTTTTGCTTCTTAGCCCCTTTTCTTGGGATAACGGAAAATTCCATTGGTGTAATGGGGACTTTCCTTTTATGTTGACTCAGGTACTGGGAGATCCATGTTCGACTTAAGGGAGTGGGACCAGAGGTGGAAGAGGGATCAGCTGCAGTGGATGAGGGGAAATGGGTTGAGACACTTGGTGGTGGCATTGAGAGGGAGGCCAAAAAAGTGCTCACGGGAGGAAGGGACACTACAGGGGAGGTAGTCGTGGGAATGGAAGGGAGCTGAGAGATGAGAGAAGAAATGGTGGGGGACAACTCCGCGAGAGAAGAGAAAATGGAGGAAGAGGAAGGGGGAACAGTAGAAGATGGGGGAGAGGATACGACCAAAGGAATGGTCACTTGAGTCACATGAGGAGGGGGAGAAGGGACGGTGGGAACCTCCATGGTTGTAGTAGTGGCAACATCCTGAGTGGATGTGCCCATTGGAACACTCTCTGCCGCTTCTTTCTCCGGGGATACCAGAGTTACAACTTGTTCTTGTGCGGCGGAAGGAGGGCTCTCAGGAGCTTCTTCTTGAGTGGAGCTTGATTCTCCCTCTTTATCCTTGCCTTTGCCCTTTGGCAGATGCTTTGACCTGACAGGTGCATTGCCCAAAGGGGACATGGTGAAATCTACTCCAAGGTAGATAAGGCCATTCATTCTACACCAATGCTCTGTTCACCGCAGTGTTTCCTTAACCCTTACCTCAATGGTCTGAGGTGCCTTTGTCCTGTCAATTTCAGCAAATGGCCAGTTGTCCCCATCCGTGTCTAGATATACTTGATCAACTTCTTGATCAGTTGTTTGGTAACCTTTTGGAACAATGGCCACGCCATATTGAATAATCTCTCACTGGGCTAGCGGGGAGTGATCCTTTTTCTTGATTTCGACCTCATGATACAAGTCGATGTAGATGTCCTTGATTTGTGGAACGTGGATCGGATCGAGTTTTGCCTTTGGAGGCAATTTCTTGATCGAGGTGGGCCTTGCCGAAATTGTGTTTCAGGTTAAGCAGCTCCAGTTCTGCAAACATTTCCCAGTCTTTGGTGTGAGAAGTGCAGGTATACCTACCCACTGTGAGGGGGAAAGGAGTTACGCCCTTCTTCCTTTTCAGGCACTTCTCATGATATGTTATGAGCTGTTTGGACAACTCCAACAAGATCAGCTTAGGGCCAGCATACCTTGGCAATTTGGTGGGCTCCCCCAAGAAGTTATCTACTCTGAGATAGGTGAAGGTGGGGAATTGGGTAAATAATGCCCCCCACTTCTCAGTTGTTGTGACTATGCTCTTGGTCATCCGACCATGAGTCATATTTGGCCTCAAAAGGCAGATGATGCCGTAGAAGAAAGCATCATTGATCTTGGTAAACTGTGAGATGTTGTTCTCCAGCTTCAACTCTGGTAGTATTCATATATTTTCACCTGAGGCCAAACCCCACATCGGCTCAGTGCTGGATAATCCCTCTCTAAGGCTACAGTGTAGACTACGTAGGAGTTCATATAGAACCTCCCCGTTGTGGTGAGTTGTTGGAGCTGCTCAGAGATGGTGCTGCTTATGATCTCTACCCACTCAAAGCATTGATCAGGCACATTCTTATTCATGGTTTCCAGGTACTTGAGCATCCATTTGTGAAAGTAATGGGCATCAGAAAGCCCAAATACTCTACTTAGGAAGGTGATGGTATCACTCAGTTCCTTAGAGAAGTCACTACGGTGAATAACCTATGGCCACCTAGTTATCACCTTCTTATTCTTCAAATATACTTCATTCATCAGCTGCATGCATTTGTCTTCATTATCCTCCCACGCCTTGATGCAATCCTCTTGGCTTACAGCCACAAAATGTCGGTGGTGGGGAATACCTAGCATGATTTCAAGTGCCGGGCAGTGAGGTTGATTATAACCTCGCCCTTTTCATTCTCGACACATCTTGTGTCTTTGTTATAATAGTGAGCCACCACCATCATAAACTCATTATTTACTGCACTGACGGGGGATTCCCCTAACAAAATGCGTAGACCACTGCCCACCAGCTTGTCCATCCAAGGACTTCCTGTGACCCTCCTGGTCCTGGCCCAAAAATCATCCATGTCGATGTGGCCAAGTTCGGAATCTCTGATGTCTAGGTCACATTCTGCCTGGGACTCGGGCATTCTGACCCTTTGATATTTGTATTTCATCTCTTCCTCTGTGAGCTTAGCCTTACCCTTTGACTTGGTTGGCCTTTTGCTTGATGTAGACATATGTGGATCTGAGTTCAGTTGCTGATCTGCAAGAAGAAGGAGTGAAGTCCAACGCAGAAGAGCCATGTTAGCTGTCAGATCTTCCATTAAAGCTTTACAGAATGAGGAGTTAGCAATTTAAAAGCCTCTGGGCACAAGGCACAGAAATTTGCAGGCTGCAGGGTCAAAAGTATGGTGCACTAAAGTGGAGTGTTGCAAGGAAGAAATCAGTGCCAAAGGGCGCAGGGCGCAGGAATTTTGCATATAACATCATTGTTGTTGTAGACAGGGGTGCGCCTGCACCATTATATGAGGTTTTTATACTGGGCGCAAATAAGTTTGGTGTTGCATGGAAGTAGGATGCGCCAATGGCATAGTATCATAACATGGAATTTTGGTGTGCCAAGGGACGCAGATAAATGCGTGTAGCACTAACTTTATGTGCGCAAAGGGGGCCTTTGGCATGGCACAGGAAAAGATTGCATAACAGGCTTTGTTGTTGTAAGCGGGATTGTGCAAGCACCTGAGAGGTTTTTCCTAGTTTTGTATGGCACAAGAAAGGTGCATGCTGCAATCAGGTCGTGCACCATTAAGCGCACCGTGTTTTTTTGTAATGAGAATGGCGTTTGCGCCAAAAGGAAAATCGTGGGTGGAAAAGATAACTTTTTAGGTTTCTTGCCTCTTGAGTTTGTGATTTTTCAGGTTTTACCGACATGATCCGACAGCGAGGGGTACATAGCAAAGAGGTCTGGATTCATTTTTTAGACAGAGCCCTCTTGGCCAGCAGATTTGGAAAGAGGGTGAAAATGGCTTGGGAGGGAAAATTTGCAAAAATGGGCAGGAGGGGTTCATGGTTTCCTCAGATTCATTTCATCATACTTCACAAACAACCAACAAAAACAAAAACACAAGAGAAGCAAGGACCACTTACCCGAATATATAGAATGAGAGAAATGAAGTGGGGTCCATGAACACGAAACGAGAGGATGACGGGCACGACAGGTGCAGAGGAATAAAGTTTTCACGTGTTTTTGAATTGTGAAAATGACAGGGCGGATGTGCCTATATATAGCCAAAAGTGTAATAAATGTGCCAACCACTTTTTAAAGGGGCGCACCAAAACATGTGTCGACATGGAAAATTTGTGCCCAGTGGCGCGGATATGTTTTTGTCAACATGAAATTATCTGTGCCTTAAGCACAAATTTAGGACTGTCGACACTAGATTTTGAGCGCCTTGGCGCACCAAAATACGACGCAACATTTTTGTTGTTGACAGGAAGGCGCATGTGCCTTGGCGCAGAAAGAAAGGTGCATCACGGGAGGCGCAACAATTGTTGTGTCAACACTTCAAAGGGTGTGCCAAAGGAAATAAAGGGGGTGCAAATTTATCCTATGTTACATAGACAAAAGATGCGCCCAGCCAAAAGGACCAAAATGACTAAGTTCGAGAAACAAGATTTTACGAAAGGAATTTTACACCATTCCGAACGTTGAGGGACCTCGACGAGGAAGCAGAACAAAATTTTAGTAAGGTTACCTGTAAAATTTCCCTTGTCAATTTTACAGATAACACTACTACGTAGCTTGAAGATGTGTACGATCAATCTCCAATGGCACTCCCGACCCTGAAGAGTTTGGTATAGAATGTCTTTGTGTACATTGGATATCTTCAGAAGATCTAAGATCGAAATCTTAGTAGACATCTTCTCAAGTTGCTCTAAGAGGTTGTATTTACCCATTTGTGGGGTTGATGAAGAAGGTTCTGGAATCACGAGGCGGGCACGCCTTGTTACCACAGTGCAATCCTTTCCTTTGATTTGGATGGTGTTAACATGGTCAGTAGGAGAGCGAATACATCCAATAAGTGAATCATAATGATTGTTGTCTTTTTTGTGTATAAGTAATTCGCTTCTTTATAACCTTGGGATGACTCTCCCCGATCCGGCTTTGACTTTTCTGATTTATCATGGTTAGGGAATGGCTCTTTATAAATCCCCATTTTCTCATTGGGTGTCTGAGTTTTTCCTAGGTTGTCCACCTCTATCTCCCCATTTTCGATGAGGTCTTGAATATAATGATGAAGACACATACATTTTTCTGTCTTATGTCCTTTGACACGATGCATTTCACAATATTCATGCTTCTTGTACCATGAAGGTTTGGGAGCATTGTCATCAAACGGTTGTGTTGTAGGATATTTCATCATGTGAGCCGCATCCAATTGTTTTAGTATAACTAACAAAGGTTCATTAAGAGAGGTGAACGTTCTTTGTTTTGGTGGTGGTTGAATTGGTCCTTTGGTCAGTTTAAAAGGTTGATGGTTTGGACCATTTGTACACGTTTGGAATCGGTGATCCCATCTCCCACCACATTTTTTTGTTAAAAACCTTTGGCTACTCCGTGGGTTTAACATTTTGATTATCTTTAGATTGGGACTTGAGAGTTCCTTTTGCAATGAGATATTTCTCTATCTAAACCCCTTTTTCGATGACCTCCTCAAAAGTGCAAACATAATGCATTTGGAGGTGGTAAGCTATATCTAGATTGAGGTTGGGTACAAAAATACTAACCAGCTATTTTCAGGGGAAAGTGCAAAAAAAGCGGCTAGCTATCCCTCTCCGCCTTTGGAGGAATATGGAAAAAGTCTCACTAGGGCATTGTTTAGCACCACATAAATCTACCATGGTGACATCACTCTCTATGTTATACGGGAAGTGATGCACGAACCTTTCTGCCAATTCTGTTCAAGTGAAAATTGATCCCCGAGGTAAACGTGTAAACCACTCCAATGCTTGACCTCCTAGACTCTTGGGAAAAAGTCTTATGAGATAATTGTCACTATAGGACACCTCTTGACATGCCATATAGAAATCTTTGACATGATCCCGTGGATCTCCTTTCCCTTTATATTTGTCAAATTTTGGCATATTGAATTTCTTAGGAAAGGGTTGAAGGGTCATAGTCTTGTCAAAAGGATAGGGGCATAATTCTTCATATTGATACTTTCTAACACTCCCTATATTGCTCTCTTGAAGGTTTGCAAGTGTTACTTTCATAGACTATACCTCTTGTGTGAGCAATTGTTCTCTAGTGGGAGAAGTAGGGATATATACTCAATGATACCCCGTATCATCTTCTTCTTGATTTTCTCTATGGAATTCATTGATCTTAACCTTAGGCCTTGACTTTTGAACATTTTTTTCTTGCTTCCTTCTGTACATGAGAGGTTAGCAAAGCTAATTTTCAGCTTAGGCTACTAATTTCTGTTGTTGAATTGTGGTTTCTTCTTCTAAAGGTTCCTCCTCTTCCTTGTTTTGTGGAGGTTCTTCACCATTCTCATGTCCCGTCATGTTTTTACATGGCACTTTGATAAAGGGTATTCTATGTCCCACCACTTTATCATTTCCCTGCATTGGAGGTAGAAGCATGTCCATGCGTCAAAATATCCTCCATATTGATAAGGGGTCGTTCTTCCTCATTAGCGTTATTCACAGGTGGGATTGTTTCACTTTCAGTGGGCATTTTGGCCCCTAATTCCATGACCTGTGCTAGCACTCTATCCTTATTTCTGAAAAGAAACTTGTCTAATAAAGTGGGGTCAAAGTCAAATTCTGCGTGTGGGGATTCCAATTCATTACCACTATGATCGACCATATCTTCTATCTCTTTTCCACAGAAAACAGAGGCCCTAGATCATGTCCAATGAAAGGGTTTGACCCTTGTCTATTTGAGGCTTCCCAAGCTTGTGCTTGTTGTTCCTCGTATGTTTGTTTCTTGAGTCCTAATCGTGTTTTGGGAGCCATGATTTGTGATAGTTTCACTAAGGTAAGTTGTAAATGTGTTCAAAACTTTGTGACCACACCTAAGTGAAATGCAAGATAAATTGTCAAGAATATGAATGAATAACAATGTGAGAATACCAATGTGATAGAGTGATAAATCACCAGTGACACAAATGTTTGGTATCTAAGCCTATCAAATGAAGTACTTCCTAGACTACGTCTCAAAAAGTAGTTTAGTGTCACAAGATAATTAACAAGATGTTCTCACTTATGCCAAGTTCAAGAGAATGAACAAGATGTAAGTAAATACAAAAATTTAATGTGACCTCCTAACAAGATATACTAGAAGCGAGCTCAAATTCGATTAAGACCTATATCCCAAAAAGTGCCAGTTACAATTTGTGAGTGACACAACAATATCACCAAGATATGTTAACCAAACTTTGTGAGAAAGTAAGGTATTGATATCAAGATGCTATTGATATAACACGCACAAGTGGTAACACGTAGCACTCTTCAAAATCGAGGTAATAATAGAATCGAACTAAAAGCTCAAAGTATAGCTAGGAATAGTTAAAATGTGTGTAGCATAACCTTATAATATAGATATTTAGGTCAAGTTTACAAGAAACAAGACGTAAATATCAAAATTGTAGTGATATGATACAAACAAGGTAACCCTTCTAAGGAAGTTCAAGATGAACCACGCCTAACTACAATGATGATCTTGACGTGGGTATCAAGATCACAATGGCAACCAATGATATGAATATGTCTCCGTGTACTTTAGAAATTTAACTTACCTAGCCGGAAACATGGATGGGCGTAAGCGAACAAAAAAGTGCAGAAATAATTGATTGGTAACACAGAGGTAGTCACCTTTCTTTTGATCAACAAAGTGTCAAAAGAATGTGAAGGAAGTAAATAAAAATGGGGATGAAAAATGTTGGCTTCACTTCGGCAGAGTTTCGCCTTGCCTTAAGGCAAGTGAAAAACTAAGCGAAAGTAACGCGTCACACGTTTTGCGATGAAAAGATGGTTCACAACTCAACATTGTTTTAGAATGGTCAAAGTGGGATCCTGCCAAAGTATATTTTCCTAGGTGGTTCTCTCATCCTAGGTGTTACAAAATTATCCACGAGCAGGACGATTTACCCAAATAGTCCCGACTATCTTGGGAGTATCTCGACTTTTCCCCCTTCAAGCACAGTGGGCAGTAAATGCATCCATCATGTACTTAAAAGGGTTGCATAGGGATAACTTGTAATGCTATCTCACAAAGGAATGACTACTCAGGTAGGTAGTGCGGAGCACTTCCCATTTCGTACACAAGGTTCCCTCTTACGTGGACTACTTTGGGGTTCCTGAAACCACCCCCATTATTGTAGCTTAAGGCGTTATGCCAAAGGGCTTATGTTCCAGTTGAGCGGAGAGGGACGTACCCTTTCTAAAACTTGTAATACAAATGTTTTGAATATTTTGTTCTTTTTATCTTGTTTAATTAGGTGTGGTTTGCTCGAACATCTTTTCGCAACCTGTATAACAACTGTATTAGTAGTTTTGACTTCGCTTTCGATTCCTCCTTTATTTGACAAGCGAGGTGTTTTGGTCCTACATGACGATTTTTAGTATTTTTCCATCAAAAAAGTAAACACCATTTCTAATTCTCTAAATTGTCCAAGGACGCAAGAGAAGAGCATACGTGATGTTTCCAAAATCCAAAAAGATATCAAATGGAAAACACTTTAATTCAAACACACCAAGTTAACCAATTTGAATTCAAATATTCCTAACAACCTCAAACCATCAAAAAGGACCTAAGAATTGTTTCTAATTCCCAAGATCACCCCAAGGGATGCGAGGGAAGAGCATACATGATCTTATTCTGATAAGTAAACATGCACATTTATCTAATCAAGTAAAAGCATGTAAAAACATCCTATATAAAACTATTTATCGATATAAACCCTAATTTTTTATCAAGTAGTGAAGCTCCCTAAATATCCTAAATGAGGTATCAAACCCTAACCATGAGTGGGAGACTTTGCAAAACAAACATTAGTTGGGTTATGGTCACCCCCATGCATAATTAATGGTTAGAATACTTTGTGTGTTCAATGAAAGATTTTGCAAAGAGCTATGGATATGGGGCAAGACCCCAAAGCTTTATGCAAAAGACCCTTAATGGACCATATGATAAGAAATGAGCAAGGAATCCTATTTGCATGTATTAAAACTTGAAATAAGCAAGAAATCTAACAAATAACTCGTGTGCATGTGTTGTTTTAAACTAATGCTAATATAAGTAAATACTAACACCTAAATAGCCTTAATTAGCAAAAATTAAACAACATACTAAGCACCATCAAGATAAGAATTAAACAATGTTAGATGTAAACATTCATCATATACAAAAAATTTGAAACTAACAATGTTTAAGTATCTAAATCCTCTATTCTCTAACAACAAATAAATGAATGGGCCTAAGTAGGCTCCATGGCAATAAAAATGGTTGTCTTTAGTATTCCAAGAACCTAGGAATGGGGGCTTATCAAAGTTGGGCTACAAGACCCTTTTGACACCTCCCATATGACCTAAGCACTTTTGGCTAGAAAAGAGGCTTAACTCTCCAAGTGGTGAACTCTCAAGAAAACAAAGGAAATCTTTTAGTCTATTTTGCTATATGCTTTGCTTTTGTCTTCTCAAGAAGTTTAGGTGTAGGTATAAAGGTAGAAGGAGGGCTCCTTATATAGCCCAATGGATAAAGGAAACACTTCATCCCTTTGCATGTGGGATAAAGGTAAAACAAGATTAGGAATGGATAAGGTTGCTTTATAAAAGGTAACCTTATTTTAGAAGGGTTTAATTTATGCTTAGCAAGTCATGGGAGTTGGGGTGTTTTAATTAATCAAAGGTGATTAACTAATAGGTAGATGTAAGCTTATAGAAGCTAATTAGAGGAATATTAGTACGATTTAAGCTATTAGAAGGGGAATAAGTCAATTAAATATTGATTTATTGATTAAATGGAAGGGAAAGATAATTAATTAATATTAATTAATTAGTCTAGATGGATGGGGTGATTAATTAACGGAAGGTCATTAATTAGGATGTTAGTTGGATAGGTGACTTAATTAATTAGTGTATCGTAATTAATTAATGATAGTAAGAGAGAATATGAGTGTTATTGACAATATGTCATCAATTTACAAGTAAGGAGATAATTAGCGTAATTTAAGTATTTAAATTGCCCTGGCGTAATTATGGGTGTCTAAGCAATCAGTTTTTTATTTACTCCATGAGGGTGAATGAATCTCACTAAATGGCTACATGGCCAAGTTTAGCTATTTCATTACTAACCTATCATGGGTGGAAGATGAAGCTATTTTAATGGTGGATGACCCAAGATCAAATGCCTTTTAGCTCAAGGCTAATGCAAATGAGCTCTTAAGCTTTCTTCGGCTTGTTTTGGATTTATCTTATGTAAAATTGTGTCTTTGAATGGGTAGGCTTAGCCTTATATTTATAGTTTTCCAAATGGAAGATTTTGGAATTTTGGGTGCATGTGGAACTAAAGTCTAAAAAGAACTTTAGGATCATATTAGGATAAACATGCTTTAGGCTTAGTTAAGCTTGGTTTAG
The DNA here is from genome assembly GCA_018340775.1 of Taxus wallichiana var. yunnanensis. Taxonomy (NCBI): domain Eukaryota; kingdom Viridiplantae; phylum Streptophyta; class Pinopsida; order Cupressales; family Taxaceae; genus Taxus; species Taxus wallichiana. The sequence continues at coordinate 719,472,755 of CM031234.1, read as the reverse complement.
GCTAGTTAACTAGGTTTAGGCTAGTTAACTTTGATTAGCAAGTGATTAGAGACTCTTTGAGAGTTGGGAGGGTCCTGGATAACCAATTGTGACTGATAGATAGCCTACGAAGCCAATAGAAGTGGTCTAGAGAGAACTATGGAGGTTCTGAATGGTCGAAAGGAGGAATGTTTAGCTAATAAGAGAGATATTAGACAAATAAGTTGATTATAGGAGGAATATGACCAAAAAAGTGTTGTGAATGGGCATCCGAGAATGGAGTGAAGTAGGGGGAATTAACGAAGTGTCGTCAATCGGCTGAATGGGAGGAAATGCTAAGTGTAAGCATATTTTAGGTGTCTACATTTTCCCCTCTTTGAGGTGGCGTAAGTGATGTCACTTCAAAGAAAGTAGAAAAACATAAACAAGTAGAAAATTTTGAAGGGATAGAAGAAAAATGAGTATAATTGAGGATGCCCCCTCGATTGTTGATGGGGTGATAGAAGAACTCGATTGATGATCGAAAAGATGACAGAAAGAGAACATAAGAAAGAATAGTGTGGAGAAGAAGAAAGGGGATAGAAGAAAAATGAGAATGAGGAAGGGGGATTGAGCCAACATCCATCCAGTGCCTTTTAAACAACTTTATTTTTCATCATATTGCTAATGATCTTCATCATCAGTCCTTATTAAAAAGAATGAACAAAAGTGTAGTATGACATTGAAATCCATATACAAACAAATTTCCATTGCTAAAAACACCAACTCCATGCAACATACAAAATGCAATGCAATACGAGAAAGTAAAAGATGCCTAACTCCATGCAACATACAAAATGCAATGCAATATGAGAAATTAAAAGATGCCTAACTCCATGCAACATACAAAATGCAATGCAATAAAGAAAGTAAAAGATGCCTAACTTCATGCAACATACATAATGCAATGCAATATGAGAAAGTAAACAAGCCAAACCTAACAAAGAAACAAGATGTAATGTTTTTGTTATCGAGCTTTAGTTCCAACCTATGTGAATTAACGACAAGGGTTATAATGGTGCCCCAAGCAAGGATACATGCAAGGGAATAATGGAGGACACTTTGGTCCTATGAAAAAACAATGTGCACTACTTAAACAATTCCAGGCAACTCATTGTGCCCCGCAGTATAGATGAAGTAAGTAGTTTAACTTTTGTTGATGGGGGTAGATCAAGATGATCGCAAGTCACACACTTGAACAAGTGAGAACCAAAGAGTGATGTTTTGTAGGATGATTTTAAATTTTTAGAATATTTCTAAAACATATTTGATTTATTATTGTGATTTTTCTAACATATTTGAATGTTTTTGTGATTTTTCTAAGTTTTCTCGAAACTATGTACAGGGAAGAGAGAAGCATGGATGACCCTAGAGATAGATGGGATGTACAAGAGCGAGAAGGCCACGTGCATACAATAAATGTGAAGATGTAAAAATTCCCTAGCGATTAGGTGGGAATATTCAAAGGAAAAATCTTCACAGTATAAGTGAGACTCAAGGCCAATATGGATAAGTCCAACATGATGATGAACGTAAACCAATGAAGTGCTGGGAAGAAGCAAGGATGCCCCAACAGTAAGTTGGCCTAAAATCACATGATAGAAAGGAAAGGGAAGATTATTTTCATGAAAGGGGACAAAGGTGTCTGAAAACATGGCAAAAAAATTAATCTTATACACATTGATGTTCTGAATGAAGTAGAAGAATGATGTGAATGATATGAATGTATCTTAGAAGCCTCATGATGAAGAAGTGATTAGCCAAAGGCACAAATTGTGAGACAAGATATGGACTAAAGCAAGAGTGTGAACAAGGTCCAAAAATGACACTTGGTAACATACTAATCCTACTTACTCATAGAGATCCAGTGTGTGCACGTGGAATTAATTACCTCTTGAAGGGAAGATTTAATAGACAATAAGTGAAGACACCATAGCCAATGTGTAGGAATGATTTATTTTGATAGGTGATAGGTGATTTGTGAATGAAAGGTGAAAGTATAGTCGTACATTGCTTTACTACCGCCGAGTAGGCATCCATAGCCCCAATAGAGATGTATTTGACTCTAATCACAACATTTCTCTCGCATTCAAAGGCGTCCATATCCTGATAGAGATTATTGGAAATGCCCCAAGAGAGAGTAATATATAAATCTTCTTTTGCTTTGTAGCTTTTAGCTTCCGATTTTTTTGATTGATTTTGATTCTTTTACTTTCTAAAAAATTATTTCAGCTCCCTTATTTGACAAGGGTTAAGAACCATAATGGCTTGATGGAAGGAAATGGAAGTGAATGTGATGACAACATTAGCTAGTGTCAAAAATTATGTCCAAAATTTCTTCACAACAAGTTTATTACATGTTGAATGTGATAGGATCTCTAAGAGGTCAGTCATTCGTTAATTTACCAAGGTGATAAAAGACCACTGGGTCAAATAGATACCATAGAGATAAATGTCACAAAATGTGTGCAAAAATACTAACCACAATATCATCGAAGGGATGAAAATGGAAGGAATACTTATAGAATAACAAGATGGAAGAGAAGAAAGAAACATCCATGCGATGCAATACCGATTGCAATGTTTGATCTTTGTACCTTTGATTTTTCTTTTGTTTTCTCATTTTTTTATATTTTATATTTTTTTTTTTTTATTTTTTATAGTTTTTGGAAAGTTGGGACCAATAAAGTCACTCGTGTGATAAGATCCAACAACAATTTTTGTGACTTCCTTTATAAGGGATACTAGGTGTGTTTTTTTATCAAGCATAATGTTTTCTCCGATCTCAATGATTGAGGTGATCTCGTAGTCAACAAATGGCTGTGATTTATCATGAAACATTTACTTTGTATGCGGGAGCTTGAGTTCCCTATCCAGAGGTTTCTGCACTTTACGCCATACTTGATGGTTGTGTTGGTGTTCGTTCTTGAATCGCACTTGATTTAGAATTTTGATATTTTTGAGTTGTTGGGGGCTTTCAAGCTCTTGGAAGTTTTGATCTGATCTTGATAATGAACCTGTTTTGGTTTCTTATAAGTTGACGTGTGAATTTTTGGCCTCGAAGGAGAAGAAGGAGAACATTGACATTTAGAACTGATGTGAGAAATGACCGTGGGCTTGCCACAACCATTGATAGAAGAAATATATGATGGATGAAAAGGATACGGTCCAAGAATTGAAGAGGATGGGATACGAGGAGGTGAGCCACTAATAGAAGATGATGAAGGGCTACTAGAATATGGCCCTAAGATGGAAGAAGTTGGGCTACGAGGACATGGCCCAAGAATAGAAGAATATGATGAAAGGTTGCTAGGGTGTGGCCCAAGTATAGATAAGGAGGGACTACTCGGAGGTATCCCATAGATAGAAGAGGATGAAGGGCTACTAGGATGTGGCCCAAGAATAGAAGGTAATGGGCTACCAAGAGGTGACCCACAAGTAGAAAATGGAGGGCTACTAAAATGTGGCCCCAAAATAGAAGAAGCCGATGGGTTACTTAGCGGTGACCCAAGAAAATATTTTGATTGAGAAATGATGATAATTAAGGAATGATTGGGTAATGAGAAGATAGGCCATGGCTCAATGTCAGACCCCGACATCTCATCATGATCAAAAGAAGGTGAAGATGGAATAGAAGAAGAATCAAATTCCATGAACTTAGGATTTTCCTCTATGTTCTATCGAAAAGGATCAACTTCTTTCCCCAATACATGAGCGTATCGAGTTCTAGAAAGAATCCTTGTTTGCAATCCTCTAAAGGGATATCATCGTGTACTATGATTGTTTCTTCATTCTGAGAGAAATCAATCAGTAGAGGTTGTTTTTCTTTGGCCATAGAAGGTTGAATAGAAGAAACAGTCCGATAAGTGGGGACAATTGATTAAAAAAAGAATATGACTCAAGAGAGGAAGTAGGATTGGTGGTAAGCGTCTCATGAATGGATGATTTAGATCTGGACCTATGTCATTTTTCTAGAAGACGACGTAATGTAGATTAGAAAGTAGGATCGCATAGCCATTCGTTAAGTTGCGATGTAGGATTCAAATTAGATGATTGACTAGAGGGAATCCAAGTCATGGAACTCTTCGTGGGAGGAAGAGGTCGTTGAGATGAATAATGAAGGAGGTCCTGCGAAGAAAGGGAGGATTGTGACTCAAGAACCGAATTAGATGTTCGATCGATGGAACTTGGAGTCACACGAGTCTTCAAAGGAGGAAGACATCATTGAGGTGATTGGGAATGAAGGTCCTACAAAGGAAGGGAGGACCCGTGATTCAAGATTTGATCTAGGGGTATCCGAACAATAGTTGGGATCCGATTCTTCAGAAGAAGGGTAGGAATCTGAATGGTAGTTTGGATCTAAATCAGAAGAAGAAGAAGAGTGGGGAAGCTTGAATAATAATTTGGATTAGAAGCATCCAAACCATACCACCAACTATGAGCTGAAGGTGGGGAACAGGGTACCCGATTGGGCTCTCTAGCACGAAGAACCAAATGAGGTTTAGTTGTAATGGGAATCTTTTGATTTGAATTGCTAAACCTAGGTTTCGTATTGTTGTAAATGTGAGAAACCATGTGAGTCTATCATTGTTGGTGTCATTTTAAGCACAAATTTCTAGACCTAGATAGTGGGATGAAACTCCTTCAAAGGGAAGGAAGTGACATGTCAATTCGAGTAGCATAATGGCAACCAACTAGACATTTTGTAAGTATGGAGATGCGTGCATGATTTTTCAAAGAAGTTCTAAGGAAAATAGACATTGTGATGATGTAATCTCAATGAGATCAAAAGGGATTGTCCTAGAAAATAATTTTTCCAGATGAATAATCACAAGGAAAAATCATGCAAGTGTGAAACACAACCAATCAACAAGGAAATACACCCTATGTAAATGCACGTGCAAAATGATAGTTTGATGCAAAGATGATCAACACAATGTCAATATTTATGTCAAGTTTGAAATGAAAAAGGTGTAAATATTAACAAAGGGTAGATGTGAATCCCAATCAAAGGATATAATGACACGTTCAACAACCAACAAGGCCAAAATGTTAAAGGGAAAGGTTTACAAATGTAAGCCACATAACCACACTAATTAGACACGTTAATCAAGCTTTACGAAGAAGCAAGATATTAGTGTCAAAGTGGTATCAAAACGATGCAAACAAAGTAAGTGACACATTTAAAAATTTGGGACAATGTTTGAAATAAAACCAAGTCAAGGTATATTGAGGATGTGTTAAAATGTGTGCATCGTAATGCCACAATGTGGATACTTAGATCACGTTTACGAAAAACACGACATAAGTATCTTAATTTTGTCGAGACAATTCAAACAAGGTAACACGTCAAAGGGAGATCAAATGATGAATCAATCCGAACTATGATGATGATCTTGAAATCAAGATCAAGTGGCCATTAAAGATATGAGGACACATCCACACACTTTAGACGTTTAACAACTCAAATTCGCTAACATGGATGGGTTTATATAGACAAAAAAGTGATGAACACTATCTATGACAACACTCCTAAAAGATGCCTTCTATTGTCCCAAATGGGCAACAAGAATGCAAAGGTGTAGATCAAAAGATGAAAAATAAACTAAGCACCACTTGGGCAGAGCTTCGCCTCATCCGAAGGCGAGAAAGAAGCTAAGCTAAGTGAAAACGTCATCTAATTTCCATGATGAAAGGCACTTAGATCCAACTTAAGTGGATTCTTTGCCTTGTTCGAAAAACAAGGTTCTGAATCCAAACAAGTTATCACTTCGTGATGGCCAAGATGCGATAAAGGACTAGCAAAGTGGGCCTCAAGACAAAATGGCCTCCTTAATAAGTTCTCTCAACTAGGTGTTACAAAGTTGTCTTAAGCGAGTGTGATTTACCCAAAAAGTCACAATGACTAATTTGGGAGTATCTCGGCTTTACTTTACCCCCTTCAAGCACAATGGGCAATAAATGCATCCACGTGTACTCTCACTAGGGTCACCATACGGACAACCGGTAACTCTAACTCACAAGGTGTACTAGTCAAGTGGGTAAGTGAGGCGCTTCCTATTTCATCCACGAGGTTACACAACAGTGGACTACTTTAGGGTTCCTAGAACCACCCCCATTATTGTAGCTTAAGGCATTATGCCAAAGGGGTTATGTTCCAGTTGAGCGGAGAGGGATGTACCCTTTTCTAAAACCTATAATACAGTGTTCGATTATGGTGTGTTTTTTTATCTTGCTTAACTTAATGTGGTTTTAAGTAGCACACTTGTTTGGAAACCCGTAAGAACACGTGTATTAGAAGTTTTGTGTTTGTTTTGACGCCCTTCTTTGACATGTGATTTTGGTCCTACATACCAAGGTTAGTAATTTTCCAAAATGTCATATAAATGAGATAAGATGTTGTTTTTATTTCCTAGATCGTCCTAAGATGAAAGGAAAGAGCATACGCAACAAGGTATCTCACTCAAATTTGCAATAAATGGAAAACCCCTAAGTACAATGTGAAAATTACTTCCTTTTAACCAACTTTTAAAGCTAAATAAACTATTTTACAAATATGAAGAAAGTAGTGAAGCGTTTCGATTCCCAAGATTACCTAAAAAGCGCGAGGGAAGAGAGCATACACGATTAAAAATAAAGATGCAAATGTTTTTGATTAAGTTAGTCTAAAAATAATTAGTGTAAAGGAAACCTCTAAACCACTGTTAGAATCCTACAAGAGTTAGAAAACCAAGAAAATCAAAAATTCTAGAAATCCATTTTTTGCACTTTTTTAACAGTTTTTAGTAATTTGCATTTTTGGAGGTCTCCAGAGCACTTTGGGAGTTTTGTGATAGAATTTGGTATACCAAAGGTATCTAAATTTTATAATTTCCCTCACAAATTACGCTTCGTTATCTTTCCAACACCTATTCAAACTCTGAAAACAGGTTAACGAGTCAAAAGATATGGTCAAAACAAGGAGCACTAAAAATAAAATGGATAAATCCGGACTACACAGAGACACCTGTGTGCCCAGAATGACACATACGCACCCTAGCCAATGGACATGCACCCAAGTAGATAGGTGTGCGGGAAAGAAAAAAATGCAAAGTCAACAGAGTGAAACATGACACTGCGCGCCCCAGAGAGCGCGCATACGCGCCCCAACGAATGGATACACGCCCAAGCATAAAACAAAAATTTTCAAATTTTCACATAGACAAGCCATTTACGTGTACACAACTAGAGTGGCGGTACGTGCCCCGATGACGGAGAAACGTGTGCATCCTTGTAGAGGAAAAATTTGCAAATGATGAGGACTACCAGACAGTACATGCCTATTCCGACGGGGATGTTAGGGTTTTAACATGTATGCGCCCCTTGTTAACACCTACACGCACCCTGTGAAAAACCTACAAAACTCATGGATTTTCAAATTTTCAAGAGCAAACAGGTTAGTTATTAGTCAAAGTGTCCTATTTCTATATCAAACCCACAAAATACATGCAAATGAAGATCATTTATCTAGGGTTAGAAACAAAAACGAGGAAATAACAAGTGATTTGACCCAAAAAATTGAAAATGAACTTTGAAGAACTCAAAAGACCTCCATTAATGGAGGATGGACATAAGTGTCCCACCGGGCGTGCCAAATGTGTTCAATGAAAGATTTTGCAAAGAGCTATGGATATGGGGCAAGACCCCAAAGCTTTGTGCAAAAGACCCTCAATGGACCATATGATAAGAAATGAGCAAGGAATCCTATTTACATGTATTAAAACTTGAAATAAGCAAGAAATCTAACAAATAACATTAACCTCTATTCTTGAAAGCTTAATAAAATATGCCTACTAAAGACTTAAGCAATCAGTTTTGTTGTTTACTCCATGAGGGTGAATGAATCTCACTAAATGGCTACATGGCCAAGTTTAGCTATTTCATTACTAACCTATCATGGGTGGAAGATGAAGCTATTTTAATGGTGGATGACCCAAGATCAAATGTATTTTAGCTTGGCTAATGCAAATGAGCTCTTAATATTTCTTAGGCTTGTTTTAGCTTTAGCTTATGTAAAGTTGTGTCTTTGAATGTGTATGCTTAGCCTTATATTTATAGTTTTCCAAATGGAAGAGTTTGGAATTTTGGATTAGATTAGGATAGACATGTTTAGGCTTAGTTAAGCATGGTTTAGGCTAGTTAACTAGGGTTTAGGCTAGTGATTAGCAAGTGGTACTAGAGTCTAAAAAGCACTTTAGGATTAGATTAGGATAGACATGCTTTAGGCTTAGTTAAGCGTGGTTTAGGCTAGTTAACTAGGGTTTAGGCTAGTTAAACTTTGATTAGCAAGTGATTAGAGACTCTTCGAGAGTTGGGAGGGGAGTTTGGATAACCAATTGTGATTGATAGATAGCCTACGAATTCAATAGAAGTGGTCTTTAGATGTGCTTCTTCAGAGAGGAACTACGGAGGTTCGAATGGTCTAGAAAGGAGGAATGTTTAGCTAATAAGAGAGATATTAGACAAATAAGTTGATTATAGGAGGAATACGACTAGTCAAAACCAATAATGTCAAATAGTAAATTTCCAATTTTCAGTGTCTATGTTTGTGCCCTTTTAAGTATGAAAGGAAAATTATGTGATAAAAGGGAAAGATACACGAGCATGAACAACAAACATATAACATACAAGACCGTATAAGCCAACCAAGACTAAGATATACTGTGTGTGTCCTTTCCCATGGATGGAAAACATGCAATCTAAAGTTTGTAACTTTTCAATTGATGTTTGTATGGATTTTATGAATTTTACTCTCATAATTTGATGACATGTTAGTGTGTAAGGATAAACAAGCTAGACAAGAGACCTCTAAATGTACTAAACACACTTTGTATTCACTTTTCGAGTTTGTTTTACAAGGTCTGTTGCGTTAGTGATGTCACGCTACCAGCATGTAAACACACTTTGTATTCACTCAGATGAAACTTGCTTGCAAAAAAGTGTAGTCAATGTTCATAGTAAAGAATTGAACTTTAACTCAAATGTAAAATGTAATACATAAGATTTACTTTTGCACAAAGTGAAATAGAAATATATGTAAAACATGGAAGGAATACACATGTTTATTTTATAGAGGGAGATCTTTCCTTTCTTTGTTTATACTTGAATATTTAAATTTTGAGTTCGTTAAAGGATTGGGAGTGATCATCCCCAATTGTGTCAAGAAGAACATAGAGTATTAGGTGTATACAACCAAACACGAAGAGAGAAGAAGAAGAATAAAATTTTGGAACACCCCGTTAAAGAACAAGATTAAGTATCAAAGTCATTAAACAACTATAATATCTTCCCCTTTAGATGCAAGAAGAAATGAAGGACTACATATGAAGAACTTAGCTACTTTGATACCTTCCATAACCCCATGGACCACACCATTGCAGATAGATCTAGGCTCGATTCTATAGATAAGGACACACAATATAAAAATAGAATGAGTTCTCCTATGTGCTATACAATTGAATAAAAACTATAATGTATTGAAATGTAGATGAAAGAAAAAGGCTCATGCCCCTAAGATTCTAAAAACTATAATATAAACTAAATGTCATGGTGAAGGACTTGAGTAGTTTATGCTCCCGTAATCGATCGAAACTAAGTGAAGTGGACCTAAAATTGTGTCAAAACCTATAGTTGTAGTTAAAATTCCAAGAATACTTGAGAAATTTTGTGTAACTTCCTAGGTAAAAAACGTGTGAAAGGGATAAGACCATACTATAAGGTCCTTACCAAACTACACATTTTTAAACTTATGTTTGTTTGGATTTGTATGCTTGATTGTGTTTTTGAGTACATGTACCTTGTTTATACCTATATGTTACCCCATAATTCTACCTATGTATGTTGTAGGTGTAGAATATAACTAGATGAATGCCCCCTTTTTGAGGCATGTACGAAGAACCATGTCAAGCACATGGCTCAAAAGAAATAGATGTGTGACCATGCACCGGATGTCCGAGGTACTATAGAATATTGTAGGATGTTGAAGAGGTGGCCACCTTGAAGAGCATGTGCTATCCTGCAAAATTGACAAGGGCAATTTGCAGGTAACTATACCAAAATTCTGTTTTGACCCCTAGGAAGTTTGATAACGTTTGAAATAGCCCAAAACTCCCTTTCATAAATCAAGTTGTTTTGGGACTTAGCCATTTTTAGCTAATCCTTCGGCACAGAAATTCCCATGTCGACACTACCAAAATCGTGCCCTTTTACACTCGGCGTAACTTTACCCATGTCGACATCCAAAATGTTGTGCCCCCTTAAAACATCCTTTGGCACTAAAAATGTCATGTCGACACCAAGAAACTTGCGCTAAGCATTTTTCTAAGTGAAACTTTTCTCGTGTCGATGCTACCAAAATCGCACCAAAAGTAGTTGGTGAGGTCATAAATGCCAATTTTTCTATAAATAGAAACCTGCCACATGTCATTTTCATGAATTGAAAATTGTGAAAGGTATTTTCTTTGTGCGTGTTAGCCATCCCTGTCAGCCCTCACGTGTCATTTTTGAGCCTGTGGACCTGCGTCTTTCTTCGTCTTTTATAAATGGGTGAGTGGCTCCTCTCACATTTGTGGTTTTCATTTTGTTAATCTGTTAGGGCTTATATCAAATAATTAAAATCTAAATAACACATTCAAAATCCCCAACCCAGTTGAAGCCCTCTTTTCCTCTCCCTCTAGATCTGTAAATCTAGAAGGGCTCTGCCACTAAAGTAAACCAAAACCATTTATACCTATTTGTTGCCTTGCCAACAAACGTCTCTTTCTTGCCATCAAATCCAAATCCAAATCAAGAAATCAAGAAATTGATCAAACCGTTAACTATTATCCTTTGGCGCAATTTTCAAAGATGTTACATGCTCAAAAAGTGCACCAAGAAATATGGTGCACTGTTTTTCCCTATAACCTCTTCCAAAGTTGTGCTTTGGCACACTTTACTATCATGTAACATAACCTTTTTCACACCTAGCCAAAAAATAACACTTAGCATATTTTTGTGAGGCGCAGGTGCAACTTCCACAACATTGACATGACATGTTGTATGCTACAAATCCGTGCCACTGTGCTTTACCCTTTGGCGCTAAAATTTTCATGTAACACCTCTCAAAATTGTGCCCTTTCAAACTTGGCACAACTTTTCCCATGTCAACACTTGGCGTAACTTTTCCCATGTTGACACTTTCCCAAATGCGCCAAAGCATAAAAATCCCCTGTAGCTTGCTGTGAACTTGCACCTTGCACTTTGAGGCTTAAATTTGTTCGTTCGTCCTTCTGCAAGCTAAACTTAACTATTTTCTCACACATTCGAAGGTGTTATGTTATTCTTCAAACTTTCATTATGAATAACATGACAGTTGACATGGCTCTTCTATGTTGGACCTTCTTGATACTTCTTGCAGAACAACAACATTCTTGAACTCACATATGTCTTCGTCAAGCAAGAAACCGACTAAAGCTAAAGCTAAGCAGTTAGAGCAAGAAATGAAGTACAAGTACCAGAGAGTCAGAATGCCTAACTCATATGCCGAGTGTGACCTTGACATCAGAGACTCTGAGCTGGGTCATATTGACATGGATGATTTCTGGGTAAGGACCACCAAGGCAAACAATGGCCCGTGGATGAATAAGTTAATAGGCAGTGGATTGCACTTTGTAGCTGGGCTTCTAGGTGAGTGCCATAAATAATGAGTTTATCATGTTGGTTGCCCGATGTTATAACAAAAACACTAGATGTGTCGAAAACAAAGAACACGAGACAATCATAAACCTCATAGCTCATCACTTTGAGATGATCCTGGGCATTCCTCATCACAGGCAATATGTGGAAATAAGTATTGAAGACTGCAAGAAGGCATGGGATGATAATGAAGATCAGTGCATGCAGATGATGAATGAACTCTATCTAAAGAACAAGAAGTTGGTGACCAGATGGCCACAAACCATCCACCGTAGTGATTTTAATGAAGAATTGAGTGATACAATCACGTTCTTGAACAAAGTATTTGGGCTCCCTGATGCCCATTATTTCCAAAATGGATGTTGAGATACCTAGAGAATATGAGCAAGAATGCACCTGATCAACGCTTCGGCTGGGGTGAAATCATAAGTGACACCATCTCACAATAACTTCAACAAGTTCTAACAACTAGGAAGTTCTACATGAATTCCTACATTGTATACGTTGTTGCATCAAAATGGATTTCACAAGGTTAACTCAAAATGGGATATGGCCCCAAGTCAAGATATACGAGTTCTACCCAGAGCTAAGGCTCAAAGCTAGCATCTCCTAGTTCTCCAAAATAAATGATGCCTTCTTCTATGAGGTATTCTATTTGTTGAGACCAAACATGAGACACAATCGAACCAGCTCGAGTGTGATTGCTGCTACAAAGAAATGGGGAGCGTTGTTTACACAATTCCCCACATTCACATACCCCAGAGCTATGAATTTCGAGGGAGAACTAACAAAGTTGCCAAGGTTTGCAGGGGCCGAAGCTGGTCCTCTGGAATTGTCAAGGCGCTTAATCACTTATCATGAAAAGTATATGAAGAGAAAGAAAGGAGGAACTCCATTCCCACTTCTTCGTTGGCTAACACACACTGCCCTACACTTGCTAAAGCATGGGAGATGTATGTTGAGCTAGAGCTGCTGAATTTAAAGCACAACTTCCCAATAAGGCTAACCTTTGACTATCGAGTTGCCTCCCGAAGGAAAAAATTGATCCCATCCATGTTCCCGAGATCGAGGACATTTGGATAGACCTAACCCATGAGATAGACATTAGGTGGAAGGATCACTCCTAGTTGGCTCTGGAGGAGATCATCCACTATGGCATTACCATTGTCCCAAAGAAATTCAAAGAGACTGATCAAGAAATTGATCAGGTTTACATTGACACAGATGGGGACAACTAGCCATTCGCAGAGATTGACAGAGCTAAAGTGCCAAAGACCATTCAAGAAAGGGTTAAACCCACATTACAACGCACCAAACATTGGTGCAATTAGAATGGCCTTACATACCTCGGAGTTGACTTCACTACTTCTCCTTCAGGCAGTGCACCTCCAAGGCCGGACCGTGTGCCAAAAGGAAAAGGAAAAGACAAGGTGGGAGAGCTAAGCAGACAAGAAGAAACTCCTAAAGGCCTTCCTCCTACTTCTAAGAAGCAAGTAGTCACCTAGTGTCTCCAGGTAATGAAGAAATAGCAGATGTTTCAATGGATACATCCACCCGGGATGTTATCACAACTGCAACTACTGAGGTACCCAACATTCCTTCTTCCACTCCTCCTTCTCCTCCTATCATTGAAGCATCTATTCCTATGGATGTGTCTTCTCCCCTCCCTTCCTCCCTCTATCTCCCACCTATTCCATCTTCTCCTCTCTCTTGGACATGTCACCCAATATTTCCTCAATCCTAATGAAGATCCCTTCCGTTTCCACATCCTTCTCTTCTCCATTGGTAACTCTAGGCCCCACAAGCATCGGTGCATTGGACTCCCTATCAATGCCACCACCGAGTGTTTCAACACACTTCCCTGAGGCCTCTTCAATTGCTCCCCCTCTCACTCTTGTTTCTTCTTCTTCCTCCGCTCCCACTCCCATAAGTCCTGGTTGGATTTCTGACCATCTGAGTCAAAGCATAAGAGGAAAGTTCCCATTGCGGCCATGGATTTCTTTGTTATTTCGAAGAAGGGAACTAAGAAGCAGAAAGCGATAACTCACTTTTCTAAAGGCACTTTGGGGGAGAGAGTCATGGAGATAGCTTTCTCGGATCCCACCAAGAGAAAATAAGATCTGTCTCCCACAGACTTCACGGTGACTCAAGTCACAATGGGGACCTCGGGACCTCGTCGAAATCCTGCAAGGGGAAGCCTTGTCTATAGATTCTCTCTGTAAGAAGCTCCAAGAGGTAAAAGAGGAGAAAATGATACTCAAAGAACAAAACAAACATCTCCTATAAGCATTACATAAAATGGGCAATTCTTCTCCTGTGACTGCCGCCGAACCAATTCAAGTTCCCAGTCAGGAGAAAATAAATGAATATGTTAAGATTGGTGAACAAGGCACAACAATATCAGCCTAGATCGAGCGGATCCTCAAAGATGGTGAGGAAGTGCTTGGGAAGTTTACATTGCTCTATCGGATATAACCCAAGCAAATAAAGAGCTATAAGCAGTAGTAAGTGCCCTATCTGAAGAGTTGGATAACGCCAAGTTACAATAAGAAACATTCCAAGCAATGGTTAACTACTCAGCTAACAACCTATTGAAGGTCGGTATTATCAATCACCCACGTGCACATAATAAGGCTCTCATTGCATTAGATTATCGGGTTGATCAGATGGAATATATCCTGGAGAGAATTGATAAAGTCAAAGATGAAGCCATGGAAGCACAATACAACATGGAGCAGATAGTTATAAAAATGGCTCAAGGGATGCTCAGTGAATCGTATAACTTGAGGGAAGTAGATGATACATTCCAATGTTTCAAGGCTATCGTCACTCAAGGTTTGGCACCAAAGGTCACTTTCAACCAAGAGTCAATCAATAACCTCTTGGCTTGTCATCGATTTCATTGGCTTTTTAATCGATGCATGTGAAAATTTCACCAAGTTACCTGACAAGCTCAAGAATGAGAAAGAAACATGCGAAGTCATTCTGACCATTTTAATGGTCCCGACCATGATCAACTTCAAGCAATGATCAACAAGTTTGCAGAATATCAAGTGTAGTGTCACATCGACTCTCCTAATCAAAAGCAAGACACCAAGTTTGAGCAGAGAGATGATGAAGAGTAGTTTCTCCTTTCTAGAATGCGTTGATCATTTTTGTAAAATATTTAAAAAGCATGTTGGCATACACGATGACCTCATCCATGTTGCACCATGGGATGTTGCCATCCAAAAACTTTCCTAAGTCAACTGTTGACTTTTTAGATTTTTTCTAGATTTTTGTAAATATCTTGTAAGATACTTTGTAAGTAGTGGGTTTTATTTTTGTCTTCTTTCCTCCTCTCCTTCTATAAATACTAGAATACTTGTTGTATTCTAGGGGTGAACATTTTTTGTATGAAAAGAGAAGTGAAGAGAGAAAGACTTTGTGTTTTTTTGCAACAGAAGAAATATTAATACACATATTCAGAATTTGTGCTTAATGTGTATGTTATTTGTATTAGATTTTTCTTAAGTTAGATCTATGTTTTTATTCTGTTAGATTCATTCCTACTATTGTCATATGTTCATCAGTATTGCTTTAATTGTTTATGTAAGTAAGTTTGGCTCTATTTATTACCAACCCAAAGCATAAACCTTCTGACCTTTCTGTCTTGGAATTCATTTCTTTTCTTCCTTCAGATCTATCCTCCTCCATTCCTTCCCTCCTACCTTTTTGTTCGTTGTTGGAACTACCTCTACTGGGATGAGATCCCAAACCCCCTGAAGTTAGAATAGTGTAGATTTGCACAGATTCCTACTTGATAGATTAGCAATAAACCAGTTTCACTTTGATGTCTCAAAGAGGGGCTATGCCCTGCACACTGTTGGCCTATTTCCCCACGACCTGCCTAACCGAAGCGTTTTCATACCAACAACATGTACATGCAAAAGAAAGGTTTTGCACATGTTGGAAACTATAACATGTAACAAAAACAAAATAGATAGAAACAATAGAAATAATAACAACACTAGTACTAATGTATGTATTAAAAGAAAATTAGAGAAATATAAATTCATATCCAAGATGTATGCAAATAATGTCACCCAAAAGGCATAAAGTTGCAAACATGGGACAACAATGGTGTCATAAGACAATCAAGGCCCATAAGCCTACAAGCAAGAGAAAACTAGAGAGAAAAAGGTGGGCATAAAGCCACAAACATGGGACATCCATGGTGTCACAAGAAAATCAAGGTATGTAGGCCAAACACAATGAAACAAGCAAGTAGTAACACACACACACACACACACACACACACACACACACACACCAAGCAAGTATGTATAACAAAATAAGAGTGTCAAATCATGATGAAATTAAAAAAAAAACATTTGAAGCAAGAGGTATCAATGTTTCACAAGAAACGTGTTGGAACTATAATATAATAATAAAACCTAGATGTATTATAACATAGATGCCCCCAAATGTATAGGAAGTATGGGTAAAGGGCCAACCAACACCTGCCATTGTGTACCACTCTATGTGTCCTGGATCAAGCTTAATATACCATGTGAATACATGTGTGTAAATATGTCACACCTCACACATGAGTTCCAATTTTTTTAAACAAATTGAGAACGAAATTCCAGTCGATAAAGGGAAATAATAATGGTATAATGTTTTTGTTATTAAAAGTGTAAGTATAATAAACTTAAGGGTGGTTTAGGAAGACAAGGTCGCTAAAAGGGTGAAGTAGCACCACATCACATTCATGAATAGTCATGCTAGAATAAAAGTTATCACGTCATGGGGACCATGTCACAAACATGGCTCGGTGGAAGAGTCGGCGTAACACCACTTTCACGGTTGGGTATAGTTTTACGATGAATGTTAATAATAACATCGATGATAGTTATATCGTGATGGTGATAAATGTTGGAAAACCCCATTAGAGATTCACAATCGTCGTACTCGAGATGATATAACAAGGTTTATTTGAATATCCACTAATTAATTAAATTTTGACCTATTTTAAAAATTATTCTAAAGGAAATTAAATAATATGTTTACTAAAGTCCATGGATAAAATCACGATCATGGTTCTCAAGGAGGTGGGTTAATTAATCCATTTAATTAATAAATTACTATTACACAACCTAAGTTTCTTCCCCAAAATTTATATTTATATTTAAATTCCCTAATAAAGATCAACTAAAGGGCTTAAGTCATTTTCACATTAAAACACATAGTAATACAATTATTTTTAAAAAACATTTATTCACCTAACTAAAATCTAATTAAATCAGGGCCCTTGATTTGATCTATTCTCCACCGTAATATTTGTTAGCCCTAAAAGCAAAAAGTGAGGATATATTTTTACCTTAGCCTTATTATTTCATTTCTTCTCTCATTTTCATTCGGTGTTTTTCTCTATTTTGTTTCTCAGAACAATGGAGGAAAAAGAGGAGCCAGGGAAAGAATGAAGGATGGTTTTTACACCTCTATCAATTGATTACAGATTTAATTCTTTTCTACGTGTACACAGTTAACTTCTTTCCACAAGGGTTTCATTTCTAAATTTTTTTATCTCTTCAGTTGATCCAATGGATATGTAGATTTCCTTGGCCATTTTTATATATGTATATGTATATGTATATGTATGTGTGTGTGTGTGTGTGTGTGTGTGTGTGTGTGTGTGTGTGTATAGTTTTCTAAATGCTCGATTGTGAGCTTAAAATAAAACGTTACTTGTAGGTTTAAGCGTATGTATATATATACACACATATATGTATATGTATATTCATATTCATTTTAAAATAGGGCAGGCCTCATTTGTTATGGCCCCAAAGGGGCGACAACAAATAACCCAAGATGTATGGCCTTTTTCCATGGCGTGGAGGGTTTAGTGGTGCACCCTAGGCATGGCAAGTTAAAGGGAAGGCAAGCACGACTCGGCCATGGCCAATGTGACATGGGTTAGTGTGGGGGACAAGTGGGATAGTGGTCACACCATACTTTTTTTTTATTTATAAAAACACTTCATCCCCTTACAATGAATATATCATTCTATTTTTTAAATGGATTTTCCTTTCCTTAGGTAATCATAAACTTAAATTTTATTATTTATAATTTGATATATATATATATATATATATATATATATATATATATATATATATATATGTATGTATATCATCCATAGTTAATCGTTGTTAAAATCAAAAGTTATATTTATATCAATAAAAGTTTTATTTAAACAAAATATGATTTATTTCATAGATACAAGATGAAAATAACTTGCTGGTTTTTTATAAGAGATATAATGGAAAGTTCATATTTTCAACCAGAATATAATGCAATACATAAGAAAATTCTACCATTGAATTACAAAGATGGAAATACTATAACTTTTACATTTAACAACAACCCCTTCCATTCAAGCCAACAACAAACAATAGAACCTGAATTGTTATCATTTTCTTTCCATTTGCACAAGGTAACAACAGGTAAATATGGAATTCCTAAACCCAACAAACCCATTAACTTAGAATCCCATTATGGGTAAAATAAGGTGCACAATTTCCATATTTCAACCAAGAGAGTGAAGGATAAATTTCATTTCATAACATTCAACATTATTTTAATTCCTAAGTTGAATTACCTATTTCTAAAGAAGGATATTAAAAGGAGAAAATAAAAGAAATATTTTTAACTAGCAACTTTAAGTAATCTTTTACATTTTGTAACAACATTTCCACCCATGGTTTTAACTATTCAAAATACATGTCATAACAACTACTACATATTATAATGTTCTTTACATAATGAAAATAATAAATTTAAAATGCAATAATTACAATCCCTCCTCACAAGAGGAGACAACATGCCCAAATTTCCAATGAAAAGTAAATCCATGCACAAAACAAAAATCTACAACTTTTAAAGACCCTTCTTCAAGCTCCATGTCATCCAAAAGTAGCTCCAAAATCCATGAGAAACCAGCCTATTTACCTCCCAACCTATAGGCATCATTACATGCCTTAAGCTGGACCAAAATGACATGTTATACTCCCTCCAAACCCATGGTAAAGAGGGAGGGGCATGCCTCAAACCAACAATTTCAAAGTCACACCACCCAAGGAAACAACATTTTAGCATTACACCCAAAACAATACAAACAAATCCAAATGAAAACTAGAGAAGCACCAAAATTCTCAATGAGGGAAGAGGGGATAAGATATCCCATGTAATTTCTAAATTTAGAACCAAATTAAACATAGTAAGCCATCATCTCCTTATCTCTCCATGAGATATCAAAATCCTCTCCTTATCTCTCCATAAATTCTCCCCTTATCCCTCCATGCCCTTCAAACCAAATGAAGGGGTGAGTCAATTTCCCTCAAGCTTGTCCATCAAGCATGAGGGTGAGTAAAAAGGGGATTCTTCCCTCTTCCCACACATACCCAAAATCCATTCCATGCAAGGTTGGATGGGAAAACAAAAGACAAGAAATTTGAACAACCAATTTCAATCCACACAACATAATTTTAACCATTTCAAACAAGAAAAAAATTGAGGTAAGATCCTACCTCAAAATTAAGCAAGTGTTCCAATCCAAGCTTCCAAAATCCACTTCCTTCTCCTTGCAAGCTCTCAAAAGAAAACCCAAAGCAAGAAAAATGAAGCAAGTAACCTCACCCCTTCTACAAGAGGGGATGATATAGAAAAAGAGCAACACAAAGGACCAAATGGGAGGGTGAAAAGTGTCACCCTCCACCTATGCTTCAACCAATCCAAAATCACCAAAATTACACCCCAAAAACCCAAATTAAAAGATAAGAAAAGAAAATATCCATGCAATCATGGAGGATCCCCACATCCCAACACCATTCACATACTCAAGAAAATTTCATAAAATATGAGAGAGAAAAAGGGGAAAATGTCCAAATGGGCTCAATTTTCCTTGGAAATATCCCACCCACCCTAGGGTATAGGCATAGGGATATTTCCAAGGAAAATTTAGTCCATAACTTTCACTTTTTCCTAGATCCGAGCTTGGGAGAAGATAAAATTTAGGAGAGGTAGTTGGGCTCACCTAATCTACGATTAGGTATCTCAAATCCCTTATTAGGAAGAACAAAGCAAGATATAAACCAAATTTTCATAAAACCAACGGGTTAAAGTTAAACACAAGATCAAAGATAATAGAAAAGGGGGATTAGAATTATTAATTACAATACCATAGTAAGAGGGGGTTAGAAAAACCAAATAAGTAAGAAGGTAATGATAATACAACATCACAAGGGGGTTTAATAATCCACAACAAGACCAAGGTCAAGTAAAGTGACCCAAAGAAAAAATAGACTAGGAAGGAAACTTTGGCCCTTAGGGCCCATTGTGCTGGTTCGAGACATCCCCTGCCTAAGTCCCATGTTTCTCACGTGGTAAAACCTGTCATCTACACACTCAAGTTAAACATTATACCTACCCAATAATAGCTAACAAATATGACAACAATATAAGCAATATCTCAATGATAATCCACATATGATCAACAACTAGCTAGTGAATAATCAAACTATGATCAATCATTAGTGTAACAAGAGGGGAACATGATAATGCATCTATAAAAATATATATACCATCATGTGAGATCTCAAAATCTAGTCATAACATCACATCGATACCATAAGATAATCAAGCATATTAGCATCATATTCCCCTGTAAATCCTTGTCATGAAATGAGTTAACATCCAATATCAACATATAATCATCCATGTAATGTAACAACATCATCATAATGACAAATATATGATATTCAATGTCTCAATCAAAATAATCCAATGCTACAAATGAGTCCACATGGTCAAAATGGGGATCAAAATAGGTGGGCACTATATCCCCCTCCCCTAGGAATTTAATTCCTTCGAAGTCCCTAAAATAGGTAAGGATATCGGTCCCTCGGTGATGTCACATCCTCCCAAGTAATCATAGTATCATCATAACTATCCCACTGGACTCTAACTTGGTCCAATTTGCACCCCCAAAGGGCTAGTCTCCTATGTGCTCTAGAATACACATGGGCTCCAAAGTCCATTGTCCTTCAACCTCCACCTGCAAGGCCGACCAATCCAAAACATAAGCTCTATCAGGTACATATTTCCACAAAACTGAGACATGAAACATGTCGCGTGCATGGGATAGGCATGGTGGAAGAGCTAAGCGATAGGCAACTAGACCAATAACCTCTAAAATCTCAAAAGGTCCCGCAAAACAAGGAGATAGCTTAGATCCCTTTCCATAACATATTGGACTCTTATGTGGAAGCACCCTGAGAAATACCTTGTCACCTATAAGGAAGTGACGGTCAAACCTCTTCGTATCAATATATGCCTTCTGGTGTGCACGAGCCTACTCTAAATGTTGTCAGATGAGAACAACCTGTTGCTCCAAACCATGAAGACACATGGGACCCAAAACAATCCTAATATCCAATCTATCCCAGCTCAACGGTGTCATGTAAGGTCTTCCATATAAATCCTAATAAGGCACCATGCCGATGGAGCATGAAGATTGTTATTATAAGAAAATTCAACCGAGATAGAGATAATTCTCCCAATTTTTATGTTAATCCATCACATACATCTAGAGCATGTCATCTAATACCTAGTTTACCCTCTTTGTCTGCGCCATTTGTCGAAAGGGTGGTATTTTGAACTGAAATTAATCTAAGTCTCCAAAGCTAACTAAAATGAAGTCCAAAACTCAAAAGTATAAATTAACCCACAATCACAAATTATCATCTTAGGAACATAATGAGGCCTCACTACATAATCCATAAATAATCATGCAATGGTAATTGCATTATAAGAGACATTCATTAGAGAGAATCATGAAACTTTTCTCAACTTATCCATTGTCACCATGATGGCATCATGATGAAACAATGAAGTGGGAATACCAACAATAAAATCCATGGACATCACATTACTAGATTAAAATGGGGAAAATGTAGAACCCTAAAATTGGACCGATGGAATTTTGGCAATTATCATTAGCATTTATCTCTACCCATTTCCTATAGTACAATTAAATGAATAATTCCTACATGTATATCACTCAATTTAGAACTATGAGGCTAGTAGGTCACACTTGTTATTCATCCTAGACCAATCAAAATCCTAAATTTTTAACATAAAACATATTTCCGACATTTTATCACCATCTCCAATTGATAGAAATGAGATTGCACCTTTTCAAAAAAAAAAAATCCTATGAGGGATAACATCAATCAACATAATTTCTATTAATGCTAACATTTTTCCCCCACTCACTTTTTTAAATCTATAAGTCATTTTAATTATCCTAGTGTCAATTAAATAGGAAAATATTTCAGAATAGTCACCAATAAAACAAAAATCATCCCTCCCATTCAAGGGCCTATTCTCTCACATCTTTGGGCTACCTAAGAGATCAAAACAAAGCACCAAATTACAAAATAAATCTCTCAAGCATATCAACCAAAAATAAGTCTAGATACATATCATATATATACTATAGGTGATTTTAAAAGTTATATCCTACACAAAAGATCATTTCCAAGTGTCAAAGGCCATTTTAGGATCTTGCCAATACATTTTTTATCGTACATTCACATATATTCAGTAAGAGGGAGAACTATGTGAGGTTTTATCCCTCTTCATAGTAATAGTACATATTGGAACACTCATCATACCATGGGGGTGGGGTGAGGTCAATGAATCCCAATGAAACCCCTTTTTGGGTCTTAAAGGAGAGAGTTAGGGTTTTCACAAAGAAGGAGCCCAAATATTCTACAAAATCATGATCACTAAAATATAATTACAATATTAGGAACCTAGACTATAGAAGATCACATTACTCGGAGCCAAAATTCATATATGACCTACACATGATGAAATCATCCACATAGGACAAATCCACCTAAGAAATTTGTCCCACATGAAAAAAATTTCCTTTCTCTTAGTTTCAACTCCCAAAATTTATAGGATAACTCAATGACACTCTTCACAACCAAATTGCACATTTTAAAATCTTTGTCACTTTCTCTCATCTAGATTTAGGTGAATGTTTTCAAAACCTAACATACGTTTTCTTTCAATCTAAATTTCTATAATTTGTATACTAAAAATAATTGTAATAAATGATATTAGGATCTATGATTTATGTATTTTTGTTCTAATTCATATTTACATGTTATTAATTAATCATAATTAGGAAAACCCCTTTTTTATATTACAAGTGTGTAGTTTCCTAGGGCTTAATCCAACATTGCTTACATGTCGAATTTAATAGATTATTAGACATAGATTTTAATTCAATATTATTTTGGCAAATCTTCGCTAATTTTATTATGGCTAATTAAATATGTATGTACAATGTAGAATTTACACAAAGTACGTGTATTGTTTCACAAATACTTGAACATATTGAAAAAATTATCATACCATTTTTAAATTAAACATTCAGGTCCCTTCTAGCATAATTTTCAATAATGATTCACATGAATGTAATCCATGCATTTTTCAATACGATTGGCATAAATAACCATTCATGTAATCATTCCTTTATCTTAAACACATTTTTATATTCATCTACTTCCCTTATATGAGTCTAATGAAATCTTCTCTTCAAGTCTATCTTTATGAATTATTACATTCCTCATAAGAAATCCATTAAGTCATCCATATATGGTGATAGAAACCTATACTTATAGTTATTTGTTTGTGGCTCGTGAATCATACACATACACATGCACAATTATCATCCCATCTTAGGTGCTAATAATATGGGTATAACACATGCACTTAGTATTTCTCAAGAATTAATTCCTTAATCGACAATTATTGCACTTATATTTGCAATTATTCATTTTCTCAAGGTGTCATCATGTGTGGTTACTTGTTTGGAAAACTCTATCTAGGTATCATACATGGTAACCCATTTGGAAATGATATGAAATTATTTATGTGAACTATCTCAAAATGTCACTCATTTCACGTCTAAGATGCTACTTTTCTATTATTCCACCTTTTTCTTATGCAACCTAGGAATTATTGCTTAACACATTTTCTCCTCTTGCACAATTTTCATGAATTGTTTTCCTGTCACAATTAACATGTGAACTCAAAAAAATGACACATCTTCTTCCTTGTTCTTTAATGAGACAAGTTAAACTTCTCCCCATTCTTCTCCAATCAATAAGTGTTATTCAATTCCAGTGTGCACATCCTTGTAGTAAAACTATCAAGGAATTCCTAATAACAAATTAAAAACATCCACTTGCATGACATCACATAACACTTCATCTTGATAGGTGTGCATCTAAAATTTCATGAGGATTTGTTTATTTAACAAGATTTAATGAACCTTTTTAGTTGTGACACTTTATAATGATTTGCATGCACCATTTTTCAAACCTAACTTCTCTACCATCTTACAAGAAACCAAGTAATCATGCTACCACTATCCACATTTACTTTACAACACTCATCATTAGACTTGAAAATCATCTTAAAGAGGCTCTTCATCCGATTGTTTCATCATCTTTTTGTGTTGGCTTCAAAAAATCCTCTTCATCATGAGAGCCTTTCTTTTCTTCATGTCCTTTGAATTCTCTACAAATCCTACCAAATATTTATCTCCACAAAATATATGTGTACGTACATCTATTCTTTTTCTTCCTTCATTATATGCCCGAGGACACTCATTGTAGACACTCATTTTGTTAATTCATGTCTTACAAAAACAAATATTGTACAATGCTTTGTATTAATCCACACTTGTCTAATTTGGTCAATCATGTTATCCCTAGCTATATCCCATTTATTCTTGCTTGCACACACAACTCATTTGTTCACACAATGGTCATATTAGTCCATAGAATCAAGCTAAACCCTCACACAATACAATCCTAGTTTTCAAAGCACTTGCACATGCTTCCCAAACCAAAGCACCCAAAATGGGCCACAACATCCATATGTTATGGCTCTTTCTTTTTGGTCCTTTTCCTCCAACGACACTTTTCTTAATTCAAATTCCTTTGGGACACTCTTAGTTAGACTTATCTAATCTTTCTAGATATAGAATGCATATATACGATAGTTATTCATTCATTATTAAAGAGGAGGCCATGTGCTCTTGACACCCAAAGATCCTAATGAGCGACACTAAGAGAAATCACAAGAAAATCTGTTCCAAGATGCCCTTGAGATTCATATACTTTGGATACTCATCCTGGGAAGTCATTCACTCGAGATCTAAAAATGCAAGGAACATATCATCTTTCCAAGTCAAGTTAGGGAAAAGGTGTAAGTACAATCTCATTGTTGCAAGATCATGATTATCTATTTGGTTGCATACATTCTAGATATCACATGATAAACAAGAATGACGTGAAGTGTGAGCCATGTTTGGATTAGTGGTGATTTCAGCGATGCACGTGGGTACACACAACCCACCTAATGTTTGCTTTGTAAGATGCCCTCGCTATTTAGGGTTTTGAAGGTTTAATCAACTAAAAAACGAACATCAAATAATGTCAGAGATCCAAGTTATGCATAAGAGCATATCAAGGAGAAATACACAAACCCATAAATTATTAGGAGCATACAAAAAGGGCCATAATAGGGGTACAATTTGAACCGTGTGCCATCTGCTTTGGTCTTTGCAACAGTTCATGACACAATTTCAACAAGTGAGCCTTTGTTAGTTCATTTCAAAGCATGTCTTAATCATCTTACTTGCCCATACCATCACAAAGTAGGATATCATCTAAGTAACCTTCTCTCATATTGCTTAATGGTTATTCATGGTATTGTTTTAATTATCTTTGGAAAATAATTAATTAGGATAATCTACCATCATTTAATACCCCTAGATATTAACCAATTTAGGTTAAATAATTTGGTGAACCCATTATTGGTCACACCCTAGTTGCCACAGGATCCCTTTCTTTAATTTCACACATTCTTAGGATCCATTTCATTGTTGTTTTTAATGGATACCTCTTTGTTAACATATCTTAAGACCCACCCTACATGCATGCGAAACTCTCATAGCTACCCTTGAGGATACCCACATCTATTCGGTACTTCCACCGCCTATATCTCATCTCAAATCTTCATTAATATTCCTTCTCAAATTATTATGATAAAGTTCCTCCATTATATATCCAATTAAAAATTCATAATGTCTTGGTAAAAATGCTCTTTTGATAATGGCTCTGGTCTTAACATCTATAATATTTCTTTTCTACATCAAATCGAATTTCATACTAAATATATAACTCCTTATGGCCTATGTATCTGTGGGTTTGACAATACACCTTAGCGAGTAATGGGAGATCACTTTGCCAATTACGGTAGAGATTTGCGCTCTTAATGTTATTTGTCAAGTCATGCCTAATAACCTAAACTATAATATTCTTCTAGGAAAACAATTGTTGCATGTCATGCATGTTGTACCTTCTACTCTATATGCATGAATTAAGCATTTATATGATGGTGTTATATATGATGTTCTAGCCGATACGTTACCCTTCGCTTTATACAATATAGTTGAGCCCCGGACACATCCCCAAAAAATGCACCATTGACTACAAGACATATGGTAAAGGTTACCAATACTTTCTACAAACACGGTTTTTCCATGCATGGTCTTAGAAGATATGGTTAGAGCATCCCCGAGCCAATGTTCCTTCTAAAACAAATTAATAAGGTGGGAATTGGATATGATCCCCATTTTCCTCAATCCCTCTCTTCTAAAACATGTTTCCTTCCCATCAAATGTCTCCAAGAGGTGTGTACTACTTCTTCACATAAGCTCAATTGGTCAACCCACACCTTATTGACAATATTACTTCTCTTGAATTACCAACTTTAGATTTATTTATTAATGATGAGGCACTCCTCAAATACATGGACACTTATGAGAATCTTCCTTCCCACTTTAATAAAAATAGTTTTCCCATGTCTTTCCAACATTGCATACTTAGTGAAAATGACCCTACTAAAATCGACTCAAGTATACCTAATACCATACCAACACAACCATACATTTAGGACCGATCTACATTGCTTAATGAAGAAAACACATCATATAAATTTGGTACCACCAATGACCCTATTTGGTCCTTTATGCCACATATCTTAGTGGTATCAAAAGAACAATATTCAATAGGTTATTAAAAACTTTCCTAATATATTTATGTGGCACTACAATGGCATGCCCGACATTAACCCTTCGGCCATGCCATGCATAACATTTTACAACATGAGGGTGTTACCAAACCTATCCACCAAAAAAATTCATAAGATGTACCCTCACGTTACCTTATTTTTCAAAGAAGAAATACAATGACTATTGGATGCTATATTTATTAGAGTTGCACATTATCCACAATGGGTTTCTAACATTTTTTAGGTAATGAAGCCTAATGGTAAAATTCATTGTTACACTAACTTTCACAACCTTAACAAAGCATTCCCTAAGGAAAAATTCTCTTTGATACTTATTGACACAATTTTTTATTCCATCACTAGTCATGACATGATTTTATTCATGGATAGTTATACAGGTATAATCAAATAAAATTAACCCTACTGACCAAGAAAAGACATCTTTTACCACTCGTGGGCAAATGTTTTCTATACCATTATGCCTTTTCACCTTAAGAATACTATATCCACTTACCAACATGTCATGAACCATATATTTCATGATTATATTCAGAAAATCGTCAAGTATTATTGCAATGACATACTTGTAAATCAAAACATCGTGTTGACCATGCTCAAATTATCCAAACACTTTTCACACGTCTAAGATATTATAATGTAAGGATCAAACCTTAAAAATGTATTTTTGGTGTCATTACTAGGAAGCTAATTGGGTATATCATATCCAAATTGACCCATACAAGATTCAAGCTATCGTAGACATGCCTCTGCTAATCTATCACAAGGAAAAATCCAAGCTATTAATCGATTCATTGTGGAACTCGTTGATAAAACTTAACCATTTACAAAATTAATGAAAAAATATACTACGTTTTTATGGGACAACACGTTTTAGAAATCTTTTGATGTCATAAAATATTATTTTATCAAGCCACCCGAATGACCATATTGTTGTGCCTTAGCTCAACGTACTATCATATGAATGCAATTAAAGTTACATTGACAAACTTTTCCTAGGACTTGTTTTCATCACGAACAAGCTACGTCACTACATGATAAATGCAAAAATCCATGTTATACCCACTACTTAATATTTTCTATCATGCACACATTTATATGGATGTTTAGCCCAATGGATAATTATTCTTGCTGAATATTTCCTGGGTTCATTCCGCAAATTTAATAAAAGGACAATTTATTGCTGATCATTTAGAACTATGACTATAGTACTTACACTATTGACTAAGAGGTTTGGACCATGTATTTTGATGGTTCTCACTATATCGTCGGGTTTGGAGTTGACATTATCTTCATCACACCTCATGGTGAACCCATGCCTTTTGCACGCTTTTTAGGATTTTGTTGCAAAATTAATATTTTCAAATATGAAGCGCCATCCTTAGTCTTTATGTACCTGCACCTCTCCAAGTACACCATATTCAAATATTCAGATATTCTCAGCTCATTATCAATCAGGTTGGTGATGTTTATAAAAAAAAAGGATGAAAATCTTATTCCTATAATACATTTGTTAAAAACCTTCTAGCTACATTTGATTCATATACTATTGCTACTATCCCTTACAAAGATAATCAATACGTAGGTGATATGGCTAGTGTTGCATATTTGATCTCACTTAACATCACAGAGATGACCATGTTACCTTTACTATTCAACATTTACATTGGCCTTCCATCAACTCCCCGCACAATCAAAAAGCCTTACAGTTTCTTGGAGTCACACACAACGCTTCATAATCTTGAATGATATACTCGATATCTATAACTTCCTTTGCTAAAAGCTTTACCAGACAACTCATCACCACAAATAGCGTGTCATTTACACTATAAGGCCTCCCATTATGTTCTTATTAAGGGATCATTATTTAAGCACACTTTCAATGGCCACATCTGTGTTGCCTAAAGGTTGATGAAATTCCCCTAGCCTTATAACAAATCCACGACAATGTCTATGGTGGTCACTTTAGTGGAAAGATTATGTCTCCCAAAAATTGTTGTGACAAGGATACTATTGGCCTACCATGGAAAAATATTGTCTTAAATATGCCAAACTATGTGATCAATGTCAACAACATGGTAATATTATTCATGCCTCAACCTATAAATTACAACCTATTAAATCTTCATGGCCTTTTTCTCTATGGGGTTTTGACTTTGTTGGAAAATTAAATCATGAATTGGATGATGGACAAAAATTCATCATTACTGCTCATTGAATATTTCACCAAATGGGTTGAAGCAACACCTTTACACACCACTATTGGTGATGATATTTTTCAATTCATCACCACACATATTATCACTCACTTTGGGGTACCATTTGCAATTTTCATAGACAATGGGTCATCCTTTAAAATCCATATGGTCAAGAAATTTTGTGCTAAATTCAAAATAAAACATACTTTCTCCACTCCATATTACCCTTGAGGGAATGGTCGGGATAAGACCACTAATAAGAATATCATCAAGATCTTCCATGAAACTATGGATAAGCATGACACATCGATCAAAAAATCAATTGGTATATGTCATTTGGGCCTACCGTATGAGAGCGTGTACTCCTACTAATGCCACCCCATTCTCTCTTGTCTATGGTAAAGAAGATTTCACACCATTAGAATTAAAGATCCTCTCTTTACATGTATCACTCAAAGATGTTCTCAAATATAACAACTACCCTAAGCAATGATTGAATGAGTTGGAAACAATCGATCAAAGATGCATACAAGCTTTAGAGAATCTTCGCCAATACCAAGGACATGCCAAACTAGCATATAATAATAAATTTCTCCCACGAGAATTCAATATTAGTGACCTTGTACTAAAATAAAATCAAAATAATACTAATGTGGAGGGACTCCATTTTGGGAAAATTCAAACCTAATTAGCTAGTCTGACATTATTATGGAAAAAATCAGAAATGGTGTATACCGCCTCACAACTCTTACTAAAAAACCCATTAAAAACCCCATGAACATCATGCATCTAAAATAATACGATGCATAGATGGGCGTCTTCCATTTCAGGCATGTATGAGTATTCATAGATCACCCTCCCTTCTACTTGCAGACTAAGTTTTTATGGCTCTCTTTATAGACCCCAACGATAAATCCCATGTTACTCTAACACACTGGGGGCATCCAAATTTCCCGCCCTCATTTCGTGATGACACACTTTTTTTATAGCTTCAACTTGACTATTGAGGAGAAATTACACACCCAAACCTCACTTTTCACACACACACACACACACAAATGCAAGGGATCAACCTTGCTTCCCCCTCTTTGGTTGCATAATCTCTACTCATGAAAGGAATTAAAAATACAAAATATTCCCCTATAGGCATTCTTGGATCACCCTTCCTTATCTTCGAGAATAGGTTTTCATCTATTCCCTTAAAGGTCCTAAAATCCAAAAACATTCAAATATGATAAAAATTCATAAATAAGTGCATTTCCCTTATTTGGTTATTTCTATTGCATGTTTATACTTTTCATGTTGCACTTTACTTATCATGTTAGCTTGATACATAGTATGTTATATCCTTTTTCTATACATATGTGTGTTCACATGGTACATTGAGTTGAATGCAGGCTACACACAAATTATTACACGATGCAGGATGCTTGACATTGCTCTTTACCAATTGTTCTGCACCAACTAGGGGCATCCACTTTACACTTTCTTACACACAAGTGTTATCATTCCAATATTTACTACTTTACTTCCTCTTACCTCATTTACTCAATACATACATCGTGTCATACTCTTTATTACTCTAACATGCTAATGGGTGCTTCATGTGTAGTATCTTGTCACTTCCAAACTAAGATCATTTTTATCTCTGGCTTGTTTCTTATTTTACATCCTTGATCTATGTTTTCACTTATTTATGGGCAATGCCCTATGTTACTTGATTGTTTCTTGTTGGCCTTAAGTTCTTGATTTTCTTACAACATCCTAAGTTGTGTTCTATGCATGTGGCATATTGTTTTCCATGATTGTTCTACTTGTGTGTCTTTGCATGCTTTTTCTTACATCTACTTTGCGTTGTTTTTCTATTTATTTTCACTAACACTATTCTGGATTTTCTATTATACTATTGTATATTTGCCATGGTATACACCATGCGCACTCCCATTCTTCCCCCGTAGGATTCCTACAACACATGTGCACATCAACTACAGGTCCTCTTATTTAGGTTGCATTCATATTGATCTATCTCATGTGCCCCAAACAAGGGGGAAACCATCGAATGATATTTCATCCTTACAATAACTCATATCTAGGGAATAAAATAATTGGTACAAAATCAAACATTACAGAGGTCTAAAAATGGCTCAAACATAGACTTGGGTCGAAAAATACCAGGGAAAAAACCATACAAGATGGACCATAAATTAGAGACATTATGGTCCATTCCATACACTTCCAATCCGGGAAGATTCAATAAAATTCTTAGTTGGTATATTTTATCAGTAACATATATAGGATTTTTACTCAGGAAATCATAGAATTCATAGTACATGATAAATTATGGCGTTATTAAGGGTATGTGCAAGCTAGCATTGCATCGATACATTATATCATCATTTGCAAGTAAATTGGTGTTGTGTTCATCTCATAGTGGACCATTTATTCGTGGGTCTTTGGAAGTATCGAGGTAACCGATATCTTTGTAGGCTTGACTTCTCATTATTCATTTTTGTGGAGGGATGCGGAAAAATAAAATGCTCCCCATATAGTTCTCTTCACCATGTGGGGTGCATTTGTACTTCTTTCTATTATGTTTGACACATTCCACTTAGGGATTGATCACCCCTAAGTCCTTCCAACCATCTCTAACACAAAGTTCAAAAATCCTCCATGGACAGGGTAAGAGTGCCCTCTCCCTCTCTCTCAAAAACATTCGGGTGTACTCTTTCCTTATTTTTCTTCTAAATGCATATTACTATTTTCACATTAAGTTAAAGTTTTTCATGTTAAATTTTAATTTCCTATACTATAGACATTGACTACACTCTTTTCTCTATAGTATGCATCCTTGAGAAATAATCACAATTGGATAACAAATACAAAGTCTTAGCACAAACACAAGGCACTCTAAGAAAAGGAAAAGTGTGTCTACACACTCGTAGGTACACATCCTATCAAAATAAACACAACTTGAAAAAAAAAAAAGTTCCTAGCACAAGAACAAGGTGCTCCGAGCAAGGAAAAGTGTGTCTACACACTTAGGTAACCTTTCCTTTAAGCACACAATTTTTAATTTCATACTTAAAGGGGGAAATGTAAGCACTCATTTTGGTAATTTATGTCTTATAACAACACAATTTTTACAATGGATTTGCACCAAGGTTAATTTTAAGACCCCCTCCAAAAACTTAGAATATTTTGGAAAATTACTAAAATTGACTTTTGAAAAAATGGTGAAAATCCAAGAAGATTTTTCCTGGCAAGGTGATTTGATATGTTGCAGATTTATGGGGTTTTGCGAGGTTGTTTAGACGTGAGTCAAGTAGACGTATAACAAGGCTTTTTCACAATATTAAAATGTTTTTGGGTGGACATCTATCAACCTAACATTAGACGACATCAGATTGGATGGTCATCTCCTCATGGGCCATCTCAACCTAGAACAAACGAACGTCTCTTCCGATCCTAGCTAGTCATTGCTTACTATGGTTAAACACTCATCTCACACATAGTTAGTCAGATGAATGTCATTATCTTGGTTGTCTCTACATGGTTGGACATGTGGCATATCCAAAACCATCACTTTGTTTAATTTTGTCATCATTTGTTGAACATTAGTCTCTCCCTAGAACAAACGAACATTTCTTTTATAACCACCTCTTCTAATCCTAGATGGACATCGTTACTATGGGTAGACACTTATCTCACACATATTTAATTGAACAAATGTCATTATCTTGTCTATCTCTACATGGTTGGACGTGCAACATATCCTAAGTAGTCCCTTTGTTTAATCATGATGGTCATCTATTAAAAGACCATCTTAAAAACGTGCAACCTTGAATCTCTTCACCTATCATTTACCTCCACGTGCCCTAATTGGGAAACCTTAACCTATATATCACTACGAGGTCCATTTCTTTACTTTTTGACAAAAACTTCTACGAATCTAGAGTGCTCTCACAACTTCAATTTTCTATAAAACCTTCTCGGCACCTGAACAACCAACATGCCCAAATCTATAGTTGACCCGCCCTCTGTCCCCTCCTCTCGTGTATATTTGTAACAAATCTTTCAATAATGGATAGTTCCATAACCAATCCTATAATTGCTCCCAAATCATAGTACAAAAATATCATGTGCCCTCAAATCACTGCACTAATGAAACTCAAAGAAACACCTAAAGACTGGATGTAAAAAAAATCACCTAACATGTAGAGTGCAACTAGATGCGAAATCTAACAAAATTGATTCATCCGGAAATTTTGGTTCGGACTTTTAAATGAAAATTTACTTGGTACATTGATTATTCCCCAATTTGAAACAGATGTTATTGTCCTTGATTACATAATCAATTCTTACGACCTTGCAGATAAAAGGTTTAACGTCGTTCTAACTGATCATACATTTTCATTTGACGTGGATCCCGTAGAAATCCATCGATTAATTGGTTTACCATATCCACACCAGATGGCCATGACTACCAAGGCTATCTTAACTAATGCAAGAAAAAAATATTTGGAATCTCATTACAATGTGTAGGTTGATGGTAAGTTCAATTTTATTTTTCAATTATTTACTTTCTTAATATCAATTGACTATCCTTGCATATAAATTTTATTTTGTGTTATTGCAAGAATCACTTTATCAATCAAAAGAGGCCTTATTATACAATGTGTTACACATAATTTCTTTCTTGCAATGATATCACTCTTTCAATCTAGGATTGTGTTATAGGGTAGATCCATCGACATTCCACATTGGGCAGTTCAATATTTATTACAGTGTTAAGCTGAAGGAAACAATTTGATTAGTGCATGCATGTATTTGTCTAATCAAATTAAATAAGATGATAACATTGCTCGTTCCAATATTAATGCATCTGGTAAATCAAATACTATGTTTTATCGTACATTATCTTCTTTCTTTCTATCAATCAAGAAGATTTCAACCAATTGTAAAATGGAAAATAATTATTGCGATAAATGAAAAATTTTGATAGGTCTTTTAGTTGAAGAACAATAGTAACAATTAATTTTAACAATATAAAAATTAATTATTTTTTAATGCAATAATAACAATAATTTATATTCTACAGAGACTAATTATACCTAAAGGTGTATCCCTGTGGGAAGTAGCTTCCCGGTTGTTCACGTCATGGGTTTAAATTTGTGAGGCATTTACATGTTTTTCTGTTTTAGCCTTTCCTAAATCAGCAGCAATTGCATGCGAGAATGTGGTGGTGGTTTTTTTGTTTAAATAGGTTCTTGGATGTGAGTGAAGCTCTAGATCATTAGGAAGTGATGGGGAATTTCAAGTAAGGATGCACATCGATGAAGAGAAACCCAACACAAGGGTAAGTACATTCACCATTAACCGACGTCAATATCACAGAGCACAGTTACCATTATCCGATTCTCGATTGAGATCATATTGGATCATAAACCCACATCTAACCTCGATTTAATTACATTTTCTATAAATAAATTAATCCATTTCTCCTTTTTCCTTACCCCTCACTTTCTACTCTTTCTCGATTTATTTTCTCCTTGGCTTTATATTGTTCTTAGTGTTTTCACAATTTACAAAATCCAAGAGGGCGAGGTCGATTGCATGGAAAATGATATTTCATATGAAGGAATCCATCCAAAAAAAGAATACCCAAAAGAGCTACATCCATACCCATAAAACATACAGGTTCTTCCAGCACAAGGAGATTCCCCTGAAATAGGAGTAAAAATGGGTAGTGTGGATAATTCAAGTGATCAAGATGATGGAAAGAGAGTGCCAAAGCCAAGAAAACAAATTAGGTCCAGAGGCAGGAGTAAGAAAAAAATCTGTAGTTTGAGGAAGATCCCATATCGCGTTGAGGACAATTTTGAGGGCCAATCTGAGGATATTGTTGTTGAGAATGGGATGGATTTGAATGTGGAAGATCTTCTCAACCTGGCCAAACAAGTGTGTAATTTTTCTTGACTTAGGATTTTAGCCTCATTTTGAATAAATACCCTTTCTTTTTTAATTCTTTGGGAAATCTCGACTGGGGTAGTGGGTCAATATGAGTGGGCCCAAATCTGAAGATTTTATGCTTGAGTGGAGGAGCAAGGGGATTGGTATCCTTGAATCCATAGGGTATTCCTGAGTACTCCAAGCACACCTTGGTGCATGGTGGTCTCATTTCCTATAAGCTATCTTGTATTCTAAGCACGGAACATTTTTCTTTCTTTTTAATATAGTGTATGCTAAAGCTTCATTCTTAATATTTGGTGACATGTATCAGCCTTCAAGCTAAAATACACCTTATAATGGTTACATGGAAACTTGAAATTTAAGCTTCAAACTTACCCCATGTCTGCCCCAATTAGGGAAGGGATTTGAAACTGATCCATGCTCTTTCAAATATTAGAGTAATATTAAAAATTATACATGCAAGCTAATTTTATGTTGAATTGGATCTAATGTTTGAAAATTTTGTAGGCAAATAGGGAAACACTCTACTAGTAGCACATTGTAGGCACAGAACACCTTTTTGCTAGGAAGTCTAATCAATAAGGAACTAAACTCTAGTTATCATCATCGCAATGGATCCTACCTAGTCACTATATTATAGTTAGATGAACATCATTAAGAGAAAGTTAACATTCCCATATGAAAAAATTGAACACACGGGACAAACTAACATTGCTTATCAAAAAATTGTGATTATGCTCATCTGGTGATTAGATATGTGGACCAAACTATCATACTCATTATCAAATCTGCATAATTTCTTAGGGGTCTTCGTTTTTATACTAGTCAAGAAATTTTTCTTGTGCTTCAATTGTGGACAAATTGTTGTACGACATATGTAAAATTTCCTTATTTTTCTCTGATGCTTCATTGTGTAAAAGGAAAAATACCTTGCTTGATACCTAAAGATCTGGCAATGTATTATGTTCAGACTGAAGTCACATCCCTTGAGGTATTTTATCTTTTTCCTCTAGCTGGTACATTAAGATTCAGGTTTGAAATACTTATTAACAAATCTTTTGTTACCTTCATATGGTTATTCCTTGCATTGTATTCAAAATTATTATTCACAGGAAGATTCTCTAATGCTTCACTGTGGATAATATTGGATTCTGTTAGAGCCATAATATGTCACCCATATAACCTGCATCTGGTGATCAATTGTGTCCAGGATGAAGTACTTGCCTATTGGATTGTTTCTTCCTTGTACTTCAGTTCAAACTTTAATGCTTCAGGGTCAAAACAATCATCAACAATTTTTCTGTGTACTTCTTTTCTCTCACAAAGAAGTTTTCTAATGCTTCACTAGGTGACAAAATTATTGTGTTCATAAGTAAAGTATCCATTCCCGGTTTCTGACAGTTAATAATGTTAGAGCCATAATATCTTGTCCATACACTGCATCTATTGAGTTTCTGAAGTAACACACCGTTAGAAAATTTTCCTTTTCTTTAGCCGGCACACCAAGGCTTCAGGGTCAAATTAGAAAACCATATTCAAAATTCCATTCCATGCATCAGGTTCAGAAAATGACTTGTAAGAGTGAACATTTTATTTTCCACAAGAAATGCATCATTGTTGCATGGTCAGAATACCATTTTTGTCTTTAACATAAATTTATCAATTGCATCTGGGCCAAATGTCATACTGAAGCCAATATTTTCACGCTTTCATGAATGTTTCATTTGCACCTAAAAAATGCCTTACCAATCATTTAATTTATAATCCTTTGCATCTGATGCTTCAATTGCATCGGTACCGAAATATTAGTATGTGTCATGATTTCCATTATCTGTATTACATGCTTCATTTTGTTGGCGTTGACATCCATGCTAATGATCAAATTTTCATTTCTCAACTTTGACGCATCAATTACATTGGGTCCAAGAACATCATACACAAGCACATTATCTATTGATGGAATATTTTATATTTTATTCAGCCAAAGTATACCCATAAGAAAAAAATTCACAAAGAATGTTTATTTCATGTCTTGGGTACCGAAAAATGACATCTGATACAAATTGTAGGTTTAGCTTTATATGAATGGATGACACTAAACACCACCATAAACTACAATGTTTCATCATTTCAGTGAACTAAACTTCCCAGAAAATCCTCTACTCGAGCATCTGAAAGCTTCCATGTCAGTCTAGCAATATTGATTACATTCCAGCAACCTTGAATCAAATCCAAGGTATGTAAGCAATGAAAAGGCCTGAATTGTAGCAGAATGTTGTGCCCAACAAAGAGGTTGAATTTCTGCTTAAAATAGCACATTGTATTTACAAATTACAAGAAAAATTTGACACTAGCTTCACACTTCATAAATTTGTTTCATCTAATAGGAAGAGAAACTTGGTTGGAGTTTCATAAACAATCACAAGTACACAAAACAATTTTTTGGATCACATATTTTGTTTCAGAACACTGAATCTTCTCTGTAGAGAAATACCAATATAAAAACCTGGATATATTACAATTGATAATGATTTTTGAAGGGAATGTGACATGTGATACTGACAAAATAACTTAACTCTATTCATGCATATAGATACCAATATCCTGCCACACACTACCTAGATCTACAAAGAGATTTTGCAGAGTCACCTTATCACTTTCTGGATATTGAGTTATCCTACCCTTCCTTCGAGATACAAGAAGAAACCTGGTAGATTGTGATTATCAAAGCAGACTGGTTACCACCCTTTATGCCATGCTTAAATACATAAATGATTTAGTTGATTGACATTCATAAAAATACTAGAAAGGACGTTGTCTCATGATCATTTATAAGTTTCTTTTAAGAACCTTTCTGTAAAAGCTATCTTCTATAAAATATTCTTGTCTCTCTGCTCATAGAATGTACAAAAGCCTGATACACATGTGATACATGTAGTTTTTTTGTCTTTGTACGAAAGAATATACTAGAATTAGTGCTTGAAAATATGATATTGCTTCATGTTTAAAAGCTCAAAACCCTGATTTACAAGTCTCTGTTAGCTAAGTTGAGGGTTCATAGAAGACTTTGAAAGCAGAAAAATGAGAGAATGTAATACTTTATTTGGATATTGATCTAGTTTGATCTTTTCTTTGTGAAGCATGTTGAAGCAAAAGAGAAGGCTGAACTTCAAGAGCCAGAGAAGCTACCCAGAAAGGCCACTTCTGTGTTCTGTAATGATGAGTGGAAATATCTTTCTTATAGCACCAGATGTTCAGAAGTAGCATCTTCAGTTACTGAAAATACTACTAGAGATTTTTCTAAGAGTAATATAGGTGAGAGAAAGTTTCACATTAGTGACTCAAAGTCAGAGCAATACTGTTTCTGATCCTGTAGGAACACCAGATGATATTGCTCAAAACATGTTTGATCTTCTACTGGGCCCATCACTAGCATTCTCTCAAAATGATTCTAAAAGGTCCCATCTTTTATTAGAGGAGTTGAAATCTGCTCCTCATTTGGCTGAACCTGATAATAGAGTTGAAGAAGCTCCCATCTTTGAAAAGAAAAGAAGTCTCAGAGACAAGGTAACTATGCTTTTGAGTTGACATTTACCCGATGTACTTGTACATAAATCCTTTTCCCAAGAGAAATGTTCATATGTGCATATAGAAAGGACAACATTTAGTTTATCGATTATATATTATCATTGTTCCATAAATAATTGATTGGGCTAATTGAAGGCCGACCAAATTGGAAACATAGAATGGGTCCTTAATAGATGTGTTACTTCAGTTTGTGAAATTACTCAATTGTGTGTGGTAATATGTGCAAATGTTAAGAGAAGAAATTTTTACTACTCATTTGTACATGGTTTTCCTCTTTTTATGGATGAATATTAGATATGAATAATTATTCGGCTTTGTACTACAGTTACTAAAATTTGGTTCTTGAACAACATCATCTTTAAAATTAGTTGATCATGTGTTATGATGTGTAATCTACATAACCCATAAGCATTTAAGAAATGCCATACTATTGAGATGTTATGGTGACTTCAATGATATTAGAAGAAATTATGATAATGTTGTCCATTTAGAATCTATCAAATTGAACACATTAAGAGATAAATGCATATTACATAGCAACAAATATTTTAATGCATCTTGCGAGAAACAATTATTTTTCTCACAATTACCTCCAATATAGTTAATGACATCTTATGAATCTTCAAATGCCCTTAAAGTGTAAGCATATTTGTTTAGGAATTGGGACATAATACTTGGGTGCAATTTGTTGCACTCAATGTCTCAAATACTACATTGTAATGACACCTGCAACATTGACATTGTGATTGCTTAAGCTTAAAACTTATAGGTAACATTGGTATTGTTTGTTGTAGGTGCCTATTTTAACAATAGCTTCATTAGTCTTCTTACACGGCTAGAAATTATCCAGGCTGTCACAATTCCCACTTAAATTGTAAATACCCTGAATTATGATTCAAGAGCCTTGCACATTATAGTAGGTTGTCACAATTCCCAAAGAAAATTGTTTCACATTGTTTCTACTTTCTAATTTTGTTGCACCCTTCATCTTCACTTGTTTTCCTCTCCCAATGTTTCTCTCCTTCCAATATGAATCCTTCAAAAGAACCCTTTGGCATTCCCATTGTACATTTCACATATGATTGCTAGTTATAGTTGTAATAGCTCATAAGGAGGCTATTGCTCGGGGTAAAAACCCCTTTAACGGATTATGCTTATTCTAATATGGATTCATTGAAATAAACCTCGGTTTGATATACTCGACATGAAAAGAGTGAGGGTTTAATCACCCCTCCTTTAATACCTCTGCCACCACCTTTGCCTCCACAATTTTCTATAGGTATTTATATTATTATTTATAACTAAGCTACTAGTAGGAATCGCTAACAAGCTATCTACTTTTTGTAAGTGTTAAAGTGTTTTAATATTTTTAAAAAATTATTTGCAGCAACTTCCAAGTTTGATGGTGTAGATCAAACTCGGCTCAGTCACAAAGTCATATGGTCTCTTCTCCAACCATGCCAGGTAATTTATAATTTATAATTTATTATATTTATATATATATATATATATAATTTATATATATACAAGGGTATAATTTTTAATTTTGAAATACTTTGCTTCTTGCAATTAATAGACAAACACAACATATTGCAAATAGGCCTCCTACGGTCCCATTGCCACGCCAGGTTGTATAAGAAAAAGGAAAATTTCTAGGGAATAATATTACATTTCTTATTGACTCTGCAGGAACAGTTCACCCTGTAACCTCTAAATTTCTAGGTTTTTCACTAGGTGGTATCCAGAGTGCAACTGGTACCCGATTTTGAACTAGATTGAGCTTGATGATGAGTTTTTGGGGTTTGATAGTGTT
Organism: Taxus wallichiana var. yunnanensis; assembly: GCA_018340775.1. NCBI lineage: Eukaryota > Viridiplantae > Streptophyta > Pinopsida > Cupressales > Taxaceae > Taxus > Taxus wallichiana. Next base: position 719,432,237 of record CM031234.1, on the reverse strand, counting down.
GACGCCGAGGCGGGTAATTATTTTGACACCCATGATATGATACAAAGTACTCCACCTGCTCAACCACAAGTACAACAAACTATCCTTGAAATTAAATATTCCCCTCCTTAACCAAGTCAAATTCCAATCACATATGATCAAAAGATAGATTTTTCCTTCAAAAATCTAATATTAGATAGTATGGGGGCCACAATTCAGGAATTGGTTATGGCAAATGTGGAATTAGTGTGCAAGTGGGAGTACAGGGCCAAAGTTTTGATCAAATAAATAAATACTTGTTACCATAATCATGCTCAAAGGAACTCATTGTTCACTGTCGTAGAGAGCCAACTAGTAAGGCTTGACATTTTGCTAAATAAAGCTCAATATGGTACAATTTTGTATAATAATGAATGTAGTCACACAATCATGCACTTTAGACATTATTTAGTCTCAGTCCCATACTATTGTTCATATGGTTTTGATTGAATAAAGTACTAATTAACCCATGTCTTTTGGCCATTTTACTTTGATTTTTGTCATCACTACCGACCTCCAACACATACTTTCCCAGTCTATTTTTGTCGTTTGGCATCATTTTACCTTTGAATAGGGCATCCAACCCAATACTAGGGTGCCCTAGGCACCTTGGTCCCATTTGGGGTGCCCTGAGCCTTTCTACACTTTCCGCCACTTTTTGGGCACTTTCTAACCATTTGAGCTTCTTATCTTTTTAGTGGTCGGCCTTTTCGGGGTTAATTATGAAATTAGAACAAGAGAACCATATAAATATAAAGTTATGAGACCATAATGAGGGACCAAGCACTAAGCACTACTATCATCACCTAAGGTTGTATCCATCAAAGGCTCAATTTTCATAAATCTAGCTCCATCACAAGGCATAAGGTTGGTTCATCTGCATCACACTGTATAGGAAGTTTATTCTATTCCATCCACCATACTATTACATTTTCTACACATAGTTATTTTTTGCTACTTTCACAAAGTGTGACTAACACAAGAGCACCTAGGGCATGATTGCATACACACACATAGAACTACATCGGGTCTGAGATGTAGTGCAATGCTCAGTTAGTAAGTCCACCATTGTGGCAGCTAAGGTCAATCTGACCCCTTCATGTGCATCTTTATTTTTTAGGGTTTGATGTTTGTCTTGGGGTTTTGTAGGTCTTTTCTTCATCACTAATTACCATCGATGTACGGCGTGAGTGTAAGCGAAGCTAGTACGATAAGAAGAGAAGGTAATCAACCATCAAGTGACACCCCATAGGAAAATTATAGAGCTTTTTCATATACCAAGGTTTCTATTTCTCGACTAGGGTGCCCACAGGGTGCCACTACACCTATCCAGTGCCCCCGTAGTGCACTCAAACAACTCGGATATTTACATTTCGGGACCTTTGCATGTTCATTCCTACTTCCATAATATTGAGTTTATTTTACGACACAGTCCAAATCAATTTCTAATCAGTGAGTTCTTTCTAACTCTCTTTGCACTTTAGGGTTTTACATATCTACTTTCTTAGTTGCTTGGTCACTTTCTATATTTATTTACTTCTTATTATTTATTGTTGTTCCTAGTTTAGATTAACTACCATTCTTCCACATTTTATTTAATCATTTTGGTGAACCCAAAATTCAATCACTCTTGGATCCTCTCTTCTTCTCCACCTCATTATCTTAGGATCCTTTTACCATGGAGGTCTTGTTATATGCCTTTTTACACAATAATCTAGATTGTCAAAATAAACTCAGATCTTTTTTGGCTAACACTTATATTCATCCTCACACCTCTCCTGAATATCTATATCACAGGTTTACTACTACTTTATCTATCAATGAAGAGCATATCACATTTACATATGATGAAATCACTTCTCATTCTATCTTAAGTAATGATTCCCCCCTTATATTCAAGTTTGTATCAATAACATAGGGGTTAAGCGTGCTTTAGTCGACAATGGATCTGGTCTTAACATCTGTAATTTCATCATCTCACATTCCTCATGCAAATTGGCCTATTTGAAGCCTCCTTAACTCCATCATCCATTTGCATTTGTGGCTTTAATAATATGCCTAAATGAGTCTTAGGTACAATCATGCTTCCCATTACTCTTGGACCATGCACTTTGTCCATCCAATTCCATGTCATGCCTAACAATCTTAACTATAATCTTCTCCTTGGATGGCCTTGGATCCATGCCATGAATGCGGTCCCTTCACCCTTCATGCACATATTAAATTTTTATATCAAGGTGTGGTTTATGAAGCATTAACAAATCCCTCTACATTTTTATTGCAACGTTATTGATCATTCACCAAAATCCCATACTTTGGCCACCTCTCCTCCTAACTTTGAATAGTATGGCCATGGGTATCGATACTTGTGTTGTTATGGTTTCAATGGTAATGGATTAGGAAAACATGCAAAAGGAGTCAAACAACATTTTTTCATTCCAACAAAATCCACAAGGCTAGGCCTCATATATCACCCTAATCTTGTTTCTTTTGTTCCTTTTGCATCTCCTCTTGAGGTTTACACCGTTTCACATATTCACCATCATAAAAAAAAATTCCATCCACTCTCAATTCTACAAATTACTTTGGAAAATATATTAATCCTAACACATTACCAAATCCACCACCATGGCATGATTTCTCTTCCATCCCAGGATAGATGTCTAACACACACTTTGAGGGGATGACACTCACACACACCCTAACCTCAACATATCTCCCATACTTGTATCATCATACATTCTACTCTTAGATTGGCATATTCATTTACACATTAGCATCGAACATTACTCGATGATGCACTCTTGTGTTTTAGTTCACACTAGAGTGTTGAGGGCTATATACTACACATGAAACCCACACACGCACAATAGGTATTACATATTGCATTTGCTTCACACATCTCACATCATATGTCATCCATCTTACATCCTAAATCCTACATTTAATCTACATCATTTCACATTTACACATTATGCATACTCTACACACCATAATAGTATTCATCACATATATGTCACACTCCTAGTGTCCATGAGTATAACATCATATACTACTCATCCTACATACTACATAGCACACATCTTCACACTACTAAATTTTATCTACACACATTACATTGTATATTATTCATCACTGCATTACACATCTTACACATGATATGGTTGGCTATTATCATCACAAATACTACATATTCTTCTATGTGTTGCACTCACTACCCTATGATGCACTTTAGTTCCTCGGTCCATACCCGATTGTCGAGGGTTTACAAATCAAATGGACCTATCATACACACAAGTTCATCACTCAACTTCTATCATGTGACATTGTTAGGTTAGTGACATACGCTATAGCCTAAATGGTCACCTATTCCTTCATCTTGTAGTGGTACATGCTTTAGGATACATCACCACTCCCTCTATTCATCTCATCATGATATATGATTTAGGCTACATCATCACACATTTATCTCTAGGTCACATATCATCAACACACACATATACTAATCATAGCGCTCTAGATGAAACACACACTTCACCATTTCCCGATGATGCACTCTCATTTATGGTTCATTCTTGACTACTGAGGAGGAAAACCAAATGAACCTCAATGCATACATTTCTATTCACTCGGGGGTATGCAGCTCCTATCATTCCATATTTCATTTCATTCCATCCATCCACAACATGTTATATATCTTAGTTGATTTTATTCTTATTTTGCATCTACTTGTATATGGTCATCTCATTACATATACTACTTAGATATCTTGTATTTCATTTATCTATACCATACACACATGCACATTCATGCCTTTTCTTAGTTGTGATCACAAATACAAGTCTTTTGCATGTAGTATGGATGCTCGCCGCTACTCACCCTATAATGGTCACTAGGGGCATCCATATTCATCTCTTCCAAGTGTTATTATTTCATTTTGTACTTAGCACTTTTCATTACTTTATTATACACGCTTTTGACATATTGGTTATCTTTCTAACATGCTAATGGGTGCTTCATGTGTAGCATTTGTTTGCAGGATTACTTTCTTCCATGGTTATTTGTTGTTTGTACTTATTTTCTAATGTTTTCTATTATATGTGGGCCTTGCCCTTTGTTTGATGTGCACACTTGTTTGTTATATGTGGCCATGATGGCCTTGCATTTCTTGTGACATCGTGAGTGATGTCCCATGTTCAGACCCTCTTTGTGCAAACTTACTTTGTCTTCTTGTGTGTTTACATTACTATATTTCTTAGTAGCTTATACACTATTTGCATAGCTTACATATAGTATTATACATGCATGCTTGTTTATACTAACACTTGTCTTTGGCTAGCCTCCTATTTGTGGGCGCTTTGGTCTCTACCAAGTGCATTTATTTCCCCACGAGGTCAGATTATACGAGCTCGTGTGGTTGGTCCTCTTTTGGGGCCGCATCCTCCTATCGGCACGTCACATGCACACCCAAAGAGGGGGGAATCATTTGGGATTTTCATACTATACAATGCTTCTACACATGTTTAGTTCAGTTTTGACCTTGGCATTTTGGGTTATACAACAAGTGGGTTTAGACCAGTCTACAAACCTCGTACATTGTGGATTTTATAGGACATGGTAGTCCTTAGCATTCTGGGAAGTAATTATAGGTTAGAGGATACAACAAAATTCCTCTCTACACTACTTCAGCTAATGGCGTCATATCACCCAATAAACTAGGCAATACAGAGATATATTCATAAACTTTAGGGAAGAAGTTAGGGATTGGAGAATAGTGCATCTTTCTCCCTACACTTCTTTGACCAAGGTGGCGTGAGATCACCCAAAAAACTTGCAGTTCATGATATCCTTATATATTTTTTCTCTTGACATGGATCAGGAGTACATTTTCCATTTTTATTTATGTACTTTACATTTGCATGCTTTCACATACACCTAAATGTGTCTTTTACATGCATATTTGACTACTTGATCGTTTTCTCCTTGCAGTCCATCCATATGAGAAACATGCAATCAACAATAACAACGACAACAATGGGGGCACCAACAACATTTTTGGTAGCACACACGATACTAACCATGAAGGTATTGTCAACATTAAAATTTTCATAATTTCTATTTTAGTATGTATGTATTAAGAATAGGATGTTGTTAAGTATGATTAGTAGTGGCGTGCATAATGACACCATCGCACTTCTTGATAAAGTAGAGTACTATAACATCAAAGTACAATAGGAATGTTGTGGTAAAAAGTAAATATTTGTCGTAAGTGGTCCGGAAAATGTCAAAGTTGGGGTAAGTAGAGAGTAGGGTCTACATGATTAGGAACTAGAAATATTATATCCGTAAGGACAAAGAGTGATGTCATAAATATTTTGTGTATTTTATTTGTGGAAAATTATAAAAAGGTGGAACCCATGTGAGATGATAAGGTTTATCTTATCTTAGAAGATAAGCCTACATGTAAAGGCAAGATTTTAGGCATGGAATATGATTGACCGGAAGAGATTTCATAACCTATCTTAGAGATAGGGTGGATAAGCTGAATTCCTATAAATAAAGAGGCCACCCCCTCATTTGATATAGAAGGAAGTAGTGAGAAATATTGTATAAGTAAGTGTGTAAATGAAGCCATCATTAAGAAGGTGTGTTAAAGAAGCCATTGTGAAGTTTCTCCCATAGTTATTGTTGGAAGGCAAGTGAAGTTAGTAACACTTAAAGTACCTCATGGGTGAGATTGTAACAATTTCATGTTGATATTATAATTTACACTTATAATTCAGATTTGTCATCATTCCTTTATATCATAGTCTATGGTATTCTTGTGTTATGTTTATTGTTGTGTTTCCATATTACATCCACCAAACTAAAGGTTGTGCATTAGTAAATAATCATACAGGAGTTCCCATGGAGAATTATCATAGTGCCCACATTGGTGATGACACATCATAAAAATCGAAACTTTGCATGTATTTCCACCCTAGGTTCACTCTCACCACTTTTTGCACTTTTACATCTTTAGTTTCCACGCTCCACTATTTTCTCATTCCACGCTTTGTCTAGTCCATCAAGCACACTTTCTACATCACTCTACATGGACATCAGGTACACATCTCTATCTACTTTATGTTATCAAGCTTTCCACTCACCAACATAAAGTGGGGAAAATGTAGTCACAAAATCATGCACTTTAGACATTATTTAGTCTCGATCTCATACTACTATTCTATGGTTAAGAAAGTACTAATAAACCCATGTATTTTGGTCATTTTACTTTTATTTCCTTCATTGCCGACCTTTAACACATACTTTCTCATTCTCGCATTTGGCATCATTTTACTTTGGGAATCCATCCCAATAGTGGTGTGCCTTGGTCCCATTTGGGGCCTCATGAGCCTTTCTATTTCATTTGGGCACTTTTTGATCGTTTGAACTTCTTATCTTTTTAGTGGTCGGCCTTTTCAGGGTTAATTACAAAATTAGAACAAAAGAACCATATCAATATAAAGTTATGAGACCATAATGAGGGACCAAACACTAAGCACTACTATCATCACTTAAGGTTGCATCCATTAAAGGCTCCATTTGCATCCATCTAATTCCATCATAAGGCACAAGGTGGGTTCATCTACATCACGCTACATAGGAGGGAAGTTTATTTTATTCCATCCACCATTCTATTACATTTTCTACACATAGTTATTGTTTGCTACTTTTATAAAGTGGGAATGACACAAGAGCACCTAGGGAATGATTGCACACACATATAGAACTACATCAGGTCCGAGATGTGAGTGCAACACTCGATTAGTAAGTCCACCATTGTAGGCAGCTAAGGTCGATCCAACCCATTCATATGCATATATTTTTTAGGTTTTGATGTTTGTCTTGGGGTTTTCTAGGTATTTTCTTCATCACCTTTTACCAACAACTTACGGCATAGTGCAACGAAGTTAGTGCGACAATAATTGAAGGTAGGCAACCATCAAACGTGATACCTCATAGGAATATTACGAGAGTTTTTAACATGACTAGGGTGCCCATTTCTCATACTAGGGCACCCACAAGCACCCCTACACCTATCTAGGCACCCCAGTCCACTCAAACAGCTCATATATGTCCTTTTCGAGACCTCTACATGTTCATTCTTGCTTCCATAATATTCATTTTATTTTACGACACAGACTAGATCAGCCTCCAGATTAGTTGAGTTCTTTCTAACTCTCTTTGCACTTTAGGGTTTTACATATCTCCTTTCTTAGTTGCTTAGGTCACTTTCTATATTTATTTACCACTTATTATTATTTATTGATGTTCCTAGTTTAGATTAACTACCATTCTTCCACATTTTAGTTAATTAATGAATATGATGATGAAATTTTAGATATAATGTTAAACAAGTTGGAAATTATTAATGTTGAAGCCCAAGCGTACTACAAAAAATGGGCTAGAGACAAAAATAATGTTTTAATTGCAAATGTAGAAAAAAAATTGTTCTAGATCATTTTTGACACGTGTAATTATGAGTATTGCAATAAATTATTTATAACTTATCTAATACATTTTTGTTTTCATGCGGAAAAATATGAAAATTTAAAGAAAGAAGTAGTTATATTTGATGCACATTTGAAGAATGCTCACAAAATATTGAATATATTATACAATTGAAAGAAAAAATTTTATTATTAAATAAACAAAATAAAACATTGAGAAAGATAATCAAGGAGCATGGGATGGATCCCAAAATCTTATTGAAAGAAAAGATAGATGTTGATCAATCACTATTTTCATCGGAGAGATGTTCGAGGGAGGAACAAAATATTATTACTAATATAAATACCACAGCACAAGATTTACATAAATTGGGAGTTTTAATAAAAAAACATTATACAAATTGAGAAATCTCCACCTCCATTGAAAGAAGAATCTCAAGCTTCCCTTGCAACATAAAATTTAAAATAAAGTTAGTTTCAAAATGTGACATGTGTGTTGTCACAATTTCAACATTGGGATAGGAATTAAAAGATAGTGGCCAACCAATTTTTCCTTTTTTATTCCGTGTGGCAGACGTAAGGACAACTATGACTCAAAATCATAGGCAGAAAAGAGGATTCCCTCATAATGTGTTCTTATATGACAGAAATTTCTGAAAATTTGAAAATAAATTGATGACAACCCAAAATTTTGTAATTGTATTGGCTGAAAATGCTTTATGAAAACATGTATGTCTTCATAAAGTAATCCACCACTTGTTAGTATGTATACAAGTTTAATTGTGAATTGGAAACTCTATTTGCAGTTGTGACACATTTTTGAAAGTTTTGAACAATTTAATATGCACTCTTGTATTCATATTTTTGCTTTCTTGTGAATGTTTTTATGTTACTATTTGGAGATGTTTTGCATGGTTTTAGATGTTTTGTGTGTTTTTTTGAGTACATAAATAATTATGTTTCATGCAGAGATAAAATATTAATCACACAGAGATGGATCTAAATAAATCAATGTCCTTCTTAAAATATTAAAATGAAATATAAAAAATGAATTTGTTATAAGTAAAACAACATATATAGTCTAGTAAGACCAGTTGATACTTATTCGATATGAAATATATAAATAATCAAATAATTTTGTCAATAGTGTCTAGAATGTAGACAATAAATTAGGACTCTAGCAATTGAAATAGTGTCGAAGCAACTCGTTCTTCATAAGTGTCCTCAAATTCTATTGAATTGGAAGCGTGTTCGTGGATATGTTTGGATCCCCCACATCAGTCACAATATTACCTACTCCTCTTATTTCTACGAGTGAATTCCATAATCCAAGTTCTCTTTCATAAGGAAACGTTTTCAACGGAATAAGTCAAACATACAAACTCTTACAACTTTCTAAATTTCTATCTAATATGTTACGAACTTTTGATTTTACAAAGGATAATGCATTGAATATTCTTTCATCTTCAACAGATCCCAAGATCATAGTTTGGCATAGTTCATATAGTTGAAAATACTTGTTGAAATCGCCTCACAAAATACTGCTTGAATAAAGCTTCTTCCAAAGCCTTTTAATGGAACCATTTTCTATTAGCTCATCTAGAAAATGAAATTATTCTATCATAGTAATAGAAAAATGTTGTGATTGAGAACTCGGTAACGTATTTTACAAAATAACTTCAACTACAACATTGTTTATCTCTTCACGCTTATAGAAATGTTCCATTATACTATTCATGTATTTTAAAAATAAATTACTCATGGACTTTTTAGTAGTGTCACTAGCTATATTCCAAAATAGTGGATTCATAACTCTCATTGCTTCAAGTAATTTATCTTTTTAAATTGTTCACGGATCTCTGTAGATAAGATTGAGAATTCTTTTTCAATTTATTTTGTGTGTCACATAATATTGTTTCATATAAATTATGTGTCACTCGTACTTCTTCCACTCTCGGATCCAACCAAATATGATCTTCTCTGAAAAGTGTGAAGTGGTATCTCTTTCCCATGAACTGTTATACACAAATGATCATTTATATTAAATTTTAAGTAGCAGATTGGATTCTTAAGGTTAGTTAATGTATTCCACTTTCAAAAATAGGTCCTCAAATCTTCCATCTGACAAATATAAATTATCTAGATTCATGCATACAAGTTTTCTCAATCGCATGAAGTTAGTAATATATATGGAACACTCTTAGGCATGCTTCATCAAAACATTGATCCCATTCAACATTGGTAAAATACCACATAATGTAAGTAAAGTTTCAATATTTTTAAAATGGTACAACAAATCTTTATCTTATCTTCTTCCTATGGTGTATATACATAAATCCTATCAATGAAGGATATTATTCAAATATTCTACTAGTAGGATCATACATAGAAATCCATCTAGTATCTACATCTTTAAGAATATTTTTCCCATCTATCAATCCAATTATAAATTTTGAAATTCAAAAATTATTTTGACTACTTGAATAATATGCATGCAAGTCATGGATGAGCTCCTCCACTCTAGCAACACTTTCGAATGTGCTCACAATTTTATATGCTAGATTCATTCTATGATCCATGTAATGAATTACAATCATATACAATGCAATTGTTGTTTGTAGTCTAACGTAGAGACCATTTCTACCCCCTGCATTATTGCTACACCATTAGTTCCAACACAAACTAACTTTGTGGAAATGGAAAAATCATCCATACTTGTTATATCCTTTAAAATTGACACCACCAATTTGTAAAGGTTTTTAGAATTGTAATTTTCCACCATTTTATGAATAACTAGGAGATGGGGTTTTCTTACTTCATTTACAAAAGTATAGACATGAATAAAAACCCATGAAGTGTTGTCCACCATTGTGACCTCATCAATTGAAAGTGAAATAAACTTTGCATTTTTAATAGCTTCTTTCAAATCCTCCTTTTCCACCATAGCAAGACATTTTTCAATTTCCCACCGCTATCTCGCCCATCCTTTTGCTTTTGTGAAATATATATTTTCCCCGCAAAGGTGTTTTTCAATAATGTCTAATTTTAGTTTCATTGTATGATATTTCCCTTGTTTCCAACTACATATTTTACATCAAAATTGAGTTGGAATATCATTATCATTTTTGGCTCTCGTCGACACTAAAATTTTCCTCTCAGTAATTTCTATTTCATTAATGTATGTATTAGGAATAGGATGTTGTTAAGTATAATTAGTAGTAGTATTTGATAGAAGATAACGGTCCAATACGGTGCTGCCAATAATGTGGAGTACGGTAATGAAGGTCAAAGTACAATAGAATGTTGTAAAAAGTAAATATTTGTCGTAAGTGGTCCCAGTAATGTTAAAATGTCAAAGTTTGGGTAATTAGAGAAGTAGGGTCTACATGATTAGGAATTAGAAATATTATATTGGTAATAAGGACAAGGAGTGAGGTCATTAATATTTTGTGTATTTTATTTGTAAAAAGTCTAAAAATGTGGAACCCATATAAAATGATAAGGTTTATCTTATCTTAAAAGATAAGCTTACATGTACAGATAAGAGTTAAGGTATGGAATATGATTCGTTAGAGTGGATTTCTTATCCTATCTTAGAGATAAGATGGATAAGCTTCTCAAGTTCTATAAATAGAGAGGCCACCCCCCTCATTTAGCATAGAAGGAAGTAGTGAGAAATATTGTAGGAAGTGTGCAAAGGAAGCCATCAGTTTAAAGGTGTGTTGAAGAATCCATTAAGAGGTGTAATTGTAAAGTTTCTCCCATAGTCTTGGTGAAAGGCAAGTGAAGTCAATAACACTTTTAGAAGTTCCTCATGGGTGAAATTGTAACAATTTCATGTTAATATTATAATTTACTTTGGTATTTCAGATTTGTCATCATTCTCTGTCTTATCATAGTCGATGGTATTCTTGTGTTATGTTGTTGTTTTGTTTCCAAATTACATCCACCAAACTAAAGGTCAGGCATTAGTAAATAATCATAAGACGAGGAGTTCCCGTGAAGAATTATCATAGTGCCGATTGGTGATGACATTTTGGTTCCGCTTCGGGACCATTCCTCGTTGGTGGATTTTCCGGAGAGATATTCCCACTTAGTCAAAAATCAATTGGAGGGTAACCTTATTTTTACCAGTATGCATAGTAGTTCACCATGGTAAAGTCATTTTTACCGTGAATAGTAGTTACCATGATAAAGTCATTTTTGCTATGAATAGTATTTATCACAGTAAAGTCACTTTTTACCGTGAATAGTATTTACCGCAGTAACTTCACTTTTTACCGTGAATAGTATTTACCGCAGTAACTTCACTTTTTACCGTGAATAGTGTTTACCACAGTAAAGTCAGTTTTTACCACAGTAAGTCAAGTTTTACCATAGTTTACCGTGGTCATTTCTATTTTACTGTAGAAAGGTGTAAAGTCACTTTCTAGTATAGTGATTCCAATTATTTGTGCACATAAGTCTTGTTGATTGTACTTGTGGGTTGGTATTTCACGGTGGTACTTTTGAAAATGGGAAAGATTCCTATTTTTTCAGCTCAATCTAATGAAGATGCTTCTTCTTTCATTCAAGAGTTTAAACGATCTTGTATTTGTAATGGCCTTATAAGAAGGGAACAATGGACTGAATTTTTTCCTACCTTTTTGGATGGTTCAAAGACTTAGGTGGTTTGAATCACTAGGTGATAATGTGAAAAATTCATGGGATTTATCAACTAAAAGTTTTCTTGAAGAATTTGGTGAACAACGAAATATCCGTGATCTCATGATCGAGATCACAAAGCTATCCCAAGGAGAGAAGGAGAAGATAAGGGATTATCATGCTCGTGTTCTGTGAGCTAAGGAGGAAGCTCGATGCCCGATCCGGAAGGAAGGATTAGCGAGATGGGTTGATGAATGGCGTGGATAATCTCCTATGTAAGCACTTCATTCTTGGGATGAACCCAGAGATCGACAACGAGTGAAGTATGACCGCCAAATACCATTGAACAAGCAAAGGAGATTGCAAGAAGGCAAGAAGAAAGCATGGAAGAGGAGCCCAAAGAAATTGTTTGCTAAGCAGAGCCTACACCAAAGACCTTTGGTTGTAATCCACAACCACTCCCAAAGTGAGCACAAATATTTCTCCTAGTACATCTACCGAGTATGAAGATCTGCTTCAAAAGATGGGTCGATTAACTATTAATCTTCTTCAGAAAAGAATTTAGTTCTCGGGAGGAGATAAAGGTCCAAAATAAATATTTACAAGTTGTATGTTATGGTTGTTATAAAAGGGTCATTATAAGTATAATTGTCCGGATAGAGCTTCTACATCCGGTAAAGGAGATAATGATAAAGGAAAAGCACCTGTGAATTCTTTTGATGTAGTAGATAAGAGCAGAAATAATGAAGTAGATGTGTTTGTAACAAAAGAAAGAAAGAAAAAGATAATCAAGATGGAAATGATCCTAAGAAGATGAAAGAAGAAACTAATAAGAAACATAGGAGAAGAAAGTTTGGGTGTGCAGGATTTTCCATTTCACAGGGGCATGACCATACTCCATCTTGGAAGATCTATCAAAAGGCACTCGCAAATATTACATATGGTCAACTCTTGGCTATGTCTTCGGAGAAGAGGCGGGAGCTGCGAAGTGGACTCAATGCTCGACGAAGAAAGGAGGTTGAGGTCCCCGTTTTGGAGGCGAGGCGGATCCCTATGCTCCACAAGCTGAGGTATTATGTAATAGTATTTCAATTCATGATGTCTTAGTTGATGGAGGTGCTTTGCGCTTAATGTCATGACCGAGTGCAGAATGAATATGTTGGGTTTAAAAATTAATCGCCTTCAACACTTATGTTAAGGTCATTAAATAAGGGAAAAACTAAACCGGAAGGTATAGTTTCAAATGTGGCAATATCTCGTTATGGGTGTTGTATGTGTGGTAGACTTTCGTGTGATGAAAAATGGTACTGCATTGCATACCCAATGCTGCTAGAAGACCATGGCTAAGGAGAGTTCATGCAAGAAACTACTGGAATGAAGGTTTCATGACACTTGGACATGGTAGAGAGAGGGTGAAGATAAACGTGATCCCTCGACATCATAAGGCAGAACCTGTGGATTCAAGTGATGAAACTGATGATTGGACATCCTCTGATTACTCTAGTACCAGTGAAGTGGACACTGAAGATGAAGAAAGTGAGGTTGATGTTTCAGTCATGGATATCCTTCCAGTCACACCAACTCATGACCCCATAAAATTATCTGAAGAAGAAGTTGATGATCGTCTCCAACAAATAAAGATTGGTGATGTTGTGATGGAGAGTGAGAAGGAATCCTACCTCCAGCTCTTTCGAAGGTACATACACCTATTCACTTTTGATTACAAGGAACTCCGTCAAGTAAGTTGGGTAGAACATTCTATTGAGCTGGTAGATGGTGTTAAGCCCATAAAGCAAATGCCATATAGAATGAATCCTAATTTTTGAAGACCTGTAAAAGAAGAAATAGATAAGTTGCTTGATGCAGGGATTTATATTTGTTATGGAGAATTCGAATGGGTTTCTCCCATTGTGATCTCAATAAAAAAAGAATGGGAAGCTACGCATTTGTGTTGATTACGGGAAGCTCAATAAGGAAACGAAGAAGGATCATTACCCTCTTCCATTTTCGATCGATCTTGGGCGAAGTAGCGGCCAGAGTGCTTATAGTTTTGCTTTGATATCACCAAGACCATGTTCACCACTCCTTAGGGAATGTTTTCTTATAGAGTTATGCCTTTTGGGTTGTGTAATGCTCAAAGAACATTCCAAATATTTGATGAATAGGGTGTTCGAACCCTACATTGGGACCTTCATCGAGTATTTCTAGATGATTTTTGCATCTATGGGAGCAAGTTGGACCACTCCGCACCCGATGGAGACAAAGCATTTCAAAGGTTAGATGAAGCACAAGCCTCACTAAACCCTACAAAGTGTGTCTTTGGATGTTCTAAAGGCGTTTTGTTAGGGCATGTTGTATCCAGAGATGGTATTGGTGACGATCCCGATAAAGTTTCAAAAATCAAAGATTTACCGTTTCCTATGAATAGAAGTAAGTTGAGATCATTTTTAGGCCATGTGGGTTACTATAGAAGGTTCATCAAGAATTTCTCAAAGATTGCCTGACCACTAACCCAGCTTCTTAAAGAAGGATGTTACTTATGAACCAGAAATAAGGCGCATGAAGCTTTTGGACAATCAAGGAAGCCCCGTGTCTTCACCTGCTTTGAAGAATCAGTTGGAGCAAGCCATTCATTGTGTACACTGCGATGCCTCAAATGCAAAGCACTAGGAAGTACTTTGAGCCAAAAGGATGAAAATGGGAATGAACATCCAATTTACTTTGGGAGCAAACAAATGAGCAAAGGTCTTGAGGTAAATTATACTTATGAATCGAAAAAAGAGGCTCTAGCTATCATTTTTGGCTTTGTAAAGAAGTTTAGAAATTACTTGCTAGGAAAAAAATTTCTAGTTGTAATAGTGAGATCATCGAGGCTCTAAAATATATTGTAAATAAGCCTAACCCATCGGGGAGGATAGCAAGATGGATAATTTTGCTACAAGAATTTGAATTTGATATTATAGATAGGCCGGAAAGAAGCATGTCAATGCAAATCCACTCTCTCGAGCCTATGATGGTTTAGGATCATCTTGTGATGATGATGATTTCCCGATGCAAAGCATTGTTATCCCTTGCCACAATCCCTAGTGAATACATAGATATTTGGAATTATACGAATGAATGCAAGTTTCCCGATGGTGCCAATGCAAAGACTAAGAGAAAGATTACTCAAGCCAGGTCGTCCATATTCTATTCTCGCATGGAGTATTATTTCGAATAGGACACGATGGACGTCTGAAGAGGGCGATTGGACGTGATCAAGGGAAGGAACTGCCGTAAGAATTCCACAATGGTACATGTGGAGGGCACTTCTCTCGGACAACTTACGAAGAAGGATCTTAGATGTAGGTTATCACCGCCCACTCTTTTTAAAGATTGTTATAATTATTGTAAAACATGTGATATTTGTCAAACACATGGTAACCGTAAGACTTCATCACTCCATTATGCCCTATTATTCCACTTGGTCCCTTTGAAAAGTGGGGAATAGACATTGTAGGTCCACTTCCAACTACCTCACACCAAAATAAGTATATTGTAGTTGCCACAGATTATTTAACCAAGTGGGTTGAAGCTAGGCCATTGAAAACAGCTTCCATGGATGAAGTGGCAAGGTTCATATATGAACGCATTGTCACCAGATTTGGTTGCCCATTAGAAATTGTAACAAATCAAGGAAGCCACTTCATTAATGAGGTGGTAGAAGCCCTAGTCAATAAGTTTTCTATTAAGCACAGGAAGGCAACAACATACAAGCCAAGCACAAATGGACAGGTGGAACGAACAAATTTTGTGTTGTGTCAAATTCTAGCAAAAGATGCAGCCTTGCATGTACATAAATGGGATAAAAGGATTCATGCAGCATTGTGGGCATATAGGGCAACATCAAAGTCAGCAACAGGATACTCTCCATTTCGGTTGGCCTATGGCATTGATCCGAGCTTCTTCCTATTGAGTTTGATATTCCCACTATAAGAGTTATAAAAATGAAAGGATGGATGAAAGTGATTCAAGAAAAGAAAAGTTGGTACATCTTCATTTGTTAGAGGAAATGAGGGAAATAGCAAGGATACAAGCCATAAGAAGAAAATGAAGCGTAAGAAATACTTTGATCAAAAGATCCATTGGTCACCATTTCATGTGAATGACTTGGTTCTAGTATATGATTTCGGATACAAAAAAAGAAGACAGAAAATTTCTTCCAAAATGGATGGGGCCCTACAAAATAAATATGTGCATGAAAATGGTACGTACTAACCTGGAGGAATTGGATGGCACTCCCATTACGAAATGGGTCAACCACGACAAGTTGAAGATTTTCCAAGCACTGAATAGTCTACTCCGAGGAAGGAGTAGAAGCTAGGAAGGGGGAAGATGTCGAGACTAAAATTTTCCTCCGTAATTTCTATTTCATTAATGTATGTATTAGGAATAAGATGTTGTTAAGTATAATTAGTCGTAGCGTCGATAGAAGATAACGGCGCCATCGATGCGGTACCGCCAATAATGTGGAGTACGGTAACAATCAAAGTACAATAGGAATGTTGTAAAAGTAAATATTTGTCGTAAGTGGTCCGTAATGTTAAAATGTCAAAGTTTGGGTAATTAGAGAAGTAGAGTCTACATGATTAGGAATTAGAAATATTATATTGGTAATAAGGACAAGGAGTGAGGTCATAAATATTTTGTGTATTTTATTTGTAAAAAGTCTAAAAATGTGGAACCCATATAAAATGATAAGGTTTATCTTATCTTAAAAGATAAGCTTACATGTACGTATAAGAGTTAAGGTATGGAATATGATTCGTCAGAGTGGATTTCTTATCCTATCTTAGAGATAAGATGGATAAGCACGGAAGTTCTATAAATAGAGAGGCCACCCCCTCATTTAGCATAGAAGGAAGTAGTGAGAAATATTGTAGGAAGTGTGCAAAGGAAGCCATCGGTTTAAAGGTGTGTTGAAGAATCCATTAAGAGGTGTAATTGTAAAGTTTCTCCTATAGTCTTGGTGAAAGGCAAGTGAAGTCAATAACACTCAAGTGCCTCATGGGTGAGATTGTAACAATTTCATGTTAATATTATAATTTACTTTGGTATTTCAGATTTGTCATCATTCGTCTTATCATAGTCGATGGTATTCTTGTGTTATGTTGTTGTTTTGTTTCCAAATTACATCCACCAAACTAAAGGCATGTGCATTAGTAAATAATCATAGCACGAGGAGTTCCTATGAAGAATTATCATAGTGCCGATTGGTGATGACACTCCACGAGTTCAATAAAAGGATATTTGGCTGCCCAGTCAAACTTGAAAGTCCTTATTGTCTAGTTAGTTTTATTTCTTCTCACATATTTTTTATTACTTTCTTCAACTTGTGCCTCTAGGTCTTCTGTAAGTCTGTTCTCATCAAGAATATCCTGATCGTCATGTCTCCTTTTTCTAGAAACAGAGATTGGAGTAGAAGCTTCGTTGAGGTCGGTGTTGGATGAGAATTTGATGTGTCTTCTCCCATTTTGACTTCATCAAGGGATTAAATGTTTTCATCAATAAGATCATCTCAAAATACATTAGTTTCTGAATGTGTTTGAGAATATATGCATAAATAAGTGTTACAAAAATATAGTATTAAGTATTTATATGATTAATACAACTAAATAAACAAGAGTAAAAAGAGTAAACAATCAATTTAATAAACAAGAGTACAATTTATTAAACATGAGTACAAGGAAAAACAATATGGAAAATATATGATTAAAATTCTATAAATTAGTAGATAGTGCATACCTATATTTTTTCATATCCTGACACCAATTTTATTTTTTGTGACTGGCCAAAATAGCCAAATAATTTCATCTTACTCTTTTTTGAACTGGTAGTATCCTTCTTACCTTGTTTTCTAGAATCCATGGGTAGGTCGCGATATTGAGTGTTGATGAGGCGGCTATAGGGCTAAACGCGCTACAGGACTTTCACGGTAGAGTGTTGGGTGATAAAGGGAAGTACGAAGGGGAAGGAAGGGTGAGGAGTTAAACGGTAAGGGATTAGATGATGGCAGCGGTTGGACGGTAAAGACAAGTTAGGCAGTAAAGGCATTGGTTGGACGATAAAGGTATAGGTGCGGGACAGATGAGGGGTTGGATGGCACAATCGGATGATAAAAGTAGTGAAGTAGGAAGATGGATTGCAGAATAGACAAAAGTGAGGTGATTGGAGGTGTAAGACAATGAGCTTGGATAGTCATCTATGTCATGAAAAAGGAGACATGCATCTTTTTTTGATAGCTTGGATGGTTGATGTATATGTATTATACCTCGCGAATATGAGTGCAATTTGATTAAACGTTGGCGAAATACATGCATAAGTTCATTTTTAGTGTAAATAGTAGGTGAACTAACCCATACAAATGACTTGTCGTAACAAATTTTGGGCAAACTAGGCACCAACCAAACTCGCTGAAAATTTTCCATTTCCAATTTCTAAAACCCCTAATATTTGCAAGTTTACAAAAATCACCACTAAAATTTTCCTTGCTTTGCACTAGTACACACTTGTCCAATTTGATCAATCATGTTATCCCTAGATATATCCCATTCATTCTTGTTTACACACACAACTCATTTTTTCAATAGTTATATTAGTCTATATAATTAGGCTAAACGCTCGCATAATATAATCAATTTTCAAAGCACTTGTTCATGCATCCTGGACCAAAGCACCTAGAATGGGCCATAACATTCGTAAGTTGTGCCCTTTCCCTCTAACGGCACTTTTCTTAATTCAAATCCTTTGGGAAACTCCTATTCACCTCATCCTCCAGCTTTCTAGATCCATAATGCATATATAAGTTAGTTATTCATCCATTATCAAAGAGGATATCATGCACACTTGATACCCAAATATCCTAATGAGCATACACTAAAAGAAATCACAAGCAAATCCATTCCAATACTCCTTTGAGCTCCATATACTTTGCGTACTCATCCCAGTGAAGTCATTCACTCGGATCTACAAATGCAAGAAATATATCATCATTCCAAGTCATGCTAAGGAAAAGGTATAAGTACGGTCTCATCATTGCAAGATCATGGTTATTTATTGGGTTGCATACATTCTAAATATCACATGCTAGGAAATAACGATGTGAGATTTGACATTGGCGATGCACGAGGATGCCCATAACCCACCTAATGTCTTTTTGTAGGACTCACTCATCATCTAGGGTTTTGAAGGTTCAATCAACTACACAACGAGCATCATATAATTTCAGGGATCCAAAGTTACACATAGGAGAAGATCGGGAGAATACATGAGACTCCAAACATTATCGGGAGTAGAGGGAAGAAAAGGACATGATCGTACAAAAGGACCATAACAAGGTTATGATTTGGCTCGTGCCATATGCTTTGTCTGTGTAGTAGTTCGGACACGCTTTGACCAACAACGAGCCTCATAGGTCATTTATAGTCTGTTTCAGTCATTAAACCATCCCAGATCATCACACAAAGTAGGATATCAACTAAGTTGTCTTCTCTCTCACATTGCAAGTTCTTTTAACTATCGTTGTTTATCACCGCTTAATGGTTTTCATGTTATTTTTGTAATTAGCTTTGGAAACTAATTGATTAGGATAATCTACCATTGGTTATTACCTCCTAGATATTAACCAATTTAGGTCAAATCACTCATACACCTAGTGTCTAAGTTTTCCATACTTGAAACATGTATGAGGAATCATCTTCCCCTTCCTCTACTAAATATTTTTCTCCCTTTTGACAAGTAACATACTCCTCACACAAATACATGTTCTTGTAATTACGTGTCATTACACATAATGCACTTTCTCCTTTCTTCAATTGGCTTCTAACAATCTTGTTCCTTCCTCCATCATTTGCAAATATGCATTCTCCTATGTGGTACTAAAATTCTTATGAGATAAATTCTTTTGAGCTTGAAGCACTAGCTAATAGGTTTCCTCCACCATATAAATCCACACCATGCTCAACTTTTCTTGAATAGAAAAATTCAAATCATTCAAGTATTTTTGATCTTCTCTTGGCCATCCTCACCATGTCTATATTTGATATTGATTCGGTAAATATCATTAGCATACTCCTTTACACTCAAATCCCGATGATGCATTTTTGTAATGTCAAAAATTGAATTTCTTGACAATAAAGCCTATTGGATGTAAGTAATGTCTTGCAATCCTATATAGGTCTCCCTTCTCATAAGGTTTCTTCCACTCCTAGATCTATAACCTAGAATCTCTTATACTAACATTGATGTAGTCATAGGGAAAGTGTTTCCAATTAAGGAAATACCTAACCTAGTAGATAAGATAAACACACAAAAACAAAAATAGAAACATCGCATTAATGTAGGATATAAGTAACTTGAGTTGTAATGAAAATCTCTCCAATGGAGTCCTCTATACTTCTACTTATTTCATGTCTCTAAATCTGAAAAAAATCTTAGTCTATATAGACTATTGGATAACTTCTCACTCTTGATGTCTATATGTGATTTCATAGAGCTTTGTCACTTCCCTTAGATTTTTGCAAATGCTTTCTCAAATTTCCTTGATACATGCTTCAAAGAATTGTTACATTTCAAATTTAATCCATGCATTTTATGAAAAACTAACATGTCTTATGTGTTCCTCTCCTAGGGTTGTGGAGTTCAAGGAAGTTCCAAGGTCTTCATAGTCAATCCAAAATATTTGGAGTCTAGTAGGTCAAATCTTAAAGGTTATGTTCTTATGTGTCTCATGCCCATACTTCTACACAATTATATTCCTAGCATACCTCTTTGAGAGATCCTTAAACCATTTTTGAGTATTGATTTCCATACACAATCTAGGAACATTCCATTTGTTTCATGTTGTGCTCAAGTTTTGTGTGCAACTCGTGTTCTCCATTCATGTTTGTTCATGACTTGGCCAATTTATGATTTATGATCCACCTTCCTAAATCCTTGTGTGTTGACCATAGAAACTTTTGACCAATACGTCAAGTGTTCCCGCACATTGCCCCAAACATTACGAAAGATAATTCTTACACATAATCCGTTCTTGAGGTGATTTTTCAAACCACTTCCAATTTCTTGCATAAACACAAAGTTGGAACATGTATATTTGACCTTTAGCTCATTTTTGGTTGACGCAAGATTACTCATCTTCATAAGATGTTCTCACATCAAGATCATTGATTTCATATATATGGAGTTCCCTTATCTCTTTTGTATATGGGGTGCCCTATATAAATACACATCGATATGATGAGGAGGTGGGTATTTAGGAAAGGGGCAATTTGTTTTATCAATAAAAAGTTCAACCCATATATACGGTGACTCACCATCCCACCCATAAATATTGGAAAGGAGGGAGACCAACCTCTATATCATATTGATATAGAGTTTTTCCGATCTCATGTATAATTGTTAAGTGTACATATAGTACGAAGTGCTATTCAATCTATAGCTAGTTTTATATTTGTTGAAATTTCTCTAAGGCTCCTCCTCTTGTCTCCCACTAGTTATAACAATAACAATAGTAGTCACAATTACAATCGCAATCGCAATCGCAATCGTAATCTCAATCGCAATCATAATCATAATCATAATCATAATGAATAGGCACAAATCTGAACACGGATCAATTTACTTGTGAATCCACGCCAATATGAACACCCAAATGGCAATATTGGAGTGAACTCACAACAGTGCGTCACTCTGAGTGACGAATATCGTTAACAATGGAGAATGCAACACACGTTGCGAGGATTTTGAATGATGTCAAAAACGTGGTTTGAAAAATTGAGGATAAGTTTTCTCATATTTCCCACTTCTGTTAACGTTAACGCCATTGATTATGATATTCACACGGCAGACCACAATAACAATTTGATGTTTATTAAAACACTGCACCGCTTCAGCGGCTCCATTAAATGGCGGAGGGATTTCTGATCGATCTTTTCTGAATTCTTCCATGACAATGATGCATTTTATGAATTCAACCGAATTAATTCCTTACCTTCACTCAATGAAAACATGAAGTTTGGGGTTCAACAGCCATAAAATATTTCTTTATACAGTATTTTCAGTGTTAGTTTTAAATATTTTTTATTCATTTATTAATACTATTAAAGGACATCTTAATGTATGATATTGAATTTCTAAACAATTTATTACAACGTCACAATCATATTTTCAAAAAAAAATTCCACCAAATAATTATATAATTTAAATTATTAAATTATATACATTTAATCATTAAATATTTTAATACCGCCTTTACTAATCAATAAAATGAACTCTTCTAAATTCATGAAGTGTAGACAATAGTAACATATATACTCATTCTCTCTCTACGTATGTCATGCTCTCAATATTTTAAGATTTTTCCTTAATTAAATCAATTAATTTTACTTAATATATAGGCAAGGTAAAGACTATTATCCCCATCCTCCAATCATTTCGATGCAAAATACAATTACTAATTTTTTGATGGCCAAAACCTTGTTCCTAAAGCTTGAAATATGTAATATTCTAAAATGGCCACTCAGTCTTTACTTCATATTGTTTTATATTGGTTTTATATGTTTTCAAGTTGTATAATTATTTAATTTGGTATTTTGTTGGGCTTTTATATCCTAAAATTCATGTCCATATTTACCTTGTTTTTGTATTTGATCTCTTTGTCAAGAACATATTATATAGTTTTGGCATTGTGTCATATGTACCTCCTAAAATTTTTCTTTTTATCAACTCTTTAACCAATGGGACTATTCACCCATTTATCTTTCCTATTTCAAGCCATTGGAAGTTGACATGCATGTGGAGTTGTAGTCAAATTTACCTTCTAAGTCGTATATAAATAAACAAGTTTTTATGATTCATTAGTACACAAAAGCATTTTTAATTACTTCTAACATTGGCATATTCTTGATATATGTGTAGAAGATTGGCCAATACACTATTACGACTAATATTGCGCTAGTTGTGCTTCTCCCCCGCAACAATTTTATCTTTCTTCCTACGACATCCCTTTTGTCATTTTTCCTCTTGTAAACCATTTAAACAAGCTATAATAGCTTTAACTACATTAGACTAAGACTATTCACCCTATTCCATTCCATTGATTGATTTCCTCTCTCCATAATCACCTCCTAAACATGTTTAACTAAGCTTAAACGTGGTTTTTCACACCCTAAAACCTATTGGTAAGCTTTGACTTGGAAAGTGTTTTGGAATTTAGTGTTTGTCCCAAATTTCCCATTTTCCCAAATGGAAAGCTACGTATAAGGCTAGACCCCCTCTCTCATTTTCAAGAATTCCTCCCTTCTTCCTAAGCATAGATTATAGTATTTTGCATCTAGGTTCTAGATTTCATTTCTAGTTTAGATATTGAGCTATTTACTTCATTTTTTTGTATTGTACAATCCAAATAGGGTAAAAGAGAAGAACCATTCAAAAGCCTATAATTACTTTCTCTTAATCACTAAAACTAATTGCAACTAGGTTCATTATTTTAAGCTTTCAAAGAATAGAAGTAGTTTTAATTAGCTTAAATTTGAGTTTTTATTCATAATGTATTTAGGAAATCTTGCTCATTTCTTATCGGATGGTCCACGATTGTTGCTTGAAGCCATTGGGGATTCTTTAGGAATTCTTACCCCAAAATTCATGGTTTTCACAACTTTTCTTTGAGTACAATATGAGAATCATATTTTGTTGTTCCACAAATCCCATTATGTTGTTTTAGTAATGAGGTTTGACTATTTGAGGAATGGCGGACATGAGTCATCCAAATCCTAATGCCTAACTCTTACCTAATTTACACTCGATACTTTTGGTCAAAGATTCAATTGTCAAATGTACATGTAGGAGTTATAATGCACAAATGAGGACATGTAATCAAGAGAAGAACAAAGCAAATGAACCCATAAGATCAACTTTCAATTGCGGTGTAATACCCTAAATTTGGTTGGGAGCTCTTGGTAGTAGCACTTTTATACTTATCTTAATATATATGTCATTTACAAATGACCTATTTCATCATCTTTCCACCCTTCTCACACCCTCTAAACCATTAGATGATGACCCTTCTCCAATTAAGCTTACCGGAATCAATGAATATGTTATTTAACATTTGTATAGACTCTCCATGTATCAATATAGATTTCTATCACTCTCATGACAAGTTTGTAGGACTTAGAAATTATCGTTCTGATATTATCTAACCACCATGAAATCGTCATCCTAACCTCTAACAATCATATATTCAAATATGTAACTACGCTAAGTCATAATAAAAGAGATTTCGAGTCAAATGAGTGGAAAAACTAATTAAATATCGCATATAAACACAAACAAATCCTAACCTATTAAGGGTACTTGAAAGTATCAAGGATCTCTAGGAAGATAAAGGAAAGTATTAAAACATCGTATTGCTCAGGGAACATAATCATACTAACAAGATACACATCTAAAGTTATTTAAGTGTTTCCTTAGATTACATATTGAGATCAATTTTGAAACTCAAAAGGTCAAAAGTTCATGTTGTCAAGTTTAGAGCTAACTTAAGGGCTCACTCTCTATTACATATTTTGTTAGATCTCATTATAGGATTGGGAGAACTACATAAGGCTTAATCCCTCTTCGAGTAGTGGTATGTTGGAAATTCTCATTACATAAACATGGCTATGGTGAGGGCACAAATCCCAATCATGCCAACCTACTTTCAAGTAAATTGAGGAAAGCTAGGGTTTGCGAGGAGAAGAATATAATATTTGATTTAGCCTCATCCATCACAAGATTACATACCAGAAAAGTAGATTTACAAACACAAGATAATCTACATGGAAAAGGATAATAAGAACAGAGATATAGAGGAAACGTTTGTAGCCTTCAAAGATGGTTTCGGTCATGTGATACTTGTTGGTGCATTATTCTATATGCACATTAATATTAAGTTGACTTATGTTAGGTTAACTTTATTACTATGCCTTGTGCATATTTTTAGACTTAATTAAGGTTATCTTTGAGTGTGCCACCTCTAGTGGATGTTCCATATTTAGTGGGGCCGATAAGGAAAGGATATCTTACTCTTACACAATCTATTTATGCTCCCTTATCTCTTCGTACATTGCTACAACAATTTGATATTTTCCTATGTGATATATATTAGCTTTACCCTATTCACCTTGTCTCAAATTAGTATGGCCCTAACTAAGAAATCTAAAATTATGTGACCTCAACCATTCTTTTTGTACTATCCATCACACTATGAAGTTATCTAGAGCATATTTGCATGTTCTACAATTTATTGAGAATCTTGATGACTATCTATTCTTCTTATATACAACATATGAGCACTCTCTATTATATTTTTCTATGTAATCTAGTGAGTCCATTCCATAACATAGCCTAATTACATTTTTCCATAGTGTTACTAGTGTAATATTCAATATTCAAGATATTGCAAAGTAATTTAGGAAACTTCCATTTAGATTGCCATTTTTATTCTTGAATTATTCTTATTTATGGGTAGGTAGATTTGTGAAAAACCTAATTTCATCATCACGTTTTTGTGAACCCAACTCTTTATCAAATAAATGAAACCTAAGGTTTCATTCTTCACCCTTGTTCTTGGGTTATTTATTTTAGGTATTCTCTTTGATTTTAGGGTTTCTCAATGCATTTAACCTAGGGATCTCGTCTTCATTGTTAGTGTTTTATATTTTAATCTTGATTTTTTATTTTTGATGGGATATCTTACGGTTGCATTCTAACCACTCCTTTAGTACCCATCACCTTATTTTATGGGTCACAATCAATCATGTAAATCATAAATGGAAAGGAATCACAATCTATCATTAGGAAAGGTTTAGTGGTTCAATATATATGATGTTTGAAATACTACTTTCATGAATAATTTCCCTACTAATAGTATACCTCGAGTTATTCATGTTTCATACACATGACATATGAAATGCTTCTGGTGAATAACCAAACGGAACACACTCTTAGAGCTCATTCATCCCTCCTACTTTTCTCTTGCATAAAATGAAGACTAACAACCATATTGGCCCTAGATTCATATTTCTTGTTAAAAACCACAAGATGTGGTTGTAGTCACAACTTGATATGGTAATCCTATTACTAATCCAACTTCTATTGGGGAAAAAAACAAATAACTTGTATTAATCTTCCCCAATTACCTAGAGTCACTTGCATTGAAAACTAAGGATTACGACCTCATGGATCAACTCGAAATACTCAACCTAAAATATCCATCTTGGGTTTTATTAAATGATATTTCATATACAAGGATATCCTCCTTCAAGACTTGTGTAATGAAACTCTATAATGATCATGTATACTTCACATCCATATTATATACTCTAAACAAAATTGAACAACACATGTCATTTGAAAAATAAGCTCTCTAAACATGATTTTTAATTAGTTACACCTACCCTTATAAATTAAAGTATGTTTTTTTAATAAACATATCAATTGTGTCCTTAGAGATAATATATTAGGATTGAATGTATATGTAACATACTTTTCCTCCATCTAATGGGATTTAATACTAAAAATCTCACAAACTCAATAAAATGAGTAAAGGGGTTTTAATGTGAAAATACAAGCTTTGGGTATGATCACTTTAGACATAACGGTATGATCAAATATACTTGAACAAACAAAATTTTATATAATACCTAACAGTTTGGATTATAATCTATTTCTTGGAATGCCTTAGATTTATGCTATGGATGAAATTTCCTCTACATGACATATATCTATCAAATACATACATGAGGGATATGTGTATACATGTACAACAACTAATTACTCATACAAATAGTATATGGTAGTTGAACTAGTAGATAACTCCATACCATAGAACCATCCTTTATACCACTAACAATGTTTATTCCAAAGCAATATATAGGTGTATACATAGCTAAGGAAAATGATACATCCCGTGATAAACAAAGTAATCATATTTTACGTGAATACCAATTTATAAAGTAAAAAAGAAAACTACATGAAAGATGATAACGATGATGTAGTTGATGACATTTATTATGACGGATAGAGAGTATATACAAGATGATAATTATAAGATTTTGGATAATATCAACTTTACACCAATAGAACATGGGGAATTTCAGATGATTTGGATTCTTTTTGTATTCATTAAATTTATAATATAACACTTTGAAGAAACTAATATTCATGGAAATACCTAAGGTGATTCCCATATTGATAGATATGGTTAAAATGATGTACATCCCCAACCGCATGTGAGGCTATCTCAAACACCATATTTTTAGATTTAGTATCCAATCATTTGAAGGAAATAATACTCTTCTAATTTGATACAAATTTATGTTATAATACAAAGAAATAATATAAAAAATCATAAATAAAAATTCATGTTTTTCACATAGTCAAATTTTCACAATCTCAAACAATAACATATTTCCAAAATATATGACACACATTGAGACTATAGATATCATGCATACCACAACCTTACCACTCATACCACATATAACAATGTTGGGAATTTAAACATCATATAACATGGGTAAGAGTTAAATTACAACTCCAAACTTACCCATATTACCATCCCATGGATTCTAAACTTATACAACATATACAACCTCAACATATAGTTTATTTTATCTTATGATTGATTTTGTAGGATTCATCGATATAAACTAATCAAAACCCACCCTTATTAGGATCTACTACTTGATCTTAACATGTATCACCTATCCATGTACATCGTATGATATTTTTACATCAACCTTTTGAGTGTGTCCCACAAAGACACTAGTCCATTATACCAACATATGAAAGAGGCAAAAAGTTACTATGACAATTGGTGACCCCCAACTTATCCACGAGCTTATAAATAGGATCGATGACTCAAGTTATTGTATGAAATGTGATTATTTTGAGATTGTTATGGTGATTCGATTACCTCCATTTCTCCTCTTTTCATAGAATATAGGACATACACTTCTCGATACATGACATTATTATGATGATATTGATGAGATCATAAGATAAAAATCATATTCTCCTGCTCACACTTCACTATCTATATTATTATACATAGTTTATTAATCACTTGTTATTTGATTCATCACTACTAGAATTGATTTTTATCTTCTACATGCTTCTTTTTAGACATCGATATGTTCCATTTGTTTTCAAATTGATCATTCTTCTAAAACCTTATATTTTACTTGACATCTACACATTATTCGAGAATATATTGCATACATGGGTTTAATGTGATTTTTGAGGGATCATAGTTTACCTAAAACACTTCCTAATTCTTCAATTTTTATAGCTTATGATTTTTAGTCTTTTTTGTGTCTTGTTCAAGCTTTATCTCCTAAATTTTTACTTATT
Source organism: Taxus wallichiana var. yunnanensis (assembly GCA_018340775.1). NCBI lineage: Eukaryota > Viridiplantae > Streptophyta > Pinopsida > Cupressales > Taxaceae > Taxus > Taxus wallichiana. Next base: position 719,403,648 of record CM031234.1, on the reverse strand, counting down.
CAAAATGTAAAAAAAAATATTACAAAATTTCAAAAGTAGGGACCTACATGTGACTTGTTTTGTTATTACAAATATTTAGACATTATTGCTATCAAGATTTTAACACTTTACATATCTTCATGTTTACCCACTCTTTCTTAAGGATATGTACATGAGTTAGCTATACATTTTTATGTACACATATATATATGCACTCGGGGAAATATCTTCCACATTAGGGGTATGCCTACTCTATGGTAATTATTCTCACGTATATTTCATTTTTTTCTCGTATATAAGTGATATAGAGATACTTCCTATATGTTTTGCACCATATTATACTTTTGACATGCTTTACTATGGATATTTTATTGTGATTTCTTGATGATGACATTACATGCTTAGATGTACTAACATTTCTTGCTCTATGATTAATATTTGTTAATTATCACATGTTTCTACACTATGTTGTTTTGATTGCTTATGTTCTCATGTATGCTTCCATGATGATTCCTCTTGTGTAATTCCATGGTTTGTTCTTTTCTGTATGTATTGTATGACTATTATTTATTTTATGCTTCTATGTGTACTAGATGACTCGTGTTTTCTATATGATTTTCTAAATAATTTATGACTGTTGCTTGCTTTCTACTCCTAAATGTACTCTATGAATATAATTTTCTCTATGATTCTATGGATTTTATGATTATTTTGTGCTCTATGTTTGTTTTAATGATCTATGACTTTTATTTTCGCTATGCTCATGAATGTATTGTGTGGTTATTGTTTTATCTTTGATTATATGTATGTTATGTAATTCTTATGTTCTCTTTTCTTCTTGCATGATTGTAACATATATTAGTGTTGTTCAAGTTTTCATGTTGATTAATTTTTATGTCAGTTGAGTTATAAAGTTCATCAAATGTTCCATTACCTTCCCTATTGTTTCATGTGTCATCATGGCATGTGTGTGTTGAGTGAAATTTTGTGTCATGCCGAGTTTCTAACGTACTTCTATGAGCCTCATTATTTTATTTTGATTGATTTACTTTGTTTGGATTTCTAACAAAGTTCAAAAATTATTATTCCTTGGATAACACACTTTATCATTTATGATCATTTTACAATGTTCATATCGTGTTTTTAAAAATTATCCAACCATGTTTAGTATGTGTGCTTTATATGGTTTACCTTTATATTTTTACACATGGTACACATATAAGCACTTTAGTTTTGAGATGAATAATATGTAGGGTGTCTCTCACCCCAAAGAGGGAATATTATGGGATCATTCAAAAGTTCACAAATATTTTAGCCAAGATTACATATATTTACTAAGATTCCTAAAATTTAAGCCACTCAAATGATGGGGCATCAAGAAAAATATTTAGAGAGATTTATTCAAATGCACTAGTTACACATGAGAAGATTTTATGGAATTATCAAGCCATGTAAAAGGATATGTCATGGAATTTTATGATACCAATAAGGATATTGAGTTACCAAGATGTTACAAAAGTGTTTTTCTATGTCATTTGAAACTACCAACAAGGTTGTTGAGTTAACACTACTTCAAAAATTGCCTTGTTATTCTATTGATATTGTTATTAAGTTAGTGAGATTATATCATAATGGTTGCACAATTTGGGTTTCTTTGTATGCATCAAGATCCCTTGGCCTTAATAGAACAAAAATTTGATCTTTGCATCAAAATTATAATTGATACTCTATGAAGTTTGTGTTATTGAAAAGGATATTTTGTTATCAATATTTAAACATTCGCCATTCAAAAATTGGGGGCATATTCTAATTATGATAAAGTCTATTTTTTCTTGTGCGCATTTTATTTCAAATAAAAAATTCAAATTGTTGATAAATTTGTATCACATGTTTTTCACACATCTTTATCGAGCATTGATAAATATGTCCTTTCCAAGTGTTTGTGGATCTTTCATGTGGATTGGGAAATATATTCAAGAGTTGTGTGCCACTATTCCTATGATCAAGATTCTTAAAAGTTTGAATTATTTTTCCATTTCAATAATTTTTTGGTTAATACTAGATTAAAGAGAGGATATATGTATCCTAAAAGTGATCTCGATCACATGGAAACAAAACTTTCTATACTTATCCTATTATAAATTCCATTTACACATACTTGACCAATTTCACTCATCTTTCCACTCTGCCCTCACCTTCTAAACCATTAGAAAAAAACCCTTCTTTATCATAAATAACATAATATGCCATTAAACATGATTATAAACACTACATGTCTTAGTTTTCATTTATATCACTCTAAGATATGTTCATAGGTTATGTTATATGATTTTTCCCTTCAGGAAAAATTGGACAAACATGACCTCACTAAGGGAAAATGAAAGGATCAATTTCGCAATGAGAGCTCACATTAGCAAGTCAAGGCTCGGATCAGTGGGAGAATGACACAAAATGGTCACAGGGGGTCGGGCTCAAGTCAACAATGACTCATTGAGCCAAAGGCATGAGGATTCAACAGTGTAAAAATGGTCGAGCTATGGAGGAGAGCTCAAAAAGGGACTCACCAAAGTTGGGGGATCATGTTGACCAAGAAAGGAAAAACAAAGGCTTGGGCTTGAGCCAAGAAAGTAATTCAAAGAGTGAAAAAATCTCAAGTCTAAAATTTTCAGACTTCGGGATCAAGTGATTCATACTTTTTCCATGTAAAATGCAAAATGAGTCGAAAGCCCAAAACCCCAAAAGTCCAAGTCCGAAAGGGCTTGGGGGTTTTCGGGTCAAAAGCGTGTAGGAACTTCGAGGACTCACTGGAAAGAAGCACAAAAGGAGGAGAACAAAGGTATGAAACCCAAAGTCCAAATTTCGGACTTCGGGGTTTCAAACCCCAAAATTCGAACCCCAGGTTTCAAAACCTAAAATCACAAAGGTTTCATGAAACTCAATCTCATGAATTTTGGACTTCAAAACCCCAAAACATTGAACCCCAAAACACAAAATCATATCTTGAAGCTAGAAATCAAGTCTAAATTTTAGAGTTTTGGCATTTTGAATCCCAGGAGGTTTCAAGCCCGAACTAGAGTTTTGGCATTTCATAGGTTTCACGAACTCAGCCCGATGAACAATAACCTCAACCTCCAAAGTGAAAATGCTCAAGCTCCAAATCGCAAAATTCTAAATTTTCAGATTTCGGATGGTGCGATGCAGGGTCAAAGTTTGAAAAGGTAGATTAACCACTCACATTTATTGTGGTATGGCACCCTCATCTTTAAATGGCCATAACTTTTGACTGAGAGCTCAGAGTTGCACAAAATCAAACTTTTTGGAAAGCTCTCAATGTCCTCTACATAATAGCGACTATTTTTCTTAATTTTAGTGAGACTAAATATTTCAAAATGAGGAAATATAGTCCGCCATTTTAGAGGAGTGGTTCCAGATTTCTCACCTACCCAAAATGATGAGGTATGGGCTTCCTTTCTTCCCCAACAAGCAAGGTACAATGGAGTATGGGCTTGGCAGATTTTCCCATCACTCCTACAGGAAAATGATGGATTTTGCAAGAGATTGGAGTGCATTTTTAAGATTTTCTTCCTCTCTCTCCTCATTTTTTTCTTTATAAATTGTAAGGGGTTTGCATGTGCAAAAGGTTGATCATTTTCTCTCCCATGCAACCCCTATTTTGTTGGGGCTTTAGGCCTTCCTTCAAACTTTGTAATGGCTTCATGCCTCTCTCCCACATGCAATGTACTGTGTATATTTCATGAGCAATAAAAATTATGTTTTTTGTTAGTTATTTTAACCTTTGCATGATTTTTGTGTCTCTCTTACCTCTCATTGCAGCAGGGTGTTCTGTGTATATTTCATGTTCATTTGTAAGGTTTGGTGTATTATGTTTTGTTATGCCCCACTTTTCATTACACATGTTCATTCTTCGGTGATCGTGTGCTAAGCGTGGAACACCGTTGTGCTTCCATCGATCTTTGGTGGGCTTCACCCTTGTCGCAGGGAATATTCAACCTTCTCCCTCTTCATCGTGTTTGTTAATGCTATGTCGATGTTTTTGTTGATGCCCCCTACAATGCTCATTACAATTTCCTATTAAAGTAAAATCATGTTCTCTTTTACCATGTTGGATTGTCACCCTTATTAATAGGATTAATAATTTTTTAAGGTTATAAAATAATAATAATAGTATTATTATTTTAGTTGTCGATTAACGATTATTATTATTATTATTTTTTTTTTTTGTGTCGATTTCAGGAATATTATTAATTACCTGTAATCTATTTTATTTCTTTATTGTTCGCTCTCATGCCCAAGCCTCGTTTCGTGCAAGAGGAGCTTGTTCGTGGGTGGTGCCATCATCTAGGATGTAGTGTTCATGTTTAAGGTTCAATTTTTTTCTCTGTGGCCATCTAGGCGCCCTTGTATGCCTTGTAAATGTATCCTTTTTGGTAAGACATTTTGTTGTGTGGAGGCACCACACACCCCCCCACCATCTTTTCTTCCTTGCCAGCTACACACTCTAGTTTTATTTAATTTTGGTCAGTTGTGGAAGTGCGTTGGGGGATGGAATATGCCTTTCCATTAAATTTTGTAAGGGAAAGTTGTGTTTGGTGGTGTTATTGTTTGGGAGGTTGATTTCTTGGTAAATGTTTGAATTAATTTCTTCAACCACTACTTCTCCCCTTTGTCAGCAAGTTGGTATCCACGTATGCCCAAATTTTAAACAAGTTAGTGGTGGATTTAATTATTTCCCAACCACCAACCATTATTTTCTTGTTGGGCGCACTTGTGTTTTTTCCCTCCAGCTTTGGATTCCTTGTTGAAATTTGTTGTTATCTGGAAAAGTGGGTGCGTGGGGATGTTGGCCACCTACTTCCTTTATTATTTCATTTATGCTTGCTTTGTCCCACATGTCTGTGGGTATGAAATATCTCTTCCCTTTTGGTTGTTGGTCGCATACTTTAATTTTAGTTGTTTTAACATAATCTTGCCTTGATTGCTTGTTAGTAGCCACATATGCCAAATATAGAATGCCTTTCCATGACTACCTTGGTGGAGGATTGCAGATAGGGTGCATGTGAAAATAATAAACATTAAAACTTCCAATCAATGTTGTACACAGGTTTTAAACTCTTTGCCTTGCCACAAAAACTCCTCGCTGTGCTAAACGTGGCCACTAGATGAATATGGTCATCCAAAAGCCAAAGAAATGGATTTCTCCTGAGTGTGTTGTTCCTGGGTTCAGGTCGACGTGGTTATAGGTTGGAGGCATTTAAATCAGGCATGTTAAGCCTAAACTCTGTAATTTTCTGCTACCATTTTTGTAATCCCATGAAATGTATGTCTCTCTCCTTGAATGGCATCTTGGAGTGGTTTGGTTTGTTGTTAGTTATTGATTTCTCTGAGTATACTAGGTTTCCCTCCATACCTCCTTCTAGATCATTGGTTTTGGCAAGGATGCATATCTCTCTACCTCATTGTTTCATTTTGAAATAGCCGGATACCTACTTTGCATAGTTAGTTAAAAGTCTTTTTATGGATTTAGAGGATAAAGATATAAGTAGATAAATTTCATTATGGTTTCTCTTACTTTTATGAGTATGTGATTGATTTCATTCTATTATTTCTTAGGGAAAAAATGAAATCTCGCTTAGATCTTGAGTTTAATCTTTCATCTCTATGAGTTATTATTGTTGGATATTATTGTTGTTTGATATGGATATCTTGGGTATGAAAAGGATTCATGATTGATTGTATTATATGTTATTTTCGTGGGTTGTTTTAATCCTTCTATGCGATTATTTATGTTACTATTCTTCGGTATGAAACCAATATGGGTCTCACCCGAAGCATGACATAGAATGTATCTATTGTTATCATTTTGGGAACGTAGGCTTTGGAGTATTCACGACTTTGACCCCCATTGAGTTTTTTTTTGGAATGAGGAGATTAGGATATCTCAAAACCAACCTGGGTTCTCTTTATTATTTACATTCTTTCACTCAAACGAGTAAAGGGAGTTGTGTACTCGGAAAATTTCCTTCTTGTCAGGTTTGGAAATATATATATATTGTTGATTTTAAAAATGAATATCTATATATTTAATGTCCTTGGCTTGTGTAAATATGTAATGGGGATGTACACCCATATACTCATTATATATTTGGTATAAACAATTGTGATCTTATTCTCGATCCATTTAAAAAAAAAGCCAACCTCTTCTTATGGGGTATTATGAGTTGATCAAACTCTAGCACACACACACACATATATAAACTTACATCTATCTACTTGTAAAATGGGTTATATCGAGATGTCGGTTGAGTGTTTGTGCAGGCTTATCCATTTCATTAGACCCAATATTTTGGGTATAGACGAGATGACATATACTTCGTGCGTTGCATGCGTTCATGTAAAAATATATTAGCAATAGTTATAGTTTTCTAAGACCCTTTGTTTAATCAATGAAGAGCCCATTAAGCTTGCTAATGAAGTGAACTGAGTATACTACTACTATGAGTTGAGAAGGGTAAATTTTTCTATCGGTTTGTTTTTAAAACTATTAGTAAATTTTGGATAAAATATGTGTTGGAGTTGGATTAAACCTTTCTCTTCCCTGTTGTTCCATTATGAATTGATGTGTAGTAATTTGTTTTAAATTGCTTTGTTATTTATGTGATATCTGGTAAGGAGTTTAATAAATGAAATATGGGTGCTTGCGTAATTGATTATTTTTGTGGCTGTGTGGAATACTGGTAAACACTATATTTTGTGATTTTGTGAGGGTATTCCATGGCTCGTATTATATGTAAACCCAATAGCTTTGGGATTCTATATCATGGGGAAACTTTTAGATTGAAATAAGTGTCGTTAGAATGTTGGGTATTATGCTTTATTCTTGCATTTGTTATTGTGCTTGCTTTAGAAACTCATAGAAATCCTCTAAGATAAATCTTGGAATTGGTTTACCATTTGGGCTCAAAGCAAGAGGATGTATTCTATGACCGTTCTCCTTATTTGTTGAATGCACGCCTAATGATATGGTTTGCGGTTGTTTTCTTTCGTGATGGATGGTTTTAGTATTAGATTTCAATCACGTAATCCATAGGATTACATGATTGAAATCTCAATACTCCTGACCCTTTTTTCCTAACCTATAAGGTCTTACCTTGTTTATTTGTGATATCATTCTTACTAGAATATTTGGTTGTCTTCTTGTTGTGGTGGGGTTTTTTTATCTCGTGTGAAGAATTTTGATAAGTGGTTTGTGCTTTGATCCATTCTTGAAATAGAGCATTCCTTTCATGATATTGTTAAATGTTAGCTTACTGTTGCAATGGGTAGTCTTAGCATGCTCAGTTCTTGCAAAATGACTCGAATTATACTTGTGCGTATATCGGATCTGTGAAGGTTTCATCAGTTTGTTGTATGTGGTTCCTTGTATGAATGTCAAATGTGTTGTAATTCTTGCAATGGTGCTTGTAATGGAGTTTGGAAGGCCTCTTACCTTGGATTGTTTGGTAATTGTGAAATAAAGTTGTCTTGTTCTTTTGTAGTTAAACTTGTAATTATCTTTGTGAGAAATAATATTCAATCTTTACATTATTATGAGTATTCTTGTGGTAATATTATTTATCAGTCATGAAAATGTTGTGGCATGGCTTGACCATTGTTGTTACCTTCTTTCTCTCAACCAAGTTCCATTGATTCTTTTGGTGCCTTTGTTATGTGTACCATGATAAATAGAAATGTTATAACGATGTTTAATCATCTAGTTTCATAATGGTAGATTCTATATTCGAGTTATAAAACTCTCATGTTTTTATAACCCTCCATGGTCTTGACATCAGTGCAATTCTTTGTATATTTTAGTAAGTGACAATCCTTATTCTAAAGTTAAACAAAAAAAAAAACAAAATGAATTCATAGATAAATCAATAAATAAAATAACAATGAAATTGGGTTCTTGTTGAGAAATTTAAGAACCTTAATTTGAAAAAAAAGTGGAATTTCTACCGGTGTAAAGTAAATCTACTCATTAACTTTAACTACAAATTAAACTTTATCCTCTTTGTCATGAAACGTTAATTAGTTCTAAAAGTATTTTCCTTGTTGGATTTTGGGGATATAGTCAGATCTTAGTTAGTAGGGGATTTTGATTAAGGACACTCTAAGACTTATGCTCTTCTCTGGGGACCCCATGTGTTTCCTTTGTCGTACTTAATCAAGAGATTGCTAAATGAAGCTTTTACCCAAATCTTTTGAACTCTTTAGTCTTGTTAAAAGGTCGGTTAATAACTAAAGAGATCATGATGATGAAATAAATTGACCTTATCACTTTAAATCTTTCCATAGTATATTGTAATCTTCTCTTAAGCATGGTTAATAGTTGAGTCTTGCTCAAGGAGGGTGTAGTTTTGAAACCTTATGGCACTCCACTTCATTGGACCTTACGCTCGTCGCCTTGTGCAAGGGAGGTCTAAATCAAGAGTCTGTAGCTTGTGTTGGTTTAAGATAATCTTGTGGGGATTGGTTCACCCCACCTCCCTTCTAGTGTTAACCTAATAACTAATCAATCCAATAATTGTCACATTAAAGATGATGCCCTTTCGAAAAAGTTTTACCCAAGCCTAATGTCTCTAAGTGTAAAAGAAAGGATTTTTAACCCTTGTAAGAAGATTTTTCTCAAATCAAACATGAATCTCCTAGAATGTAAGATAAAGTTTGAAGGGTGTGTTTCAGTAAAATAAATAACCTTAAGAAGATGTTCACAGTGGGTTGTCCTGAACTGTAACTATGTACTGTAGTTGGGTTCCTTGTGGTGTCTTGTCAAAGAGAAAAGTGAATTGTCCTTGATGGGTGTTGGATGTTCCGTGTTGCCTATGTGGTCATAGTTGTGTCAGGTTGTTCAAAAATTTAGTTGTAACCTTTGTGTCCTCCTGTAAGGTCATTCTATCCTTGAACAAGTCAAAAAAATTATCCTATATTTTTTCTTTGTTGTCTTGTGTGTCTGAAATAGTGGGTGTTACATGTTTACAATAATGAAGATTGTTTACATTTCAGGATTGTGTTGTAGTGGTCCAGCCTCCCCTTAGTGCATTGGTGTGATTTTGGGTTTGTGTTGCATCTATCCAACCTCCCTGGGTTCACCCTTTCTCCATTTTGTAGGGTTGGGAAGAGTGATTAACACTCCTTTCTTGGTGTATCACCACTCTTAGTGTAGGTTTTCATTCCATGTATCTTTCTCCCTATCCTCTTGGAAGCATTAGATTAGGATTAGTTAGTGTTTTATCTACATTAGGAGTAGTTAGTGGTAGGTAGGTTAGGAGCAGAAAAGGCATTCTTCGAAGAGTTATCCCATTTCGCAATGTCCCACACTCAGGATAGCTCCATGTTATGCAATCACACCAAATGCCCCATCTCAATAGGGTAATTTGGGGGGTGTTGTGATTTTGACATAACAGGTCCCAGACAATACCCTTACTAATACTTTCCAAAGTCAAGGAACCCATCCTCATAACCTCTAATGGTCATAAATTTAAATGGGTAGCTTGGCTCATTTGACCGAAGTGATATTTTAGGGTCATTTGAGTTGGAAAACTCAAAAGGTATCCTCTAATTACACACACTTCATATCCTATTAGGGGTTCCTCTAAAGTATCAAGGATATCTCTAACAATTCAAGAGAAATTACTAAAACATCTTATTCCCTAAATAATATCATCATAGAAAAAACTAATAAACTAAAGTTATCTCTGATATCGCCATAGATCACATATTGATATTAATAATGAGTAAAAGGTACAAAGTAAATGTTTCCAGGTGCTAGGGCCAAATTAAGGGATCATTCTATATTATATATTTTATTTCATCTCCTAATAGGATTAGGTGAACCACATATGACTTGATCCCTCTTTGGAGTAGTCGTATGTAGGCAACACTCATCACATCAATGGGGATGTGGTGACTTCATCCAACCCAATCATGTTAAATCCTTTTTAAATTTAAGGGGACACGAGATAGGGTTTTAAGAAAGAAGAATACAATATATGATTTAGTCCTACTCATCACAAGATTCCATATCAGAAAAGTAGAGTTACAGACACAAAAATTAGTGAACCTACACGGAAAAGGAGAGTAAGAAGAAGACACAAAGGAAAGGTTTTTATCCATCTAGGATGGTTTTGGCCACAATACCATCAATCCCCCTAAAACCATCTAGAGAATATTTATAACTCTTGCAATTTATTGAGAATTGCGATGATTGTTTATTTTTCTATTATATAACATTTGAGCACTTTGTCTTATATTTTTACGTATATTATGTAGATTTTGCTCGATAATCTAACCCTAATTACAATTTTTAATGTTATGAATAATGTAATATTAAATATTAAAGCTTCTACAATAGTTTATAATTGTTTAGTAATTCCCTTTGCTAGTATTGAATTATTCTTATTTGAGGTAGTTAGATAATGTGTAAAACCTAATTTATTTTACACGCATAGATATTTCACCAAGAGTGGAATCTTTTAGCTCAAAATCTATCGGGATTATTTTTTATGGTACTAAAAACCTTCTTAAATTGTATTAAATGTTAATGTAATAGTCATTAGAGTCTATTTACATGTTTCCAAGCCCAAATTTATGCAACAAGTCATCTAAAATGTTCTATGCAAGATATTCCTCTTAGAATTTTGTCATTTCATTTACTATATTATTGTTCCATTTTTAAATCAGCCATTATTTTTAAATTTATAACATGGATAGTTGATGATTAATTAAATGGATTTCATTTATTTATTTATAAAATGAAATCTTTAGATAGTTTCTCTTAGTGAAGTGTTATGTTAAGATCATGTGAAGAGACATAACTATAGTGATAGACAATCGGGAGATGGGGGAGCTAGTGTAGTTTAGTGTGAGGTGTCAATACAATATTTGGCCTTAAATTTAATATAAATTTAAGTGGTATAAGGAAATTTTCCCTTTTTAAAATTCCATTTGTATGTCATGTACAAGAGTTTACCTTCTTACTTTTAGGAGGAGATAAAAAAGTTGTTAGGCATATAATAGAGTATGGAGCCCTTATTTTATTCAAAAAAGTATTTTTGAACCCCAACATGGTCTGAAATTAGAATGATGACACATTCTAACACTTAGTGGGAAACTCACGAGAAAGTAATGAATTCATTATTCATTGAGCTAGATGAAAAATATAAAATATGCAACTCCAAAAATTAACGAATCTTGACATTTTTAAAATAAATCTATTTAGAAATTAGTTGTACTAATTATATTTCATGTTAGTCAGCCTTAAAAACATTATAGGATTATGTTATGAGTTATTTTGGTTTTATGTGAAATAATTTTAACTATAGGTGTACTCACTTATAATATTAGTACATGACTAATTTATATTTGTTATAACTTTGCATTGTTCTAGTGTCTTTGTGTATTTTTCATTATTGGTCTAGGTTAGGCTCTTATTGGCTCATGTTTTGTGCTTTTGGTCATTTTTTGGCATGGTTCCCTTTATTATTCCTTTATCTATTTCTATTATCATATTGCCTCTTCTACTTTATCTTTCATCCCCACGTTGTTCTCATTTTATACCTTTTTCTAAGAGAACTATACCATATAGTTCTAATAACCAAAAATATATTATAATACATGAATAATTTTATATGATCCCTTTGACCCTTATTTTTACCCCTAGGGTTTTTCGACCTTTTTTCACTTTTCCAATCCATTTTTTTAGACATGAAGCCAATATACTTATAATTTAAATTCAATAAGTCTATAATTACATACGTGCATAGTGCATTTAGGAAACAAAGTAAGGAATAAAGAATCAATTTGAGTGATAGATAATAATCCATATACCCAAATAAATTATAAGAACATATAGAAAAATTCAAGAATTTAATTAAACCTCAATACTATCTAGATATGTTTTCTTTCATCGACTAGGTAATTGAAAGCGATAAAGGTTAAACAATTACATTACACTAGATTTTTTGTTGAGTTAACTTATACTTGATGCCTTGTCTTCAAAGAAACATTTCCATTTAGGGTCCTAATAGTCATGCAGAGATAGCTCAAGAGCCTCAAAACATGCCTTATTTTTATTATTTTGCAAGTTTTTTTATGCCACATTACGTTCCAAAGAAGGATATCAATTTCCTAGAGATTTTCATAGAATTTCATAAAATTTGCACTAGGATTTTGGAGCTTAAAAGCATGAAACCATGGTCATTACTTAATGTTCTTACCATGGAGCTATTTTCAAAAACATTCCTTTAAATTATATAAATTATATGGTTCCATCAATTATATGGTTTTACATGTTTCTTTGCATTCATTCATGCTGATTTTTCTCGGGTATTGTTCATCTTGTTATCTAAACTTGTTTTGTATTATCTTCTTTGATGAATATCTCCAAAATTACAAAAAATTGGGCATTTTTCTAAAACTCCCTCTTGTCAATTATTTACATTCTAAGAATATTCTTTTATATAATCAAATCTAAATTTATTATGTTAATAAACACTTCATGACAACGAAAGGGATGGGAGGAGAGAGTTTAGTAATGTGAAATGTTAATAAAATTATAAACCTTGTATTAGAAATCCATTTGACTAAGATAGATTTTATTTATTTATTTATTTGAGAAACAATGAAAAACTCGTGATATATTTGGCATATAATGGATGTTGAAGCCAACATTTTTGAAATATTTTTAGATCCCAACATAGAGATGTGGCTAGGTTTAGGGAATCCATCACCATTCATCGAGACACCTTTAGATAAGGTGATGGAATTATTAATCAATTTGAAACCAATGGGAATGACAATGTGAAAACTTTAAGATAAATGCCTTGAAATTGATTCATGTTGGTATTTTTAGATAAATATGTTAAAGATTTGTGTACTAGGTAATTATGTCTATTTAGATCTGAATTGCAATGTATATGGTTAGTTGTAGTGCATTGCTAATTACACTAAGATGCATCCTACAATGGTAGTGAAGGGTGGGCATGGACTATTATATATGTGACTTATTAATAATTAATGTCCAAACTTAAATTTGATGTATTTTTACCATCATATGGCAATACTAGTCTTAAATTTGATGTCCATTTGATTGTTCCATGGAATTTTTTCCTTATTTCTTGGATGAATCAATAAAAAAATCATAATATTTTGGGCATATGATAGAGTTTCAATTTTTAGTGTCAAAATAAGGTTTTCTAACTAAAAGTATTCATTCAAATGTGTATAGTAATTCAAAATAGTAAATACAAAAGGTACATATTCCTAAATTATGTCACGAGTTACAATTTTATCAACACAACTTCTAAAAGTAGAACATAAAAGTACTATGGTTATGGTTTTGAAAGATATCAACAATTTGCAAGACATTGAGGTGTAACAATGATTTGAAGTTATGAAAATGTTGTTTGTAAAGTGTCATAAATGTTGTCATCTCAAATATGACCTTTGTAGACCACCTTATGTGTCAAAAAGGATCACCCAATGATTTCTTCATGTAGACACCTAATTTTGTCATTAATTACTTGATAATGTCAATATTGGCTTAATCCTTTAATCGTGACTTATACACCTATTATGATCCTAATCATTATATCCCTAGTCTTATTACAAGACTTTATATCTCGATTATACTATTTAGTCCCTCAAAAATATCTTACATCAATTGAAAGTGATCTATCAATCATTATTACCATGCACGAGATTTTCAACTTTATACTCCTTATCTGAACAACCACTAAATAGGGACCAAACCACCAAATGGTTTAGTCTTAAACTAGTGGCTTCATCCTAGCCCATTCAATGATCATTTTTTCATTTTGATATCTTTTATGAGGCATTATCTTCCTCTTAGATTGGACTTAATGAAAAATTATACCAACATAACCCTATATAAACAAGTTAAACGCAATCATTTACTTACCTGCTTCTTTCAATCTCTCCTTAATAAAATATCTCTCAAAAGGTATTCAAATTTCTTCTAAATTTTCCAAATTAGTATCACACATTAAGAGTTTCCCCTACATAGGTGTAAAACACTTCAAACTAGGTTCTAGATTCAAGCTTCCCAATCCAAAGACCATAAAATCCAATTCAAGCACCAAACAAGCAAGTCATTGTAACATTATTATCAACTATAGTTGCATCCATACGTACATCACATATTTATCTATAGAACTATGTGTGACTTTAGGCATATTTGGCGTAGCACAATAAAGGTGGTGTAAGGATTGCACTTCAATCCAAACATCAACCTTTTTGTAGGATTTTCACCCAAAATTAGGATTTAAAGTTTTTTCAATTAATTATAGAGGGTTTTACACGTTTATAAGACCTAATTTCTTATAATGTAGAATATCTCATATAGTTACATGGCATAGAAAGTTATAAAGATCCACCTTCTCCCTAGATGAAAGCATTAGTTAGAGATGAAAGGTGCCAAATAGAGTTTAAATATTCAGTTTAGGTTTGATGGATTTGTCCCAATAAAGTTCAAACTCCAAAAATAAAGACAAAGCATATGTAATACATTTATGGCCTATTCATCCTTTTTCACGCATCCAAATCAAATTCCAAATCATATAAATAGCTAAGTGCACCCACTCTCTCATGATTTACTATATTTAGCACATATTCTAATTGATCGATCTTGTAAATTATATACTCGACCTTTGTTTTGATTTGTGAAGTCTGTCTCCACTTTGTTATGCCTTCACTACTAAAATATTTGACAACTGCCATGGCCGTGGTGATGAGATGTAGAAGGGCACCTAATCTATGTTTCCAAGTCATGACCAAAGTTTGGAGGATCTTAATCAGGCCAAGGATGAGTTAGGTGTTTTGTAATGAGATCAAAGCATCTTGGATGACATTAAGTGCAATAAGGGATCAAGTGGGGACCAATATTTGGCTCAATATGGATGCTAAACTTGAGGTGTAGGGTATCAAGTTGGTTCGAGCTTGATGGGATATTTTTGGGTGAGCTCACGAGGAGCCAAGAAAGTGGATCGGGGTGGATGGGATATAATTGAGCTGAGTTTAGGGGTTGGATGAATCAACTCAAATCAACGAGATGGTGTAAAGGGAGCTCTCTCGAGTGAATTATGTGTGAGTTGGGAGAGAACTTATAGGGATAGGACTTAGCATATTCAAGTTGAATGTGGAAATAACTTAACTCAAGATGAATGTGATATTATTGAAGGTATTCTCGGGGATCTTGGGTAAATGTGAAAACCCCATATCTATAAGGTTTTAGGTAACTCAATGTAGTGAGCTAGGAGGAGGGAGGTGCAGGAAGAGTGGAGGAAGAGCTTAGGTAGTTTGCAATGGAAATTTGGGTTATGTAGAGCTTATTGAAGGCCTCAATCTCATTCTACATGTCATATATTTGAAACTGTAACAACCTACAAAAGAATAAAATAAGAAAACCACCCTCCAAATCTAGGAGTGATTTTAGGGGCTCCTCTCTTGAAAACTCTTTAGATCTGCAAAAAAACTTCGCCTCTTCAACTCTCTTCAATATGAAAAATAGTTGTAAACTTTATTTTTGATGAAACAATTTCTCATCTCTTTAGATCATATGCTTGCACAATAAAGTTCGATACCAAATTTGAAAACAAGATTTTAAAAATTTAACAAATATGATCATTGGATTAAAAAAACAAGTTGGAATATTTATATATATTGAATAAACGATTTTGCATTGTAAATATCATGATTACAAAATAACTAAAACTTACCCTAAATATAGACACTCAAATTTGGAAATTTACCCTTTTGACACTACTTATTACAATTGTGCTTCTTGGCTAAGACAAACAACCACATCCTATCCCCATTTAGTGCATGTTTTCATCTCTTTCCTAACTTGCTCATTTTCATACACCTATGTGTCAATTTTTGTTAGTATTAACACATAAGATCAGTGCTCATACTCTACTTTCCAAGATGAAAATTTTAGATTTCATTTAGCTACTCTCTATCCAAATTTATACAGTTTGAACAAATTGGATAATTGTTTCTTGGCCAACCTATACAATGCTCCACCAACATATTTTTCAACTCTACTTTCAATACACTATTATTAATTGGGTCTTTTTATCATCATGGTTTGGCCTTATCATGATAATTTACCTTTGAAACCCTATATAAGTAAGTTAACATTACCTCATTTACTAACATGACACTCTATTGATACCCCCATTACAAACACATGCAAAAGGCACTCAAGGATCCCTAAGTATTCCCTAAGATGATGCACACCCACTAGGGTAGCCACTTCTATAGTTTTGAAGCACTCAACTAGGTTAAAGAGTATTACTTCCCACAAATAAAAGTACACCAAGTTCCCACTTCCAAGTCTTAATAAGAGCACAATTCTATCGATTGGGATCAAAGAGATTCTAGTTGTCAACTAGCTACATTCATATAGACGTTTCATACTAGGTGAAGAACTACTTGTTGTTTGAGTCCTCTTCGAATAGTGTTGAGGTGCACAAATTTCACTTCAAACCAAACACTAACCTTCTTCTAGGGTCTTCTACCCATGATTATGGTTTTGGTGTGATTCATCTTATTATAAATGATATCGAGACTATACGAAAACTATGGTTTGATAGTGAAAAACATTTTCAAGTCATCGCAGGAAATAGAAAGTTATAGAACCCAATTTTCAAGGTGTCTAATACCTTACAAAAGGAAAAGATCATATTATACATCCTAGCTAGACCATACGATCCTACACTAGGGAATTTCCAGTTACAGCTTTTAGAATTGAAGATTCACCAGGCTCCGTAATCCCATATTATCCAATATATGCACCCAAATCTCTCTTATATAACTATGTATAGCTAATTTTATCTTCCTCTTGTATATTTGACATTGTGTTTCATTTATTGTAAGAACCAATACTTTATTCTGATTTTGTATAATTAAAGTTGGAAGTTAATTAATCTAAATAGATCATAACTAACCTTACATTCCTTTTTATTGTTGTGTATTCCATAAACATTTTGGTGAACCTTCCTTCTAAATTGAATATTTGATGCTCAAACCCCAGGTTGCCTTAAGGCTCATTCTTGGATGTTCTTTTGATTTATTCTTGTTGTTGTACTTGGATTTCTATCTATCATCATGATTAAATCCCATATCTTCTACCATCTTTATCTTAAGCCTTGAATTTCTCGATCTTCTAATACAATGAGATATTAATTCCCTTAAGCTGGTATACAATGTGGCATTGTGGTCCCTATTATTGCCTCTTATTCTACTATTTATATCTTTGCTAATTATATTTTGATAGTTATTTCTAACCATGTTTAAGGTGAAGGGCCTAATGCTAACTCTAAAATCATTCCCTTGTTCTTCCCGAGGATGATGCATAACATATGGACCATTTATTACAAGATAATCTCGCTCATATTGCCATCCTTCTATATGTTATCCTAGGAAAAAACTTAAACATACTTCTTAATCTAGGAAAGCTACAAATAATTTTCCTTCTACTATGACTATGTGCACAATGTTTCTATGTTTATTCCTACATCAACCATTATTCCTAATGGAAATCATAGTGCTTCTCACATCGCTACTTCCTCATGTATGCCCTTATAATTTACAAAACCAAATCTTACAATTACAACAAGGTACATTTGTTACTTCTCATACTATGGATTCTACTCAATTGCTTCATAATCCACTTTCCAGAAGTGGCTTCTTATCCATTTCCTATTGGTTTTTTCTCGTTATCTTATTATTTATGATGGCAAGAGTGATCCCACATAGCACCTTTGATCATTCCATGTGGCTTGTTTTGACTATGCTTCTCATGACATCTTACTCACCAAGCTTTTCCCTAGGAGTCTTAAGGAATTTTCCTTACAATGGTTCTATGATCTACCAACACATTCCATGTGATCTTTCACCACTTTAGAAAATCAATTTCTTGCATAATTCTCTATCAACATTGGTGACAAAGTTTCATATGATCATATGCATAAATTCCACATAAGGTCTAATGACTACGTTTTGTGTTATAAGACTATGATTACTAAAATGAATAATATCTTAGTTGATAGAAAACTTCAAGATCTCTTTACACAAATCTTTTTACTCCTTGCAAGACTCTATTATCTTTTATACAAAAGGAACTCAAGGCTTTCTAAATAATTCCAAAGTTGATGCACATCATCTAGAAAAGCCACTAATATAATTCTAAACTGCTCAAAAATTCAAGGAGTTTTTCTTCCCTCAAATCCAAGCACACCAAGTTCCCACTTCCAAGTCCAAACAAGAGCACAATTCTATCAAGCGTGATCGAAGAGATTAAAGTTTCCAACTAGTTACATTCATATAGATGTTACATGTTAGGTGGAGAACTATGTTTGGTTAGACGCCTCTTTGGAGTAGTGTCGATATAGGTGGTGCATGGATTGCACTTCAGCCCAAACACTATCCTTATTACAAGTTTTTCTACCCATAATTAGGGTTTTGGCTTGATTCAGTTAATTACAAATGATATCAAGATTGTGCGATAGCTAGGGTTTGACAAGGAAGTACATGTTTAAGTCATTGAAGGACCCAAAAGGTTACAAAACCCAATTCTTAAGGCATTCAAGAGCTAACAAAAGGGGTAGGACTATATTATACATCCTAATTAGATCATACGATCTCACACCAAGGCATTTATAGGTCACAATTTTAGAAGTGAAGCTTCTTTAGGCTCTGTAATCCCATATTTTCCAATCTATGTACCCATATCTCTCTCGTACAACTATGTATAGCTAAGTTTATCTTCCTTTTGTATATTTGATCTTGTGTTTCATTCATTATAAAAACCAATATGTTATTATGATGTTGTATAATTAATGTTGGAATTTAATTAATTATAATAGCTCCTAGTTTCCTAAATTTACATTCCTTTTTATTGTTGTGTATTCCATAAGATAATTATAATATTAAAAATGGTGTACAAACACTAGATGAAGTGACATGATTACACATTAGTTAACTCCCTTATCACAATCTAATATGATCTCAACCGGATCTACATTAGACAATGCATTCACTACAATATTTATTGGGATATAATTATAAATTAAATCACCTTATTATTCTATTTCTAACATTTAAAATTTAGTCACAATAATTTTTCTAATAGAATTCTATATTAGTTATGTGTAAGTAGAGTAGATCTAAAAGATAAAGGTAAGAAAATATAGGTAGGAATTCTAAGAAGCATTAGATAGAGAGTAATCAAGTTATAGATTTTAAATTTTATATATGCCTACTAAAATTAGCTTTAAAATATTAGATATTCTCATCTACCCTAACCCCACCTCTAATCCCCCACCTCCTCAATACCTACCACTTTTAATGATATTTAAAAAATCCTAACTCAAAATTTGGGCCATTATATTGGTCCCGATTACAACAAAATAAAACACCCTCAATATGCATGCATGTTATTATATCACTCCCTTACTAAATCCCCCATAACAATATTTAAAATCTCAGAGAATATGTATTACAATAACAATAATCGACCTTATTATGCCACTTAATGACACAAATCCAAAAATTCAATCTCTTCTTAGAGTTAGTCAATAAAGACTTGTGCCACCCTACAAAGCATTTCACGTGTGGCACAACTCCTTATCCATTTCACATATAATTTACTTAATCTCACACAATATCGAAAGGACTATCTTATTGTGAAGGCCTATTGATGTTACACAAAGCTATGAAGTGCCACAAATTTCTAATAATGCCCCACAAAACCTAGATCTTTATCCTAGGTTATAAAGCTACTTTATACCATTGATTAACTAAAAATAGAATTTGATGGCTATTTTATAAGTTAATCTAAATAGAAACTAAGTGTTATATTGAAGTGATAGATCTAAATAGTTTACTTTGATATTTGAATGGATTGAAATGATGGAAATATGAGAGATATGATGTTATCCTACAAAATTGACAAGGGCAATTTTGCAGGTAACCATACCAAAAATTCCGTTTTGGCCCCCAAGGAGTTTGACAACGTTTGAAGAAGCCCAAAATTCCTTTCAAAAATCAGGATGTTGTAAGACTTAGTCACTTTTTGCTAATCCTTCGGCGCACCCATCTTCATGTCGACATGACTGAAGTTGTGCCCTTTTTACACTGGGTGCAATTTCGAGTGTCAACACACCAAAATCTGCGCCCCCTCTTAATCCTTCGGCACACTCATTGTTATGTCAACATCACTAAAGTTGCACCCCTTTGGTCCTTTGGCGCTAAAATATTGTGTCGACACCAAAACATTTACGCTAAGCATTTTCCTTGGTGCAATTTCCCTCGTGTCGACACTCCCAAGACCGCGCCAAAGGCGGTTGGTGAGGTCATAAATGCCAATTTTTCTATAAATATGTGCACGACACCTGTCATTTTCACGAATTGAAAATTGCGAAAGGTATTTTCTCTACGCCCATCGCCCATCCTCACAACCCCCACATGTCATTTTTTGAGCTTGTGGACCCCACATCATTCTTCATCTTTTATAAATCCTGGTAAGTGGCTCCTCTCCTTGTTGTTTTTGTTTTTGTTGTGTTAGGTACTAGGCTTGTATCAAAAGATTAAATCTAAAAGAACCTAACAATCTACAAACCAAAGCCCTTTTGCCTCTCCTTCCAGATCTCGCAACTGGAAGACCCTACCTCTGAAGAAACCAAAAAAAAAAACATCTTTCCCTGCTTGTTTCCTTGCCAAACAAACCCTCTCTTTGCCATCTAACAAATCCAAAGAGAGAGGAAAAGAAATCAAGAAATTGCCAAAATTATCAAACTGTTGAAACCCCTAGCACATTGTTTTTCCGTGTTACACCTCCCACAGTTGCGCTTTGGTGCACTTTAAACACAAACTTTTTCTGCGCCCAGCCAAAGCAGATTGTTCCTAAGGTGCAGCGCAACTTCCTTAACATCAACATAACATGTTGCATGCTGCAAATCCACGCCCCGCGCTTTATCCTTGGTGCTGAAACTTGTCATGCAACACCTCTCAAAATTGCACCCTTTCTAAACTAGCACAACTTTTCTCATGTCAACACACGCGTAACTTTTCTTATGTTGACACCTTTCCAAATGCGCCAAAGCATAACAGAACCCCTGCAGCCTGCTGTAAACCTACGCCTTGCGCCCTAAGGCTTATAATTGCTCGTTCTTCATTCTGCAAACTTTCATTATGAATAACATGACAATTGACATGGCTCTTATGTGTTGGACCTCCTTGATTCTTCTTGCAGAACAACAACATCCATCCTTGAGCTCACATATGTCTTCATCAAGCAAGAAACCAACTAAAGCTAAAGCTAAAGCTAAGCAGTCAGAACAAGAGATGAAGTATAAGTATCAGAGAGTCAGAATGCCTGACTCATATGTAGAATGCAGCCTTGACATCGACATCTGGAGTGGGTCATGTTGACATCGATGACTTCGAGTAAGGACCACCCAAGTAGCGGTGGCCCATAGATGAACAAATTAGTAGGCAGTGGATTGCACTTTGCGCTTGGGCTTCCGATGAGTGTCGTAAATAATGATTTTATCATGTTGGTTTCCCGATGCTATAACAAGGACACTAGATGTGTCAAAATAAATAACAATGATAATCATAAACCTCACGGCTCATCACTTCGAGATGATCCCGGCATTCCCCATCATAAATAATATGTGTAGATAAGTATTGAAGACCTGTAAGAAGGCATGGGATGATAATGAAGATAAATGCATGCAAATGATGAACAAACTTTATCTGAAGAACAAGAAGTTGGTGAGCGATGGACACAAACCATTCACCGTAGTGACTTCAATGAGGAGTTGAGTGATACAATCACCTTCTTAAACAGAGTGTTTGGGCTCCTTGATGACCATTATTTCCACAAGTGGATGCTGAGGTATCTGGAGAATATGAGCAAGAATGCACCTAATCGGTGCTTGGCCTTTAAAATCATCGATGACACCATCTCCCAACAGCTTTCAACAAGTTCTAACAACTGGGGAAGTTCTACATGAATTCTTACTTTGTATACATTGCTCACGTCGTAAAGGGATTTCGCAAGGTTAACTCGAAATGGGATATGGCCCCAAGTCAAGATATACGATTTCTACCCAGAGCTAAGGCTCGAGGCCAAAGATCTCTCGCCTCTAAAATTAATGATGTCTTCTTCTATGAGGTAATCATTGAGAGGCCAAACATGAGACACGGTCAAACCAGCCCTGCTGTGATTGCTGCTACAAAGAAATGGGGAGCATTGTTCACACACCCCACATTCACATACCTCGAGTGTGAATTTCAAGGAGAACCAATGAAGCTGCCAAGGTTTTCAGGGCCAAAGCTGGTCCTCTATGAATTTTCAAGGTAGCTAATCACTTATCATGAGAAGTGCATGAAGAGAAAGAAAGGAGGAACCCCATTCCCCCTTACAGTTGGCCGATACACCTGCCCCACACTTACCAAAGCATGGGAGATGTATCTGAGCTAAAGTTGTTGAATCTAAAACACAACTTCCTAGCAAGGCCAAACCTTCAACTTCCGAGTTGCCTCCCAAAGGCAAAAATTGATCCCATCCATGTTCCCGAGATCGAGGACATTTGGATCGACCTGACACATGAGATAGACATCAGCGAAAGGATCACTCCCGACTGGCTCTGGAGGAGATCATCCACTATGGCGTAGCCATCATCCCAAAGGAATTCCAAGAGACTGATCAAGAAATTGATCAGGTTTACCTTGACACAGATGGGGATGATTGGCCATTCACAGAGATCGATAGAGCCAAAGCGCTGAAAACCATTTAGGAAAGGGTTAAGCCCACATTGCAGCGCACCGAACATTGGTGCAAACATAATGGTCTCACCTACCTCGGAGTTGATTTCACTACTTCTCCTTCAGGAAGTGCACCTCCAAGGCCGGACCGTGTCTTTGAAAGGAAAAGGAAAAGACAAGGTTGGAGAACCAAGTGAGCAAGAGAAAGCTCCTGAAAGCCCTCCTCCTACTTCTGAGAAACAAGTAGTCGACCTGGTGTCTCCAGGTAAAGAAGAAACAATAGATGTTTCAACGGATACATCCACCCAGGATGTTATCACAACTACAACTACTGAGGTATCCCACGTCCCTTCTTCCACTCTTCCCTATCCTCCTGTCATTCAAGCATCTATCCTTATGGATGTGTCTTCTCCTCTCCCTTCCTCCCTTCCATCTCCCACCTCTTCCATCTTCTCCTCTCTTGCGGATCTGTCACCCAATGTTTCCTCAATCCTAATGACGATCCCTTCTTTCTTTCCACATCCTTCTCCTCCCCATTAGTAACTCCAGGCCCCACAAGCATCGGTGCGTTGGACTCCTTGTCAATGCCACCACCGAGTGTTTCAACACACTTCCCTAAGGCCTCTACAGTTGCTCCCCCTCTAACTCCTGCTTTCTTCTTCTCCCTCCGTTCCCACTCCCATAAGTCCTAGTTGGATTTCTGACCATCTAGGCCAGCATAAGAGAAAAGTTCCCATTACGGCCATGGATTTCTCTGTTATTCCGAAGAAGGGAACCAAGAAGCAGAAAGTGATAACTCGCTTTTCTAAAAGCACTTCGAGAGAGAGAGTCATGGAGATAGCTTACCCGATCCCACCAAGAGAAAAGAAGATCTGTCTCCCACAAGACTTCATAGTGACTCAAGTCATAATGGGGACCTCGTCCAAAGCCTGTGGGGAAGCCTTGTTTGCTGTGGATGCTCTCTGCAAGAAGCTCCAAGAGGCAAAAGAGGAGAAAAGGATACTCAAGGAACAAAACAAACATCTCCTCCAAGCATTGCAAAAAATGGGCAATGCTCCTCCTGTGACTACCGAACCCATTCAAGTTCTCAGTCAAGATAAAATAAATGAATATGCTAAGATTGGTGAACAAGGTGCAGCAATATCATCCTAGATTAAGTGGATCCTTAGAGATAGTGAAGAAATGATTGGGAAATTCACATTGCTCTATCAGGATATAACCCAAGCAAATAAGGAGCTACAAGAAGTAGCAAGTGCCCTATCTGAAGATTTGGATAACGCCAGGTTGTAGCAGACGAAACGCTTCCAAACCATGGTTAATCGCTCGTCGACAACCTATCAAGGTCGCATTATCAATCACCCACATGCACATAATAAAGCTCTCATTGCATTAGATTACCGGGTTGATCAAATGGAATATATCCTGAGAGAATCGATAAAATCAAAGATGAAGCCCTGATGCATGATACAACATGGAGCAGATAGTTACAAAAATGTCTCTAGGGATGCTCAATGAATCGTATAACTTGAGGGAAGTAGATGATACATTCCAAAGGTTTTCAAGGCTATCATCACTCAAGGTTTGGCACCAGAGGTCACTTTTAACCGAGATTCAATCAATAACCTCTTGGCCTGCCGTATGATTTCATTGGATTTTTAATCGATGCATGTGACACTTTCGCCGTTACCTGACAAGCTCAAGAACGAGAAAGAAACTTGTGAAGTCATTCGTGACCATTTTAATGGTCCCAACCATGATCAACTTCAAGCAATGATCAGCAAGTTTATAGAATATCGAGCGTAGTGTCACATCGACTCTCCTGATCAAAAGCAAGACACCAAGTTTGAACAGAGGGATGATGAGGAGTAGTTTCTCCTCTCGTGTATGCGTTGATCATTTTTGTAAAATGTTTAAAAATCATGTTGGCATATATGATGACCTCATCCATGTTGCACCATGGGATGTTGTCATCCAAAAACTTGCCCAAGTCAACTGTTGACTTTTTAGATATTTTAGACCTTTTGTAAATATCTTGTAAGATATTTTGTAAGTTAGGGTTTGCTTTTGTCTTCTTTCCTCCTCTCCTTCTATAAATACTAGAATACTTGTTGTATTCTAGGTGGACATTTTGTATGAAAAGAGAAGTGAGGAGAGAAAGACTTTGTGTTTTCTTGTAATAGAAGAAATATTAATACATATATTCAGACTTTGTGCTTAATGTGTGTGTTATTTGCATCAGATATTTCTTAAGTTAGATCTATGTTTTTATTCTATTAGATTCATTCCTACTATTGTCATTTGTTCATCAGTATTGCTTTAATTGTTTATGCAAGTAAGTTTGGCTCTGTTTACTACCGACTCAAAGCATAAACCTTCTGACCTTTCCGTCTTGGAATTCATTTCTTTTCTTCCTTCAGATCTATCCTCCTTCATTCCTTCCTTCCTAGCTTCCTGCTCATTGATGGAACTACCTCTACTGGGATGAGATCCCAAACCCCCACCGGGTTAGAATAGTGTAGATTTGCATAGATTCTCGCTTAATAGATTAGCAATAAACCAGCTTTCGCTTTATTGCCTCAAAGAGGGCTATGCCCCGCACATTGTTGGCTCTGTTCCCCATGACTCGCCTAACTAAAAATTTTCGCACCAACAGTACTAACGTTAAATTAACTTACCTCACCAGTGTCCGGACTATAAAGAGGACCGCACGCGGATTGGGCAAGTTGTGACTCGAACGGCCTCGAAAGGGCAAAAGCTAACTATTTTTCTCAGACTTGAGGCACCTAGGAGGATATTGCGGTGCCATAGGGCGCCCTAGTCATATATCTAAAGGCGTTGTAGACCGCAAAATATTAGAACTTGAATTCGGTAATGTCACATTATCTCGAAATACCTTTCGCTTCTTGTCACATAGGTTTCGTAGTAATGTTGCCTATGTCGCAGATGAATGTTACCCAGAAACCCTATCCAAAGTATCAATTCCTAAAACTAAAATCGCATATGAATAGGTTGACCGACCTCGCCTTGCCAAAATAGTGGCCTTACGACCGAGCGCTCCACAACATTTCGACCCAATGTAGTTTTATGTGCGTGTGTGTGTAATTTTATGCATAGAGTTCCCTAGTGCCAATAATGCAGTAATAAGGGGCAATAACTAGATGTAAAATACAAATGGTGGATGGAATGGAAAGAATACAACCCTTTCCCCTATGCTTGTGTGATGTAGATGTAGAAGATGCCCAAATGCAGTCCCTTGCCTTAGTAGATAGCTTCCCTTGATAGTGAGATGCTCGCCCCATAATGTAGTGAGTATGTTATGTTTATATAGGGATCTCTTGCTCAAATTTCAACACTAGTGACCCAAAATTGCCGACTATGACCTAGGGGAATACACGAGGTAACTGTTAGGACCGACCTCAAATAAAGAAATTAATACCACAAATTACGATGACACGTGTGCCTAAAATCACTGACAGGGTGATCAATTCCCAACCCAAAGCTTGTATATGGATGGAATAATTAAAGGATTTGGGCATCCTGCCACCATAGGAATAGTGTAGGGAGAAAAGTGTGTTATTCTCCAAACTTTAACTACATCCTCAAGATTTGCCGCATACTGATGGAATTCATATCAAAATGTTGAGATTTTGGATCCAAATGATTTTGATTAAATAGTTGACCCATATAGGAGTGATAAGGGGAAAGGCACTCTTGCCCCCACTTCACGGGTGTCACCGCAATGTAAAGACTTCCATGTTAGGTCATCTAGAAGAGAACGTGATAGAAAATGAGATGGCTTCCATGTTGGGTCATCCGGAAGCAAACATGGTAGAAAATGAGATGACTTCCAAGTTGGGTCATCTAGAAGCGAAT
Source organism: Taxus wallichiana var. yunnanensis (assembly GCA_018340775.1). Taxonomy (NCBI): domain Eukaryota; kingdom Viridiplantae; phylum Streptophyta; class Pinopsida; order Cupressales; family Taxaceae; genus Taxus; species Taxus wallichiana. The sequence continues at coordinate 719,376,942 of CM031234.1, read as the reverse complement.
GCGAGTATTAATAAAATACCAAGTTAGGTCATCTGGGAACACAGTGGTGAATGTAACTCCCAAGTTAGGTCATTTGGGAGACCACTTATAGGTTTGAATGATATGATTTGATTTAAATGCGTTGATTGATTTGTTTTGATTGGTTACTCATGGAGAGGTTTTTCACTAATCATCCCAAGTTAGGTCATTAGGGGAAAGTTTCTATAAAATGGATGAGATGTCGTGTAAAAATATTTTTAGTTGCTTGTTTCCCCCAAGTTAGGTTAGGTCATTAGGGAGGAGTGATAGGTTATAGCGTGTGATTGCATTTCCCCTGGGAGGTGTTTTAGGGGGGATTGATGGTGAAATGTCACAAGGTATAATTTCTAGGTGTTGGATTCATGATGTTTGAATGTGTGGTAACATAAGGGGAATTATAGGGGACCCCAATAATATACACCCCCTTTTGGTGAAAAGAGGGAGTGATGAAAGGAATGAACTCTAATCCGAAGTAAACAAGAGGTTAAAACACATATACGAAGAATAGGAGACAACGATGAGAGATATAATGCATGTTAAACATGTACAATATGGTGGTATGTAGAATTATAAAAATAATGCCACAAACGGGGTGTAAATCAGAGTAAAATGCTCAAGATATGACCGAAACAATGTAGTGTGTATTAGTCATGGTAATAAGCGCAAGATATAGCCCATAGTAAAGGTGGCATTGGAAATGTGATTATAAATAGTAAAGTGAAAAGGTAAAGTATTACTTCATTTTTTTTTGCATGAGTGTGAGATTATATATGGAGTGAGTAGAGATGCCTCAAGCAAGACCATTACGTCTTAGCCGGTTTGAGAGAGTGGCGACCGTTGCGGCGTCAAGCACTACTGACATAGTTGGTAAGTGTGTCATTTTTGTAAAAATGTAGGGTGTACTAGGAATTTTTTGTTGAAGTTTTGAAAATTTAGGGTTTTTGGATTTCTTGGCATTTGGGACTCGGAAGAGCGGTGAGGGCACTAGTGACCCTTGGGACTAGAGCGCCCAAAACCGGGTGCTAGTGTCTGTCTCGCTGGGGCGCCCCAAATCCTACATCAAGTGCCTTAGTCCAATTTTTTTTTTTGATGGGTAATGTTAGGGTATATGTTTCTAATATGTTGAATAGGGTATTTGACTGTGGGAGGTGTGCTAATGTTGCTTTTTTTGTTGTTTTTGGTGTTGTGTAGAGGGATATCCACTTGAGGGAGTTCCGTGGTGGTTGAAACTTGAGTACATTACTGGGATTAGGTTTGTCAGATGATGATTGGGATGTGATGGACCATGTCGGCCTACGGCATATAGCATGGATGGGGGATGTGCCCCATAATATTCCCATGTTGATTGCATTATGTGATAGGTGGTGTGTCAATACGTGCACATTTTGGTTGCCCACAAGGGAGATGACAGTGACATTAGAGGATGTATATCACATACTGATGATTACCATTGGTTGAGATCAAGTACAAGTTATGGCAGTAGTAGATATGGAGCACCAAATGTGCTCGGCTAGATGATATTTTGTGGGGGTAAGTGTCTAACCGAGGCCCATATAGTTTGATGGATATTGTAGTCTAGGGTTCCGCGGTTGTGGAATTTCATCACAGTGGTGATAGCGTCTTGTATAGTAGTGGAGGGAGGAGGTGTCGGCATCTTGTATAAGATGCATGACATATGTCAATGGATAGAGGAGGATGGGATGAGATATGCGTGGGCATGGTGTGTGTTGGCCCATTTATACAAGGATTTGTATCGATTTACAGGATGAGACATGGTGGGGGTATAGGGGCCACCACACTGCTACATGTATGGGCATATGAGCATATAGCCATCTTGAGACTAGTTGCAGGGCCACGAGGGGAGTGGGCTGACCTAAGATATTTTCTCGATGCTGGGTTGATATCCATAGTAGGAAGATGGACACAGATAGTTTTAGCTCGATAGATAGGATGGGGCCGGAGTTAGTGATATGGAGGCCATATCGGATTATGGGGAATGGCCGGAGGATGTTATAGAGTTGGGATGTATTCGGAGGACCATGTGGTTAGAGGACCACTTTTAAGGTGTGGCGCTGAGTTGTTTCGTGTGGAGAGGGTATCACGATAGTTTGGTATGGCGCAGACATGCCCTCATATCCGTACATATGGTTACGAGCTATTTAGGGCCCCTAAGAGGGGGATGCTAGGCCAGGGCCTATAACGAGTAGTTGATACCATCGGGCCAGATGTGGTAGACCCGGTAATAGTGGTTGTAGATGGAGATGATGCAGGCTGTATGAAGAATTATCGAGCATGGTGGGAAGTGCATCGATGGATGTTGTTGTATCCAAAGTGTTCACAGTGTCATGGAGTTTTCGGTAGGAGGAGTGGGTGAGGGAGATGTCCCTAACCCTGTAATGGTGGTGGTGGCAGATCGTAAGTATTTATGTATGCTAATGTCATATTTAATGGAATGTCTATGTTGGTTTGTATGTGGTTGACTAACATAAGGTTGTATGTTGTGTATCTAGGAGATGCCTATTGGTCATTAATAGTAGACACATCGATCCGCACGTTGACGTGGAACATGCCTCAGTGATGTGTTATGTGGAGGGATACTAGAGCATGTGGACAATATTTTAGGCCAAGCACACCCATCTTTGAGCTAGTAGCCATAGTAGCGGCGACATGTGCGGTGCTGCTTAGTGAGAGGGACGAGGCACGTGAGGAGACTCATCATGCTTGAGAGGTGGTAGGTGGTGGTCCCTTGGCCCAGATGTGTTCGCATGATATGTAGATTTTGTGTCATTCTTAGGAGTAACATGGATATTGTGATGTTACGTAGGCAGGTGGAGAAGTTTTGGGGCCACAAAATGTGGTGTCACATAGGTGGCGAGGCATCTAGTTCTAGGGCTCTCGTGGTACACAAGAGTGATAGTGATGATGAGGTTTGATAGTGATGATTGTATATGATGTAGGGGGCCTTGCCCCAGTGATGAAACATGTTTTTGGAATGATGGTTGTATGACCGATATATGTATCGACACCTATTTTGATATATATTAGATCTATGTTGAGATGTTTTGGTATTTTCTATGTAATGGATATCAGTATGGTTGTATGGTTATTGTTATAGCATGTGTATTGTTTTGTATGTGATGAATATAAATTTGTATGATGATTTTGTAATGGTAGATAGAGTATGCATGGTAAATGATAATGTAGATAACTAATGTAATGTGATTGATGAGACAAATAAAGCATGTAGCGCGTAGGCAATGCAATGGGGATAATAGAACAAATGTGGAAATAGATGAGTGTATCATAATGAATAGGTGAAAATGTAATATAATTGTAATATGATAAGGTGATGAAAATAGGAGGGGGGAGATTAACGATGCCCCCATTGTATGGATGAGTAGGCTCATGTAATAAGACCCTCAAGTAGTCAAGTATGAGCCACGTAAGTAAGAGTGCGTCATCGAAAATGATTGAGGTGCGCTAGATGAATGACAGAGCACGTGATGAAAGGTTCTTAAAACTAATCCCTCAACAGTCATGTAAGAACTATAAGAACACAAGTTCATCATCGGGGTGAGGTGATAATGATCACCTACTAATGACCAAGACGGGTGGAGGTGGAAGCATATGGAATGGATGGAGCATGAGTGTATGAACCAAAGTGCATGTTATATGGAGTGACATGGGGTGTGCAGAGATTGGTGGAAACCCATGGGATGCATGTGATGGATAGTGTGAATGAGGCGGATGCAATGGATATGGTGGTGGAAGCAATGGAGGTGGTGGATAGTGTGTATGTGGGGGTGGTGAATGACGGAAAATTGAGTACCAGGTGGAGAAGACTCAGGGGGTGTATGCCTACATTGTCATGGTGAAGGATAAATGATCGGTCCCGAGATACAAAAGATATGACACCAGTGTCCTTGAGTTGTTTGCAACCTCTCATGTAAAGCAAGATAGTCATTATCACGATGGCCACTAACACGATGGTAATTATAATAATATTGATCATGTTGATGTTGTAAATGGTGTGGTGGGTGGTGTTGGTTGGAAGGAAGTCGAATTAATCGCTCATCAAGTAATACACACAACACATCATGAGGTCGAGCATTAGGTGAAAAATAGAGGCTCCGGTACTTGAGGTGAAAGAGTGGTAGTAGCAACTGGTGGTGGAGCCAAGAAACATGTGCAGGAGGTGGAGAAGGGGAACGAGGTTGTTTCCTTTGCACTTTGGGTTGAGATACGGGTTTCTTTTGATTGTTGCTAGGAGGTGGAGTAGGAGGAGCATGCTTTGTTTGAATTTTAGCCAAGGGTGGAGGTTGTTTAGGATGTACAACTGGAGGTGTAGGTGGAACAAAAAATGACATAGTAATCGGAGAAACATGAGGAGGCTGGCTAGAGGAGAGAAGAAAGAAGGTCATGTTCTAGATCGATAACCTTGTAACACAAAAGTATAAAGGACTCACAAGTATCATACTATAAGTGTTTCTTTAGAGGAGGAATAAGACCATGATAGAAGATGAACTACTTTTCCAAGTCACTAGGGTGAAAGATAAGTTGATGTATACATGCATTAAAGCATAAGATGTAATCCTGAATAGGTTCGGAAGAGCCTTGATGCAGAGTAGGAATGTGATTGTATGTGACCCTAGGATCATTATTGATGATAAACCGATAAAGGAATACATCCTCCATGTCATATAAAGTGTTAATAAACCAAAAGGGAGATGGGTATACCATTGTAGTGTGTCATCAATAAGACTATAATGGAAGGCCTTAAGAAAAAGTGATCATTAGAGTCATCGGCCATAATCGTATGGTAAATGTATAACATGGGCATGAAGATCACCGGTACCATTGAAGCATGTGAAATTAGGCATGAAAAATTCTTTGGGGAAGGCAAAATTATGAATCTTTTTAGGGATGGGGTTGCCATGTAAAGAGTTGTTGTCAATGGAGGCATAATAGGCTCTACTTTCTAAAGTAAGAGTATGAACTTGTGATTGAAGTTGTCCTACGACATGCATGAGAGATAGAATATCTTATGAGGGGATGGTAGGAGATGGAAAAATTGTATTAAGTGGTTGAAGTTTTCCATTATGAGTGATCATGGGAATGTCAAGATGTGATAGAGTGGAACCAGATTCTAAAGGTGCGGTGGTAGATGTGGATGTAGGAGTGGTAGTATGACTAGGATCAACAAAAATTCTAGTAGGTGTAGTGAGCAAGGAAGAAACCTCAATAGGTGAAGATATAGTAGGGGATATGGGAATATAAGGAGAAGAAGAAACAATGTGGGGGTGAATCATGTGCAATAGTAGGTACAACTTCAGGAGCGGGAGAGTCACATGTATGCGGTAGTATGGAAAGAAGGAGACCTATGAGGTTGATCAATAGAAGATGGGGTCCCTGAAAGAATGGTATGGTCATCACCAAAATCAATAGGATCATCCATGTAATAAGAAGGAGAATGCAAGCTCAAAAGAGATGTGTGAAGAGGGCTATCGGAAGTGGTAGAAGGCATAGGAGTAATGACAAGGGTGGTGAGAGGAGAGGTAGGAGGTACACCGGATTGTGAATCAATGCCTAATAAATAATCAATGATAGAAGGATCTAAAACATCGGTGGCATATCAGAAGAAGGATAAGAAGGATCATATGCAATCGGATGGCATGGCGTGCAACAAGTGAAAGCAACAGGGTCATCAACAAGGCATATACCTATAGGAGAATCAACGGATTGGTTGGCACACGTTGTTGGCCTTCTAGGAGAGCTTGTTGAATGTCATCAGGTAAGACCATAGGAGCACTATATAAAGCCCTAAGTTCAGCTATGGCAGCCTCATCATAAATAGGATTGACACTAAAATGAGACATGATGCAGGAAAATAAAAACTATGCTAACTACTAGGGTATAAAAGAGGATCCAAAAGCAAAATGTTCGAAATGTAGGGTTCACCAAAATGATTAACTAAAAATAGAATTTGATGGCTATTTTATAAGTTAATCTAAATAGAAACTAAGTGTTATATTGAAGTGTTAGATCTAAATATTTTGCTTTAATATTTGAATGGATTGAAATAATGGAAATAAGAGGGATATGGTACTAACCTTGAATTAACTTACCTCACTATGTGTTGGACTTTAGTAGATTGATGTACGCGAACCGGGAAAGATGTGACTGAATGGCTTCAAGAAGAAGGGCATAAGATGACTATTTTCTATACTTGAGGCACTAGGAGCTAGTGGGGCAGGCTACGAGGCACCGATCTTGATATTTGGGTGCTGTAGACTGCAAAAAAACTCATAACTTGAATTCGATAGTGTCACAAAGTATCTCTAAAATACCTTCACTCCTGTCGCACAGGTGTCGCATTAATGTCGCCTATGTCGCAGTGAATGTTACCTACAAAACCCTATCCAAAGCATCAATTCCTAAAAAATAAAAATACATATGAATAAGTCAGACTGACCTCAATTGTCAAACTAGTGGCCTTGCGATTGAGTGTTGCACTACATTTCAGACCCAATGTACTTATATGTGCGTGTGTGTGCAATTTTGTGCCTAGGGTGCCCTCGCACCAATGATGTGGTAATAAAGGGCAATAACTAGATGTAAAATGCAAATGGTGGATGGAATGGAAAGAATACAACCCTTTCCCCCTATGCTTGTGTGTGATGCAGATGTAGAAGATGCCCAAATGCAGTCCCTTGCCTTAGTAGATAGTGCCCTTGATAGTGAGATGTCCGCCCATAATGTAGTGAGTATGCTATGTTTATATAGGGATCTCTTGCTCAAATTTCAACACTAGTGACTTGAAACTACCAACTATGACCTAGGGAATACATGAGGTAACCGTTAGGACTCGACCTCAAACAAAGAAATTAAGACCACAAATTATGATGACATGGGCACCTAAAATCATGAACTGGGGTGCCCAGGGCGCCCCAACGCAACCCTAAGTGCCCTAAAATAGACCTAAAGAGACAACCGAGAAGATTACACACACCTGAGACACCCTAAAAGATGCCCAAAACTGCAAAGACAAATGATGATTGAACTAGATAAACAACAATGACACCTAACTAACTAACAATAAGACCAAAGGATGGGTCACTAGTGAATAATTTTATTATGCAAGATCCATATATAAAATAACATACCCAGCGATATTAATGTAATAGTAAGTGCATGATTTTGTGACTACAACCACACAATGTCATGAAAAACTAATGTATTACACAACATCCTTGTTGATTTAATAAAATTAAATCTGAAGTAAGGATAGTGCTAATCGAGATACATATAATCGTAAACAAGAAATATCATGCGAAAGGAAAAACAAGAAAAGTGATAGATAGGGTTTGGAGAATGACTTAGCTTGCCACCGTAGGTCTGGATTGATTATGGGCTTATGAATGACTTGATAAGGAAAATTTTGGATCGCATTAGATTTGTGTCTGATTCTGAAAGTGGCGATCTTAGGGACAAGAGCGCCTAGAATGGGACAGGGCCGCCAGGCGCAATTGTGTCTATTCTAGGTGCAGGTGTTTGTGGAAGTTCTCGGAATATGGTTCCTTTTGTGTCACTCAATGTTTCTCCTTGTCCATCATGCCTTGCATCGATTCATCGTGTCTCATTTATAACCTAAAATAAACCCTAAATACCTACACAATACTCAAACACACATTAGATGAATAAAATAATGCAAATGATTAAGTCGATGACCTTGATGGTCACCCCAATGTGGTTGTCACACTGCACTACATTTCAGACTCTATGTAGTTCTTGTGTGTGTGTGATTGGAATAGTGTCCCTTGAGCTAGGATGCCCTAGTGTTAGTCACACAAAGAGATAATAGGCTATAACTACTTTGTCTCAAATGCAAATGTGTGGTATGGAATTTAGAATAAACCGTCCTATGTAGTGAAGTATGCAATCCAAAATGCAATCCTTGATGTAGTAGATAGAAAATATTAGCTCCTTGTAGATGTATGTGCCTCTTGAATGCTTCCCCCTAATGAGGTTAAATAAGACATGTATATATATGATTCCCTTACATAAGTTTTGTTATTAACAAGTGAAAGGCTAACCAAGATGGGTAAAAGAAGACAAGAAAGAAATACCATTCAAAAGATCGAAAAAGGAGGTAAAGAGGACATAAGCCTCTAGATGGGACAAGATCTGCTCAGGTGCTCCCCCATCCCTAATGGATGGTCCTATGCATGGTGCTCAAAAGGTCGACAAGTGAAATTAGATCCGAGTAGGATGTCGACCAATGTGCAAAATTGTAAGTTGTCTATTAGAAACAACAAGCAATAGAGATGAAAAGGATGAAAGCAATGTCAAAGTAAAGTAAAGAGGTGTTAATGAGTAGTTATCTTGCTTAGGAATCATGCATGTAAGTGAAGTATTTAAAGGTTAGATGTACATAATAAGTGCATGATTTAGTGACTACACTTGTTTGTACTTAGCCCTATGCTCTACCACAAACAAATCTTTATGCCATGAATGCTTTCCAAACTCTTGCACAACCATAAAAGCCTTATGCCAACTAAAGTGTGCACATGGAAGTGGTGAAGATCTTGCGTGATGGCACAAAGGCTTTCCAATGTCATGAAGCATTCTATGTTGTTGCATATCCCGCATGGCCACTTGATGCCACCATGATGAAACCTTACATTTGGGCCGAATCTCATGTCAACATCAATACATTTATGGGGAAGCACATATTGGCATTGATATGTTTTCCTCATCCAAGGACAAACCGAAAAACTAGTAAAGCTTGATTAAATGGAGATGGTTTCATGAGAAATTACTTGCAAATCGGTTGAGCAAATCAATAGTGATTTCGAGTCTTGAGGAATCTTTGCAACAAAGGTATCTTTATTTTTCTATCTAAATCATGACAAATTTTATATATCGGAGATATTTTTAATGTGCAAGGCATCATCTTTTCTTATGAGAGGATCAAGGGGATCTATCCATTGGTGTTTTCCAAATTGAGTTGAGTCTACTTTTGTTGAAGCTTAGCAAAGTCTACAATCTTAGCTAGACAAGTCATAGATTGGAATTACTATAGAATTCTTGCATAATCTTGTTATAAGATTGTCATTGGGTGTGGAGTTGTTGTGCCAAAGTATGCAATCTTTCCTCATATTAATAGAAGAAGCTTTCATTATTTCTGTTAAAGTTGTGTTTGAGACCTTGCTTCGTGATATCTAACTCAAATTATGCGTTGCATGGTCTAAGGTATCCCTTTATTGGGACCCCTAAATGCAACTACAAGACTAACCTCTCTCAAGTGTAAGGGCAAGTTCTTACATAACCAAACACCGCCTACTTACAATATTACTTTTAGCTACATCTTACCCATATGACATTAATGAATCTTTTTGACCCATGTAACATATATTAAATGGGTTACAATAATCAAATGCAAAATAAGGCCCACATGCCCTTAACACACCAAATGAGTTGGCTCAACAAACTCCATAATGGGCCAAGTAGATCACACTCCTTGTCGATCATTTCCGGTTACATTCCATGTCCTCACGAATAAATGAATTCAAACATGTATGTTGCAGACACGCATACAAGGATGTGATATGATTGTATGTGTGGAATCACTAATGACTTCAAATGATCCCGCGCCATCATATGAAGCTTCATGCCATCTAGATGAAGACAAGGCTCTAATGTGAATCTTTGACCATGCGAAAGGTATGGTATTGCACACATGTTGAAGACCTTTAGGCTTGGGCATTGTTGTAAAAACTTTGTGCAATGTTCCAACCTTGCGCCAAGTATATCCAATTATCGTGCCAAAAGTTGAAGTATTGCACCATCCATCTCAAGGTGTATGCATAATATGAAGATGTCGAAATGTATTCTAAATCTATTGTCTTTGTGCACGACCCTTCAACTTCCAAAAGACATTTCATGTATTAGGCCACTGAGCAAATGGTAGTGCCAACTTTTGGAAACTATTTTCACTAACAGGAGATATCATGAACCTTCTAGATCATTATGTTGGTACCGCAAACAAAACAATTATGGAAGCCCAAAATCTTTCAATTCATCAAACACATGAGAGTTCATAGTGAACTTGTGTCTATCACGAAGGTTCACAGTTGACTTGCGTCCCCATAAAACCCTTCCGAGTGAGAAAAGAAATAATTATCTCCGCCCCATTTACCGATGCGCAAAGGTCGCACTTCGCCCCACAACACCCATTAAAGTCAAAGGCCCTCTAAAACGTAGGTCCGTGCTCATTACATTAGGACAAAAATTCCTACTCAATGCGGGTCTGTGCTACAAAAATAAAAATTCCTTTCCACTGCCCATTTCTCTCTCTTCAAATGACGAGAGAAAAACGCCGACTCGACGTAATACGCGTAACCAAGCTAAAAACATGTGAACGGAAATTCAACGCCAGTCAACGTCTCCGGTGCTTCTAGATGGCGCGTAATCGATTACCCACTGCGAGTCCCACGCGAAGCAAATTTTCAAAGGGAATGCCGGCCTTGGGTTAGTACGGAAGAAATCCTCAGATTTTGCGCGCAGCCGCCCTTCTTCCGCGCACTGCGAAAGCGAGGACCTTCTTACCGTAAAAATTCTGTAATATCATCATTCTCACCAGCGCAAGATTTTTGCGTGAGAGCTGAAATCTTGACAATTTCCTCCCAGTGTGGCCCAGAAGATCCTTCCTTTAGAAAAATTTCTTTTCAAAAGCAGTGATGAAGTCTCAAATGATTCCTTTCATAGCTCCTCCAAATTTATCATCGGGTAGAAAATGCCACAGGAGCCTACACGGCCCCTGCCCGCGTCTCTCGTCATGAGTTCGGAGAGTCCGAATTCTTCTTCTTCTCCTTCTACTTCTTCTTCTTCGTTTTCTTCGTTTTCGTCAATGAAATTGTCGAGCAAGGTTTCGAGCGCCGTGGTGGCGATTAAAGGCGTGGCTGGCAGCTCCAAGGCGGAGGAATGGAACGACAACATGCTTCAGATGGGCTACGTGGTCGAGGAATTGATGACTGGAAGTTATGCTACTCTCACTGCACCCTTTAAGGGCGGCAAGGGCGGCCTTCAGAAGGAGCTGCACAAGTTTTACAAGAGGAATGATACGTTGGTCCTGGTTCGAGTCCGTAGGGGGCGCGGGGTTATTGCGGAGCTTCAGGCTTGTATTACGGCCGACGAGGGGGCCAAGAAGCAGTATACGCTCAGGGCTCTCAGCGACCCTAATTATGTCGTGGGATTTGTGGATTCTACTGAAGAAGAGTGCAAGGCCCTCCAAGGTAGTAGAAGATTTCATTTTCAACTCGTTCCTTTAATGCTATTTATTTACAGAATTCACAAAATTGAATCTTCCAAGGAATATATGACTTAAGATCATAGAACGAAAGCCAAATGAATTCAAAAGAATATGTGTTTTAAGATCATGGAATAGAATTCGAGGGAATAGATACCTTCGGATCATAGAATGGAAACCAGATGTTTCAAACGAATAGGCATCTTAAAATTATTGGATTGAAGCCAAATGAACTCGAGGGAATACGCGACAAATGAATTGAGAAAATAAATATCTTCAAAATAAATACAAGGGAAGGATACCTTATAATCGAAGCCAAATGAATGATCACATAATCTCGGCGAAATGAATTCAAGGGAATATATAGCTTTAGATCATATAATCAAAGGCAAAGGCTTTCTGCTCCTTATAGAAATGGATTTACCTTCTTTAGTTTTCTTGTGTAAATTTGAGTAATATATTGCATCCAATTTAATGCAAGTTTCAGGGCTTTTTTAACGGAAAAGATACCTCAATGGTGTGGTGTTGGAGCCAAAGGTTTCGCAATCTTGAATTTAATCTACTGTGTTACTTTCTATATGTAAAATTGAGTAATGGATTATATCCAATTTACAGTAGGCTTTTAGTTGAATTTGACGGAATGGATACCTCAACCTCATGAAATCCAAGCCAAAGGCTTTGCATCTCGGACAATTTAACTGCTTTGACTTTTTAACTTTTAGGAGTAAATTTCAGTGATATATTGTATCCAATTTACCTAAAATTTATGAATTTAATGGAATGGATACCTCAATCCATGCCAAAAGTTTTTATGTGAAAAATTGAGTAATGTATTGCATCCTATATACATTAATCTTGTAAGGTGAATTAGACAAGAGTGGATATCTCGAGGTTGTGGAATCCAAGGCAAAGGTTTTGCACCCCTGAAGTTTATTTTCTTTGACTGTTTTGTTTTATCTTTTAGGTGTAAATTTGAGAAATATTTTGTATTCAATTTACTGCAAGTTATAGATGAATTTGACAGAATAGATACCTTAAAGTGTTGATATCTGAGCCAAAGGCTTTGTGCCCCTAAATTTAAACTGTTTTGATTTTTTTCTATCAGAGTGTAGAGATGCAAGGGTGGAATGTGCTCTGAGCAATGCGCAGTTGAAGGATGGCTACGTGGCACACCCGTGGGAGAGGAAAATGCAGAAGTTTTTGATGGTTCTAAGGTCTGGATGCTTCTTTTCACTATTGATTGTTCCACATAACTCAGACCGCGGCCTTCAGCAGTACAATGACTTGGAGGATACCTTGGCGAGAGCATATGCTTGGCTCACTGCTTCTCAGGCCTCCGGTGTGCCCATTGTTTTCATGAATATTCAAACAGAACCGTTGCTTACCAAGGTATGTAGTGTTCATATTTAGGATCAACCCTGTAATCACAGGATTTGAATATCACAGGATTTTCAAAGCTGTGGGTTAGATTTAGAATAAGTCTAAGTTATTGGGGTAATGTTTTAAACTATCACTAATAGATGAATAAATTTGAAATTCAAATCAGTCTGAATTTATGACTGTATTAACAAAATTTCTGAATTAAGCAGATTGATTTTCTACTGCTGAGACGCCTAGATGGAGTTCTAGCTTAAGCTTATTACTGCATGCATATTAAGACACTCTCATTCAAAGCCTAATCCTCATTAGGACACCGAATTCAAAACTTTTTTATTCAAGCACTGAGTTCAATGCTTAGTTATGGATAAAATTTCTCCAGCAGAGAGGTGCTGCATATGATTGAAGGCTATGCAATCCTTGTGACCTGAGAATTGCATCTAACTATTGGACTGGCCCCTCTTTGGAATGAGTAAGATCCGTGGTCTTATCTCTTATACCCACTGTTCAATTGGAAATTGGCAAAGTGTTCAGAGAAACATCCCAAAAAAACAACTCCAGATCCAAAATGATTTGCAGGAGCAATCAAGTAACGGTACAGACTTACAAAGTAAGTCTTACACTCCTAAAGGTCTGTCCCCACTTCTTAAAGAAATTTCCTGTGTGTTAGGCAATCCAGAGCTCTATTAATTTGCTTGCACGTTAGCATCTGGCCTCACTCTGTCCAAAATGTTGATGCCCCTTATAGATAACCAGTTATGGAAGTAGATCTCATTAATAACCTTGAATATATTCGATATGTTAATGAGAAGGTTGAGGAGTTACAGAGCATATTGAGCTTGCTTGCTAAGCAAGCAGGGAAATTCGTCGATTACATGCTAGCCTGCTAGGATATTAGAAAAATAATCTGAGTTAATAACTGTGTTTCTTTCTTACTTTTATAGATTATAATTGTGGTCCAAAACAAAGCTTTTGTACAAAAATCTGTTATGTTCTTTTCTTCATCCCTTAGAATTTTTATGTGAAGAATCATTTGATTTGATTTCACTATAGGGTATTTCTCACCTCTCGAGACCAATCATAATGGAAACTCTGAAGCAACCAGATCTAATACATTCCTCGACACCTTGTCTAATTCTTATGAACTCCACGCAGTGAATACTCCTCAAACAATCATTGTGTATAAATTATTACGAAACCACCATGAGCATGTCACTTCAAGTTTTAAGACAAATACGGTAGGATAGGCCAATTATTGGGATTTTTACCATTCACAAGATTGGGGTGGAGTGATTCCTTTTGCAATTAAGTGTAAGCTTAATATTCAACCACCTAGATTGCCATAATTCTCTTATCTACAGCTTTTCTCGGCACCCAAGCTTTGAACAAGAATACTCTAATGAGTGGGTTGGCATTTGAGCCCTGACACTCATCATCTGAAGATTAGTTAACAAGAATTCATGAATCAAATTCTGGAAAATCCACATAGTTGAGGATCTCCCAGTCTTAAACTCTCTGTGTAGATCTTCAGAAAGGTTTCCTATTCTTTGTTGTTCAAAGAGACATGTAAAATTTGTTTTCTTTGAATCCAATTTTTATAAGACTAAATAAAATATGTTGATATTCTTATTGGATTTACAGATATCAGGGAGAAGGCCTCAAGCACGGTGAATGCAGGCTCCTGTCAGATCTCTCGAGCATTGCAAACACAGGCCTCTATGGCTTTGAGGACTATCATGGCGTGGACATAGGCGTAGTGAGGGCAGTCCGTTTGTGGTACTCCCCTGCAGCTGGAGAGCTCCCACTACTTCTCAAAGTAAAAGAAGGAGACACCAGACTTGGCTTCGCCATTAGTAGAACAGAGGAGGTCAGATTACTTAAACATTAAAATCATTTTCAATTAATTATATAGGTTTTTGTTATTTTGGGTGGGATTTTAACTGCATTCAGTATTTAGTTCTCCAAGCCATACTTTGATGAGCTTTTTTCCATGAATGGTCCTTTCTTCTATTACCTTTTCTACATGTATACAACTACAAGCACCTCTAAGCAATGTTATTTGCCCAATTGACTTTTCAGGGATTCTTCTATGTTTCATCTGTAATGGACGAGGAAGGAACCATCACAGTGGCATCTCGAGCTGGGCTGATTGACCTCTACAAGGACGCTCGCGAAGCTGGAAAGTTGCTGGTCATATCCAGAGTTTCCAATGAGAAGATCGTGCCCTGGATGGTCTCTTCAGCAGGGGCGATCAGGTGCTATGACTCCATTTCCCTCAGCCAGAAGCTATCCCTGCACCGTCATGCGCTCAGACCCATTCTCATTCATTTTATGGTATGGGATGAAACCCTCATCAGTCCCCAAACCCAAGTAGGCCATCAAGTTGAAGCCCCCTTACCGATCCCAATGAGTTCAGAGATCACAGTTTTGGTTCCCTCAACAGCAGAAACCTCCACTATTCCTAACGACACTAATTCTGTAGACATGAGAGTACTGAGCAGAGATACAGCAGGGGAATTTTCTTTCCGAAACCAGCCCTCCATGTCTCAGGGGAACAGCTGGGTGTAATGTAAAATTTGTTTTACTAGTTTTCTGAAAACAAATTTACAGTGTAAAATATTTAGATGCAGGGTCATGAATTCCTTTCATGGGGTTTATGGATTGTTGAGATTATTAATTTAGATGAATTCTCTAAATTTCTCTACTTGTAAACTTCAAATCAATCACATCTACTGAATAGAAGGTTTATATTATTATTCACAAAGTATTGCATATCAATTACGAAATTCCAGTTCCAGTTATTGATTCAGTTCTTCCTCTTTCACAATCCATTAAAATTAGCACAATAACCTTGACAAATTAGTCTACTGAACTGACATACTATAATGCTGATTTACACCACTTATGCAGGGTTTCATATAATGAGTAACTGGCCCAAACCTGCCATGATCAGAGATTACAGAACCATACTGTTCCTAATATCATACTATGCTCTTAAGTTCTAACATAAGAACTACTCAAACCAACCATGGCTGATGTACAACAGACACAACCTCCTTACATAATACATTGTGAATCAGAGGAACACTTCACCATGAATATAAATATAAGAAGACCTTAAATCTCGTTGAAAAGGTGAGAATACAAATTCTAAGAGGATTTTCCATCCACATCAATATACAAAACAGCCACCTTCGTAAAGAAAGTTTTATTTTCTTGAATTTTAACTGCTTTTTTAGTGGTTCAGACATTTATTCCTGTATAGATAGTTGGGTCTGGTAATGTAATTAGGGTCGTTTTGTATTATCATTAATTTTCTTCCCAAAAATTGTTTGATCACAGTTGAGATTTGACAGGCCTTAAAATAATGTCAACGAATTTCAGTTAACATTCACTTCTTCTCATTTGGACCAAGAAATTACATTCTAAAAATTTAATATCTGATCTACGTTACATATACCATAAGTTACATGTTGGGATTTAACCATTGACACAAATAAATGGCCGTTGTGGAAACATTGGCTCCTTTGATTCTCACCATTTGACAAAAGGATCATCATTGGGCTAAACATATATATTTATTTGTTGATTGGTGGTTGGTTGTTTGGTGGACTTGTTTGGAACAATCATTGGTGAGTGTAAAGGCCTGTATATTAAAAATAGGAAGAGGTCGGAATCCTACCATGAGCGAATTT
This sequence comes from Taxus wallichiana var. yunnanensis, assembly GCA_018340775.1. Taxonomy (NCBI): domain Eukaryota; kingdom Viridiplantae; phylum Streptophyta; class Pinopsida; order Cupressales; family Taxaceae; genus Taxus; species Taxus wallichiana. The sequence continues at coordinate 719,360,544 of CM031234.1, read as the reverse complement.
GGCAGTGTGAATATCTCTCAGATTTGACACTAAGTCTAAGAAGGCCGGAAAAGTCCTCACCTTTTTCTCGAAGAGAAAATTGTAACATATTAATCATAGGGTGGCATTACGAATTTTTTTCCCGACCTTCTTAGACTTAGTGCCTCGCATATATTCTGGCCTTCTTTGCCTTATTGCCAAGGTTTGAGTGGTATCCACACAAATTCATTTGGGCACAAAGTCAAATAAAAAATTGTAACATCTTAATCTTAAGGGGCCATTAACAATCTTTGTTTTACAACGAGATTTTTTCGACCCTCGCACACTAGTGCGAGTTAGATTGGGTTACCATTTGTCATCATTCAGTGAGAAATTCACATAAAGGGTGATCTCTTTGTGTTTTTCACATAGATGTATTCAATAATTTAATGTAAAAGAGATGCGAATAATTATTATATTTCTAAATTTAATAGACTGCTCTTTATGTTAATAGAGTGATGTCATATCCGATTGTGAGATAAATATGTTTGCTCGACCTTCCATTCTCAACACCCTCAAATAAAAATAACAATTATTAGTCAATTACCTCTAAATACACGCTTTACTTTTAAAATTCAATAGATAAAAAATTGGGGCACTAGGTTTGAAGTCACTTTCTAGTAGAAGACTAGTTGGTGACAAGTGGCGCATGCTAAGGATGGAAGCTTGGCAGCAAGTGACGGAATTAATGGAGACATATCATATCTTTTTCAATGTTTACCTAAGTTTGCGTCTAGTAAGTCAACTCCGTGGTCTAGTGAGAGAGCAATGCCATCATGTTTTGTTTTCATATAAGTAGGCTTACATCAACCCCATGTGGAATTTCATGGATTTATCTGGGTGAGTACGTATTTAGAGATAATTGGATATTAATACAAATAATTATGTTGAGAGGTATTTTACAGATAAGGTTGAAATGGAGTGTATTGTTCACTTTTATTTTCGATATTAATTTTGGCATTTATTTGACTGTCATGTGACAATTCAGAGAAGTCAATCAAAACATAGTACTATCTTGGTCATGTAGTAATGTATGAGTCTTTTTTTCTTGAATAGATATATTTGAGACCGACACAACCACATGGCTAAATGATTCTATTTGCCACAAACTAACAGGGAATTGATAGAGAATCTAATGAAGTTGTTGAGAATTTAATGAAGTTGTTGATTAAAGAGGTATGTAAAAATCAAACCCAAGAACCTTGAAATTGATATATATTGATGTATTTCATATAAATACATTTATTATAATATATTTAGTATATTATATTCATTTTTAATTATTATGTTTTAGTATACTTATTCTACACTTGTATAGTTAGGTGCCACACGGCATATTTTAGATAAATGTATTTAAGATATTTTAAATACATTTATTTGGAAAATCTTGATAGATATTAATCTTGAGGTTCTTATTTTGTGTTATGTAAAATTGATTAATAATTATATTACATTCTCTTCAAATTTTCTGAAAAAAAGTGCCTTAATATATTAATATTTTTAAATTGATTTCTCAAAGATAAAAATCTTTTAGAGAGAGTTAGGTGGATGTCAAATTTAATGTAGAGAATAAATATAGTCACATCATTAGATTCCACCCTTGTTCTCATTGTAGAATGTCTAGCGACATAAATAAGATATTGCTATCTTTTATTGATTTCTCAAAGTTAAAATAAATAGTCACGATTAAATGGATGTTAAATTTAATGTAGAGAATAAAAATTTCATGGTCGCATCATTAGATCCACCCCTTCATTGTAGAATGCCTATTAGCATAATAATTTTTACTTATAAAGTTATTAAAATATTTATTATGAAGTTATAAAGGAGGAGAGAATAAGGTTGAACAATCAAGTATATTATCTCTTGGTTTTTCCTTATTTTCTTTTTTTCCTTTAGTTTTCTCTTTTTCCATCCATTTTTTTTTAAATGGAAATTTTATAAACCTTGTCATGTGAGGACAATATTGTATCGTATGGTTTTAGTCACTTTTTAAAGTGGGCCCTTTGACCTCTATTTGGGTCCCTTGACATTTTTGTCCTTCTTTATCATCATTTTTGCCTTAGTTTGAATTCAAGAAGTCTATAAATACTTAGGTGTATAAATACATTGAACAAAATCATATATTGAAATTATGAAAGGAAGGGATTATTGATGTGAGTGATAGAGAAGTATACAGATGCCAAAAGTAATTACAAAAATTTAGAGCGACATTCAAACATTTAAGGAAATATGAAGAGCATCTAGTATTTATTGAATTGTATTGATTAGGTCACTAAAAGCGATAAGGGTTGGTCACTTGCATTACACTAAATTGCTTGTTGAATTGCATTATCCCGGGTTTGTTTACTTTAAAGAATTATTCTAATCAAGCGGGCTAATAATAAAAGAGGGATAACAAATACCCCACAAAACATCCCCCTTTTTAATTACTTTGTTAGTGCGAATCACAAAGACTCTGGACGTTGATCGATTTCTAGTTTGATCACTCTAGCATCCAAGTGTGATTGCATAACATTGAATCCTTTCTTTGAGTGTGGGACTCGTGAAAATGAGAAAGGAATCTCCAGAGAAGGTCAAGTTCCTCTTCCTAAACTACCGCCACAAGCTATTCCAGTGCAGCAAGCTAATCTAAACCTAATCTAACCATGCCAAGGAGACAGAGAGAGAGAGAGAAAAAGGGAAAACAGAGCCTACACTAAAACGGTGATACACCAGAGAAGGAAAATGTTGAACATCTATCAAAACTGCCATGGAAAAAAGAGAGGTGAGCGATGGGAAGGATGGACGATGCATCACAGGCCCAAGGATAGATTTCACACGTAAAATGTCCCAAAACTCCATGAACACAAATCCAGGACACAGTAATGAACATTAGAACATGCACAAATACCTGTAATGAAGAGAGGAAAGAAGAGAACAAGCAAAAGAATGAGCAGGGATGGACAGATGCATCACAATACATGTTTTTTGTTGCTCCAGAAGTTTGCACAGAACATCATTTCAATAGTAAAGGCAAAAACGCCATTACAGAGCAGGGGAGGAGGTTCGAACTCCATTTTCAACCCTGGAGAAGAAAAGAAGGGAGGGCAAAGCTGAAAAGATGAACCACCACTTAGAAAAAATGAGCCTAATCTGGGTTTTTTACAATGCATGGTCGAGCCTGGGAGAGAGAAAACGTGAAAAATGTGGGAGCCATTCCTCACCGAATGCGAGATGCATTAAAATGGCATGGGCATCCTTACAGGACCCATGCCCCGACATTTTTGGTCAGTCTTTGGAGAAGAATGCGACCCATTCCGCATTAAAACCGGTTGTTAAACGTCGCTTTTGGCCATTACCACGCACTGAGAGACGTTTCTTGATTTTCTCTCTCAAACTGAACCAAAATGCAAGATTGACCCCGAATCATTTAGAGAATTTCACCACTTTTCCATTGATATAAAAAACGCGAAAATCGAGCTCTGATCGAAAGATATGGCGATCTCAAGATTTAGGGCAAAAAAGCAAGGCAAAAACAGATTTTGAATTTTTTCCGCTCTGCCACTGGATGACACGTGTCGGCCTCTGATTCATTCGTGGGCTCATCCTCTAAAAATTCCTTTCGGGCCCTTCCTTAATTTCTTGCCACTTGGACACATGGCACTATTTTATTGGCTCGGGCCTGAGGGGCGCACTTGAAAATTTGGTATTTTTCACTTTGGGGATATTTCCCATTTCTCCCCGCGCCCCACCACTCAAGTGCCACATGGCACGATTTCATTGATGCGGGCCCTTCCTGACCATTTCCCTTTTGTTTTGCCTTTGGAAAATTTTCAAAATTTTCCCGCCAGGTTGATGAGGTGAAGACACGTGGCGAGATTTGATTCGTTGGCGGCTCTTTCGGCTTTTCGCGTCCCACGCGTCCCTCACGTACCTTTGGCCCGGATGTCCCAAACAAAAATCTCCTGCTTCGGCCGATTCGGGCTTCCTTGTCCCTCTTTGCGGTGAAGACACGTGGCGAGATTCCATTGGCTCTCGGCTCTTTCGGCTTTTCGCGTCCTCCGCGTACTTTTGGCCCAAATGTCCTGGACGAAAGTCTCTTGTTTCGGCCGAATCGGCCGGTTCACGTCCTCTCGCGTACTTTTGTCCCAACTGTCCCGGACTGCTGGGACAAATATCTCCGAACCGCCCGAAATGGACTGACTTGCGCCAAACCGGCCGATCCGCGTCCCACACGTACTTTTGGCCCAAATGTCCCAGACCATGCGAAACAAGACTTAGGCAATTTTCTTCATCTTTTTGGCCGATTCGGCTTTTCGCGTCCCACGTGTCCCGACGTCCCAACTGTCCCGCAGACCGCCTGGACTAGGACTTAGCCAATTTTCTTCATTTTTCGGCCCCAAGCTTGGATTTTGCAATTTTTTCACATTTTTAAAACTTGCTGGGTTTTCCTCTTGGACAGGAGAGTTAGAAAGAAGCCGAGGGGACCCCAAAAACATGATTTTTTGCCTTGGATCAATATACTTGCTCGGAACTGAATAATCTGATGCATGTTATCAAAATTACCCTAGGGGGTGAATTTTGGATAATAGTTTTGGCGACTCAGCGGGGTCATCTGCTGCTAGATGAAGTTACTGGTTACTGAAGTATCCATTGGGCATGGACTCATGAGTTGAACCTGCAACCGATCCAACTTTGAAAACCTCCTCTCTCGAGCCACTTGAAACCCACCAAATGGAGTCGTTCTCACCAAAATGCCACTCAAATGGACTGCAAGAGCAAAACCAGCACCACAAAAACTATGTACAGGCTAATCGAAAATCATACATGCTCCAAATGGAATATGCAGAGTGTGCACAAGCACTTCTTCTCGCTAAAAGCAAACCTACCTACTCTAATCGCTGGAAGCAAAGGCAAGCTAAACAAACCCCGTGAATGTGCAAAATAGCTTCCCTTTCTCAAAAGTGGCAACCATGCAAATGATTTGGCATTGAACATGGCTGATTGGATGGATGGAAAATCAACAAGAAGTCGGTCTTCCACCCGCATCATCAAGGTATCACCAAGGCAAATCCAATACCTCTTTTAGTTGCTCGCATTTGATTGAAGAGGTATGACAAATGATCCTTGGTACTTTGTAGCTCACCCTCATGCTCGAAGCAAGCATGACTAGTTGTGACTTCTCCTTTGGCTCCAATGAAGTCATAAAAACCTCACATGATATTTGTTTCCACTTTGTTCTTTCTCTATTGTCTAATATCACCTAGTGCCATATTTGTATGCATAGTCAAAGACTCATCACTATACTATAGAAGATATACATAACTCACATTCAATTATAATCTAAAAATTTCCTCCTCAAATGTAAATGTAGCATAGGCAAGTTTAGGACTGGGATATAAAAGCTAAAGCGTGTTAGAAATGATGTGCACGATTGAAATAAAATTTTAGGAGTGAGGTCTATTTTCATTCAACAAAAACATCCTTGCATTGGCATCTATATGCATAGACTAAAAAAGTGTAAAGAGATCCAAGGAAATATTAATCTAATAACTTGTTCCTTGATTGGAGAAGCTACAAATTTTATATATGTCTCATAAATATACAAGATGAAACTTGAAAGAGGTGCATGATTGAAATACAATGTTAGAAATGAAGTATGTTTACATTCAAATTATCTTGAAACATAACAAAGCTATCATTCATGATTAAAATTAAATGATGCCTTGTTAGTTTACCAAAAATTTCTTTTACATTTTAGTGCAACATGTTTTTATTTCATGATTCACTTTCTACTTTAATAGTTTCATCCTATACATATGTATAACATGCTCTCCTTCCACTTGACTAGTTTCAACTTATAGATCCCAGTGCGGCCTTACAAGTTGAAACCTCTAAAGTGGAAGGACTTTCAAGAGTTTCAATCATACAACTTACAAGAATTAGAAGAATCTTTGTATAGCTTTACATAGCTTAAACTATATTTGTAATATTAAAGCATAACATAGATTTTGATGAAAAAAACTCACCATTGAAAGATAAGAACCAAAAGAAAGTGGTGTGAAAACATACCTCATTTCTAACAGTTTATTTCAATCATACAACTCATAATGACCAGCTACATATTCACAATGAACAAGCATTGGAAAAGAATGAAAATAAATTTGATGCAAAGGAGGAGGTAAAGCAATATTAAAATGGCATGTCATGACATTTGCTTCACATCAGTGGTAGAATGTGTGAATTTGGTGGTAGCATAGAAACATCATTGCACTAAGATCTATAAGCAGAAACTAGTGAAGTGGAAAGATTTACAAGATTCAAGTTAATATAACATATTCAAACACTGCGATTAGTGTGAACTAGTAGCTTTGTGATTGAAAACAAGGTGGGTGCGAAGAAGAAATGAAACATAGCCAATTTCAGTTTTTTTTTCAATCTGCATCTCAAATATACTCGAATATTCCGAAAAACCGAAAGACTATTACAACCCAACAAAGAAATATGATATATAGTTTTATAATTAATTATTGCTTAGCGAGAAGGTCCACAATTTAATTTTCATGCAATGTATAAGCTCATAAAATCTATGCAAGATTGTTCATTTCAAAATCTATGAAATGTATAAGTTCACAGAAAGCTATGCAAAATAGCTAGTATTCCTCGTTTGAAACACATACAAAAATATCCTTGTACTGAGATATATAAGCATAAACTAGTAAAGTGGAAAGATTTGTAAGATTCAAGTTAATATAACATATTCAAATACTGCAATCTGTGTGAACCAACAACTCCAGATTGAAAACAAAGTGGGTGTAAAGAAGAAAGGAAAACAATATTGAAATGGAAGGACAATGCATTCACTTCATAGTTGTGGGTTTTATCCCTGAGATAACATGCCTCATTTCTAAATTTTTATTTCAATCATGCAACTCAAACATGCCCCAAAATTCTAGAAAATTGAAAGACTACAATAACCCAACAAAGAAATATGATATATGGGTTTTCTAATTATTTGTGCTTTCTGTAATGTGCACAATTCAAAGTTTATGATTGTATGAGATCATAAGTAAGTTATTGTTCACTTAAAATCGGGTTCATTTTAAGAAGACAACTTTGAAAAATTACTTTCGAAACATTGTGAATCTCAAAAATTGACTTTCAAATCGTTGGCGAATATCTGAAAAAATGTTTCATGGCAAAGGTGATTTCGCAGAGAGAATTTTTCCTCATTTTACAAAGTTGTTCGAGACATCGGGTAGGTTGGTCGGGAGTTTCCGTTGGGCGGGAATTTGGTCGGATAGGTTGGTAGGGGGTTGGGCGGTTGAGGGGTTAGGCGGGTGAGGATCATACGACTAAGGGTTGGGCGTGGGTTAGACGCGTGAGGGGTTGAGTGACTATTGGTTGAGTGGGGTTGAATGGGTGAGGGTTGAGTGATTGTTGTGTGAGGGATTCGATGGTTGAAGGTTGGGCTGAAGTGATGGATGGGTAAGGGTTGGATGGCTAAGGGTTGGATGGGTGAGGGGTTAGATGGCTACGTGTTGGACGGGTGAGGGTTAGACGGCTAAGGGTTGGATGACCAAGGTTTGGACGGTGGGTTGGACAGTGAGGGGTTAGATGACTAAGTGTTGGACGGTGAGGGTTGGATGGATGGGTTGACAAACAGGATTGGATGGCTAATTTTTGGATGGGTGGGGGTTTGGAAGGGTTGAGCCTCGGGAGTTGGATGGCTAAGGGTTGGGTGGGTGGGATGGACAAAAAGTGTTGGCCGGCTAATGGTTGGACGGTATAGAGTTGGATGGCTAAGGGTTGTGTGGGTGGGTTGGACGGTTAATGTTTGGTCGCATGGGTTGGGCGAGTAAGGGTTGGGCCACCACGGTCAACCAATAGTTTTCCGCCACGTGTCCTTTGAACCATATAGACCCCTATAAATACCCCTTCAAGGTTCAATTATTCACTTTTCTACAAAAATTTCCAGTGCTCTAAGCTCTCCAATCTTCAAACTTCTCCCAAATTTCAGCAATGGCTAGCACCACATCTATTCCTACACCCAAATTTCAATACAAAAACCTCATGTGCCCACAGATTGTAGCTCTACTAAGAGAAAAAGATGCACAAAAGGATTGGCTTGAAAACTCAGAATTTACTAGGCTTGTGGACATGCCCCAATTCGATACTAATACTTCAGTCCTTGATTACCTTCTTGCCTCTTACAACGAGAGTGATGGTAAATTTTTGTTCTCCTCGTGCATCCAAGACATCAAATTTCTTTCTCAATTGAACCCGAGGACGTACATCGGTTAACAAGTTTACCATTCGAAAATAAGTTGGCCATTACTACAAAGGTTGTTCTTACAGACGAAGACAAAAAGTTTTTGGAGTCTCATTACAATGTACAAGTTGATGGTAAGTTTATTGTTTTCAAATGCTTTTGTTCTTAACATTACTGGACCACCCAAGGCTCTAATGTTTCTTCTCTGTTATTGCAACTCCTCTTAATCGTTCATCAAGAGGCCTTCTTCTACAAGGTATTACAAAAAAATTCTTTATTGTAGTTGCGTCACTTTTTCAGGCCAGGATTGTATTACAGGGCAGATCTGCAGACATTATGTATTGGGCAGTTCAATATTTATTACGGACACTAGTAGGGCAACAATTTGATTGGTGCAGTTATTTTTCCAACAGAATAAAAACAGATATCTCCCATGCCCGCAAAGCCAATCAATCTGATAAATCTAGGACTGTATTCTCTTGTTGCAATTATATTCTTACTTTTTATTATGAAGCGTACTACAAAATTCCATGCAAGATAAAATTCCAACTGCAATCAATGATCAAATGATTGGTCTTACTTTTCTTTATTTACTTATTATAGGGATTTCAAATTCAATATTTTTGGATAAAATAATAATTGTGCAATTTTATTTTGCAGAGAAAATTATTCTTTGTAACATCTCATAAGGAGGCAATTGCTTAGAGGTAAAGCCCCTTGAAGGTCTCTACTAATTACGACATGGATTTATCGAATCAACACCATAAAACCTCCTCGTCAAAAGCAACCTTGGGGTTTGATATGTGCATCATGTTTACCATCACATTTAACTTCAAGTATGAAGTTATCTTTTTTTATAAATAACTAATTCAAACAACTATATTTTAATATTTCTATTGTTCTTTTATACGTTTATTGTATTCAGAAACTACTGAGTTTGATGATGAATATCAAACTCCTTCTGGGTTTTAAGATCAAAATGTCACGATTGTGTCTCCGTCTACGCAAGGTATATTGTAATGTATAATATTTAGCATGTTTTGTTTTCTTACAATTTTCTAGCATTTACAAAGCACAAACGTAATATTCTAACAATTTATTGTTTGCTTCATACAAGTAATGTGTCTTCTGGGCACGCTCCACTTGCAAGGAGGCCACCAATACCTCCAACATGTCTAGTCCAAACAAAAAGAAGAACTGCAGGAAAGAATATAAGGTTTCCTGCAGAGTCAGCAGGAACAGTTCATCCTGCTACCACATAATTTCCTGGACTATCACTAGGTGGTGTTTTAAGTGTAACAACCACACAAATTTTCAACAACATCACCCTTGACGAGGAGTATTTGGGATTTGAAAGTGGCGATGCAAACAAGGGTAAATATTTTGACACCCACAATATGATTCAATCTAATCCTCCTCAACCACAACAAAATGTGCATGTAATATAGGGCAGTGACTCTCCTCCTCCAAGAAATGCTCCACAAACAGATGATGAAAAGACACATTTTATATTAGAAAATATGATATCAGATAGTATGGGGGCAACAATTCAAGAGGTTGTAATGTCTGATGTGGATTTGGTATAGTCTTGGGACATGAGAGAAAAAAATTGATAAAAGAAATAAATACACGATACCATAATCATGCTCAAAGGCATTCATTGTTCACTGTCGTAGAGAGCCAACCAGCATGGCAGGATGTTTTTTTAAACAAAGTTCAATCAGGAACTATTTTATATAGTCATGATTACAATGATGAAATTATAGACATAATGCTAAATAGGTTGGAGAATCTCAATGCCGAAGCACATGCTTACTATAATAAATGGGCTAAAGACAAGACAAATGTTTTAATAGCAAATGCTTTGAAAAGAAAAAGTTGTTGTGAGTGGGCTTTTAGTTTTACATGCAAAATCCTAATATTATAAGCACTGCAATATATTTTTTCATTTTATCTAATAGACTAAAAATTTAATATTTCTATTTTGCAGGAAAAATATGAAAATTTAAAGAAAGAAGCATTGTATTTGAAGCACATTTGAAGAATGCCCGCAAAATCCTGAATTCATTTGCACAGTTGAAGGAAAAACTCATTGTTATAAATAAACAAAATAATACATTGAGAAGGATAATAAAGGAGCATAAGATGGATCCATAAGTCTTACTGAAGGAAAAGATAGACGCAAATGCAACAATTTTGTCTGTAGGAGATGTAGCGAGGGAGGAGTTGAATATTCTAGAGAATATCAATACCGCAACATGAGATCTACAAGAATCAAGAGTTATAGATGATAACACTTTGTATAGATGCGCAGAAGATTCCTCCACCTCTAACGCAAGAAAAAGAAAAAGCTTCACCTATAACATAAAATAAGATATCTTAGTAAAGTTCACCATGTGACAGGTGTGTTGTCACAATTCTGACACTGGTGTAGGAATTAAAAGATAGTGGCCAACCCTTTTTTAGTTTTTATTCTGTGTGGCAAATGTAAGGACAACTATGATTTTGAATCATACGCAAAAAAGAGGATGACCTCGTAATGTGTCCTTATATATGACGAACTTGTCCTAAGCTTTGATATGTTATGACAACCCCATTTTTGGAATTGTATTGGCCGACAATGCTTTATGAATTTGTACTTTTCTTCATAAAGTAATCCGCCACATGAGGGATTGGTTTCAAAATAACTTTAGAAATTAGAATTATACAATGTTACTATATGTCGTTAATACAAACTATGTTTCGTTTTTATTGTTTACGTAAATGTTGCTTAAATTTACTTGATTTTGTTTCTTTAAAATATTTATGTTTATGATTTGTTGCAAATGTAAAATAAATCAATTAATAGATATAAAAGATAGATATGTATTTATTTCAATCTGATTTTGAAAACCAAATATAAAACACAAATGGGATAATTGAAACATATAATGACATTGTTCTAATGGAAAAGTTGTAATCTCTGTATGAAATAAATCAATACTTATTACATAACATTATTGTAATGAAATCTATGTGAATTGGAACAGTCATGGAGCAACGCTTTCATTTGTGTCTTGGAAATCAACTGTAGCATGATTTGTGGATGTGTCTCGATCCCCTAGGTCAGGAAGAATATTACTAACTCCTCTTCTTTCTACTAGTGAATTCCACAATGTCAGTGCTCTATCATAAGGAAAAGACTCCATTGAGTAACATGAAACATACAACCTGAGAAAACTTTCTAGATTCCTATCCAATCTGTTTCAAACTTTTGACTTTAAAAGGATAGTGCATTGAAAACCCTCTCATCTTCCACTGAACCCAGAATCATTGTTTGGCAGAGCTCATACAACTTAATATACTCGCTCAAATCTTCACTTAGAATACTACTGGAATAGATATCCTTCCAAATCCTTTTCATGGCACTATAATCCTGTGGGTTTTGTAGAAGTTGAACTTGTCGTATCATAGTATTAGAAAAATCCATTGACTGTGAACTAAGTAGTTTTCTTTTCAAAATACCTTCTAAAGAAACTCCATTTATCTCTTCAATCTTAGAGAAATGATCAGTTAGATCACCCATGTTTTTGATAAATAAAGGACTGATAGATGTATATGGTTTGCCGCCAAACAAATTCCAAAACTACAGATTTACAACTCCCATTGCTTCAAGTATTTTATCATTTTTGAATCTTTCCCGAATCTCTTTAGCTAATGATTCAGATATCTTTCTCAACTTATTCCTAGTTTCCATTAATACTGCATCATATAAATTTCGTGTCACTCTTACTTCTATTTTTGAGTTAGCCATATCAACTCTTTTTTGGAACGTATGAAGTGGAATCTCTCTTCCATGTGCTATTATACACAAATGATCATGTATATTGTACTTTAAGAAGCACCTGAATTTTTCAAATCTATCAATGCATTCCAATTTTCAAAAGTAGCACCCTAAAAACTCCCATAAAAAATATATAAACTTTCTAGACTCCAAAAAACACATCTTCTAAGTCTTATGAAGTCTGTAATGTAGAAAGACCGATCTTGTGCATGCTTCATTAAAATATTAAGCTCCCTCAACATGGGAAAAATACCGCAGAGTGTGAGTAAAGTTTCTATGTCAGTTAGATGACACAATAGATCTTTAGCTTTATCTACATCCCTACGGTATTTAAACATAAATCATGTCAGTGAAGGATATTCATCAAATATTCTACAGTCAGTTCATACATAGATATCCATCTGGTATCTACATCTTTGAGAAGTTTTTTTCCTCTGTCAATCCAATAGATTTTTTTTTGAAATTCTAAAAATCTCTTGACTGCTAGAATAATAGGCATGCAGATCACGTATCAATTCCTCCACTTTAGCTACATTTTCAAATGTGCTCACAATTTTGTAGGCGAGATTCATTTTATGAGCCATGCAGTGGACATCAACCATATACAGAGAAATAGTTGTCTGAAGTCTAACACACAGACCATTTCTGGCTCCTTGCATTATAGCTGCACCATTGGTTCTGACACAAACTAATTTTGTTGCAATGGAAAAGTCATCCATTCCAGTGATATCCTTCATATTTGACACCACCAATTTATATATATTTTCAGAATTGCAATTCTTAGTCATTTTATGAATTGCTAAGAGGTGTGGAGTCCTTATTTCATTAGCAAATGTGTAAACATGAATACATATCCATGAAGTATTATCGACTGTAGTAACCTCATCTAATGAAAGGGAAATATACTTTGCCTTTTGAACACACAGTTTCAAATCCTCCTTTTCTACCATAGATAGAAATTTTGCAATCTCCTAGCCACTAGTATCTGACCAATGAGATTGAGGAACGTTATAGACCAATAACTTGATACAACATTTTATTTTCTCTAAAATCTGACATCGGTCTTCCCCTTTTCATTATATGAAATACGGTAGCAAACTGAATACCCTTTGCTTGCATTTCTACCTCCATAGCTTTGCTCAATCTGCTACTATGGTCCCACCTTTTTCATTTATATATTTGATAGTTTTTGTTCATTTTCATACTCTTTTGCGTATTTGACATGTAGATAATCTTTTTCATCTTTCCATTTGTGTTCGACTATGCTGCCATCCTTTAGCTTTTGGGACATGTATATTTTCCCACAATGCTTTTCAATTGTGTCCAGTTTGAGTTGCATCGTGTGCTCCTTCCCCTATTTCCAACCACATATTTTGCATCGACATTGTGTTGGAACAACATTACAATTTTCAGTGTACACAAGTTCAATAAAAGGATATTTTGCAGCCCATTCGAACTGGAATTTCCTTCCAATTGTCATATTGTCGATTTGCCCTCTTCTTCTCGACATATTTTCTTTTTTTTTCTTGGGATTTAACTTCATCATCTGAGTCACAAGCCAGGAATATTTTGATTCTCATGTCTCCTTTTCCTAGAAATAGAACTTGGAGTAGAAGCTTCCTCTGTTGGTGTACTTTGAGAATTCGATGAATTTTCTTGTACTTCTAAGTCATCAAGGGACGGAATGTTTTCCTCAACATATAATGGATCATCGATATCTTTAAATTGATTATTTTGTGAAGGTATTTTTGAAACATCTGCATATAATTCTATAAAATTGTTACTTATATAGTATTAATTTTATCTATACTTAAATTTTTACATAATACAAAGAGTTCCAAGAATAGTATGATAAACATAATTATTAAATTCTGTAAGATTAAATAACCAGTAAATAACACGTGCCACATACCGATATTTTTAGCTGATGCAGAAATCGACTTCGTTTTTGTGATTTTCCAAAATAGCCAAGCAAAGTATTTGCACCCTTTTTTGAACTGGCTGAATTTTTAATCTTCTTGCCCTGATTTCTAGTATCTATGATGACTACTTCGCTTAGGCCCTTAGGGCGGATCTTATGTTCGACGGCTCTGAGAATGGATGGTTTAAGGTTAGACAATATTGGTTGGATGGTAAAAGGTTGGACAATAAAGGGTTGGATGATTGAGTCACTGAGTGGTTTGACGACTCACGACTGAGGGGTTGGATGCCTAAGTTATTGGATGACTTAAGCCTTAGGGTCGAGCGGCTCAAGGTTGGATGACTAATGGGTTGGACGGCTCAAGGTTGGATGGATAAAAATTGGAAGGCTAATGGGTTGGACGGCCAGGGGGTTGACCGTTGACAACAAAGGGTTGGACGGCCAGGTGTTGGATGGCTAGAGGTTGGACAGATCAGAGTTGGGCGGATCAGAGTTGGACGGATCAGAGTTGGATGGCTTAGGTTAGACGGATCAGAGTTGGATGGATCAGAGTTGGTTAGATCAAATTTGGATGGATCAGAGTTGGACGGATCAGAGTTGGTCGATCAAATTTGGACGGACCGAGTTGACAAATGCTAAGAGGTTGGACGGCTCAAATTTTAGAGTTAGACGGGTTAGGGTTGGATGGCTCAGGTTTGGATGGCTCAGAGTTGGATGACTTGTGGTTGGACGGCTCAGATTTCTATGTTGGTGGTCATGGATTTTATTATGTTTACTTTAGCGAATATGTGCACGATATGATTTGAAATTGTGACGAATTACATTCATGAGCTCTTATATATGTGTAAAATCTAGGCAAAATGAATAGTATAAGGGACATGTTGGTCAATTTTTTTGGCGAATAAGTGGTCTCATGAACCACATAATATTCACCAATTTGAATTTCCATAATCCTTGATTTTCGCGAGTTTACAAAAATTTGCCACTAAAATTTTCCCCGCTTAAAATTTATGCCAAAAAAGTAGTTAACCCATGCGAAAAATTGGGTGCAAAGCAAAACATTTAAACATTGTGATGGTGTGAAAAAAGTTATGGGTTGCATCTTTACGATAACAAACCTCATTTCAAATATTTTAAATATACCCTTAAGGTATTTTATGCACAATTATTGGGTCAAGTAGGAAAAATAGGGAAAATGGAGAGTTTGTAGGAAAACACAATTTATAGATATACACATCATTTATGAAGTCACAAAAAAACACCGTGTAGCACAAGTCAACATGTTGAACTATGTTGACAAGTCATTTTTTTGTAAAAAAACATGTAATTTTATTAACTTTACAAACCTATAAAGTGAGGGGTCCTAACAATTGGTCCCTTCCCTTATTGGTCAAGAATATGATTAATAATTTGATTGTAACTTGTCGACATTTATTTTAATCATATGCGCTAGTTTTTGCCAACTACCTTAGGGTTGATAGAGTTCACCATGTGGCGAATCATTTGGATAAACTCAAAGCAACAAATGCCCATCAATAGAACATGGTATTTTATCTTATGCAATATCTTGAAAAGTAAAGTTGAGCGGTTCAAGTTTTTTGAAATGAAGGTCTATCAACTTTGATTGGTTAAAGAAACTATAAGAAGTACCAAATAAAAAAGCCTTTATTAAATTTCATTATTACAAATTCAATGCCCATAAATATAAGCCTAGCTTTACTGAGAGAAGATTCAAATAGATATGAAAATGAGAGTTGAAACTTGAAAGGAGGAGAATGGGGTGGATTTGATGAGAACTAGGATTGTTGAAGCACAAGATTCATCTATAAGGTATGCTACATATGTCTATACATTTAAGTATTTCTATATACTAATTTGTTAATGTAAGAAATTTCTAAAATTTGTAATGTAAGAAATGCAAAAATACTTAGTAATACTTTCTTTAAAACACTTGAATTTGAATTTCTATAAATAATGCACCTCTCTAAGTCTAGTTTACTCCTACACACCTCTTCTACTGCCACCACAACATTGAAATACTCCTAAAAAAGCTGTCTTGCTTTTTTCCCCCGATTTTACTTAAAGATTATAAATCCTTTTCCATTCATTGTTTATTTCATCATTTATGGTTTTCCATAAATAGAATGGTGCTCACAATAAAATATGTTTAAATTCATGGAATCCAAGGATACAAGATAGGGAATCAATTCCTACATCAAGAGAGAACAAATTGTGTATCAACATTCAAAAGAAAAAACAAGGATCCAAACTAAGATTTAAAATCACTTACAATAGAGAGAATTGCATAGATAATTATTCTAAGACGTTAAACTAGTTAGTTATGTGGAAGTGGTGTTAACACTTCTCCTAGATACCAACAACATAAACCAATAGCTAGAAGAAATGAGAGGTTAAAATGTTAGTAAATGGTATTTTGTTGCTAAATACCATCAAAAAATTGTAACACATATACTTGATTTACTCTGATCATACAAAATTATTTTTTCACTACTTTTCAATGTGAAAAAACCGAATTTAAAATATACCCTTGGCATAAAAAAATAGGGGGCACCTAGGTTTCAAATCACTTTCTTGAACAGGACGAGTCGGTGACAAGTGGTTAGCTACACAACATTGACCTGATAATAAAATATGAATACCTCTCTTTTTCAATGTCTAACCTTACGTCACGTCTACCTCGTCAATTCCGTGACGACTCCCCTTTTTTAGGTCGCCAATTTCGCGGATTCGACGAACTTGCAAAATTTTAGTCCCTTGAGAATTTTATGCATGCACATCCAAAAATTGGACTCAAAGGGGCACAAGACTCATTCTTCGCAGCAATCAACGGTGAGAGGTACACCATGACCTAACAATAACTATGTACCTGTCCTTTTCTTTTCTTTGTTTGCATCTTATGACTCTAGAACCCATACAAAATAATGGTACTAGTTTTGGAATGTGTCACTATACTTGATATTGGAACTAATGTTGAGTGTAACCCTAGTCAATAAATTGACAACATCACATAAATGTTGTAAAAACTAGCAATTGCACGTGAGTTGCAAATTACACCGGAGAGAATGACAATATCTCGTTTGTTGGAGTTGTGATTTTGAGTGAAATATATGCTTTTTAAAATTGTTTTAAGTTTTTGTGATGGAGAGGAGAGACAAATGTAATACAACTACAAAATTCGATGAAAACTACCTCCCATTTTATCGTGAACGATGTCCATACGTTGCTCCAAAACTTTAATCTTACCTAAATGTTATGGGCATGCTTTAGATAAATTCCAAGTGAACCATTTTGATTTAAAGAAATAGGAAGATGATATAATAAACTTTTTCTTGACATCCAAAGTATACAAATGAACAAATCTCCATCAAGTACAACAATGAATGAAGAAAACAAAGATTAGTATCTAATAGAACTAAACAAAGCCTGCAACAAGCAATAATGGAAACTTGAAGGAGTCGAAACACTAAATGAATGAAATGAAGAGCACGATCCAATGCATCTACAAATTTGCAATCCTTCTTGCACACACTAAAAACACTCAACATATACCTGTGAAAGCTCTAGAGGTTGCGCCTCTTAATTCATGCCCCTTGGTTGTAAATGCAACCATGCCAATTATTTCTAAATGTTTGTAGGCTTAGACTACAACTATATAGAAGCCATTTATTGCGTAAATGTTGACAAACAAGCCTTTCGAGGAGAGGTTTGAGTAAACCACCATTCATAACTTTGAATGGGTTGTTCCAAACTATAATCCCCAACCGCCTTTAGCTCATATATATCCAGATATAGAAAAATTATTGACCCTTGGACTAAAATATTGTTACCTCCCTTCACCCAATACAACCATATCCAAGCGAATGTGAATTTTTAAGTGCTTTTCTTTTTACATTCCCAACCAAAAAGATTAAATATTTAATCAAAAACTAATAATGATCAATTGCAACCATAATTCACAAAGAATCATTAATAATATTGAAGTATTTGCAACTCTTACCCATTAGGCCTTTTTGGTGGCATGGAAATAAAATGCCAAAAAAGCTTACGTCGCCTCTTCTTCTTAAACTCCCTCAAGATTTCATGTTCTTTTTGGGATTGAACATCAAGAAGAAGCCCCACTTGGCTCAACCCTAACTTAAACTTGTCCATTTTACATTAATTGAAAAAGTTTAAATATGGAAAATCACAACAAATTGTGTGTCAATGTTTGCATGTATGAATATTGAGGCAAAATAAAACTTGCTTTGTAATCCATTAATTCTCTCTTGGGTGTCGTCTTCTTTACTTCTCTCCCTCGTGCGTTAATGGAATTTACTTTTATTCTTAAAATTAGTTAGAGTATGTATAATCCCACAAAAAATGTGTATGTTATTCATCTTTTACGAGGGCTCCAATAATGGGTTTTGCTTGACATGGTAATCACTTTTAATCAATATCATGATTTTATTTTTCAAGTATAATGACATTTCCAAATCTAGTTTCCTTATTTACATTGTTGGATCTCTGTATTAAATGGCTCGTTTTTTTGAGGGTCCGCCAAACATGATAATACTATTTGCGTCAATGGAGGGTTATTTATGTTTCCTTCCTAAATACACGGGACATGACACAAATAACCAAACAAATAAAAAATGGTCTAACATATATGAATTGTTTATGCGTCTTCAACATATTAGAATTTACCAGTTTCATCCAATTTGGAAAACACATTCAACTTAAAATTAATTTAAAAAACATTAATTATTTCTTTTTCCTGTTACAAACGATTCATGTTTATGGAATATGTTGTGTTATCTTTTAATTTAAAAATTTATTTTATTTTATTTTTTAAAAAAGCAATGTCAAATTACAATAAAAATAAACTCACAAGATAATTCGACATTCCCATTTAAACTCTCGAAACTACAAGTAACTTCATTCCCCCACATAAATTTGAATACATTACAATGAAGATACGTTTGAGCTTGAAACGTAATTATTGAACTTAATTGTGAAATCAATCGTTGTATACAACTTCAGTAAAAAAAAATTTGTTGGTGGGCCAGTTGCCATGAAGAAGAATCAGATTCAGACACATCCAATTTTCATTTGCGTGAAGATTGTGCCAAATTTTGTGTATCAAAGTTCCTCAACCGATGGTCTCAGATATGAAATTCCTGAATCTATCTCAGAAGTTCTGTAAATATGTCGTTATTTCGATGGCCATGTCTTCCTACCAGTAAGTTGCCCAGTGCCATAGATAAGAAAATTATATTATTTATTCACAGTTCATGTGTCATCGGAATAGTGACACTCGAGAAATTTCCAGCAACAACCACATCGACGGTGATTGGAAAGAGGGAACTTAAATCACTGGAATTTGACACTTCCCAACAAGGGAAATGCCATAGTGTACGTCGACAAAGTGAACTGCTGGAAAATTCAGTACACTATTCAGTCAAACCAATATATAATTATACACAATTGGAATTAATCCATCGGAAAAGAGCCTACCGGAATTTGACATTTTCCAGCAGAGCTCTCTTCAAAGGAGACACCTCCGATATAAAAATAGTTATTAAGATATTGACATTCATGGTGAATTTACTTTTACACCAATCGTTTTGATGTGGGTTCCTTGTTGTTCGACATGAGATGTGTACATTGATATAGCTACCACCATTTTTACCCAACACCATGTGTATTTCATTTGTTCCCCTCCCATTCCATTCACCTATGCATCGAATGGGTATGCAAAGGTTGTGTGAGTATGCAAATTCTTTGGGGAT
Source organism: Taxus wallichiana var. yunnanensis (assembly GCA_018340775.1). Lineage (NCBI taxonomy): Eukaryota > Viridiplantae > Streptophyta > Pinopsida > Cupressales > Taxaceae > Taxus > Taxus wallichiana. Next base: position 719,340,739 of record CM031234.1, on the reverse strand, counting down.
TCCATTCTCATTTCAGGTAACCCAACTGGAAAATGTCGAATGCAATATGGCATGGTCAAATAAGGAGACGTGGAGGTTGTATCCAACTTTTTAGAGCATTTGGTCAATGTTTTAGGAATTTGCGCACGGTGTTTGACTCCATGGAAGTAGGACCGGCAGAGGAATACGAACTAGCGCAAGTAATGACGGAACATTTTTATGGGCCAATGATGTGCATACCTATTTTTATAAATAAAATAGGATGGACCATTTAGCGGTGTGGTGGATATCCCACTTAAGTGCAACATCCCCCAAGGTGATATAAGTGAAACCAACATCTTGTATGTGAAATGTATGGTAGAGGAGGCAAGGTATTAAAGAGTGGAACAAGGAGGCCATAATCAATTAGTTATACGATGGCATTCTAAGATGTGTATTTTGAGAAACTCCTATGGCAAAGGTAAAATTACGGCATATAGGGATGGGGAGCCAACTAAAACCATGCAGTTGCAGGGTAATGATAATCACATCACTACAACTAGAACACTTTTTTGAAAAGCAACAACTGAACACTTTTACATGAGGAAATCCCTTAAGCGACATCCTATTACAACATATGGGTGTTTGAAGGATGCTTGTGACAAGGGAATTGTGTAACTTATCAATACAAAAATATGATGGGAATATTTTGTCCCCCGATACTTTACGGTTCAAATAGGGACTTAAAGATTAATTTTATCATCTAAATATAAATTGTTTGTGGTTTGACATCCTTTTTATTTCATTTCCGGGATATGGACGAATAAAATTTTGTTGTGACAAATGTGGTGAGGTTACTACCCTCATTAAGGCAAATGATATAATCATTTAACATGATTGTTGTGTTCAATTTTGAGCAATTGTGTTAATGATATGTTTGTTTCGGTAAATTTTATAATTAAAATTCTATTGCATCTTTTTTTTAGAAAGAAACTAACATTCAAATTAAATGTAACTACATCTAATATTTGAAATTTTTTTGTGTTTGTCATTGGGCCAATATGAAACACACAGGTTGTTTTTCATTACATATTTAAAATAGTTTTGCATATACAACCATATTTAGTTCATTTGTTACTTATATTATATGTGGTTGGGAGTACAACAATCGAAATAGCCATGGCCCTTACAATGATTAAAAGTATTCTTGGTCCAAATAGTTATCAAAATATATTTATGCTATTTTATAATCAAAGTGCCCCGTAAAGCGTCAAAAATGCTTAAACTATATATTACCTTTGCTTCCAAAACCAAGAAATGGATGTGGTGAATCAGTAACCATGCTTGAATTCGAGTTGTTGCATGTTGTTATCTCGATCTCCCATGTTGGCTATAGACACCCCAAAATACTTATTACACATTACAATGTCCAATAATAATATTCGGTTCCCTATTACACTCATATCCCATTCCTAGGATTAATTAATTAATCCTATCACTCTTATTATTCATCCCCTATCCCATTAGCTAATTTTATTAGCTAATTTCATATTAAAATAATTAAATAAATCCTACACATATCCATTCTCATCTCATTGCTTATCCACTTTCACTTCACTAATTAACATCTCAAGTTAACTAGAGAAAAACAAATCAATTAAAGATAAAATCATTAAATATATGCAAGAGGACAAGTTTATATTAAATCAAATCATGCATTTGAGTTAACTAAACATATCCCATAAAGCATGGCATTCCAAAATTAAAGCAAATCTCCCCAAAGCTAAAACTAAATAAAACAAAAGACATAAATTTAGTATTTCAATGCAAAAGCTAAACATATTCAAAAGACATGTCATCTTTGCCAACTCAATGAAAACTCAATCAAGTTCAAAATAGTAGTTTATCTTGCTAATCAAATTAGAAACTAAAAAATCTCTCTCCAATCATGCTTTAGTAACCCGGATCGGATAAATCAACAACACAAATCAAGGATTTGGGATTCTCTTCCCTCATCTATAAATAAGCACTCATTCCTCTCCATTTTTCATCTTTGGAAGCTTTGAAATTTGCATCATTATTGTGTCGAATTTCCATTCAATTCTACACACCGTTACGTTGTCCAATTGATCATGAATCCAACAATCAATTCAATCATTCATTCAATTACTTTTCTCGTAGCTGAAATCTACTTCCATTCAAAACATCTTTGGAGCATCCACAAACATTTGATCATTGAGATTCAACAAGCTCGGTACTTCATTCCAAGCTTCAACAGTCTCATCTGAGGTTACAAGGAGATACAAATGAAGGATCGAGTTTGCAATTTTGTGTTGTTTTCTTTCTATTGTGTAGTATTTCTCTGTATACATTGGCTTCATGTGCAGTGTAGTTTATAAAGGGATATAACATGAAGGACCATTTACCCCAAGTTGAACATTATGCATTGACAACAATTGAGTTCAATGTATGGAGAATACTTCCCTACATACCTTTTTTCCTCATCTTGAGAGTCAACAAAGTAATAGACCAAACTCAACCCATGAAGTAGTGGTGGTTATGAGGGAATAAATACATTGTCTTGTTCATTGTTGAAGTTCAAATGGACACCAAGATTAAGAGAAACTTTCTTATAAAATATGTTTCCTAGTTATCCACCAAAATTGCAATCCTAGGAGATAACAATAAATAAGGGATGAGGTCAGGATCGTGCCCCAAGTGAGTTTGGTAGAATGGAAACCCCTTAGTTATTGGCAGCTAAGCTTAGAATTTTGTGCAACTTTCAGTTTTAATAAAAAAATCACTTTCTTATAGAGGACAAGTCGGTGACAAGTGGTAACCTCACGTCTACTTCATCAATTTTTGACGATTGACTTTTTTATTTACTCACCAATTTCATGGATTTAATGAGCTTGTTTTATCTTGCAAAGTAATGAAAGTGCCTCCACCTGGTAGTAAACATCCATTTTATTCCCTTCAAAATTTTATGCATATAAATTCAAAATTGGACTCAAAGGGGCTAGTGCTACTAAATAAATGACACATGTTAAGCACTACGCAGAGTCAATCTTCGCAACAATTAATAGTGAAAGGTACACCTTGACCTAAGAGTATATATGGATACATGTCCTTTTATTTTCTAAGCTTGTGTCTACTTGGTCAATATTCTCTTTTGTTTATATCCTATAGGAGAGGATCCACTCACCTTATACTATAAATTTTAATTTTATTAAAATTACCCTTAGATATATTGGCATGTCTCTACGTTATCAATTTCATTTGACATTTAAATTTTTTTGGTTAGCTTACCTAAGGAGAGTGCCTTAGCCCATTGTGGCATCACTAGCCCACACCGGTCGTGGAACAATATAAGGATGGAATATTTGAGCTCTCGACTAGCCCACGGATTAAACCACATTATCACGGTGCCCCATTAATAGGGTATCCAAACCAACAATAGTAGGCCGCCTTAACACGGAGCTGAAATTTGAACCTTGGACCTCGCAATTACTAGGAGACCCAAGAACTGTTACACCACTACCCATTGGATGAAATTTAAATACTTATTGATTGATACAAAATAATCATATTAATATTTAAATTAACTACCATCATACCTTATATTGGAACTAACATTGAGTGTAACACTTGTCAATAAAATTGAAGACCCCCACATAAATGTTACAAAGGTTAACCATTGTTAGGAGATTGACATTCATGGCTCATTTTTGTGTTATGTCATGGGATCCCAACTATTCTTGTGCGGTATGTGTAAGCTATTATAACTACCACCATTTATGCTTGTATTTTATCTATTTCCCCTCCCAGTCCATTAACTTGCACATTAAATGGGTATGTATAGGTCAGTGTGAGTATGCAAATTCTTTAGGGATTCCATTCTCATTCCAAGAAACCCAACTACAAAAATTTAAAAGAAATATGATAGATTAAAATGAGGAGATGTGGAGGTTGAAATCAACCATCCCGATAATGGGTAGTGGACCTAATGGCATCGAATCTCACCAAAATATTAACTTTTTAGAGCATTTTGATCGTTGTTTCATGCATTTGTGCACATTATTTGACTCCTAGAAGTCGGATTGGCTAAGGAATATCGGCTATTGCAAACAATGGTGGAACATTTGGGCTAATGATGTGCAAACCTGTTTTATATATATCATAAAAGAAGGATGGATCATTTAGTGGTGTGGTGGATATCCCACTTATGTGCAACGCGTTCCCAAGCTGATATAAGAAAAACCAACATCTAGTATACAAATTACATGGTAAAGGAGGAAAAATATTAATGAGTAGAACTATGAGGCCAAAATTAGTTAGTTCTCGAGATGGGTATTTTGACAAATTCTTGTAACAAAGGTAAGTAATCATCCATTGTTTTCTCTTGTTTTTTTATTTTTTCTTCCTTTCATCTAGAAGACTTGGTTGGATGTTATACATGAGTTTTTTTATGCATGTGAATTTTTCTAAGATGACCAATTTTAACTCTAAAATTACTCCAAACTAAAATTGTGGCGTGTAGGGATGGGAAGCCAACTAAAACCATGGAGTTACAAGGTGATGATAATCACATCAATACAATAGGAACCCTGTTTTAAAATGCAACACTAAAGTATTTAAGTGTGTCCCACTTGGTGGTCAAAAATATTTTAAAATCAGAATTGTAAATGAATGTTTAAAAATATTGTAAACATTTAAAAAATTCATATAAATTATGGATGTGCCACACCTTGGTATATTTAAGCTCTTAAAAACCCATGTTTGGTCATTTTATACGTTCTTGGTCATGTTTTTGATGCAGCCATGTTTTACTAAAAGTACATAAAGTGCAAAAAAATGGGACACAGCTTATATGTTTTGACACTTTTTACAGGGATGAAATCCCTTAATCAACCTCATATTACAACATATGGGTGTTTGAAAACTCTGTGACATGTAAATTTTGTACCCAAAACAATAATTTCCAAGGAAATACTTTGTTGGTCCCATAATTTACAATCCAAATAGGGTTTTAAAGATTAATTTTACCATTTGAATATAAATTATTTGTGGTTTGACATCTTTTTTATTTCACTTATAGGGACATGGATGAAGAAAAGTTTGTTATGACAAATGTGGTGAGGTTTCTACCCTCATTAAGGAAATGATAAAATCATTGAGTATGATTGTTGTGTTCAATTTTGAGCAATTGCGTTACTAATATATTTATTTTGGGTAAATTTTATAATTGGAATTCTATTACATATTTTTCTTAGAAAGAGAATAACATTTAATTTAAAGGAAGCTACATCAAATATTTGAATATTTAATATATGTTTATCATTGTATCCATGTTATAAGGCCAATATGAAACACGCTTGTTTTTCATTACATATTTAAAACAATTATACATGTAAAAACATATTCAGGTCATTTATTACTCACGTTATACACGGTTGTGAGTACAACAATAAAAATTAGACATGGCCCTTACTGCAACGAGTAAAAGTATCCTTTTCCCAAATAATTATCAATCTATATTTATATTATTCTATAATGAAAAGGCCACATCAAGCCTCCAAAAAAATCTTAAACTATATTTGGATTTTGCTTCTAAAAACTAGGAAATGGATGATGAATCCACAACCATGCTCAAAGTCGAGATGTTGCATGTCGTTATTAGATTTCCCATGTTCGATTCCTATGCAAGTGTATTTGAGAAAGAGATAGAACACAAAGGACCTTTTACCCTAAGTTGAATATTATGCATTGACACCAACGAGGAAAATGTATGAAAAATAATTCGATTAACAATGGGTATTCTTCGGAAAAGGATTTGTGGAGTACTTAGTCTCCTTTTGCCTTTCCAACTCCCTTATCACCCTCTCAAATTATTTCTTATTTCTTTGTTGATCTCTTTGGATCCTTACTTGATCCTTCTTCACCTCATTTTATCGCCTTTGCATTATCTTTTGGTTATCTTTTCCTTGGATTTTTATTTCCTTTTCAATCTCATTTTGCTCATGTTCTCTCAAGTAATCCTCTCTACCTTCTTCTCCTACATTTTTCCCTTTTTCTTTGCTTCAAGTCATCAATTTCTTTCTTTCTTTTCTATTTTTTCCCAAGTGGCTCCATGTATTGATCAATAGTGATGAGTTGATATTTCCTACTCAATATTACTATAGAATTACAATTTAACTTCAATGACTCCACCATTTCTATTGGAAATTTCAATAATTTAGAATTATATCTTTGTCCTTGGTTTCCTAAAAAAATCGTTACAATTTTTTTCTCTAATCTTTTCTTCCTCTAATTTTCCTATGTCATTTTGTTCCTCATCTTGAGTGTTGAAAAATTAGTATAACAAATCTAACTCATGAAATAGTGGTGGTTTTTAGGGAATAGATATGGTGCCTTCTTCATTATTGAAGTTAAAATTGACACCAAGATTAAGAGAAATTTATTTCATCCAATCGAGGCGAGCCAACTTGTGTAGGCAATAGTAGTGACTCATAAAATTGACTCCATCTAGCCTAAGTTGTTCCGTTGTCAATAGAACCACTAGAATTTTATTTAATATGTTGAGAATCACATTCTTTACTTTCCTATGTGTTGAGTACAATATCGACATATTTATTATGTTTCTCATTGTGTACCACCTCTAAATCAACACTAGCTAGCCTTAGCATGTTTTCTGCTGCATATGATTCATTTCAATTAGATGTGTAAAATGTTATTCTAGGTGTTATATATTAATCACGGCATTTGGATTAAGAGGGCATATATCTATCCTCTTGAAATTTGCTTTAATATTTTTCAGTGAAAGAGTCTTTTGGAATGCTCTACTCCCCAGGTGTAGCTAATTCTACCTTGTCTACATATATCCCATGTTTCTAAAATATCCATTTGTACCTCTCCTCTTTAAATTAACTTTTTAATGGATCAAATACAATTACGTCCAATGGTTGTAGTTTGTGAGAATTTTTTTGTTAGTAGTGTAAGTAAATCTATTCCCAAACTCCTTTCCTCTCAAATTGATTCTAGAGCAACGTAAGAACTATGAGCATTAAAAGTAGTAAATTCCTATTAGTTAGAGACACACCACTAGGTATAGATGTAGCGAAATGATGTATTTGTTTCATGAATAAATCTAAATTCATCCATGCATGAGGTTGTGTTGCCATGTAAACACCCGGGCTCATAACTTTCTATGTAATTTGGAAGTTACTTCTTCCCTTTGAAAAGATAAAAACCAAGGATGTTTTATGGTAATCCATTCTTTTATTTTTGGGATGATGTATGGAACACTTCTACTCCCCTTTTAGAAATCACTCTCATACCATAATTCCTTCCTACTGTAATCCAATTTCATTACAATTCCATATTTTTCTTGGCCTATACAGGTTAGATTTATAAATAGTGGAAAAATCGATAGAAGGAATTAGACATCATTGGTCGTAGACATGCTCTTCTATATCTATCAAGGGCTAATGTTTTCTTCAATTTTAAATATGAGTATCTCTTTTAAAACCAACCCACCATGAGTTTATAGGGATACCATCCACAAATGGTGGAGCTAGATTCACATAGTTGTACCACATATGCTTTAAGTTGTGATATTTCTAACAAATGACCCATAACAACCATTTGATGACACCATTGTACAAACTCAAGATATTCCTCTTTATTAAGAATTGTGGGTGGGGCCTTTTTATATTTTGTGGTGACACCCATTAGCCAAGAAGTGTGATTTGTGGTATACCCCACTTTATTTTAGCACCATGTGTTAAGGATCCACTTTCTTCAACTTCTTTGATGGCATTATTCATATTGGTCTCATCCCAATCTCAATATATTGTGATTTTTGTATGCCCCTTTTATGGCTTGGAAAGTTCTAGATTATTTTTTTGGACCATTGTTGACATCCTCATCTTTGTCTGGTTCACTTGGTGGAAATATCACTCCCCTTGTTTTGGCACTAGCAAACCATACTTTCTTAAATGACCGTTTTCTCCTCATATTGGAAATTTACACCTACATAAATACAAGAAAGGAATATAATCAATGCAACTTGAAGTAACATGAAAATAAAATGTTATGGTTAAAAATTTTGTGAAAAAGTAAACTTTATACACTCAACAATAATTTGCTAAAGAAGTAGTGGAAAATGAAATTTTAAACATATTCAACCATTTATTCTTGATCAAGATTCCACTTTGTTACAAATGTGCCCATTTGGTATCAATATACATGCTCTATGTAACATTTACTTTGAAGGGGAGAGGTGTCGATTGATGATTGAGAGGAAGGTTGTAGTTGTCTAGTGATAGGTATATATTGTCTTATAAGGGCTTACATACATAAAAAGAATAACGACTAGCAACATGATTTTCATTATCTATTTTAGTTTCATATACATGTGCAAAAATGAAACAACATGATTTTTACCAATAACTACCGACAAAAAGATTTTCAATACCTTGTCCAATTTCATACATATACTAAAAATGAGGATATATAAACACATGACAACATGATTTTTACTAGTAACTACTAAAGCAACATGATATTCATTATCTAATTCAGTTTCATATATATACAAAAATGAGAATGTGAGTTTTATACACACACTCACACTTGGAGAATATCTTAACATAACTATTTTATATAAAAGCATAATGTTTTCATTATCAAGTCTAGTTTATATACATGCGAAAATGAGCATATGAATGCAATATTATAAGAGTATATAAATAGAATACTAGAAACGTGCTTTTGTTATCTAATTCAGTTTAATATATATACAAAAATGAGAAGGTGATTTTTATACACACACTCACATTTGGAGAATATCTTAACATACATATTTTATATAAGAGCATAATGTTTTCATTATCAAGTCTATTTCATATACATGAAGAAAATGAGCATATGAATGCAATATTCTAAGAGTATATAAATAGAATATTCCAAACACTTGCTAGAACTAAGAATTGACCAAAATTTTGGTTTGATAATGTTCAAATAAGTTGTGAAATTAGATAGTTGATTGATGAAATAAATGTATAATACTTATGTAAGTGTTATTGGTTCTTGATCATTGTGTTTATTTGTGATTAGTTAAAATTGGTAAGTGCGGATTGAGAGTAATGAGATGTTCAATCTAATGACTATGGTAAATTTTACATTTAGATCTATTTTTTTGAATTATAAATTTTAATAAATGGATATTGTTCCTTTAGCCTTATAAATTGTGTATTTGTACAAGTATTTCATTAATGGTAGTAGATGATATGGAAAGAAGCAACAAAGTGGGATATTACTTGGCAACATCTTGTTTGAAATTTTTAATTTAATGTTGTATTTGAATTTAATTTTGCCATATTGTGGATAACAAGGAACTTTAATTTGTTAAGGAAAGTGTATCAAGTCACGTATGACATGACCCTTTTAGGAGTGAAAATGGATTTGAACTTGCTTTAGTGATAATTAAAAATGTGTTAACATTTCACTTTTATATTTAAACTAAATTTATGTGTGTACACATTTTAAATGCATATGATTATTAATACTTCCATCATTTAAGTATTACTTATATCATTTCTTTTCTTAATATAATAACGTATACACACAATGGTGTCTCGGTATTTAATTGAAAGAAAAATTCCCTTTTGTGTCTATTCATTAAATACTTTTCACGTGATTTTGGGGGCTTGAATATACTAGTACTAGGTTTTACAGTAACAACTCTTCTCATGGTTATTGGCTAATGCACAATCACTATGCCTCTCCCCTGTACATTGTGTGGAAATAAAAATGCCTCACAAGTCTATAATTGCACCCTTTTAATTCGCTCAATATTTATGTATACATGTCCAAAACTAGATACTTCTAGAATCCCATGGAGAGCTCAAGGGATACTCCACCTAACATGTCATGAGTAAATAATCTCATGAAATACTAATTTGATAGGCTATTTAATGGGAGAAATCCAGGTTTAGGGTAATGAGTCCCACATAAATGTCTCGTGGATTGAATTATATGAATTTTTTGATTAGGGAGTGAACAATAAATTTGACTTGAAATAATGCATGCCACCTGGTTGTTTGAACAATATGATAAACCTAGATATTTGTTATGTGTTAAGATATTTTTGGTGCAAATATTTGTAATATGTTTTATGCTTGTAGGCATACATGATGGAGAATTTCTTATAGGGGTTTAGTGTTCAAATTCTCCATTATACTCGTAACATGTCATACCCATAATGTTACCATAAAATACCGTTATGATCCTCATGTACGGATTTCACTAATGCCTCGAGGTTTTGGTGTAACGTTCGTCACATTTGGTATTAGAGAAACCACCTGTGTTCAAGTCCTTGGGTGGCTATGTTAAGATCATAGTGTTTGCTCGGGGCTCGTATAGGGTAGGGGTGGTCCTGTTATACGGGCACAAATCTAGCCCGAGATCCGGGCTACTAAGTGTGGTGGGATGTTAAGATCATCATGTGTGGATTTCACTAATGCGTCGAGGTTTTGGTGTAATAGTTCATTCAAAATACTTCTTTAGTATGGTGTTGAAACATGGAGCAGCTTATTAGTGGGAAAGGTAATCTTAATCTCCTAATGTCTAAGAGTGATCTTTAGAACCCTTATACATGATATCCACATGTGTAAAACCTTTACCTCAAAGGTGACACATAGACATTCAAGAGATTACATGTGTTGGGTGGGGATTTCATTGTATAAAGGACTATAAGGTATTCTTTTGTGTGTTTAATTAACGAGGTTTTTATAATTTTTTCTCGAATCTTTCTCTGCTCATTTTCATGGGGTTTTCACATGTATTTAGAAAAAAATAAAATCTTGGTTGAACTATATTCTCCAGTTCCCTTATTCAAAGTTGAATTTTCATTTAATATAATTGTAGGTATAGACACAAATATTACACATTAGACAATATTTAGCCCAATCTTATACTACTATTTAGAAGGTTCTCAAGTGTACAAAGTACTAATTAATCCCACCTTTTGGCCACCTTTTTCTTATCTTTTATTTTGTCTTTCCCAATACCTATCAGCCCATTTCATGAACTTTCCAACATTCTAGCCTAAAATCAGGGCACCCGAGCTTTCAGTCTTAGGGTGCCCCCAAGGCGCCAAATTGATCTATGCACAACCTCTTCTACTTCTTTTGGGTCACTTCTAGTTGTTGGTCATCCTTATCTTCTTCTCAGTCATCCTTGTCGGGATTAATTACAAAATTAAGCTTGAGATCCCTATAAATATAAAGTTATAAGACCATAATGAGGGTCCTAGGTCATTGCATCTTATCACTACTATCACTCCATCTAGGGTTACATCCATTACATCACTTGCATCCACATAGTGCCATGCATTCAAGCTAGGATATCTGCATCACACACACTTCATAGGGGGAGGGATTCCATTATATTCCATGCACACATGCTACTTACATTTCTATAGCTACTATTGCTCACTACTTCACAAAGTGTGACTGACACGAGAGCACCTAGGGCACAACACGCACACACACACCAAAACTACACCGAGTGCAGTCTCGTAATGTTGTACAAGGCTCGATGATAAGTCCACTAGCTTAGCAGGTTGAGGTCATCGACCCATTCATATGCATCTTTCATTTTTTAGGGTTTGATACTTCTCTTTGCATTACGGGTCATTATCCAATTTATCCGACGAATCTAGCGCGACAAACATGAAGTATTTAGAGACGTTTAACAATCATACTAGATTTAGATTCGATAATTTACGTTGTTCCGAGTGCCCAGACATGCACCAGGGGCATGCCGCCGGGTGCCTCAAGACACTCCTGTGCACCTATGTCATCTCCGATACCTAGATATGCCCTTCGTAGGGTCTCCGAGGGTTCGTCCGCACTTGCAGATTTTATTTCCATATCCACAACACTCATGCGACATGGCGCTTTTTTTTATCATATGAGTCTTTTCCTTCTCTTGCATATTAGGGTTTCATTTCATTTAGAGTAGTTTATTTACATTTATTTCATATTGATTTAGTTCATTTACAAAAATTTAGTTTTCCTAACTAGATTAACATTAATACCCTAGATATCCCTTTATGTCATCTAGGTAAAACCCTTATTTTTGTTAATCATTTTGGTGAACCTAGCGTCTCTTTCTACCACCTTCTAGGGATTTTTCATTCCACTGTCATGAATTTCTCTATTACTAAATACTTGTTTACCCGCCTTTATTTGCTTCATCATGTTCAAACCCTCTTTATTTACTACCAATGTTTCGCCGACATGCATCTGGATTACTTATATGACACATTTGTCGAGGCCTTTTATCAACATATAGCATTCCAAGGCAATCCTCCCACTGACATTCACCCTTTTGATAATGACCCACCACTTTAAATCATGTCTCGTATCTACAATGTTGTTGTCAAACGTACTCTTATCAATAATGGATCTGAGCTTAATCTATGCCCTATGTCCTTTCTCCAAGACATAGGTTTGTTTGCTCATGACATTATCCCTTCTTCCATTTCACTCTATGCTTATGATGGTTCTGTTCATCCATGTCTAGGCCACGTTACCTTGCCTTTAACTGTAGGTATTAATACCCTCCCACTTTTTTTCTTCATCATTGATTTCCCATTCTTAAATAATTGTTTGTTAGGTAGACCATGGCTCCATGCCATGTAAGTTGTTCCTTCTACCGTCCACAGTTGTATCAAATTATTACATGAGCATGTTGAGTATACCGTATTCTGAGATCGTGATCCATTCCAATATTGTGTCCATGACCCTCATACTAGCATTCATATTCCTCGCATTGACACTACTAATGAACCTCATCCTTTGGATGATCAGCCACATTTACCGCCACTTGAGGGAGCTATTTGTTTACTAGATGCAATTCCCCCTCCATCACCCATTCCTACCGCCATAGTTCCATATCAGCCACCCCCCTCCATGAACAATATCATCCCCTCTTTGCCATTATCACCCACACACCCACCCTTCACATGTACACTCTTTATCTGTGACTCATTTTGGGACCATGTTCCATTTGATCCCACCCATGATGAAACCATATGTTCCCTTACTGGCCTCACTCTCGTTTTGGTTTCACTTTTGAGGACCTTCATCCTTCCACCCATGCTCCACACTTATACTATGGCTTTATCACTATTACATATGCTTACAGCTTACGTGTCTTCCATTTCCTTGCTTTCTTACTTACCACGTGTACACCTTGTTCTTTTCCACTCACATTAGGAGATTCTTAGCTTACCTACATTAGCGAAACTTTGGACCCAAGTCACACCGATATTTCATTCCCTATGCCTTTTGGTCACATTTTCATCTGTAATAGTTCCTTCCTTGGCTACTCACCTAACTACATTCATTGGTATGCCCATGATTGCCCACATCCCCCTTTCACCGATGAAGAATACACTATGGGCATGTATAGTCTATGCCTTACCGGCTCATTACATGATCAACCTCACACTATAGCCTACCATGTTGCTAATCCTGAGCCATTTGACTTTGACCCAGAGGATGACGATCTCCTTGATGAATTCACATAGCCTCTTCTCACACTACTTTGGGGGGCATATCACATGACATACTACCCCCTCACTTCGCATACTTGTACCCTTTTCCATCCTACACTTCATCTCTATCACTTATCATCATCGCATATCCACATATCCCTTCACGTCTTATCATACCCTTGTTACCCGATGACACACCCTAGTGCTTTGGTTCACACTGGACTGTTGAGGGAATACCATTACACTGAACCCCACACACGACACCATAAGTTCTACATATTTACATTCCGTCACATACAACACACATCCTACATTATCATTTTCTATACTTAGTCTACATCATACATTGTCCTAAACTTGCCTCATCTATTAATCATTTATACATCCTCTATGTCATACACACTACACTAGTTGTCATATCATTTACATCTAGTTTTGTATCTCTTTCTTACATTCTATATTTACGCTAGGTCACATTATATATGGGTCTAACTTTACCTGTCATCACTACATGTTCCACACCCATATCAACATCTTGCATCATCTACGCATCATACCCTTCTTACATTGTCTTATTCACATAATGCATCTATCCATCCTATCCATTCTATACTACACTAGATTCCATTATATATGGGTCTAGTTCAATCTATTATTCTTAAATATTCCACTCCTATATACACCTATTAGAGCATTCTGTACATTACACATGATATACATCCTACATTGCATTGCTCACACTAAACGTTTACATCCCATATTCATGACTTGGTCATTTACACTATGTTGTCTTCTATGCTCTATACTCCCCACCCTATGAAGCACTCTAGTTCCTCAGTCCATACTCGACTGCCGAGGGTTCACCAATCAACTAGACCTCACCTACATGCGACATGTCATCATACCACATTCATTGGACTAGTGACCAATGCTCTAGGCTATATCATCACCCACACTCATCCTCACATACCATAGTGGTCTACACATTAGGTTAAATCACCACTTTTTTCATCACTTCAACATCATTCTATTATATTCTATCATCTTCTATTACCTCATCATATTACATTTTTCTCAATTCCAAATTATTCCATTACATTATCACACCTTCCATCATCATGTAGTGGTATACACCTTAGGTTAAATCACCACTCCCTTCATCCATTCTACATTATCCTCTTACATATAATCATCACCTATTCGATTATCCTATTCTACATCATTATATTACCTCATCATTTATCAATGCATCACTTAGTGGTATACGGTTTAGGCTAAATCACCACCTCATTCTTATTCATCACATAGTGGTCCACGCTTAGTGCTAAACCACCACCTTCCGTTATCTACTACATACTCATTTACGCTCCATCTCGACTTCATCACCCATCTTGTAGTGACATACGTTATCGGTTAAATCGTCACCTTCTTCTTCCATCATGTAGTGATATACGCTTAGGGCTAAATCATCACTCACACCTCCCACATGTTGTGGTATACGCTTACGCTATAGGGTCCATGCACACCTTTCTATAGGATGCATTCCCATCCATTCATCTTATAGTGATATACGCTTAGGGATAAATCATCACTCATACATTCAACAAGTTGTGGTATACGCTTAGGCTATAGGGTCCACACACATATTTCCATATATCTCATTCCCATACACTCATTCTATAGTGATATACGCTTAGGGATAAATCATCACTCATACATTCAACAAGTTGTGGTATACACTTAGGCTATAGGGTCCACACGCATCTTTCCATATATCTCATTCCCATACACTCATTCTATAGTGATATATGTTTAGGGATAAATCATCACTCTTTCATTCAACCAAGTCATGGTATACACATATGCTATAGGTTCCACACACGTCTCCCCACATATCACATTTCATCACCACTACACGTGCACACTCATCACAACACGTTAGATAAAACCAACACTACTTGATCATTTCTCGATGACGCACTCTTGTTTGCGGTTCATTCTTGACTACTGAGGGGGAAAAATGATCCTCACTTCATACACATTCCATCCACTATTGGGGTATGTTGCTCCTATCATTCCATTTTCCATTCCATTCCATCTATCCACAACACACCGCACTATCTTGGTAGCATTTACTCTTGCTTACTAATGTTTTTCTTGCTCATTCTACTACACATGTTAGATTTCTTTCCTATATGTCATTAGCATACACACATGTGCATTCACGTATTTGTTTCATGTGATCGCATATATGGGAATCTACACACGGCATGCATTCTCACCTTTTATCCTTCCTATACTAGTCGTTGAGGGCATCCACATTCATCTTATCCAAGTGTTATTGTTTCATTTTGTACTTAGCCTCTTATACTACTTGTTCATACAGGCTTTGACATATTGATTATCACTCTAACATGCTAACAATAGTTCTATGTGCAACACTTGTTTTACAGGATTACATTTTTCCATGACTACCTCTTTGTTTCTACTTGTCTGCTTTGTTTTCCTTTGTATGTGGGCTTTTCCTTTTCTTGTGTGCACACTTGACTGTTTTTTTGTGGCCATGATGGCCTTGCATGTCTTACAACATCGTGAGTGATGTCCCATGTTTGAAACCCACTTTGTGTAGTCTTCTTTTTTTCTTGCATGTTTACACTACTTTTCTTAGTAGTTTTACATTGTCTAGCGTATTTTACACTTGTCTTATTTTGCATGCATGTGTTTGGACTAACACTTATATTGGCTAGCCATCCCCTTTTGTGCACACCTTGGTATCTACCAAGCATTTCCTTTTCCCCTGCAGCAGGCGTAGTGTGGTTGGTCCTCTTTTGGGGCCACATTATTCTTCCAGTGGTCATCACATGCGCCCCAAAGAGGGAGGGCATCATTGATGGTTTTATACTAACACAACATATCTACATCGGTTCACACACAATGTGTGAGTTCGACACCAATTTAGGAACTCCATATACAATGGCATTAACAGACATGGTGTCCTTTGGAAATTTTGTGGAGCGGTTATAGGCTTAGTGGTTACAAAGTGGGTGTACTTGTCTAGAATTCTTCGTCTAGTGGCATCGGATCCCCCAAAAAACTAGGATAGTACAAAGATATCTTCTAATATTTCAGCAGAAGTGGTTAAAGGTTGGAGGATACAACATGGTTCCTCCCTATACTTCTTTAATCGGGGTGGCGTGATATCGCTCAAAAACTCATGAAACTACATGATATCCTTCTTCTACACCCTTTTTCTTGATATGGATCAGGTGCACATGTTACATTTTTCCATCTACACTTTCCATTTTAGTGTATTTTACATTTGCATATTTTTACACAACATTTTTTTCATACATATATAATTGATTACTTGATCATTTTCTCTCTTGCAGTACGCCGTATGAGAAACAAATAGTCAAATTGGGGGTAACAACAACAATGACAATGAAAACACACCGCAAATGTACTTTCCCTACTAACCATGTAGGTACATGACACACAACAAAGAACTACACACCCGTTCGCCCTAGGTTCACTCCCATCACTTTTTATACACATTTTTCATCTTTAAAATCCACACTCCACATTTTTATTTTTTTCATTCCACGCTTAAGTCTAGTCCATCGGCACATCTTCTTCTATACTCTACATGGTTATCAGGTACACATCTCTATCTACTTTATGTTACCGAGCTGTCCGCTCACCAACATAAAGTGGGAGCAAATGTAGATGTAAATATTACACATTAGACAATATTTAGCCCGGTCTTATACTACTATTTAGAAGATTCTCAAGTGTACAAAGTACTAATTAATCGCGCCTTTTGGCCACCTTTTTATTATATTTTATTTAGTCATTCCCACATATTTCTTGATACCTATCAGCCCATTTCATCACCTTTCTGACATTCTAGCCTAAATTAGGGCACCCCACTGCATTTGCAGGGCGTCCCGAGATGCCTTGGTCCCTGCTCGAGTGCCCCGCTTCTATACACAACCTCTTCCGCTTCTTTTTGGGTCACTTCTAGCTATTGGTCATCCTTATCTTCTTCTCAATGGCCTTGTTGGGATTAATTATGAAATTAAGCTTGAGAGCCCTATAAATATAAAGTTATAAGACCATAATGAGGGTCCTAGGTCATTGCATCTTATCACTACTATAACTCCATCTAGGGTCAGCATCCATTGCATCACTTGCATCCACATAGTGTCATGCATTCAAGCTAGGAGATTTACATCACACACACTTTATAGGGGAGGTATTCCATTCTATTCCATGCACACATGCTACTTACATTTCTATAGTTACTATTTCTCGCTACTTCACAAAGTGTGACTAGACACGAGAGCACCTAGGGCACAACACACACACACACACACACACACACACACACACACACACACACACTAGAACTACATCAAGGTTCGTAATGTAGTGCAACGCTCAGTGATAAGTCCACTAGCTTGGCGGTTGAGGTCAATTTGACCCATTCATATGCATCTTTCATTTTTCTAGGGTTTGATACTTCTCCTTGCATTACGGGTCATTCTCTAGTTCATCCAACGAATCCAGCAGATGACATACATGAAGTATTCGAGATACACTTAAGAACTATACCAGCATTCAGATTCTGAGAATTTATGTTGTTCTAAGCTCCCGTATTGCATACCAAGGCACCCCGAGGTACCCTAAGTACACTCCTGTGTGCTCGTCATCTCGCATACCCTGTATATACCCTTTACGGTGGTCTCTGAGGGTTCATCTGCACTTCCATATTTTATTTCCAGATCTCGTGACACTCATGCGGCGCTTTTCTATTATCATCTCGAGTCTTTTTCTTACTCATCTCTTGCACATTAGGGTTTAATTTCATTTAGAGTAGTTTATTTACATTTATTTCATACTGCTTTAGTTCATTTACAACATTTTAGTCCTCCTAACTAGATTAACATTAATACCCTAGATATCCCTTTAGGTCATCTAGGTAAAACCCTTGTTTTTGTTAATCAACAGGTTTATATTTCAAGTTTTTTATTATCTATTTATTTTCTTGCCTTCAATACAAATAAAGAGCACGGGGTTGTCCTTTCACATGTTGTTATATGTTTCTTCTTGATTCTTGTGGCATTTCTCATTGTGTAATCCAACATTTCATCAGAACTATATTTCATGGACATGGGATCAAATTTATAGATGTCATTTTGGAAAATAAGTGAAATTCAAGATTAAGAATCTTTATTAAGAAAAATTGAAAAAGAAGCTATTGGGGGCGTGATTATTTAATCATTGTTAGTGAATCATTGTATCGCCACTATTTTCGTTGAGATCAAGGTGGGTTCTTCCAAAGGTCAAGAGAAGGTGTCGAATGAACTGGAAGGTATGTGAGCAAGGGAAGGTGTGTGAGGGAGATGAAGATATGAAAATATTCCCTATCTAAAAATAAAATTTAAGGAGACTATGTGAATGCATGTACATTTTCTTGCTCTCTACCTGGGACACATATGTGAGTTTTTTGTGTTTCAATGGGCACCACCACCATGGTCAACATGAAGCATTTCCACTTCATTCCATTCCACCTCACAAGGGTGCCACTAAAAGACTATTTAGTGTTATCATGTGTTTTATTTTTTTATTAGTACTAGGAAGAATTGTATATGCCTATCTCTTTAATGTTTGTCTAAAAAAATTATTATTTTAGTTTTTGGGGTAGTAAATATGTGTACACGTGTTTTTCCTTTTGAATCTTTAAGAAACATTGAAAAAATAATTTTACAAATATTTATTTGGCATTTTAATAGACAAATGTTAGTCGACTCAAGACTTTGGACTACTAAAATAGAGAAACATACAATAAGATAAAAAACAATAATAAGAAAACCTTGTTTTAGATTGGCCTCCTTTTTCATTTTACGTGGCTTTCATTTCAGTTTGGGGTTGAGTTATTTTTAAGGAGAGAAATAAAATATTTATAATAGGGTATGGACACCCATACATTCATAAGATAAATTATTCAAAAAATCCTTAAATAGATGTCATCTCATGGAATGCAATGGTTTTAGGATATTCACAAAATGGGTCTATTAGAAAGGCTTTGCAATATTTTAAGAAAAGCTTGACTTGGATGAATATAGTGAATTTTGTGGCACCAAAATGTTGTCGGATGCTAAACATTTTTTAGATGCCACATCAACGTAGTCCCCAACCTTCCCTCCCTCCACCATGTAATAAATTTGACAGCTTAACTATACATTTTTCATGTTTTTAGAGCAATAGTTTGAGTTGGACACATAGTGGTATTCGTTATCTTCTTCACTCCATATCGGTGACAAACACAACTATGGGTAGAGGTGTAGGTGTACCCTTGGGTTTAGACACTAAATCATGTACTTGGGTACATTTCTAGGTCTTAATCACATACCACTATTCATATGATTCCTAAGCAATAAAAGTAGTAATTGACATCTATCTTTGCATCTTTTCTTTCTTTATTACTTTCTCTGTGGTCTTGCACACCTCACTACCCAGTCTGACTTTCACTGCCTTATCTTTCTTGGCTCTGTAGACGCCAATGCCTGTGTGCCCTCGTCCCCTCTAGGTGCCCCGACCTATTTGTATCTTACTCGCCCCTTTTAGGCCTCTTATATATTTTGGGCATATTTTTTTCTTATGGGTCACCTTTTAGTTGTTAATTACAAAATTTAAACAAGAGAATCATATAAATACAAAGCTATGTGACCATAATAAAGGACCAAGCTCTAAGCATCTACTATCACCACCTAAGGTTGCATCCAAAGGCTTTTCAAGAGCATCAAAGCATCCATATAGCTTTGTTCAAGGGACTGTTAATTCTACATATACACATAGGAGGGGAGATAATTTGTTTTGCAGTTACAGGGATAATCTGCAGGGCGTAGTAGCGTGAATAGTGAAAGTTAGCGACATTAGTGCGACACGTAAGAAATTAATTTCGACTATTTTTACGGTCATGAGCGCCAATATAGGTATCCATGCTAGGTTCCCTTGACCCATTCCATGCACCCCATTCCACTTATTCCGAAAGCTCTATAATTTTCTAGGTTCAATTGCAAAAATCCCTCCTCATGTTTCATTAGTTTCTATTTTTTTTGCAGATCACGGGCACCCAAGAGAGGTATCCAAAGGCTCCCCACGACCTATTCTAGCACCCCAAATCCAGCTTATTCGATAGCTTTGTAATTTTTTTGGGTTTGATTGTGATAGTCTCTCCTCATGTTTCGTCGCTTTTCCAACTCAATAAATCTTTGGGATTATTACGAGATCAACTAAGTATCATATTGCCTCTCTTCCACCTAAGGTTTCCATTTTATCTATCTTATTTCTTAGGTCATATCTCGTACTTTATTGTATTATCATTACATTTTGAATCTATAATTAGGGTTTTCCAATTTTCAATATTTGTTAAATCATTTGGTGAACCCGACCTTTCAAACCCTACCTTCTGAGCATGTATCAAAATTTCTCTTCTCCTCAAGTCATGGATCAATCTTCTTATCCTTCTTTCACCCCAACTAAGGTTTTTGGCATGGTTACTATCGTTGTTGATTTTATGCAAGTTCATACTCAGTATCCTCCTTGCTTTATTATGCCTACATATGATCCAACTATTAATGTAGTCACCACTCGATGTACTCCTCCTCTTATGGCTCCACTTGTTTCTATCCCACCACCTATCACTTATACGACTCTCCCGCTACTACTTCTAAGGGCTATGATATCATCGAGCAGCTTAAGAATATGCCATCCAAAATATCACTCTATGACTTATTACATAATGCACCCGATTGTCGTCATACATTAGAGGCCACCCTTCGCTCTATCCACATTGAAAGCAATAATTATTCGGTGGCCTTCACACATCTTATTCAGTCTCTCAAAAATATACCACATGCTATATCATTTAATGATGAGGACATATCACCATCTGTTATTGATAATCCATGTGCACCTTTTCTTATCATTGTCATTGGCACCACTTGTATCAAGTGTGTACTCATTGACAATGGATCTGTCATTAATCTATGTGCTCACTCTGTTTTAAAGTAGATCAGCATTACTGATAATATCATCGCTAAAAATTCCACTCTCATTCGTGGTTATGATTCCACTACTCGAACATGCCTGAACTATTACATTACCTATACAAGTCAGGCCTAAGATTGTTCCTACGGTATTCTTCATTATCGATGCCTCATTTTAATTTAATCTCTTATTGGGTAGACCTTGGATTCACACAATGCAGGGTGTCCCGTCTATTATCCATTGATGTGTTAAATCATTACATGATGGCTATGAACATATCATTGTTGTTGACCATGATCCATTCAAGTTCTACCACATGGACCCCATTATTACTCTTTTTATCCCTCCATTGTAGTCTATTCCATATAGCCACATTGATACATATGATATTGATGATGAGGTTGATAACTTTGAGCTTACTAATGACAATTTGTGTAATCTTAATTTTACTCATATCAAGATAGAGGAGTCATACTTCAATGATACTTTCATTTCTATTGGCCCTGGTGAATATCAATTCAAACAACCCCCTTCTACTAATGCTATGGTACTTTATCGGGGGTATGTCCATACATTAGACATCATACCACTTGTCTCATCTTATCATGAGGAGTCTCATATCTGCACTTCTTCCTTTCACATGCACTCTCATCATGAATAATTTGTATTGGCATCACATTCCATTCGATCCCACTTGCTCTAAAACTATTTTCACATATGATGGATTGGCTCGACTTGGATTCACATTAGAGGATATCATCCCTCCATCTTGTTCTCCTCATCTATATCATGGATATGTTTGCATTATCTTACTTATGGCCTCCATGTCTTCTATTTATCAGCTTTTTTTTCACACACTTCTTCACTTTCTCTTGTGCAAGTATTGGCTTGACTACATTAGTGGTACTCTAGATCCTGATCATATTGATATCACATTTCCTATGCCCTTCATCTGTGTTTCTATTTGCAATGATTAATTTCTCGGATATTCACAAAATCTTACTCGTTGGTATGCACATCGTTATTCATTACCACCTTTCACTGATGAAGAATATGCAATGGGTATGTACAATTTACTCCGCAATGGCTCCTTACTTGATCAACCACATACTATTTCTTACCAAGTCTCTGATGCATCTCCATTTGGTTTTTACCATGACAATGATGATCTCTTAGATGACATTACTTGATTCTTCTACACATCATACACTTGGGGGCATCATGCTTACTCTCCCCCTTCTACATTGTCAAGTGTCTCACATTTATACTTGTCCACTCTACACTTCACATCTAGTATTTCGCACGCATCTTACACATCTTGATACACCTATATCATCATTACCCTAAGACGCAATCTCATGCTAAGGTTCACACTTGACTAATGAGGGTCTAAATCTGAAATGAACCTCGCCACATTCACTCTCTATGCTACATACTTCATTGATCTATCTTTCTAGTTCACATTTTCAAACTAATTCCCAATGACACAATCTTGTTATATGGTTCATTCTTGACTATTGGGGTCATTTATAAATGAACCTCATCTCATGCATACTCATTCACATTCACTTTTGGGGGAAATATGCTCCTATCACACTCACTTTGCATTCCATTCCATTCACATTCACAACATGTTGCATATCTTGGTTGCACATTGTTCTTGCTTACTTATACTCACATGTACACTTTGCTTACTATGCTAGTTATATATTCAATATGTCACTATATTTATTTTATACACATGCACATTCACTTTCCTTCTAGTTTTGAATGTAGCATTTACACAGATCATTACACACAACATGGATTCTTAACATTGTACCTCTTACCAGTCCCACAACGGCTCCTGGGGCATCTACTTTCGTACACATCACAAGTGTTATTGTTTAGTTTTATACTATCTTCTTTCTTACTAGTGCACTAATCTATCGATATATACATGTATTGACATACTTTCTATCTTTCTAACATGCTAATGGGTGCTTCATGTGCAACATTTTCTTTGCAGAACTATTTTCCACCATGGTTGTCTGATAATTTTCTTGCTACTATTTTTCATTATTTTCCATTATATGCCATTGTTTGCTGGATTTTCCCTTTATCTTGTGTGCACATTGTATGTTTTTGGCCACTTTGGCTCTTATAGTCTTGTGACATTGTGTGAAATGTCCCATGTTTGAAACCCAATTTTTACGGTCTACATTGTCTTCTTGCTTTCTAGCTAACACTTTGTCTTCTATATGCATATTTGTCTTGTTGCACTAATACATGTTTCTAGCCACTTTTTTTCGTGTGCCTTGGTTTTTACCAAACACATTCCCTCCCCCTGCAGGGCATCAATTTCAGCACAGTTTCTGGTCCTCTCCTTTAGGCAACATCCTTCTAGCGATGTCGCATGCACAAAAAATGAGGGGGCATACATTGGGTGAATCAGTCACCCCATTCAAAGCAACATAGTCACAATTTAGACCTGCACAATATAGGAACAACATAGTCTTTAGTCACGGAAAGGGCTCAAAATCTGACTTGGGTCCTCCGCACAACACAGACGCTAGCTCCTATCTCCATAAACTAATGTTTAGGCACTCCCACCCTTCCCGTGCGCCTTTGAACAGGGGTAGTTCTGATGATTTTATTAGATGGACATAGTTTACAAAAATTCAAAGAACACGCATAATCCTCCAATAATCAACATGCATGATATCTCCTTTTTTTCTATTTACGTTGGATTAAATTGGATTAAAATGGATCAAACTGAAACAAATCAAGATCACACCATCTATAGTGGTGTATAAATTATCAAAAAAGCGATCAAGGTTGGAGAATAACATTAGACCTTTCTCCCCAACACTTCTTCTAACGTAGTGTGAGATCGGTCAAAAAAACTCACACTTGGCATGAGATCACCCAAAAAACTCATTCTTTGCATGAGATCTCCCAAAAAACTCATTCTTCTATAGCTTTTCAGGATACTTTCTATCTTTATCACTCATCACATTATGTGGTCATGTTCTTTTTCTCATTTTTACACACTTTTTACATATTTGGATGGAATTTTTCATATACACATATTTGACTACTCTTTTGCAGGTCCGTCCTTATGGGAAGTAGCAGTCACATCATCGAACACATCAAGTGACAACGTAACAAGTACAATGTGACACAACACATACGCTTTCACCCCTAGGGTCACTTCCTCTTCTCTATCTTCCATGCTTCATTTTTATCACTCCATGCTTTTTCTTATCTCCTCGGCACACTTTCACCATCAATCTACATGGTTATTAGGTACATATCTCTTATCTACTTTATGTTATCAATCATTCACTCAACAACATAAAGTGGGGACAAATGTAGACACTAAATCAGGCACTTGGGTACATTTCTAGGTCCTAATCATATGATTCCTAAGCAAGAAAAGTAGTAATTGACATTTATCTCTGGCATATTTGCTTTCTTTCTTACTTTCTCTATGGTATCACACACCTCACTGTCCAGTCTGAATTTCATTGCCTTATCTTTCTTGGCTCTTGACATAAGCACCCTCATCCCCTCTAGGTGCCCCCGACCTATTTGTATCTTACTTTCCCCTTTTGGGCCTCTTTTATCTTTTGAGCATCTTGTTTTCTTATGGATCGATCTTTTAGTTGTTAATTACGAAATTTAAACAAGAGCATCATATAAATACAAAGCTATGTGACCATAATAAAGGACTAAGCTCTAAACACCTACTATCACCACCTAAGGTTACACCAAAAGGCATTTCAAGAGCATCAAAGCATCCATCTAGCTTCGTTCAAGGGACAATGGACTGTTAATTCTACATCTCGTGCATAGGAGGGGAGATCATTTGTTTTGTAGGTTACATGTTAATTCTATGAGCGTAGTACGACACAAAGGTAACAAATAATTAAAGTTAGCAACATTAGTGTGACACATAATAAATTATTTTCTAACTATTTTTGCAATCACGGGTGCCCAATAGAGGTCTCCCAGTGCCTGGCACCCCGACCCATTCCAAGCACCCATGTCTAGCTTATTTTGACATCTCTATAATTTTCTAGGTTTGGTTACGATAGTCCCTCCTCCCGTTTCATCCATTTTCCAACTTAGTATATCTTTGGGATTATGGCAAGATCAACAAAGTATCTTATTCCCTCTCTTGCACCTAGGGTTTCAATTTTATCTAGCATATTTCTTAGGATATATTTGTACTTTATTGCATTATCATTGCGTTGTGAATCTATAATTAGGATTTCACAAAATTTCCATATTTTTTAAATCAAAGGGCTAACTTTTTCTGGGAATCTAATTTCCTCTTAAAGGGCATGATTGAAGGCCATCCCACAAATGTATGTTTTCTTGTAAGTAAAGATGGAAGTCAACAACTATGATAGGTGCAAATTTTTAGTAGACGAACACCAAGTGTTTGACCAAATAACACAACAATATATATTTAATGGAATATCATCTTTATTACTTACAAAGACATGGTCATCCTCAAGAGTGTTAAGTAAAAATTAGTTTATTATACGTAATTTATGCATTTACATTAGTTACTTTTACCTTTAGTAAATAGATAATTCTTGGGTAAATTAGTTTATATTCTCAAGTTATACTTTTATAACAACTATGTTTGTTTTATTGTTTGGTTTATTATTTAAACCATATATTTTTTTATTCATTCGGGTATGTGATTTGGTTTCACCTTGGTTGTCCACATTCGGTTGTTCAATACTTATAAGTATTGTAGCTACCATTTACATTGTAATATGATTGATTCCTAGATTAATAAAATAATACAAAGCTACCTCCCTATTTCCTCAACATTTTATATCCTACCTAGTTTTGAGGAGATTTGTAGAAGTATTTGAAAAGGATTGAGAAGAAATTTTCCCTTCGAGAGCCAATCCTACCTCCAACAACTTTCCGACCCCACCCCGCATCGCCACAATCTGCATCTTTAAATTCTAGGGAAAAAAAAAAAAAAGGTAAAATGTTTTAGCACTGGGCATGGAGGAGCCACCTGGCACTACCTCTTGCACCAAGCCTCATTGCTAGAAAAATTTCTTTAGAAAAGAAAAAATCATCTTCCCCATAGGGGTTTGTTGTTAAATTTAGTGGTAGAGTTAGCTATAACTAACTCTAGAAACACCTCAAAATTTTTGATCTATGCTAAATTTGTTGAAAGGGGTGACATGAGAGGGTACCTAGGTGAGCTAGGAAGTGAGTTGAAACCGAGTTGAGAAAATATCCATATACCATAATACATTGCATTTGTGATCCCCGTGGAATGAGTTGGGTCATGCATTGGGCGAGTTGGCATTTGTTGGGTGAGTCAAATCCATAACCTTAGATTGATTCGAAAAGTTACTCTGTAGAGTTAGCAGCGATCCATTTTTCACCGATTTCAAGTTCGAGTCTAAGTTGGGATATCGCATATCACCAAAGGGGAGTCATCTAAGGTGACCCCCAATGAGTTACAATTTTGGAAAGTTTATCGTTGCTTTGAGACCTTTGTTCCACAGAGCAATCCAAATCATAATTCTCATTGATTTTCCCTATACATCCAAGTTCCACTGAGCCATCTACAAGTTTGGGCCAAGTTCCTACTCCTCTTGCGATGACCGATCCTCGTGGCCTCTGTGAAAAGCTAACAAATGGTAATGGAAATAAAACAAAGCCAACACGAAATAACAAAAATCATTGCAAAAAGAAGTAAGAGTTAACCAAAACAATAACTAGTGACAGATAACAATGCAAGCATAAATAAATTAAATTCAAAGCAAACCTGCTTTGGGCAAAAGACCTAAAATCTCTCCCTCTCTATGTCCACCGTGTGAACCACCCAAGATAGTACCATGTCATCACTTCAAGGTTAACATTTTGATTGTTGTTTGAATAAAATATCCTCCATTTTAATTGGCATGAGCATTATGTGCCCTATTAGATAGAAGCAAGGTTTTGGGAAGAGCAAATTAGGAGGTTGAACCCCACTAAACCATTTTTTTAATATTGAAACTTGGAGGGATTTTTGGTGGAACCATTAAAGATAGTGGTGAAAATTCCACTAAACTACCTAGTTACTGCTTAAACCCCCAAATTTAGTGATAAAAACACTATTTTGTGAAAAAAAAATCTCTTGCGGACCCTAAAAACTAATTCTTGTCCACTTTTGTAAAAGGAGGGGTGTGTGAAAGGGTTATTTCAGCTATTTTTGACAATTTTTCACATTTCGAGCCAAAGCTCTATAGGCCACCAATGCCTTGCAAAACAAAACAAATTCCTATCACTCATTTTTTTACACATTCGGTTGTAATATCATATTTTTAGTTTATTTTTGCATTGTTTTGTGCTAACGTGCCATCTAGTTGGGAACAGTCTAACCACCCACTATGGAAAATAATGCTCTAAAATTATTTTTTCCTAACTCGCACTGCTGCTCCGTGGTGATAATTGTGCTACATGGAAGAGAAAATTCAAACTCAAATAGAGTTTGAAGAAATTTGGCAAGTTGTAAATGGTTCAAAACCATATCAATAGAGGATACAACTCAACAATGTCATTTAACGATAGGGCCAATCAAGGCCAAATCGATAATCTTATTTATATTGTCACGATGACATAAAACCCCACATTCGAGATGCAAAAACATCCAAAGAAGTGTGGGATAAGTTGAGCATTGTCTATAAGGCCCAAACAAGAATACCATTATAAACTTGCAGTCGCTTACTTTACAATGAAATTCAATCCAAATTGAAAATTGGAGGCTTTCTTACAAAGAGTTGTAGCATTGTGGGCTTCATTATATCCCTAAAAAGGATGTTTCGATGATTTTTTTATGCCCATTATTCTGCGACGAATTTCTCCTCATTAACACATTTTTGTGACAATGCCTAACTTGTCAGATCAAACCATCCATTTTGAGAAGTTGGTGAATTTTATGCAACAAGAAGAGGCACTTTACAACAAATATGAAGAATAAGATCAAGACACTATCTTCTCATCGAAAAGGGAGGGAAAAGCATAATCTTCCCAAAAGTCCCAAAATTAGCATTAACAAGGGGACCAAAAAAGAAGAATTTTCCTATCTACAAATGAGGACATCACTTGAAATATTGATGGTACAATACATAAATGAAAGTTTCATCGAGCAATTCTATACCTCAAAATCAGAAATCACAATAGGGACAATCACACTACAAGTAAGGGTAGAAGAAGGGGAACTAGAAAAGAAATCCCATCAACAAGGTAATGTAACTGAGCAAGAAGACCATTCAAATGATGAGGATTTATTTTACATTGCTCATTTTAGTGAACCATCCATTTCATCTAGTGTTATCTGCACGTTGATTTGTGAGCCACTTGACACATGACTAGGCACAAATATTGATTTACCACCATAAGGGACACACCTTCAAAAAATCATTTTTCGTTAGGTGATGAATGGTATAAGTTATTGGGAAGGTATTTTTAGCTCTTGGTTGATGATATTGTAGATTATCATATGTATTATATGTCCCTGGCTTAACAAATAATTTACTATTAGTTAGTCAACTTCTAGATCATAATCTAAAGATTTATTTTGATAGTCATTCCAGTAATAAAGTGTGTTTGATTTGAGAAAATCTAGAGACTCAAAAATTTTGGTAAAAGCCTTAAATGTGGGATAGATGTTCCAGCTTGATTTTGTTCATAG
Organism: Taxus wallichiana var. yunnanensis; assembly: GCA_018340775.1. Lineage (NCBI taxonomy): Eukaryota > Viridiplantae > Streptophyta > Pinopsida > Cupressales > Taxaceae > Taxus > Taxus wallichiana. The sequence continues at coordinate 719,311,460 of CM031234.1, read as the reverse complement.
GGATGATCAAGCATTAGTGGCTAAGAATACTTCCTTTACATAGTTTTCACATCATAGGCTCGGTCACGTCATTTTTGGATATCTTGATACACTTCGTTGGTAAAGTATGGTGAAAGGTTTTCCATCTCTCAAAAAGGATACATACAAGTTTCCTAATTGCCTCATAGGAAAACAACATAGAGCTTCATTCTAGAAGAGTACTTATCGAGCTCCAGGTAAGCTTGATTTGGTTCATATCAATCTTTGTAGTCCGATGCAACCTAGTCATTCTAGGATTTCAGTATTTCATGTTATGTGTTGATGATTATTCTAGAAAAATGTGTATTTTTGTCTTCGTAACAAAATTTAAGCTTTTGAGAACTTTAAGAAGTTCAAAGTGGTTATTGAGAATGAGACTGGTCATTATATCAAATCTATTCACTCAGATCAAGGGTAATTCACCAGTGATGAGTTCAAATCCTACTTAGAAGCTCACGGGTTTCGTCGGCAGATGCCTCCACACACACCGCAATATAATGGTGTTGTTGAGAGAAGGAAATGTACTATCATGGAGATGGTGCATTATATGATCAATGATTTTAGACTAGCAAAGACATTCTTGGATGAAACAACAAAGACAACAATATATTTTCCAAACAGAGTGCCCATAGTTGCTCTTGATGGATTAACACCACATGAGGCATGGTCGAATCAAAATCCATCCATTACACACCTCAGAGTATTTGGGTACAAAGCCAACATGCACATACCTAAGAAGAAAATAAATAAGTTGGATATGAAATCAAAGAAACTCATCTTCATGACTATAATGAAGAGGCTCTTGGGTATAGATTGATGGATCCAAAGAAAAGGAAATTCTACACCGGCAGAGATGTTGATTTATTTGAGAAGAAGGAAGTGAGAATCCTTCCATAGACTCACCTAATGTAGATATCACACATGTTGTGAAAATATAAGAAAATGTTCCCACTGATGATGACAATAATGATGGGGATGATGGTGATGATCAGACATGACGACAACCCACAAGAACAAGTAAAAATTGCATGCCCAAGTGGTATACAAATATGATTTGAGATGCTAAGTTGGATGCTCATCGAGATATACCCACCATTGGACCATGGAATTGCAATAAATCTCAAAAAGAGGTAAATTTTACTTTGATTAGAAGAGTTGTTGAATTGTTTAAGTCATCTATTGTCTAGGAAGCTCTATAGTCGAAATCTTGGAAAGATGCCATGGATGCTAAGTATCAGTCAATGATGAAAAACAACACCTAATAGCTTGTCGATATTCCACTAGGGAAGAAGCCCATTGGTTGCATATGGATATTCAAAACAAAGTAAAAATTAGATGGGACTATTGACAAGTAAAAAGTGAGACTGGTAGAAAAGGGGTATGCACAAAAGGAAGGCATAGACTATGAGGAGACATTTTCTCCCACATCTAAGATCAAAATGATCAGGATGATCTTTTCTCTAGTTACAATTTGGTTGGAAAGTCCATCAGATGGACATGAAAATTTCCTTTCTGAATAGAGATCTACAAGAGGAAGTATACATGACTCAACTTGAGGGTTTTGTCATACCTAGATAAGAAACAAAGGTATGTAGACTCATAAAATCTTTGTATGGCCTTAAACAGTCCCCCGGTTTGGTACATCAAGATTGATGAGAATCTCATTCAACATGGATTTTTGATAAATCCATATGATCCCAATCTCTACCTCAAGAGGCAAGGAGGAGAGATTGTGATAGTTATTGTATATGTCAAATCTAGTCATCACTAATAAAGCATAGTGAATATGATCGATGCTACGAAGAAATATCTTAATCGATCATTTGACATGACAAATCTCGGGATCATGTACTATTGTCTTGATTGGAAGTATGATAAAAGGATAATCATGTCTTTGTTTCTCAGTTGAAATATAACAAGACACCGCTTGACAAATTCAGGATGATGGATTACACACTGATTGATACACCTATGGAGACAAGACTTTAGTTATCCCGTCATAAAACCATCTCCTTTGATAAATACAACTCTCTATCGACATTTGATTGGGAGTCTCTTTACCTAACTTATACTAGACTATATACCAGCTTTGCAGGTTAGCTATCTTTCCCAATTCATGCAGGAACCTAGAGTTTGTCATTAGAAAGCAACAAGGCAGATCTTGAGATATCTCAAGGGTATTATGGATCTTGGTCCGAGAGGACAAAAATAATCATCATTTCTTCTTACTCGGATATTCGATTCGATCATACGTAATATTAATGACAGAAAATACACTTCTGGATTTATATTCTTTTTGGAATCTAGATTGATATCATGGGGAAGAAAGAAACAAAACTTTATTTCTGATTCTTCTACAAAGGTTGAATGTCATGCTACAAGTGGAACTGCTCGCTAAGAAATATGGCTACGTTGCATATACTTGAGGGTCTTGGAGTACTACAGAGAAATATACTACCTTGTATGTTGATAATGAGGGTGTTTTCAAACTTTTTCGCAATCCAATGTTTTATGAGAGACCCAAGCATATTGAGGTATGTGTTCATTTCATTCGTGAAAATGTTCAAAACACAATATACAACTTTATTTTTCCCAATAGATGAACAACGAGCATATATTTTCACGAAGTCACTTACATGTGACAAATTCGAGTTGTTTAGATAATTCCTCTCCTCATCCTTTAAGGCATTCAAAATTAAAAGGGGGAATGTTAGGTAAAATTAGTTTACTATAGGTAATTTATGCATTTACCTTAGTTACTTTTACCTTTAGTAAATAGATATTTTACTAGGGTAAATTAGTTTATATTTTGGCTATATTGTTATAACCATTATGTTTGTTTTATTGCTTGGTTTATTGTTTAAATCATGTAATTTTTTTATTCATTCGCATATGTGATTTGGTTTCACTTGTGCAACCTCCTGGATGTCCACATTCAACTATTCAATACCTACAATTATTACAACTATCATTTGCATTGTAATTTGATTGATTCCGAGATTAATAAAATACTACATACTACCTCCTTGTTTCCACAATATAATGAACAAATGTCCAATCCAATCATGTCACATTTTCCAACATACTCCTACTCATGGAAAAATAAGAGTAACTTACTCACATAACATATATAATTCTAAGATCATATTTTTATACATGTTATACATCAATTATTTCATATACTATATTACAAATGATTCATCTATTTCATTTGTTTTGAGATATGAGCTTCACATGTTTATCTCAAATCTCAAAAGGGGGATTATATCTCAATCATCAAATTTAGATAGATGCTACTTAGGACATGTACATTATCATATTTAGAGTCTTGTGATTGATAAGTTTCCCCACTCCAATTTCTAATGATGCATATGCTATTTGGTTGTGGATACCCATAATATGATATATCTCCATTAAATAATGATATTGCAGTATTTTTCTTTAAAATAGTACTCATAATTTTATCTATATTTTAATCTAAAATATTACTTAAGATTGTACTCAAAATTGTGTTTAGCACTTTATATGGGTACAAAGTCCCAAACTTGATGGAAAGTTCAACTACATGCTATTTGTAATAGAATGATGTATATCACTTTCACTCGTTATATTTAATTAGACTAATATTATTAGCACTCACCTATGCATGTGTATAAAAGAAAGAAATAGTTTGCATATTCCCAAGTACGTTGGATTTTGTTTAGGAGATTCACATGTACAAAAGGTTATATCCGGACTATACATTACTTTATTTTTACACACATAGATCCACAACCACATCAAAACACTCACATACACACCTACTCACCTCCCCCACCCCCACACAAACACACCCACACTCACATACACAAGCATCAAAGTAGGGAAAATGTAATCAACTAAAAATGTACCCTAGGTATTTAGTAGTTGTTAAATTACATGATCTTCGAATGTTTGTATACTTTTCGATTATTGGTGAAAATTTGTCAAAATTAGGCATTATTGACATATTTGAGCATTGTTTTCATGTTTCCCCTTCTTCTTTATCTCAATCCTCTCTCTTATCTTTATCTTCCATGTGTTTTGGACATTAATATATAGAGTGTCCCTATGTTATTATTTTTGGATAAATCATCATATGTTCCTAGTTGTTTCTAGAGCACTAAATTTTCTAGGTGCTTTATAACATGACCATTTTGGTTAAGTTGTACTGTATTTGTGGTCCCATATTTTTCATTTTTAGTCATTGTTTTTTCATTTAAAGACGCCTTGATAAGGTTATTAAATTTTAATTTTAATCATCTATAAATACATGAGATGTAATACATTTGTAAGAATAACTCTAGAGAATTCATTATTCACGTATATCTATTGAGAAATTGTAAGCCCTAAATAAAACCAAGTAATCATTAGAGATTTAGAGCAATCATTAAAAGAAGGCAGGTCATGCACCACATAACATTAATTTTATTGGCTCATGAATTATTATAATTATTGGTGTGACATTTAAAATATTGTATACCATTGAGGGCCCTAAAAACATTCAAGAGAGGTATATTATTATCTAGTTTAATGAATGACCCATTTTCTATTATCCTTACAACTTCAAATATTGCAGCCCATTTATGGGCTAGAGAATGGGACTTATTTACACGTGTGTGAGTTGAATCGTACAAATATAAACAATGTTTTTGGAGGGAAATACTAAGGGAATATAAACATCAAATAAATTTTGGATTTCCCATATATTTTTAATACAACAACCATAATATTTAGACATAATCAAGATAGTAAAATACAATCACCAAAAACTTGTCTAATCTCTAGCGAATTTATGGGTTATAGTAGATTTGACTTAGATGGTGCATTTTTAAACTCAGATGTAGTAATGGGAAATACAACATTCCAAAACAATTCTAAAGAAAAAAAGGAATAAAACATTTATATATTTTAAACACGTGATATTCATATTTAAGAAATGTGAAAGAAGTCTTTGAGTTTCAAACTAGGAAAATGCATTCATCAAATTAGTCTTAACATTTCAATCACTTCATTAGGAGTGGCCATATGCTCTATGTATAATTAGGAGAGTAACAAATACTTTAAAAAAATGTTCTCGGGCATGAGTTTTGTATACAGACTTTGTGTCACATGTGGATGTACATTTTTAATGTCAAATCCTAATAATTCTAGTAAAATATCTTGATATTTAAGATACGTATTTACATCTTACATGTCACCTCTTTTCTCTACATTTGAAATCAATTAATTATATATAAATATTGCCTTACATATATTATTAGACTTTATTTAATGTTATGGATATTTTTGTTGCAATTTAATTGAAATCCATTTATAAATACCACACTATGTAATTAATGTGAGTTACAAAATTAGTAATCATAATTCTATTTTAAAAATTTCAAACCTCATAAAACTAGATATGATATATAAATTGTGAACTTTTTTAGTATACCAATTTAGGGTTGGCATGTGATTTTATAATTGTAGACACCTAATTTTAGTATGGGACTAGTTAACTACTTTGGTTCTATTGAATTTATGTGTTTATTGATTATTGATCCAAGTTAGGCTCTTGTTGGTGTGTGTTTTGTATGTCATTTAACCTTCAACTTAGTTCCCTTGTGTTCTTTGTGACCATAACATATTTGACCTCATTTATCTCCACATTTATCTATTATGTTTATGTTTTGCCATGTCTCTCTCTTTCTTAGTTTTCAAAATGGTCTTGAAAAGTTACCGTTTATAGAATACAAAACTATTCATACCATTTACAACCCTTTACATAAATGGTCACCAAATTTTTGGCCCCTTTTATCCCCGATTTTGGATTTCAAATGGTTTATGGCTCTCCTTCTCATATTTTCATACATTATGTTGGCTTGTGCACCAACAGTTTTATAATTTAAATTCAGAATTCGATATGTAAACAAATACAACGATGGAGAAAGCGGCGATGGAGAAAGCGATGGAGGTATTGTCAATGCGGTTTGCTGCATTAAGCTTCTGCCGAGAATGTCTGCGCACTAAGCCAAGAATAGCTGAGGAGAGGCTGCTTTCTGGCCAAAATCGGACGGATGAAAAGTTGCAAACTAAAAAGTGGAAGTCTTTGGGATCCACACCTTTGGCCTGGAATAAGATTCTTCAAAACCCTATCATAAAAGTGGGTCCGCATTCTCCTGAAAGAGGACAGTTCACGTGGGAAAAGGACAGTGAAGGTGCCACCTACCTGATGGTCCCAGATGGTTGCGTTAATAGGGCTTTGAGCAAAGTGAATCTTTCCCTTGTTGGTAAGTTTCTAGGCTCTAGACCTAATATTGATTTTATTAGAAAATGGGCTCTGAGAAAGTGGAAACCTAAGGGGGATCTGAGTATTACCATCATGCCATGGGGTTTTTTTCTGGCAAAATTTAATCAGCAGGATAATTTGGAAACAGTGCTTCTGGGAGGACCGTGGTGGCTGGGTAATATGGGCCTCTTTTTAAAAAAATGGTATCCTGGATTTGATCCTAACACTAAAAATATAAACACCATTCCAATCTGGTGTAGACTCCCTGGGCTTCCGTTGCATTTTTGGGATGATGAAATTTTGCTAAACATTGCTAAGTCCTTAGGTGCTCCGATCGGGCTGGATGGGCCCACGAGAAACAGATCCAGACTTGCTTTTGCTCGATTCTGCATTTCTTCTGAAATGGAATAGGAGTTACTGTTAGGAAATAAGGGATAAAATATGTGGAATAATCCCTCACAGAATCGCAATAGTAGAAACTAATATGTAGAAATTATTACAGATCTCAAATAAAATTACAGAATAAAATAACACAACACAAAGAGAGTATTTAACGTGGTTCACCCAATTTGGGCTACATCCACCAAGAATCACTTGCTCAGATTTTATTACAAGCCACCGCTCTCTCAATACAATACCCAGATCCGTTTGGATCTATGCTCAACAAAATCTATAGAATTCACACCCAAATTCAAAACACATCTGCAATACATTTTCTTGTACATCTATCATATGCATAAGACCATATAAATAGACAACTACTTAAGTAGTTTTACAAAACCGTGGGTATTAAAACCATGGGAAAAACCCGTCCCATAAACCTATGGGTCAAAAAACTCGCCCATATGAGAAGAGCACGTTTCCCGATATGTCGGTGCATTTTTAAGGCCAAAAGCAAGGATACATGAAAAGTGTACAGTACTCTTAGTGTATAGTCTTCAACACTTTCACACATGAAAACAGGCTCCACAACCTAACAATCTCCCACTTGGAGACTAGTTTTCCTCTGAGCAAGCTTCTCAACCCTTCACTAGTTTCGTGAAGACCAACCAAAGCTGAACACAACTTTAGTTTTTCCCTTGTGACCACCTTGGTCATCATGTCTGCAGGATTTTGATTGGTATGAATCTTCTCCAACTTCTCTTCCTCCAAAGTTGTCCTAATGAAATGGTACCTTAACTATATATGCTTCATCCTGGAGTGGAAAGCAGAGTTCTTAGCTAGGTGTATAGCACTCTGACTATCACTATGCAGCTTACATTCCTCTTGCTTATGCTCCAACTCCTCAAGAAATTGTTGTAACCAAATCATCTCTTTGCTTGCCTCTGTTGCAACAACATACTCAACCTCTATGGTTGACAAAGCCACCAACTTCTATAGTCGTGAAATCCAGCTCACTGTTGTCCCAACTACAGTGTAAATATAACCTGTCGTGCTCCTCCTGCTGTCAACATCTACAGCCATGTTCGAATCTACATAACCACGTAACGTGGTGTCTCGATCCACTGTAGCACAAAATCGCCCCATGGTTCCTCTCAAATACCGAAGGATCCACTTTACTTCTTGCTATGCTCTTTACCTCGGATCACTCATAAATCTACTCACAAACTTACCACTTTGCATGGGCAATATCAGGCCTAGTGCACACCATAGCATACATCAAACTACCAACTACTGATGAGTAAGGTACCTTGGACATCTGGTTTCTTTCTTGCTCTGTCTTGGGACACTGCTCCTTTGATAACTTAAAATGGCCTGCCAAAGGAGTCCCAACCGGTTTAGCATCCTGCATGTTAAACCTATCCAATACCTTCTTAATGTACTCTTCCTGAGATAAATTCAGCTTCCGTTCCTTCCTATCCCGAGTTATCCTCATACCAAGGATTTGTCTAGCTGCCCCCAAATCCTTCATATCAAAGGATTCACTTAGTGTTTCTTGAGTACTTTTATTTCCTACATGTTTTTACCTGCAACCAACATGTCATCTACATACAAACACAGGATAATATAACTTCCATCCTCAAATTTCTTTGTATACATGCAATGGTCAGAATGACATCTAATATAACCTTGCTCCATCATGAAGCTATCAAACTTCTTATACCATTGACGTGGAGCTTGTTTCAGGCCATACAAGCTCTTCTTCGCCATTTGCACACCATATACTCTTTACCTTTGACTTCATATCCTTCTGTCAAGCTGCTTTGCATATATAGCTCCTCCTCCAAATCACCATGGAGAAATGTAGTCTTTACATCTAACTGTTCTAAGTGCAAGTCTTCTGCTGCCACTATTCCAAGAACAGTCTTGATAGAAGTCATTTTTACTACAGGAGAAAAAATATCATCAAAATCTATACCTTGTTTCTATGAGCAAACCCCTTGACCACCAACCGGCCTTATATCTTTTCTTTCCTCCTTCTTCATCTTTAACTTTGTACACCCACTTGTTCTGCAATGCTCTTTTTCCTTCGAGTAGCTTCACCAAATCCCAAGTCTAGTTCTCTATGAGAGACTTATGCTCCTCATTCATGGATTGCTCCCACTTCTTCTTGGCATCTACCGCATTGCTTCATCAAAGCTCTTTGGTGCCCCGACCCCTGCTATCGTGGCTGGCCCCGAACCCTTCTAGCTGCGGGGTTGCCGCCCCGGACCCTCGCTCGAGGCCCGGCCCGACCCCGAACCCCGGCGAGGATACATGAAAAGTGTACAGTACTCTTAGTGTACAGTCTTCAACACTTTCACACATGAAAACAGGCTCCACAACCTAACATTACACGTGAGCACATCATCTTGAAATCTAGGTATGGAATGTGGATTCAAAAAATTGAATTTGAAACTTTTCATTTAAGGTGTAAGAATTGTCATCGCATAGGACACTTCACCAAAAACTGTCCCAAAAAGGAGATCCCTACAGTGGAGGACAAACACAAAATGAATGAACAACCTGTGGATGGCTTAGTTTTGAGAAAGGAACATAGGGTTATTGACACTGATAGCTGGAGAGAAGACAAAGCCCTAGCGGTCGAGCCGGACTACAATAGAAAGGGAAAAAAGGGGTTTTAGAACTCCAATAAGGAAACATTTGGTCTGGTGTCCTAAAACCCCAGCAACAGCTTTACTTGCAGCACCTATCAAAGAGGACTTGGAAAATCCTATAAAGGTGACCATGGAGGTGGACGAACAAGAAGGATCTGTAAAGATAAATATCATCCCTAATGATCTATATCAGGCTTTGAACAATAAGGAAGCTGAGATAGATAAACCTTTATGCATCATTGAGGAAATATTGGACATGGATAGCATGGGTTTTAAAGAAACTTTGCAGAAAAACACTCCTAGGGCGATGGTAAATTATCTACAGATATACCTCCTTGCTTCAACAATAGATCAGTGGTTTCACCTACTTGCTACAACATCAGAACAGCAGATCCACACTCAATTGATAGGAATCAGAAAGAGCATGAAGAGGGAGAAGTAACGCCAGTCAAAGAAGATGAGGAACTAACTTCTGGATTCATAAAGGTCATTTCAAAAAAAAAGAATGAAAGGATTTGAAATGATCCCAGAATCGCTCTACAGTGATAAGAAAAAGAAAATGGACAACTGGGATACCTCAACATCTAGAACTACTAGATCTTCTGCAAGAAGACTAGTAGATTTTGGAGGTAGTTCTAAAAGAGGAAGGCCCTCAAAAAAGGCTCTTAGATCCAAGAGAACAGAGAGAGACATTGCAGATGGCATTCAATGTCAATTGAGCCATCAGAAATCCCAACTCCCAATCCTTCCAAATGAAGATTATCTCTTGGAACATCCGAGGTCTAAATGGAAACTCCAAGTAGAGAATCATTAAGGAGTTACGTGATTCTAGTAGTCCTAGTATTTTGATTTTGCAGGAAACTAAGATGAAAGCTAAGATCCTTGAAACTAATAAAAAGAGTTTTTGGGAAAACTCTGAAATGGTGGTGGTGGACTCTCAGGGAGCCTCTGGAGGTCTGGCTACTCTTTGGGATAAAAGGCACTGTACTGGTATGGTTCTTAATGCTAGCACTAATCATCTTGCTATCAAATTTCATGCTATTGAGAACAATGGTGAATGGATCCTTTCTAACATCTATGCCCCTAATACGGTTAGTGGGAGACGAAAACTTTGGACTGATCTTAAGATCTTTAGAAACCAATATAGTACAGCTAACTAGCTTATCATGGGTGATTTTAACTCTCCTCTAAACCTAGGTGAAAAATATGGAGGAATCTCCAGCTTTTCTATAGGTATGGAGGATTTTGCTGATTTTATTGCTGAGCTTAATCTCTTAGATGTGGATCTCCATGGGAATAAATACACTTGGAATAATAGAAGGTTGGGAAAAGATCTTATCCAGGTTAGATTAGATAGAGCCTAATTTCTGCTAGCTTGGATTCTCAGTCAAGACTTCCACCTCTCTTCCTTGCCCAGAATTGGATCGGACCACAATCCGATTGCTTTAAATCTTCTCAATTGGACTAAACCCATCAGAAGCTCATTCAAATTTGAAAAGATGTGGATGGAGCATGACAACATCTACGACAAAATTAAAGAATGGTGGGTTTGGAATGGTGAAGGCACTGCTCAATTTAGATTGATTCAAAAGCTCAAAAATGTTAAAAAGCAAGTTAAAATCTGGAATAAAAGCGTTTTTGGCAATGTGTTTGATAATAAAAAGAAGTTAAAACAAAAGCTCCAGGATTTAGAAATCAAAATGAATACAATGGGGAGATCTGTTGAAGACCAAACTAATGAAAAGAATATTCTTTCAGAGCTGCATACGATTTGCAGCAGAGAAGAATCCTTATGGAGACTAAAATCTAGAGCTATCTGGCTTAAAGAAGGAGATAGGAATACAAAGTTTTTTCATATGACCACTTTGAAGCACAAAGCTTGTAATAGGATCATGGAAGTGGCTAAAAGTAATGGAAATATTATAAAATATCCCAATAGCATCAAGGAAGAAGCTCTAAATTTCTATAAAAAACTTCTTAATGAGAGGAATATCATCAATGTTGAGGCTAATTCTTTTATGCTGGAGGCTATTCCCCAAGACAAAATTGAGGAGCAGAGATATAAAAATATCACCAAAGCTGTCACGCTTGAAGAGCTGTAAAAAGTTGTGTTTACTTTAGAAGGTGACAAGGCTCCAGGCCGGATGGTTTCTCCATTAATTTTTTCTAGAAATTTTGAGAAATTTGTTCGGATGACCTTCTCAGAGCGGTGAATGAATTCTACAGAATCTGGAAATCTTTTGAAAGAGCTGACTAACACCCACATTGTGCTGGCCCCAAAAAAATGGATGTTAAAGACTTTAAAGACTTTAGACCCATCAGCCTTGTGAATACTATCTATAGAATTTTTACCAAAATTATTGCTACTAGGCTTCAACTCATTATGAATGATTTAATCTCAAGGTAGTAGAGTGGATTCATTAAAGGCAAGATTATACAAGATGGAGTGATTATGGTTCATGAGACCATACATTCTATGGAGAATAATAAAAAAGCAAATATGGTGCTTAAGCTCGATATGAATAAAGCCTTTGACAAGGTTTCTTGGGTTTTTCTTAACAAAGTCTTAACTAAATTTGGTTTTCTGGACAAATTCAGAAAAATTATTAAGGCTTGTATCTCTACGGTCAGATTCTCAGTGGTGGTTAATGGTGAGCCAGTGGGTTTTTTCACTAGCAGCAGAGGACTAAGGCAAGGGGACCCCATCTCCCCCCTGCTCTTCATTCTTATGGCTGACAGTCTTAGTAGAGCAATTGGTAAAGCAGTTAATGACGGTCTTTTGAAAGGCTCAAAGCCCACTTCCATCAGCCAAGCTGTTTCCCATCAACAATTTGCAGATGATACAATCCTCCTTCTATTGGCTTCTGTCATTGAAGCTAAGGCTACCAAGGCTATTCTGTAGCTCTACGAATCTGCTTCTGGGTAAGAGATCAATTATGATAAAAGCTCCATTTTCTTCTTCAACACTCCTGAAGAAAGACAACTTAAAATTGCTAAAATTCTGGGCTGTAAAATAAGTGCGCTTCTAGCCACTTACTTAGGTCTACCTCTCGGCACTAAAAAAGTCTCTATCAAGGTGTGGGATGATTTATTGGAGATATTTCAAAAAAAAATGGCTGGATAGAAAGGAGCCATTTTATCTAGTGCTGGTAAGTGCCTACTCATAAAAACTACTCTTCAAAATCTACCCATTTATATCATGTCACTTTACAAGATCCCTTCTTCCTTCAGAGAAAAGTTTGAGAGGATTCAGAAAAATTTCTTATGGCAGGGCATGGAGGAGAAGTTTAAATTTCACTTAGTTGCTTGGGATAAGGTTTGTACTCCGAAATCTATAGGAGGACTGGGTATAAAAGACATCAAGAAAATGAATGAGGCTCTCATTGCGAAAATGGGCTGGAGAATGCTTTCAGAGAAACAACCATGGATAGATTTAATTAAGGCTAAATACCTAAATCAACAAGCTGTCTTTTCTTTTCTGCAAGATGAGCACCTCCCCTATGGTTCCATTTTTTGGAACAATCTAGTAAAGAGCAGAAATTTCATTAAACAGGGCAGTAAATGGAAAGTGGGAGATGGTTGTGATATAAATTTCTGGGATGATAACTGGTTTAATGGCAGTCTTATGGACAGATTTGGGATGGTCAAAGATAGTCTTGTAAACAAGTATGGCACTAAAATCAAGGATTATATTGAGAGAAATGGCAACAAAAAGAAATGGAAAAAACTTTCTGTGGAGAGAGATGATCTGATCCAAAATATTTCCTCCCTTCAAGATCAGTTAGATCTTATCCCCTTAAGTCAGCTGGATATTAAGGATGAATTGGTCTGGAATAATTCTATTGATGGGGACTACTCTGTCAAAATTGGGTATAATACTTTCTTCGACAATAGTCAAACTGAGTTCAAATGGAGTAGGATTTGGATGGCTGAGTTAACTCCTAAAATAAATTTCTTCCTTTGGCTAGCTCTCAGAGGTAGGATTCTTACCACTGACAACCTGATGAGAAAAGGTTTCATAATGCCTAATAGATGTCATCTATGTAAAAAAGACTCTGAGGATATCAGTCATTTGTTTATCCATTGTGATTATGCTACCAGAATATGGAGTTTTTCCCTCTCTAAATTTGAAGCTTTCTGGGTGGTTCCGAAGGATTTCAATCAGCTATGGACTCAATGGAGCCCACCCTATAAACATTGTGTTGTTAGAAGGCTCTGGAAGCTGGTTATTCCTCATATTATTTGGAGGGTATGGAAAGATAGAAATGATATTATCTTTAGAAATAAAAATCAGAATTATAAGCTCAGTATTGGTAAAATTTCTAATGATATTAAAGAGAATATTGCTAGATTTAAACCCCCCAAGAACAAGAGTTATCCAGAAAATGAAGAACATGTCTTATCCCACTGGCAGATAGGAGCTGACAATAGCCGTAGTAATTCCGGTAATAGTATTGATAGATCTTTGATTTAATGGCATCCTCCTTATTTTAACTGGTATAAGTTGAACTTTGATGGGGCCTCTAAGGGTAACCCTGGGATTGTTGCTGGGGGAGGAGTGATCCGGGATCATAAAGGCATCGATTCTTTGCTATCTTTGGAAAAATGGGAATTCAAACCAATCATTTTGCCGAAGCATTATCTGCTTTATTGGGCCTTAGAATTGCTCAGACTCATAATATCCAAAACCTCATTCTTTAAGGGGACTCACTTAATATCAGTAATCATCTTAATCAGTGCTCACCTCCAAGTTGGAACATCAAGGATTTCATCTTGGAATCCATAAGTATTTGCCAAACCTTCAATAACATTTAGATCATGCATACTTACCGGAGGGTAACAAGGTGGCAGATGCATTGGCTAATTATGGCATAAATGTTAATCACATTGTTTGGGATAATAAAGATAACATTCCTGAACAGCTTCAAAGCAACATTCAAGTGGATATTTATGAACATGCAAATTCGAGATATGGGATATGAGCATTGGGAGTGGAATTGTAATAATAAAACTCCCACACGTGCTGACTTTAAAACAGCACTCATGCAAATCTTGACGGACAATCAAGGTTGTATGAAGTATAATGGGAACTTCAAGTGGATTTATATGGAGATGAAAGATGCGCATGCGGGCAATATAGAGCTCTCAACAGCTTTTATACAAGGCTTTCTGATTCCCAAGTTAGTAATAAAGATAATGATGATCTGGAGTGGGCTATTAAAAGGACTGTAGTTCACACATGTGGATTTTCACAGGTTCATAACAGCAGTCACTCAGGTATTCATGGGAAAAGCAACGGCTATCCTAATCATCACTCTCACCACGTGGAAAATAATAGTGAAAGGCGGACTGATAATTGCGCTCTTAAGGATTCTAAAATTTTTATTTGCAAGCAGTTAAGCACGGTGATAATGGGAGGAGCCCCTTGCCAGATTGAGCCCAGTGCGGATCCAGAATGGAAAAATAATGAAGAACTTTGGAATCTTCTCAGCCAGGGAGGCATCACCAACTTTATTGAGAAGATTTAGGGCCACGACCAAAGTATTTCGGTTCATTTTGTGAAGGATTGGAAGGATCAAACTGTGGATTATGGACGAAAGATTTTGATCAATAAGGAATTAATTGCTGAAGCAATCGGCCTTGGCATGGAGGGGTACCACTTTTTAATAAAAGAGTTGTGAGAGATGCTTTGAGGAGAGGAAATTTGTTGAAGGTAATGAGAAGGCGGTCTTTGTCATGGTGACCTGCAGTCCATTTGATCCCTTTGCCTTTTGATGAGGTAACCCGTATGATGGTGCGTTTCATTTCTTTGGAGGGGAGGTTCGTCACTGTGCCCTCTAAGCATCTTGTGTTCCTCAATCACTTCCGCAGGTGTCACACGGTATGTTTCCCCCACTATCTGCTTAACTCTCTTGAGCACTCCATTTTGGAGTTTCAAAAACATGCACGTGCGGTTCCATTGCACCAGGGTCTCATTTTCTTGTTACATAAGTTGTGTCTTCTTAGGTCTCCCTAGCATCCCTTCCTCCCCTGGCTCTATTCCTCCTCTGCCCAGCACAATAGCCACTAGCCCCATCTCTCCACCTTTTGTCCCCACCACCGCTGTTGTCACCCCTCTGCCGGCCTTCTCGGCTCCATCTTCCATCCCCCCACCTCTACTCCCACCCCCTTCGCTTCCACTTCGGCCAGACCTATTACCAGGTCTTCTAGAAGACTGAACCTTGATACCCCTGTTGTGGGGAAGGTCCCTCAGGAGATTGAAATTGCCCATAACCTCCTGCATATTAGTAGTGCTAGTTCTCAGGAAGCACACATTGAGAGCTCCAAAAAAAGGCTGGAAGCCTTAGAAGCTGACATGAAGTTGTTGAAGGAAGAGGTTAAAAACTTGGCAAAGCAAAAAGGTAAGAGGAAGAAGGAGGAGGAGGTGGTTATTGATAATAATCAGGTTGAAGACATATACAAGAAGTTGAACTCCTTAGACACCCGTTTAGGGAAGGCCAAGACTCACCATGATTATAATATGGCCATTTTTAATGCAATTGAAGAGTTTATTAAGCAGCATGTCCGCAGCGTCTCTAATCTCAGTGGAGTTCCAGCAACCCTTTGGGGCACAGAAAAGGAAAGCAAAAGGACCATTGAACAGCTGGATGTTACTGACTCTGCCCACATGATGACATTGGCTATGTTCACCTCTTGGCAGAATATCAAATCCAAAGATTGAAAAATCTGCCAAGAAGTAATTGTGGGTGCTTTGCTTTGCACTTATTTGTAATTATTGTTGTTTTTGGTTGCTTTCCTGCAGTGTTCGTACTGATTTTGTTTTATTGGGGTAGCTGCTCTTGGGCTACTTTGGGTTTCTTTGTCCCATTTGGATCTTGATCCTTTTTGTTCTAGTTCTCATTCCTATTCTCGCCTAGGCCCTCTTTTTGTTCTCAAGGGTATAGTCCCTTTCAAAAACTATTTGCCAAAAATTAAAAAAAAATATACATTAGTGCATTAGGACAATAAATTATATATGGATTTGTATTAAAAAATCAATATTATATAAATAATAATAGAAATATCATTTCCAAGAGGATCCTCTTGCCAAAATATGATTTGAAACATTTGGAGATAATTCTAGCATTTATGAGTTGTTTTTCATACATCGAAAGAGAAAAGGTGGGGACACTTGAATACATTAGATTGATTTATAACTTGCATCAAGTGTTGGTTGATTTTTTTTCAAGACATGAGGTATCTTATAATAACTAAGGGATAACACAATCCCCCATTAGCATCCCCTATTTTTGATAGGTATTGTAAGGTTTTGATGCCCTATTAGGTTTTTAAAGAAGGAGATCAATTTCCATGATTCACTGCTCTCCACAAACCTATCTACATGTAGAATGGTCCTACTATCAAGGGAAAGAATATAATAAAAATGAGCGATGATTTTAAAGACTACGATATAATGACGAAAATATTGAAATCACTTTTTAATTGATCACTTTCATAGCTATTTCATGAGTGGTTGGGTTGTATGTTCGGTATATGTGTTGAGGGATCAATTTTCCTCATTAATTGGACTTGTTTTCTTACACTTATCGCTAATGAATGTTTATAGAATCATGTGATCCAATGTAGTATAACTCAATGATGGTTGTACAAAGTTATTGTATTCTTGTAATCGATTTGATGTTTTTAGTGTACTAGGGTTTTGTGATCATACTTGGCTTATAGATAAAACATTTTTAGTCTACATGGAGCTACGTGAAAGGGGGTTTACAATCCTAACTCCTTTTTATTTTATATTTAAATTCAATGGGAAACATTGATTCATAAAAATACAATCTTAGCATAAATAAACATTTTATTATATTGTTATATAAATATTTAGTATGATATTTTATCCAATTACATTGTTTAAAAGACTAAATATTTAATATTTATAATGTTTCATAGTTGTACCACAAATTGAATCAAATAAATTACTATTAAAACAATTCTCAATAACATAATTCCAAATCAAGAAAAGATTCAATGAGAAAATATGTATTGATCACAAAAATGTTTCCTTAGGTTTCCAAAAAATGTGATAATTTACAATGATGTATTATATTTTATATTACAAAATATTTATAAAATCATGCCATGATTTCATTCCCGTGTAAATATTCAACATAGAGGCTCATATAATCTACTTTTTTCTATATATAATTTTATTTTTCATAGGAAAGGTGTTAAAATATTTTCGTCTCTCTCACTACATTCAAATTCACTAATTTAAGAATATTTTGCTTTCTAACCCTAATTCTCTAGTCTTTTCAAATCTAATTATTTTCAAGTTCTCCTACATTTTCTATTATTCATATTAAAACATTATTTTTATAATTAGGCCAATATTAATGATATATATTTAATTAGGTCTAATTAATTTTATGTTTGATTAGTTATTCATTTGTGCATCTAAAACCATTTTCTACACCTTTTGGATGGTGTATCGAATTTGAATTTTACGGATATATATCACACATTTACGAGAGCTCGTAAAAAAAGAGCTAATATGAAGAATTTAGGTTGTATTATGCTTTTTGGTATGAGAATTATAGTCATTTTCCTATTCATGTTGGACTATATGAGTAGTATGATTAAGTTTATTATAAAAATTCATTCATATAACATACCTTTTATTACAAAGGGTTTTCCACCCTCTTATTCAATTGCATAATTTTTTATCATCTACATTATACTCTATATATATATTCCAACTCTTATGTCACTTGTCACTTGTAGGTATTCATCAATTGTCACTATGCTTTCCATTTTATCAATGGTATTTTTAATTATACATCAATATAAAAAAATATTTGAAACTAAAAAGTGAGATACATATCACAATGATTTTATGCATGATTATTATTTACAATTGATTTAACTCAAATTTGAATTAAGGATTGAATGTATTGATTCTAATAAGGATTATATAAATATTTTAGATGCTACTACATGTCAATGAATGTGCAATTACATTAGTAAATAAATGCTTTCTGACATTCGAATATGAAAGTATTATAAACCATAATTAGAAAAAAAAATCATTATTACATCATGCTTTTGGAAAATTATATATGCGAGTCTTGAGCGATGAAACTAGAAATTAGTAAAGACAAGTCCTTTTTGTTTTACTTTCGTATTACTTGATTGATTCATATCTATTGAATTGACTGTTTTAACTCTTTGGTATTCTTTTGTGTTGTGTCACAAAGATCTCTGTTTATTTCATTCACTATATGACTTTTTGACTTCGATATAAGACAATGCAATTTGGTTCGATTGTTGTATGGTATGGTCCCAAGAAAAATGGTCTCATTCTCTTTAAGTTTTGTGTCTTTTATACCCATCAAGCTTGTTCATTATTATTTTTATTTTTGCACTTTATGTTGTGGATTGGCCTTACATGCCCCTAGGTTTGAATTTAAAATTAATGGACTCATATATATTCAAGTTGTCTATAAGCATTTTACGTCTAGAAATCACCTATATATCTATCCATGTACTAGCTAAAAAGTAAGGAATATTATAACACATATCATTAGCACATCACAAGGTGACAATTTTTTATTTTAATGTGTTCTACATCTGCATATAAGGGTTTCAATTGGGGCACTTAGTTAGCTTGTTATCGTTGGTGAGGTATGACGTCAAAGCCGAGTTAAGGGATCATTTGCATACACACATGCACATTCACTAAGAGCACTACATGGGATTTGAAATGTAGTGTAGTGCATGGTCTTAATCACATGGGGTGACCAAAGAGGCTAGTCCAACTCATAACCTAACCTTGTTTTTTGTTATCTAATGTGTGCATGAAGTGCTTATAGGAAGCTAGGGTTTTTCACGGTTCAATCATAGATGTTGTAGGTTTTTATTCCATTGTATGGTTTTTCCTACACATGTATTTAGCTTACCTAAGTTTCGGTAGGATAGATGGAAGTTACACTTCACCACCTTTTTAGGGTTGTGGTTACAAAAACCAACTTCTTATTTATACACCTCTTGTAAAGTTATTTTATTATGCATTGAATATACAAGCTATGTTTTATCTCATGTTTGGTTCCTCTCTCTTGTAAATTTGATCTATTTATGCATTTGTATAATCAATACTTAATATTGGCTCACATTATCACGTGGTATCAAAGCTCATTCTAGTAATCGATGTCATTGTTCTATTGTGTTTAGTTTATTAGAATATTGAGTTATTTCAAGCTTGTTATTTTTAGTTCCTTGTCTCAAAGTATGATCTTCTCACACCCCCTTAGATGATCTAGAGAATAATAAAATAAGGAAAAATCCTTGTATAAGCATGTTTTGCAAGACAATCTGCATTATGTGTATTTTTAGAGAAACAAATTATGCCATCAACTCTAGATCATGCCAAAACCCTAAGATCAACAATAAACTTGAGCATGATTTGAAGAAGGTCAAATTTGACCTTTTTGGATTTTATTATAGTCATCGCTAGGTTATTTGGTGGTATTCCATACCACAACAAAGGTTTTGAGAAAATGTGCGTCTAGGTTTTTGAGATCTTTTATGGGTGTTTGATCTTGTCGGTGTTCTTGTGGTAGTGATTGTACATGCATTATTGTTGGTTGTTGTACATGTTTAGACATTGCACTCGATCTTACATTGTGCGTTGTATGTATCCATGATCCATGTCTTACGTGTGTTTATTTGTTGTTACTTTTCACTTGTGTTCCTTTTATTATTGATCAATTGTGTGGGTAACTCTTTGTGGCTGGTTGTAGTCATTTAGAGGCATTGTAATAGTGGTCATGGAGTGTGACACACAATTCAAGGTGGTGATGTTGCTCTTTTCCACATGTCAAAATTTTATGTGGGTATGCCCTAACCCTATGCACATTGATAATCTATGGAGATAAGATAGTGGAAATTTTATAAGGAAGCGAATAACTCCCCTTTGAAAGTGACATCACTTGGTGTAAATTTGAGGAAGGTTAGCCACCACTTTTCATAGCCTTATCCCCTGGTCACTCCCAATCCAAGGGGGTTAACTAATGAGAGGTAAAAAAATTTTGTTAAAGTGCCCAAGAAAGTATTAAAAATTTTAAGAGGTAAAGGGGTTTTTTTTTGTAGGCACATGAGCAAGTATTAAAATGTGAAAGTAGAAGAAACTTGTAAGAAGAAGAAAATTCTTCTGGAAAATTTGTTTGAGGTGTCATTTTCTTTAATGTGTATTTTTAAGATCTTCATATTGGTGTTGCTTCCATTTTCTTGTTTTATTTGTATCAAATGTTTTTTTTTTCCTTTAATAATTGTGACACATGAAATAATAAAGTGACAACCTTAGTAGGTTATTGTTGATAATTTCAAAGGTTGGTCTTGTGTTATCTTTTGCACTTTCATTTCTACAATTTATTTTTCTACGTCATGAATCAAAATGTAGTTTCTCTTCTCACACCATTTAACTATCATGAGTGGAAAATCAAAATTCAAATCTTCGTAAGGAGTAAAGTTTTACACCGAATAAAAATGGATATAATAACTAAACCAACATTAAATGCATCTAAGGTTAAGTGGTTTAATTGATGTGATAAGACCTATGGTTTATTATGTATGTTTGTTTCTCTTGTGTTACTCTTTAACATAGAATATTCCAGACACCTAATGATGTCTAGACCATAATGGAAGGACTATTGAGGAAGAAGGATATAATCGGGGTCGTGAATTAGAGAATGAGCTCAATAGTCTTAGTCCCGAAAGTAGCTTTGACACTAAACGAGACTTTTCACTAAATTCAAATAACTTAGTTTGTAATTAAAATGATGGCAAATAGAAAAAGGAAGGGAAGTTGATTTTTCTATTATTTACAATTTGGGTCATGACTATTCAATTTTTGTTTCCACTTTCCATGCCACTAGGAGTCTTAGAGCCACATGGAAAATTCCTTCCCTAGTTTATTTTATTACTTCCTTGACCAGGAGAAATGTAATATCATACATATGGGTGCTCTAAAGTCTTCTAAGTCGCATGCCTTACTTATTGGACAAGAAAAATAGAATTCTCCAAACAAAAAGGATAAGAACCAGAACAAACATGATAGTGAGAAAAGGAAGGATTTGAAAAATGCCACAAAGACCAATTCTTCTAAAAATAAACCTTACAAAGAGAGGGTCAAATGTGCCTATTGTAGCAAACTTAGACATGATGAACATAAGTGTATGTGGAAATGGATTTATCACTTGACATATATTCTAAAGAAGAACAATATCAAGGTTCCCATTTCAGTGACACTGAGTTCATCAACTCAGGAGCCTTTGGGACAAGATACAGTGGTAAGGAGAAATGAAAGGGCGAGGCCTTTATAGTATTTTCACCCTATACTTTCTCATGGGTAATTGACTCAAGTGATTCACACCACATGGCTTAATTATAGGTTGACTTAGCTTCCTTGAATCTATACACTATGCCTTCTATTTTTTTTGTAATAATAATTTTATAAAAGTTCATGGGAGAGAGTCTATTGAAGTGAATGATGGAACATTTCAATATGTTCTCTATTGTGCACTCGCCACACTAATATCGTATTTGTTTATCGATCACTCACTAGTTTGGTAAAGAGAGTTAAGTTTAACCTTAATTCAATGATTATGTGGGAGTTACACAATGATTCTACAGAGGGAGTGGGGAACGTAGATCGTAGTCATGGTTGTACACCTTCTCACACTTTTCTCTTAGTAATCCTACTACACTTCTCACTCATTCAAATGGGGTGAGTAAGCTATGACATGAGTGGTTTGGCCATCTTAACTACCACTACTTGGAACAACTCAATCAACATGATATGTCTACGGTGTTGCCTCGTGTCTGATTTTCCTCGATGGATTTTTATAGGGTTGTATTCTTGGTAAATATCCTAAAGAGAATTTTGAAAAAGGAAAATCATGGAGAGTTACAAATATTATGGAGATAATTCATAATAATATTTCACGACCATCCCCACATCCTTCATTCAACAGGAACAAATACCTTCTTACCATCATTGATGAATTTTCCATATATACTTGGGTATACTTTCTTCGACACAAGTATGAGGTTTTTTATCATTTTTAGGAATTTAATATTTTTGTAGAGAAATGGTCGGGGAAATCCATCAGAATTTTGTGCATAGACAATGGTGGTGGGTATGTTAGCATTTTGAGAAATTTTGCACTTCATTGGGGATTGATTTACAACATATAGTTTTGTAAAGTCCTTAAGATAATAGAGTGGCATAATGTAAGAACATGTCCTTGAAATAAATGGAAAATTATATGATACACTCCATATCACATGTACCTCAAGTATTAGGTAAAAACCATTAGTTTTGTGTGTTACATCTAAAAATGTGTTCATCATCAAGCATTGAAGGGCATAACTTCTTTCGAATCTTGCAATAGTTGAAACCCACAATTAAGAACTTTAGAGTTTCTAGATCCCCATTTATGGACCACATTCCCGATAAGAAACGTAAGGAAATGGAACCACGATTTAGTCATGTATATTTATAGGATATCCAAATGGTGTTAAGGGATACAATATTATTCATCATATTACATGTGAGTTATTCATTTATAGGAGTGTTCATTTTCAAGAGGGTCCTACTGGACTCAACACTCAACACTTCTCCTTCCTCTTTAGAATCATTGGAATTTGATGATAGTGTTTCTACGTTCAAATCCTAAGTAGATTCCTTATGATGAGGATTATTCTTCTAGTTTAGATGATGAGAGAAGTGATGAGAGACCATGTATTCCTTTTCTCGGTCACTTTTCGAAGATGAGGAATATCCTCTTGAGTCTTTGACTTCCGACACATGCTAGATTAAACAAACATTGTGGGGTGTATGAAATTGGTTTAGGAATCCCTTAGATACTAAATGGACACATTCATAGTTATATAATGTTTTAGATGTATTCTTTGCCTCTACCTCCAATCTATATTCCTTTGACAAGACATCCGACACTCCTAAGTGGGCTACAACTATGCATGAGGAGTATAGTTCCTTAATTAGGAACTACTCTTGGGATTTAAACACACCTTATGAAGGGAAGGAATATTTTTTGATAAGTAGGATCAAACCAATTTTGTAATATATGGGTCCATGGATAAGTACAAATCATGACTAGTTGCAAAATTAATTTCACATTTTCTAGACATTGACTATATTGAGACCTTTTCATTGGGCCGCTTAAGATAAATTCTTGCCATTTTTTCATCTCATCGCTTGGAGGTTCACCATATATATGTGAAGATTGGTTTTATTCATGGTGAATTTTGTTCAAAATAGTACAAATGTTTTTAATAACTTCATTCAATTCATAAGCTCATGCGGCTTCAAGAAAGACATTCACTTAATGAAGGAACTGTTAGAGCTCAAATTTCTCCCATCCCAAATTAGGATGATCTAGGGTTTTTGAGGAAATATGGGAATGTCTCCAAGTTATGGTATTTTTCTTGAGACAGACCTCCGAGAGAAGGTCACCTTCCTCTGCTTATTCCTATTGCTAAAACTAATCCTAAAGGTGGAAATACAACTACCTAATCATACTATAACATTCACGGGGACTAGGAGAGAGGAGAGATGTACAAAAATGAAATCCAAAGCTGAAGGGAGGTAATATCACCATGGACAAGGGGGAAGGACACTCTTAGATGAGTGGAAATGGGATGAAAATAAAGGAAAAGAGAGAAGACATGAGTGTCATACTCCAAACCAACATTCAAATGGATGCATGTTTGAATTGTTAAAAGGGTGATGTGTATTGTGTTATTTGGGTTGGAATTAAAAAAATTAAAAACACTATTCTCTTCTTCTCTCCCGATGGAGTTACCTTTTTTAAAAAGCTAGCAAAAGAAAATAAAATAAAATACTATGCCTACCCAATGATTATTCCTTGTATTTTTAATCTACAATTGTCTTTTCTTTAAGTTTGTGGATGCATTGTGCGGCATCCCCCTTTCTTTCCATTGTCATGGAGACTTTTATTACAATTGGAGGTATTTCACGAATGTTCGAAGGATGCTTCAACCCTCCTCCCAATTTACAATTGTTGAATTTGTGTCCCGTAAGCTCTAGCTTGAACACAAGGGTGCTACACCATGTAGACATTTCATATGGAGAGCATTTCCGGACATCATTTTTGCCCTCCAAATTTTTGGAGCGTGTTTTCTTCAAAACGTTTGGAAGGCTCAATTGTGTGCATTTGCAAGTCCCTATGCAAGATGGTGAAATATTAATTGTAAGATTTAAATCCCTCTTCAGAAAAAATGTATGGTTTTTCACCTTCGACCTTTCGATTTATTTTATACTCATTATTTAATTGTAGTCGTATTCTTATCATTGACATGGATAGTGTCATTTCCACACATGGTAAAATATGTGTCCCCATTTTTTTCCTAACTATATTGTTCATGGTAAAAAAAATCCTTGGAAAAATACATTTACCTTGATAGTAGCTCGACACCACATATGACACCTCTAGCAGGGCATGATCCGTCAAAATGTGGCACTGCATTTTTTCAAATCAGTTCTCTAAATACATCTTTGTGATTTTGGGAAATAAAGGTTCGTGCACTATATAAAACAAACTTCCACAAATACCACAATGTTAAGGGTAGTGGAACGTTCTTTGGGTTTGATTTTGTGGACTAGACATGAGGGGAAATTCATGTTACATGTTTTAATGAAGCCACCCAAAAATTCCTTGAGCTAATAGAAATGGGCAAGGTGTACATTCTTATCAATGACAAGATTGGAAATGCAAACCCAAACTACAACTACTTTAACAGCTTCCCTAGAGAAATTTTGTTTTCCCTCCTTGTTTGTGACTCCTTCCATAGAAATAAATGACCACATACCTATACATCACTTTCATTTCAAACAAATCAAATAAGTTTGATAAATCCCTGTTGGTTCTTTAATTGATATGAATTATGTTATTCTTGTCATATCATCATGCTCAACTATTTACTGAGATGTGAGCAGACAAAGACAAAAAAATAACACTTCAATTAAAGTACATGTCTAAATTTAGTGTCTTTGTTACTTTGTGAGGAAGTCATTTCAATGAATTGAGTAAAAATCTTGTGCAGATTGTATCGATGCCACAAGTTGCAGTATTAACTATCAAAGTTGGTCGTGTCACAAATTTTAATGGTTCGTCAATAGACATTATTTCCATTACTAAATTTTTGTCAACCCTTCAATTGTAGAGACTTATACACTCCTTCAATGGGTAAAATCTAATCATTATTCCCTTCAAGTGTCGCATATAGGGTAAGTGCACGTTAGGGGGCCAAAAATTGGACAAAAACCTAGAAACGCAGACAAAACGAGTACACGTTTTCTAAAACGCACTTGCGTTTTAATTTTTTTGGTTTGGTAATTACCGAACCTATAACGCGTACACATTTTGAAGAACCCAAAATACGTACGTGTTCCATAATATATAAGATTTCTTTTATTATTTCTTA
Organism: Taxus wallichiana var. yunnanensis; assembly: GCA_018340775.1. Classification (NCBI taxonomy): domain Eukaryota; kingdom Viridiplantae; phylum Streptophyta; class Pinopsida; order Cupressales; family Taxaceae; genus Taxus; species Taxus wallichiana. Next base: position 719,285,597 of record CM031234.1, on the reverse strand, counting down.
TACTTTAAATTTATTTTAGTAAATATAAGAAATTAGGGTCACTCTGCACCTGATGGAAGTGGTCCCATAGCTCTAACAGTTATAATCTAGAAGATAGTTTTTCAAAATCTAATCTGGTCAGTACTTACTCATTTTCAGGATTTCAACAAAGGACCTAAAACTTTCAGGGCATATATATTGTAGTCGGTCTTTGTTTTGGGAAAGCATATAGTCGTTTTTAGGTTTTTTGACCTTCTAAATTAGATTTTGGCCCTACCATTGCTTGAATTGGTACTAATTTTTAAATTTGGTCCATAATTCACTTTAGTGACCATGAATAAACTCTATGATTCTTGTCTACTTCTTACTAAAAATATATCCTCACTTTGTATATAGAGGATTGTTCCCTAAATGGGATTCATGTCCTATTGCCAAAATGAGGTGATTGTAATGTGCCTCCTCCTTAAGGTGTGATAACACTACTAGGTGTTGAATGAGGTTTTACAAATAGTGCCAAGTGAATTACATCAAGTGAACTTAGATGATTGCTCATTCTTAGAAACATGGTGCTCCATATAAAGATCATCCCCTCACCTTTCCTAGCTCTAAAAGCATCCTTTCATGGAATCAAATTCATGATTCTCATACATGTTTTTTGCTCATATGTCTCTTATGGAGACAAACGATGCCTTAATACTTCACACATGATGGTCTTTGATACCTCGGTGACATGACTAGCTCATTTTAGCTTGTTCTGAAGGGTGTTTAATTAGCTACAGAATGGCAAAAATTCCTTTTTAGGCCTCCAGAGGAAGTAGTCTCTCATCAAAACTAAATGAGTCGATCGATCACCTTAGACATTATTCCCTACACACTAAAACACACTAAATGATCTTATTAGGACTTTCCTTTGGGTGAGGGTTTATGATTTAGGGTTTAGGGTTTAGAGATCAGGTTTTAGGACTCAAGGTTTAGAGTTTAGGGTTTAAGGTTTAGTGTTTAGGGCTCATAGTTCAAATTTTAGGGTTTAGGGTTTAGGGCTTAGTGCTTAGGGTTCATGGTTTAGGGTTTATGGTTTATGGTTTAGAGTTTAGGGTTTATGGCTCAAGGTTAAGGGTTGAGGGTTTATGGTTTATGGCTCAAGGTTTAGGGTTTAGGGATCGGGGTTTAGGGTTTATAGCTCAAGGTTTAGGGATTAGGTTTTAGGGATCGTGGTTGAGGGTTTAGGGTTTAGGGTTTAGGGTTGAGAGTTGAGGTTAATGGTTCAGGGTTCGGGGTTTAGTTTTTAGGGTATGGGTTGAGAATTTATGTTTGAGGGTTTAGATTTTAGGGTTTTGATTAGGTCTTAGGGCTTAGGGCCTAGGGTTCGAGGGCTTAGGGTTTAGGGTTTAGGGCTTAAGGTTTAGGGTTTAGGGATTAGGGTTTAGGGGTAATGGTTTAGAGTTTAGGGTTTAGGATTTAGGGCTTAGATTTTAGGTTTTATGGCTTAGGGTTTATGGTATATGGTTAGGGTTTAACACTCAGGGTTTAGGGTTTAGGGCTTAGGGTTTAAGGTTTAGGTTTAGGGTTTAGGGTTTAGGGTTTAGGGTTTACATTTTAGGGTTTAGGAATTAGGGTTTATGGTTTAAAGGTCAGGGTTCATGGTTTAGGGAAAAAGGTTTAGGGTTTAGGGTTTAAGGGTTAGGGTTTAGGGCTCATGGTTTAAGGCTCATGGATTAGGCTCACCCATTCACTCAATGTAATGTTTTATGTCTTACCCATTCTTATAAATATTGATAGAGAGTATTCAACTAAAAAGGGTTCATCTACTTTGTAGGCAGAACATTCAAGGGAGTCATCACAATTTGATGCCTTTCATCTACTTGATATTTTAATGGAGGGAAATTACAGATATCCAAGAACAATTTGGTACAAATAAATGTTACCCAATACAGAGCTATCTTCTTCTTCCCATTGCATGTGAACTATTTCACTCATTGTAATGTTCTATGTCTTACCCATTCTTATTAGTATTGACAAAGAGTATTCAACTGAAAAGGGTTCATTGACTTCGTAGGAACAAAATTCAAAGAGATTCATCAAAATTTGATGTCTTTCATCTATTGATATTTGAAGGGAAATGCCCACCTCTCATAAACAAGGTAGTTGTAAAAGCAGACTTAATGATGGTTCTAGGCACAAGACTAGGAAATATGGTCCTAAGATATTCAAAAGATGAACTCACTCATGAGACCTACTAGAAATATATGAGGTTTAGGGGTTTAGCATTTAGGGCTCATGGTTCATGGTTCATGGTTTAGGGTTTGGGACCTTTAGGATTTAACATTTAGGGCTTAAGGTTTATGGTTTATGGTTTAGGGCTCAGGGTTTAGGGTTTAGGGGTTAGGGTGCATGGTTTAGGGTTTACGGCTCAGGGTTTAGGGTTTGGAGTTATGGGTTTAAGGTTTATGGGTTAGAGCTCAAGGCTTTGGATTTAGGGTTTAGGGATTAGGGCTTAGGGTTTAGGGCTCAAGGATTAGGGTTCAAGAATTAAGGCTTAGGGATTAGGGATTAGGGATTAGGGTTTAGGGTTCATGGTTCATAGTTTATGGCTTAAGGTTCGAGGTTCAGAGTTATTGGTTTAAGGTTTAGGGGTTAGAGCTCGGGGCTCTAGATTTAGTGTTTAGGGTTCAAGGCTTAAGGTTTAGGGTTTATGGTTTAGGGATTAGGGATTAGGGTTTAGGGTTCATGGTTCATGGTTTATGGCTTAAGGTTCGGGGTTCAGAGTTACTAGTTTAAGGTTTAGGGGTTAGAGCTCGGGGCTTTGGATTTAGTGTTTAGGGCTTAGGGCTTAGGGCACATGGTTTAGGGTCTAGGTTTTAGGGTTTAGGGTTAAGGGTTTAGGTTTTAGGATTTAGTGTTTAGGGTTTAGGATTTATTATTTTGGTTTTAGGTTTAAGGGTTTAAAGTTTATGGTTTAGGTCTCATGGTTAAGGGTTAAGGGTTTAGGTCACAAATTTCGGGTTCAGGGTTTAATGTTTAGGATTTAGGGCTTAGGGCTCAGGCTTTAGGATTTAGGATTCAATGTTTAGGGTTTAGGGTTTAGGGTTTATGGGTTAGGGTTTAGGGTTTAGGATTTATTTTTTAGGGTTTAGGGTTTAACATTTATAGGGCTTAAGGCTCAAGGTTTAGGATTTAGGGCTCATGGGTAAGGGCTGAATATTTAAGGATTAGGGTTTAGGGCTTAGGATTTATGGTTTAAGGTTTATGGTTTAGGTTTCAGGGTTTATGATCATGGTTTAGGATTTAGGATTTATGTTTAGGGCCTCGGGTTTAGGGTTTAAGGTTTAGGGTTTAGGGTTTTGATTGTATAATTTAAATGCTAAAATATTAAGGCTAAATGCTAAAATCCTAAAAATTACCTATGTACTAACCAAATTATACTATAAAAACTATCTCCTAAACCGTGACTAATGGAGCTATGAGACTAGTTCCATAAGATGCAGAGTGGCCCTAATTTCTTATATTTACTAAAATAAATTTAAATTATAAGAAATAATAAAATATAAATAATAATAAATGAAAATCTTATACTTCAACATTTATTTTTTTACATAGAAGCTTGCCACAAGCATACACAATGTTTATACTATACAGAACGTGTACGCGTTATAGTGCGTATGCGTATGTGTTTTTGCGTTTCACTTTTTCCAAGCCATGCCTCAAGGCTTGGGATCCGGTTTGGATCCCCAAGCCTGAGGCATGGACCTGCACAAACATAGCAAATAATGTGTTTTTGCAGGAAAATGTAAAAATGTCACTTCCTCCATGATAAATCAACATAAAATAATCGATTCATTTTAAAAAATTATACCATGACGTAGAGAAGTATTTATTCTTTCTAAAAATATAATTTTTCAAATTTTCTGACTAATATAAGGTTTCCATATTATTTATTTTCTAAATATGCCTTTTTATAGCTATTTTTGAAGTTTAAATATGTCTATCTTTCATCGTGTATCTTTTTTTGGGTCATCGAAATTGAAAAAAAATATACTAGCACAAACTAGGCCTAATTCTATACATATTCAAAAAAAAATCTAATTTTTATATTTTTGAGGTAGTTAGGGGGCATGGTTGAGCTCCATTATTTTTCAAAACATAAAATTTATGTACTAGAAAAATCATAAAAAAAAATTATATTTGCTAAAAAAATTTAAAAAAATCTAGCACAAACTAGATGCTCCTAGCTATCTTTCTACCAAAGGGTTTTCAAAACTACTAAATGGTGCTCAAAAAATGGTGGGGGCACAAAAGTCACTATGTTATGTTTTTTAACAAAAATAGGAGCACTTGTTGGTATTTTAGTTATTTGACCCACTTAAACTTATCCATTTTCAATAAAATTTAGTAGCTTAGAAACTAGACTCAAAATGCTACGATTCATGTTTACACAACATCTTCCAATTTTGAGTGTAACTATTTCAAAAAACTCGTACAAGTTGAATTTTTTTATTTTTCAGAAAAATGTGTCCACTTAAGACCCCCTTTTGGCCCCCCAACTTGGTGCACTTACCCTATAACAAACAAATATATGAGGCCTTTAAAACACTTGATAGTTGTATCAAAGATATCATAAATATCTGGAATGGGAAACTCTAATAAAAATGAATGGGACAAGGTTACAACAAAGGTCAATGGCATCACCATCAATAATTTTTACATGGCTTGACCCTTATAGAAGGTGATAAACAATGCAAGAAAAAAGTGTTGGAAAAGGGAAATGGTATGTGGTTTTTCCCAAATTGTAATGAGGATGTAGTGGAGTGTGACTATAGATATGTGCTTCACATTGATTTGAAGGATGCAAGGATAATTACAATTAGTTAAGGCCTTTGATGAACTAGCTGAATCAATCATGGGTATCACAACTAAGGACCTTCACTTGTTATCCATTGATGATGAGGTAACTACCGAAATTACAAGCAATGTCATCAGCTACAAATACATTTTCACACTTTCCCTCAAAATAATAGTTTATCGGGGAACAAACAACTGAAATGTGTCATTTTAAATTCTAAGAAATTGGAAAGTTTTTTTGCTCCCTAGCTTTTGATGCTAGGAAAACTATGTCAAACTTCATGCAAGGGTTTTTGTCTTGCTCCCCAAAGTCTAACCATATTTTAAGGGACTTCTACTTCCTTGTTTTTCAAATGTAATTTTTTTGCATCGATTGTTGGTTTGTAAATTCATTTCATTCCAATTCAAAATTTAAAAAAAAAACTTTGCAACCCTCCTTTGTTATGTTAAAAGGAAACAAATGCACGTTATGCATGTGGTTAAATTCTCCAATACTCTAAAATTGTGATAACAAGCATTACTTCATGGAAATAAAATGTGAAATAATATATCTATGTTATGTTGTTTTAGGCCATCTCTAATACCTTTGAAAAAAGGTATGATTTCCTTTTGTTTAGCGATATTTAAAAGTAAGCAATCTTAATGAAAAAAATCCTCTTGTTTTTGTTTTCCAATGTATGTAGGTCTCTAAATAACTTTAGTCCTTACTCCCTACCCTTTTTGCAAGTTGTAACTTGTCTTACCATGCCAACTCCTAGACAACTAGCCCATCATCGAGGAACATGATGCACAATATAGGGCCCATATTAATGCCTCTTAGTGTGCTCGTTATCATGCTAAAAAATAAAGAGGTGGAGCTTATACCCATAAAAAATGGAGTGTTCAACACCTACCATTAAATGCCACCCCTTGTTTTTCTTCCACTTCGATGCAAGCAGATTGCCAAATGGTATCCATCGATCAAAATATATTGAGACACACTCTTACATCCCTATTCAATCCTTCCTTCCTTCCTTCAATGTCTTTACTTACATATTTTCATGAATCACCACCAAAACCTTCAACCTTTGAACCTTCATTCCAAAGACCGGAAGAAACTATTACAGATCCCTCCCTCCATCTCTCCTCATTTTTACTCTCCAATACTTCTACATGCAACCTTCCACCAACATGTGAACCTACCCACACCTCATATTGGAATTACATTACAAATTCCTTCTCTTGTGTACAAAACAACACATATGCATGTTTTGAATCTAACCCCTACCCCTCTACAACATATTATGCATATGCCAACATGGCTTCCTATTCGAAGCTCAATGAACACTTTGAAGAAGAATAAATTTATCGTCCAAGATCAAAACCTACTTTATTTTCTTGGAGAACTATCTTTGTATGAAAACAACATTGTATGGAGGATTACATACTTACGCAGAGATGCAAATCTATAAAAAAATGGACATCGTTTATCCTCTAGGAATTATATGGATCTAGGCCATCAACCTCTTGTTCTAAAGTGCTTAACGAGGTCAAGGAAATACGCATTGCTCATGTTAATCCTATCTTGCAGGTCGGCCATATACAAGGAGGGTAACACAAATACATAGGACATAAAATAAGTTTCCCTCAAAACATTTCCTCTATAGAAAAATACTTGCCACATATACTTGGAGATTTGTACCTTGTTCTTATATAAAAAAATGGGGCTAATTTAACAAAGTATGAAATTTATGTTAGCAGATTCTCGTGTATTGGAAGCCTTAAAATTTAAAATTTCTCATGATCCATACTACAAATATGTATTGACCAATGATAACGCTCTTGCATGCTTTCCAACTTCCTCCTGTAGACACCGGTTTCGTCACCCTACGAGACTGTCTACACCTTGTGCACATTAAATTATTAAACCTATCATTTTAATCATAACTTAAGCCACTTCCCTCACCCTCATAAAACCACATTTTTACCCCTTGTAAACCTTATTTACCTACCCTTACTTACCTTAACCTCCCTAAAACCTCCTAACCACTTGCAACCCATCCTAACCCTTTTTATCCTAACCATCTAACTCCTTTAACCCCACCTAACCTCTTCCCTAACCATTTCCCCTCATCCCCATACACAAACCCCTATTTTGGAAGTGGTTGAAACCACTTCCAAATGGGTTTCTCCACATTTCTGGATCACTGGTGATTCTAAAAAATCTCCGAGTGATTATAAATAGAAGCTTAGAGCTCCTTTTTCGGGGATCTTCCAACTTGGTGGTGAAATTCAATCATTTCTAGAATATTCAAGCACTATAATGAAGCTCTGTCACTCCAAGAATCCAAACCATGTCATTCTATGCATCCAAACACCTCCAAGACCCGTATCACACCACCGGGTATTTAACAAGACATCACCAAAAACTCAACTAATTTGTAAGCATTTACAAACACATCAGTCCATTTTTACATCAATGGTAAGCTCACATCCATCTATTCTTGTTTTTTTATTTACACATCAAAAACAAGGCCAAATCAAACATTTTAGTCTTTATTTTCTATTAATTTAGCATTTTGTCAAACATCAACTTTTTCACAAAAATTGCCTACGATCCTTCAATTGCATGAATTATCCCAAATTGCCCATGATTTCTATGAATTGCCTACAATTAATGTCAATATATTCACTTTTAATAGTCATTATATTTTATCATCTTTTATCTAACCATATGGAATTAATATATATGTTTTCAAGATGTGTCTCCTATAGATGACTATTCCAGTCAATCCCATCCAATCACAAGCATGCATGATCTTCAAATTGTCCAGTAACCATTCATGTTGGAGCATTTTAACATCCCCCATGAACTCACCTTGTGCGCCATCACATTTGCACTAACTTTCGAGGACATCGAAGAGCAGTTTGAGATCCTTAATGAGATACGAGAAACAACCAAGGAGTATTGGTACGATTACTTCAAGAATTTGAGCTCAAAGCACATCCCTAGCCTGGGCCACCTACGAAGCTGAATAGGACCTCCCTATCCATCTTGAATTCTATCTTCTTTGTCTGTTATCATTTACATTATATTTATCGAATCAACTTAATTGTATCAAAAGTTGATACCCTTCAAAGAAGTCCCTTTAGATTCTTGGGATCGAACTTGGCCAAGATATTTGTTATCCTATCTATCTAATATTTTTTTTTTAGTTTTCTTTCCTTGTAGGTCTTATCACTCAAATGCGAAAGGCGAAGGACTTTTACATTGCCTCGCTTTTCATCATCCCGACACATTTGACTATTAGCACGAGTAATGGTAAACCCTACTCATTTTGAGTTTTAGGTACTTCTGTATTTGATAACACTAACCAAAAACTACCTAATACATTCATGGCATGCATGGTGGGATGCATTTCCCTTTCTTTTCCTTAAATTTTTATTCATTTTGGTTCTCTTCTTTGTAATCACCAACGATTTTAGTAAAACACCAATGATTCGTGCAATTGACAACGATTATTGTGAATTGTTTGTGACCACTCAATCAACTTCCTTTATATCATTTTTCTCCTAAGTTTTATATTTTCATCTAACCTTGAAAGTTCTCTACTCTAGATCTTCTATTTTTGGATTCAAAAATAAGCTAAATTAAAAATAAAAAATAAAATAAAACAAGGAAAAGTGATCACATGTGCGTTTATTTTCTATCACCATTCTATTTTAGCATTTCATTTGTGTGTTTGTTATCATTGAATCAACATTTTTCTAGAATTTAAAACGAATGCTCATTTTTCTTGATCACATAGTTTAATTAAGAGTTAAGGAATTACATTCACATAACTCCCCTCACACACAACCAAACCACATCAAACATAATTTACATCAAAACATTCCTTCCTAGGTGGACCTACTTAGATTTCATCACCAAGAGGATAAGCTAACTCGGTGTTTTGGCCGAGTATAAATAATTTAGTGGAAAAATATTGGCTAAACACCTAACACCCTTATTGTTTGTGGAATCCGTGAAGTGAGGGGTATGCCCCAATACCACACCTTGTATCAACACCAACACAAATTTAGGCCTCATGTACCTTCAGGTATATCAAGGACTCCATCCTTTAACATCACCTGAAACCAACCTTAGATTGCCATTTCCTAGTACCTTTTAAACCATTTTTCACATTTCATATTTTCTTAATTTAATCAAAATAATTGAAAATTTCTCTTATGTGACTTGTCTATGTGATTGTAATCAACCATCTAGATTCTTTTTCTTTTTAGTGATTGTTTGTTTATTTCATGGTCCTAACCAAACAACAATCCCATCTACAAGACTCTGACAACATGACTGAATGTTTCCAACAATCCTTAGAAAATGTCCAATCTCACCTTGATGACATTCCATGCCTAATTGACCAATATTGATCATCTTCATCACCTCCAATAGATGATCAAGAACCCCACACATTCTCTAGCGATCAATCAATGACATCAAAATCCCCGATCCACCTAGTCCCGTTTCTTCAATAGTGGTGATCTAGTATTCACAAATATTTTAGATTCAAATCCCATGGCTCTCAATGCCTACTTAGTTGCCCGAGGTGTACTTATTTAATAATCTACACCTAAACAACAAACTCCTATCACTAATATCACTTATGAATTTTCTTGGCTTGTTGATCCTAACCACAAGCTGGTCATCAAGTAGCTCCATCCTTGTTCCACTATAGGTGGATCAGAAAATCAAATCCCATTTTATCAATCCCCATCATCACTTTTGATCTTAATGTTGTTTCATCACAAGATACAACCAACCAATGTCCATTGTCCTCACCATATTTCTCATCTAGGTCCTCCTCACAAAACAACATCAACACATCTTCTTCCACCTCTAGTCCTATAATATCTAGTGCTCTTCAAGCTCCTATAATAATTTCAATATCTATCTCATTTAATGTGTCTCAACCTACTTCTTCACAACAACCCATGTCATCTATTCAAAACGTGGTCATGTCCATCCCAACATTGATACCCCTCATCAATACAAGCTTTATCTCTAGTGTTCACCCTTCTTCACAACAGATATCAACCAACCCTATTTCAAAATCCATTCTCAGTACATACCTCAATTATCCCATCCATTCATTAACACCTATGTCTCACCTCAATATATATCATAACAATCTCAACCCCTCATCCATACTTTCATCCCCTTTCAACATATACCCCAGAATTGAGCTCAACCCTTTTTCCATACTTTTGTCCATCCCAATATATACCTCAATAGTCACAACCCCTTATAAACACTTCAATTCCTATCCAATATCAATATATCCATTCCTCACAACCCCTAGTTTCATAGCCTATATACAACATTCCCATGAGTGCTCCACTTTAGCATAATATCCCTCTACCATGTCAGCCATATCAATAATTAAATTTGCATACTTAAACTCAACCAAGCTCTTCGTCATTTAATAGCCAACAACAACCATCACAAAATGATCCTTTAAAAGCACTCATGAATAGGATTTATATCCTTAAATCTACCTCCATGGGTCCCAAAACACTCTATCCTACGAATAGATTTGTAATGAACTTATCCATCCCTCCGTACCATACAAAGTGTACCCTCCACATTGGGAACTCCTAAGTTCCTTAAATTCTATAATAAAGAGGACCCTCAACAACATATTTGATCCTTCCGTCACACCTATTATCTTATTGCACATGACCAGGACCTCATGTTGAGGGCATTCCTTATATCCTTAAATGGGCCTGCATTAGATTGGTATAGCGATATCCTGCAATGCTCACTCTTCTCCTTTGTAAAGTTTGTGCAAATTTTCTTAAAACATTTCTTGATTAACATCCCCATAAAGTTACTATTATCCAATTTTACCCTCAAGAAAAATTGAACAATCATGAACTTGTACACTAGGAAATGGGGTTGATTCAAAATGGGAGCTTGCATTTCAAGATTGGCCATACGAGTTACATAGAGGCTCGTGATGGCAATAACGTTGTTACGAGGAAAGAAATTAAAGAAAGCTCGTAGTTGATCTAAGTGAAAAAATGGGGGACACCAAATTCTAAAGTTTTCGGTCATTGAAGGTTTTACAGGTTTGTAGTTTCTTGGAAAAGCAAATAAAAAATAAGAAAAAGACCCAAAATGCCAAAATGCCAAAGTCTCGAAAGGTTCATGTTTTCGGGGTCAACTACCCTTATGGGGTCAACGGCACCATGGATTGGGATTTCAGAGTCCAAACTCCAAAGTCTGAATTTCAAACTTCAGAGGTTTGGGGGTTTGGAGGTTCAAGGTCTTTGCCAAACAAAACACAAAAACGTGAACCAAAACTCAAAAGCCCAAAATCCTGAAGTTCAAAAGGGTTCAGGTTTTGGGGTCAAACTTGACTTTGGGATCAACACGATGAGAATTTTTGGACTTTTGGAGGTCCTAATTTTAGACTTTCGGAGGCCCCAGCTTTCGGAGGTTTGTTTCAAGGTTGTAATGGTGAGAATTCTAAAAGGAACAAGGTCCAAAACCCGAAGTCTGAATTTTGGACTTCGGAGTTTCAGAGGTTCGGGATTCAGAGTTTTAGAACTCTCAAACCAATTCACCAAAGATGAACGAGTGCCGACTAATTTCAAAGCGTTAATGTCTGAGTTACTCGAATTCCAAAAGTCTGAAATTTTGGATTTCTAAGGTTGGAAGGAATTTCGAGTCCGAAGGAAGAGCTAACCACTGCAAAAGCAATGTAGTATGGCACCCCAATCTTCAGATAGCCATAATGTTTGACTAGGAGCTCGGATTTGTACAAGAAATGAATTTTTGGAAAGATCTAAGCGTCCTCTATACAAATACAAATTTAAGTGATACTCGGTTATCCAAATGAAGAAATATAATCCATCATTTTAGAGGGTTTTTCAGGTTTTCTCACCTACCCAAATGATGAGGTATGGGCTTCTTTTCTTGCCCAACAAGGCATAGTACATGGAAGTATGGGTTTTGTAGTGGCACCCATCATTGTTGCAGGTGAATTCAATGCATTTTTGGGTGGTTGAAGAAAGATTTCAAGTTTCTTCTCTCCCTCCCTTCTCTCATTCTTCATATATATTGTAAGGAGGGGCATTGTTCTAATGTTGGATAATTTTGCTTTGCACCCTCCCTTCTTCTCTTTTCTGTAAGTGAATTTGTGGAGTTCAAACCTCCCATTCAAGTTGTAATGTAAGTTTTTTCCTCTTGGCCATTATAATGCATTGTATCAAATTTGTGGAGCAATAATATAAGTCTGTGGATGAATTTCAACCCTCTCTTATGTTCATTTCTTTCTCCTGATCTCTCATTGCAATCTTGGTTATCTGTGCATGGTTATTGTATTACATGTTTAATGGTTTGTGTTTAATGGTTGGTGGATTCTCATCAATGGATTGATTTGTGGTGTGTTTTCATCCTCAATCTAGTTGTAATTTCCATCTCCATGCAAAATGATGTTCAACATTCCTTTTGGTGCATCACCTCTATTAGTTTAGGTTTAATTTCTTGTAATCTTCTTGGCCATGTCTCCTTGGCAAGTTATAGTAGATTTTAGAGTAGATCTTTGCAATTTGGATGTGTGTCATAATAGAGGAATATGAACCGGCCTTCATCTCGGAGAGTTATCTCAATTGTAAATTCCCACACTTTGGGATAACTCCATGTTTTATGAATCATACTCACTGACTACCGCAACCATCTATCTTTACAAGAACCATGAGTGTTGTGATTACACCATAACAGATTACCATTACCGACCTTTACGCCATCAAACAATTTGAAGATGAATTTATTACAAATTTTGTTGCTCATTGGAGGGGTATTATTAATCAATTATCCTTCTCCCTCCCACAAAAAAAAATTAATCAAGCTATTTTCTCATTCTTGCACCAAACATATATCATCGACACTACAAATTCAATATTTCCAAATGTTTGACAAAGCCTTTACTATGACTCACAAACTAGAACTTCGCGCCCTTGAGGATGGTAGAATTAAGCTCAAATCAAAGAATCCTAAACCTGAGTCCTCATTCAAACCATCTTCTAGTCATGATAAATCTAAAATCTCAACAAATGCGGTTGTCATAAAATCCACTTCCAAGGAACATTCAGCTTTCGAACGCACCCATCCTCAACATAATTATACACCTATTGGTGAATCCTACAACGCAGTTTTCGATAAAATATTAGGTGCATGTATGATCACCCTTCCTCCTATTTGTCTTATTAACACATCTGTCTCAAATCCCTCTTAGTATCGAGAGAATGATTATTGTAAATACCATCGAGTCAAGGGTCATGACATCAAAAGGTGTCATTTGTTTATAAACATCCTTTAAGACCTTATCAACAAAGGTGAGTTGTAACTGGATAACCTAAATGCACCTCCGAATCAGAACTTAGACATCTTCAAACAACCCTTTCCAAACCATGCCCCATCCACTAGTCAACCCTAGTCTAATGTCATCCACTCTCATCACACTATTAACACTATCAAAGATCATTCATCCACACCTTCAACATATAATGCTCTTATCATAGAAGCATCATCCAAACCATCCATATCATCAACACCTAGTTTTTCCACAATAAAAGGACCTATTGAATCACACTACTCCCCTAGCCTTGCCTTTAGTAAGACCACAAATCTCTCCACGTCCATCGAGTCTACTTCAAACTTGCCTCTACCCTCTTCAAAACCCTTAATAAAATAGCCTATCATATAACTCATGAAGAGCTCTGAAGAAAATCACGTCACCTAACACCATGTCTGAAATCTCATAAAATCCACTACGTAACCTCCAATCCCTCCATCCACAAAATTAGAAATCATACCAAGAAATCATACGATGACCTTAGTATAGGATATAAATTCCTTACCCTATATTCTAGGACCACACCACTCGTCCAAGTTTTTAGTCACTATTACAGATTCTAAATTTGTTTCCCAATCAACACCTAAACATGTCCCATAACAAATGATCCCTCCAACACCAACTTCTAGATCATGTAATGAAGCATCAATTACTTTAACCTCAACCTTGACAGGACACTATGCAAAAACCCTTGAATGGCTTATTCAAGAATCTATCATAGCTATGCCTCCTCTCAAGTCCTCTAGCTCTCGGGGTGGAAACCCTCCTGGTAAAATTTTGAAGCATTTTGTGATTATCATCAAACACCAAGACATTCCATCGAGGACTGTAAATCTATCAACATTATCATTCAAATCCTTGATAATAAAGGGCTTCTCCCACATATCTAAAACAACCAAATAAATTCAAAATAACCCATCAGATATTTAAAACCACTACACCAAAACCATCACCCGATCTTACGTCTACATATAACAAAAGTGAAGCATCTTTTAGAAAAACCTCGCTTCATCAAATTGATGCAGTGCGTATAACTACCAGAGCTCGTGCATAAGACCCCAAGACTTTATATAAGATCAGGTCCAAGGTATCCATCCCTCTCACTCCTGAATCACCTAATCCAACACCTCCTGCCATGGCTAAGGTATCCATCCTTTCCGCTCCACATACCCAATCTACCACTTCCGTATAGAATACTATCATTAAACAACTCCATCAAGATCCAAGTAAAGATGTCCCTCTAAGAGCTTATCTAAACCTCACCACAACATCAAAAACTATGATTGAAGCACTTCAATCCATATCAATACCCTCAGATGATCCACATCCATTCAAAAATTTGGTTGATACCCTCAAAATGTCTGTTGTTATCTCTTTTGACAATTTTGAAATCATGTCCTTGCAACCTGAAGATCATAATCTACCATTATTCATCACCACCCAAATCGATGATAATATCGTTAAGAGAGTCATGATCGATAATAACGCCAAAATCAATATCATATCATCACATGCTTTTGATAAACTCTAATCACCCAACACTTATTGTTGCCCATTCACCTACATTACTAGGATATTTTAATGACATTGTGGCCCCTATGCTAGGGACGGTTATCTTACCCATAAAGGTTAGTATCAAGAACCTCAACGAACTCTTCTATCTGGTAGAAGGAGAGTTTAAATATAACATGTTATTATGATGACCCTAGATACACATTATGCATTATATCCCATCCACCCTCCATCATTGTCTCAAATACGAACATGAAGGTAAAACCTTCACTATTCCATCGACCCGAACCCTTTTAAGGCATGTCACATGACGTATTGACCTAACGATATGTTTGTCCCTAAAAAAATCAGGCTCCTCTAATGAATCCTCTACTAATTCAGCCATCCTTGTATAAAAATTACTAGATGACAACTCCTTCGATGATGTCACACAACATATTTCACTTGGAGGAGTGTAGTTTCCTTACCCTTAATTATCTTCCTACACCTAAAACATACGGAAGACCTGATAAAAAAACCCATGTACAAACCTAATGTTAGAGATGTTATCTCCTTTGGTCCTCCACATATCAAAACTAATCTCATCTATGGAGGTATCGATCATCCTTCCCCACATCCTAATAATCAACGTCATGCTAAGTCGTTCATATTAGTTTTCACCTTTCTATATAACCAAGCCTTATTTTATTTATACCTCCATTATTGTTCTTGGAATGGCTTTTGCCTCAGATGTTATGAACAGGGTATTCATGACCTAATCCTCAATCATTCTTACAAGCTTCATGAAAAATAAAGATTAGGTTTTGAAAAATTAGCCTTAGAATCCTTCACAAAAATTACATCTAGATTCGTGATAGAACTCGAGCCGCCTTCTCCACCCTCGCATGATGACCCTATGGACATGGATGACATCGTTTCCATCCCATATGATTTTTTTTAGTCAATAAGATTACCTTAATACTACTTACTTATCAAATCATTGAGGGTACTAAGACCATCCCAGTTGTATTACCCGAAATGATAGAGGACTCCCTAGAATTTACATCATTTAATGCCATGATGATCAATATATCCTCTCCTATATGGGGAAAGAGGACTAATACCTTAAAAATAATTTTCCGCACACATCGACACTCCTTAATGAATCAATATTGATGTTAACATAGGAACTCTGCAGGATCCTCACATAGTCAAAGTTGGTCAATCCTTATATTTAAAATAATTAAAGGACTTTCACCACCTTCCTCTCCAAACATAGTCAATATTTTGCATGGTTGTATAGTAACATGATGGGGATTGATCCTAACATCATCGTTCACAATATCGTCATCTATCTCTATTAATTGTGAAAAACAACTAAAATGGAAGACAAACAAACCACAATTGCAAACCTTCCCCTTATCTCTTCATACGAAACCTCGAGTAATGTTTTGTGAAAAATTTAAAGGTTTTATAACCTTGTGAAATGTAGATAGCGAGTGATCTTGAATGACCTCCAAAATGGGGATGAAATTGCTACAAATACAGAGATAAGAAAGCCTCCAATATGTAGATATTAGAGAGTAAATTGTGAGTAATTGTGCCACGAATCCAAGAGGATTTGTAAGAGGGTAAGTTTGTGTTTTATAGAGGCTAAGTAGTGGTTGGAAGTTGGTTGAAAAGAGGTTAAATGCACATGTTAAAAATAGCATTAGAGGAATTTGCAGCAGTTTCGAGAAGATAAATGCCAATGAGGGGCAGTAAATCAATTTAATTGGCAGAAGTTACATCCTGAAATGTGGTTATACGTGCAATTGAATTTTCCCCACCTTTCTAGGATTCTAAAAGTGTATTTGACTAGATTGGTGAAGTGGAGTCCATGTGGATTTGACTAGGATGAGGAAGTGGAGTCCAAGTTGCTATTGATTAGGAAAATAGGTGTACTTTCCCATGTAAATAACTAATTTAATTAGCTATAATGTGCACACTAATTAATTAATCATTTGTTTAATAAATGATAATTAAGCTAGATAAAAGTGTGGTTAGAGACTAATTTAATTAATCCTAACAAGGTGAAAGTATGATTTAATTAATTTAATCAATCAATCATAAAGGGATGAACTAGGAAGTGTACTGAAGATAAGATGGAAACAAGTGTGTAATTTAGGGTGTCTATATTTTCCCTCTTTAAAGTTCTATTGCGAAGTAATAGTGCTTTAAAGATAGTAGATGCATGTAGATTAGAAGAGCAAAAAATGATGAAGCATTTGGATGCCCCAGCAGATAGAATTGTAAAGGAATTCCCTCTCAAGTATGTGGGTGATGCATCAAAGCGGTGGATAAATTTGATAGAAGAAGAATAAAGGGATTGAAACAAGGATGGAAATGACTATTCTCGTAGCATGAGCTTCATTTGGAGAATAATTTTAGAGCAACCTTTTTTTTGGTTACACAACATAGTTCTCACCATGATTATGAAATAATCAAGATGGTTAACCTAGATGCGTAAAAAACACACACACACAACAAAGAAAAGATAAAAAAGGAAAATAAAACCAATATACAAAGTAGGTGTAGGCATCAGGTTATAAAGAACCAAGATGTAATCACACTACTTGCAAGTGGTCCAAAAATTAAACATCAACAATGCAACACAAAGTCAAAAAAGAAGACAATCACTATGCCCCTAATGCGTGCCATAATGATGATTAAGTAGATGCAAATGCTCCCAAGGTGGGAATAGATCATACTGGAAGAGCGAGTAAAGTGACTCCTTATGACACTCTTGTTGGATCCGTTGTGCAAATGATCAAAATTAAAATTTCCCTAGGTGAAGTTATATCGCAAAGGAAAAATAATTTTGTGACTTGCCCCAAGTAGAGTTAGCCTATCATGCAAAGGGAAGAAAGTGATAGTTGTAAGATTGGAATGATCACTAGGGTAGTAGATAAAGGTATGAATTTATCAAGATTGTGTTGAGATGTTGAAAGATTCACTTCAAGGGTTTTCCAATTGTAGGATTTCTATGTGATAAGTGAATGTTTGTTCAAAATATTTGTAATTTTTTTTTTTAGATTTTTGAATATATGATTTTTTTGGATTTTTTTTTTTTTTTGAAAAATTTGAAATAAAAATGAAAATAAATGTAAACAAACTTGAATACACAAAAAAAGGAAAACACTCCATGGCTTATTTAATAAACTAGGAGAAAAAACACAACATGTGTAAGCGATAAAAAGACACGAAAAAGCATTGCAAACAAACCCAATATGAACAGGAAGGAACCACACCAAAGTTATATGTGAACTAAGATGTGAATAAATTTCCTGTAATTGGTCTACAATAAAGGTAAACAAAGTACAACAAAATAACAAACTAAAGAAGAAAAAACATCATCACAATGTTGACAAACCGTAATAGTACAACACAATTTTTTTTAATAACAATGACTATCTAATGACACTTCAAATGTGTTCCACATTGAATAAATAGACAAATATGAATTCCCCAAGTGATAGCTTAGAACGTGAGAGGATTGGATCGGGCCGAAGAGCGGAGTGATACTTAGATACTCTCAAAAGATACTCTTGTCGGATCCCATTGAAGTTTGATTTGTATTGGATTAAAATGTGAAATCCAAGTGTGCCCTAAGAAAATTTATATTTTGAAAGGGTAAATGATTTCCTCGAGCATAGATATACACCATGGGAAATAAAGATGATTATCAAAAGATGATCTGAAACATCATGAGGAATCGCATCAAATGGTGAAAAATGTTGAAATGTGTTATCTAGTTGCTAAAATTTGGTCAAACATTATTTGAATGTTTTGATTTTGACAATTTATATATTTTTTTTAGGAACAATTTTATATTGTTTTTGTATTTTTGAGAAACATATTTTAATGTTTTTAAGTTTTGTGAAACATTTTTGAATGTTTTTGTATTTTACAACTCGATAAAAGGGTGCACTGCTTGAAAGCATGTGTAAATAATTAGAAGCATTCCATTCCATTGGTAGAAATGTAGATGATAAAATGATAGGGTGTTTCACTCCACTCGTGACTCCACGCAACTAGGAAGATGTGAGGGCTCATCACTAGAGCCAAGAAGGATGTGAAAATGAGGTGAATAATGATATGAAAGTGAAGATAATGGATGTAAAGACACAAGGTGTAACAATGATCCATATGAGAAAAATGTAACTCATCTCTAGTCAAGATTATCTAACAATTCCAAGATGATTCCACTTTATAGGTTTTGACTAGACTTAGATCCATTGATGGCCTACTAATTGACAAGATCTGATTGAAGGAATTATTGTCTCTCTTTAACATAAGAAACTTCTTGGGATATTTTTATTAAGAACTTTGATTAAGATTTATAAAGGATTTATTGGTTAATTATTTTTTTTTTTTTGAAAGGGACCCCCTACATGTTTCCCCATGCCACCAAAGAAGAGGAAAGGGCTCAACATTGAAGAAAAAATGTAGGTGAGTAAGGAATTCCTCTATTCCCAGTCTCATACTACTAGTGAGAAGTATGGGCTTATCACCAAGAATGTGAAGGACAAAAGGTGTAATGATTTTATAGTTTTTTTTTTATTTTTAGATTGATTTAATTTTTCCTTGTATGTTGATATAATGTGCTTGTTGGGAAGGAACATTCTTCCCCAAGTCTCAACCTCATGCAACTAGTAGGATGCAAGGGTTCAACACCGTAGATTGAGATGGGCGGTCAAAAAGGACCGGGTAAAGAAGTTTGAGCTTTCTATTAAAGAGAGAGCTTATTTAAAGGAGGAGTTTCCATCAATAAGCTTTGAGACAAAACCTATAGGGTAAAAAGATCTAAAATGGTAGAAACCATAACATGAGATGAGACACACAATTCCCAAGAGAACAAGGTTAACTTGTGTCGTAATAGGTGAAGAATGTGAATATATGATAATGGTATGATTAAGATATCTACCAATAGATGGAATGCTTAATATTATTTATACTCACTTTTCCGTTTTCAATTTGCAAACAATGCTTTAAGGAACAATTTAATACGGAGTTTTATTTTCTTTTTATGCTTTTTAAGTTTTCTAAATTTTGGTAGAGATGAGGATTTGAAATGGAATCATCAAGAAAGAGGTCCATGTTTATTAAAGTTGAATGGTCCTGAAATACAAGACTTGGGCGGATGAGATCCAAGTCAAGAGAGGGAATCAAAAGATTCGATAAGTCCTAAAATATGAGACTTGGGTGAAAAGGTCCAAGTCAAAGGAGGAAATTCAAAGATTTGATAAGTCCTAAAATACGAGACTTGGGTGGAAAAGGTCCATCTTCAAAGGAAGTCAAAGGAGAGAATCAAAAGATTTGATAGGTCCTAAAGTACAAGACTTGGGTGGAAATGGTCCAAGTCAAAGGATGTGTGATTAGATAAGTCTTCGATGGGATCAAAGACCTATGTGATGTTAGAGAAGATTTTCGATGTGGGAATATGTTGAGATTCATATTCATCCATGAGTGAAAGAGTGTGAGGAAAGAAGGATTGATCTCTAGATGTATATCCAGGGTTCCTTATAGGCCATAGAGAGAATATATTCAATGTTTCTCCTTCTAGGTTGTGAATTAGTTGATTTGATGAAAGATTTGCAATTAAAGCGTGAAAAGGTTGTATAAGGATATTCTTAGGTATACATACCTCATAGAGTGTACACATGTAGATGTCTTGACAGTAGGAATCATCATTGATGAGATGCCTGCAAGATTGATCATGTGAGGTATAATGGACATGGAAGGTTGCATTGTTTATAAGTGTCCAAGCTTATTGTGGTTGTGTTTTTACAACAAGACTAGAGATGTTAGGCATAGGAGCCAATAATGGAAAAATAAAATCAAGATCAATGGTGTTTGATGATGGACCCTCTTCTGTATTGTCTACAATTATATCAAGGGTTGAAAGGGAGTCTTGAAGCAAGTTTAAGCTCTCGTTTGGTGTTAGAAGGTTGTTGTCTGAAACAGGTTCAATGTTTGTTTGGACTAAAGGAAGAAAATATGGAGAAGAGATGAAATGGTTTGAGGGAGAGATACTTGACCTTCATCTTGATCTTGTTAAGAGTCGTTATATGTATAGAAGTGGGGACAATGTTCAACTCTTCATTTGTAGTTGTGGAATTTAACGTGTCATCATCAGAGAGCTTTGTCATCGAGCTCTATGGAAATGGCTTCATCATTAATTAATTCATGAACATAATGATGAAGAGGTGTACAATTATCAGTAGAATGGCCTTCCATGTGACAATGGTATTCACAATATTTTGATGCATTATACGACATAGGATTGGGTTCCCCATTAGAAAAGGGTCTCGTAGTTGGATATTCGATCATGTTAGCCTTTACTAATTATTGAAAGGCACTAGATAGACTCTCTCTGAGAGGTGTAAATTGACGTTCAACGGTGCACATTTGAGGTAGTGTCTATGATACAAGATATGATGGATTTATAATTGACATTGTTCAAGGATTCACCATGTTTGTGAGATTTTCCCTTTGTATCATGGTTAGGAAATGGATTAGAAAACACCTTTAGATTATCATTAGGTGTTTTGGTAGATGGTAGGTCTTTGACCACTATGTCTCCATTGTCAATGAGGTCTTGGATGTAATTGTGAAGTTGTTTGCATTTTCTATTGATGACCATCAATGCGATGAAAATCACAATATGTGTTAGGTCTATACCAACTTTGGCTTAGGTTCTCCTTCAGGGAAGGGTTGCGTAATAGGATAAGTGACCATATTGGAACTTTCCATTGTTTTAAGACACTTGAAAGAGATTCCCCAAAGACATATATTTTCTTTGTTTGTAGTCACGAGGAGGAGGAAAATTTTCTCTTTTTGGAATGGTGATAGATGGTTTAGACTTAATCTATTTTAATTGGTTGTTTTATATAAGTTATGCACATTATGATTATCCGTGACACCATCATTGACAATGTTACAGTTGTGGTTGATGTACCTAGGTTTATTATGAGAAGTGTTAGGGTTGTTATTGTTGTGATGATGATTATGCCCATTGTCTTTATAATGAGGCTTGATCAAGCCTTTAGAAATGAGGGATTTTTTTATTTGAGTTCCCTTTTCGATAACTTCCTCAAAACTATTGAGGCAATGCATCTGCATGTGAAAGGACAACTCATCGTTAAGGTTTGGGATGAAGATTCTAACCATTTGTTTCTCAAGGATTGAACATGGGAATCGACTTGCATTCCTCACCATCGTTGTAAAAATTATGCAAATCTCTCATTTTTGTTGTTTGGCATTGCACAAATCCATCATTGTGACTTCAAGTCAAGATTGAAAGAAAAATGTTTAAAAAACTTCTCTGAGAGGTTCGCGAAGGTAGAGATATATCCCTTTGGAAGGTGTAAGAACCATTCCAAATATTTTCCTCCTAGACTCTTAGGAAAAGGGTAAGAGAAAGATATCGTTATAAGCCACCTCTTGGCATGCCATGAAAAATTCTTTGACATGCTCTCTAGGATCAGTTTTTCCCTTGTATTTTTCAAATTTGGGTGTCTCGAAAGAGCGTGGGAAGGGTATGCATAAGATGTCCATGTCAAAAGGGTATGGACATAATTCATCAAAATTGAATTGTTTGCATTGTTTTTGCATGCCCGAAATGGTATCCTTCATCATTTTCCACTCTTGAGAAAATGGTGAATTGGTTTGAGGATAAAAGGAGCATCATTCTTAAGATTTTTGTTTGTTATTGGTCTAAGAATGATTTTTGAAGATGTGGTCACTTTTCATGTGTTTTATACCTTTGGTATCATTATTAGTGACTATAGAGGATAGAAGAGCCAATTATTTTGTCATTTCATTCATTTGATCAATGAGGGCTTGAATAGGATCGTTGGCTAAATTAGTAGATTTTCCTTTATTATCTACATTTTTTTACTTGTTTCTGTGTCATGTTTGTTTAATTCAGTGGTGGAGCCTTAGGGGATTTATGTGGTCATTTTAAGGATTTCAATTCATCCTCATCAAAGTCTGAGGGAAATCTTGCTCCCATTACAAGGAGACGAAGAAGGAATTGGTCTTTATTTTTATGAAAAGTGGCATCTATGGAATGGTTTTTAAGTTGGTCTTCATCCTCTTCATCGGATCTGATATGGAAAGGATTTTTCCTCCCATAAAAAGGGACTATAATTGTGATGTCTTATTCCCACCATTTTTAAAGAGGGGAGGAACAAGAAGAGGTGTGATGGAAAACTCAACCCTTATCAAAGTGAATGCTAAGATGGAAAAGGGAAAATATGAAATCTCGACCCTAGAAAAATGAATGCTAAGAGGGAAGAGGTGAAAGGGTTAGTTGATTTCCCAAATCTGAATCAAAATGAGATTTAAGATAAAAGGGACTAAAAGGGGTTAGATGTGCTCTACTTTGTAACAAAAATGTATGTTAAAGGAGAAGAGACTTGAAAAGGTGAATGTGATCAACTCTTAACAAAATGAGTGATAAGAGTGATGAAGAGATGTGAAAAAAGGTTAAATCTTAACAAGATGAGTGTTAAGAGAAATGAAAAGGGAGACTTTGCAACACTTAACAAAATGAGTGATGTTAAGGTGGAAGAAGGGATTAAAATGTTAGTTAAGAGGAATCTTAGCAAAATGAGTGCTAAGAAAGATGAAGAGGTTTGAAAGGCTTCACGACCCTTTACAAAGTGAATGTAAAGAGGGAAGAAGTGAAAGAAGGTTATTTTCTCAACTTACAACAAAATGAGTGTGACAAGAGGAGACTTAAAACATGGCAAGAGATTCTTAGTGGTTAACAAAAGTGTGTTAAGGGAAGAGACTTAGGAAATGTGATGAGTTTGTTGAATTTTAACAAGGTGGGTGTTAAAAGGGAGACTTAAGAAGATGATGAAGGATGTCAACTCTTCAAAAAAGTGTGTTAAAAAAGGAGACACAACAAGGAAATGGAAGCACTTAAAGAATGACAAGGTGAATGTCGAAACAAGAAGTGATTAAATGATGGCGAGAAGATCCTAATCTCATGAAAGTGGATATAAATGACGAGGGAATGTGATGAAAATGCTTTATTCTTAACCAAATGTTTGTTAAGAGGGAAGAGACTTAATAATGAATGATGTCAACTCTTAACAAAAGTGTGTTAAAATAGGAGACACAATAAATAAATGGGAGCACTAAAAGAACGACAAAGTGAATGTCATCACAAGAAGTGAAGTAATGAAGAAAAGGTCCGAATCTCATGAAAGTGGAGATAAGAGACAAGGGGATGTGATTGATTAATGATCTCAAACTAAAGCAAAGTGAATGCTTTAAAGAGAGAAGTGAATAAATGATGAGAATTTCAAAATGCAACAAAGTGATGTGAGAAAGTATGATGATGCAAGAGTGATGGGAGAAAGATATTGAAGATGTCGAAAATTCCACAAAGTGAATGTGAAATGTGATGACATAAGAGTATGGAATGCTCAAAGTTCAACAAGATAATGTTAAACTTAAGACTTACAAAAATGAAAGATCAAAGTGATCAAGAGGGTGATTGATTGTGATAAAATGAGTATCATGATGTCAAGACTTAGATGAAAATGATGAAAGTGCTCAAGTTCGGATATGGATGTCCATAACCCAAGACTTAGACACATTTACAAAGCAAAAAGGTGGACAAGAGAGAAAATGTGAATGAAAAGAGTGAAACACAAGTGTTTAACATGTTAGACGCTTTGAAAATAATGTAGTGAAGGTTGTCCTCTACCTTAGATTAGATTAGACAAGGGCGTGGCTTCCTAGGTGGTTCACTCAACTAGGTGTCAGCAGTATACCCAAGCGAGCACGTGTTATTGCTAGTTTCCATATTTACTTTACCCCATTTGAAATAATGAGCAAATATTTCTCAAATGAATCACACTTTGGGTTCGTCACTAAGGATATATGTGACTCTAATCTCATAAGGTGCACTAGTTAGTTGGGATGGGGGTACCCATTTTATCAGCCAGTTCCCTCAATGTGCTGACTACTTTGGGGTTCTTGTGGTACTCCTCAAGTGAGTTTTATGGCTTATGCTAAAGAAATTCCCACATTTATAGTAGTTGGGAAATAGCCTTGTCAATCGTACCTACAAATATAGTGTGTAGTGTTCATTTTATCTTGATTAAAAAGATTCCCTGCACATAATGAATTAATATTTTGCTTAGCACGTGATCAAGGCAAGCTATAGTTAGTTAGTAGTTTTAAGAGGTATTTATGTCTGATGTTGCGAAACAAGTGTTAGTAGTTTTTGAGGTAGACAAAGAGAAAATAATGAAAAACAACACAATCACATTTTTAATTCTCAAGATCACTTGTAACAAGCACGAGAGAAGAGCATACGCGTGAAGTGTTGCAATTAGTGTGAAGTTTTGTGAAGTGAGGTGAGCTCGTAGGGTCCGGGAGTTAGAGTCTTGAGGTGAGAAGAGGGATCAAGGAAGTATTGAGGTCTAAGTTGTGGTGGGGAGTCGAATTTAGCTCGAGGAGTTGGGGATCGGGGCAAGGGTGATCATCGAGTTAGGAGGGGTAGGGGAACTTAGCCAACTCGGGGTTAACTTAAGGGGAACGGGTTGGGGAGCTAGGGACCAGCTCGGTGAGTCATCTCGCCGAGTGTAAGAGGTGGGGGTGGCGATGGAGAGGGGGTTAGGCTAGGGTTTAATAAAAAAAATTATTATATTTGTTGAATCTGATTATTGTTTTGACTATTTTTGTTTTGAAATTTGATCATGTGTATGATATTTTCTTTTAGAATTTTGTAGGAATTTGGAGGATCGGCCCCCTCTTTTTGTGAAAACAACCCCAACTTTAACAGAAACCAAATTTATTGGGAACTAAATATCTTGCTAAATTTAGAGGAAAAAACACTAAAAGTAAATTTTTTTAATTATAAAACTAATTCATGCATCTTAAAACACCTACAAATACTACTAAAATGCTACAAAGAACAATAAAATAGCTCAAAATAGAAAATAAATATGTTATGAGTGTGATGTGAATTTTGCTTCTCCTAAAATCTTGCAAACACAAACTTGTACAAAAAAAAACACACTAAAAACAATGTTAATCACACAAATTAAAATATTGGTGAAATGTGAAGCAAAAATGGGAAAAAATAAGTGCGGTCCCACCTGGGCGTACCAAAATGTTAACAGTGAAAAACAACTAAAATGGAAGACAGATAAACTAAAATTACAAACCTTCATGTAGCTCTTCAATGCAAACCTCAAGTAAGATTTTATGAAACTTTTAAAGCTTGTGTAACCTTGTAAAATGTAGATTGTGGGTGCTCTTGAATGACCTCTAAAATGTGGATGAGATTGCTACAAACATAGATATGAAAGCCTCCAATATGCAGATATTGGAGAGAAAATTGATATAGTAACTGTTTGTGAATCCAGAGAGATTTGTAAGATGGTAAGCATGTGTTTTATAGATTATAAGTAGTGGTTGGAAGTTGTTGAAAATTGGTTGAATGTACATGTTAAAAATAACTTTTGAAGAAGTTCAAAGATTGAAGGAATATAAATGCTAATGAGGGGAAGTAAATGGGTTTAATTGGCGTGAAGTTACATCCAGAAAGGTGGTTGTCTGATGAATTTAATTGCCCCCATCTTTCTAGGATTAAAGTGTAGTTGATTGAATTTGGTGAAGTTGAGTCCATGTGGAGTTGGTGGGATGAGGAAGTGAAGGATAAGTGGATTCCAGTGGTTGTTGAGTAGGAAATAGGTGTACTTTCCCATTTAATTAACTAATTTAATTATCTATAACATGTACACTAATTAACTAATCATTTATTTAATAAATAATAATTAAGGGTAAGTGTAGCAAGTTGGTGGACCAAAAGGGGTCATAAGTGGACGTCATATTGCAAAAAATAGTAAAATATCAACTTGTAGGGATTATTAGCAATATGCATCAAACACTCATAAATATATATATATATATATATATATATATATATATCCAGGAATCTAGTTTCTAAATTACTATTTTTTAAAAAAATGGACAAGTTTAGCTATATTAAACACTCAAAATTATATGACTTGGTTTTTTTTTTTTTTTAAACCTATAAGATTGTAGTCCATTTGCCCGCGATTTGGATGACCAAATCTTGTTTTTTTTTCCTTTGGTGAAAAGTTAGATGTCACTATCTATCTTGGGATGGATTTTATTTTGTATTTTTGGAGCAAAATGTTTTTTTAATGATTTTTTCCATGAAAGTGGTTTGAATTTTTTTAGAAAATGGAGCACTTTCCGTTTTCCCACCATAACTATATCAAAAAATATTGAAATCAAATATTTTTTTTTTAGTGTGTATAGAATTTTTCCATGCTTGGGATGGTATAGGTTTTATCACATTATAATAAGCGAAAAAAAAGTTGCAGTCTTAAATGTAGACATGAACATTTGCGGGGAAAAATGTCTTAAAGACCTATTGTTAGTAAAAAATTATAAAATGATATTTATCTTATTTTATTCACTTTAAAATCAATATTTCTATGAAGCTAACAGTCTCCCCTACACGATGGTACCATTTTTGTGAGATGTTTTTATTTTTCGGCATGGTTCAAGTCTGCGGAAGAGCAAATTTGAAGTTTTTGGCCTTTCACATGCCATAATGACCTCCCATAGCTCTGGTTGGGGAAAAATAGATATTTTCAGCCTTGAGGGTCAGATTTGATGATATAGAAAGAACAGTGATTGAGGTCCTAAATAATATAACTACGCTCGTGCTTTGACAAACCGCGATCACATTTATTAAATCATATTTACATGCATCTCAATGTTCAAATCACCATGTGATTTTTTCTTGTTTGGCCTTGTTGTGCAATTCTTATGCAAAATTATGTCACTTTACTGCATGTTTTTCTTATCATCAAACAAAACATCATGGGAGACAAAGAAAGGAAGTCAAAAATAAATCAATAAGTAAAAAATACTTTGGTGAATTAGGCGTAAAAGATTTCAAAATGTTGAGCGAATGCAAAAACTTCGTGAATAAAGAAGAGGTTCATCTTGACCCCTACTATTGTAAGAATGAGGAACCCGATGTTGTTTCTACTTACTACAATGTTGAAGATGAATTAAATAATCATGATATAGTTCATGTTAAAATTGAAGGAGACAATGAAAATGTGAATCATGAAATTTAGGTTGAAATCGTAGACAAGAAAAATTTGACAAAAACACCTCCTAGGATTTACATAAGACCTAATTATTTTATTGAAATTGATGATAACATTTTGAAATCAATGTTTGACAAACTTTCTAAATGGAAAATTAGAAGAAAAGC
Organism: Taxus wallichiana var. yunnanensis; assembly: GCA_018340775.1. Classification (NCBI taxonomy): domain Eukaryota; kingdom Viridiplantae; phylum Streptophyta; class Pinopsida; order Cupressales; family Taxaceae; genus Taxus; species Taxus wallichiana. The sequence continues at coordinate 719,257,562 of CM031234.1, read as the reverse complement.
CACTGAAATTTTGGATAATCATTTTGAAATTTTAAATGATTCCCAAAGATGTCGATTGTTGGTTAGTTTGATGAAATTGGATAAAATGAGACCTACATTAAACACCTTAGGATTGACAACATTTAATATACGTGGTCAAATCGCTACTGATTGTTGAAAACCTTCATGATGCATATCACACTATTGGTGTCAAGATACACACAAGGGATAGTAATGTTGTGCGTCTTGTACTTGTTACTAGTGTTGTAAGTGAATAAAAAAAAACAATGTTTGATTAGGCAATCAAGTTGAATGTTGAAAGTTAATTGAAAAAAATTAATGAAAGCAATTGAAAGCGTAATATCTTTCAATCACTCAATAACTGCTGCACCGCTTTTTGGGCATTTTACGCTAGAGCACTACGTAAGGACAAAGATATATTTGATGTTATAAGAGAAGTTGTTATTCAATTTTGGCATGATAACAATAGAGTTTCACCTAATACAAGAGATGATGTAAAACGAAGAGTTGAAATACTAATTGTGAACCACATCCAAAGCATTTCTTATATATCACTCAAAATCAATTTTTTTGGAAGTTTGAACATGAGCATCCGAAATTAAAATTAGTCAACGTTTTTGAAATGTTGAAACCATTCTATGTGAAAATCAACCACGCTCACACCACTTGTTATTGTAGGTAACATGTTGAATTTTCAATACATTATGCTAAATTTTTACGTATTCATTCTATTTTCATTCTAAAACTATATTCTCGGAATATGGTGTTCAAGTTCTACCAATATTTCCAAGGATTTCATTCCTATGATATTTTGTGAAAGATAAGTTGGACAATTTTTATAGTCAGGATTGTTTAGATGGAAGTTGTGGTACGTGCGGTGATTACCTAAATTGGAAAGTTGTATCCATGAGCAAATTGGAGGTGCAATAGGACATAATTTAGTTGAGTTTGATAAATATAAATTAGTACCATACCAATTGAAAGATGGAAATGAGTCTAAATGGTGTGAGCTAGTTACAGAACATATGCCTGTTTTTCAATTTATGAGAAAATTTAAGGATGAAATTGTTTATGAGTATGCTAGGCATACACACAGAGCTTGATGGTTGGATGAATAGTTTAAGATATGCAAGGACACATTTCCTATTGGTACTATTGTTTTAGTGGTTGATTTTGTAGATAATTACACATTGCGAACCACAAATGGAGGGTAATCTCAATATTACAACTTAGTACATGTTGCCATTTTTGTGCATATAGCATTTATAAATTCTCCTGACAGTGATCTGAGAGAATGATAAAAAAATTAATAGAGTACCACTTTTATATCGAGAGATGATCATACTCATTCTACTAAATTTGTGCAAGGTTGTTTCCAGGTTATTTTATGGAAACTTGTCCTAATAGGGACATACGCTTGAATTAACATTATATATAGTCGAGATAATTACATGTCTCAATTTAAGAATGCAAGAATGTTTTATTGGATGAGTAGGATACACATCAAGATGGGTGTGTAACATATTTGGAGTTTCACTTTGAGGTTGGACATGGAAAATGAGAGCATGATGTGCATGGGCATGTGTGAAAAGAGATATTACAAGAGAAAATTTGAAGTACAAAGATAGTGCTAAATTGAAGATACAAAGAGCATATTGGAATGGTGTATTAATAACATGGCTTGAGTTTCTTAAGAAAATTCCACATTTCATAGATATTTTTGGTTGATAGAGGAACAACAAATTACTAACTATGAGGATTGTATGACACTCACGAGTGGTCTAGTGATTTGCACTCATTTTGTAGCTCGAATGCTACTTCATGGGCCACATGGAGAAGAAAGTTGGCATGTTTTTGTGCATCTTGTATCAAATTTGTCACTTCTTAAGTGTGATTCACAATAATGGGTAAATGGATGAATTTGTAGGCCTCTAACTCCGCTTCCCAATTATCAACCTCCACATGTATTATGACTTTTTTCCGGATGAATTTGAAACATCCAGGACTTTGACAACATTTCAATTTTAGTGCAACAAGGTCAATTGTTATTTACAATTTTTCTATTGAGTTATGTCCATTAAAATTCAATATGTAATTTAAATTTGAGTTGAAACCTTTATTTTTTAGAGGACATGTGTTTGTAGTTATTGTGATAGAAGAAAATGAAGAAGTAACATACTATTTCTTATGTCATTGCATCGAGGAAAAAAAAAGAAGTTGACTTCTCTGTTATAGATGATGAATATATTAAGTACCCTATAGGAGTGGTGGTAGTTCTTGGAACTTGGATTTAACGGTATCTATTAAAAATTCTTCTCATTTAGGTGTTTGAAGACTTGGAGACACACAAGAAAATACTTTTATATTCGCATCTAGGTCTAGAGAGAAATATTCATGTATATATATCAAGGAAGGCCTAATAACAAGATTCTTTGGAAGGGTCGAGAGTCAGATCATGAAGCAATCATGTCCATTATTCAGAGTAGATCCGATCCTGATGGTTCATTGGAATGAATTTACATGCTCACATCTAGTATATATAATTTCTTTGAAGTGTTTAAATTTTCAACTAGATTCAAGTTCATATATTTTATTAAATTTGTGTATTTTGTATATATCTAGTATGGTTTTGATTTAACTTAAATTTCTTTGACTAACACTTTTATGCGGAGTTAGTTGTGCTGAAAAGCTTCCACTTTCATGTCCTTATGGTGAAAATTGGAATGAATTTTCATGCTTTTCTGGTATATATAATTTATTTGAATTGTTTAAATTTTTCAACTAGATTCAAGTTCATATATTTTATTAAATTTGTGTATTTTGTATATATCTAGTATGGTTTTGATTCAACTTAAATTTCTTTGACTAACACTTTTATGTAAGTTAGTGGTGCCATAAAAGCTTCCACCTTCACGTGGTTGGCATTGTTAGTACATAATTTTATATTCTCAAGCTAAAAGAAGCTTTCATTGTTTTACAAGCAAAGAGAAGCAAATAACAACAATTTATGTACCTGTGGAGGGAGTTCTTGGCTCTGGAGGAGGTAGCCTAGAAGCACCGAGAGCATAGGGAACCGAAATGACGCCTCCCTAAGTGTTTACCAGGCCATCCCTATGCATGTGCACATTCGGTTTGGTCCCATGACCCACCATTTGTAAAATATAGTGTTTGACAACCTTACACTGGCTCAAACCTTATTTCATGCGTTTGTAAACAATAATGTAGCGAGATCACCGATTGGAAATGAAAAAACTAAGATAAGCTATTGTATAGGGTCCATATGCCTAGGTGTAGGATCTGGTGAGACATCTCTAGGTTCCACAAAGACCGAGTAATCACCTGTTGAAGTTTTAGGGTTTTTTGGTCTCATGGCTCTTAAGGGACTACGCCTGAACGAAGTAGCTCAGAAGCAACGACATTGTCTCACACCAAAAAAATTCCTCCTTTAGTGTTTACTTGGCCACCTCGACATGTTGGCATAGTCATTTTGGTGTCATGACCCACCGTTTGCAAAATATAGCATTTGACAGCCTTACACTAACTCAAACTACACTATTTTGTGTGTTTGCAAACAATAGGGTAGTGAGAGCACCGATTGGAGACGGAAAAAATTGATACATGATATTGTAGAGAGTCCCTGTACTTGAGATGTAGGATCTGACAAGATATCTCTAGGTATCACAGAGACCGAGTAATCACCCATCGAAGTTATACGGTTTTTGGTCTCAGGGCTCTTAAGGGACTACACTCGAATGAAGTAGCTCAAAGCAATGACATTATCCCACATTGAAACAATGCATCCTCTAGTGTTTACCTAGCCACTTGGATGTGTAGGCATACTTATTTCGGTGCCACTGACCCACCGTTCACAAAATATAGCATTTGACAACCTTACACTAACTCAAACTGCACTATTTTGTGTGTTTACAAACAATAGGGCAACAAGAGCACCGATTGGAGACGAAAAAAATGAGATAGTCTATTGTAGAGGGTCCCTACATGGAGGTGTAGGATCTAATGAGATGTCTCTAGGTGTCATGGAGACCAGAGTAATCACCCATCAAAGTTGTACATTTTTTGGTCTCATGGATCTTAAGGGACTACGCCCAAACGAAGTAGCCCTGAAGCAATGACATTGTCCCACATCAAAACGATGCCCCCTCTAGCATTTTTGAGCCACCCGGACATGCTAAAGCATTGTCCATTTGATGCCATGACCCACTGTTTGCAAAATATAGTGTTTAACAACCTTACACTGGCTCAAACTGCACTATTTGACACGTTTGCAAACAATAGAGCAACGAGAGCACCGATTGGAGATGGTAAAAATCAAGACATGATATTGTAAAAGGTTCCTACCTTTGAGGTGTAGGATCCAACGAGATGTCTCTAGGTGCCATGGAGACCAAGTAATCACTGTCGAAGTTGTATAATGTTTTGGTCTTAGGGATCTTGAGGGACTACATCCAAATGAAGTAGCCCGAAAAATGACATTGTCCCACACCAAAACGATGCCTCCGAGAGCTTTTACCTAGCCACTCAAATGTGTTGATACATAGTCGATTCAGGCCACGACCCACCGTTTGCAAAATATAGTGTTTGACAACCTTACACTGGCTCAAACTGCACTATTTGGTGCATTTGCAAACAATAGGACAGCGAGAGCACCGATTGGAGACAAAAAAAACCAAGACATGCTATTGTATAGGGTCCCTATGCCAAGGTGTAAGATCCAACGAGATGTCTCTAGGTGCCACGGAGACCGAGTAATCACCCGTCAAAGTTATACAATTTTTTGGTCTCAGGGCTCTTAATGGAGTACGCCTGACAGAAGTAGCCGGGAAGCAATGAACAATAGTGTCCCTTGCTTGAAACAAAACCTCCTCTAGTGTTTACCTGGCTACCCATATGTGTTAGCATGATCGGTTTGGTACCATGACCCACCATTTGCAAAATATAGTGTTTGACAACCTTACATTGACTCAAACTACACTATTTCGCGTGTTTGCAAACAATAGGGCAGTGAGAGCACCGATTGGATACAGAAAAAAATGAGATAAAATATTGTAGAGGGTCCCTACATCAAGGTGTAGGATCTGATGAGACATCTCTAGGTGCCACGGAGACCGAGTAATCACCCGTCAAAGTTATACTGATTTTTTGACCTCAGGGCTCTTAAGGGACTATGCATGAACGAAATACCCCGGAAGCAACAACATTGTCCTGCACCAAAATGACACATCCTCTAGCATTTACCTGGCCTCCCAAATGTGTTGGTATCATCACTTTGGTGCCACGACGTCCCGAGGCATGACTTCTCACTACTTAGCTTCGTTCATTTCCTAGGACTACCTAGAAAAGGTAGTTTGCAAACAATTATGCCATGAAGGATCAAGGAATGCCACGAACCTGAATTATTGGGTGCAATTAGAGGCCTCCTTCACTCAAGTTTTGGCTTAGACAGTTCTTGGTTTGGATGACCGAGCGCCAAGTTGTGATCATTAGAAGTTTTGTTGAAAACGTGAATTGGGATGAATAGGGAAGGGGTTTTGGCTCCAAATTAGGTGGTCTGACTCCAAACCAAGCCTCCCTGGAGCCCGCCATAGCACTCGAAGTTATATACCCCTATCTAGATGCGTTGGCGGTGGCATTTCTCTCCCACGATGTCGCGGGTCATGAATTCTCACTACTCGGCTTGCATCAATGAGATTACAACAATGTAAACACATTACCATGTAAATACTCTAATGATTGTTTGATCTCTTTTTAAAGCATGTAAATACACAATAGAGTGTTAAGAATATTTTTTTCATATCTTGTGTAAACTAAACTACAATGTTTATATATTTTTTAAACAAGTGAATTCAAATTAGGACCTTATTGTTACACACATCAATAACACTTAATTTGGACTAATACTTAACAAATAAATTGTAAGTACACTAAAAACATATAAAATGACTTGTAATAAATCCCTCAAGACCATTTTTAATTGTGTACATTTTGTCCCACTTTGGAGTGTGTTAACCACGTGCTTAAAATAAGAAAATTGATATAACTCCACACTTGAATCTCTTGAACAAAAAATGATCTTGCACCCAAGAACCTTCAAAACCATTATATAACATAACATCATATATCATATATCATAAGAATAACATAACATCATATATCATATATATCATATGGATAATGGTCACATAATCGAGGCCATCAAATCAAATCAAACATAGAAGTAATATGGTTATGAAAACAAACATAGAAGTATATCATGTGCAATGAAATCAAATCAAACATAGAAGTAATATCGTTATGAAAACCAACATGGATATAATGTATCAAACTAAGTGTGCCACGTGTCTCTGAAAATATAAGAATAATGTATCGAACTAAGTGTGCCATACATATAGGACCACATGCGGTCGCATAAGGCTGTATACATGGACTATGAAGAATCATGAACTAGGACCAGATGGCATATATATATATATATATATATATATATATATATATATATACATGGGTCCTATGAATCTAATCATGAAACATCTTCCCTCTCTTCACCTGCTAGAAGAAGCATGTCCACGACCTGTGGGATGTAGTGGAGGGAGATGCCACTACGGATTTCATTCATGTGGTCCTAGGTGTCTCTAAGTTGGCACTTGCAACCTAGCCCGCACATTCATAAACATCAAGTTTTTAACACCCAAATTTTTAAAATACATTCAAAATTTAGAAACTTAGAATTTTTAATGCATGTGAAATCTTACTGCAATCTCATAATCCCTATCAATTTGTTGTTGACACATTGCAGGGTCAACGATAGACTCACGAGGGGTAGGCTACATACAAATAAATAGTTCAAATTAAATATTTCATGTAAAATTTGATATTGTAGATAAGTAGTAAGAAAACATTCCTCCAAAATTTAACAAATTTGAAAAATTGTACCTGAGTTAGTGGATCTGCAGACGCTATGACAACATCTACAACAACCTCCACAGTCTGCATATAGGGAGGAGTCTCTCTGGTAGTCATAAGTTGTATAAAAACATGTAGATCAACATTAATTGAAAACTATAGCAATGAGTATTAGCATGAGAAGAGGACTAGTAGCAATAAGGCCTAAAACAGAGAGTTATGTAAGATTGCAAGTGTATGACCAAACCAATAGTCTAAACACCTTATTATAAATCATGATCTTAGACTAGGTATGAAGGTGATATCAGGTATGAATGAGATGTTTGAATGATCTTAGGGGTGTAGGAATAAAGAAAATTCCATCAGTTGAATGAAATCATTGTATACAGGACAATATTAAGTCACAAAAAGGGTTATTAGAGATATTCAAGAAGTAATTCATTAAAGATGTGGAATGTATTTGGTATGTAGAACTTGGTTCTAGGCAGGTCACCAAGCTATATCCATTGTACATGAGAATGCAAATATAGAGAAACTTGATGAATAACAAATATAATATGAGATTGGGTGTATAGAATTGCATAGGGAGTATTGGTGATAAACATGAACCAAGGGACCCATGATATATTTAGAAGTGTAGGTAACTTATCCCATATTGTCATCTCTTTGTTGTTTAGAGAGAAGAGGGTTAATAAAGAATGCATAGAACTAACAATGTTGGCAAGGTCAGTTATGCATACATCCTAAGAAGCTAAAAGAGATCCTCAGAGGCAAGGGATGATGGAGAAATCATTAGAGATGGAGTGCTCTAGAAACATGTCTAGCATAGAGGTAAGTGTCCATGATCATGATAAAAGGAGAGTTTGTATATCTAGGAGAGTGTTTACTTAACCCTTGCATCATAAGAGCTTAATGTTATGATCAAATTGTATTGGCTAGAGTTATGGGATTGTAAACTACTAGAGAATTCCACAATTAGAAACAACGTGTAAAGAGAAACTAACTTGTGTAAAATTCATGTGAGGCTGTTAGTAGCCTCAATGCCCAGAGCAAATGATGATCTCCCAAAGGCTCTTGCGTATAAAAGAAAAACATATTAATATGTACATGTACACGTGAAACACTATACACAAACATTAAAAATGTGTATTTAATAATAAAAGTGCAATCAAATGAAATTTGAAATGTAAGTAACTTGAAACTTACGTCTGTAACAGCCCCAAACTATAGCATGTCGATGCGGATGTGTCCTTCATCGGCTCTTCTTTGTTTAAAATTTTAAAAATATTAGTTTTTACATGTATGTACATGACATAATCAAATACATATATATTAAAATCTCAAATGAAATAAACTATTGTGTGTGTGTATATATTATATTATATTTATTTGGCATTTACCTGTGAAAGACCAAGATCATTTGCACCAGTTCTAAAAATCATCGCCATCATCTCATCTAGAGAAAATAAATCTTGTGATCTAGCAAATGATGTCTCGCCCGCAGATACATACGGCACCACAAGATCCGCACCGGTGTGGTACACTAAAGCGACACCTCCACCAACATCACCGGATGAAATCTAGCGACTATGTTGGGTCGAGTGTCAGTGAGATCCCTCAATGCATGTAGTGTGTCAATCTCCATGGCATCCCTAGATTTCACCCTGAAATATGGGACTACCCTATGTAAAAAATAAATAATGGGTCGTTTTGTGTTTTTATTGCCAGAAAGTGTCTATATTGTGTCAAGATATTCCCAAAGAGTCATATAAACCAATTTCACCAAATACGCAAATGCTCGAAATCGTTATATTCTATCGTTAGGGTTTGCATGCAGAAAAATTTTATTTAATTATTTTGATCCCCGTTTAAGGCAAATTGTGCTCCGGTTTAACCTTGTTGTGGTCTTACATGTCAATATTCCCATATACCAGTAGGTTTTTAACCAGGAATTAATCATGGGCTTTATTTGTGACTTCTGGCAACGTTTTGTGTTTTTGGTGTTTTCTCGTTTTGTTTTACTCAGTGAAATTTCTCTAGGTCAATTCCTTGGCCCGTTTGATCTAATTTCTTGCCTGGAATATCTAGAGATCATCCATGGACATTATGTCAGAAGGAATTTTCCACAGGAGGTCTGGTTCTCTCCGAAAAGATGAAGTCATGCACAAAAAAGCTTCTTATGGGCAGGTCGCATCTTTGGGAAAAGAAGGTTTTAAGCTATCATGGGATTTTTGGTAGACAGACAGGTGAGAATTTTATACTTGCCTAGTAGGGTACTTTTTCCCATGGGGGCAAAGCCACTTAAGTCATGATGGGATTATTAGAGGCAACAGGTAGGCGGGAATTTCTTACCTACCTTACAGGGTGAAAATTCTCATTGTAAAATAAAAGAAAATCACTTAAGGCATTGATGGGATTTTCTTACCTGCCTTGCAGGGTAAATAATCTCATTATGAAAGTCAAATAGCTTAAGTGGATCATGGGATTTTTGGAGCTGCGGTGTAGGGTGAATAATCCCATTAAAATTTGACTTTTAAAAATATAAATGGGCCACGTCAAAAAGTGCGACCCCTTTTGGAATAGAGGGGCAACTTTAATGGCATTAATTAACTAAATTCTTTTCCAAATTTGGCGCCCAAGCATGGAGAAAAGTCAACAAAGAAGAAGAGGATGAGGGAATTTAGAAATAAAATTCTAAAATTAAATAAATATAATTTATTTAATACAGTACCCCTTCATGTGAAAAAGTGTGACCCATATTGAGGAGGAATAATACTTTTTAAAGTATTAATTGATGTAATTAATTCCTATTTTTAGTGGATGAGGTCAAAGCACACTGTGAAGTCAATGTGGATTGGAAGTAAAAGCTAAAATTAAATAAATTTAACTTATTTAATGGTAGCCATGAGCATGCACAAAATAGGTGCCCAAATTGAAAGAAAAGCATGGTAATTAATTAATTAATTGCCGGAATAGGAGAGGCAATTATTAATTATAGAATGGTGAGGGTTGTATAAGCATGGGTTTCCATAAGGATGAATTAATTAATTCTTTAGCAAGGAAGTGCAGCCTGGCAATTTTAGCGCCCCATTTAAGGAGGAATTTTACTCGGAAGAAGGTGTTTCCAACTGTTTAGAAAGCTTCAAAGTTTGGCACCTAGGTTTGAAGGAGCTTGATTTGTGTCTGATTAATTGTCTACATAGTGGTACAGGTGCTCAGGTGAAGTTGATAAAATTCATGCTTGCTTTGCATGCAAACAAAACATCAAATTTTGGGGCAGCAGGCTTGATATATGCAAATTTTTATAATTAAAATCAAGTGTTCATGTTCCGGTTGCCATCTTTGTCTGAATTAATTACAGGAATTCATTACAAGTGCTTTTATAAGAGAAAGGGAGCTTAAATCAATGTCCAATACATTGAACATATCCTTTGAATCTGAAGAAATATCCAGATCTGCACCGGTTGTGAAGAATTCCAGCCGAATAAAGAGAAAAAGAATTGCTCAAACAAAGACAGATACGGCCATGGCAAAGCGGGATGAAAAAGAAAGCTCAGTAGAGTCATGCATCACTTCTAGGTTTGCTGACATTAGAGATACAAATCTAGGTCCAGAGCCTCTTTCCTAATTGATTGATAGATCCAAAGCTAGAAAGACTTCCCTCATGCGTGTAGTCAAAAGCAGTGGAATCATTCGAGCTGCAGCATTTCCATTCACAGCCCAGTTGCTAGAATTTGTCATGGAGTGTGCTAGGTCTTACCATCCATTATCCAGATCAGTTTGAGATGCTATGGGAAGACAATAATCTGGTTGGATGCATAGTTCATCAATTATTGTTTGAAGATTCTAGCACGACAGGTGGTGACTATTATTAGCATACTGGATGCCGGCAACAGATGGGAAAAGCATAAATTTGACTATGTGGGCATAATGAATAGTAGATACATGAAGAAGCTCAAATCTCCATCCAAATTCCTAAGAACTCTTCCACGATCCAATACTGGTACAAAAGGTGGATGATATTTCCAAATTGTTATGCGGGATAAATGGCGAAGCTAATGCACAAACTTCCGCACATAGATGTATGCTTTCATCAGGACCATTAAAATCAACAAAGTAGATTCAATAATCAATTGGTCGAAATCATTAGTGACAACATCGGTGAGCAGCTCTAGAATGTGAGGCATACTTATAGCTTCAAAATGATTTCGTATTTGGTATATGCACGAGCTTCACAGGGTGTCCTCTCCAAGATGGATAGACGTGGTGTGTTTTCCAAGAATCCTATTTTTGAGTGTTATCCGCAGCTTACTGTGCCTGCATGCAATAAAGATTACTACAAGGTGGTCAATGATGGATTCTTCTATGGATTCATTTGCAGGTTGAACGGAAATCTAAAGGCCAACAGGGTAAGCAATGAAGCTTGGGAAGATGGGTCCAAGATTGGCAGTATCTTCATCTAGTTTGCGGACTTTACATACCTCAGGGTCACCGGCTTTTCAAGAGAACCAGTCAAGTTTCCTAGATATCCGAGTGACAGATTGGTCATCATGGAGTTGAGCAGACAACTCATGGAGATGCATGACCTACAGTCGAAACGACACAAGTCTACAGGCTTCTTCCCAATCACAGTGGGCTATTACAGCTGCCAGAGTATTCATAAAGCCCGAGGAATTGAAGCGGAGATGTTCTCTGAGTACGAGCATGAGTTCTTCCCAAGCCACGGCTAGACTTTGATCCATTTAGAGTGGCAAGGAAGACAATCTCCCAAGAGTACGTGCATGTGCCTTCATTAGAAGATTTACGGGCGAAGTGCGAAGCGAGTACAAAGTTAGAAAGAAAGATTTCTACAGTTATCAACGCAGACAAGTGTTTGACTTTGGATTAACACGGATACCTATTGATCTTAAAGGTGATGGGCATGTGTTACTTAGCACATACCATCGAATGGGAGGAGATAGAGCTATACTTCAAGAGAGCATAGGTAGTTGCCATATGATCAAGGAAAGGTATGTCGCCATTCGGTCAGTCAATACTTCAAACTAGTTCTTTGTGAAGGGATATTGTCTTGATGAAGCATTGATGAACTAGATCACGGAAACTTCGTCACAGAGATTCCCTCAAAAGGAAGCATGAAGGAGAGAGTAGCAAAAGGCCTGAGAATATTAAAGTGCATAGAAGGTCTCATTCGAAGGAGAAGATCACTTCTACTTTGCTATGGTGTTAGTTCCACTTCTCCGGCATTGAGTACTTCACCGACTATTGCACCTCAACAAGATAATTCCATTCCTTCATTGAATCTAGAAACATTCATCTTTTCTCCTCAGCCACTCCATTCGGCACCTCTTCCTAAAGAAACGTTGAAGCTGTAGATGGAAAAAATTGAAAGATATTTGTCTTTGGACAATTCGAGAGGATGGCATCCACAACATTGTAGCGATTTGGATGGAGAGGAATCGGAGCGTGAGATAGTGGTACACTCGAAACTTCTCATTCTCACGAGAAGTAATTTCTCGAATAGTTGGCTTAGTGTTAGTTCCGAGAGGCTAGGAAGATATCAACTTGGAGGAACATGACTTGCAGTTACTCCCCGAATTTAGCGGAAAAGACAAAAAACCTAAAGTTGCTAAGGTAACTTCAAGGTTGATCATTGAGGAGTCGGGGCAGAAGTTCACTGAGATGTCAGTTCCAGCAGAAGGGAAGAGGAAGGATGAGCTCACGGCAGAAGATATAACAATGACCAGAGTACCCATAGGTCAAGCCACCACAGAAGGATTGAAGCAAGACATGCAGACGTTGATAGATGCTTTATTCCTTAGGCTTGACAAAGAAAAGGTGGAGAAAGTTAAACTTCAAAAGTAGGTATCTCAGTTGTGCGAGATCATTGCCAAGGTTGCCAAATCTTCCACTCAGCCAATTTTAGCACAAAAGTAGGTGAGTGATCATCGATGTAGGAAGTGGAAGATCACAAGTAACCGAGTTAAAGCTATTGACGAATGGAAGAGTCTAATCATTCGTCAAAACTTCACGTATAGCTTAGAGAGGTGCCAGCCCATCTAAAGGTTATGAAAGATGCATCGAGATCAAGCTGGCGCGATTTAGTAACAAGCACGATAGATATGAACACGATTCTTTGAGAAGTAACACGAATACTTTGGCCAAAATAATAAGCTATCGAGAGAGGTGTTGATTGCGGAACAAATTGTGCCCGATGGATCAGTTTAGAAGGGGAAGCAGCTTGAGTTTGCGGTATCTTTCCATTTAGAGATCTATAGAATTATGTTAAAAGCATGTAGGCACTCGAGAGTATGGCATCATCTTTACTAGACAATCTCATTACTTTCACCAATGAGGAAGTGGTCGGAAACATTTCTTCGTACATGAGGATCATTCCTAGCAAAGTGCCTAATTCTCTGGAGGGATATCTTCTGATGGTGCAAGGGAGAATTGATGGAATTGTTAGGCCTTTCACGATGGATTCCATCAATAGGTTGGTGATCTTTGTGTCGGATATTGAGAAATTTAGGCCTAGCTTGGAGGAAGTGGAAGCGTGGATCGGGATGTTGAGCGAAGGTTTCTTTGCGATTCAAGACAGAAAAGGAAGTTGTGGCTAAGATAGATAGGAAGTTGTTAAATTACATGTTTGATAAGTATATTCGGTGTCAAAACAAAAAGATGTAGATGTTACATTGACTAGCAAATCTTTCTTCTTCTATTTTCCACGTTCCCGGATGTAAATTGTAAAACCTTAAAGTTGTTGGTTTTGAAACCATTGCTTTAAGTTATGTGGAATGATTATATAAAATAAGTGACAGATGTGTCTAATTTTTACTATGGATCCGAATGCATTCACTTGAAGAGGAATTAGAGGAAGATGATTACCAGATGTTATCTTTACTTCTTGTTTATGTTATAGTTCAGTTGAGTTTCCCATTTGTATTTTCCCTTCTACATTCTATAAGTAGAGGAAGAACCTTCGGGTTAGTGATGGGAATTTGTAAGTAGCATTCTTGTGTTCCAGACTTTGTGTTGAAGCCCCTGATAGCTATTTGAAGCAAAGGAATAGAAAGGAGCAGATTTCCAGAGAACTTTGTGTCACGGTGCATTTTGTTTCTATCTTATTATCTTAGATCTATTTATAAACTTTGTGTTATCTTAGATCTAGATTTGAAAGCTACCTTTGCTTAAAATTCTGAGTGTTAATATCTATTGGTCCTATCTATGTGCATGTAATCAACTCTGTAATCTATTAATTGGGTTGCATATCTTCCCTCTTTCTTTCCTGTGTTTTTATTACTTCCTTCTTCTTTAGATATTTCCTTTCTTTAAACAATTGCTTACTTGTTGCAAAACTATACATCTATGGTTCATGAGCTGCATGGTTAAACTAAAACCCCTAAATAAATACTAGCATACTTTATTAACAAATCTTAAATGGGAGCCTCACTGATAAATGAGGGAGATTTATCTCATGACTGCCTACGTTTTCAGCTATGCAGGAAATCTAGCCAACACTCCACAACCTCCTTCACTGTAGGAGGGATAACTGAAGGCAGTGGGGGTTTTGGGGCATGGGGGATTCTAGGTTGACAAATGTGTGCACTGGTCTACTATGTGAAGAGCCACCTCCTCACTCATAAAACTTAGAAAAGTCAAAAATAATTTGGGACCTCATTAAGCACGAACTCGCAATACAATTTCTTCAAAATAAAGAGGAACCTCATTGTTGTTGCATGGTGGATAATCAAAACCATCTACCATCAGTCCCAAAAATTGTTCTTGATTTGGTCGTCATTGGCACCAATGGATTGGGAACCATTTGCAAGTAGTCATAGGGGGCATTGGTTCTCGGGTCAGTAAATAATGCACAAATGTGGTATTTTACAATTTTTTTGTCTTTTACACTGCATGGGATAATTTATCTACATACCACCTCCTACAATCAGCTCTAAATGTATTTCATCCGTCATTTGGTTAGTTCTAAAGTTGAATTCACCAATCAATGTTTGTAATGTGTTAGCTAAATTCATGCGAGATGGATTTGCGGCATGATTTTGTCTAATTATCGAATAAGGTTCTCAATGGCAATTTTATTTTATCAAATTCTTCTAACGATATCAACTTGTGTTCCTGCTAGTTCCGTGGGGACAAAAGGAGCCATAGGAGGTGGATCTACATTTGGAGGAGGGTTTTGAGGAATGTTTGGAGGGTTTTGAGGAATATTTGGATGGTTTACAAGATTACGAGCTTACTGTACAACCGACAAAAATAAGAAATTGTATGTACATAAACAAAAAATTGAAAAACCATGAAAATCATAAAAAAACCTCAAATGCAAGAAATTTGATCAAAATCAAGGGCTTACCTCTCCATCTTGGCGACATCGTTGAATATTTCACGATCCAGAAGTTCGAAGAGCAATTTGTAGGGGGTATTCAAAGCGTGAGTGCCAATAATGGAGGAGAAATCATGGTTCGCGAGGGAAATGGGGGAAAATGAGGGGTCGTGGGTCATTATTTTTTTGTCTCAGAGGACCACGATCATGGTTTTAGGTTCGAAATTCCCAAACCTATAGAAAACAACCCGTATAACGTAAATTTTGGGTTTTCATGTCCACCTTTTGGCCCCCCAACTTGTTGCGCTTACCCTTAAGCTAAATAAAGGTGTGGTTAGAGACTAATTTAATTAATCCTAACAAGGTGAAAGTGCATGATTTAATTGATTTAATTGATTTAATTAATCAATCATAAAGGGATGAACTAGAAATTTTATTAGGATAAGATGGAAACAAGTGTGTAATTTAGGGTGTCTACAATCCCAACGCTAAGCCTGTAAAAAAGTTATGCAGGGATGTACCCTCATGTGGCTCTTCTCATAAAAAAGAGTTAGAATGTCTTCTTCTTCCCAATTTCATCTTACCCATTAATTATCCACAAGGTGGGTCTCTAATATTGTAGCCATGACTAAGGCCTTTGGGAAGTTATGCGTCTACATTGATTTTTTATACCTCAATCTTCGTTGCCCCAAAGGTGACTTCCCTCTTCCAAACATTAATCGGTTTGTCGACCTCACCCCTAGCCATGAAATGCTTTCCCTTATGGATGACTTCTCTGGCTACAATCAAATCCTCGTTCTACCGACAATCAACATAACACATCCTTTGTTACTTGTGGGGGACTTTCTGCTACCGCATCATGCCCTTCGAGACTTAAAAATGTAGGGGCCACTTATCAACACACAATGACATACATCTTCCATGATATTATCCATAAAATTGTAGAATACTACGTTGACGACCTCTTAGGAAAATCTAAACAACATAGGTACCATCTCAATATCCTATATATTATTTTTCTCGACTCATCCAATACTTTCTTTTCCTTAACCCTACTAAGTGTGTATTTGGTGTTCTCATAGAAAACTCCTAGGGTTCATCATTTCTATTAGGGGCATTGAAGTAGACCCCACCAAGATCAAAGCCATCATCAAAATTCCTCCTCCATCAAACCTCAAACAACTTCACATTCTTCAAGGCCAACTTCAATCAAGATGTCGTTTCATTTCAAAACTTTCATATTGTTGTCAACCTTTCCACCATCTCCTTCAAAAGGATGTACACTTCAAATGGGATCACAATTGTCAAAATTCCTTTGAAGACCTCAAACAATACCTCTTATCACCACCCATTATTACACCTCCACGCAAGGGGGATCCCTTCTATTTATACATATCCACTACTAATCATGCCCAGGTCTTTATGATAGCACACCAAAACGAGCAAGGTTGTGAATAGGTTGTTTACTATACAAGTCGCACACTTCATGACTACAAAACCCATTATACCGAAGCTAGAAAAGTTGTGTTGTGCCTTGTACTTTACAACTTCCAAACTTTTTCATTATCTACTTAATCATAAAACTTACGTTGTTACCAGTTTTAATCCCCTTAAAACCATGCATTCTAAACCATATCACAGTGATTGTATCACTTGGTGGCTTATGCTCATGACCGAGTTTGATCTAGAATTCATCTCACAAAAATATATTAAGGGACAAGCCATCGCCGACCAGCTTGTTAAAGCTCCTCTTCTGACAATCAATTACCTCATGAACAATTCCCAGATGAATCCATCAACACCATCAATCAAGAATATACTCCTATCAAAATGACACTTTTCTTGATGGATCTAAGTGTCAGCAGGGGGTACCAAAGATATCGTTATCATACCTCCTTGGGGACTCCTATCCCTATATCCTTTAAATTAAACTTTGAATGCACTAATAACATGGCCAAATATGAATCTCTTATTATGGGTCTCTAAATCGCCATCATGCTTGGTGTTCAAATCCTGGACATCTACGGAGACTCTCAACTCGTTATCAACCAAATAAAAGGAATTTATCAATGCAAAAATGAAATTCTATAAAAATATAAAACCATTGTTGAATTCCTCTTAGAATCCTTTGATTGTTACACCATCCAAATAGTTCCACGATCTTCTAACAAATTCACGGACACCATGGCTTCCCTTACATCACTCATCCCCTTATCGATCGGACGATTCCAAACTATTTGTTGTTGTGCATAGACTTGATCAACCATCCCACAACAATGAACTCCCTTCTATCAATCTCATCGAAGATAATCCAACAGACCTTTGGTATACTCAAATCTACGACTATCTATCACAATCAAAATACCATCTAATTTATCCAAAAACACTAAGTGATCTTTTCTTCAATGTGTTTCTGATATGTCATCGTAGGTGGTGTTCTATACAAACGTGGATTTGATGGCCTCTTGTTACAATGTCTCAAATCCCATGAATCCACTAAATTTATTCAAGAAGTCCATGACGATATATGTGGTGGACACTTTAATGGTATGGTTGTTGCTAAACATGTCCTACAGATGGGCTATTATTGGCCTACTCTCAATCAAGATTATTACGCATACATCAAGAAATGTGTTAAATGTCAACAACATTCTAATCTCACTCACATACCTAGTCGACTGCAGCCCACTCAATATCTATGGCCCTTTTTCACAATGGGGGCTTGACCTCATTGGTCTCATCAACCCTCGTTCATCACAAAGACATCACTCTATCATCACAGCTACCAAATATTTCACTAAATGGGTAGAGGCTATTCCCCTGGTCTCTACTAAAGCAAATAAAATCATTGATTTCATCTATCAACATATCATATGTCACTTCACATCCCTCACAAACTAATCACAGATAATGGAAAATCTTTCAAGAATAAGGAAGTTAAGAAATTATGCAACATATTCAATATCAAACTAAGTTTTTCATCACCTTATTATCCAAAAGAAAATGAACAAACTAAAGCTTCTAACAAAACACTCAACAAAATCCTCATGAAAACCGTCGACCAAGCAGGCATGAATTGACATCTTCAAATCCTATTTTCTCTCTAGGATTATCGAACTAGCATTTGTACTCCTACAAGTGCTACACCATTTTCTTTAGTCTATGGCTCTAAGGTAGTCTTACCCTTGGAAGTGCAAATCCCATCACTGCATGTATCCCTCAAATACTTCATCTCTAATGAGGATTATCACCAAGAACATCTGACACAACTTGAATTATGAGACAAAGGTCACCTAGCAGCCACACGAACATCATCATGTCTATCAAGATTGCATCAAATACACATACAAAAAATGTCAAAGAACGTGACTTCGATATTAGTGATCTCGTCTTAAAAAAAATCAAAATGCAACTACTATGGAAAGGATTAAACGTGGAAAGTTTTTGCCTAACTGGATAGGTCCAAATGTCATCACTCATAAGTATGGGTTGGGAGGTTATCATCTAGCCTTCCTTGATGGTACACCTAAAAGGATCCTTTAAATGCCTTGCACTTGCGGCCTTTCTACTGTTAACATATCTACCATTATGACATTAGTCACATCAAAGATTTTATTCCATCACCAACCTATCATTTTACCACCATAATGATTTGGAAGTATGTGGTCTACCATCAATACCTTATAACTAAGACCTTAAAGATGAACACCATGGCTTTGTTCATTGCATCTTTCACATGGACAAGTTCCTCCTTAGAAGGAACCCCACAATCATTACATCCATCCACCTTTTGTATACTTGGCGAAGACATGTTACGGGGTACACATGTGTAGTCATGCACACATCTTTTCCCCTCCTCAAAATGGTCTACTAGGCTTGCCCTCAGCGTAAAAATAAAAAATATACGGATGCACATTATCAAATATAACTTGATCCCTCGAAGGACAACTATCAAAATCATATTGTCAAAAATAGACTGATCCTCAAAGGACAACTTCCTATCAAAATATAGACTCGATCCCTCGAAGGACGACTATTTAATATCAAAAATCAAGAAATAAAAATTATAGACCACTCCCTTGAAGGATTGCTACTCATGTCATTATAAAAGAAGCTTCCTAGTAACATCCCAAAAATTTTGTAAGTTAAATTAACTACGGTTAAGTCTAAATAGGATTAGATGAGATCATCATTGTGTGTAAGAATTTATTTGGTTCGTCGTATCATGACCCACGGTTTACGCTTTCTACGGGGCATGACATTGTTGAACAGGTAACCCCGCACCCACCTTGATGATCCTTCCTAACATGATCAGGCCTTGATCGTAGATAAAACGTTTCATAAATGATAGCAAATCTTTTGGTTATTATATTTCGGTCACTTTATTTTATTCGACTTTTGCAATGACCGTGATGATAACTGCCTCTATTTTATTGGACAATGCTATATCAAACCAACTTTATGAGAATATTCAAATTATTATTTACGGACTTGGTGATTTTCATTTGTTTGAATGTTTTATATGGAACATGGGAATCAATAATTATTACGATAACATATTGTTGGCAATATGTGGACTTATATTATGATGATTAATTTTACCATTAAATTTAGGTAACAATTAAAATAAAAATTAAAAAAATGCATTATTAATTTGTGAAATTATATATTTAAATCCTAAAAGGATTTGGCATGTAAATCAAAAGTTAAAAAGAATAGTAATAATATTATTTTTTAATACTTAAAAATCTGTGAGTTTTGAAAGGGACACGCCTTCACCTGACATCAAGTAGGTGGCATGCATTAACGCATGAAGCAACATTGGGAAGCCCGAAAATTCTCCATTATACTATAGTTTCTTCATTATATTTTTCTTTTATTTCTCCTTTGTTTATTTTCATTCTTCCCTTCTGGGATACCTGCGTGAGTTTTGGAAGAAGGAAGGATTCAACTTGTGGGAGCCGGAAGAGTAAGAGGTTGTTGATTCAGGTTTACTTCAGGCATGAATATCTTCTCCCTTCTCTGCAACATTATTTGTAAATAATGAGGAAATACACATTCTATTTTAAATGGCAATTAAATGAATTTGTGGACAACTTCTGATTTAATTGCTTGGAAATGAAATTTAAAAAGGAAATTGATGGATTATGTATTCTCTTAAGTTTCCTTTGTGTGGTTTTAGCTAAACCTAGAAAAAACGCAGATGGGTGTTCCAAATCAATTTTTTTAATTTTCTATTTAAATTTGATTTCTAGAAACCCAAATCGATTTCTGCCTCTGGGTTTTATTATAGTCAAACAATAATTTATTTGTATGAGCAAAGCAATTTCTGGGTAGTGTGAAAAATGTTTTTACTAGGTATTTCATCATTTTGCCTAATATATTTGCTTCCTGGATTCTAATAATTTCTAAATAGAAAAGAAATTAATGTTGGAACGAACTAAATTGGATATGTACAAGTTGATTTTCCTATAGGTATAATTTTATTACCGGATTGAAAAAAATTAGTGTTAACAGTCTATGTAAGATGACTTAGTTTTTCTTAAAGGATTTAGTTACTGGAAGTGTTAGAAACTTATCGTTGTTATTCTATGCAAATAGACTTCAAAATTATCATCCCGTGGTATATGGGTCAATTTTTTTGTTGATCTATGTCGGTTACACCCTGAAAGAACATGTTAAAATGATTTAATATAGGTGTTTTTACACTATATTAGTTGATATTATTCTATATATATATATATATATATATATATTGTTTGAAATAAATTTATTGTGTGTTTTATAGAGCTGCTCATTACCTAGAGGGAATATGTCTAATTGGTATTTGGAAATGATGATTTTAGACAGTTTTGTTAAGTTGCTTGTTGATTGGAAGGTAAGAAAAATAATAGTTAAATCATGCCATGTGAAGCATGATTTGTTTGTGGTTTAATCGAATTCGGATGTTGAATGATTATGGTTTGATTATGTCTTAATCCTTATGATTAGAGTGAAACATTATTTTGAAATAGAAATTGGTTGTTCTATTGGTGTACATTCATATTTGTATCTTGATGTAAAACATGTAATAATACATTCTCCATTGTATTACCATGCGTTTGTTGATAAAATAACATGTATATCGTTTCATATTTTATTAAATAATTGCATCAAAAATGGAGGCAATATTCATGCCAATTCATTTTGAACTGACAACATACCACTACTCCAATCTTGCAGGACAATTAGCCGTCACATTCGGATATGCGGAAACTCATGTCTTGTGAAGTTTTATCGTAACATGGATCTAAATGAGATACTTGGATTTCAATTTGTAGAAGGATGATATTCCAAAATTTTAACTGAATTTATTGGGATCTTGGACCCATTGTTAATATTCAAACCTCACTATGTGAGAGTTACCGTAATAGTTATATAATTCGCCTTAACAACATATGTAATTTATGGTTTTAATAAAGAGATGATTACCTTGTATGAAAGAATATCTCAATATGAGTAAATGATAAATATTAGAAGTGAGAAATCTTACTTATCATAAATTGTTATATTTATTTATTTGATATTTGTCAATGTATGAAGCCGATAATTGAACAATTATTGTAACATTCAATTGTCTTTAACTTCTAAATTTAATAGCTATTTAGTGGCGTAGTTAATCGGAAAATATATATATATATATATATATATATATATTCGGAATTTCGGTGAACTTGGTATTAATATGTTAAGATTGTAAAGCCTATTGTGTAGAGGATGAAGAGTATCGTTATAAAAAGGTAATTTAAGGTTAAAAACCAAACATCAGGAAAAGAGAAACTAAATGGGAAGATAAATAGATGAAAAGATCCATTAGGCATATTAAGGGATAAGTACATGTAAAATGCTGAAATAGATACATTTCAACGATAACGAATGTACTTATTTCATGATGATCCTAGTTGGCCTTTGACATTTATCTCGATATAAAATCTTGCAAGATAGGTTAAATTGGAAATAAAGTAAATACAAACTATAAGATCTAGATAACTGTGAAAGGGATAGTTGTGAGGTGGCGGAAGACTTAAACTCATAAGACTAGTGTGTTGTCTTGAGTTTAGCCGTAACCTGCACAACGGAAAACTTTGGCCAAAGTAATACATTGATGGTTGTGCATTGTCTGATCACCTAGCCCTCAAATTAAATTAAAATTGTCAGTAACCTGATCATGGGAAGTTGAACACTAAACATGAGGTAGGAAATGGTCGGATACCAAAATACGAAGTCAGAAAACTAGTTTCGTGGTAGACCCAAGGACTTTCACATGGTTCCCATGACCTGAAAAAGGTTGAGCCAAAATGCTAGTAAGCATTGTCACTCGAAGTGGTGGCGAAGGGAGATCATGGAGATCTAGATACACCCTTCTCGGCCACACATGGCTTACATAGATGTTATCATATAGATCAAAAGAACAAATTTGATTTAAAGAATTTGATTAAATAAATCTATACGATTGCAGCTGTGTAATTTGTTTTTATGTATGTTTAAAAAAATCCTCATTTTCCAGTTCTAGTAATTTTGAGCATTACATTTTGGTATCAGAGCCAGAGGCTCAGGAGACACTTGGACATTAATGGGACACACATTCTAATAAAAAGTATCCTCTTTTATAAAACAGAAACTTTGGCTAGGTCGGCAACAAGAGCTAATATGGCGAGTGATAGTGGGGTAAATAATGATGATGTGCTGGATAATACGACTGCTAAGTTAGAAGAAATCCTCAACCTTTTGAATGACACCCAAAACCTAGTTGTTGCCATAGAACAACAAGGTTAGGGTGGTGAAGAAGATGAGGATCATAGGGATGATGAGCAACATGATGATCAACCTGAGCACCTGAATGAAAAGGTAAATAATAAAGCAAGGCTGGTTATTGAGTTAGCGAGGAACATTAAAAGAATATCCCCACCTAAATTTGATTGTACAACTCTTGGGGATGGCGCTTGAAAAATTAGCTATCCGAAATGGAAAAGTATTTTGAGATTAGGGACTTTTTAGAGGAGACAAAAGTAGTATGGGGAGCCTAACAATTATCGTCATGAAGCATCTTCTGGTGGGATAACCGAGAAATGGAACTAGGAATTGATTCTTATATGATCATGTGGGAGCAGTTCAAGGCCTACTTCCGTCAAAGATGGCTACCTCAGTTATACTTTGACCAAAAGATGGTAGAATTCCAAAATCTAACTCAAGGAAAGTACTCAGTTATAAATATTGGGAACGTTTCACTCGATTGCTTAAATATGTTCCTATGTATCAAAAGGATGAGAATTTTAGAGTGAGAAAATTTATAATGGGATTGAATCCTAGCATTGGTGGTGAGGTAGATGTTCATGGACCTACCTCAATGGAAACAGTGTTTGAAAAAACTATCAAGCAAGAACAAAAGCCACAAGTATTTATGCCTCTAAAGAGGAAAATATAAGGAAAAATAGCATTTTCAAACACCACCGCAAGTAAACCAGCATGGAAAAAGGAAAAAAAAAGTTCAGCTGTTAATAAAAGAGGAATAGCAGGTAGAACTGTTGTAAATAATAAAATTAATGGGCAACAAGGAACAAGTTTCAGCCAGAATAAGATTGAGAGAAAAGGACCACTAGGTGGATGTTTTAAGTGCGGTGGCGATCATTTCGCTAACAATTGTCCGCAAAGAGGACAATGGAATAACCAATAGAAGGGATCTACTACAGTAAATAAAGAGGGCAACAACATAAGATTTATGTTGTAGTCCATAATAAGCAAGCAAAAAAGCAAGCGACTCCCATTGAAACCTCAGGTAAGATTTTTGGAGAACCTGTTTCTATTTTATTTGATTCTAGTTCAACATAATGTTTTGTTTCATCTAAAGTAGCTGATAAACTCAAAATAAGAGCTGGGTACATGGAACACACTTGGACTGTATAGTATGGAAATAATGTTGTACATAGAGTGAAGCAGTGTTTGTTTGAGGCACCACTAGAATTACCTGAGTTCACAACAAGATTAAACTTGTATGTGGCACCTCTTGGATCCTATGATGTTATCATAGGTATAAATTGGTTAAGTCAAAATAATGCAACCTTGGATTGCTTAGGAAAATGGGTAACTTGCTTTGTGATGATAAAAAAAAGAGTGAAGTGTTCGAGGTGTTAAAAGAGAGTTTGTCACTAGGTAGATTTTCACCATGTAGCTTAAAAAAGGACAAAGTGAAAGGGTTGACATCTATATGCTGAAAAATATCAGATTCGGGACAAGA
Source organism: Taxus wallichiana var. yunnanensis (assembly GCA_018340775.1). Lineage (NCBI taxonomy): Eukaryota > Viridiplantae > Streptophyta > Pinopsida > Cupressales > Taxaceae > Taxus > Taxus wallichiana. The sequence continues at coordinate 719,233,032 of CM031234.1, read as the reverse complement.
AACTGAGCCTAAAATTGAAGAATTTCCCATCCTAAGGGAATTTAGAGATGTGTTTCCAAATGAGATGCTCCCAGAGACTTCCACCTAAGCGTGAATTTGACTTCACAATAGAGGTCAAACCAACAATGGAACCAATTTCCAAGGCACCATACAAAATGACAACAACCGAATTAGTTGAGTTGAAAGATCAATTACATGAGTTATTGTCCTCGGGTTTGATTAGACCAAGTATATCACCATGGGGTGCACAGTAATTTTTGTGAAAAGAAGGATGGGACCTCGGACTTTGTATTGATTATCGAATTCTCAATAAGGTAACAAAGAAGAATCGATACTCGCTGCCCCGAATCAATGATCTTTTTATCAAATGGGGGTGAAAAAGTGTTTTCCAAGATTGATCTTAGATCCGGTTATCATCAACTGCGAATCAACAATGAAGATATCCATAAAACCACTTTTAGAACAAGGTATGGGCATTACAAGTTTACAGTTTTGCCCTTTGGTCTAACAAATGCACCTGCCACTTTCATGAATTTGATGAACAACGTGTTTAGGGAATACTTAGAACAATTTTTACTTATCTTTCTCGATGATATATTAATATACTCCAAGAATGAGGAAGAACATGATGAACATTTAAATATTGTCTTTGGGAATTCTCGAGAAAACATAAATTATATGGAAATTTATCTAAGTGTGCTTTCTATCAATACAAAGTACAATAATTAGGCCACGTAATAAATAAAGAGGGAATCTCGGTGGACCCTTTAAAGATTAGTGCCATCATGGAATGGCCAACACCGAAGGATGTGCATGAAGTGAGAAGTTTTATGGGTCTAGCAGGCTATTATCGGAAGTTTGTAAAGGACTTTTCTAAGTTAGCGGGACCTATCACTTCTTTGCAAAAGAAGGGTAAGAAATTTTTGGGACATCAAGTGTGAAGAAGCATTTAAGGAGTTAAAAGGTAGACTCACAAGTGCTTCGGTGTTAAAGATTTTGGATCCAAACGGGAACTTCTCGGTGGTAACCAATGCTTCAGGGGAAGGTTTGGGTGAGTACTACTACAAGATGGGCATGTGGTAGCTTTTGAAAGTAGGAAGTTGAGGGTGCATGAAGTAAATTATGCACCACATGATCTTGAGCTTGTTGCGATTGTTCATGCGCTGCAGGTATGGAGGCACTATTTGCTTGGGAAACCTTTTGAACTCAAAACAAATCATCTTGGGCTCAAGTACATATTTACACAGCCGAATCTAAATGCAAGGCAACGAAGATGGATTGAGTTCCTAACAAATTATGACTTTGATATAAATTACATTAAAGGAAAAGAGAATAGGGTGGTTTATGCCTTAAGTCACAGAAAGTATATTCTTTGCTATAATTACATTAAGAACCCAGTTGAAAGATGAAGTCAAAAATGAGTTACACCCAATGACCCCTACTACAATCATGTTAAAAAAACTCTAGAAAAAATCAGAGACAAAAGGTATGGTGGTTTCAACTGGAAACAGATGGGATTTTGTGTTATAACATAAATAATATATGTACCCATCAGGGTAGTGAGCTTAGAAATAAAGTTATGAGAGAATTTCATGATGTTCCCATACTCGGGACATCCAGGGAGTAACAAAATGATGGTAGACATCAAAAACAATACTTACGGAAAAAAATGAAAAATGATGTGATTCTTTATGTCTCACAATGCTTGGAATGTCGATAATAAAAAGCTAAACATTCACATCTAGCAAGACTATTATATCCTCACAATGTGCCGAAATATAAATGGCAAGTTATAAGTATGGATTTTGTCCAAGGTCTACCTATGTCCCAAAATAAACATGATGTTATACTTATAGTTGTAGACAAGTTAACTAAAGTGACACATTTTATAACAAGTAATTTAAAGGATAATTCACCCATACTAGCAAAAAGGTTTGTGCAAGAAGTTTTCCGATTACATGGAGTTCCAGAAATAATAATTTTAGACAGGGACTCAAGGATGACTTCAGATTTTTCAAGTGCAGACTTTGTATCAGAGTTACCTTAGGGACAAAAATAAACATAAGTTATGCCTACCATCCTGGCAAACCGATGGTCAATCCGAAAAGTAAATCAAGTGTTAGAAGATTTACTAAGAATGTATTGTATGGATCAGCAATATAAATGGGAAGAGTATCTTCCCTTGGTTGAATTTTCCTATAATAACACCTACCATTCTTCCATTCGAGATGATGGATCCTTTTGAGGCCTTATATGGTCATAGGTGTAGAACACCAATAAGTTGGGATAATCTTGAAGATAGAGTACTAATTGGACTGAAATGCTTTGTTTCAGTCCAATTAGTACTCTAATGGAAAAATAGGTTAAATTAATCCAAGAAAGATTGAAAGAGGCCGAAAAATGGAAGAAAAAGTTATGCAGATTTACCAAGATTTGTCAAAAGTTTAATGTGGGAGATAAAGTTTTCTTAGGGTCAAACCTAAAAAGAGTTCCATTTCGTTTGGTAGGTCAACCAAACTATCTCCTAGGTTTGTAGGACCATTTGAAGTCCAAGAGATCGTTGGACCTTCTCTAGCCTCTGAAATTATTTCTAGAACCGCTCCCGCTCTATCCAGCTTCTGCACAATGTATTTCATGTATCCTTGCTTAAGAAATATGTACCTAATTTAACACATGTACTTAATTGGGACTCATTGCAACTACAAGTTAAGATCCGGGGTTAATTGTAGTTGAGCCTATAAGGATACTAGAAACATGTAAGTTATACTTGAAAAACCATGAGGTTTCACAATGTAAGGTCCAATGGGACCAATATTCTAGAGAAAGTGCCACTTGGGAGAATGCTGGAAGATATCCAGAATCACATACTTTTCCGCATCTATTTGACTCGATTTTTAAGAATATATTTTTGTTATAGTGCTAAATTCATTTTTACGTAAAGAGGTAGATAAGAAAATCTTGTAGATAAGCTTACATTTCTTAATATTTAACTAAGGTACTTTTTTGATGACTAATTACTTGTTGAAGATTTTGTAATGAACCTAGAAAATATGTACGTTTAAGCTCTCGGATAATGTCTTATGTCTTTTAACATGATTATGTGATTGCTTTTCTGATATATAAGGGATGTTGTGACCTTTATGATTCAAATTAAGGCAAATGATATTTTTCCTTTATACAAATTTTAAGTCATGATTTGAAATATATTAATTGCAACTTGAATTTAGATGGGTTTAGTTTATCTATTTATCCTAAAATCTTCTCCCTTCTCTCGCAACATTATTTGTAAATAATGAGGAAATACACATTCTGTTTTAAATGGCAATTAAATGACTTTGTGGACATCTTCCATTTAATTGCTTGGAAATGAAATTTAAAAAGAAAATTGATGGATTTTGTATTCTCTTAAGTTTCCTTTTGTGTGGTTTTAACTAAACCTAGAAAAAAACATGAGATGGGTGTTCCAAATCAATTTATTTTTCTATTTAAATTTGATTTATGGAAACCCAAATCGATTTCTGCCTCTGGGTTTTATTACAGTCAAACAATAATTTATTTGTATGAGCAAAGTGATTTTTGGGTAGTGTGAAAAATGTTTTTACGGTATTTCATCATTTTTCCTGATATATTTGCTTCCGGATTCTAATAATTTCTAAATAGAAAAGAAATTAATGTTGGAATGAATTGAATTAGATATGTACAAGTCAATTTGCCTGTAGGTATAATTTTATTACCGGATTGAAAAAAAATTAGTGTTAACAGTCTATGTAAGATGACTTAGTTTTTCTTAAAGGATTTCGTTACTGGAAGTGTTAGAAACTTATTGTTGTTATTCTATGCAAATAGACTTCAAAATTATCATCCTGTGGTATGTGGGTCAATTTGTTTTGTTGATCTGTCGGTTACCTAAAAGAACATGTTAAAATGATTTAATAGAGGTGTTTTTACACTGTTTAGTTGGATTGTTCCTATATATATATAAATGTATTTTGATTGTTTGAAATAAATTTATTGTGCGTTTTATAGAGCTGCTCATTACCTAGAGGGAATATGTCTAATTGGTATTTGGAAATGATGATTTCAGATAGTTTTGTTAAGTTGCTTGTTGATTGGAAAGTAAGAAAAATAATAGTTGAATCTGTACCATATGAAGCATGATTTGCTTGTGGTTTAATCAGAATTCAGATGTTGAATATTATGGTTTGATTTTGTCTTGATCTTTGTGATTAGAGTGAAACATGATTGCTGAAATAGAAATTGGTTGTTCTATTGGTGTACATTCATAGTTGTATCTTGATGTAAAACATGTAATAATACATTCTCCGTTGTATTACCATGCATTTGTTGATAAAATAACATGTATATCATTTCATAGTTTATTAAATAATTGCATAAAAAAGTGGAGGTAATATTCATGCCAATTCATTTTAATGACAACATACCACTACTCCAGTCTTACAGAGGACAATTAGTCGTCACATTCGATATGCGAAAACTCATGTCTTGTGAAGTTTTATCGTAGCATGGATCTAAATGAGATACTTGGATTTCAATTTGTAGAAGGATGATATTCTAGAATTTTAACTAAATTTATTGGGATCTTAGACCCATTGTTAATATTCAAACTTCACTATGTGAGAGTTACCATAATAGTTATATAATTCACCTTAACGGCATATGTAATTTATTGTTTTAATAAAGAGATGATTACCTTGTATGAAAGAATATCTCAATATGAGTAAATGATAAATATTAGAAGTGATAAATCTTACTTATCATAAATTGTTACATTTATTCATTTAATATTTGTCAATGTATGAAGCCGATAATCGAACAATTATTGTAGCATTTAATTGTCTTTAACTTCTAAATTTAATAAGCTATTTAGTGGTGTAGTTAATCGGAGGAATATATATATATATATTTCGCCTTCCTTTCGTGAACTTGGTATTAATATGTTAAGATTGTAAAGCCTATTGTGTAGAGGATTAAGAGTATCGTTATAAAAAGGTAATTTAAGGTTAAAACCCAAACATCAAGAAAAGAGAAACTAAATGGGAAGATAAATAAATGAAAAGATCCATTAGGCATATTAAGGGATAAGTACATGCGAAATGCTGAAATAGATACATTTCAACATAACAAATGTACTTATCTCATGATGATCCTAGTTGGCCTTTGGCATTTATCTCGATATAAACTCTTGCAAGATAGGTTAAATTGGAAATAAAGTAAATACAAACTATAAGATCTAGATAACTATGAAAGGGATAGTTGTGAGGTGGCGGAAGACTTAAACTCATAAGACTAGTGTGTTGTCTTGAGTTTAGTCGTAACCTGCATGATGGAAAACTTTGGCCAAAGTAATGCATTGATGGTTGTGCATTGTCTGATCACCTAGTCCTCTAATTAAATTAAAATTTCCAGTAACCTAATCATGGGAAGTTGAACACTGAACATGAGGTAGGAAATGGTCGGATATCGAGAATACGAAGTCAGAAAACTAGTTTCGTGGTAGACCCAAGGACTTTCACATGGTTCCTATGACCTAAAAAGGTTGAGCAAAAATGTTAGTAAGCATTGTCACTCGAAGTAATGGCGAAGGGAGATCGTGGAGATCTAGATACACCCTTCTCGAGTCACACATATAGCTTACACAAATGTTATCCGATAGATCAAAAGAACAAATTTGATTTAAAGAATTTGATTGAATAAATCAGTATGATTGTAGCAATGTGTAATATGTTTTTATGTATGTTAAAAACAAATCCTCATTTTCCAGCTTCTAGTAATTTTGAGTGTTACACTTCCCGCATCAATCAACCTTAAAAAAAGTCAAAATATCAAAATCATCCTAGGAAATCTTTCTGCACCAATCAACTTTCCCATCAAAGTAAACTTCTGCATTGATCAATTTATGTCAATAAAATATAGCTAGGGCATGAGCCTATAAAGCCATAAAAAGGATAACCTACTCTCCCGTATAAACTACATATGTCAACCCTTCCCATGTTCTAGGAAGGTATACAAACTCACTTCCATCTATATCCAAGATCCTACATGTGACTACTTATTGTTAGTTATGTGTTAACTTTTGTTACAAGGTTGTAAAGTGCATTGTCATCATTATACATTTTACCATCATGACATATATGCATCAAATCCAGGCTAAAAACAAACATTCCACATTTATTCTTAACCATGATTAAGTTACATTTTGAAATGTATATTAGGATCACCATTTATCGCAAAGCATTTACCATCATCAAATCACTATTAAACATATCTATAATCATCCCATTGCAAATAATCACTATCATATTAACATTAAACATCATATTAATATTCTCACATCAACATCATCATACAATAAACATCAAATCATGAGTAACATTGACAACAAATCAAATCATCAACATATAAATCAAATGAAAAAATCACATCATATATATATATACTGAGTCAAAGGCTCAAAAGGCCTCATACATCTATACATCATCATCAAAAGGGCTTTAAATGAGCCTCATCTATACATCAAAATATACATCACTATCATGTAAACTGAATGTTTGTCAAATGAACACTCTGGTGCTCCCTGCGGCAGACCACCGACACCTCTGTCTGGTCCCTTACTAGGACCTCCTCTATCTAGACCTTGTGGTGGTTGTCCCATACTCCCGACACTACTTTAGGGTGTCATATGTCTTTGTGATAAGTACACAACATAATGGGGCTCATTTGGTAGCCTCTATCACACTATCTTCTCATAATATTGTAGCTCCTCGCATAATGACTGGTAGTTCACCATGCTCACACCGCCCAGTAACCCCATCGGCCACTCACCTAAGCTTTGAGCCTCGAGCTCCGAGCCACCCATAGCTCAACACCTGATCTTGAAGGACCAAGGTAATCCCAACGGTCTTTCACAAGATCTCTCATTGTTATCGATACCAATCCATCATCTGTGATAGCCTATATCAACTCTACCTATACAATGGAAAGTTGTTGACTCAACCCATCATGCTCTCTAATCAATGTGTCCCTCTCTGTTGTCAAGATTTTTGCTCAATAACAAAGCAGTGTGGCCTTCTCACCTCTGGACACTCCGTGGTAGCCTCAAATGCTACTCTATGCTCATTGACACCAACATCCTAAAATCCTCCACCCTCACCCTCACCAGTTACCTCCTGATGATTTTCCTCCACACGGGCTCGTACCCACCTATCAACCCTAGGAAGATGAGCATGTAACAATGCAACGTAGGCCTCATTAACCTCGACATAATACACTATCATGGGTTCACTCGATCATCTATGCCCACCGCACCCTCCTCATCCACTATGGCGCAAAGCCCTATGACATCTGGAAGTGACATATCTACATCAACATCGTCACACATGTAGGCAGTGGCCACCTCGGGAACATCTTGTACTAGTCCAAATTGTCACTTGACATGACCAAATATGACAAGCTCCCACTCCCCCAACAATTGACCCTACACCCATGTATCCTATTGGGTGGCTATACACTCACCCTCCTCACCCCCGCCACACTTTGGAAATCCAATATATTGCTTCCATCTTATGTCACCACTGCTGCATCGTGCAAGGAGCTATCAATAATGCCCCTCACCTCTCACCGGCCTTGTCTTACCCCTATCTAATCTCTACCATACAAATTCGATCGTCTCTCAAAAACCTACTAGGGCTCCCCATGGTAAACCCTCACTGTAGAGCCACCACAATGTGCTTGTAAGCCCAACACTATAGTAAGAACCCCACATCGATAACAAACCTCTTCCCTACCCTTCATAACCATAACACCCAATGAGTTAATGTAAGTAATGAAGGGGCTCATGCAAAAGCAACCCTCTACTCTATCATGTTTGCTAACACCCCCGTAAACATTCATAAAAACTAACCTCCAACAAAGTTAGGCAAGGAATAATAGTTGATACTAATCATCATTAGGGTCATGAGTGCTTGACCCTCTGTCTCGGGCCTATACAATGCCCCATATGAAAACCCACCTGATGAAAACTCCACCTCATCTTCCTCGTCACTATACAACCTCCTCATCACCTGAGGCCTCTCTGTCTCATCAATCAAATATACTTGCTCCCCCTAAACAGGTAGTCTCAAAATCTTGTGTACATCCTCTAGAGTGAAGGTCATATCCCCGTTGGCAACCAAAAATTCTTTGTCACGTGATCCCATCTCTCTAAAAAAGAAAGTAAGCCCCATTGTTTGTGGATATGTATATGATGACACATCACTCCTAAGACCAAATCCTCCAAGTGAGCCCGATCATCGTTTGACAATGATGCCTATACATCATCTAGAATAACTTGTATCTTGTCTCGAATTGTCAATTTTTCCCTCACCTACATCCACAACATAAAAACATCCATTAGAATATCACTTAGTTGAAATTCTATCAAATTGTAACATTAAATCAAATCATACTACATATCCACTTAGTCGTCAGTGATTCATTGCAATTGTTGGCGTTTCATCCCAATCACAGGAAATTTTACCAAATCACCTAGGTAATTCTTACAATTAGGAAAACATGCCCTAAAATGGGCCGAAAATCTAAAAAAATTAAAAACTAAATAAAAACACAAAAAAGGGGCCTACCTCTCCTAGTGTGGGCCTCCTTTGTCTCCTAGATCCTCCGGTGGCCTCCATTTTCCTCTTTTCGCTTAAAATATTTCAACTTAGAGCTCTTGATCTCTCAAAATGTGCGGTAAGAATGAAATTACCATAGTAATTTTTGCCTATTTATAAGTGCAATTTTTCCCGCCAGGAATCGCCGATGATCCCTCTAATGGTGACATTTTGTTAAATATCCAGTGATTCTCTTCAAATTATCTTAACACAATATTTAAGCATCCAAGTGACTTTAAATTCATGATTAAGCCATCATTTTCATCATTCCTTGCCAAAATTATACATTTTATTTTACTTACCTCCTTTTTAGGGCTTTAGGACCCTTGCAAAATCAACAACAACCAATCAATCAAAACATGTCTTGATCTTGCAACCTAATCAGTTAAAGTCTACCCTTACCAAAATCCACCTCAAATTTTTGTAGCCTTAACACCGATAAGTCATACATCTATAGGACACGAACCCATTGGTTCCCCTATCACTTGACTTCCTGGTCTTAAAATCCCACCTATGTGGTATCATCATCATGGATAGTGTATCCAACAAAGATCATCTCTCCTGCCCTTGCTTCCTGTAAGTCATACGTCCATGGGTTATGAACCCTTTGGTTCCCCCATCATTTGACTCCATGGTAGCATAAATCCACCTTTGGGGAAATCTTGTTTCCATGCCTAGTCTTGGGGTATCTCAAATCGAAACAAAAACATCATATAAATCTATCTCATTCAACAAACTCTTTCAAACTAGTGATTATTGCACTCGTCGCAATCACCCCTTGTTTGAGGGGGCCACTTATCTAAGCATGATTTAAACTATCTCATTAATTTTTGTCCAATATTTTGTCCATCAAAACCACTTGAAAAAGGGGGAAAATGTAGACATCGAGTTTTCGTCACCCTACGTGCCTGCTTATGCCCCGTGCACATTAAATTATTAAACCTATCATTTTAATCATAACTCACCATATTTTTTATCCCTCGTTAATATTATTTACCTACCCTCACTTACCTTAACTTCCTTAAAACCTCCTAACCACTTACAACCCATCCTAACCATCTAACTCCTTTAACCACGCCTAACCTCTTCCCTAACCATTTCCCCTCGTCCCCATACCCAAAACCCCCATTTTGGAAGTGGTTGAAACCACTTCCAAACGGGTTTCTCCACATTTCTCGAGTCTTTGGTGACTAGATAACCAATTGCCATTGATTATAAATAGAAGGTTAGAGCTCCTATTTCGGGATATTCAAACTTGGTAGTGAACCTTTGTCATTTCAGGAATTTCAAGCACTACAACGAAGCTTTGTCGCTCCAGGAAGCCAAACCACATTGTTTCGTGCATCTAGACATCTCCAAGACCCTTGTCACACCACCAAGAATTCAACAAGAAATCACCAAAAACTCAACAAGTTCCTATAAGCATTTACAACCATATCAGTCCATTTTCATGTCAATGGTAAGCTCACATCCATCTATTCTTGTTTCCGTTCTATTTATGCATAAAAAACAAGGTCAAATCAAACATTTTAGTCTTTATTTTCCATTAATTTAGCATTTTGTCAAAAATAAGCCTTTTCACAGAAATCGTATGCGATCCCTTCAATCGCCAATGATATCCCAAATCACCCATGATTTTTGTGAATCACCTGCGATTACTATCAATATAGTCACTTTTATTAGTCATTGCATTTTATCATCTTTTATCTATCCATATGGACTTAATATATCTATTTTCGAGATGTGTCTCCTATAGATGATTGTTCCAGGTCAATCCCATCCAATCACAAGCATTTACAATCTTCCAATTATCCAACAACCGTTTGTGTGGGAGCAGTTTGATATCCTCCATGAACTCACCTTGTGTGTCATCACATTCACACCAACTTTTGAGGACATCGAAGAGCAGTTCGAGATCCTTAACGAGATACAAGAAACAACCGAGGAGTACTGGTACGATTACTTCGAAGACTTCGAGCTCGCCACACCCTAACTCTGGGCCACCTATGAAGCTAAACAAGACCTTCCTATCCATCTTGAATTCTAGCTTCCTTGTCTGTTATCATTTACATTATCTTTATAAAATCAACTTAAATATATCAACGAGTTGACACCCTTCAAGGAAGTCCCTTTGGATTCTTGGGATCAACCTTTGCCGAGCAACTCATTATCCTATCTATCTAATATATTTTGTTTAGTTTCCTTTTATTACAGGTCTTATCACTTGGCAAAATGTGGAAGACTTTTACATTGTCCATTGTCCATTATCCGGACATTGTGACTATCGACACGTGTATCGGTAAACCCTGATCATTTTTAATTTTTAGGTACTTTATGCATTTGACAACACTAACGGAAAACTATCTAATACACATCCACATATGTGACATCCTTTTTAAACATGATTACACTCAATATCCGGGAGATGCATGAAAATCCAACACATATGGTTGACCATGAGTGTGTAGACATGCCATACATGATGGCCCATTCTTCTTCTTTTGTTCCCTCCATCCTAAATTCTAGTACAAAAGAAGAGGAAATTCAAAAATTTATTCTTAAGCATGGGCGAGCAAGTCCTTTAAATTTGTAATGGTTTGAAATTGGGCTTTCGCCAATAAATGAATACAACACATAAGGGTTGTTTTCCATAGCAATTCCAAATTTGTTTCCAACAAGAAGAGCCATGTTCAAATAACCCCAAATTAAAGAGGTCTTCTTGTATGAGTACGTTCTACATTTTTTGTAGTTTCATGATGACTCGCTTTGGATCCCACCCTCTATTTAGATATTATCTACTTAACCTTATAATGTGCCACCAAAGTCGAAACTACAATAGTATTTATGAAATAGAATATTGACATTGTTGTTCCAATAACTATCTAAGCTCTTTGCAAAAGACTACAAGACTTCCTCAATGATATCCTCCCCAATATCTTGATGCGGTTTAGTACAAACCTTTAAGGAACAAGATCCTTTTGGTCAAAGAGTGGAGGAAACATTATAGACATGAACAAACAATCGGGTCCAACTACTCTATTATTAACTTTAAGTTCAACAAATATAAGATGGTCGGACTTTCACAAGTGTCATGCCTTGTGTTCCCCCATCCGAACTATGGATTGCTCAATGATGTAGAACCCTTAACATTGTTTACTCACCCTCATCGGTTTCCACATACTTATACCACAAGTTCACTGTCTTCGTGAAGAAGTTTTGGAAAAACACCTCGGGAAAAACTATTGGTATAGGTGATACAATAATTATGTTTACTATTTTTTAGTTTTACTTTGCAACCATTATTTACACTTCGTGTTTGCTACAGGTATGAATGACAACATAGAGACTTTGTACACATCCATGGTTTCTTAAGGCTTAAAAATGCACCCAACATTGATACTCTTAACTTAACAAGTACTGCATCTATAGATACTGCAAGGAAATACTTTGATAGATACGTGTTTTGAGCCGACTGCAATAGGACTAAATTCATACACATCTAAAATTTTATCATCTCCTCCAACAACAGACCTTGAAGAGCTATTTAATCAAGTCCAACGTCACACAAAGTGCTATGAACAAACTTTCTCAAGGAAAAAAATCATAATCCGCTCTAGTGTCGTTAAACACCCCTTGGGAAACTCGGTCCATATCAACCTTGTTCATTAAGGACAATGAAAAAATTAAGTACCCGCCTTAAAAAAATGCTGATAGGATAAACATACATAACCAAACAATGTTGTCCATTTGGAGAGCAAATGTTGACTATTAGCATGTACTTTCTCGGCATGTTGTTCTAAAATACATTGCAAAATATGCATAAAAAATTGAACAATGGTTAGAAACCTACCATCAAATGCTTTCCAAAATTTCAAGAGGTGTTGACCTTATTTTTTCAGCACATATTACCATTCGTAAGATACTCTATGATAACATCATTGAACATGAAATTAGCGCACAAAAAACATACCACATTCTACATAAATTTCCACTTATTTTATGTAGTCGTTCCGTTGTTTCCTTGAATGTAGGGATTTTTTTTGAGACGTGTTGCTTAATCAAAGTTGCAGATAGAAGACATAACTATTTTCATTGATTTCTATAAGGCTCACCCCGTAAATATGGAAACACTACCTCTTATTGAAGCGACTCAGTTGGACTTATAACAAACATCGTGTAAGAAATAAATGGAAGCTTCAAGCATTGTCGGTTATTGTTAGTGTATACCCTAGATTTTTTCAAACACCAACAACATATTCTCCATCCTTTGAACTCTTTTGTTGGATGGAACTCCTTTGATATAACTCCTTTTCTATGATTTCTTTGGACATTTGCACTACCTGCAGATAAATTATTTCAAAGTGGAACTTGTTCAAGAACAATTACAGACCCTGACATGTTCTCGCGCTCTAGTACTCCTCTAAATATTCATTAGTATTTGACTCTGATTTTGAGGACATATTTGAAAAACCTCAACCTCATTACAATGAGTGGCACCTTCTTTCACAACTCCACCCCGTGTAAACCATGGGGCTTGATAGCCTAAATATGTTGGGTCGCAGAGACTTTGATATTCAACATAATTAGAATGCTTATGGGGTTTCCCCATTCTTTACAGGAGGTCGGTCCATATTTTATAGACATGCAAAGGAGCACTATCAACACAGCTCATCATCGTATATCCTCGGAAACAGATATTGCCAACTTTTTGCTTTGAGATGATAAATGGCATTTGATACCATTTTCCACCATTTCTCATATAAGGGAAATCTTCCACCGTTGAGATTAATAATTCAAGGCACTGTTGGAACAAGAAAGTCATATCTCATTAATGCTACCAAGTCAACATTCAACAAAGCAACATCTACAGATATATCACCTTTACTTTTCTTGTACTTACGATGTTTCGCATTCAACATTTCTGCATCAAATATACGTGCTTGCCTTCAGTATACCTATTAATGAACTCAAATCCTTAGAAGGGAAATTTGTGTCCTCTTTTCAAGACTCCCTTAAGCATGTTGAGTATATTCTTATTGATGAAATGAGTTTCATTAGACCTAAGTTGCTCACCAAAATCGACTTTTGTCTACGGGAAGTATTTTTGCATTTCAAGACATTAGAATTCGGGGTAGGTCAATCATCCTTGTCGGTGACTTGGGCCAACTTCCACCGAGTAATGGACATTACCTTATATGTAAGTCATTCCTATAGTGTGAACCCTTTAGAAGGGATTTAATGCCTCCATCTCTTTGCAAACAATTTTTCAAAGAGGTTCCTCCTAAGAACATACTTCCTTTCAACAATTGCTCCTTAACATTTGCAATGGAATTCCAAGCTTACATGACTAGGAGCTCCTAATAACCAAACCAAATTCTTTCCTCTCGCAATAAGAAACAAAAGAATTCCACGAATTCTCCCATTTATTTTCCAAAAATGATTTGGTTGACCACCATAATCTAAATATGCTAAAATCTTTGAATCTTCTAATCACTCGTTCGATTGCACATAGCACCAGGAGGCATTTCGGTGGTACCAAATGACGATCAACTATAACACAATTTTTCGTTACAAAATCCAAAATGTTATGACTACAACCAACTTGTGGGTGGAGGTTGGTCTTGTTAATGGTTCAATAAGCAAGATTGTCGACATTGTTTATGACATTTCCTCAACACCTCTAGAATTGCCTTTATTTATTGTTGTCAAATTTGATGAGATACATTGGCCCATGTTGGGATCCCGAGAATCCCTCCCATGTTCTTGTTCCACCAATTTCCAAAGGAAATTGCAGACAACTACCAATCAAAATGGCTTGGGCTTTGACTATCCACAAGTCTCAAGGCCTTTGCAAAAAGCCATTGTTGACATTGGTGAAATAGAAAGACAAGGTCTTACCTTCACTGCCATCTCTAGAGTCCCCTCCCTTGTAAATCTATGCATTTCTCCTCCTTTTTCCTTCGAGCGGTATCCTAAAATGTCTCGATGCCCCCGATTCATGTACGTAATAGAGAGGAAGCTCACCTCTAAGCCCTCACCCCTTCACCCAACTTTTGAAAATGTTACATCCCCTTCATAACAATTACACTTTTCATGCTTCCTAATACATACAATACATTTGAACTTAATAACAACTTTCTTTACTTCCCCAACGTGTTAGTGCGAAATCACAACACCCCCAAATGAGTTATGGATCTGCTTTTCTAAGGAAATGTCATTTGGTATGATTTGCATAACATTGGATCATTCCCCAAGCTGTGGGACTTGCAAATGGGAATGATCCTCCAGAGAAGGTTGGTTCCTCTTCCTAATCCTAGCACTAAACTACTTCTAAGGAAGGAAATGCGACTATCTACTCCTAATCTAACAATTCCAAGGGACCAAGGAGAGAGAGAGAGAGAGCATGAAAATAAAGGCGATTTATTGAGTCTCTTCCCAACATGGACTTGGGAAAGCAAGACGGGTGATAAGTTGGGGTTCAACTAGATTTGCAATTGTTTGTGGTGGGGAGGGAGGTGGAACTTCTTGTTTCTTTGGAGGGGAGGAGTGTTTGGAAGGGAAAAGGGCGTAAGAACTGAGATGGGGTGGAAGACTAGGAAATGGAGGAATGGAATCAACACTTGGGGAAACAACTAGGAAGCTTGGAAAATGTAGCTTGGGTTGAGATGGTGCTGCTTGAGGAGTGGAGAGAAAATTACCAAATAATGGTGTAGGATTTACCAATTGACAAGGCTACCCGGCACCAAATTCATAGGCCTCGATCTCCTCGACCCATTGTGCAGTTGGGGCGAATTTAAACCATGAAGTCTAGCTTCTCCCGAGGGTCAGTAATGTCTTGGAAAAGGGCCTTCCCATGGACAAGGTGCCTACAGCCCAATCTCGAATGCCTTCATTCGTCTATGCCCTCGATCAACCATGCCAGCCTCCATTTTTTGAATTTTCTCCAATAAACCAACATTCTCCACATAACTATCACCATTGTATGCGCCCCCTTGTTCTTGATAAGCTCCATGGCCAAACTGACTTTGACTCTGCTCATATGGGTAAGCATAATGGTCCTGGATCTGATCATAATGCTGATTTGGAGGAGTTGGGAAATGCATTGGAGGTGGATTGCATTCTTTGTAAGTGTGAGTTCCATGAAGGGAATGAAGTCATGATTGCACAACCTCATGGAATGGGATAAAATGAAAGAGATGGAAGAAGAAAATGGATGAAATGAGTGGAAATGGATGGAAAATGTCTGTAACTCAGAGAATGGGTTTTTGACTAGATGGAGTCGCTAGATGTGCTTGAAAGTGCCTCCAAAGGCTGAAACCTTCACCAAGAGCACATCGAACCTGATGAAGTGAAGTGGTAAGGTGCTTGGACTGTCCCATTAAGGCGTGCAAAAGCTGTTAGTGTGCACGGTGGTGTAAGTTTTGTTGTTTTTACTGAGACACTAAGAGAAGATGAAACATCGACCCCAAGTGTCCCACCGGGAATGCCAAAACTGTTAGTGCGAAATCATAACACCCCCAAATGAGTTATGGATCTACTTTTCTAAGGCAGGGTCATTTGGTATGATTTGCATAACATTGGATCATTCCACAAGCTGTGGGACTTGTAAATGGGAATGATCCTCCAGAGAAGGCTAGTTCCTCTTCGAATCCTAGCACTAAACTACTTCTAAGGAAGGAAATGCGACTATCTACTCCTAATCTAACAATTCCAAGGGACCAAAGAGAGAGAGAGAGCATGAAAATAAAGAAATCCTACACTACAGAGGTGATAGCACCGAGAAAAGGGAAATGTTGATCACAAACCCAACTACCTGAAATGGAGAGAGGTGAGCAATGGAGAGGATGGACAGATGCATCACAAACCAAGGATAAAGTTCACACAGAACACCATTTCAAACCCCTTAAACACAACTCCGAAAACCTACAATGGACATCAAAGATATGCATAGTATACCCTGTGAATGGTGAGATGCGAGAAGAGACAACAAAATGAGCAAAGGATGGACAAAACGCATCACGAAACATATTTTATTGCTCCAGGAGTTCACACAATACATCATTAATGGGAAAGAGGCAAGAAAATGCCATTACAAAGCCAAGGGAGGAGGCTTAAACTCCACATTCGACCCTGGAGAAGAAAGAGAGAGGGGGCAGGGAAGAAGAATGAACAACACTTTACAATGAATCTTGCCCCTGTATTTATAGATTTGATCGGAGAGAAGAAAGAGAGAGGGAAGCGGGAAAAGTGGGTTGAAGCTCAACCACTGCTGTTAATGCTTCTGATAAAATATGCCCCAAATCCGTCTTTACTGCATGATTCAACGTCTTGAAAGAAGAGGAAACGACAGAAACAGATCGAATCCGATCTAGTTGTTGAGACAGATGGATCCTGCATTGAAGGCCCGAAGACGTTTCCTCCATTTTTCTTTACCTAACCTCCTCAAAATTAAAGTCTCAGACCTCCATGGCGTAGGTGAGGCCGAGATCTTTCCAATGGTGTTAGATTTGCAATATTTCAAGCCTTGAGTCGAAAGATATGCCCCTTCGAAGTTTGTATCGGGTCCATACGAATGGATGGGGAAAACAATTTGAAAAATGGGCCCCCTTTTGGTTTGGGACACGTGGTAGCCGGATTAGAACAAAAATTGGTCTTGCGGGTCCGCAATTTATCTTTTTCCCTTTGAACGAAAGGAAAATTTTCACTTTTCCCTCCGACTCCCGCCTTGGCTTTGACTCGGGTTCTAACACTGACTTTTTCCCCGACGGAGTTGCGGGCCATTTTGCAACTTTTACCCTTTTTGTGATAACAAGGGGCAAAGAATCAACTTTTCCCCGACACCCCACTTTCCTCTGGGACACACGTCAGTCTGGCGCTCGTTTGGTCTTCCCCTTTTTGGATTCACCTTTGGAGAAGCACCGTTAGGACACATGGCCTCTTTCGCTTACTCCTCCATACTTAGTCGATTCTAGATTCTTTCTTGAACGGTTTCGAGCCCGAGCACTTCGAATCTTCGCCGTTTCTTCCCCTTCTTACTCTTGGCTTCTCTGCGACACTTTGCTCCTTCGTTTCGACCTTACTATTTCATTTCCGAGCCCATCCGTAACTTTGTTTGTCGTCTGGAATGTGAGCTTGCATGTCTCGAGTCATTTCCTTCATAATTTTCTTATGTGCAGGAGTTGTCTTGACCAAATTTTCCCAGGGGCGAATTTGGGATAACACAACGTACATATGCTTTCCTCCACTTTCACTAGTACAATTTCCCATCTTCTCTCCTAAAATTACAAATTTGCACCCATTACAACCTCTTCATCGCAATTCCCCACCTTTTCCACCTTCACAAAAAACCCTTTCAACGTCTCCATTGAACCGCTCATGTGCGCTTGCTAGTTTTACTGGTTTCGACTTCAATTTCAATTTCTAGGGTTTCACATGCCTTCTAGTTATCACATGCTATCAATGGTTCCTATGTGTCCCTATTTCAACGTCCTCTACACCGCATCTTGACCATTCAAAATTTTGATTCTTTGTTAGTAACGGGGTTTATCCTACTTTGGCATATGGTTTTGGCGTAATTGTTTTTTACTTTAGGCATTTTGCATCACCGTGTCGAGTTTGAAAGAATTCTTTCTCGTATAAAAATCGGGGTTGAAACTCTCTTGGATGACAAAGACATTACATTTTTTCAATTAGTTGTTCCAAATAAAAACTTACAATTGACAAGAAAATGGGTGCCAAATTTAAAGTTGAAATTTCGATGATAATTAAACGGACATCAAATTTAATGTAGACATTAATCATTTATCACTCATGTATATTAAAGTCCACCTTCACCCCATCATAAAGTACTTATCGACATAATTAACCTTACTCTACAAAAATTACTTCCCATTTACAAAAGAAATTAAAAATGATTATTAAAAAAACTCACCTTTCCTTTTTATATACATCAAAAGTTAACATTACTTTTTAATTTAATATAAATATTTATTTATTTACTCTGTCTTTTTAAAATAAAAAAGAGGACTTATATTTATAATATTTTAATGGGAAAGAGGTAGGGAGTTAACCACATAGGAACCCAAGGTGGGTTTGTAGTCCTCGTAGTAACCCAAGTTGGTTTGAGGAGCTGCAAGGGGGAATAGCAATAGTGACAGACTCAGGAAGTCCAAAAAAACACAGATCCAGTGGATGGTGATAACGACAATGGATTAAATGCAAATGAGAGCCGTTTGAAAGCAAATTTGGAAAAAACAAAACAGATTGGAACCGTTGCAGTCGGGAAAAATTGTATAAATAACTTAACCCTCCCTGTATTTTCTTTGTATTGTATTGTATTGTATTCATTTCTCTTCCTTGTGTAATTGTTGTGTGTAATTGTTTTTGGTTTTTCTCTTCCGTGTTTTTGTGAATGGAATGAGATGAGGTGATTGCATTGCATTGGGAGAGGGAGGCTCAGTTTACAGGGGAAGCATTTCATTGTGTCCAATTGCTCAAATCCCAGGTAACCTACCATTTATCATTTTATTTCATTTGTTTAAGATGCAATGCATTCATTTCATGTTTCTTTATTTCCTTTCGTTTACGGATTTTTAATGACCTTTTTTGTGTATGGAATCAATCTCACACCGACAAATAAATTAACTAGCAGAACTGGCCTCACTTTATGCTGTTTATATGATTTTATTTTAATCTTACAGTGACTTATTATTTCAAACATACACCCTGCAAATCAATTTAGTTCAAGATTACCTGTAATTTGCTACATCCCTATTTGTTATCTCTTTCATATTTGCTAACATCATGCATATCTGTCATCTGTTTGATACCATCACGGGAAATATCATCCTAGGACACCTTTCTGTCAGTGAGGCATGGCTCTGTTTCAGATATTCTTCACTTTATGGATATGTAACAACTAGCATTAGATTAAAGAAATAACTCCATTTACAGCTAAAATACAAGAAATAACTCCATTTCTGCATTGTGACTTCACGTTCCCTACAAAGTAATGTGGCACAATGTCAGCTATACACAGTATAATGGGATAGCAGGCTAATCCCATAGAAACAAATGCACATGAATTTTGCAAGTTTCATTAAGTTGAGGTGACATCCTGTAGAAATTCCCTATCAGAGGTATTGTGTGTCAATAACCATTACTCACAAAAACTGACCACTGTTTTGTCGACCTCTGTGATCTTGATAAACCTAGAAAGTTCTGTTTCAAAATGTAGAACAAAATATCTGAAAATCAAACGCATTACATCAAAATGATACATTAAGATACTTTCCTGCATTCAGCAGAGCTCAAGAAATATGAACTGTCTTCCCATGCATCGTGCATTTAATGTGTGGTATTACTTATGTTCCCATCCATGTCTAAACAATAGACCTTTCAAAATCTTGTAAAGGTATCATAGTTCATTAGAATGAGAGTGAAAAATAAGATTACCTTGGCAGCCAGATGTTTGTTTTAATTTCCCCTTCTTTTTAATCTTATTCATTTTCTTTATTACTCCATTTTGCTTCCCTTCATTTCCACATTGTGAAAAACTTATGTTTCCATCTTCTTGCTCCATATGCCCCTCATGGAGGTTACTTGTATTCTTTACTTGGGACTCTGGGATAGCTCATCCTTGCCTACAAAAGGATTCCAGAACGTAACAGTAACCGATACATTTAGCATGCTTCTCTGCACAAGACCTTTCTTGTTATTACCAAATTTGTACTTGATTGTAAGGACATTGTCTGATTCTGCTCTGATGGTTTAGGATTAGGTAAAGTTGTCAAGACAATAGCTGGAAGTTGAACATTACCCTGATTTTTTCTGAATGGACCTGCGTTTGTGTATTTGTATACAGATAATATACTGCCTCTGCTGTTTCCACTGGAGGGACATCACAACCATTCATCCTAGGCCTGTTTAGTGAAAACAACAAAATGAGGCGTTTGAAGAAGTAAAAGAAATTCTCTTTATTGTAAATACAAATTTATATGCATTTAATTTACTAAACTGCAAGAAATACTATGATGTTCTAATAAGAAGTAATTACTTCCTTTGAGAAGAACTACATGAACAGACAGATATATTTTTAACCTAGCATTTGGCTCAGTTTTTAAAGAAACCAAACACACTTGCAAATAAAACATCATATGGCAGAGCCACCTTTTTAGTAGAGGTGAAAGATTTAGTCCAATTGGACATGATCACCATTTCTCACATTCATCACAACATACCCAATTATTGAAGCCACTAGAAGAGTCAGCTGTTGGATCCTTAGTAGTAAATTGACCTGGAAATGACCGGGTAGTGAGTATCAACTTATTTTGAGACATGAGCTTTGATATTAGAGGCGCACTTTAATTTTTTTGAATGAAGTTCATCAGCAGCATCTCTTTTGTTTTCCCTTTGAATCTCTTGCTTGTTTTGTACTCTCGTAACAAGGAGATATGTTGGTTTCTTTATTGATGTCAACTAGTTTAGTCTTATATTTTGCACCGTTGATCACATAAGTCCTTGATATTGGTATTAGCAACATCTCTTTTCTTTTCCCTTTCAATCCGTTGTTTGTTTTGTACTCTCAGTGCAAGGAGATATGTTGATTTTTTCTTGATGTCAACTAGTTCATTCTTATATTTTGCACCGTTATCAAAGTCCTTGCTATTGGTTTTAGCTGGTTCCTTTCACTCTTTGTTACCCCGTGGTGTTTACTAATTCCTTCAATTTATATTTATGACTTCCTTGCTTTCTTATTTCATTGCCTTTTATAACATATTAATGTCGTGTTTTGAAATTTCCATTCCAATGTCCTTTACATGTTCTATATTGACAACAACATTTTTGTGGGTGGCCACCTGTCCAAGTATTTCTGCTTTTGGAACTCCATTACTTTTGTCATTCATCACATTCTTTTCCTTGTAAGCAATAGCCTCTGGCAAACCTATTTTATCCTTGAATGACTTATTAATCTTCCTTACATATGAAACATCTTTGTGGGTGGCCATCTGTCCAAGGACTTTGCTTCTGGAACTCCATTACTTTTGTCATTCAGCATATTCTTTTGCTTGTAAGCCTCTGAAAAACCTATTTTATTAACTTCCTTGAATGACTTCTTAATCTTCCTTACATATGAAACATTTATGTGGCCAATTTTCTTTCTGGGTTCTTTTGTGTGATTTTATTCTTGATTTCTATGTATCTCATTCACACAGCCTGACATCGTCCCCTTTTCTATCTTAGAGGAACTACCAGGATGTCGAGCAGCTTTTGCTTCAATATTCTCGTCTTTTGATAAATAAAATCTAATGTGCTTGCCATTATCTGAAGTATTGGGTTCTTGTGTTACTAAATTCCTTACCCTATGAATATTTGTTTCCAAATTGCAAGCAACTCCCATGTCTAGTTGTCCTTGATACAATTCCTTAATTGAGAATTTTGAAGAACCCTTTGAAACTATAAAGATTGGATGCCTCAGATGTTCTACAGTTTATTCCAGCATCTTTCTTTACTTCACTTTCACACCTGTAAGCTGAGAAAGTGGCTTACTTTTGGATTCAATTATGCCAGTGCTTTATATTTTCCTTTGGCGTTGGAACTTGAATCCATTCCCATACTCAAAGCCACTACTATTTGTTAAATGAGCTTCCATCGATTGCACTTCCCATGTCTAGTTGTCCTTGATACAATTCCTTAATTGAGAATTTTGAAGAACCCTTTGAAACTATAAAGATTGGATGCCTTAGATGTTCTACAGTTTATTCCAGCATCTTTCTTTACTTCACTTTCACACCTGTAAGCTGAGAAAGTGGCTTACTTTTGGATTCAATTATGCCAGTGCTTTATATTTTCCTTTGGAGTTGGAACTTGAATCCATTCCCATACTCAAAGCCACTACTATTTGTTAAATGAGCTTCCATCGCTTGCACTTCCCTTGTCCTTTCTTTAATATCTTTCGATGAGAAGGTTTCGTCCATTTTGAAGAGGTGTAAGGAGAAAACCACCAGGTACTCGACATGACGTTGTAATCTGCAATCAATATCACACATTATAATCTCCAAAACTATGTAAAAATGTGATTATAGGTAGAAAAGAAGCAAGCAGAGACATAAATATTGCTCCTTACCTGAATGATAAATAAAGGACTCAAATAAAGAGACACCTTCACTTCTGTTGAAGCCATCTGGCCTTCACCAGGCCTATTTTCTAGCGAAGTTGAAGATGAATTTTGAAGGCCTAAGTCAGTATAAATTGCAGAGTTTTGGGCAGGAAATGGTATCACGACCAAGTTTGAAACACAATCTGATGCCACTTACAATTTATTTTGGTTCCACGGGAGGATTTCATCAACCTTGGTCCTTGACACGATTTACGGCCAAAATTTCCTTTGTAAAATCGCGGGATGTGCTATCGTGAAGAGGCAAATTTCTGCAACTGATTGAACCAATCCTCCAGGACACAACTGTGACTCTGATCTAGGAGTTTTCAAAAACATATATGCTATAGAAAATCATGTTGAGTCCAATTAGGTACAACACATACTTAAACACAATGCTTTCCCATCAGTCTTTAAGTATTCCCAACAGTTTCAGAAAGACTGGACAAGAATAAAATTTAACATGTATCTCCACGTCTCCCTCATGTATAGCTGTTTTGAAACTGTAGGCTCAGGCCCAAAACCACTTTCTTGTTGATGTCTTTGAGGATAACGTTCTTGTTGCGCTTAAGTACCTCAAGCTCAAACATAGACATTAAAGGTGCAAACATATCAGAGAACATTAGTGATCTTCTTCTATTTTACACAATTGATCCTTTTCTCAACATGATTTGTTTAACATAACATTATTTAATTGTGTTCTGACTTGTGACTTCAACAATTAGGGTGTTCACGTGTAATTTCCTCTAGAATTCTGAATGACGTGCAATGTTTGTATTTAACATGTATTTCATCCTTATTCATATTTGTCTCTCAACTGACTCGTCGAGATAAGGCAACTGACTCGTATTGTGTTTATAGTCTAGTTGTCTCATGTATATAAACTAGATTAGACTATATATACCAGATACAACTGATCTATCGTCTTCCCAATGGTTTCTTTTATTCATAGTGGGGGTGGATGGTAGCGTAGGAGGTTTAGTCCCCCAAGTTTAGAGATGCCCCTACCATATAGAGAGATAGATAGAGGTGAGCTCATCTCCATCTACATAGAGGGGAGGGGTGTTCATTTTATGCTAGTGGGAGTTCATACTATGTCGATGGGAGTGGAGTTTGGCACTATCGATATATGGTACCAATGCATGACAAAAGTATGGGTGGTAGGGGAGGGCTTCACTTGATGAGTAGTTCTATATATAAAAAGTCTAATAGTTGTTGGTCATCGATGTGGACAATATACTATACACTAGACGTGATATGGTTCTCAAGTCCAACCCAAACTAGTATATGGTATATAACCAATGATATCTCCATATATAGATCGTGGGGTCTCGACCCATTGGTCTATTCAATTTAAGCGGCTATTTGTTGAGCTTTAATGTTCATTCAAGGGCTCTATGTTGGCTGAGTGCTCCCAGTTAGTCGAGAGCATCCGTCATCATATAGGACCATATGAGCTTCGAGATGCCGAGTTCTATTACATATAACATATCTACTAGACAAGATGGGATTGTGGCACAACTATGATGTAAGGATTGAGACAGACTATATATATCTAGTTGACTCTCATCCAACCCATCCCTAATGAGACGGAGAGGAAAAGGAACTCGACCTCCAAGTTGAGGTCACCCTTTCTCTATATGGGGAGCTCAACCGAATTGAAGTCATTTATGCACTCAATCCCGACCCTACTTTATGGTAGAGGAGGTGGGAGGCATTCGAGGAGGACAACTTTATACAGTTGGCTCTTGACTAACGTCTATCATGCAGGGATACCATTGGGAGTTCACTCCATTGGCCATTTGAGCACCTAACCTTTACTTCAGGCTTAGGTGGTTAACTTGAGGCCATTTATGTACCTAAACTCCACTATATATATTGGGTTGAAGAGGTCAAGAGAGAGGATGGAGCTCTATACGGTATGCTCTTGACCGGTTGAGAGAGGAGATAACATTCAACCTCTATTGACAAAGGAGGAATCGATGTAAAGGGAAGGGAGAGGAGGCGAAGGTTATTCCCTCACGTCGAATCCTATTGGGATAGGGAGGTCGAGAGCAATCAAATCGATAGTATAGTAGTGCATTCCAAACTAGTGTCCATTTCGGATTTATAGATAATGCCAAACTATATATAGATAGTGTCACACTATATATAGTGATGTAGTCCTTTCTTAACTAGTGACTGATGCAATACCAATGCAACTTTGCTATTCGATCAATTATTTCTTCTTGATGGATAGATTCTCTAGTTTGATCAAGATGTCGGTGATGGGCAGGGCGTCTCCCAACTAGTGTTGGTTTGGTGCCAATCGGTGGTACCATGCCTCTTATCTATATATATATATATATATATCCATGGACTATGATATTGTGAATAACCGCTCCATCAAAAAATTGGTGGAATGTTAGTGATTGTATTGGTTTAGGGAGGCCAAGGTTCTTCCTATAATTTTTGCTTGCAAAATGCGAGTATTTCCCTCGTGTCAAGAAGCTCTATGGGATAAGGAGGCTTAGGAGAGTAGACACTTAAAATAGTATATTAGTGCATTCAAAACTAGTTATCATTCTCGACTATAGATAGTTTCCAATCTATAGATAGTGATGTAATCCTTTACGAACTAGCGATTGGTAAAGTACGAAACCAACTTCACTATCCCGATCATGTATTTCTTTGTGACAAAGAGCTTCTCTATTTCGATCCGGATGTTTGTGGTCAACCGGTGGCATCTCCCAACTAGTATTGGTTGATGTCATTCATGGTACAATGTCCCATATATAAATGTATGTATTCATGGACTGAAATATTGTGATAGTATTGTGAATAACTAGTCCATCGAGAAAACTTCCGAAATGCTTTATCTTACCACTTGAAATCTCATCTCCTCCTACCAAAATAAATTAGGCGAGTTCTCGACTGATGGAGATTACTTGGAGTCAGCCAAGGGCAGATATATAGATATATGTGCCCCTCTCTCGATAAGCCTTGCAATGGAGTTATGCCCCTCGACCAACGATGGCTGTAGTGTAATCATCTCTCTTGGTTGTTTGGGGAATAAGAACCATTTTGTGGGGAAAGAAAGATATTGGCTAGTTGAACCCCTATATATCCATCTGGAACTTTAGGGCTTGAGGATATGACCTCATATTATGGTCATAATACAATCGGGAATACTGGTAGGGCCTTAACTAATACAAGTTATACCCCTCAACCAATGACACCTCTAGTATAGTCGTCTCTCTTGGTTGTTCGGAGAATAAGAACCATTCGATGGGGAAACAAGATATTGGGGCTAGTGTGGCTATATATATACATGCATACATACATGACTTCGTGGGGCTTGAGAAAGGACTTCATATTACGTTCCTAATAGATGGTAGTCCGCTATAGCCAAGACTCTTATATGGGTGATACCATTGGGTCCTAGTTATCGGTAATCTCTGCTTTTGATACCAAACTAGATGGATGAGACCGATCAATCATCAATTCATCTCCACTTTTAAGGAATTCTAATTGATCTTTGCGTTTGATAAATGCAAAAGCTTCTTTTGTTGTGGATTGGTATGGATTGCATCACCGCCATACCATAATATAGCTTACTTAAGGTATGGATTGCATCACTATAGTATGGACCATAGGTATAGAAACTCAACTCACTTTAGGGCTTCGATCTATATATAGGGTACTCTCATAATGCTTGCCCTCCCCTCTAAATCTATGGGCCTCCCTCCACTATGGATATACAAGTATCCCTATACTAATAAACATGGATAAACAAGGGGCATCTACTCCCTCCACTCATAAAGAAGGCACCGGGGATAACACTCGACCAATGGGAGAGGGCTTGACTAACGAGAGAGGGCCTAGCCCCTATCTATACATGGGTCCTCTGTATATATAGATAGGTCTGCCCCTACCTTATATGGAGGAAGAGGAACTTGTTTGACTTGATTAGTTGATTGATTTAGGGTTTAATAGAGTTGGGTTAGTTGCCAACCGTAAGAGGCCGAGTATTGCATGAACAGTAGAATCAAATCGCTTTGAATTGATCAAACCAAGTACCATTGTCCACTCCACCTCTCCTTTTTCCAAGATAATTAGATCCTCATATATCCTTAATGGATTCTTGGTTACATACATAGTATAGTCTAATATTGGAGGTTGGGCTTGTACATCTCGGATGGATAGGAGGAAGCAACAGAGAGTGGAATGAAGCTCAAACGGAAAAAAATAGGAGGTCAAAATGGAAGGAAGAAATCAAGCCGTCAACAAGGCTGAACCTATATTTCCACCATATCCAACCATTAGCCTCCATAAATCCATAGTTGGCCAACGTTGTTGTAATGGTTGAAGGAATTGCTAATTGAGTGCCTTGTCCTCCTCAATCAACTTCCGTTAGTTGGGTTTGACCTGCAATTGCTGTAGTTGTGTGGGAATGGCATGAACTGATATGGTGTATGGCGTTAAGTTTTTATACTTTGTCGGTGAATGCATTAAAAAGTGATCCTTGACCAAGCCTTATGTATTAAATTAATGTTGTAGACTAGTGTTACTGATCTGGTTTGGGTAAGAGCTCTGCTCGGATTAACTTGTAATCTAATCTGGAAACATGGCTTAAAATAAAATCTTGAGTGGTAGCAAGACCTTGAAATGAAGGGGAGCTCGTAAGCAACCATAGGAACATTAGTATAGATTGAGCGAACTCGCTTGCTTGGTTGTCCAATCAATTTGACACCAGATTTGGAACTCCTCAAAATCTAAGATGAGATTGTTGAGATCATGATGAAGTAGCCAATATAAGATCCTAACATCCGAAGCCATTAGTGGGGAAAATTATCGAGACTAGTCTACGAGTGAATACATTTTCCATTCACTTGTCATGATGAACCATGTTTCGTATAGTGAAAAACATCTATAGAAAAAGAATAACTCCCATTGATGAAGGATGAAGGTGAACTTCGCTCTCCCATTGATCTTTTGAAAAAGGGGCATAAACCGCTTCTCTTGCTGAAAAGCTTCTCTACCCGAAGCATGTTGTTAGGGAGAATGTGGTTAGTCATGTCCACAAGGATTCATTCCCAACGCAATTATGCTAGTCCTTTTCGATCTGGAATAACCATGTGTATTGAGTACGGGCCCTATCTTTTAATGAGGGTGCATACATATTGTGATGAAATGAATCATCCTCATCTATGCCTTGCCCTAGGACAAGTGCAAGTACATAGAACAAGCCTCATTTATCCAACCTCCAATCCAAGAATACGTAGATCACTTATTCATGTGTCATTTCTATTGTCATGTTAAGGGAGGTGCTTGTGATTTCCCCTTATCCAGGGGATGAATAGTTATTAAACCATTGGGCATGATTGCTACGACGATCACTATCATATTATGACTATGCTAGTTAAAATCCCCATTATTATATTATGAGTACTTGGCTATAGAGAGTGGTTAAAGAGAGAGGACCATGTTGAACTACCATGTGAATATTTTTTTGTTATATCGAAGAACCCAATAAATAAGATGGACATTCGATCTTCATCGTGGATGGCCCATGGCAAGTTCGATAAGGAATTCCAATAAACCGGGACCGCAATGCATGTTGACAAAGATGGTATTCAATGCGATCACAGCAGTGGAGCCGGAAATGTCTATGGAGAGTTCAATAGATTACACCTCTAAATTGTAGTACAAATCAAGATAGACCCTTGATCTTGAAGAGGTGTCAACCGACGCTTGAGATTCTTGTCATGAAGCTACATCCCCAAACCAAAAAGGGGGAAAGGAGAATCCGATTAATATGAAATTGATTAGATATGGGAGTTCGCAATGAATTGGGCACCTCTCTATATATGGGGTTATTGGCAATATCCTTTGTTTTGGTGAAAGGATCACCAAGTGAGGAGTCAAGAGGAAGAACATCCAAAGCCAAAAGTACTCTAGAGATTATCAATTACTCCCTTTTATTCGATTGAGATGCCACCCTCATCCCCCACCAATATATGGTAGACCATAAGGGCCCCCAACTATTTACTCTATAAATATATAGTAGGGTATCAGGGGAGGCTCCTTTATCTATATAGAAGGGATATATAAGGGTGGGGCTGATCTAATGTAGCCATCTTTGGTATGTAGTATTGATGCGGGGCCTAGCTAAAGTAGCTTCCGACCCCTCGATTTATAAGACGAGGCCTATTTATGGTTTCTCCCTCCCCCTCCATATATAAATAGGGCGGGGAGGCCCCCTTATATCTATGTAGATGGAGATATAAGGGTGGGGAAGGCTTCCATTTTTTAGAGTGGTGAATATATAGGGTAGGCGTGATATAAGGGTGGGGAAAGCCTCCATATTTAGAGGGGTGAATATATAGGGTAGGGCGAGGCCCTTCTTGCTATATATTGGCCCAACTATATAGCCACCACCGACTACGTTGCGGCCTCCCCCAATTCTATCCTTGAGTACGGGCATCGAGGGAGTGTTACTTGTATGGCCTCTATCTAGTATAGCCACCCTTACCCAATTTGATGCGAGCCATATCTCTATATATTGATTTGAGTCCATAGTCCATAGTCCATATATGGTGGTATGCGATGTAGACTATGTTTGTATTACATATATAATATAGATTAGAGCGTTTGGATTATGCATCTATACACATATTGCATTCTGAAATAGAATTGAGATTGAACATATATGGCAAGATGGGACAAGAATTTTACACACACACACACACACACTATAGTATATACTAATATAGAGGGAAGGGGAACTCCAATTTATATTCTAGTTCAGTCTAGTCTAGGCTCCTCGTATCTATATAGATGCTTTTGGGTTGGGGTCGAGGAGTCCTATATAAAGATTTATATCTATCTCGGTAGTCATTGGATGGTTAAATTATCTATAAAGGGGTGAGGGTAGCTATCTATCTATGTGCATTGTGATGTTTATCAAAGTATGTTGAGGTGGTATGGGCTATCCTCATGGTTCGGGTATTCCATAGTTCTACTCTTATTCGATAGGCAGTTTTCCTTTAATGTGTTTATTGTGTGGTATCCCTATAGCTGCGATTGTCTATCTCGGGTGTGATGGTCGAGGGGCATTTCTCATTAGTTAGTTACTGGTCAACAACGGTCCAATCCAACGTTAACAACATTGCTACCCATGACCTACCAAGCCTAGAACTGCATATATTCATATAAGACCTCCTTGTTTAGAGATGACAAATGCAACAAACTATATTATACACATTTTCACCACTAAATTTGATAAAAAAGAGGACTAACATCACTCTTTCCAAGCCTCTTTAGTACAAATTTCATCTCCATCCCTTTTACTATATATGCAAGGTGTCTCGCCTTGATTTTAGGAGCTCGGAGGCATATAGTTAATAGCGATCAGACCGGAAGCCACCCCCAATCTCAACATATCCCCTAGTTTCAGGAGATCCCTTTCCGGTCTACTCATTTTTAGGGCCACCTTCCTCAATTTCAATAGCTCAGCCCCTACCCCTAATAATTCCATTGCAGTCATCAAAAGGTGCCCCCTCCATTTTAAGTGTTACAGTGCCCACTCTATATATAGTTCAAGAAAGCTTTGTACTTATTAGCCAAGAGCTCATTCCCTACTTGCCTTGGTGCTTGCTTACTACTTGTTATTGATCAGAAGGTACCCACATACTATCCTCGGTATTTGGAGTTCACCACCTACTCGTACTCTCTATATCGAATGGATGCTTGGACTAGATGGAAGGATGCTCCTTGTCTCCTCCCCCTCCTATTATATTAGAGGGAGTCAAGTAGAGAGAGAATGGGGAGGATAGGAAGGGTGCCCTGCTTAAATAGGAAGGATGCTCTTATCAGAAGGAAAGATGAGATCAATTTCCAACACTAAATTTGACAAAATCAGGACTAACTCTTTTTGAGCCTCTTTATTACAACCTTAATTCTCCAACCCCTTTAGTATATATGCAAGGTGCCTGCCCCAGTTTCAGGAGGTCGTGGCCCTACAATTAATAGTTGTCTCTAGACCAGAAGCCACCCCCATATTTATATATCCCTAGTTTTAGGAGCTCCCCTCCTGACCTACTCATTTTTAAAGGATACCTTAGTTTTAGGAGGCCACCCTCTACCCCTAATAATAGTAGTGTCGTCACTAGAAGGTATCCTCCTTTGTTTTTGGAGCTATAGTGCCTACTCTATATATAGCTCGAGAAAGCTCCTCACTGAATAGCTAGGATCTCACCCCCACTCACCCCGGCCTTGCCTACTAGTTGTTAGTTGTTACTGATTCGAAGGCACCCACTTACCATCCTCAGTATTTGGAGCTCAATGCCCACTCATACTCTTTATACTAAAAGGATGCTTTAATCAAATGGAAGCTGCCTTTTCAGATGGATAGATGCCTTGACCAGATGGAAAGATTCTCTCCACCTCCTTCCCCTCGAATTAGAGTAGAGGGAGTAGGGCAGAAAGAGAATAGGGAGAAGAGGAAGGACACTTTGCTCTCATAGGAAGGATGCTCTTATCAGACAGAAGAATTCTCCGCCAAGACAGAAGAATACTTCTCTCCCTCTCCCCCTCCTATTAGAGTAGGGCTCAGACAGGACTCTTCTAGAGAGAGAAACCAAAGAGGGAAATGTAGAAAGAAATGATGTAGTATGGGGCCTGGACGGAGAAGAATGATAGATTAAAAAGCAAAAGTGATGTCAACTGTGTTGACAACACAATAAAGATGAATAAAGACAAGAATACGCACCAATATGAGCCCCATTCGAACCAATGATAATGAAAACAAAGTACAATAATATACCACAATAGTTAACTAGTAACATATCAACTTGAGGTTCTACATAATGACCCACTTTGATGAGTGTGTGTGCATACATATCAAAGTGGAAACAAGAAAATACTTACTTGACAAGCATACTTGATGGATTTTTTGGCAGAAATTGTGGATTGTACTCCTAAGTCTGGAAAATCCACACCCTTGCAATCATGCCAAAACAAGTGCAAGTGAAAAGCCTGACCATGTATATGCATATAAATTTTTAATCAAAGGAACTGCTGAAATCTGGGAAAATACAAAGAAAGGAACAAATACACCTGGTTGCATTGGAACTGTCTGCAAGCTGAAATCAGAATATGGAGTATCTTGTGACGAGACCAAAATATCTGAATCTACTAACAGGTTTCTTCAGGCGAGACAAGAGTGGCCATATCTGATCTGGGTATATCATGCATCATCTCGATAGGAAGTTGTGATTGTGTCATGTCATGAAACATTAAATTGTAGATTTGAGGTAGAATAATTTGATTATCTATTCCCTTTTTGAGTTGTGGGATGAACCTGATAATCACATATCTCAAAAGAAAGGGATTTTATGCACCATATATGTGATAGGAAATTAAGGCTCAGATGCAACAATATATATAGATATCATCATATTAAGCATGCATTTAACCATGTAAGTTGCCCCTATGCGGGCCTTAGTATAAACAATATAAGCGCAATAGTGCAAAATAATGTCCTAAGATAAAAAAGTTGTACATAGCATAGTCTAAATAGGGAATGTGCCCCAAGGTGGCTGCATGTAGCAAATATGTCCAAATAGAGTAGCAACATGTGCTCAAAATTGGAGATAGTAATATATGTTCAATAGTTGTAATAATTCCCTTAGATGGGAATGGTAAAATCAATGTAAGCTCCAAATGGCGAAGCTGCCCCAACATAGGTTATATAAGCTCGAAGAGGAACTATGCCCGAAGCTGGGAAAGATGTCATAGTGTAACCTCGAATATAAGATAATCATGCCCCCAAGGTGGGCAAATCTAGAAATATGAGCTTAAATAAGAGGAATTTTACCCCAAGATATAACAATGAAAGGCTCGTATAAGAGACACATGTCGACACAAGACTTGATACTTGACCAGGACAAACCAATAAGAAGATAAAATAAGTGCGAGGGAGTGAAAGGAATATCAAGGAAAATATCCTACGAACAATATACTAGACTTATGAGAAAGAAAGGAAAGTGTCGAATCAAGTAGTAGGAGAAAAATCAATCGAACAATCAATCAAAGGAAAATGACTAGTCATATAAAAACAAGAAAGGAAAAAAAGAACAAAAAAAACAATCAAGAGTCACTCATGGAATCTACATAGGGGCATGATATTAAATATATTTTGTAAGGGCTTACCCTCCAAAGTGTGGCTAGGCAATATGTTACATTATCAATTTTTGTTGTGATAATGAAGGGACCCAACCACTTAGGATTGGCTCGAATTCTCCTTTTTGTTCTTTATTTGCGTTGTTAAAACATGACGATCTACTATGCTAGCACTTGCAGCAGTAAAATCTCTTTCGCGTTCTAACATAGAACGCATTACATTAAAATAATCATCTCCTAGAGGAGCATGCATAATGGCATGCACATTTTTGAAGGAACTACTCCCCTTTGTTTCAATTAAATCTAATGGATATTTCCTCTATGTCATTTGCATCAATATCTAATAGCCCGAACTCTCCCTATGATGGGGGTTCGGAATTGACTAAGGCAATTAAAAAGGATTGAGCACGAGAGGTAGGTATTTTGATCTTGGCAACTGGATTAGAGACAGTTTCTCCAGTTATACTCCATCCACCCCACGAATCCTTTATTCCTAGACGAGTCATAAAAGGTATAACGAACATACCTTGTCTCCACATTGGATCAAGAACAGGATCGGATGGGTCGAAAAGGGGAACCCTATAGTTAGAGTTAGATATGGCGCCCCCACCCCTCCCCTCCCCTCCCTCCCCCCTATAGAGATGGGAGATTGACCTTTACTTAGGGGACGAGGAGGCCTATCTAGATATGGGGGAGCGAACCCCTCTCCCGCCCCTCTAGATCTAGATAGGGGGGCCCCTTTAGAACTATATGGTCGGTTGAGTTCCCGGTCGAGGTTGAGTGCATATTGGTCGAAGAGATAGGTGGGGCGGGCCCCGGGCTGGGATGATACGACTGATGATTGATATCGCGTATCATGTATATAATGGATGGATAGATCGGCCAACTGACTTCAACAATAATCAATAATGGTTTCCCCTATAGATTTATCCATGGGGGATCGTCTTCCCCTATCTAGAGGATCGTCTAGGATATATAGAGAAGGGGATCGACTTCCCCCTATCTAGATCTGAGAGGATCGTCTAGGGGGGTCGGGGCACCTATTTATATCTAGCTATTAGCTGCCCTATATCCCGGCCTCCGAGTAGCTGGCCTTGACTCGCTCATATATAGAACTTCTAACCGCGACCTAATACGGGCCCCCACCCCAATATAGGGTCTAGATAGGGGGCTTTTCCTCGACCCCGAAACCCCCTCTATTCTATCTATCTCTATCTCGGAGATGGATAGATCTCTATCTACCTGGCCATAGATCTACAGACCGGCCCGAACCAAGCCAATATCCACTCCCCACCCCGAACTATCTTATCTTATCATATCTATATGGCAAGGGTGTCCTTGCCTCTTGGCCGGCACCAAGGGGAATAACCGAATGGGTGGGCGGTGTGCGGTTCTTTTGATTTCTATTGAGGACCTTATCATCAATTTGAAATTTTCTTGATATGATCTTTTTATGACAAACTTTCTCAAGACGATTTTGATAAACTCCGAAATGCTCAATATGCATGAATCCACATCTCATCTAACATAACTGATGAAATCATTTTTCTCTATAACAATTGTCGTCAATAATACCTTTTAATGATACCTTTAAGGAAGGAATTTCAAGCTCAAGGGAAATATTGCTTCTGCCTCATTAAGTGAGTAGGGGTTGCGATCAAAGTTGTATGTACATTCATATAATGTATCTAGTTATGCCGATTATCACCATGTTTGTCGACGGTCTTGGATAGGATATGGATCATATTCTTATTGCAGGCTTTTGCTTGACAGTTTCCTCGTGTGTAATAATGGCGTAGAGAGTATTTTCTTGATCTTGTATTTAGCGTGGAATTCTTTGACTGTTTTGTTCTTGAATGATTAACCATTATCAATAATAATAGAGGATAGTAGGCCAAATATGGAGATAATATGTGTTACAAGGAACTTGTTGATTTGTTTTCCTCTATGCTGGACTCAAAGGGTGCAACATCAACCAATTTGACTAAAATATTCAACAGGTGTAATAAAGGACTTGACTATTTGAGGACGGTGGATTATTTTTTCCAAGTAGGTCAGATCCCCATATGAAAAATGGCCATGGTGAAGTAATAGGTTTCAAATCCTGGATGGAATGTGAGGTTGCTATGTCTTTGGCATTTATCAAACAATTTAACATATGCATAACAATCTTATTCCATCGCATTTTGATATTAACCGATCCTGAGCATTATGTCTGACATGGCTTTTCCACTAAAATGTCCACCACATTCACTACTATGAACTTCTTGTGATGCAATTTCAGCATCTCTGTGACCCAAACATCAGAGTAATTTCCCATCAAAGGACTTTCTGAATAAATCAATGTGTCCAATAATATATCTAAGGGCATCTTGATGTAATTTTATTTGATCATTTTGGAGGATTGTGTTGGTACAGTTTCTTGGGATAGGTAATTATATATATCTGAGTACCATTCTAATTTCCCTTTACCACTATCTAATGTTAGCACTGCTATGGAGTCCATGCTATCTCTGTGGTAGGTTGTGCCAATCTTGATAGTTAATATAGCATAGTCATCTGTGAGATCAATAGGTACACAAAATAGACAGTAATCTAAACAATGCTTAAGAAAAAGAAACATTATAGATACTGTATTTCACCTGGGAAAACCTTTATGAGTTAAAAATCCAACATAGGAACCTTCATTCTATTATATCAACTTAGAAACTGATTACAATTCAAAGAATCTCTTCAAAGGTTATGTCAATATTGTAGAAATACGACAATGTTCTTAACTGAATGCAATCAACTAGATTCAACTGCCTAACTTACCAACTATCTACAAATTCTTACACATACTTCATGTATACCCCCATAAATGTCATACGTAGAATATGTGCTCTTATACGAACACTCCACTTTGTAATCATCATGCAATTGAAGAATCCACGGAGTCTCACCAACTGCTAAGCAATGTGATCTTTACATAATGCTTCTCCACCTACCATGTCAAAGCATTATGAAGACATTTCTTGCACACCTTTTAGTCGGCAAATAACGTGCTTGTATGTCAACACTCCACTTTGTAATCCTCATGCAATTGAAAAATCCAGAGTCTCACCAACTGCTAAGCAGTGTGATCATTACATAATGCTTCTCCACCTACCATGTCAAAGCATTATGAAGACATTTCTTGCACACCTTTAATAGACAAATACAATCCGAAAAGTGTATGGTAATGTCTCACAACATACATACATTGCATTACTATGTTGCGCAGCTCGGCTACTGCACATCACTCTGCAGTTCTCTTGAGCAGCAGTCTTTCGGTATGCAATGGTGTGCATACCCTTTTCTTTGTACAAATGTACTAACTCTCACATTTCAAATGACCTATGCAATGCCATTGTGCATAGATTCCCGCACACATATCCCTGCACAGACTTTCCTGCGTTGTAGTGTTGCGCAAGCCTGTGAACACAACATCTGCACATAGATTTCCTGTGCAGAATCATGCAAATTTGAAACATTTCCAACATAAAGTCTCAACTAAAATATAGCTGGATTTAACCATTATTATAAACTTGATTTGTGGTAGTTTCTTTAAAGCCACTTGTGGCATATAGGCATAGGGAGGTTAGTTATGTCACCATATAGTTGAAGGTTTCCTTGAATACTAAAGCCACATGCAAGTTGTCTGATAGATAAGAAGTATATTGTGATGTTCCGTTGATGTAAAATCCAATCTTCTTGCATTCCTCTGAAATTATCAATGATGTTATATTTTGAACTTTTCAATTGTTGACAGTTGTGATTTCGTTATTCAAGGTAGCCCTTTCTATTGCCTCCTTATCTTTGAGGAAATGCTTAATAAATATCACGGAATCACCCTCAAGTTGTAACTTGGTTAAATCATATAAGGAGGCCATTTTTATAGCTTGATGCACAGTAATAATCTTTGCATGCTTATATAATTTGTGTATCATACTGGAAAATGTCATAAATACAGGTTGCACAGTGTTTGGTCAATCGAAGTGGCTTTCAAACTCAAGGTGTTTGCATGGATCGTCATATATGAGGGGCTGCCAACTAAAGCTCGGATTTCAAAGAGTGGCTTTACTGATGGCTTCTGCCCCTATTTTCAAAGAGTGGCTTTACTGATGGCCACTGCCCCTATTGTGCTAAACTTGAAACTGTAAAATACCTCATGTGGGAATGCCCCTTTGCTAAAACTTGTTGGCGAGATGTGCAAACTAGGTTGGCAATTTTTTCCAGTGTACTCTTCAATGGAAGGTAGCTTACTTGGAGACTCAACCTCATTGATTCAAAAACCATTTATAAGTCTGAAAATGTGCCCGTACATCCACCCTCTTCATCCTTTGGAAACTCATGAAGTACATTTTCAAAGAAGAAGAGGGTACATTAGACAATTTCAAACAAGCTTGGCAAGATGAAGTTAGAACGCAATTGCTTGTGAAAGGACATCTTCTGCTTAAAGAAGCCAGGCTATTTGATCCCTCTGACTATTCTGATTTAGCTGCTTGTCTTTAGTTTAAGGCTTGTGTAATCCCTTCTGTATATATCCTGTACTTCTGCTGATTCTTTGTACAGGCTCTTGTTGTAAATGTCTTTGTTAATATATGAAGCATATATTCAAAAAACAAAAAGAATCTTTGGATACTTCTTGGTCTGGACCCTATAACTTGAGCATAATTTGAGTAGATTCCCACTTGAGTCTTGAATAATCCTGCCCAATGCTTGCATTCCTTGAGTTCAAAATTCAGTTTTTGTAAACCATTGGG
This sequence comes from Taxus wallichiana var. yunnanensis, assembly GCA_018340775.1. Lineage (NCBI taxonomy): Eukaryota > Viridiplantae > Streptophyta > Pinopsida > Cupressales > Taxaceae > Taxus > Taxus wallichiana. The sequence goes on along the minus strand of CM031234.1, from coordinate 719,195,260 downwards.
AGTAGGCAACCACTTAAACTTAGGTGTCACTACAAACTGAGGAAGATTGTGAAGGAAGAGAATGTTCCATAATCTGGATAAGAGAAGCTTAAATCATTAGAATCACAAATATGTCAAACCTTCTCTTATCCAGATTATGGAACATTCTCTTCCCCACAATCTTCCTCGGTTTGAGCTTTGACTAATTGGAATACCTGTCCAGTATCATGTTTTCCCTTAAAAAAATTCTCAATTATTTTTGCAGCCATGTTTTCCAGATGAAAAAGCGAGGGTGAGCTTACTAAAGGGCTGCATATTCTAGATATTGGTTCTAATTGTGGTCTATTGGAATAGGGAATGCTCAATTGAATTGGGCTTTGGGAAGGTCTTTTTAAAGAGAGTAACAGCCATAGAGGTCTAGAGGGTTTTGAATTGGGGGAAAAAAAGAACATGTGGTGGATAGCTTCCTGAGCCCGTATACAACCAGGACACACAGTTTCTGTTCACTCCTTTCTTTTGAGATTTTATTGGGTTAAATATTACCATGCAACAAAAGGAAACATAGATGATAAAATCTTTAATTTTAGCCAAATTCTTTGATTCCTTATTCCATTCCATGCTTTATCAGGGTTTCCATTGGTAAAAGTGAGAGCTTGGTCAGATAATGATGCATTCACAGTTAGAGGGTCCAATTAAGGACCTTCTTAGACCTTGCAGCCCACAGATTTGCACACAAGACGACCTCACACATGCAAGGGCCTATATACAGCTTGTGAAGAACAATAAGTTTTTATATTAATGCAATGAGGAAAATGACAGAAAAAAGCACAACACAATTATAACTCTTATTACAGTATAGAAAGAAAGACTCTGTAACATCCATAATGTGACACACTCCTAAGTTTCTAGATCCTAAATTAGACTTGCACTCGCACGGCTTTGCTGAGCCAGGCTTTGGTTCCTTTTCTAATGAGTTCGGCTACGAGCTATCTAAACTAATGCACAAACATGCTTAGACTCAAGTTGCTTCAAAAGAGTATCAATGCCTCTATTTAAAGAAACCATCAGGAGAAAGTAATGATCCCCCTTTGTAAACACAGAAACCTTTGGAAAGATTCCATTTCCGCATTCGATTACTGTTGATTTAGATGACCCGTTAAGTAGTTAATCACTCATGTGGGCATTATTGCTGATCAGCAGCGCTTTGGTTTTTAGGTAATTCTGTTATGTAGAACACAGATCCAAAGACAACTCATCATCATAGGGAGATGAAGGTAAATTACATGGGCGCACAGAGCTGCGCACGAGTCTGTAGTTTATGCTGCGCAAGAGTTTGCACTATATCCTTCCTGCAGAGGTACACTCCCACTAAATTTCTCTGCGTAGGAGTGTCCATCAAACTTGCAGGTTGTGCGTAACTTTCCAAATTCCCACTCTTAAAATATTGTGCGCTACAATTGTGCAAAGGTGTGTATACTTCTTATTGCTATACTAACTATTTTTGGTGATGCAAGATAACTAGCTAGTGAAATGCTCTTGTATCAGATGAGGAGATTGAACATTCTCCTGTACAAGTATTAGGAAAAATACTTATATCCTTGGATTGACCTCAAAAATTGGTTTCTTCAGCAGCTATTGTTGAAGCATGTGAGATCGAGTCGCCAATGATGGGTTGAATTTTTGCATTTTTTCTTGGTTTCAGAGCATTATTTTATCGACGAAAGCATTGTTGGTTAGCTGATCTTGAAGTTCTTGGAGGCCAAGCTCAAAGAGTTTTGCAATACCATTCTAACTTGCCTCCCAAAAAGGGGTATTGGATCCATACCCAACTTGCTACATTATATGATTCCTAAGAAGTTCAAATTTCTTGCGAACATAAGAGGAAACATATATGTCTCTTGAATGACAACACTCCAAGGGGTGGTTGAATTCTTCTGAAAATTTAAAAAAGCTTTCATTACCATGGCTTCATTAAAGGATTTTCTCATTTGGATGTTGAGACCTCCGTTATACTTTGCACAAGAGATAATTGTCCAAGGCACTTGTGAGAGCTTAAAGATATCATCCATGCCCCTTCATGAGAAGTTCCTTTGAATGAGGTTAGTTGTTCTTCCACATGATTTACTCACAACTCAACCTCACACATGCAAGGGTCTATATGCAACTTGTAAAGAACAATAAATCTCCTATTACCATGGCTTCATTAAAGGATTTTCTCATTTGGATGTTGAGACCTCCGTTATACTTTGCACAAGAGATAATTGTCCAAGGCACTTGTGAGAGCTTAAAGATATCATCCATGCCCCTTCATGAGAAGTTCCTTTGAATGAGGTTAGTTGTTCTTCCACATGATTTACGCACAACACAACCTCACACATGCAAGGGTCTATATGCAACTTGTAAAGAACAATAAATCTCCTATATTGATTCAATGAAGAAAACCAAAGACAAAGGCACCACACAATTATAACTCTTATCAAAATCTAGGAAGAAAGACTCTAGATCAAAAACTAGACTTGCAAAGTGTGAGGCTCTGCCAAACCAGATTTGGTTCCTTCTCTAATGAACTAGGCTTTGAACTATCTGAACTAACACATGACCATGCTCGGACTGAAGCTACTTCAAAGGTCGTCGATCCCTCAATTTAAAGAAATTGGTGGGAGAAAGTAAAGATACCTTTGCAAAGATTCTCTTAGCATATGCAAAGAGAAGAAAGAATTCAGAGAAGGCTGAATGCGCGCACCAATAAGTGTGACAATGTTTATTATATAAGAGTAGGTAGTTACAAATTGGTTTTAGTTTACATTCGATTAGAGGCGTTCCCAACCTGCCTAACTGATGCTTGTAATATAAATATTCAACACCCCCTCTTAATGACTAAACTAGAAACAATAGATCTATTGATTGTGCCATAGGTGGTACTTCAAAATCAGCAGCCCATTGCTGTGTCGCGGTTGTTGAATGGAGGACCGCAAAACAAGAATTTGGTCTTGTGAACACTTTGATTCTTCGTTACGTGATTCATTGACTAGTGATGAATCATCAATGGTGAGAGTGTCAACCCCATTCCCAGAAAGTAATCTTGGAATCGAAACTTGGAGAGGTGGATCGAGAAATTTGTTCTAAGCTTGTGTAGCACATTGGAGTCTATATAGAGACTCGTTAGCTTGCAATCTAAGTCACCTTGATTATGCCCTCATGACACCATGTAGTTCTCATCCAACCTTTTCGGAAAGCATGTTCTACTATCCTTCGAGCAAGTACCTTTGAGTGAATGGCTTGGCATGCCATTTCACCATGCACCTTCAGTGCATTTGGAATAGTGGAGTCTCCATCCACAACAAACTGTTCTTCAGAATGAGGAAATCCATCCTCCCAAGGCATGTCAGCCTCCCGTACATCTGGTATAGTGGATGTTCCCTCCACAATAAGTGCATGTAGGTTGACTATATCCAAGTCAATAGGGAATGGCTTCCTCCTAAGGCATTTCAGCCTCCTACACATCTTGTATGGTGGAGTTGTCCTCCACATGTGCATTCATGTTGATCGTAGCAGGATCAACAAGCTGATATTGGCCACCTTGCCCAATACCAAGGGCAATCATCTATCTTTGTTTCATATCAGAAACAACACACTTCTTCCCACAAAAATCCACATAAATATTGGGATTTTCAGTTAATTGACAAATAGATAGAAGATTCTTTTGTAAAGAAGGTACATATCTAACATTCTGTACCAACAGTTTATGAGCATTATTCAATACAATGCATATATCTCTGTCCCTTCTAATGTAAGTGATTCTCCATCAACTAGTACTACTAATTCAAAACATATATTTGCGAGTGAATGAAACATACCGGTCCTCATGACACGAAAAGTGTGCGGATACGCCTGCGAGTCAATGATCCAACTAAATACTATTGTCATTCCAGCATGATGTCGTAAGACAAGAAAGAGCATGCCCGTCATTCGAATTCCATGCTTGTGCGATTGTTGCCACATGTTCCTCATCACATGGATTTTTGTTTTGTAAAGGTCTACTTCCGCTTAAAGATCATACTTAAGGTGCCCTTGTGACAGGTAAAAACATGTGACTTGATACACGAGTGGAGGACTCACCGGAATGATGTCTCCACTTTCCTTTTGACTGTTTGTGTGACAAGAGCACTCTTTGATTGGTCACAACCGGATTCTACACCGAATTTGTCTCCGTTCCTTTTGCAACAGGTAGGAACTCACCTTGTCAAACATGAGAGTTTGACTTTCAACCATTAAATCGAGTGCCTCCACAAATGACTCATATGAAGAAGGTAAGATTTTCAAAACCAGAGCCGCCATATCATTGTTGTCCACCTTTTTGTTGATGGAAGATAACTGGTCTCTGAGGTCTTTCATCCGAAGTAGGTGCTCAGACAACGATCCACCTTCTTGTAACTTTACGGAAAAGAGCATATTCCTCGGTATAAAACCCTTTTACGGACGCTTGATAGTTATCCCTTAGATCGATCCACAAAGTGCTTGCCACATGGCATTTCCGCACATCCGTACAATATCATCCGAAACCAATAACTTGAGAAGTAATAGAGCCTCCTTATGACATCTGCCATAATCAACGAAGTTTTGCAGTAGGTTTGGTTTGCCTTCGTTGGTTGTGATTATTTTATCACAATCTCGAAATTTTGCAAGCGTCAAAATTTTATGGCTCCATACATTGAAATTTGTGCCCATTAACTTTTGCGAATCCGACATAATCAAGTTTGAAATATTCGCCATTTATTATTCCAAAAATAGAAAAAACATAAATAATAAACAATACCAAGAGTCTTATCCTAGCCTCGACGGGAATAAATGATGCCCTTCCGCCACGACTGGAGTAACCCTCGATTTGGAATTCGTTCCCTAGGTTGTAGGTAGGATATATGACTGGATTCACGATGTTAAAATCGCGACTAGGGTTCTTTGTGTCACGACTGTATTTCCGTCAAATTTTGGTCCGGAAGAAAGCTGGTATGAAAAAAAACAACCTTTCCATTTGTATTTTCCGACTATGAAAAGTTGTTTATGTGCCCCTGCGACTCTTGTTATTGCATACGACAATGGGGAAAATCTCTTTTTGCTCTCGCGATTTTGTTTGCGATTGGATGTCTGCGAACTGTAAATATATGTGTCTTCGTGAACGAATATTCATAGTATTTGCCCTCGAAATACGCTAATAAATAAGATGTATCTACAGCAGACGACTTTGTAATAGTCCCTTACATGACTGTAAACACAAATAGTTTGTGTCCTATCAATCTGTGATTGGGCTTCCTTTAACTGTTGCACTCTCTCGTACTCTTCAAGGGCTTCCTTGGGCTGCAAACCTTTGCTTTGATACCAATGTTAGCATATGCAAAGAGAAGAAAGAATTCAGAGAAGGCTGAATGCACACACAAACAAGTGTGACAACGTTTATTATATAAGAGTAGTTGGTTACAAATTGGTTTTCAGTTTACTGATCGATCGGAGGAAGTTCCCAACATAACCGATGCTTGTAATATAAGTATTTAATAGATTCCATTTCCTCATCAAATCATTGCTGATTTAGATGATCTCGTAAGAAGGTAATCACTCACGGGTGCGTTATTGTGTAATTAGGTGCACTCAGTTTCTAGGTAACTTCATTATGTAGAACACAGATCACATGGCAACTCATCATTGCAAGTGGGAGAAGATAAATTACACGGGTGTGCGGAGAGTGCACAAGTCTACGATTTATGCTTTGCAAAATCCTCCCGTGGAGCTAAAGTCCCATGAACTCTCTCTTTTGCAAAAGTGTCCATTAAATTCATAGGTTGCGCATGCGTGGGGGCTGCACAAGGTTGCACAAATGTGCACAAGCTTCTTATTGCTATACTAACTATTTTTGGTGATGCAAGATAGGTAGTGAACCTAGATGCTCCTACATCGGATGAGGAGAGAAGTAACATTCCCTGTACATGTTTTAGGCCGATAATTTTATCCTTGGATTTACTAAAAAAATTGGTTTGTTTAATATCTCTTGTAGAAATATGTGAGATTGAGTCGCCCAAGACGCTTCCAATTTTTGTATTTTTTCATGGTTCCAAAGTATTATTTTCTTCGGCTAAAACATTGCTAGTTAGTTGACTTGAAGTTCTTGGATGCCAAGCTCGGAGAGGTGAGTAACATGGGTATTGGATCCATACTAACTTTCCTCCCAAAAAGGGGTATTGGATCCATCTTGAACTTGCCATGTTATATGCTTCATAAGAAGTTCCACTTCCTTGTGAGCATAAAAGGCAGTTTTTGATAACATGGGTAATTGGTGAATAGGAAATCAAAATTGGGAGGAAACATATATTTCTCTTGAATTACACTCCAAGGGGTGGTTGAATTCTTTTGAAAAGTTCAGAAATCTTTCATGTTATGGCTCCATTAAAGTATTTAATCTTTCGGATGTTGACACCTCCACTATGGTTTGGTTGAGAGATAACTATCCAAGCCACATAGGGTGCTTAAAGATATCATCCATGCCTCTCCACAAGAACTTCCTTTGAACAAGGTTAGTTGTTCTTCCACATAATGTGGAAGGAGTTGAAGAGGAGTTGCATCGGAATTTGTCCATGACAACAAGAATGTCAACTTTGATCAGATCTAAAAGTGTTAGAATAAGGCCAAGAAGCCATCCAACCTTGAGGATTTATCCTTTTTCATAGGGCAGATAATAGCCTTAAGTTGTTCCTCTATGATTGGTCTTATAATTTGTTGTTGCTGTTGATTTATTCTAGATCAAGTTGACTTGCATTGAGGGCTTTTGGGGTGTGTTTGAGTGCATTTTAAAAGGGGACATTACAGTCCTCCCTTCCCAAGATTGCTTGTCCTCAAGCAATATCAAACACGTGCATCCAAATGCAATGGTGTAGCATTCCCAAAGTCGTGCTCCCATGCCAATCAAGTGAAGAAGCATTTGCAACAACTTGTGTTGCTTCTTTTTCTTGCAATTTGGGAATGTCTTCAGCTGCAACTCTTTCTTCAAACCTGCACATGAAAGCAAACATGTTAGAAAAACAAGTGTTGAAAAACACTTTTCTTGTTTCTTCTTTGTGTCTCCATGGCATGGATGGCTCCCAACTCTTTCCCATGCATGGGCTGCCCCAAAATCTGCTATGTGGCCCCAAACACTGCTGTAATTATGCCTTCTCTCTTCAAAAATCAGACTTAGGATGGCTGGTTTCCCTCTCAAAATAATCATGTATGAGACACTAGCAAGCACCAACAACCATATCATCATATACATGGCAAAAATCTGAAAGTATATGTCGAGTAATAACTCATCATAGGCTGAAAATGAAGAATCCTTCTTACCACCGATGAGTCCCTTTACTTGTGGGGCAGCTAGTAATGATAAAATCAGACTGGAAATGAATATTACAGTGGTGTATACTTGCATACTTAACACCATGATTATCCTCAAAACGTGTGCTAACTTATATTCCATCATGACCCACTCAAAAAACTGAATTTTCTTGCTTAGGACAGCGAGATACCTCATCCTTGTAGGACCCATACAAGAAGAAAAAACAAGAGTACCTGTGATCTTTGTGAGGAGTCCACTTCTAGGGCCATAGGTGTTCATTCCAAACTGAAAATGAACATCTTTTGGGGCTGCCTTCTTGCTTATAACAGCCAAGATAATGTGGGAATGTGTGCTAGTAGTCCCATAATGCCTTGCCCACCCTTCCTTCAAGACTTCCAAAGGGAGAAGAGTTAGCATCAAAAGGAAATGAAATGAAACCATAGCATCCAAATAAAGCTTGTAGAGTTCTTCATGCCAAGTACCTCTCACCCCTCTATACCATGAAGAGTGATGACATCCCACTATGCTTTTATTGCACCATGCATATAAGAAAAGGAGAAACCATAACTCATGCATCCATAAATCTCATCATAGGAAACCCAAGGAACCTCATACCTTTGATTGTGCCAATGTATCTCCCTTATGGATGAAGATAATAAATCTGAAACATCATGATTAGGGCTGCTCATTACATTTTTGTACCATAAAGCACCACTTCTTACCTTGTAATCATGCACCTTTACTTGACATGTACATGGAGCTTCCTTGGAACTTGATTCTAGCACATTCATGCACTCCTTAATATATGTTGTTATACACAGTCCAGCGAGCTTACTGTCATGATTTTTGTTTGTGGAAAGAGTCATAGCCATCCCTTTCCCTTTGCCATATTGATCCTTATGCATGCCAAGATTAGGAGCATCAAAATTGATTGTATGTATCAAAATCATTACCTTTCATCTGGTATTCATTGTTAGTGCCATGCTCATGGTGAATAAAATAAGGTAAAGATAAAGTATGATGATACAACTCTTTATCATCAACGTGCTTACCCTTAGTGGCTGCCATAACGAATCTTCTCAAACTGAAAATCATCATTAGTGCTCATAAAAATGCCTTTCCCTCTTACTTCCGGATTCCTAAAGGCTAAACCATGATTGTCATTGTTCATGCCCATCACAAATAATTATGAATTTTTACTTATTCTCATGAAATCAGTCATAAAGATCACCAAATCAGAATAGACAACCTTGGTAGAATGTAGAAAATCACCTGGATTCCATACCTTAGTCCCCATTGGTGTGACTTCGAACCAAGGAATTCTTTTGCTCATTTTTGCTGCCCTCATTCTTTGTGTCATCACTGTTCCCCACATGAAAACAAATCTGAAATGGCAAGGTATGCAACAACAAATCCACCATACTTACATGCTTCTTATGGGTGGCGGTTCCGGAATGATTGACAAGCTGAAAATCACTATCCTTCTTTGGTGCTTCATCCCCCAAACTTGACTTTACCATGTGCAGATCTGAATTTTCTTTTTACTCTTCTTTCATGATTCCCTTTTCTGTCACTTCACTAGGCATGCAAACATTAGAAGACAAGGAAATCTTTTCAACCAACAAAGAACTTTTACCTTGCTCCTTCTCATCTGGTGGCTCTTCTTTCTTCACTTCCTCTTCTTCCCACCCTAAAGGTTTGGCATGGAAGGTTCTTGTGGGAGGAAATGTAGGTGACTCCATCTTGCCATTAGCTTCTTTGATGAGCTCATCCAAGTACACATCAACTGGAGTTATCCTTCTTTTTGATCCACTTCTTCTTCTTCTCAAATCACAAAATCCTTTGAGAGATAAGAGAGCTTGGGCCTCTTGACTTAGTGCACTGTACTCTTTGCAATATGAATCAAAGTCACGCTTGATCCATTCTTTCCATTCACCATCACTAGCAAGCTCTATGATCTGCAAATAATATCCCTCTTATGGGACCAACAGGAAATGGCAACCAACAAGTAGAAAACAACAATTCTTATGTCAACAATGAACCCTTCTAAAACCCCTGGGTAATTATGTAAATGAAAAATATAAACTCAGCTGATCTGTGCATGTAAACTCTTGTATTTCCCATTCAAACTCAGCCAACGATTTCAGTCTTCCATTGGTGCCAAAACATACAAATGCTTCAACTATACTAACATAAAATTCCTTATCTCAACGCTGCTAATGAATCAGAAATAATCAACCCAATAGATTCTCATACAATGCAAGTATCAATCCTATAACCAGTCGCTGAAACTGGGAGATGGATATGGCCACAAATGCAAGGGGTTAATTTGCTATTTGCTGCTTCCTAGACTGCATACAAAATCAGATCCAGATCGCTATAAAATACCCCAAACCATACACAAAACTCAGTCGATTCCACTTAAAAGAAATAGCATCAGAGTGTAGGATGAATTCGCTGCTCAAAGTGCTTATTAAACGGGCATCTTAAATCAGATTTAGCACTCTTAACACAAGTCTAAATCCTCCTACCCAGATTGCTGCACAAGGGCTTCGATTATCAATCAAACAAGCATTGATTTCGATGCCAAGGAGCATTTAATATTTTATTCACATCACCTCATACAGTTTGCTGCTATAAAAGACTCCAAAACACCATAGAACCATGCAATAATCAGTTCGCTAATCCTGGGATAGACCAGCCACAAGGAGAATGTTCAAACAAAGGGAAAATGCACATCAACTCAGATTTAAACCCCTCAGATATGTCGCTGCATTAAGAGCATTTAGAACATATACTAAACCCCAATCAATCCACTTCATGAGAACTCAGAAATATCTCATAATTAAATCTGCAATAAGAGTCTTTGCATCACCTCAATAACATGTAACTACAGTCCACTCAAGCTGGGATATATCAGTCACAAAGAAGATATAGGAATTGTTGTCAAAATATATATTTTCACACAAATATGAGCCTCCAAATGAGGTCGCTGGGACAAGGAAGGAATAACAGATTTATATTGATAAAAATCACAGCCAATAAATATATTTTGCACACAAATTTCCCTTAAGATCAGACTCAACCAAAGCATGCAATTTGCTAGGGTTTGGAGTGCAAATACACCGCAAAACAACTTACCAAAGCACAAGAAGAAGTCGCTAGGGAAAGGAGAATTCACCACAAGGAAATCGACTTGCCATGGCATCAACAAATCCTTCAAATTGATATTTCAAACCAGCTACAATGGATTGCAAAAACCTTTAACAATGAGAACAAGAACATTGAGTTTGGGCATTCATCCCTTCTCCAAGCATGAAGCCAAAATTCAATAATCAACATAACATGTCTTAGAATGAACAAACAACCCCTTTTTATGGACAAAGAGGTGCACAATTCGAATTTTCCTTTTTGGAGGGAAAACATAAACTCTAATTAAATATTGCTAGAACTATGTGCACTTTATTATTTTTAATTAAATAATAAATATAAGTAGCCTATGTGCACATTGACTTAACTAAAGAGGGCCCACTAAGGGGTTACAAAATAGATAATAAATATCTCCAGACAAATTTCGAGTCCAATCCTCGAACCAATTGGGTTGAGGGTCTTCAATTCTTCGATGTAAAAATTGTATGCAGATCAACATAGAAGTGAGAGATCCTTTGAAGTGGATGATTGGGTGTACCTTAGATTGCAGTCCTATAGGCAATCTACACTCAAACAAAGTGGCAAGGAAAAGTTGAAGCCACGTTTCTATGGGCCTTACAAGATTCTAAGGAGAATTGGTAAGATGGCCTATGAATTAGACCTTCCGGAAAATGGTAAGATTCACAATGTTTTTCATGTTTCTTGTATTAAGAAAGCACTTGGGCAGCATGTTACACCTTCTCTAGAGTTGCCTCCTTTAGATGAAGAAGGAAAATTGGTTTTAATTCGGAATACATCATTGATACACGAGAAAGAAATTTAAGGAGACGTGTAATCAAAGAATATTTGGTGAAGTGGAAGGATTTACCAATAGAGGATGCCACATGGGAAAGTGATTCAATTTTAGGGTATCCAAATTTGCAATTGCTTGAGGACAAACAATCTTGGGAAGGGAGGACTATAATGTCCCCTTTTTCAAATCATAATTAATTAATGTAAGTTGATATCCTTTAATCTTGGGAATTGGTAAGTTGGCCTATGAATTAGACCTTCCGAAAAATGGTAAGATTCGCAATGTTTTTCATGTTTCTTGTATTAAGAAAGCACTTGGGCAGCATGTTACCTTCTCTAGAGTTGCCCCCTTTAGATGAAGAAGGAAAATTGGTTTTAATTCGGAATATATCATTGATACGAAAAAAAATTTGAGGAGACGTGTAATCAAAGAATATTTGGTGAAATGGAAGGATTTACCAATAGATGATGCCACATGGGAAAGTGATTCAATTTTAGGGTATCCAAATTTGCGGTTTGCTTGAGGACAAACAATCTTGGGAAGGGAGGACTATAATGTCCCCTTTTTCAAATCATAATTAATTAATGTAAGTTGATATCCTTTAATCCACTCTTGGATTAAATTGATTTAATTGGGGAAAAATCGACTTTCTCTTGTGCATTTTATAATTAATATTTATTTTTTTGGGCAAGTCGAATTAATAAGGGAAAATTGATTTATTTTATGAGCAAATTAATTATTATTTCAAGGTAAATCGATTTAATTGGGCAAGTTGATTCCTATATGTGCTTTTAATTAATATTTAATTTCTCTCTTGCACTTAATTCAAATATATTTTTGGAGGGAATTAATATTTTGAATTGGAGTTTGACTTTTACAGGCCAAAGAAGATTATTTTTAATTTATCTCTCCTATTTAGAGAGTGGCGCCAAAATTGAAAGGAAAGCATTGGAGATTCGAATTGCAAAGCTATAAAAGATGTGGCGTCCTATTTTTGGCATGTTGACGGTTTGATAAACTTATTTTCATACTTGAAAAGGGATGTATGCCTATTAGTGATCACAAAACAAAGGTGTTCGTCAACACCACCATTTTGTGGAGTGTGTGAGATCCTTCCAAGCTTTGCATTGATAATTATTGCATGATATAATTTATCTATGTGAGGCGCCATTATTAGAAGCATATGTGCATGGTTTGTGAGAGTTATTGAAGAGTTTTATGGTGATTATAATCTGTTGTTGCAGCTGATTTATTATAGATCAAGTTGACTTGCAATGAGAGCTTCGGGGTGTGTTTGAGTGCATTTTAAAAGGGGTTTAATATCTGATCTGTTATTGCATATTTTCCAAGTCTAATGCACATATTTTGATGAATTTTGGGCTCTTAAACATTGCTGGAAATTACCTAGAGTGGATCAACTGGGTTGGGGTATTTTTGGCATCATATTTGAAGTGTTTTGATAGATCTACAAGCTGCTGTCATTAATTAATTATTTCATATATGTGTGTTGGTGTTTTGAGGGTTTGGAAGCAAGAAGAAGGGCTGATATTATTTTATGCATTTAATCCTAACCCTAGCACTTGGTTTCAGTTTTTGGGATCAGATTTAAGGTGGTTTTGGTGTGCAGAAAAATCAGATTCATAGCTCATTGGAAAGATAAAAATATTTGCTTTCATTTGCATTTCGTTTCATTGAAAAATATTGAGATTTGAAGAAGTTATTAATTTTTGAAGTTTCAACTGGTTTTGGTGCATATTAATTATTTCCACTGCTGCAATTAATTTATGATTTATGAAAGATTAAATTCCAATTAACTCTCTCATCTAATCCATCACCTTGGTTCCTTTCTGACCCCATTTGGGCTGCATTGAAACTAACATTGAGTTATTTGAGGTCGATTTAGAAAGGTTTGCTCTTCTAAATTCGACTGGAAATAATTTATTTTCAGTTTTAATTAAATATACCACTGTAATATTCCCTTGTGAGATATTTAATTAAAACTGAAGATAAATTATTTTCAATCGATTTTAGAAGAGCAAACCCTTTTAGCATAGTTACCATATTCGCCCGAACACGGGCAAAATTCGGTTCGGAGCGAACTTTTCATAAAAAACGAACTTGTTCGGTTTGTAATATTCGCCGGTTCGGAGGATTGACTGTTTTTAGTTGAAAAATTAAAACGTTTTACCCTAAAAACGGACGCGGAATCCCTAAAAACGGACGCGGAATCACTAAAAACGTATGCGGAATCCATAAAATAGTAAAAACGTAAGCCGAAACCCTAAAAGCGTACGCAAAAAAACGCAAAGCGAAAAAACGCAAAGCAGTCTCGGCGAAAGTAAAAGCAGTTCCGAGCGCAGCGCAAAGCGGCCGCAAAACAGTCCCGAACGCAGCCATTGGAGGTCTCCACGAGGTCGGCACGAGCGCATTCTGGTAACTGGTAAGTGCTCGAGCCTCGAACCCTGCAAAAGCTCAAAACTAAAAAACGCGAAATCATTATTCTCGGTTCAGTGCAAATTTGCCAAAAAAAAAATATTAACTGCGAATGGAATTATGGAATGGTCCAATGGAATATGGTTCAGTGCAAATATGGTTTTCGAAATATTGTTAGTATGTAAAAAAATTAAAAAATATTGTCCTAATATATGTTTTTGCAGGTTCAGAGAACAGTTGGAAATTGGAAGGTAAAGGAAAAGAAAAGTGGGTCAAGATGTCTAGCAGCAATCGTTCCTGTGGAGATGAAATACATCGTCCTAAGAGATGGTAATAAACTACATATGAGATGCACCTTGTGCAATGGGAATATTACAGGCAGTATAACTAGAGTTCGGTACCATTACTTGGGAGGATCCAAAGATGTCAAACAGTGTCCAATAGCAAATGTGAATTCAGAGGAAGGTGAATACAAAGATTTCATACATCGAGTTCAAGCTAAATTTAATGTGAGTCGTGTTGGAGCATTAGCTTCAGAAGCAAAGAAGGCTAAAATCCAACACTCTATCTCACAAATGGGCTCCTTCAACAGTTCAAATCGGTCTCCATCACCATTATCAGAAGGAAGTGGAAGTGCAAGCAAAGTGGAAAAGTCACAAGGTTCATTGAAGTCCATTTGGAGGCCACAACACAAACATGAGGTAGACAGGTTGGCAGCTAGATTGTTTTATGCAGAGGCCATCCCTTTCAATGTAATTCGTTCCCCACATTTCAAGTCTTTCATAGATGCAACGCAATTGAGTTTGGGAAGGGTTACACATTGCCTTGTTATGAAAGACTAAGAACTAGTCTTCTTGAAGAGGAGGTGTCATCTATAGCTAGTGAGCTAGATGAAATGAAAAAAAGTTGGAAAAGAACAGGTTGCACAATAGTAAGTGATGGATGGTCAGATTCAAGGCGAAGGCCGCTCCTAAATCTTTTGGCAATATCTCCTCAAGGTGCAATGTTTATAAAATCTATTGATACAAGTAATGAGCAAAAAACTTCTCTTTTCATTTCCAAATGCATTGAATCAGCTATTTTGGAGATAGGAGAAGATAATGTTGTTCAAGTTATTACGGATAATGCAGCCAATTGCAAAGGAGCAGGAGAGATACTCATGGATAGATTTCCTCATATCTTTTGGACACCTTGTGCAGCCCATGTGTTGGATCTTTTGCTTGAAGATCTATCAAAAATAGAATGGGTAAGCAATATTGTGATTGAAGGAAAACAAATCTCTAAGTTTATCCTCAATCACCGGTTGACATTGAACTTGTATCGTTCTTTTGCAAAACGTGAGCTTCTTTCCCTACTTTGAAACAAGATTTGCCACCAACTTCATTACTTTGCAAAGGGAGGTAGAGGAGAGGACAGCATTAAGAAAAGTGGTGGTTACAGATGAATGGACAGAGTCAAAGCTTTCCAAGGAAACCCATTCAAAAGAAATTGAAAAAATTATCTTAGGGGACACATTTTGGGATGGTGCTAAGAAGGTTGTAAATGTGTTTGAGCCACTTGTTCGAATTTTGAGAATGGTTGATGGTAATCAGCCATGCATGGGTTTTGTATATGAGGGCATGGATAGAGCAAAAGAAGAAATCCAAAAGATACTAGCAAATGATGTTGAAGAAGTCAAGCGTATTTGGGAAATCGTGGACAAACGATGGTTCATGCTACACCGTCCTCTACATGCAGCAGCTTGTTATTTGGATCCTAAATTAGTAGAGGTAGATCATGATGCAGATGAGGAGATAAAGAGAGGTATACTTGCAACCATAGACAGGTTGGTACATGATGAGGATGAGAAGGAAAAAGCAAGAGAACAACTTACTATTTTCAAGAACCAACTCAAAATGTTCGGTGAAAAAGAAGCAAGGGCAAGTAGGATGACATGGGAACCATCTAAATGGTGGCAGACTTATGGGTCTTCTACTCCACATTTGCAGAAGCTTGCCGTGCGAATTTTCAGCCAGTGTTCTAGTGCTTCTGCTTGTGAAAGAAATTGGAGTACACATGATTTAATCCACACAAACAAGAGAAATCGATTAGGGGCTCAAAAACTCTCTGATCTTGTTTTTGTGCATAGCAATTTACGATTGCTTACTCACTCTCTTGCAAATGAAGATGACAACTCTCGCTTGGGAGAAGCATGTTTTGGAGATGAAGAAAATGTTGATGATGATGACCCTACTGCTGCAATATTAGATGAAGATGCTAGTGACACTTTTGATGTAGAAGCAGGATTTGATGTTGCAAATGTTTAAAATTGCATTTTTATTTTTGGTTAATGCTCAAAACTTTGAAGTTTGAGCAATGGATAATTCTCATCGCTATATATTATATCAATATGTATGAACAATGAACTTATGAAGTATGAACTATGAACTTATGAACTATGAATTTTCATTGTCATGTATAAATATAACTTGTAAGTCTTAAGTTTACCATGGATTTTGCTATACATTTATATGTTTTAAGACTTTAGTATACTTGTATGTTTATTTATCTGTATGTGTGATTGATTTTTTTCAAGCAAGTATGGATAATTATTTAGTTTTATATTTTTGAAAATTTATATTTTTTGAACCATACCGAACCGAACCGAACTTTTGCAAAATTCCGAACTTCCGAACTTTTCCCATATCCGAACAACCCGAACTTTCCGAACATGGTAACTATGCCTTTTAGACCGACCTCAAACAACCCAATGTTAGCTTCAATGCAATCCAAATGGGGTTGTAGTGAGCCACGTTGATGGGTTAGATGAGAGAGCTAGTTAGAATTTAATTATTTGTAAATCAGAAAATAAATTGCAGCAATGGAAATAATTAATATGCACCAAAACCAGCTTGAAAATTCAAAAATTAAGAACTTCACCAAATCTCAATAATTTTCCATGAAACAAAATGCAAATGAAAGCAAATATTTTTATCTTTCCAATGAGCTATAAATCTGATTTTTCTGAGCACTGTAACCATCCCAAATCTGATCCCAAAATCTGAAACCAAGTCACCTAGGGTTAGGAAAAATATAATAAATATTATCAGCCCTTTTCCTTGCTTCCAAACCCTCAAAACATCAACACAAAGATCTGAAATAATTAATTTATAACAACTTGTAGATCTATCGAAATATCCCAAACCAGTCGATTCATTATAAATAAATTCCAACAGCATTAATGAGCCCAAAAATCACCAAAACACATGCACCACACTCATAAAAATATGCTAGAACAGTTTAGATTGTAATTCCACTTCAAAAGCCACTAAAACATGCCACAAATATCTCTAATGCAAGTCGACTTGGTCTAAAATAAACCAGCAGCAACAACAGATTATATTCACCATAAAACACTTCAATAACTCTTACAAAATTATTCACATATGCTTCCAATAATGACGCCTCACATAGATAAATTATATTATGCAATAATTATCAATGCAAAGCTTGGAAGGATCTCACACACTCCACAACAATGGTGGTGCTTACAAACACCTTTGTTTGTGATCACAATTGGGCATACATCCCTTTTCAAGCATGAAGATAAGTTTATCAAACCGTCAACATGCCAAAAAGGGATGCCACATCTTCTTTTATAGCCTTTGTCATTTGAATCTCCAATGTTTCCCTCCAATTTTGGCGCCAATCTCTAGATAGGAGAGATATTTAAAAATAGTCTTCTTGGCCTATAAAAGTCAAACTCCAATTCCAAATATTAATTCCCTCCAAAAATATATTTAAATTAAATACAAGAGAGGAATTAAATATTAATTAAAAGCACTATAGGAATCGACTTGCCTAATTAAATCGATTTACCCCAAATAATAATTAATTGGCCCAAAGAATAAATCAATTTGTCCCTCATTAATTCGACTTGCCCAAGATAAATAAATATTAATTTTAAATGCACAAGAGAAAGTCGATTTTTCCCCAATTAAATCCCTTTAATCCAAGGGGAGTGGATTAAAGGATATTCGACTTGCATTAATTAATTATGACTTGAAAAAGGGGACAATATAGTCCTCTTAAAATAATCGAAAATAATCATTGATACCACCGTAATATCCCCTTGTGGGATATTTAATTAAATTTGAAAATAAATTATTTCGAAATTTAATTTAGAAAAGATCGACCTCAAATAACCCAATGTCAGCTTCAATGCAACCCAAATGGGGTTGTAGTGAGCCAAGGTGATGGGTTAGATGAGAGAGCTAGTTGGAATTTAATCTTTCCTAAATCAAAAATTAATTGCAGCAGTGGAAATAATAAATATGCACCAAAACCAGCTGAAACTTCAAAAATTAATAACTTCTTCAAATCTTAATATTTTTAATGAAACTTCGAAATGAAAGCAAATATTTTATATTTGTAATGAGCTATGAATCTGGTTTTACACCGAAACCACCTTAAATCTGATCCCAAAAACTGAAACCAAGTCGCTTAGGGTTAGGATTAAATGCATAAAATAATTTCAGCCCTTCTTCTTGCTTCCAAACCCTCAAAACACCAACACACAGATCTGAAATAATTAATTAATGACAACTTGTAGATCTATCAAAAACACTTCAAATATGATGCCAAAAATACCCCAACCCAGTCGATCCACTCTAGATAATTTCCAGCAGTGTTTAAGAGCCCAAAATTCATCAAAATATGTGCCTTAGACTTGGAAAATATGCAATAACAGATCAGATATTAAACCCCTTTTAAAATGCACTCAAACACACCCCAAAAGCCCTCAATGCAAGTCGACTTGATCTAGAATAAATCAACAACAGATTATAATCACCATAAAACTCTTCAATAACTCTCACAAACCATGCACATATGCTTCCAATAATGGTGCCTCACATAGATAAATTATATCATGCAATAATTATCAATGCAAAGCTTGGAAGGATCTCACACACTCCACAAAATGGTGGTGTTGAAGAACACCTTTGTTTTGTGATCACAAATGGGCATACATCCCTCTTCAAGCATGAAGATAAGTTTATCAAACCGTCAACATGCCAAAAAGGGGACGCCACATCTTCTTTTATAGCTTTGCAATTTGAATCTCCAATGCTTTCCCTCCAGTTTTGGTGTCATTCTTTAGATAGGAGAGATAAATTAAAAATAATCTTCTTGGCCTGTAAAAGTCAAACTCCAATTCAAAATATTAATTCCTTCCAAAAATATATTTGAATTAAGTACAAGAGAGGAATTAAATATTAATTAAAAACACATATAGGAATCAACTTGTCCAATTAAATCGATTTACCTTCAAATAATAATTAATTGGCTCATAAAATAAATCAATTTTCCTTCATTAATTCGACTTGCCCAAGAAAATAAATATTAATTTTAAATGTACAAGAGAAAATCGATTTTTCCCTCAATTAAATCTGTTTAATCCAAGGGTAGTGGATTAAAGGATATCAACTTGCAATAATTAATTATGACTTGAAAAAGGGGACATTACAGTGGTGTTGTCCTCCACCCCTATGATTTTGGCCATGTATTTGATTTGTTCCCATTAATCTTTTATTCTGTTTGGGCTGGCTGGTCCTTTAGTTGTTATTTATTTGAAGAATTTGGTTGCATATTTAAAAATGACTTATGGAATAATTTAGTATTTGAGTACCTTGATATCTTCCCCAAAAATCTTTTTGCTGTTGAATGGTAGACAAATTTTGAATAAGCACATGTTCTTCTACAACCATGTGATGGCCTTTGCTCTGATTTGTTTCTATGGATGTGCCAATTTCTCTTGAGCAAAAGCCATTGATACCGTGAAGCATTTTCTTTTTGCGTTGGAATTTCTTCATGACTGCAAAGGAAGCCGGCATTGATCTGGTCCCAAAATGTTTCATAGCATAAGGACAGGTTGCCATCCACTTCTGGGGCTCAATTCTTTTAAAAGAGAATACACTGGAGTTAAGCTCTTCCTCCATGATTGATCCCACAAGGGTGGTTTTGTCCTCTGCCCCAGCACCTCCCCCATGATCTTGGTTGTGTTTGGTTAGGTTTAGCTGAGCTTTTATTCTACTTGGGCATTAATTAAGATTTCTTGGAGAACTCAGTTGCATATGATAAATAATCTTATGAAGAAATGATAAAAGAGCCATTGGTTTTTTGAGTTGTGTGAGCGAATTAATGTGTTCCCAATTCAGTACTGACCTATGGAAGAATTTAGTGTTTTAGTCCCCTTGTTGGATCCCATCCAATCTTTAATCTTTGTTTCCAAAAAACTTCCTCTTGCTTCTAAAGGTTTGACAAATTTTGAATAAGCACATGTTGCACAACCATGTCATGGGAAAAGTCAGTTTCTCTGATTTGTGTCTGTAGGCGTGTCAATTTCTCTTTAGTAATAGGCAGCTGTTTGAAAATATTTCCAAATTCAGCCTAATGCCACTGACAATTGCTCTCTTTAATTGGAAAAAGGGGAAAAACTAGTATATTGAAAATAAAAATGTGTTACGAAAATTTCCAGACGAATTGAGATAAGATCTCATATGCTGGAAAAAGATCTTACAATTTCAAAATCAAAAGGGTAGAAGTGATCAAATTTGACTACACAGCAACAAGCAATACTGGTATCTAACTCTCCAACAGGGCAGTCACATTTCTTGTCTCTTGATACCAAAGATAACAGATCTTTGTGGAATCTCTTGAGTTGTTGTGAATAACAGAAGAATCCCAAGAAATTTACTGTTCCTGCCCCTTTAGAAGATTCTTGGGATAAAATGTAAATAAGCGCCATCTAGAAAAGCCCTTATGGCAGCAACTGTAGCTGGTTGGAATGGACAGAATAGAAGCATAAGTGTCGATCAGAATCTTTTAGGCACTAAACAAACTTTTGGTGGTGCATGTTAGCCATTGTGTTCAGTCCTTGAAGAACGGTGATCAAATTCGCTCTTGACAGATCAGGCACACAAAGAACAAATAAATGTCTTATCAAATCCATCATATCACTGCTGGTATCGTGACTGGCGTGTGGTGACTACTTGACTAGAATTGCATCGGGGAAGAAATAAATGACCAGATGACAGAGAATGTTGAGTTGATCTTTAAGGGGCATCCATCTTGAGACAACATTCATCGGGTTTTTTTGTGGGGGAATTTGGTCTAGATATTGTACAATGTGCATAGTATTGCAGAAATTTCTATTGTTCTTTGCTGTGGATGGGAGGTTCACTCGACATTGAAGATTTGAAGTACGGATTAGCATATGTGGATGGGAGAGGGGAGTTTGTGGAGACCATGGCCTCCTCTAGGACGAAGAAGGACATCCTACTCAGTTGATGTAGGAGCATCATCATGTAAATAGCAAATTTTTGACTTTCTTGTAGTTTTGGCTTGAAATAGGTTTAGAGAGTCGTTTTGGTAGTTTGTCATATGTTCCAACTTCCAACCTATTTGGACCTACCATGGTGTACAAAGTGCCCACTTTGAGTTTTCCCTCCAAAATGCATTCTTTGAATATTTGAATTTCTAGTTTGGATTTGAAGGGTTTAATGCTATGTATAAAGTCATATAATGATGTAAAAAGGTCATCAAGGACCTCATGTAATGTAATCAAAGTGTTTCACCCATCCAAGTGGGGTCACCATGTTGAAGTCAGTTTTTACCATGGTTAGGAGCTAAGTTGGTGGTAACTACATCCATTTTAGGTCATGAAGAGATATATTTGAATGGAGGAGAGATAGTTAGGTCAGAGAGAATAGTGAATATTGATTGTAAATATGTGTGGGAGAGTCAAGAAGGCTCAGGGGCTGTATGAAATCATGAAAGTTCTTGTAAAACAGATCTTTAATTGAATAAAGCTCGGAGATTCTTGTAAATATGCATAAAGGAGAAAGATGATATATTTTCTTGTGATTATTCTGAGTTATTATGAATCTTTCATGATCCATCTATAGGCTTCGAGCATAGTTGGTCTCTGTATTGGTGATAATGAGATTGTATCAGTTTGTAATGAATTAGTACAAGTTTTGATGTAAGGAATGTCTTTCTTATGACATGGTATTTGTATTCTTGCAAATGATGGTGTGGATGCAAGTGTGTTTTCTCTGTGCAGGGGTTGAAGAGTTTATGAAAGAGATTCTAAGAAGTGAGGAACATCATGCAGGTACAAGATTACTTGAAGAGCAGAGGTGTTGAAATGTGGAAGGTAAGCTTGTTAAGAATGTTTCTTATATTATTACATTTGAGATCTTGAGGAGGTTCTTAAGGTAGTGATGGGTGTGAGGGAAGATCAGGAAGGATTTAGTATGGAAGAGTATCCATGAAAGGATTTAGAGAATAACAGTACTCTAGAAGAAGAAAACTGTCAAACCCTATTTTGGAATAGGAGGTATTGAGTTGTTTAAGCATAATCATTAAGAAACCCCTCTTGGCGAGTGTTGAAGTAGGTTGATGAGGATCTAAGAACTCTGCAGAGAATATGAAACTAGAGACAAAGGTTTAGATTCGTAACCTAAAGTTTGAAACTTGAAACTGCCCAGAAAACAGAGTTTCCTTGAGTAGATTAGTATACAGAGCTTGTTGTCAAGAAATAGCTATACAGTATAAGGTGGTACACTCAAAAGAAGGAAGGTGGAGGATGTGATTTCAGAGCTAAAGAAGCTGATTTGAGGTCTTGAAGTGTTATATTGAGTAAGTCATGAATTTATTTCCTTCTCGGGTCTGGCAAACCCTGTGTTAGCGCTAGAATGATGATTTTCTTATAAAAGACTTTTTATCCATTGTAATTTCCTAACAATTGGTAGGAAGGGACTGAGCAGGGTACTCTAACATATTCCTTTGGTTCCATAGTGATTGGAGTTGTACGGATGGAATTATTATTGACAGAGTGCATTAAGACTGTCTAAACCCTACTTGAGGCCGAATTGAAGCTTAGGTTCTTGAAACTGTGCAAATTTTCCTTAACAACCCACCTAAGAATTCTTACCATCTTATGAAAAATCCTAATGGGTGTCCTAAAAACATATCAGATCATGAAGAAACTTTGTTTACAGGTTTTGATCAGGAAAACTCAGGAAATGCAGGGCTAGAAGGCAGAGCTTCCAGTTAAGGGGTAAGACAGAGTTTTATAGAAAGTCTCATTTGTCCAAGCTTGGAAAAGGTCTGTGAACATGAATACATTTTGTTTGAAGGTTGAAAGATGCGTTTGAACTGTTATGATAGGTTCAAGAGTTTGCAAAGGAAACTTTTACATGACAGTGCCCTCAAGTAGAAACCTTAAAAACAAAGTACATAGTTGATAGAGAGAAAGATGCATAGTAGATGACTGAGGGAGGATCTATTGCTAGGCCTATGGCAAATTAAAAGCAAGAAACAGGGTGAGATGGCTAATACAGAACTAGGAGTCAGAGCAGGGGCATTGGTGAACAATCATAGCCTTCTTGTAACTTGAACAAGAGAATGGATTGTTGGATTATATAACTTGATGAGAATGGTAAGAAACCAGTCAAGGGAGCTTGAGTTAGAGAAATCAATCAAGAAGTAAGGGTGTACTAAAATCTGAGTTGAGTGTCAAAAATGGTCTTGAGAAGATAAGTAAATGAGTCAAGAACTTCAAGTGGGTAGAGAAGACTGTAAACTAGGAGGGGTAATGAAAACCTAAAGGCCGAGTCATGAGACTGTTATGAAGTTGAAGTGCAGGCTAAAGGGTAAAGACATGCTAAAATGATTAGAAACATCAACCAAAGGCATTAAAGAAGTCATTGTTCTTAGAAATTGATTGAAATAGTTGTGAAGGTTTTACATGATCTGGTTCTTTTGTCAATTCTAATTTGTTTATTGTTAAGTTATAGTATGGTGTGTGGATTGACTCTGCATCATCAGTCCAAAGCTGGATAGGAATGGTAAATCTGGTTTGGAAGCGAAACAAAATTACAGATTTTAGAAGGATGATCTTGGGGAGCATGGACGTAACCCATTAAATCCATCTCTATTTGGATAGATGGTTTCAAGATTTAGTTTTTTTAGTGACTTAGATATTTAGTTTGGCATTTATGATAATCAAAGGATTGGTATATTCTTCGTTCCAATCGATCTTTAGCTAACCCACTAAATCACTCTCCATTTGGATATATGGTCTTAATCTTTAACTTTGTTGATCCCAATTTTTTTGGTATAAATATCGGCACGCCACCGATGTCAAGGCACTTGCTTTTGTTAGATGTGCATCCGAATAGGGCGTGGAAAAGAGAGCACCCGACAAAAGGGCGAGTTAGTGGAAACTTTGGAGGTGGTGATCGGTGTGAATCACAACGCCATGCGGTTGGCTATAGACCCCTTCTTTAATTTGGGTGGCCTATTTTGAATTCGAATCATTGTATGCATCTATAAATAGGCCCATGACCTTGTATGGAAAGAGAGTTGCGTGATATATTGACACTATTGTGCTGCCCATTTGTAGACTGAACTGTTGTACTCTAATATAATGGGATCATTCTAATGAATTTGTGCCAATGAATTATACATTTGTTGGTCTTTTTCATGTGTTTATTGGGGTCTAGATAATATAATTCTTCCTCATATTGTAGTAATGATCCATTTTTTCTCGTTAAATAAACTAGCAATAGGAATGTTAGTTGTGAGATGGAATTGTTTCTAAGTCCTCGATTGCACACATCTTGACACCTCCTAGACCTTGACCCTAACCTTGCAGGAGCCTCGATCCCCTGTGTGTGCTTCGGGTGAGTGCACAGTTTAAAGCCCAAGTGATATGCCAACACTTGTGGGAAGTAGATTCATGGGTTGCTCTTGTGGTGTGGTCCCTCGAATAGGAGTTAGTGGGATAAAAACTCCAACGTTTTGTTTTTATGTTAGGACTTGCAAAATGAGGTGATCCATTTTTTCTGTTAAATAAAATAGTAATAGGAATGTTAGTCATGAGATGGAAGTATGTCTTAAGTCCTCAGTTGCGCACATCTCGACACCTCCACAGACCTTGACCCTAAACTTGCAGGAGCCCGACCCTGTGCGTGCTTCGAGTGAGTGCTTAGTTTAAAGCCCTCATGTGGGAAGTAGACTCATGGGTTGCTCGTGGTGTGATCCCTTGAGTTGGAATTAATGGGATAAAAACTCCAACATTTTGTTTTTATGTTAGGACTTGCGAAATGAGGTGATGGGTTTTTGAGTAATGTATGAATGAATCTCCTTACAATGTGTTCAGAACGGTTTAGGGAGCAAGAACTTGAATTTGTTGTGAATCATCCAAGTCGTCGTATGAGGGATCCAAAGGAGTGGTTGGGCGGCGCGCAGTATGCTATGCTTTAACCAATATTCTTCGGTGAACTGTTGGACACTGTATGTGTGGATAACGGTATACATCTTGGGAAAAAGCGAAACTTGGGATGAAGGTATTCATGGACCCCTGCATGCATTGAGTTGTTGAAGAAAACGATGAGGCATGGAGGCGTGTAATAGATTTCTAATGGGAAGCGTTGTGCAAAGCTACTTGTTGGAATATTTTGGTTAGACCTACTCTTATTATTAGGAGGTGAAGTACCATTCCCCGCTTGAGCCTAGAGGGATTGGAGACTCAAGATGTCATTTGTTGATTGGGGATTAGAGACTCGCCTATGAGGAGCTCAACCCTTCAACGCATGGGGAGAAGAAGGCGGGTGGAAGGAGTGCGTGAGAAAAGATAAAGAGATGGATGAAAGGGAACTCCGAAGCGGGCGTGGGAAATGATTATGGATATTGCAAATTTTGCATGGAGAGGAGAAGCAACAAAGAATGATGTTGCAGAGGACCTCGAAGGAGCGGGAAGGCACAAACTTGCTTCTACAGCACCATAGATCTGGGTTATCGATGTGCACACTTTTAGAAGAAGTATGGGATCCACTAGAGCTAGGAGGAGAAGGAGATTGAAAGGAAAAGCATTGCTCCCAACACCACTAGACACTCGCTATTGAGCTATTGTAAACCAAATGTAAGAATAGTTTGTGACAGAGGATTAGGATCGGTAAGAGCAGAGGACATCGCTCAAATATAGGCCAACATCTTGTACTCTGGCGGTTAGTTCCATATCCACCTTTGAACCCAAACACATTTGATGAAACTTTTAACGTGCGAAGGATGGGAATCTTCGTGAACTGCATGAATGTGCCAGCTGATTGCAAGCATTGCATCATAGAACCCGTCATTAGTAGTTTCTCGAGGAGGCTAGGATCCATCGATAACGCAAATTTCAATTTCAATGACACCACCTACCGTAAATGTAGCGGTGCTAGTTCGACACCTTTATTATGACCAGTGCAATGAGATTGCTGAATATCAAGTGGAGAACATAGTTGACCATGCACTCTATGACATCATCTGGAGAGAAAATGAGTGATTGTTCCAAAAATGAAGGGTAGTTAGTTTGCAACGACGCTCCTCGATCGAGTGCACACTAGGTATAGGAAGTTTGATCCTTTACAGACGTGTGGATTATGATATATTGAAAGATAATTTTTTATAAGAGTTTGATATCCCATAATTCAAGCATTAGAGCATTGCGCAATTCAAAGACATCAAGCAAGGCCCATTTGAAATTGTGTGCACATATGATGCACAATTTAAAACTTTAGTTTCAAAAATATCATATGAACTTAATACAATTCAACATGCACAATGGTCTGCAGGAGAGTTGATTGCACATTTTCAAAGATCCATGAGAGGCGTTGGAAACTGCACTAAGGGCTAAAACTGTTGAAAGTGTGAACACTGGCATATGCCCCTTTTTGGAAGTGCAAATTTCAAACATGGCTACACGGTTGCAGATGTTAACATCGATTACAACCCCTGAAACAAAAAGAAGATTAAGGTGCAGAGATTGTGTTATTGAGGGCCATACCAGAATAATTGTTTGAGGATCAAATGTGAAGGAAATGACTAGCGGTTGTGAAATATGTCATCAAGACCATAATGTGAAGACTTGCCCCACACTTTAGAGGGTAAAGCTGCTACGACCTTAACCCTAGGTCATATATAGGGATATGGATAGCCGACCTGTGGCTAACATAGTCTCTTATCATGTCATATCATATTTATTTGTACTTTCATATGCTTGGTTGTATTGTCTCCAATTGGACAAATTATACCCCCAAACAGATTATCCGCAAATCCCAATCCAAAGAGCAAGTTATATAAAATATATAAAATTTTTCTAATGCAGATATGAATTTTACTAGTGAATGAGCGACTTGCATGAAGGAAGAATTTCAACCAAAACTGAAGTAAATCAACTAAATTTCTTTCCCAACATTTTTATAAAGACAAGAACATGAGAAAAATACCAGATTGGATCAAAATAGAAGGCTGAATTATTTATTATAAATTTGCAGATGATAGTCCTCAAATACAACTGAAAATACCAATTCCTTTGTGCCAAAAATTACACCAAGTGGCTGATTTGATCTCTAAAAATCAGATGTTGGAACAACAATATAGATCTGATCCAAAATAGCTCTAGAACATACCAAAACAGATCTCTATATGGGTCGCTCCACCATGAATAAGCTGGAAATGAAGAGGAATCACAACAAATATTCTTCTTCAAACCCTTGCCCAAATCTGCAAAATACAACCTTCATACACTGCTTGGAAAACACAAATAGAACCTTGATCTTCAATGGAAACCCCTTGAATGGAGAATCCTCCTAAAGTTTTCGTCCTCGAGAGCTAACTCATCCTTTGGAGTTTTTATGGAAAGCATGCAAGCTTACACCACAAATCTGAAAATTATCATAAACAAAAGAGATGCTTTCCCCTTGCAAGTCGACTTGCTTTTATAATATCATTTGGCCTTTTAGCCACCCACAACCACCAATCAGATTTATTTCCTGCATTTAATATTTTTCTTTACCTTTTTTCTCCTCCCCATGGGTCGCCATTTTTCCTTAGGGAAAATAATAAAATAAAGTGACTTTATCATTTTATTTCTTTTATTTTATCACTTAATTTTTTTGTCTTTTCACTTTGTCATTATTAAATTAATAAAGTTCTTATAATAATATTTTAAGATGCACTTTATGATTAATTTATTATGACAAGTTTCCCTTTTATTCCTCCCTTAGTCATCGGGAAACAAAATTGGGCTAAGGGTCTTCAACTTGTTATGTTAGAGAAAGGGACATTTCATTGGTGGGTCAGCCTTGGTGCTTTGTATAGTGTAGTAGGGTATATATAGGAGTTAGAGAGTAGGATATTATCATCATATTGAGCACTTGAGTCTTATTGTATGGTTTGGAGGTTGCCCTCTCGAAGTGGTTGAGTCATTCTACTTGCATATTGTGATCAATTCTCTATATTTTGGTGTTATTTGGTGTAATATTGTTGCCGATATTCAGATCTAAATAATTTTATTACATGTGGTATCTGAGCGTCGGTCTAGCCAAAATTGGGTCAAAATCCTAATCTTGAAGATTCGGCTATATCTCCAATACAGTGGCGATCTATTTGTAATTTTTTAACTGAAGTGGATAAATCATTCAAGTTGTTCCCCAAATTTCAAGATTTGTTGAATTATTTTGCACAAGCTATAGCCATTTTAGGTTTTTTCATAAATTGCTCCCTAGGCCGCGTTTTTGGGAATTTTTCTAAGTTTCTTATATTTTTAGAAAGCTTTCCCAAAATTAGCTAGGGATTGTTCTTGGTGTTTCTCTCTATTTGGCCAATAACCATACGAAACCCCAAACCCTAAATTCATAATCCTTGTATCCCAAGACCCAAACCCTATACCATGACATGGAGATCAACTAGAGGCCAAGGGAAGGGTCAAGTCACTCTAGGAATGACTCCAAATAAGGAAGATATGGATTTGGAATCCTCAGCTTTTGGAATGTCATAGGTGTTTAACCAATTTCATGAAAGGGTTAATAATATAGTAAGGACTTCCACCATGATCTTAAAGCACTTTGGGAGGTAACATCCAAGACATGAAAAGTGAAATGCAACTAGGATTGGAATTAATGAGAAAGGAGATGATGAGCACTCTTTCAAGCATGAAGATGGGAATGAATTCCCATTCAAGTCACATGGGTTCCTCAAGCAATGTGCACCCAGATCCAAATCACACAAACCAAGGAGGATTTTCTGCACAACCTAGTGGATTAGTGTTAGTGGCGTACCATTCTTCCAAAAGTAGAAATGTGCAAGTTCAATGGAAATGATACGATGACTTGGATCAATCAAATGGAGATTGTTTTGATCTGTATCAAGTCCCAAGTGGGCAGAAGGTAGTAATGGCATCCTTGTATCTGAACCAAAACAATTCACTTGGTATCGTTGGTTGTGCACTCAAAAGAAGAAGGCCATTAATGTCACTTGGTCAGTTTTTACGGAGGAGCTACAAATGCACTATAGTAGTAGTGTGGTTGAGAACTACTTTAGCCAATTGGCAAAGTTACGACAAACAAGGTCAGTAAATGATTATATTCAACAATTCTAGAGCTTGTCATTGTGTGTGGATACAATTTTAGATGACAATATGAAGGATTTGTTCTTGGGTGGTCTCAAGGATCACATCTAACATGAGGTACGAATGTTTGATCCACTCTTTGTTTTTGATTCTATTATCATGGCACGTAGGGCGAGAAAAATTCCTTTCCATGAAAAGGAATAACTTCACTAACATTAGAGATCGTAGCACCTCAGTACCATCATTCCCTCAACCTACCGGTTAACTCCACAACAAATTGAAGAGAAATGAGTAAAAGGGCTATGTTATAGTTGTGATAGTAAATGGAGTAAAGGACATAAATGTGTTGAGAAGAAATTATTCTACATTGAGGGACCAAATGAGGAAGAGGAAGGGGATGAAGAATCTGGCGAAGAGGAAGAGGTTCTTGAGATTGTGATTGAGGAATCTTAATATCCAATGCAATTTTTGGCATTAGTACCCCACAAACCCTGAAGGTAGTTGGGTTCGTGAAGAAACAAAGGGTGATGATATTGATTGACTCTAGAAGTACTCACAACTTCATTAACCATAAGTTGGCTTTGTGCTTAAATTGCTTTGTTTATCCAGCCTAGAGTTTCAAGTCATGGTGGAAGATGGAGGTACAATTAGTTGTTCAGAAAATGCCATAAGATTAAGCTATCCATGGGAGATTACTTGCTAAACAGTCCCATGTATGCCATTTCAATGGGGGGCAAACATTGTATTAGGGGTCCAATGGATTACTACATTAGGAACCATGGAGATGAACTTCCAGGAATTGTTCATGCGGTTCCATTATGAAGGGAGGAATTTTGAGTTACGAGGGATGCAAGCAAAAGCTCTGCAATTGGTAAGTTCTCATCAAATGTAGAAGTTTGTTTAAGAAGGGTGTTGATGGGTTTGTGGCACAACTATTTTCACTAGAAGCTCAACCATCAAAAGGAACTACCATCAGATCTACAAGAAATTATTAATAAGCACTCAATTGTTTTTGGGGATATGCCGAAAGGGTTTCATCCCAAAAGATATCATGATCATGTTATTCAGCTAGTACTAGGAAGCCAACCACCCAACATTCAACCTTATAGGTATGAGAGATTGAAAAGATGGTATAAGAGATGCTAGAAGTAGGTATTATTCGCCATAGTTAGAGTGCTTACTCTTTTCTAGTGGTGATGGTAAGAAAAAAGGATGAAGGTTGGTGCATGTGTCTAGACTATATAAGTGCTTAGATGTTTATTTTACAAAATTAGATCTTCGATTGGGATACCATCAAATCAGAATTCATGATGAAGATATTCATAAAACAACATTTAGGACACATGAAGGCCACTATGAATTTCTAGTAATGCCTTTTGGCCTTACAAATGCACCATCTACTTTCCAAAATTTGATGAATTCAATATTTCGCCTACTTTTGCGGAAATTTGTCCTGGTATTCTTTGATGATATATTAATCTACAAAAACACTTGGAAGGAACATTTACATCATGTCAATAAAGTATTGGACACTCTTGAACCTTTATGCCAAGCCCTCCAAGTGTGTTTTTGGAGTAAGGGAGGTAGAATACTTGGGTCATATTGTGTCTCATAAAGGGGTAAAAGTGGATCCTCATAAGATCCAAGCCATAGTGGATTGGCAGATTCCTAAAACCCTAAAAAACCTCAGGGGATTCTTAGGGCTTATAGGTTATTATCGCATATTTGTGAAGAACTATGGTAGAATTGTAACACCACTTGCAATGTTGTTGAATAAAGACTCTTTTCATTGGAATGAGGAAGTAACACAAACAATTGAATAACTGAAGAAGGCCATGTGTACCACTCAAGTTCTGGCTACCCCGGATTTCTCCAAAACCTTTATTGTTGAATGTGATCCTCCAGGGGCATAGGTGCAGTACTTATGCAAGAGGGTCGCCCCATTGCATTTGAGAGTCGTAGACTCAAAGATAAGAACCTATTAAAACAAACTTATGAGAAGGAAATGATGGCTATTCTTCATGGGTTGTCACTTCAAGGTAAAGACAGATCACGACAACTTGAAATACTTCTTAGAGCAAAGACTATCATTTGAAGAATAACAAAAATAGGTTCCTAAGATGTTGGAAGGAAAAGAAAATGTGGTAGTTGATGCACTATCCAAGAGAGATGAGTCCACATAGGCATTATTATATGCCATGTCCATATTATAGGCAGATTGGGTAGATCAAGACAAGATCAGAATGGAAAAATGACAAAGAGACCCACTCTCTCATTTAGAATCTCCAATAGGATCTCGAGCATTTCGTAAAAGTTGTATGGAAGGGGGATGCATTGTGGTACAAGGACCGATTGCACTTATGTAAAAACTCTACCCTTAAAAGTTTGGTTCTTTCAGAGCTCCATGCTTCTCTAGTGGGTGGCCATTCAAGATTCCTAAAAACTTATCATAGAATTAAGCAAGATTTCTTCTGGAAGGGTTGAAAGGAGATGTCCAAAAATTTGTGGTAGAATGCTTGGTGTGTCAGTGTAACAAGGGTGAAACTATTAAGTCTCCAAGCCTTTTGCAACCTCTATTTATTCCTAGTGAGCGGTGGGCAGAGGTTTCCATGGATTTCATCACAAGTTACCGAAATTTGAAGGGAAAAGTGTAATTATGGTGGTTGTGGATAGACTCACCAAGTATGCTCATTTTTGTGCCTTGTCTCATCCATTTACAGCGAGTACAATTGCCATATCTTTTATAGATACAATCCGAAGCTCTATGGAACACCCAAGATCATAGTCGATGTACTCGTGATCCTATATTTACTAGCAATTTTGTGCCTTGTCTCGTCCATTTACAAGGTGAGTACAATTGCCATATCTTTTATAGATACATCCGAAAGCTCTATGGAACACCCAAGATCATAGTCGTACTCGTGATCCTATATTTACTAGCAATTTTGGACTGATTTATTCTCATGTTTGGGTACTCAATTGTTTATAGTTCATCATATCATCCCCATTTGATGGACAAACTGAGATAGTAAACAAATATTTGGAGGGGTATCTACGATGGTTTGCTTTATATAAACAAGAGAGATGGGTGAAGTAGTTCTTGCTTGTAGAATGGTGGTATAACACTTCATTTCACACTTCTTCTTGATTAACTAAAAATGTGATTTTTCTATGTTAATCTAAACTAGTAACAACAATGGAACAACTGATATAAATGTAATGTAAATACTAAATAATTTTATTTGATATTTTAAATGAATTCAAATAATGGAAATGGGAAGGGATAGGTACTAACCTAAAATTAACTTACCTCGTTGTGTGCAAGATCGACCCAGGAGCAGATGATGTGCGGAAAGGACAGAGGGATGACGGTGCTACCCAGGAAATTACAGCGATTGAAGATCTATTTGAC
The DNA here is from genome assembly GCA_018340775.1 of Taxus wallichiana var. yunnanensis. Taxonomy (NCBI): domain Eukaryota; kingdom Viridiplantae; phylum Streptophyta; class Pinopsida; order Cupressales; family Taxaceae; genus Taxus; species Taxus wallichiana. The sequence continues at coordinate 719,162,694 of CM031234.1, read as the reverse complement.
CGGGTGCACAGGAGAGGACCTGGGCGCCACGGTCATAATTTGGGCGCTACGGTCTATGGAAAAGCTCAAGGTCGAAATCGGCAGCAGTGTCGCAAGGTCTTCGCAATATCTTCACCTTGGTCGCTTGGTTGTCGCAATATCCTCGCTTATGTCGTTGTAGTTGTGTGATGAAGATCTACCTACAAAACCCCATACAAAGCATCAAATTCCTAAAAAGAAAGATGCAAATGAAGGGGTTGGATTGACCTTAGCTGCCACAATGGTGGACTTACGACTAAGTGCTGCACTACATTCCAGACCCAATGTAGTTAAGTGTGCTTGTGTGTGCCTAGGGTGCCCTAACGTCAATGACGCAAAAGTAGGGGCAATAACTAGATGTAAAATGCCAATGGCGGATGGAATAGAATGAATACAACGGTGTCGCAAGGCCTTCGTAATATCTTCGCCTTGTCGCTAGGGTTGTTGCAATATCCTCGCTTATGTCGCGTGTGGTTGTGTGATGAAGATCTACCTACAAAATCCCATACAAAGCATCAAATTCCTAAAAAGAAAGATGCAAATGAAGGGGCTTGGATGACCTTAGCTGCCACATGGTGGACTTACGACTAAGTGCTGCACTACATTCCGGACTCCAATGTAGTTAAGTGTGCTTGTGTGTGCCTAGGGTGCCCTAACATCAATGACGCAGTAAGTAGGGGGCAATAACTAGATGTAAAATGCCAATGGAGGATGGAATAAAATGAATACAACAAGTTGTCGCAAGGCCTTCGTAATATCTTCGCCTTGGTCGCTAGATTGTTGCAATATCCTCGCTTGTCACGCTGTGGTTGTGTGATGAAGATCTACCTACAAATCCCATACAAAGCATCAAATTCCTAAAAAAGAAAGATGCAAATGAAGGGGTCGGACTGACCTTAGTTGCCACAATGGTGGACTTACGGCTAAGTCTTTGCACTACATTCCGGACTCCAATGTAGTTATGTGTCTTGTGTGTGCAATTGTGTGCCTAGGGTGCTCAAGGTCGAATCCGATAATGTCGCAAGGCCTTGTGATATCTTCGCCTTGGTCGCTAGGTTGCCGCAATATCCTCGCTTATGTCGTTGTAGTTGTGTGATGAAGATCTACCTACAAAACCCCATACAAAACATCAAATTCCTAAAAAAGAAAGATGCAAATGAAGGGGTCGATTGACCTTAGCTGCCACAATGGTGGACTTACGACTAAGTGCTGCACTACATTCCAGACCCAATGTAGTTATGTGTGCTTATGTGTGCAATTGTGTGCCTAGGGTGCCCTAACGTCAATGACGCAGAAGTAGGGGCAATAACTAGATGTAAAATGCAAATGGTGGATGGAATAGAATGAATACAACCCTTTCCCCCTATGCTTGTGTGATGTAAATGTAAAAGATGCCCAAATGCAGTCCTTTGCTCTTGATAGTAGATTATAGTATGCCCATAAAATAGTGAGTATGCTATGTTTATATAGGGATCTCTTGCTCAAATTTCGACACTAATGGCCCGACATGCCGACTAGTACCTAGGGGAATGAGAGGGAACATGACAAAGACCGACCTTGAATAAGTAAATTAGACCCAAGTGTTACGGGGACTAGGGCGCCTAAAATTGCGGTTTGGGCGCCCATGGTGCCCTAAAGCACTACCCTAGGTGCCTTAATCAAAGACTAGAGATGACAAATGACCAAATGATGACAACTAACTATGTAAACAATTGGCGTTATTGTGTGAGACAAGTGACAATGGACATTTGACTAAACTACACATGACCAGGGGATGAGCCATTAGTGAATACTTTTCTTATGTGAGATCCATATATAAAATAACATACTTGGCAGTATAAATGTAATAGTAAGTGCGTGATTTTGTGACTACATTTTCCCCCACTTTATGTTGGTGAGCGAAAGCTCGATAACATAAAGTAGATAGAGATGCGTACTTGAGAGAAATCTAGAGAAGCCCATGTTGTAGTAGAACGTGCAGATATGTAGTAGAAGTGTGCCGAAAGAACCATATAGCGTGCGAACCATGGATCAACGGGTTGATCCATGCAACGTAGTGAAAAATGCAATGTCGTGATGAAGTGTGCTAAATGAAAGTGATGATTGTAATGATGATTTTGAATGTTGTATGATGACGATGAGATGGGGTAGGGAGTGATCAATTCCCAACCCAACGCGTGTATACAAATTATTAATCGAGGATTTGGGCATCTTGTTGCCAAAGGAAGAGTGTAGGGAGAAAAGTGTGTTATTCTCCAATCTCTAACTACATCCTCAAGATCTAGCCACTGCAGACGGACTTAGATCAAAGATTTGTGGTTTTCTGGATCCAGATAATTTCGATCAAACAATTGACCCATATAGGAAAAGGCACTCTTGCCCCTACTCCACGGGTGTCACCACAATGTGATGGCTTCCAAGTTAGGTCATCTGGAAACACAGGCGCAAAGTGTGAGATGCTTCCAAGTTAGGTCATCTGGAAGTTAGGTAATCTCCTAAGTTAGGTCATCTAGGAGGCCGCACGTAACTCCCAAGTTTGGTCATCTGGGAGGCCAATTGTGTTACATTATATTTGATTGAATGATATGTTTTTGATTGTTAGAAATTTGAACACGTTAATTGATTGATTAATTACTCGTGGAGAGGTTTTACACTAGTTGCCCCCATATTAGGTCATTAGGGGAATCGATAGAAATTGGTGAATGACCACATGGAAAGGTTTTTAATCGTTTATTTCCCCGGTTAGGTCATTAGGGGAAGTGATGAAATGTTGTATAGAAAAGTTGTATATTTGTTGCCCCCAAATTAGGTCATTAGGGGGAATTGATGGTGAAATGTCGCATGGTGAATTAGTAAATGTTTTGAATTTGTCGAATCGGTAGTGTTTTAAATGTGTGATGATAAGGGGAATTATAGGATGACCCCAATGATATGCCCCCCTTTGTGAAAGGGGAAGTGATGATAAGAATGAATGCTAAGCTGAAAGTAAACACGAAATAGGTAGGAAAGTGATAGAAACCACAAAAATGTGTATGCCCCCTTTTGGCGAAAGGGGAAGTGATGATAAGAACGAATACTAAGCCGAAAATAAACATGAAATAGGTAGGAAAGTGATAGAAGCCACAAAATTGTGTATGCATTGGTTGGGAGACGAAGTCAAGTAGAGTTAATACGCATGTAGTGTGTTCAATACGGTGGTAGGCGGAATTCTAAAAAGAACACCGCAAATGGGGTGCAAATCGAGTAGAAATGCTTGAGATATGGCAAAAATCGTGTAATGTGTATTAGTAGTGGTAAAAGCGTGAAATAATGACTATAGTAAAGTGGGTGATAAAAAGGTAACTATAAATAGTAAGGTGAAAAAGTGTTTAGTCACCTCATTTGTTATTTGTGCGATTGAGATTGAGTTCTGAGCAAGTGAAAAATGCTGCAAGTGAGAGCAGCAGCACGTCTAGCGGTTTGAGAGGGTGGCGACTCACTACGTGTGTCATTCATGACCGTGGAGTTAGTAAGTGCATTGTTTTTCACAAAATGTATGGTGTAGTAGTAGTTTTGTTGAATTTTTGCAAATTTGAGATTTTTGATTTTCTTGATGTTTTTGACCTGGACGATAATGGTGAGGGCGCTAGTGACCCTTGGGACAGAACGCCAGATCCGGGCGCCGGTATCTTGCTCCCTGGGCGCCCTAGTCTTGCATCTGGCGCCCTGGTCTAGAATGTGTGTATTTGGTCTAGAACGATGAAAAATGGGATTTTTAATGGATATAAATGTGATAAGTGAGTGTATTTGTACCTGTAAGGTGTTCTAATGCAACGTTTGTTGTTGTTTTGTGCTATGTAGAGGGATATCCACTCAAGGGAGTTCCACGGTGGGTGTCATTTGAGTATGTTGCTTGGATTGGGTTTGTTTGATGATGATTGGGATGTTATGGATCATGTCGGCATGCAGCATATAACACAATGGGGATGTGCCCCATAATATGCCTATGTTGACTGCACTATGTGACGATGGTGTGCAGACACGTGTACCTTTTGGTTGCCTATGGGGAAATGACAGTGACGCTGGAGGATGTGTATCATATATTACGGTTGTTGGTTGTTGGGGAGAGGGTACAGGTGATGCCATTGGAGGACATGGATAGGCAGATGTGAGTGATGAGATGTTATTTTGTAGGGACTCAGACACCTGCCGAGGTGCATATCAGTCTAGATGCTATTTTGAGGTCTAGTGTTCCACGCTTGCGGAAGTTCATAGTAGTGGTTATTGCGTCATCTATATAGTGGTGGAGGGAGGTGGTGTGGGCATCTTGTATAAGATGCATGACATATGCCAACGTATAGGAGGAGAGTACTAGATACGCGTGGGCCCGATGTGTATTGGCTCACCTATACAGATCTATATCGATTTACTCATGATGAGCACGAGAGGGGATAGAGCTACTACGTTGTTACACGTGTGGGTGTATGAGCACATATATGTTGAGGCAATTGGGTGTCCACGAGCAGAAGCAGTGATATAGGAGGGTGGGTCAATATTCATGGGCATAGGATGGATACAAATACCTACAAGGCATTGATAGATAGGATGGGGCCCAAGGCCATCACATGGAGGCCATACTTGTGATTATGGAGGATGGCCCGAGGATGACGTAGAGTTACGGTGGATTCGGAGGATGATGTGGCTAGAGGATATATTTCAGGTGTAGCCGAGATTTTTCAGTGGAGAGGGTATCTCGTCAGTTTGGTATGGCTCAGGATGTGCCCCCAGAGCCATATATATGGTTGAGAGCTATTAGAGCACCGAGGAGGGTGAGGGAGCACTAGGGGCCCACAATAGAGAAGCTAGCACCTCCTGGTCCAGATGAGGTAGATGCAATGATAGAGGTGATAGACATAGACGATGCTGGTAACACAGAGGAGTACCGTGCATGGTGGGCGGCACATCGATGGGTATTGTTGTTCCCATTATTTGAGAAGCTAGCACCTCCTGGTCCAGATGAGGTAGATGCAGCGATAGAGGTGATAGACATAGGCGATGATCTTTGGTAACACAGAGAGAGTACCGATGGTGGGCGGCACATCGATGGGTATTGTTGTTCCCATTATTTGCAGATATAATGGGGTTATCTCATGTAGGAGGGAGAATGTGGGAAGCTCATGTCCCTGACCCTGTGGCAATTGCATGTCAGAGTGTAGCTAGTTGAGTATCGACATATAGTTACGTTATGTATGTTGTTTGTTGGCTTATGTTTTAGTAATGGTTGTCTAACGCATTGGTGTTGTTTGTTTTGTAGGTGATGCGTATTGGTCCTTGATAGTCGACACATCCATTCGCACCTTGACGCGGAATGTGTTGACCGACATCCTTGGTGGAGGTATATTGGAGCGAGTGGATGAGATCGCGGGTGAGCATGCCCATCTATTTGAGCCAGTGGTCATGGCGGCAGCCACATGTACTGTATTAGTAGCCGAGAGGGATGAGGCACGTGAGGAGACTTGCATGAAGCCCGCAGAGGCGGTGGGTGGTGGTCCTTTAGCGCAAGATGTGTTTATGCAGTTCGTGGATTTCTGACAACATCGGTTGTGGAGCGGTCTGCAAGAACACCCTATTGCGTAGGCAAGTGGAGTGATATCGAGGCCGCGAACACCGTCGTGAGTGGGCGGCAGTCATCTAGTTCTAGGGCTCTCGCAGTACTCGAGAGCGATAGTGATGATGAGGTTTGATTATCATGATTGTATATGATGTAGGGGAGTTTCCCCCAGTGATGATTGTATTTGCTACCTATGTATGGACACATGTGATTTATATATGATGAGCTTATGTTGTGGTATATCTATTGTTGTATGATTTATTGTTGAAATGGATGTGATGTCTTTGTGTATTGTTAGTGGTAGTTGATGTAATATTCACGTGATGATGACAAATATAATGTGATGAGTTAAGTGGAGTGTTTAGTAAATAGAATGTGTAACGCGTAGTTAATATGATGATGATAATGGGGTGAATGTAAAAATAGGTGGTGTATAATGATTAAAGTAACGTATTGTGATGAACGTATGTGGTAATAATGTAATGTAATCGTAGCATGTTAGGGTGATAAATGGTAGGGGAGGGGAACATAGCGATGCCCCCAACGTATGGATGATTAGGTTCATTTAGTTAAGATCCCTCAACAATCAAGAATGAACCGCGAAAAACAAGAGTGCGTCATTGGGAAATGATTGAGGTGTGCTAGATGAACGATGTAGCGCGTGATGAAAAGTTCTTAAAGAAAACCCTCAACAATCGTAAGAACTGTAAGAACACAAGTGTGTCATCGGGGGGGTAAGGTGATAGTACTCACCTACCAAAGACCAAGGTGGCGTGGAGCGGTGGAAGCATGTGGAATAGAAGCAACATGAGTGTATGAACCGAATTGAATGTCATATGGAGTTGTGGTGGATGTGTGAAAGCGGGGTGTTGTGGTAACCAATGTGAAGTAGTAGTGTGATGCGGTGGATAGCGTGAATGCGATGGGTGAGGTGGATGCAGTGAATGTGATGGATGAGGTGGAGAATGTATGAATAGCAGACTATGGTGGATATATCATAGTCGAAGCACCATATGTAGGAGATGACTCAATAGTGGTAGAAACTCTCTGATGAGGTAGAGGAGATATGGATTGCTCACGTGGGCGAGAACCAAAGGAGATGATGCCCTTATCCTCTAATTGTTGCAATCTATCCTGAAGGAAAGACATTCATTGTCTCTATGGCCATTTATGTGATGATAATTACAATAAGGTTGGTCATGTTGATGTTGTAATCGGTGTTGTGGATGATGCTAGTTGGAGGGTAGGCAAATTAATCGCTCATTAAGTAAAACATGCAACACATCATGTGGTCGAGCGTGATGAGAGAAATGTAAAGGCTCACATGACCTAGGTGGAGTGGTAGGAGGAGTAGCTTGTTGCGGAGCCGAGAGGAGTATGCTTTTTTGGCGAAGTGGGTTGAGCTTGTTTACTTTGCTTGGGAGGCAAAGATGGAGACTGTAGGATGCTCAACCGATCTTATGGTGGAGAACTAGATGAGGCAATAGCCGTAGAGGTGTGTGGAGGATCTATGATGTGTGTGGAGAGAAGATCTTGTTCTAAGTCAATAACCTTATAACATAGAAGAATGAATGACTCACATGTATCATATTGTAATCATTGCTTGAGTGGAGGAATGAGGCCACGATAGAAAATAAATTGCTTCTCAAGATCTATGGGTTGGAAGACAAGTTGATGGATACAAACATTGAATCATAGAATATAATCCTTGATAGGTTCCATGGAGCCTTGATGTAGAGTAGGTAACCAATCATAAGTAACCTTAGGGCCATTGTTGATTATAAACCAACGGAGGAAGCATCCTCCATGTCATAAAAAGTACTAATGGATCCAAAGGGAGATGAGTGTACCATTGTAATGCCTCATCGGTAAGACTATAGCAAAAAGCCTTAAGTAGTAATCTATCATTAGAATAGGAGGCCATAGCCCTACGATAATGTAGAAGATGAGCATGAGGGTCACCCGTACCATCAAAACATGTGAAAGTAGGCATGGTGAAATCATGAGGAATGCAAAATTATGAATCTTCTTAGGGACCATTTCCATGTAATGAATTGTTGTCAATGGAAGCATAATAAGCCCTACTTTCTAAAGTGAGAGATTGAACTGAGATTGTAATTGTCCTACGACGTGCATGAGAGAAAGGATATCTGTGAAGGGATGGTGGAAGATGGAAATAATGTGTTAAGTGGTTACAATTTGCCATTGTGAGTGATCATAGGGATGTCCAAAGGTGATGGAGAAGGGTCTGATGATATTAAGGGCACACTAGTAGTAGGTGTCGAGGAAGCTATAGTATGAGATATAGATGGAATACCATAGCAATGGTTGGACTAGCATAAAAACATCCATAATAGGTGAAGTAACTGGTGAGGAAACTTCTATAGAAGATGTACCAAGAGACATAGGTGAACTAACAAGAGGAGATGAAACAATAGGAGAAGAAGTGATAGATGGTGGTGACTGATCTCAGGAGAAGATAACAATGGAGTAGGTGAGTCACACTCAGTATGGAAAGAAGGAGAATCATGACCATTAAGTGTCTCACCATTATCTGATAGAGACTAAATGAGGATATCGCTAAGAACACTATCAATAGGATCATCAACATAATGTGAAGGAGTATGCAAACTAGGAGGGGATGTATCATGAGAAGCAATGTCAAAAGAGGTAGAGTCATGAGAGGGAACTATGTCAGTGGCGAGTAGAAGGAGAATCAGTATGCTCATGTGAACAAGTGTTAATACCAAGCAAGTAATCAATAAGAGAATCATCTAATGAGTAGGTGAGTCACACTCGCGATAATGAAAGAAGGAGAATCATGACCATCGGTGTCTCACCATTATTTGATAGAGACTCGAAATGAGGATATCGCTAAGGAGTATGCAAACTAGGAGGGGATGTATCATGAGAAGCAATGTTAGAAGAGGTAGAGTCATGAGAGGGAACTATGTCAGTGGTCGGAGTAGAAGGAGAATCAGTATGCTCATGTGAACGAGTGTCAATACCAAGCAAGTAATCAATAAGAGAATCATCTAATGTTTCTGTGAAAGATCAAAAGGTGGATCACAAGTAGCCGTATAGCATGGAGTACAATGAGTAAAGGCTATTGGATCATCAACAATGCTAATGCCTATAGGGGAATCTTCAAAACAAGTAGGCACATGTTGTAGTCCATCTTGAAGTTGTTGTTTGATATCATCTAATGTTTCTGTGAAAGATTAAAAGGCGGATCACAAGTGGCCGTATAGCATGGAGTACAACGAGTAAAGGCTATTGGATCGTCAACAATGCTAATGCCTATAGGGAATCTTCAAAACAAGTAGGCACATGTTGTAGTCCATCTTGAAGTTGTTGTTTGATATGGTTGGGTGTAGTGATGGGAGAACTATATAGAGCTTTAAGCTCAACAATGACAACCTCATCATAGATAGGGTTGATGTTAAAATGAGACATGATAGGTGAAGAAGATGAACTACTCTTAGCCATTAGGGTTTTAGCGGATCCTAGGGAAAGGTATTCTAAAAGATGGGTTCACCAAAATGATTAACTAAAAATGTGATTTTTCTATGTTAATCTAAACTAGTAACAACAATGGAACAACTGATATAAATGTAATGTAAATACTAAATAATTTTATTTGATATTTTAAATGAAATCAAATAATGGAAATGGGAAGGGATAGGTACTAACCTAAATTAACTTACCTCGTTGTGTGTAGGAATGGACAGGATGATGTGTGGATAGGACAGAGGATGATGGTGCCACCCAAGAAATTGCAGTGAATGAAGATCTATCTGGACCTGGGGCGCACTTAGGAGAGGATTAGGGTGCTTGGGGGGTGCCCTGGTCAGTAATCTTGGCGCTCTGGTTTGTGGAAAAGCTCGTGTTGATCCAATCCGACAATGTCGTGAAACCTTCGCAATATCTTCGCCTTGGTCACTAGGTTGTCATAATATCCTCACTTATGTCATTGTAGTTGTGTAATGAAGATCTACCTACAAAACCCCATACAAAGCATCAAATTCCTAAAAAAGAAAGATGAAATGAAGGGGTCGAACAACCTTAGCTTGCCACAATGGTGGACTTACGACTAAGCGCTGCACTACATTCTAGACCCAATGTAGTTATGTATGTGCTTTGTGTGTGCAATTATGTGCCTAGGGTTCCCTAACGTCAATGACGCAAAAGTAGGGGGCAATAACTAGATGTAAAATGCAAATGGTGGATGGAATAGAATGAATACAACCCTTTCCCCTATGCTTGTGTGATGTAGATGTAAAAGATGCCCAAATGCAGTCCTTTTCCTTAGTAGATAGCTAGCTCTTGATAGTAGATTGTCCACCCATAAGATAGTGAGTATGCTTATGTTTATATAGGGATCTCTTGCTCAAATTTTGACACTAATGGCCCGACATGCCGACTAGTACCTAGGGGAATGAGAGGGAACATGACAAAATCGACCTCGAATAAGTAAATTAGACCCAAGTGTTACGGGGACTAGGGCACCTAAAATTGTGGTCTAGGGCGCCCCCAACACTACCCTAGGCACCCTAGTCAAAGACTAAAGATGACAAATGACCAAATGACACAACTAAGACTCTCTGAGAGATGACCAGAACTCATGCAAACAATCAACTGCGGCGATTGTGTGAGACAAGTGACAATGACGATTGACTAACAACAGGACTAAGGGATGAGCCATTAGTGAATACTTTTCTTACGCGAGATCCATATATAAAATAACATACTTGGCAGTATAAATGTAATAGTAAGTGCGTGATTTTGTCATTACACTTCCAAAATGTCCCCATTCTTGGCATTATACGGTTACCATCCACCATCCCTCACTTCCAACTTATGGGTCCAACCTAAAGTAAGAGCAATTGAAGATCACATTCAACACCAACAGAAGTGCTCTCAAGCCTTAAAGAGAACTTGGTAATGGTTGGTGATGGCACAAAACCACATGAAACAACAAATGAATCAACATCCCGGTGAGCGAAGCTTTGAAGTTGGAGACTTTGCTTTTGCTTTTGTACGATTGCAGCCATACAAGCAACTATCTTTGAAACAATAGAAAAAAGATAACAAGCTTTCACCCAAATACTATGGCCCTTATCAAGTGTTGCAAAAAATTGGTAGTGTGGCATATAAACTGGAGCTTCCTCAATCAACTAAAATACATCTAGTTTTCCATGTTTCTTGCTTAAAGAAGGTCATTAGGCAGAAGGTTTCTTCGAGTTAGTGTTACTAGAGCTTGATGAGGAGGGACACATCATCTTGGAGCCTAAAGGAATCCTATAGACATGTACTAAGAAGTTGAGGACAAGGGTCATCACCGAGTATCTAATCAAATGGAAGAATTTGCACATTGAAGATGTAACATGGGAAGATGAAGCATTTTGACAGAATATTTATAGTTACAAACATTGGGACAATGTTTCCTTGAAGGAGAGGGGCATGCTACGCCCTTAACCCTAGGTCATAGTTCGATATGGATAGCTAACCTGCGACTAACATAATTTCTTATCATGTCATATCATATTTATTTATGCTTTCATATGCTTAGTGGGTTGGCCTTGGTGCTTTGCATAGTGTAGTAGGGTATATATAGGAGTTAGAGAGTAGGATATTATCATCATATTGAGAACTTGAGTCTTATTTTATGGTTTGGAGGTTGCCTCCTTGAAGTGGCCGAGTCATTCTATTTGCATATTGTGATCAATCCTCTATATTTTGGTGTTAATTGGTGTTATATTCCTGCTGATATTCATATCTATCTAAGTAATTTCATTACAAAAGCAGACTAAGGTGTCCCTTTTGTGTAAAGTTTGGACACTAGTACCCTCAACGATGATAATTATTGTGTCATAGTAGAACTAAGAGAAGCAAGAAAAAAGGGGTATGATAAGCCACTACAAAGACTACACACCAACAACAAGGGTATGTGGGAAGAAATAACTAGGGTAGAGGAGCATGAGGTTGAGGAAGGTTCCCTTCGAGGTCATGTTACAAGTGTGGATTGCCTGATCATTATCAAAGAGATTGCCCCACATATCCAATGTGTGGATATTGTAGAGCTAGCTCACAAACCGAATATCACCCCGACCTATGTAAGAATATGGTTTGAAAGAATGGAGTGCCTAAAGTTGTAGGGATGATTAGGCTTGGAGGATGGGGTTTGAAGCACCATGAGAGATGGCACTAAGTCAAATGTGACTACTAGAAGTGGTGCACAAACCCAACCATCGAGGATGGAGATCCCACATGTTCTTGTGGAAAACATTAAGACTGGAATATATGTCTTTCTTGTGTCTTTTTTTTTCTTAAGACGAAATTCCAACATTTAATTTTCAATTTCTTATGTGATATTTTCTTACACATTTGGAAAAAATCAACATTTGCTTATTCAAATGTGTACTCCCTCATTCCCTTCTCCTCCCTATCGTCTTGTCTCCCTTTAATCTCTTTCCCTTCTTTAACAATATATTCCAAACCTTCCCCTCTTCCGTAAGTTAGAATAGTGTAAATATATTTTTTTGTTTTTTTATTGTTAAGGCGGGTTGAAGGGACCCGTTCCCTATTCAAAAGAAGAGGCCAAATCCTCGAGAAACAAAAGGCTTAGAGCTAATAGCTGAAAACTACTACAACTGCTTTCCAGCTAACAAAAGAATAAACTATAACTAGACAAACTAAAAAGGAAAATCACATAATTACTTCCCATACTGCGATGGAAAATAATCCCCGATGCTTCCCATACGACCCTTTTTGTTTTTCCGCTTCTTTACTTCTTGCCACTTGCCCAGATCAGATGAAATAACCAACGCAAGGTCACTGGGATTCTCTATTGCCATCAAATTTTCGCCTCAAATTCCCGGTCTGATTCCAAACTTTCCGTGGTATGTCCCCTTTTCATACCCCCGCTACCAAGAGGTTTTCTTGAATTCCTTCCTCTGGGATATCCTTTCCTGTAGTTTCTTTCCCGTCGGAGTTAGGATTACTCGGATTGTCTTTAAAATTGAAGCCAGAAACCAAATCCGGGTTTACGGAACCCCATTCACTAGAAGAAGTTGATCCATTCTTTTTACTGATTTCTGGTTTTTATTGAAGGGACAAGAATCTTGCAAATGGCCTATATTTCTACATAATCTACATCGAAATGCCGTATTCTCATAGTCTAAAACCTGTGTATGCTTTGTAAGTTCCCGAATTTAAGATTAATTCTATCAGGAATTCCTTTGCTCAAATCAATTTCGACGCATATTCGGGCAAACGAGCACAGACCCGAGTGCGTTCTATCTAAATCCTCTTTTATAAACTTGCCCAGAACATTTCCAATGTCTTCTAGGGCATACCACAAATGCAAGGGAAGGTTAGGTAGCCTGACCCACACCGGAGTTTTGGCCATCGAATAGGTATTCGGATCGAAGTCTGGAAACCATGGAGTTAAAAATAAACCCGCATGTCCCCAGAACCAAGGACCCTCTGTCAAGCAACGCTGATAATCTACAGATTCCCTAAAATGGACAACAAAAAAACCTTTGGAACAGAGAGAGATTTCACATTTATTTGTCCAATTTTCGAAAACCCACTGATACAGAGCGGAGGAGGAAGGCCACAGTCCATTAAACCTACCAATCACTACATCCCGTGATAAATTTTTGTAATATTCCTCTACTTCGGGCTCACAATGGTTAAAGTTGGTATGGCCTCTGCCAAATTGACATGGTAAGCCTGTATACCAACTGTTTGTTTGCCTGAGTTCTGCCTCCTTTGTTACCCAACGCATCCTTGAAAGAGGTGGTCAGATGGGGATGAGCCGAGCCACCATTGCCAGCAACACCGCCCCCACAGACAGACCTGTAGCCGTCTCTGCCTTTCCCGCCTACTCCAGTCAAGTCGCAGCCGTTTTAAAGGCCCTAGGGTTAGGGCACCGCACCGTCGTAAGTTTAACCCGTCCGCCATGACCCGTCTCTCCTCCCCCATCCCGTATCCCTCCCGAAGCCAGGCCGAAGCCCTTCGGCTCCCCTTCTTGAGCCTGCGAATGCTCCTTATTTCTGCCCTCGACCCCTTCGCCATTCGCAGTCCTCGCATTCCTTTTCTCCATTCCGAAAAAACTTCACCCATAATAATTTTGTGCAAATGTTGTTAATAGTCATGTGTGTTGTTTTTAATAAAGGGGTCTCCTTCAAATAGAGGATAGACTGTCCCCTCACTATTGGAGCAATTATCTTTGTACACAAATACAGAATCCTGCGAACACGCTTCAAAACAATGTTATGCACCAAAAGATCTTGCAAACGCGTTACGGTTGGAGAAATAAGGCGAGTTCCATTGAAAATCTTGTGATAAGGGTGGCCACAAGACTTCAATCTACATAGATCTTACTTGGGAGATGACATCAATTCCATCTCTTGAGGAACCTTGTACCCAACTCGTAAGGATGGGGGTGTGGAAGGTGAAATTCAATTTTACTGAGAGCAAGTGGAGTTTGAAATGAATGAGGTGATCGATTTAGTGCATGAACGTGGAATGGAGGTTAGATGGGGCAACTTGTTAGTGTTGTTCGATGCGTTCGGCACCAATGGCCAAAAAGTTTGAGAAGAAGCCAATCATGGGGACAATGACCTTGCAGAGAAGTTTAGGCCATATAGCCTAAGGGAGAGTGACTCAAGGTGCACACACAAAACTGGGAACAAGTGGTTCCATACTGATTAGGGCCATGGTGGAGAATAAAGGATCTCGAGGGATTACCAAATGTTTATTTTGGTCTTGCGGAGTTCAGGGTGATGAACCATTTTTGTTTGGGAAAGGTGGTAGGGAAGAGTGGAAAGCTTGCACCTTGGATGTTACTCCTGCAAGTTTCAGCGTTGATTATTAGGAGGGGGCACTAGATATAATCAACAAGATTGAGAGAACACAAGTGAACCTTTTTGTCATTGATAGACAACGTATTGCCTTGATTTTGCGATGATGAATCAAAAGACGATGATATGAAGATGAAGGAGCCTTTGAATATCAAGGTGGATGGGAGCCCCATGATGGTAAGTTTGGCTTAAATCCAAGAAGGACAAGGTAAGACCTTTGATTGGATACCCACGGACTGCAACATTGTGAGGTTTAATCATTGATGAAGGTGTTGTCCAATGAAGTGAGGAAGAACAGGCTAAGGCTAGGTGAGACAATAAACTATTGTGCGAGGAAAGTGTAAGGAATTAGTAGATCAAGGGTGGATTTAGGATAGGGGGACGATCAAGGGTAAGGGTTACTATAAGAGTAGGCATGTAGGAAATGGAAAGGCCATCGGTGCAAGATTTTCACGGAGGAATCCCTTCACGGCACATAGCTTTGTGGAGCCACACACGTAGAAGCCCCTTGAGAATTGGAGACCATGTCTCAACCAATTCATGGTGAGGCACAGAAGCTTGTGATCTTGTGGAAGGTGAAATAGAGCCTCGCAAGAATCTAGAGGTGAAGCCATGGGAGAAAGGTCACCTCACGAAGTCCTTTGGTAGGGTTAGGAGACGAATCGAAGGAGAATGAGGAGGAGAGCAAAAGCCTCCTTCAAAGAGAATGGTTAGGGAGGAATGACAACTACATGATGTCAGTAGTTGATGAAATCTTGGAAGGCTAGCCAAAGCGAGACAAGATACTATTGTGCAAGGAAAGTATAAGGCATGAGTAGAACAACTTGGAATTAGGATGGGGAACGATCAAGGGTGAGGGTTACCATAGTAGGCATGCTGGAAATGGAAAGCCCACCGGTGCAAGCTTTTCACGAGAGGATTCCCTTCGCCAATGCACATACATGCTTGTGGAGCTACACACCTAGAAGCCCAGTGAGAATTTGAAGGCTAGCCAAGCGAGACAAGAAACTATTGTGCAAGGAAAGTGTAAGGCATGTGTAGAACAACTTGGAATTAAGATGGGGAACGATCAAGGTGAGGGTTAATATAGTAGGCATGTTGGAAATGGAAAGCCCACCGGTGCAAGCTTTTCATGGAGGAGTCCCTTCGCCAATGCATATACATGCCTATAGAGCTACACACCTAGAAGCCTAGTGAAAATTGGAGACCATGTCTCAGCAAAGTCATGGTGAGGTGTGGGAAGCTTGGGATTTTGTGGAAGGTGAAACAAAGTCCCGCAAGATTCTAGAGGTGAAGCCGGGAGAGAAAGGTCACCTCACAAAATTCCTTTGGTAGGATTAGGAGACGAATCAAAGGAGAATGAGGAGGGAGAGCAAAGCCTCCTTGAAAGAGAATGGTTAGGGAGGAATGACAACTACAAGATCTTGTAGTTGATGAAATCTCAGAAAGAATAGTTAAAATAAGGGCTTTGGTATAGGATTGCCATGAGGTATTAGCTAAACACCACACCACATACTCTTCTTCTAAGCTTACGGGATAGTCTTGACATGACTCATAGGCAAATTCTTATCTATTGGTGGACTTGGTGTGCAAATTTATGACCCATCAAAGCTTCCAATCAGACAGCTACAGACCATGGTTATTAGAGTCGGAACGAAGTTGATAACAAAATGCGAACATAAAAAGATTGAGGTAGAGGATTACTTCTTAGAGATCCTATAGGAGAGGACCAAGCATAAAGACTAAGGCTGCATTGCAGTGCTTGACTAAGAAAGTAGAGCAATGCTGTGCAAAAATCATAGCCAAGAAGCTCAATATGTTCAACACATTAGTTGAAAACTATGATCTTGTGGAAAGGTTGTCATTTGCCCCTGACACAATTTTGGAAGAAGTTAGTGACAAGGTTGGAATGGAGAAGAGCGCATCACCAAATTGTGGACTGAAACCTAGAAGGCTTTAGATGAGGTTGAAAGTATAGAGCTTTGCGTAAAGTAGGTGAAAATTATGATGAGTTGGTCCAGTTTATGTGAAGAGTATATACAAAATAGATTCATAGAGGGAGACTTGAGCTGCAACAATTGTGGGAGTAAATCACAAAGGAAGAAGATGTTGAGCGATGTAGAGTCCTCCACAAAGTAGCTTGGGAAAAGGGAGCAAATCTTAATCAAAGGATTAATGACTATAAGGCTAACCTTGATGAGTTTGTGAGTAGAGGTTGAGAGGGCTGCGAGATGATAGAGAAATTTATGGCGATTGTTCGCAAGGAATGGGAGGATGCCTGGAACTTGGAAGAGATCAAGGCATGAAAAAGACATATTGGTTTCACTAAATGCAGGGTATAAAGACAGACATGCGGGAGGCCTTATCATGTTAGAACGAATACCTTGTGGATGTCCAGGAGAGTGCCCTTGAATTAATGGTTCCTAAGGATAGAGAGTAGGGGGTAAAGTAGAGGAACAAGATGTTTTGTTTGAGAATGAACAAATTATGTTCGAGAGAGCCTGGAATAATCCTTTTCATTCATTTGATTTTTTTGCATAAAATACATTCTTTATTTTTGTGGAGAGTGAACACAAAATCTGGTTCGAGGATGAACAAGAATTTTAGTATGGGGAGACGTTGATAGGGGATTTTGCGAAACACTAACTGCCACATGAGTGAGACATGTGAAGGCATCCAACACACTACTGAAAGATTCTTCATCCCCACAGTAATATTCAAAGGTGGTGATGTGGACGCATGAGGATGTAGTTGTAGATCGATGGATCATCAAGTATTGCAAATGAACAATGGTGTGTGCTAGTTAAGAAATAACATAAAAATATCTAAAAGGGAATCGCAAAAGTGTCCTTTTTGAATATTCGAAATCTTGCAAAAGCTATATATAGGGGAGGAATGCAACTTGAAGAGAGACTTGAGACTTGAAAATGGCTTTTAGTAGATTCAAGTGTAGACAAAGAGTGAGGGTGGTACAACTTTGAGGGTTGATTTCACGCGTAAGAATTATAGCATGTTAGATTTTCAAGATCTCGAGTGTTGGATCATGTAATATTAGTGTCCTTTTTGAATATTCGAAATCTTGCAAAAGCTATATATAGGGGAGGAATGCAACTTGAAGAGAGACTTGAGACTTGAAAATGGCTTTTAGTAGATTCAAGTGTAGACAAAGAGTGAGAGTGGTACAACTTTGAGGGTTGATTTCACGCGTAAGAATTATAGCATGTTAGATTTTCAAGATCCGAGTGTTGGATCATGTAATATTAGTGTATTGTATGGACAATTGCGTCTGAATTCTGCACGTCTTTGTAATATTGCTCATTTCTTGTGAGATATAATGACAATCAAGGGTTCGGTGCATGTTTTATGTATGATTCGTGATTTATCTTCAGGATAATGTGGTAGATGAATGTTATGGTTATTTGTTTTCTTCCACTTTGCAAGATCAGTCGCTTAGCTATTTCCTTCATGTCACTTTCCAACCTTGAGGGAACCGTGGCGCCTGTACTGCACTTTGGGGGAGACTTTCTAACGCAAGCGCCAACATAGGAAAGGTTAAGATCTTTCACATTGACGAGAATTAGGCCAACTTGAATCATTAGTGCATTGTTTCACAGGTGTGCTCAAACATCCAATTAGGTTCAATTGTGAGTACTTTATACTCATCGAGTGAATTACATAATCACTTGCATCATAACCTACCCTTGTAGTGCTTGGTGTGTTATAAATATCCCAACAGTTGATTAACATGTCAAAAATCATCCCCCTCTTCACGAAAGTCTTCAATTATATTTACTGAAAAATTGATTTGTAGGACCTTTAACATCCATGTCATCCTCCATAATTCTAATTTTTTTAACATATTTTCTTCTTTCCTTACCATCAATTATTTTTAGGTGCATTTGTAGCCTTGGTTGTTTTCAAGCATGTCATTGATTTAATGGATTACCCAGATTCACAAAGGACATACCATGAATTGATTTGCTGCTTGTTGCTGGAGTCACCAACACAGATTGTACAGGTGGCAACATAATTGGTTTCCTTTCCATCACACCTCCCTATTGCTTAATTGTTATCCTCCTTTTCCTCTGTCATGGCGTCACCCTAGATTTGTCATCTCCGCTCTCTATAACTTTATTTTCTCCATCTTAATCCTCTGTCATAGAAAGTTCTTAATGCCTATTCAATGGCCTTATACATTGATGGGCTCTTCTTATCTCCTCCATCAATACATGGAAAATTGACAACAATAAACGAGTGTGTAGTGCATATGTAAACTGACCATTCCTTTAAGAAAGATTTTCTTACCAAGTTATCTCAATGGTGTGGAAGCATTTTTATCACAAATATAATGACTTCAAAGTTAGGCATGAGAAGTTATATGCCCAAGTGTAACTGCTTTACTCATTACCCTAGCAAAACAAGGGCTTCAACTAGTGGCCTTGTGGTGTTTTACTAACCTGATCTCAAAACCAAGGTCAATTGCAACAACTACTTCTTGGTATATTAGAAGAATTAAGCTCCTTATTCTAGATGCTCCACTAGCAGCTCAATGTAATGCAATTACCTGAATAAATCTGATATCAACAGTAATAGAATACCCAAAGAACACAAAATTGTAGATAAATGATCACAATATGCAAGTAGAATAGCTTAGCCACTTCGAGGGGGCAACCTCCAAACCATACAATAAGACTCAAGTGCTCAATATGATGATTAACTACTCCTTACTACCACCTATATATACCATTCCTATGCTATGGCCAACACCAAGGCTGACCTACTAAACATATGAAAGCATAAATGAATAACATATGACAAGAAGAGAGATTATGTAAGCCACAAGTCGAAACTACATATCCAATATAAGCTATAGGACTAAGGGCATAGCATGCCCCTCCCTTCAAGCAACATTGTCCCCAATGTTGGCCAACCCTGGATGTTGTTGCAGAAATGCTTCATCTTCCCATGTTGCATCCTCAATATTCATATTCTTCCACTTGATCGATACTCGGTAATGACTCGATCCTTAATCTTTTGGTGCGTGTTTGAAGAATACCTTCAGGTTCTAATATGATCCTTCGTTCCTCATACGATTAGGAAGAACTGACTGGGTTGAAATGTGTTGCCCAATGAATTTCTTCAAGCAAGAAACATGGAAGACTGGATGTATTTTACTTCCTTGAGGGAGCTCCAGCTTATATGCCACACTACCAATTTTCTGCAACACTTGGTAAGGACCATAGTATTTAGGTGCAAGCTTATTATCCTTCTTCTGTTGTTTTAAGGACAATTGCTTATATGGCTGCAATCGTACAAAAACAAAGTCTCCCACTTCAAAGTGTCGCTCACTACGGTGTGATCAACTTTGTTACTTCATGCGGTTTTGTGCCATTGCCAAATTCTCTCTAAGGCTAGAGAGTACCTCGTGTTGGTGCTGAATGTGATCTTCGATTGATCTCACCTTAGGTTTGACCTTCAAGCTAGAGATGAGTGATGGAGGATGGTACTTGTAAAGTGCCAGAAATGGAGACATTTTAGATGAAGTATGAAATGAAGTATTATACCACCATTCTGCAAGTGGCAACCATTGCACCCAACGTTCTTGTTTATCCAAAGTAAAACATCAAAGATACCCCTCCAAACATTTATTTACCACCTCAGTTTGCCATTTGATTGGGATGATAAGATGAACTTTGGGCCAATTGGGTACCCAAACAAGAGAACAAATCAGTCCAAAATTGCTTGTAAATATCAGATCACGATCACTTACTATAATTTTTGGTGTGCCATGGAGCTTTTGAACTGTGTCCATAAAAGAGATGGCAACTGTACTAGTTGTGAAAGGATGAGACATGGCACAAAAATGAGCATACTTGGTAAGTCTATCCACTACGACCATGATGATGCTTTTCCCTTCTAATTTAGGTAATCCTGTGATGAAATCCATATATACCTCTTCCCATCTCTCATTAGGAATAGACAAGGGTTGTAGGAGACTCGATGTATTAATGGTCTTGCCCTTATTACGTTGACACACCAAACATTCTGCCATAAATTTTTGAACATCTCCTTTTCAACCCCTCCCAAAGAAATCTTGTTTAACTCTATGATAAGTTTTCAAGAACCCAAAATGGCCACCTAGTGGAGAAGAATGGAGCTTTGAAAGAACATGGTGTTTAAGTGTAGAGTTCTTACACAAATACAACCTGTCCTTGTACCACAATGTATCACCCTTCCATATAAATTTTTCGGATATGGTTGGATCTTTCTGGAGATTCTGAATGAGAGTCTGGGTCTCTGCATCTTTCTTGCCATTCTTCCCTTGCTTGATCTACCCAATCTGCCTTTAGTATAGAGATGACACATAACAATGCTTCTGTGGACTCATCCTTCCTAGATAGTGCATCGAGACCACATTTTCCTTCCCTTTCTTATAAATAATCTCAAGTCATAACCCAACATCTTTGTGACCCATTTTTGTTGTTCTTTTGAAGATAGTCGTTGCTCCAAGAAGTATTTCAAACTATCATGATCTATTTTTACCTTGAAGTGTCTACCCATCAAGTATGGTCTCCATTGTTTGATTGCATGTAAGGTTGCCATCATTTCCTTCTCAAAGGTGGGCTTCAAAAATTCTTTCCTTTTAGTTGTCAGCTCTCAAATGCATGAGTACTACCCCGATCCCATTTCTTGAAGCATTGCATTCAACTATGAAGGTCTTGGAGAAATATGGGGTTGCAATACTGGGGTGGTGCACATTGCTGCCTTCAATTTTTCAAATGCCATAAGCTTCCTCATTCCAATGAAAGGAGTCTTTCTTCAATAATGTTGTGAGTGGTGCTCTTTATACTGCCATAGTTCTTTACAAATCTGTGATAGTACCATGAGACCTAAGAAACCTTGTAAATGCTTGAGGGTTCTTGAACTTCCCATTCCACCATGGCCTTGATCTTGCAAGGGTCCACCTTAACACCTTCATGAGAGACAATATGGCCCAAGTATTCCACTTCCTGTACCCCAAAAGAACACTTTGAAGGCTTGACATATAGTTGATGTTTTCGAGGGATTCCAAGATTGTATTTACATGATGTAAATGTTTCTCCCATGATTTGTTGTAGATGAGGATATCATCAAAAAATACCAAGACAAACTTCCATAGGAATGGTCGAAAATACAAAATTCATCAAACTTTGAAATGTGGATGGTGCATTAGTAAGACCAAAAGGCATCACTAGAAATTCATAATGCCCTTGAGTTTTGAAGGTTGTCTTATGAATATCCTCTTTCTTTACTCTAATTTGGTGATACCCAAAACAAAGATCTAGTTTTGTAAAATAAACTGCACCATGCAACTCATCTAACAATCATCACTAGAAATTCATAATGCCCTTGATGAGTTCTAAAGGCTGTCTTATGAATATCCTCTTTCTTTACTCTAATTTGGTGATACCCAAAACAAAGATCTAGTTTTGTAAAATAAACTGCACCATGCAACTCATCTAACAAATCATCAATGACAGGAATAGGAAACTTATCTTTGATAGTGTACTTGTTAAGTTCTCTGTAGTCTGGATACATGCGCCACCTTCCATCCTTGCGACGCACCATCACCACTGGAGCAAAATAAGCACTCTAACTATGACAAATAATACCCATTTCCAACATTTCCTCAACCATCTTCTCAATTTCACTCTTTTACAAATATGGGTATCTATAAGGCTTGATGTTGGGGGTTGGCATCCTGGAATTAACTGAATGACATGATCATGATATCTTTCAAGAGGCAATCCTCTAGGATCCTCGAAGACAATTGCATGTTTATCAATAATCTTCTGAAGATTGTGATGCGCTGCCATAATTGGTGGTTGAACTTCCATGGAGTAAAATCGTGACACAAATCCTTCAGCCCTTTTTTAAGAATCTTCTGCATTTGGTGAGAACTAACCACCTAAGGAGTTTTTGCATGTAGTCCTTGAAGTTCAAACTGTCTACCCTTAGAATGAAAGTGCATGAACAAATCTTGGAAATTTAGCTCTATGGTGCCCAAAGTTGTGAGCCACTTTGAACACCTAAGACAATATCAACCCCACCCATGGGAATAGCGAGCATAGTGGATTCCATTGTGTAGTCACCCGTCATAAGTCGGATTTATCAATAATCTTTATCAATAATCTTCTGAAGATCAGGATGCGCTACCGTAATTGGTGGTTGAACTTCCATGGAGAAAAATCGTGCTACAAATCCTTCAGCCCCCTTTTTAATAATCTTTTGCATTTGGTGAGAACTAACCACCTAAGGAGTTTTTGCCTGTAGTCCTCGAAGTTCAAACTGTTTACCCTCAGAATGAAAGCGCATGAACAACTCTTGGAAATTTAGCTCTATGGTGCCCAAAGTTGTGAGCCACTGAACACCTAAGACAATATCAACTCCACCCATGGGAATAGTGAGCATAGTGGACTCCATTGTGTAGTCACTGTCATAAGTTTGATTTATCAATAATCCTCTAAAGATCATGATGCGCTGCAAGTAATTGGTGGTTGAACTTCCATGGAGTAAAATCGTGCTACAAATCCTTCAGCCCCCTTTTAGAATCTTCGCATTTGGTGAGAACTAACCACCTAAGGAGTTTTTGCCTGTAGTCCTCGAAGTTCAAACTGTTTGCCCTCAGAATGAAAGTGCATGAACACCTCTTGGAAATTTAGCTCTATGGTGCCCAAATTTGTGAGCCACTGAACACCTAAGACAATATCAACCCCGCCCATGGGAATAACGAGCATAGTGGATTCCATTGTGTAGTCACCCATCATAAGTCTGATTTTATGGCATTTCTGGAACATTGGACTGTGCTACCATCTACAATCATTACTTGAAATTCAAGTGTTGGGTAGATGAAACAATTTATCCTTGTTGCCAGTTTATTATTGATGAAATTATGTGTGCTCCCAAATCAATCAATATTGTCACCTTCTACTTCTTAAGGTAACCCATGACCTGAAGGGTTTGTGGAGTACTAATACCAGATAGAGCATGGCATGATATAGTTGGGGCTCTTCATAGTCTTCCTCTAGTTTTTCCACTTCATCACTTGATGTTTCCTCATCTTCTTCCTCCTCATCGGTCCCTTCAATGTAAAACAATTTCTTCTCAACATTTATGACCTGGTCCATATTTGTGTCATAGTTAAAACATAACCCTTTTGCTCTTTTTTCTTCAATTTGTTGAGGTGTCACCAAACTAGCCGAGGTAAGATGGTGGTAAGGTGCTATAAGGTGCTACGAGTCTTTTATGTTAGTGAAAGTCGCATACCTTTCGAGAGAAAATTTTCCCCGCCCTACGTGCCATGATAATAGAATTAGAAACCTTAATTGCATTAAACTTACACACCTCATGCTCAATGTGGTCTTTAAGACCCCAAGAAGTAGGTAATTTAGATTCCCTTCTCTAATATTGTCGACACGCAGGATAGGTTTTGGAACTAATGAACATAACTTTGTCGTAACTTTTCTTTGCTAATTGGTTGAAGTAATTCTCTGAC
This sequence comes from Taxus wallichiana var. yunnanensis, assembly GCA_018340775.1. Taxonomy (NCBI): domain Eukaryota; kingdom Viridiplantae; phylum Streptophyta; class Pinopsida; order Cupressales; family Taxaceae; genus Taxus; species Taxus wallichiana. The sequence goes on along the minus strand of CM031234.1, from coordinate 719,138,681 downwards.
ACACTAGAACTATAGTGCAATTGCAGCTCTTCGGTAAAAACTGTCCAAGTGACACTGAGACCATTCTTTTGCCTTTAAGCACATAACCATGGATACTGAGATTTAATTGATCAAATTCGAGATACAAGGATGTCATGGTCACCTTTTGTCTCGATGGGATCTGAATTATGATGTAGATCAAAGAAATTCTCCATTTGGTTAATCCAATTGAGTGGATCCTTTCCATCAAACTTATGCATTTCCACTTTCGGCATCATGTTACGGGCCTACAGAGTATTTGTATTTGGATTGGGCATGCTCGAAGATCCACCACGATAGTTTGTCCATTACTTTGACTTGAAGATCCACCTTGGTTGATATGAGTATGATTGAGTTGTGGTTGATTTGGAAGAAGATGATGACCCTTTAGATTTGTACTGAGTTTTTGCATGAAATCATCCAATTGTTGTCCGATCTTTTCTACATCTTCTTTGCTGGCCATCTTAGACTGTAGGATTTGTAGATCATACTCAAGTTGGCTTACCCTATGGTCCATCGAGTAAACCCTAGCCCTGAGGAATCCGTAGTTACCCCTTCTGACTCCAACTCCTCAACTATTATCTCATCCTTGTTTGGAGTTTTACCCAAAGTGATGAGATTCTTTTTGCCTCTTGTGGAAGGCCACCATGATGCCCCAAAATAGTAGGATTTAGGGATCAAGGTCGAAATTTAGGGTTTTGGGATTTCATAGGAATTCGGCAAAATATGAAAAACTTAAAGAACAAACTCAAACTAATTTTTATCCTCTTTCTGAAAATGTAAAGAACTTGGAAAAATTCCACAATTTGTAGTCAATAGAGCAAATTTATGAAAAACCCTAAAATTGATATAACTTTTACAAAACAAGTCAAAATATCTTGAAATTTGGAGAGGATCTTACTTGATTGATTTTGCAACAACCCAAAAAAAATTGAAGAAAATTCGCTACCAATTTGGAGATATAGCGAGTCTTCTCAATTAGGGTTTTGATGCAGTTCTGACCGAGATCAAGCTCTGATACCACTAGTGATGAAATTACTTGGATAAATCTGATATCAGCAGCAATAGAACACCCAAAGAACACAACATTGTAGATAAATGATCACAATATGCAAGTAGAATAGCTTAGCCACTTCGAGGGGGCAACCTCCAAACCATACAATAAGACTCAAGTGCTCAATATCATGATTAACTCCTTACTACCACCTATATAAACCATTCCTATGCTATGGCCAACACCAAGGCCGACCTACTAAACATATGAAAACATAAATGAATAATATATCACAAGAAGAGAGATTATGTAAGCCACAAGTCGACACGACATATCCAATATAAGCTATAGGACTAAGGGCGTAGCACTCAATTGCCCATTCTGGCTTTAAGAGACTTGAAGAATAATGCAGGCTAGTAGTCAAAACATTTTATTAAGAAAAATATAAAATATGCATGGAAGTAAAATATGCTGATGTAAACCCGTAGAAATTGTTGTTTTGATGCATTTTTTCTAATGTCAATGTCGTGCAGATATGTGAATAGCATTTTAACAAAACAATGCAAATGAGAAAGCAACGTAACCAAGTGACATTGGCTGTGCAATTTATAACCAACACATTCCAGAGTTGTCTAGGAAATGATTGTTCCTTTGAGTCTTTGATAAATTCATTACATTGTAATTTGCTGCACATTTTAGGTTGACAATGATGATGAAGAAAGCATGTGGCCCCAGCAGAAAAAACATAGGATCTGAAAAGCTTTTCGAGACAAAAGGAATACCATCAAATACATATAACGATTATCTAGAGAAGGATCGTATTTAATCATGTCTTCAATACACAAACTTCATCTGCGGCAAATGGAAAAATAACATAAAATGGGGAGTTAGGAAAGAGAAAATAGTGCATTGATTAAGAATGCAACACAAAACTGGTAATCAAAAGTTTTTCCTCTTGAATGATTTTTTTACAGTTGATTTTGCGTTATAGATGGTTAAACCACAACAACTTGCAATTGTTTAGTAGATACTCAATTGTTTATAAACAAGATAACATTATAGCATATGACCTTACTTTTAATTTCAGCTGCAATTTTTTGTAAAATTTCACTGATTTATTTTTATTAAGGATAAATATCCTATTCCCAATCTTTCGGACAACAATTGCAGGATTCCACTTAGAAATTCAGCTGATTTGAATTCTTGTTGAGTGCAAAGATCCCAACACCAAATTTAGCTGATTTGAATTTTTATAACATAATGATAAAATATATATTTTTGGTAACTAGAGGAATTGGGAAGTGCTCAATGACTTGAGCATTATAGAGCATGCCCCCTTCTAAGCAAGGTGTAAATACCTCATGTCATGTCATATCTAAGTCTTTAAACCCAATTGATAAATGTTATTTTTTATATTTCTGTCATTTTTGATGATTAAAGGTTCAAGGAGAATGCGAACAAATATATGATCATCAACACCCAAAATTTCTTTCTGTAGAGTTTACTGAAATGTAAGTAGAAAATAAACTTTTATTTTTTTGTTCTGTCCCTTACACACACCTCCCTCCTAGCGCGAGAGACATTGATCTTTGTGGGTTAGAAGACGGTGTGTATGCAAGCACGGGCAACAATAGGCAGAGCCTTGTGCAAATGGGCGGGTCAATGCCTCTCTTGAGAGGAAGGGCACACACATGGGAAGGTGCAATGGGCAATTCACTACAGGCACGAGGGTTCCATTCCCAAGGTTCACACTCACTAGGCCTTGGTGGCCAAAAGGTTTGTTGGGAATAGTTGATGCGAGGAGATGAGTGGATGTTTATAATTTATACGAGGGCGTTTATTGGTTTCTTTTGTAAGTTCTAGTTGGCATGTAAAATGTTCAAGCATTTTACTTGACAACCCTATGATTTTTTTTTATCACTTTTCGTCAAGTGGGTCAAATTTGTCAAATTGCCTCTTTTCAAAGATCAACTTTTGGGAAAGGTTTTGGGAGCCTTAAGCTGTTTTAGAAGCCCATATTGTAGTCAATGGAAAGCTCTCAAAGTTTTCTTCGTGACAATATGGTTTAGGAAAGATTCTGTGAGCTTCGAATGGTTTTGGGAAAACTCTCTCTAGGCGTTTTTTGAGGAAAATGTGTGTGTGATCATTAAAGAAGGGTCAACTTTTGAGAAAGGTTTCAGAACTCCAGGTGGTGTTGGGAACTCAAATCATAGTCATTGGAAAGCTTACAGGTCTACTACATGATGGAATATGTAAGATAAAGTTCTAGGAACATAAAAAGTAGAAACCTTCCCAACACTGAGGCACGATGGTCTTTCCGGAAAGGAAGCTGCATTGAAGGTTTCGGGCACCTCAAAGCGGAGTTAAGCCTAATAAAGGTCCAAGTTGAAGCACATTAAACCCCCCTTCATGACCCAAGTGTTAGTTCAGTTCATACTTGTCCCAAAACTCTTGTGGCAACTCAGCTCACTAGCGCGCCTTCCTAGGAAAAAGTGGTAAGTTGACAAAAATTCATGAAGAACTCATTTTCAAAGTTTCTAAATTCTTTCATTGGATTCGTTGGCTCGTTTCCAATCAAATTCATATATTATATGCCCTGGAAAAGGTTAAGTTTTGGTCTCGGACCAAAAAGTGCACTCTACGTTCTAATTCTCCATCATGACTTAAGTGCACTTGGTGCACTTTGGGAGCTTGGCGGCCTTTTGGGAGTGCATTGCAAGTTTGTAAACTCCACTTTGAAATCCCACCAACCAAAATGCGCCCTCCTATTGGTGGATGAAAAAGGTCAAAAAGTAATGAAGAAAAAGGAAAATTGAAAAGGTTGTGCATGTTGTGGGTCCCACCCCTTCTCCCTTTGCCCTTGCACTTTGGAGGTGAAATTGCACCACCAAAGTGCGCCCAAGCCTGATTTGGGTGCATTTTTGAGGTGGAGATTACAAAGTGGGTGCATTTTCCACTTTGCATTTTACAAAACCCAACTCCACCTCCATTTCAAGTTGTTTTTGAAACTCCTCTTCCCTCCAAAATCCCAACTCCACAAAAAGGTAAAGTGCAACTCATGAAACCACTCAAAAGCTTGTTTTTCTTCCTCTCATGTCCACAAAACCACTTGTTGCCTAGCTCTCCCATACCTTGTTTTGCTCATATCTCATGATCCCTTGGTCAAATCACTCTCAAATTTTGAACACATCCTCCTCTTGAAAATGCCTTGAAGTTGATATAAAGAACATGGCATATGGTGGAGTGGATTATTTTCTATGATCTCTTGAAGATTGCAACTGTTGAAACCCTGTTTTGCAAAACCACTCAAACTTGATTTGATCATTGCTTGAAAACCACACGGAGGAAACCCTTGAAACTTTGCCAATGATCTCTCCTTGCAAAAACCTTCATTTTGAGCTATTATTCACGTGCTAAGGTGGAAAATGCATGAGATATGAGTAAATCCATGTTTGGCTTGCAAAACCACTCAAAAACCCTCTTTGCATTGAAAATTGTTTTGTCATTTCCTTCAAAACCCCGCGAGATATCTTCCTCAAATTTAGAGCACTTGTTCCCCTCCACCATACCTTTCTAATGAATCAAGAATCAAGTCATTTGGATGTGTATTGCTCCCAGGAAAGAAGAACTGAATTTTTAGCCCAAGCACTTTCCATTAAAACCATTTTCCAAGCTCACCTTGTAATCAGAGTTTGTTTCCTCATTTCCCACCATTTCCAATGAGAGATCGTCACCAAATTAGGAGCATCTCTTCCTTTTGGTAATAACTTTTCCAAAAAATCGAGTCTCGTTCAAATTGGATTTGTTTTGCCCCCGCAATGGCTTAAAAAGAATTCAACCCATTAAAAACCATTAAAAATCTTGAATTCTTGTAAACTGACTCGGTATCCCATATCGCTTGTTTCTCTCAAGCCACCATCATTCTCAAGTCTGTGATACCACAAACTCCTAAAATGAAATTCCATTACTCCGGAGACGAGTCCATCTCGGTCGTGGTTTTTGAATACCCAGATATTGGAAACATCGATGTTGAACACATGGATTTTGAATACCATTGAAGACACTTGGATAAGAAGGAAAACTCATTTGCTAACTCCTCAGTTCTCCAGTGCAGTGCTGTTTGCAAGACAATTGTTTAAACATGAATCAATCGAAGGCTTTCATGATGGGAACCATGGTCTTGGTGTATTCTCGATCTCCTCACCACTCTCCATTCAAGAGACATGACAAGGAGTGCTCATATTCTTCAAGAAGACATTGCCATTTAGTTAGTGTTTGATTCCATCTCCAAGAGGAGGTGTTTCCATTTAGAGGATTTCTATGTTGTCGCCGAGGATTGTCAGGAATCTTTGATACAGTCAAATCTAAGAGAGCTCATGGTTATCGAGTCCAGGGCATGCGTGGTGTGTGAGTTCATTCTTCATGATGATTGCAAGATGAGTGTTTGCTCATGTGGGAGACCAAAGATCATGTTCATGAAAAAGAGTTGATTTGTGCAACTTACCATTGCTTGCAGAGATGAAGAGTTGAAACAGAGCTTTCAAGACATGAAAAAGACAATCATTCTGATAAGGTGTGGAGCATCATTTCTAAGAATAAAGACATGCCCCGACGAAAGAAGCAACCGAGGAAGATCTTATTCAGATTCTGACATTCATCTCCACAATGAAGGAAGAGTAGAACTTCATCCTGGATCATCTTTATTTGATCACACCTCTCTTCTTTTCTCTCTCTAACATTTTATTTCTCCATTGAGGAACAAATTTTGTAAAAGTGACTTAAGTCACTTAAAGTTTCTATTTCTTTGTTGAGATTGCACTTTAAGTTGAAAGGTCACATGGGAATGCGAAGAGTCACTGACTTTGGATATAAATTGTAAGTCTCTCTCCATTCCAAAGGATTAGTTTTTGCCCTCTCTAGAAAGTTGTATTCTTCTATTTCCTACCTAAGCAATTTTCCTCCATTCTCATCTTGTCACTCAGTCGAGCACATGCTGACATTTGTAAGAAGTTGAAGGACTTTGTGCCTTCTTTGTGGAATGAATATATATTGATGAGGCTTTGTATTTGTCTTGTATTATTTGTTTCACTATCTTGCCATGATGTTGTGTTTTGCTTGCCTGTTTCCTCCAATTGAAACTGAATCACCTTTGAATTGTAGTTGATGAAATCTGTTTTCAGCTCATCAATACAATTCCCCTTCTCATTTCTCTCTCCTCACCTATCTACAAGTTTCCCTCTCTCTCAACTATTGTTGCAGTCATAACAAGGGTGTTTCGCACATTCCCCAGCCTCTAGCCACCCCGGATATTAGTCTAGTGTACATAGTTTTGTAGCTTTCAATAAATGGGAGCCTCCCCATTCCCAAGAGGAGGGATTGTCCCGCGAACCTTGATGAAATTGCACATTTTTTCCCTTGATTAAATATTTCACCAATATTTCTCTAGTGGGACCGTGTGTGAGAATACACAACGGGAAAATGGTGGGAAAAAACCTCATGAAGGTAAGCGCTAGTGCAAGGGAGGTTAGTGAGTCAATCATTCATTGCGCGCGGGGGAGAGTGCGAGTGCGGAAGATTGCACGCAATGAGTAACACTTGCAATCATCAAATAGTTAACAATATAAGTCGATTCGCAAGCTTTAGTCCTTATCTAACCAAGTTATAAAAATTGCAAAAGAGAGAAAGGGCGGGAGGAAAGAGAAATGGATTCGATGGTGCGACAAAGACCTCTTTTGGTTGGTGAAGGACTATCTAAGAAACCATACTCAAACCTAGACCAAAATTCACTCGAAAAGAAATGAGAAGGTGCGAGAGTTTGAGGAACTTGTTGTGGAGCAAGAAGGAATGCAAGTGCCGTTGGACGCGCAGAAATGAACACTAACTCCGGATAACTACAAGGTGAAAGATATATCTATACAGAGCAAGGAGATCTACTTCAACTAGGTAGAAAGAGTGCACACAACATCTTTAAAATGCATTAAAATGTTCAAGTGATCAAGGACAATTGCATTTACATGTTTAAAGCTTCTTTCTACAAGGATCCGACCGAAATAAATCCTTTCAATTGGGTATTTATAGGGAGATACCACAACTACTTGGGGTATATTTTCAAACGTTACAATTAATGGCCATAGCCAACTGCGTAATGCAGATTTCATAAGGTGGATACATGAGCGACTATACAAACCAACCAAATTGAATGTATGCCTAGGAGATCTAGAAGAATGTTGCATTTGATTTTCAATCTGGTTCGACATCATTTAATGTTGCAAAAGGTATAGTGTGAAGTATAAGTCAATCTCCCATTGAATTTATGCGGCATTTGATGCAGAGCAAGGAGATCTACTTGACTAGGTAGAAAGAGTGCACACAACATCATTAAAATGCATTAAAATGTTCAAGTGATCAAAGGCAATTGCATTTACATGTTCAAAGCTTCTTTCTACAAGGATCCGACCGAAATAAATCCTTTCAATTGGGTATTTATAGGAGATACCACAACTACTTGGGGTATATTTACAAACGTTACAATTAATGGCCATAGCCAGCCAATCGCGTAATGCAGATTTCATAAGGTGGATACATGAGCGACTATACAAACTAACCAAATTGAATGTATGCCTAGGAGATCTAGAAGAATGTTGCATTTGGTTTTCAATCTGGTTCGAGACATCATTTAATGTTGCGTAGGTGCGAAGGTATAGCGTGAAGTATAAGTCAATCTCCCATTGAATTTATGTGGCATTTGATCTTTGACATCGCGTGATCCACGGATCTTCTCTAGCTTCTCTTGTTGACGAAATGGCCAAAATCAAAATCTTTGACAAGGAATGTCAATCGGTGTCGAATCGCAGTTTGCGTCGAGTTTGTGCACGTTTTTCGTTTATGACCCAATCTGTTTGTCTTCCTCGTAATGTGACCATTGGGACTTACCACTTTCTTACAAACTCCTTTGGGAAACTTCCGCGACCATGTCTTCAAATCCTTCAAGGCAAAAGAAAAGTGTGAAGTTATAAAGGTGCGCAAATAAAACATAAATAAGTTGTGTTTATAAAGTGCGCATGTATGCTTCATTTTGTATTCTTTGGCGTGTAAGAATTGCGCGTGCGTGATATTCTATAGTCTCAGGCAATACAAGGATTGCACGTCAAACAATGCACACTATCTTTCTTAGAAGAATCTCTAACACTTCCTTTGTGCATCTTCGAAATAATGCAAACAAGTATATTTTACCCGCACAACATAAAACATGAGAGAAACCAAGTGTTAGGTGTAAAATTTTCCCAAGTGGGCCATAACTTATTCAATTATATAACCGCAAGATAGGATGGGAAGTTAAGTGATTGCACACAGTGTGTAACAAGGTATTTGGCAAGTGAATGGTTGTCACGAAGCATTAGGAGGCATCAGGACTCATGGTTTGGTTGTGCAAGGATTACATGAAGCTTGTTTGAATGCGGGGAACTCCGCGATCTTTGCGAGACAGTGAAGTAGCGAAGGCAAAATAGGTAGGATGCGCGAGACTTCGCGCAAAGGTAGAAACATAGTCCCAAATCAAAGGATCTAATGCGCGAGAATCAAGATATTGCGTGAAGGGGATTCATGCGAGGTGAAATCTTATCGCGTAGTGGGATACAAAATGGGTGCGCCAAAGGACACAAAGGGGTATGCGCGCGACAAGTAGGTCAAGAAAAATTGCATGCGTAGAGGGATGCTTTATGCAAGGCTATTGCAAAAAGTTCTTAGAAAGTGCACGCAGACGGGGACTTCACTTCCGCAACGGGGATTGGGGCAAGTAAGATTTTGCGCACATGAAATGTGAAGAACTTAACAAAATAGGGCCAAGTAAGATAATGAAGAGGCTTGAGGGGAGAGAGAAGGATCGCACGAAGGATGGGAAATTGAGGTGTGCAAGAATCTAACTTTCAAAGAAAGGTAAAAAAGAGGTTCCATGATTTCCTTAAGGGAAATTAGGGACGTGTGCTGTGGACACAACAACAAATGGCAACTCGACTTTGAAATGCTTACGAGAATTTTTAAACCCAAAATCTCTAGTTTGTATTAAAAATGATTAAAATACTTAGCTCAAAGAACTTTACATTTTCAAATTAAAAACAGAATCAAATGCTTTAAAATTGACACGCAACATACTAAGTTCTTTATACTTATAGAGCATCAAGTGTGTGCTTGTGTAGCTCATTCACCTTGTCTACAAGCTTTCTGATCTAGCACAAAGAGTGGTCACTTAGTTTGCTTGTTGACGGGGTTTTCTTTTGTTTTCATGAGTATATATACATTGATATTTTGATGCCGGACGGATGGAGGGGAAGGTTAAGACTTTGCTCTGCTTTGCTTTGGCCGAGCGTCTATAGCCCCGATGGAGATACCCTTGATCCCGATCTTGACATTGCTCCACTTTGTTGGTCGAGCATTTAAAGCTTCGGTGGAGATTACCAGAAACACCCTTATGTAAAGAAATCTTTTGAAACACTTTAAACTTTGTTTGATTTCATTTTCTTTCAGTGCGTGCGCAAAGGTTGTGTATAGTTTGGGAACCACTATGAATGGGTGAGAGGATGGGTCAAACAAGCTGAAGTGTGAATTATCTCCTCTCGTGCATTCACACATACCCCATGTAGACAATTCTTACATTTATATAGAGTGGATGACTCTCTTTTAGAAATAAAACTATTCTAAATCAGCAACAATTCCCAAACAAAGATTCAACTTTTATTTTGAAAAAGAAAAATAATTGAGCACAAGTATTGATATTCATCCTAAGGTTACCAAATTCTCTAAAATTCAAACATGCTTAAAATGAAACAACCCTTTACCATTGTTGTGTGCACTAGCACATCCTTTACTTCCTTACAAGGTAAAATGATTGTCTGTGAGGAAATATGGAAACCATTAGATTGAGCGTAAAGCCGGAAGAAGCGAGGATGGAGATTGCGTGCATCAATTTCATTTTATTAAACACAACTACCCAAAAAAAACTACGAAAGCAGGAAAAAAACTAAGGAAAGGAAAACCTAATTTTTTGAGTTAAGCGATTTCATCCAACAACAATAACATGCTCATCCCCTGTAATGACCCTTTTGGGGACAAAACTGAAAATTAAGGTAATTAGCTCAAAACCAAAGATCTCCAGATCTGATTTTAGAAACCAGCCAACTGAAAGTAATCTGATTTCTGCAATATTCTAGGGCAGTGAACTGTTTGAGGAATTCAACTTCACTTTTGAGCCTTCAAAACCCTTCAATTAACCCCACTTGAATTTCTAAAATTATGTTATAACCTCAACAATCATGTAATGCAAGAAATCTGATTTTTAATGCCCTAGATATGAAGATATGAATTTCATAAAACCCTTGTTTGCAGTGTATCTTTAAAAATTCATAACTCAACATAGAAAGCACCAAAAATCATGAAACTTGAGATATTGGCCTTATAAAATATAGAGAATAAGATGATAATTCCATATTTGCCAAAATGTCACCGCACATACCAAAACATCACTCCAATATAGGTCGCCCCTCTTGAAATTAAATATAATTTGCACCAACAATTGATAAAATGGAAGATTTCACCTTTATAAATCATAGGAGCTCAACCATGCAAAGAAATCACATAGAAACCAGCAATATCTTTGAAAACATACCTCTAAGCAAGTCGCTAAGGCAGAAATCTGTTATAACTAGCAATGAGATCAACACAAATGAGATAATGTGGGTTTTCGTCCACACTACCCTCTCCTCAAGGGTTTTCGTCTTTGGGAGGTACTCAATTCAAGGGTTTTCGTCCTTGAATGAGGTGGAGAAAGGGCTTCAACAAGCAACCTTCACCAATAAGATAGATTCACCAAAAGCATACTTACAAATGACTAAGTGACCTCCTTATATAGACATAAGGGGTGCTTATTACAATGCAATCCAAAAAGGCCGACCCCTTAAGGGAGGATCTTTTAAAAGTTCATTAAGTATTGGGCCTACATGCCACAAATACTTATTTTATTTCCTAATTACATAGCCATCTATTGGAGCGCTAATCGCCCAATAGGAATACATAATATATAAATGAAATAACTATCAAAATAATGATGCAACTACGAAGCTCAAATCTTCCCCTTGCTTTCTCCTTAAACCCACGGGGAGAAAATGGGTTAAGGTCTTTGATTGGAAAATATATGAAAAATGCAGCCAGTAAAATACTGATTTTTACTTGAAAATGTCCAGCTAGGACATCAAATGGTATTAAATTGATATCACACAAAATATTGCCCACATGAAATTTTGAGGGAAGCTTGCAACAATAATAAACACTATGAAAACATTTTTTGGAATAATATATTGCTGCCAAAAAAAGTACAAAAAGCCCTAGGCGGCTGGAAAACTTCAGAGGTTCGTGACCCTCTAAATACAAGAGCAAAAATAAGGGTCTTTGGAAATAACATTAATAGATATAGGCAATAACGTTTCCACCTTCAGATCTGAAACGACCGACTGGAAAACCCCAAATAAAGGCTGCAAGTCGCCACGCTTGGAATGGGGTCGGGAAATGATGGAGGCGCCTTCAACGTGCTGCCACGCCCAACCCAAATGGCTGCCGTGAGTCTGATCTAGAGCCCACTGATTATCTTCCTCAAATGCCCCGAAAATCCTCGAAACCCTTCCTCTGAACCCTCTGGAAATATCTCTGTAGCACAGCCCAGAAAAGCGGCTCCAAAATGACAGACTAGGGTAGATCTCTCACTACCGAAGAATGCCTTGCTAGCTAGCTAGGGATGGGTCTCTCACCACCGAAGCTAGGGTCCCTGTGGGATTTGACTCCACAAGTTATAGAAATGCAATAACAACAACTGCACGACGAGAAGAGGCTAAAAGTATGCGACAAAAAGTGCCTTTTCTTCCTTCCCCGTCTCCTTATATACTTTTCCTTGGCAAACGAGCCCCCATAACCCTAGCGCATTTTCATTCCATGGAGGGGCCACTAACATAAAAGTAACTATAGTTACTTTTTTCCTTTTTGAGTCGCCATGTCCAAAAGTGACCCCCAAACGCCAAACTAGGATATTAAAACCACGGGGCCCCTTCCCAAAAGCTTCCAGCGTCCACAACCCCCTGGTCTGACCACGTTTTGGACCCGACTTGGCCCTTGGGCCATTTGGCGTAGGAAAAGGGGACATTACAGAAAGGGGACATTACAGTCCTCCCTTCCCAAAATTTGCTTGTCCTCAAGCAAATGCAAATTAGGATGCTACAAAATCTGCTCCCCTCCCAAGTAGCATCCTCAAGTGGCAGTCCCTTCCATCGCACCAAATACTCGGTGATTACTCTACTCCTGAGCCCCCTCTGTCTCATTTCAATAATGGCTTCCGGTTCCAGCACCAACTTCCCTTCCTCATCTAGTGGCGGTAGCTCTGTAGATGGTACAATATGCGGTCCGAGCGCCTTCTTAAGGCATGAAACATGGAAGACATTATGTATCTTACTGTGCTCCGGTAGCTCTAGCTCATATGCCACTGCCCCTACTCGACGAACTACTCAGTATGGACCATAAAATCGTGGTTTCAATTTCTCTGCACCCTTCTGCTTCAGTGAGGACTACCTATATGGTTATAAACGTAGGAACACTAGATCCCCAACCTCAAAAGACCTCTCTGTCCTATGCCGATCTGCGTATACCTTCTGTTGATTCTGTGCCTTCTGAAGATTCTCTCTGAGAGCCTTCAGAATATCCTGTTCTCCTGTAACCAATCTCGAGCTTTGGGAGCTCGCTATCTGGTAATACCAAATCTACAAATGTCTTGGTGTCGTACCCATACAAGGCTCGGAAAGGGGTCATACCTATGCTCATCTGGTAGGTGGTATTGTAGCAGTACTCACCCATGTGTAACCATTTAATCCATGCCCGCTGGTGTCCTGTTACATAATTCCGCAAGTAGCCTTCTATCCACTTATTGACTATCTCCGTCTGCCCATCTGTCTGTGGGTGGTAGCTAGTGCTAGGGGTCAACTCTGTACTCATTAGTAGTCTGAAGATCTCCTGCCAAAAGGTGCTCATGAAGATCTTGTCCCTGTCACTGACAATGTTTTTAGGCAACCCATGTAGCCTAAAAATACCGGTATAGAAGATCCGGGCCACATCCACTGCCTCGTGCCCCTTGGGTAGGGAAAAGAAATGAGCATACTTAGTTAACCGATCAACTACAACATAAATGCAACTATGCCCATGCACCAAGGGAAGCCTAGTGATAAAGTCCATAGATATGCTTTCCCATTTCTGTTCGGGAATGGGGAGAGGCTGAAGTAATCCTGCTGGGAAAGAATGCTCGATTTGGTTTGCTGGCAAACCATACACTCTCTGACATGATTAAGGACATCGTCCTTCATTCCCTTCCATGCAAATCTTTCCCTGATGAACCTGTATGTTTTGAAATACCCAGGATGTCCAGCTAGTGGTGTATCATGTACTTGTACGCAAGGATCTTCTCCTTCATTTTGATCTTGTACAAGGAAAATCCTATCCTTGTAGAAAATGAGATCATCCACTACTCTGTATCGGTCGTCCTGTATACTACCATCCATGATCTCATAGGCTAAATCTGGTTTTTGGAGTACTCAACAAGTATATGAGCCTTCCAATCCGCTGAAATCTCAGACATAGAACTAAGCATAGCAGTGAGGTAAGGCCTCCTAGATAAAGCGTCAACAACAATATTATTCTTACCTCTAGTGTACTCTATGTCAAAGTCATAGGTTTGCACCTTGTTCACCCATCTTTGTTGGTGATCGTTGAGCTCTTTCTGTCCCAGGAAGAACCTCAAACTGTTGTGATCCGTACGAACCACAAATTTGCTGCCCACAAGGTATTGTCTGAACTTGGCCAAGGCATGCATGATGGCCAACATCTCCTTGTCGTAAATTGAATACCCTCTCTCCACGGGTTTCAATTCCGACTCTCATAGGCGATGGGATGCCTATCCTGCATGAGAACTGCCCCAACACCCTCTCTTGATGCATCACACTCTAGAATGAATGGGCGGGAGAAGTCTGGTAATGCGAGGACGGGACATGAACTCATCACCTCCTTGAGGTGATCAAAAACCTGTTGTGCTGCGTCTGTCCAAGCAAAAGCCCCCTTCTTGGTCAAATCGGTCAATGGAGCAGCCAACCGAGAGAAATTCTTCACGAACCTCCGGTAGTATGTGCACAACCCCACGAATCCTCTCAATTGTGTCAATGTCCTAGGTGGTGGCCAATCCAGGATTGCCCGTATCTTCCCTCTATCCACCTTCACTGTACCCCCACCAATTACATATCCCAAGTAAAGAAGTTCGGTCATGCCGAACTCGCACTTAGAGGCTTTCGCATATAATGAATTAGCTTCTAATATCCCCAATATCTCACCCAGGTGCCTGATATGGTCCTCCCATGTCTTGTTGTAGACTAAAATATCATCAAAGAAAACCAATACAAACTTCCGCAAGTGGCGGTTGAACACATGATTCATGCAAGACTGGAATGTAGCTGGAGCATTAGACAATCCGAAAGGCATCACCAAGAATTCAAAGTGACCGTAATGGCATCTGAACGCTTGTCTTATGCACATCCTGCTCCCTGACTTTGATCTGATGATATCCAGAACGCAAATCTATTTTCAAAAATAGATTGCACCATGTAGCTCGTCCAACAACTCATCAATGCATGGTACGATACTTGTTCTTTATTGTCTTCTTATTTAAGGCCCGGTAGTCCATACACATCCGCAGGGTCCCATCCTTCTTCTTCACCAAAACCACCGAAGAAGCAAAAGGGCTGGAACTCGGTCTAATATGCCCCATATCCATGAGCTCTGTATATAGTCTTCTCGATCTCATCCTTAAACCATTTGGGGTGACGGTAAGGAGAAGTGACCACCGGTCTAGCATCCTCGAGCTCAATCACATGCTCAAATCCCCTATTTGGAGGTATGCCTGGAGGTATGTCACCAAACACGGCACTGTGTTTGTCCAATAGGCCCTGTATATCCACATGGTACTGTTGTTGTCCCTCCTCTGATTTCTTGGTCGAAACCAAACAGTGTACTGCCCAATCCACCTCGTCATGCCTATAGATCCTCTCGATCCTCTTGGCCGTAACAACTCGGGGTGCCCCTGAAGATAAGCCCCTCAAGATCACATTCCTCCCTTCGACTTAAACTTCAGCTCCATCGTCTGGAAGTTAGTTCAAATTCACCAAGGGAATGGAGCCACTGTACCCCAAGCACTATGTTGGTCTCTCCAATACCAACAATATAGAAATCATTGGTAATTATATAGTTACCCATCGTGATGCTCAATTGGGGAACCCGTCGTGTGCATCTCATAGAATCTCCATTGGCTACAACCACGTTGAAGCCCTCAAATTCCTCTGTCTGTAACCCCGCCTCTCAACCAATGAGGCATCAATAAAGTTGTGGGTTGCCCCACTATCAATGAGTACCACCACTCATTATCCCTGCAAAACTCCCCTAACTCTGAATGCCTTATACCTCTGGGTACTAGACAATGTGGCGATAGTCTCCTGGGGAAAGTCTCACTATCCTGCTCCACACCCGCACCATCTAATGCCTCATCATCATCATCCTCTAATGGTTGTGTGTCCAACTCCTCGTCACCATCACTCTCCTCGAAGACCTCTATGTATTGGGCCCTCCCTCTACCCTTGCAATCGTGTCCTGGGACCCAAGGTGCGCGGCAATCGAAACATAGTTTCTTTCACCTCAATTCCTCCCTGTCCTCACTAGCTCCGAATGGTCTCCAGGCTGTATCCTTCCTAGGTGGAGGTACCTTCGGCTGTGAACCCCGGTTCTTGAAGGGAAACCCTTAGGCTGCACTCGAGGTGGAAACCTCGACTTAGGAGTGGATAACTCCAGGTCACGAGCTCTCCTAATAGCCTCATGCAACGAAGAAGGCTCAAATGCCCTCACAAATCCAACGAGAGCGTCTGTCAAACCTTGCTGTGAATAGGGAAATCAACCTCATCTCTGTAATATCAGGTACCATGACCGATAGTCTCTAAAATCGGTGATATACTGATCCACGGAACCGGTCTGCCTCAGATGAGTCAACTCTCTAAAATACCTGTCGGGGTCCCTCTTATCAAATCTGCTCACTAGCCTCTTTGTGAACTCTGCATAAGTCGTGATGTATATGTGTCCCTGTGTAATCAACCCATGATGCCACCAATCATGAGCGTCTCCCTCTAGATGTAAGATTGCAAACTTAATTGCATCTTCCTCCCGCATAGGATTCAAGTCGAAGTATGTCTTCAACTTCTGCACCCAAGACTGTGTAGTACACTTCTTAGAACCATCGAAATGTGGAACAAAAATCTGTCCCAACCTCCTTTGCATCTCTGGTACCTGTGCCTGGTAATCTCTCCTAGGCCTGCTGCCAATCTTCATTTTGCAATATTCCTGGAATGGCATGTTGTCACGAAAGCCATCACTTAAAGTCTGGTACCTTTCCCAACAAGACTCCTCATCTACAACATCCCCTGGCTGCCGTACCTGTGAAACTTCCGGATCCTTCAAGAAAGAAGGTTCGTGAGACCCCAGAGGCCTGGTAGAAGAATGGGGGGACCACTGTCCTGAATGTCCACCCTCACCTCTTTGACCATATTGTCCCCTGTTGCTATTTTCTCCTCTTTCCACATGAGTATCAGACCTGTCCTGTGCTAATCTCCCAATGAGCTGGCTCAAATAGAGATTGGTAGTCTCCTAGCTGCTTTACCATGTTGGTGAACAATTGTTTCATCAACTCTACCCCTATATCCTCACTGTCTCTGTCCCCCATCTTTCAATCCCAACAGTGGAGAAACAACCGCTTACCACCACTAAATATCCTCAGGGATACCACTTAAAAATGCACAAATATATGAAAAATTGCAGCAAAGTAAAATACTGATTTTTACTGAAAATGTCCAGCTAGGACAACGAATGGTATTAAATTGATATCACACAAAATATTTGCCCACAATGCATGAAATTTTGAGGGATGCTCATAATAAAGAATAATAAACACTATGAAAACATTTTTGGAATAATATATTGCTGCCAGAAAAAGTACAAAAGCCCTAGGCGGCTGGAAAACTTCAGAGGTTCGTGACCCTCTAAATACAAGAGCAAAAATAAGGGTCTTTGGAAATAACATTAATAGATACATGCAATAACGTTTCCACCTTCAGATCTGAAACGACCGACTGAAAAACCCCCAAATAAAGGCTGCAAGTCGCCACACTTGGAATGGGGGTCCGAAATGATGGAGGCGCCTTCAACGTGCTGCCACGCCCAACCCAAATGGCTTCCGTGAGTCTGATCCTAGAGCCCATTGATTATCTTCCTCAAATGCCCCAAAAATCCTAAACCCTTCCTCCGAACCTCTCTGAAATATCTCTCGTAGCACGGCCTGTAAAGCGGCTCCAAAATGATTGACTAGGGTAGATCTCTCACTACCGAAGAATGCCCTCGCTAGCTAGGGACGGGTTCTCTCCACCGAAGCTAGGTCCTGTGGGATTTGACTCCACAAGTCAGTAGAAATGCAACAACAAAGAAATGCAGCACGAAGAAGAGGCTAAAAGTATGCACAAAAAGTGCCTTTTCTTCCTTCCCCGTCTCCTTATATACTTTTCCTTGGCAAACGAGCCCCCATAACCCTAGGCATTTCATTCCATGGAGGGGCCACTAACATAAAAGTAACTATAGTTACTTTTTTCCTTTTCGCCATGTCCAAAAGTGACCCCCATGTCCCCTTATGATGACCCAATCTTCCTTTTCCTCAACCCAAAGTATGCAAAGGGAACTGAAAATGATAGGGACAACTGCTGTCATAAAAATCTTCTCATTCATGCTTGAAGTTCCCTCTATGGCTTCTCCTTTATTGCTCATGCTTCTATGTACCATGAGGGAAGTTTGGAAAATCCTTCTAGCATATTTGTAGAACTGATCTAAAAACAAATCTCCATGGTTACCTGGCTGTAGCAGCACTTTAGACCCCTTAGCATGAGTGTTTTGGAGTTGCATTTGGGTGGATTTGGGCTGCCTCCACAAAACCAATGCTAGCGGAGTTGTTCCCCTTTCAAGAGCCCCTCTTTTGGCTCTAATTTTCAACATGAACACACAAGTTCCTTCATGCCAAAAATATTTCATTGAATACCAATCACTGCTGTCATAAGAATCATGGAAAGTATGCATAGGATTGCAAGACATCTGGAAATTGTGAATTGGAACCCTTCCCATAACATCCCCAACTTGCATAGATTTGAACACAAAGGGGGCAAGCAAATATGGGAAGTAGTAGTGCTTCTACCATACTCAACAACATATAAATCAGTCATCCCACATACCTTTTCTTCATGGGTATCCAGCTGGTATGGAATGCATGTGATGGCGAAGAGGAGTCCACCAATCTCAACTTCCATGCCCTCCTTTATAGGCCCTTTGTTATCCTCCTTTCTTGGGTCTTTCTTAGCTTCTTTGACATGGTGACATAGCGGAAATCTACTCCTCAATGACTGCTGCACTAACTCAATTGGAAATGGAGAGTTGTTAGCATGTGTCAACCATAAAACAAGTGAAACTTTCTTTGGATGATACTGCTGATCAAAACCAGCGAGTATAGGGACCTTCCTTACACACTTTGACCAAGGTAAGAGAGGAATTCTTCCCCAATATGACTGCTGTTCAAAAATGGAATGAAGGGGCTTGTTTTCATAACATATCATCCATGAAAAGAATGGAATTACTTCAAGATAGGACTGCTGCAATAAATCTGAGTGTAAAGGATGACTCACATCATATCCGAACACTGTAAATGACAGATTTACCTCTTGAAGCAATATATGGTGCAAAGAATCCTTCTCATCATGGATTATCCATGAAAGGAACTGAATTACTGTGTAATGTGACTGCTGTTCCAAAACAGCAGCATAAAAACTCGCAATGGCAAGCTTAAGACACCATAAATCGACCCTTTTATTGCTCTCAATCATACCTTTCAAACTCAGCTGAGTTACAATGCCCGGATCAAAGGAATAACACTCATTCCACTTCAATTCAAACACCAACTTTATGCACACAACTTTTATTACAATTGGAGGAATCTTTTTATGAATATGTGCATTGACTAGGAACTGAAAATCCAAATCAAATGACTGCTGAATAACAAATGGAAATGCGGAGCTTACCATGTGCCTTCCCAAAGCTAGCTTGAATGATTGGTGCCCCTTGGTGATGAAGTTACTTTGCATCATCTCATTCTTCACCAAGTGGTGTGAATGCATAACATCCTCCATAAATCTTCCTTCTAACCATATGCATGGAAACAAACACTCATTAGCCACAACCCTATTGAATCCTTCTTTTTTAGAGTGTTCTCCATAATGGCCACCATGAAGCATCAAACTTGCCATGTGTTTCTCCCTTTCAACAAGCTGCCCATGATGAAACAAGTATGGTAGCGACATAGGAGGAGACAGAGAGTATGAAATGTGACTATTTTTGCCATACCTTGTGTTGTCCATGCATGGAACCTCTTCATGGTTCTTACCACGGTCATGTATATCATCACTTTGCCTCCAATGAGCTGCTGCTTTGGAAATTCCAGCAAGCTCATTATCTTCATTCTCACCTGGAAATTGGTCCTCCATTGCCAACTTCACTTCACCCATATGCAAATCTGATTTTTCCTCTTCTTTTGGCTCATGTTCCATGGTTTTCTCCTAAAAAACATGCTCTTTTGTACTGCTGTTCTGAATATCAGTCAATGACTCGTCTTTGGCAAGAGTGATGGAAGCCTCTATTGCTTCCAAGGGTTGCTCCCTAACCATACCCAATAATTTTGGGTTTTCTTCAACACTTTGCCACATACAATCATTAGAAACCAAAGGAATATCATCAAACACCAATGAACTTTTACCTTGGGATTCATCCTTGCGAGTTTGCACATCGAACCTTCCTATGATCTTTTGACTGAAATCATCAAAGAAGCAAACCGATTCTTCTCCTTGGGTTTCTATCACATGGTACCACCAATCTCTTGCTATCCCTTCCAAATGACAAGGGATGAATTCGAGGGCATCCTCCACACACATAGGGTTTGTTTGCAAGTATGCCTCCAATTCTGACAACCATGATCTCACTGAAAGTTTGTTAGTACCATCAAAAATAGAGATCTTACCCTTCCATGCACCGTTGTTGCTTCCTTTTGGTGTGATATGGTTTAGTCGTGCCATCAACTCTTCAAACTTGAAATCTTCCATTGAAACCCTAGGCCTTTGAAGATCATGAGCTCTGATACCACTTGTAATGACCCTTTCAGAACAAAACTGAAAATTAAGGTAATTAGCTCAAAACCAAAGATCTCTAGATTTGATTTTAAAAACCAGCCAACTGAAAGTAATATGATTTTTGCAATATTCTAGGGCAGCGAACTGTTTGTGGAATTCAACTTCACTTTTGAGCCTTCAAAACCCTTCAATTAACCCCACTTGAATTTCTAAAATTATGTTATAACCTCAACAATCATGTAATGCAAGAAATCTGATTTTTAATGCCCTAGATATGAAGATATGAATTTCATAAAACCCTTGTCTGCAGTGTATCTTTAAAAATTCATAACTCAACATAGAAAACACCAAAAATCATGAAACTTGAGATATTGGCCTTATAAAATATAGAGAATAAGATGATAATTTCAGATTTGCCAAAATGTCACCACACATACCAAAACATCACTCCAATATAGGTCGCCCTCTTGAAATTAAATATAATTTGCACCAACAATTGATAAAATGGAAGATTTCACCTTTATAAATCATAGGGAGCTCAACCATGCAAAGAAATCACATAGAAACCAGCAATATCCTTGAAAACATACCTCTAAGCAAGTCGCTTAGGGCAGAAATCTGTTATAACCAGCAATGAGATCAACACAAATGAGATAATGTGGGTTTTTGTCCACACTACCCTCTCCTCAAGGGTTTTCATCCTTGGGAGGTACTCAATTCAAGGGTTTTCGTCCTTGAATGAGGTGGAGAAAGGGCTTCAACAAGCAACCTTCACCAATAAGATAGATTCACCAAAAGCATCCTTACAAATGACTAAGCGACCTCCTTATATAGACATAAGGGGTGCTTATTACAATGCAATCCAGAAAGGCCGACCTCTTAAGGGAGGATCTTTTAAAAGTTCATTAAGTATTGGGCCTACATGCCACAAATACTTATTTTATTTCCTAATTACATAGCCATCTATTGGAGCGCTAATTGCCCAATAGAATACATAAATATATAAATGAAATAACTATCAAAATAATGATGCAACTATGAAGCTCAGATCTTCCCCTTGCTTTCTCCTTAAACCCATGGGGAGAAAATGGGTTAAGGTCTTCAATTGGAATTAGCTCGAAAAGGGGACATGACAATCCCAGTCTTTGTTCTTAAGCAAATAGGAACATTTTTGAATTATTTAGATAAATCAATTAGATTCACAAATTCAAAATATACGTACACTTAACAAATACATGAGGGGATAGAATAGGAGTATGCGGCGGGGGGGAAATTGTTACCTCAAAGTCAACCCCAATAAAGGCACACATTGGATGACCGCAAAGGCACGAGAGCGGGCGTAAGAATCTTAGGCATAACTGATTCGTCATGGTGCGCAATGAGGATTACAAAACACTCCTCGACTTCAAGATCTTCTTGCTTGATGGTTCTCTATCTCGTTCTCCTCCATTCTTTTGGCAGAAGCGCACACTTCTTTGAATCTGGGTCATAGTGCGGTGAACTAGGTGGCGTCATAGCCAAAGATTCCTCTTGGATGCATTCTTATCCGTGAAGAAGTCCCTCGAGTAGCATACACTCGGCCTCACATAGAGCGGATAAGAACACTTCACAGTGCTCTTTGCATGCGCTTCCTCGTGTACCCTACACCATTTGTGTAATGTCCTCAATGGGATATATTATAATCGAAAAGGGAACACTTGAACTTTCTGATTATCACAGCAATCTAAATGAAGAAATATTAGAATAATAATGCAATTTATCCACAAATTTCAGATCTGAAATACCCTAGAGTGAGCTGCTATAGAGACCAAAAACCCTTAAATTTGATCTTAAATTATTCAAATCTCATGCCAAAATATTTATAATAATTTAGGAATGCAAGAACACCAAAATATATAATTTTAGGACCCAAAACAAGAGCTGGAATTTTATTATAGATCTGCAGAAATACAACTTACAAAAGTGGCCGAAAGAAGAAGGGATCCCAAGCCCAAATCCATTGAAACAAAGCTGAATATGGCCTCCAAAATTATGGCAAAGCTGCTGGTGATGAGATCCGGGACAGCCATGCCCTAAAATGTGTCAAACTCCACCCACAAGGGTGTAGATAACCCTAGATATGGCTGAAAATGAAGGTAGAAATCTGCCCAAACACTCTTGTCTTCAAACCCTAGTTGGAATGCCTCAAATCTGCAATATTGGGTCTTCAATCACTACTGAAAATCTGAAATACTCCTTGAAAGTCCAATAGAAACTCTTGAAATGGAGGATCTTCACACAAAGGATGAAGAGTTTTTGTTCTTCAACCTTAGCAAGAGAGGGTTTTTGTCCTCTAATGTAAGTACACCAAGGGGTTTCGTCCTCTAATGTAAGTACACCAAGGGGTTTCGTCCTTCAAGTGTAGAAATGGAAGAGCAATCAGCCCAAACCAGAAAATAGATATCAAAATGACCAAAAGATGCCAAATGAACCCCTCTTCACCTCCTTTTATACTTTTTGTCTCTATTTTTCAAGTGGGACGTTCGATGCTTTACTTTTCCACCAACCTTTAGTAATTAGTTAAAGTACCGGTAATAAGAGTTACTTTAGTTCTAAATTAGATTATTAAGTCCTTCTTTATTCTCCCTTTAGCCGACGGAACAATGGAAAATAGGCTAAAAACGATCTTCTACTCCGCCATATTTAAAAATACATTTATTCTTATAATAATATTAATAGTTTTCCCATAGGTAATGAATTGACCGGGCTGACTTAGAAATTTTATTAATGTCTATTAATTTGAAAAAGGGGACATTACAATTTGGTCGGGCTAACTCTAGGACTTCGACGCCTCCGAGATGGGCATCAACGCTCGGTTGTGCACCGGTTCGAATGCATCATCAACGAGCATAAGGTTTGTGTCATCCGATCCATCGAACTACCGCTCACTTTGTGCACAAGAGTAGTCTTCAAGTGACTCATTTGCCACTTCACAATCGGATGTGAAGAATTGTGCTTTACTTTGTGCAAATTCGAGCACATTGCTTCTGCTATCTCATCCTCGCATTTCTCCTTCCTTGCGCACTTCCTCTTCTTCTCCTATGCAAATTATTTCAATGTCGAAGCATAATCAAAAGAGTTAGAACAAAAGAAGAAGAAACACAACCAAAATTAGAATGCATGATATTATTATTGTCTACAATAAAAGCACTATCATGTGTGCAAGTTGAATCTCGGTTTGTCTCCATCCTCTCGGTATAATTAGACTAAACAGAAAGTCCAGGGGTGATTGCATGGGAGAACAAACTTGGTTGTAGAGTCGAGATAGATAGGGTTGGGGACAAAAATGGAATGGGTGCATTGCTTGAGTGAAGTTAGCCACGACATGGGAAAGCAAGCATTGGGTTGCGTAGGCGGAGTGAGGTTGAGAAAGATGGGGTTATTACACTAAGACAATTTGCTTGGAAAACTATGCAAAACAAAGAGGCAAGGGCCGCGGGGTCTTTCTTGACAAACATGGAAAATAGGGGATCCCATGCGTGCAAGTAGATTTGGATGGGCTATGGGCTTGGTGACGACATAAGGATCCCTCAACATTTTGTATATTTGGGAGAAGTGGGTGTTGAAAATACCCATGGGCTCTGTTCTCCTTTGTGAGAGGATGCAAATTGAGAGTATAACTCTGCAGGAGAACTAATGGATATGCCAAAATAGTTGAGAAACTCAACCTCAAAGTAATCCCGTGGATGTGGTGACCCCTTGAGGGCTATCATAGATACCAGTTGTAGGCTAACCATGCAGAACTAATGGATATGCCAAAATAGTTGAGAAACTCAACCTCAAAGTAATCCCAGGATGTGATTGACCTGCGAGGTTATCATAGATACCAGTTGTAGGCTAACCTACCTAAAGTATAGGGAAACAAGCGGCACATGATGTCTTCATGGATGATGGCATGTTTGTGCAAGCTGTTTTTGCAGGCTGCAATGTGCTCCTCGACGGATATGGACCCTCCATGTTCGTACTTTAGAAACTAGTCCCAAAGATCTTCCGGTAGGTCATGTTGGACTCTTGGGGTAATTATTGGACAATCGAATTTACCCAACCAAGCCATAGACATGGTGGGCTGATTGAAGAGGGTGCGCGGTAAAACGCCGAGAAAAGCGTGTCCCCACTAGGATGTTTTCCACATAAAGCACGCAAGATAAGTGTTATGTCACACTAGTAGGAACGAGGCCCTCCTTCTAGTGCCAATTATGTTGTTTCGTCCTTGCTACACACTTCTCTCGCTACCACCGGAGACGTTGATCTCGTGTGTCGAAGACAATGCGCACGCAAGCGCGAGAAACAATAAGTAGAGCCCCCGCGCAAACGTGTGGGTGAATGCTCTCTTGAAAGGAAGGGCGCGCACACGGGAAGGCGCAATGGCGCGCTTCATGCATCAGGTGCGCAGGAGTTCCCTCCTCCAAGGTTCACTCTCACTAGGTCTTGGTGGCCAAAAGGTTTGTTAGGAATAGCTCAAGGTGAGGAGATGAGTGGATGTTTATAATTTATACGAGGGGCTTGTTGGTTTCACGTAGGTTCTAGTGGGACTGTGTGTGAGGATACGGATTGAGAAAACGGTGGGAAACAACCTCAAAAAGGTAAGCGAGAGTGTGCGGGAGGTGGTGAGTCAATCATTCATTACGTGCGTGGGCGAGTGCAAGTGTGGAAGATTACACGCAATGAGTATCACTTATGATAATCAAACAATTAGCAATATAAATTGATAGCAATCTTTAGTCCTAATCTAACCAAGTTATAAAAAGTGTAAAAGAGAGAAAGGGCAGGGAGGAAAGAGAAATGGATATGGCAAAGTAGAGACCTCTTTTGGTTGGTGAAGGAAGATTTGAGAAACCATATTCAAGCTCAAACCAACATTCGCTCGATCAAGACATGAGCAGGTGTGAGATTCTAAGGAATTTGTTGTAGAGGAAGGAGGAATGCAACATTGCTTTGAACGCGCGCAGAAGCAAACGCTAGCTCCAAACAACAAAGTGAAAGATATATCTATACGAGCGAGGAGATCTACTTTAACCAGTGTAGAAAGAGTGCACACAACATCAACATCCAGTGTGAAAGCACAAGTAGAAACAAGTGAACAAAGGCAAATGCATTAAAATGTTCAAATCTTCTTTCTATAAGGATTCGACCAAAGTAAAGCCTTTCAATTGGGTATTTATAGGAGATACCACAACTACTTGTGCACACTTACAAATGTTACAATTAACGACCTTAGCTAACTCGCACAAAGGCAAATTTGACAAGGTAGATACATGGGCGGCTATACAGACCAATCAAATTGAATACATGCCTAGGAGATCTAGAAGAATGTTACATCTGCTTTTCAGCCTGGTTCTAACATCATTCAATGTTGCATGGCGCATAGGCATAATGTGAAGTACAAGTCAATCTCCCTTTGAATTTATGTGGCACTTGATCTCGACATGACATGATCCACGTGATCTTCTCCACTTCTCTTGTTGACGAAATGGAGAAGATCAAAATCTTTGACAAGGAATGTCAACTGGTGTTAAAATAGACAGTTTGTGTTGACTTTTGTGGTACGTTTTGTCATTTAGCAACCTAGTATTGTTTGTCTTCCTCGTGGTGCAGCCGTTGGGACTTTCCGGCTTTCTCGCACATTCCTTTGGGAAACTTCGTGACCATGTCTTCAAATCCTTCCAAGGAAAAATAAGAGCGCAAAGTTAGTTATATAAAAGGAGGTGCATAAATAAAACATAAATAAACCGCGTGCACTAAGTGTGTGTGTGTGTGTGTGTATGCTTCCTTTTGTATTCTCTAGAGCGCAAGAATTGTGCATGCACGATATTCTATTGTCCTTGCGCAATACAAGGATTACACGTCAAACTATGTGCACTATTTATTTTAGAAGAATCTCTAACACTTCCTTTGTGTAGTCTTCAAAGTATCGTGAACTCATGTATTTTACGTGCACAACATAAAGCCTGAGAGAAACCAAGTGTTAGGTGTTAAATTTGCCCAAGTGGGCCATGTTACGAATATATTGTGTAACATTATTAATAAATTGTAATATTATTAATAATATAGTTAATAGTTGTGTGTGAGTGAAGTTGTTGAATAAACAACTCACGTAGCTATTTTGGAGTGTGAGTGATCCTAGGGATAAGCTTGAGAGATTTATGGAGAGAGATATGAGGAAGACTAAGTGATAAGACTTGACTCCTAGATTATAGGATCAAGCATTTGTATAAGAAGCTATCTCTAGATGAATACAACATCCCGAATGATTTCTAAATTGAATATAATTATATTCGGTGTTTTTTATATAATTGTGCAGTGTTTAACAGTGCCATAACTCATTCAATTATATAATTGCGAGATAGAATGGGAAGTTAAGTGATTGCGCATAGTGTGTAATGGGGTGCTTGGCAAGTGAATGGTTGTCACGAAGCATTGGGAGGTCGCAGGACTCATGGTTTGGCAGCGGAAGGATTGCACGAAGCTTGTTTGAACATGGGGAACTCACACAATGCTTGTGAGATAGTGAAGTAGTAAAGGCCAAATAGGTAGGATGTGAAGGACTTCATGCGAAAGGTAGTGCACAATCCCGAATTGAAGGATCCAAAGTGTGTGGGACTTAAGATATTGTGCGAAGGGGATTTGCCTTGAGGTGAAAGACAAGCGCACGCAGTGGCATGCATAATGGGCAAGCTAAAGGAGGTCAAGGGGTGCACGCGTGACAAGTAGGTCAAGAAAGATTGCACGGGTAGAGGGGTGTTGTGCGAGGCTATTGTGCAAAGTTCTTAAATATTCCCTATGATGATGCACACTCATTAAGGAAGTCAACTTTGCTACATTTTTGAATCACTCAAACATGTCAAAGAAAGTGCACGTAGATGGGGACTTCACTTCTGCAACGAGGATTAGGGAAAGTAAGATTGCACACACATGAGATGCGAACTTAGTAGGCGTGCGCATGAAACACAAAGAATTTAGCGAGAATAGGGTCAAGTAAGATTACGAAGAGGCCCAAGGGGAGAAACAAGTATTGTGCGAAGGATGGGAAATTG
Organism: Taxus wallichiana var. yunnanensis; assembly: GCA_018340775.1. Classification (NCBI taxonomy): domain Eukaryota; kingdom Viridiplantae; phylum Streptophyta; class Pinopsida; order Cupressales; family Taxaceae; genus Taxus; species Taxus wallichiana. The sequence goes on along the minus strand of CM031234.1, from coordinate 719,111,268 downwards.
AGGCACGCAAGAATCTAACTTCCGCGAAAGGAAAAAAATGCTTACGTGATTTCCTTTAGGGAAATTAGGGACGTGTGTTGTGGACACAACAACATATTTCAACATAAATGTTGGTTGCTTTCTTAGTAGATGCTTATATAACATCTTGAAGGTAAGGCTATGTACTCAACTCTCACATATTTCATGCAGAAGGCATTATGTAAAATATGGCTAAGTCACTGCCCTTATGCATTCACATGCAAAATATAGCATTATGCAGAAGGAAAGTGTATATTTTTTAATGAATGTATCATCCATGTGTGACCTCAATGAATGAAATTATTGTAGGATATGCAATTGCATGGTTGAATTTTAACACGGATAGAGATTTCATTATGGAAGGAAAACCATCCAAACATTGTGCAAACAACTCTTAATCCATGGCCGGGATGCACAAGACGACCATCCAAACCATCTCCATCATTGATGTTTTTCAAACAATGATTGTACAGCTTTCAGCACATCCACATGGCTCATTAACTTAATGCAGAGAAAGTTCAACCAAACACTGTTTCTGTAGTGAGGAATTGACAACTGAGATATGTTGGATGACCATTGAACAATTACGAGCTGTCCAATGTTTTTTTTACTCTTTCTTCATCATAGTGTTCTCCTTATTGTTTTATCACATCGGTCAGGATCATTGTTAGGGTATGTCTGAATTCCCATCCAGATCTGACTATTTTGTCTCAGTTTCTACTTGGTATTTTTTTTTCAGAAATCACTGCTTCCATATAAGTTTGTGATTGTGGATGTTGAAAAGGCAGCTGCAAGACATATAATGATATTATGGTTTCAAGAGGAACAGTTGGTTGCCCTTGGCACCAACACTCTCCTCATGAAAATTCCGACATTGAGAATGACCATGCTCATGGAAAGCATTTGAAGGATTTCTCTCAAGTGACGGGCATGGAAACATCTATCCAGAAACATGAAAGAAGGCAATTTCTTGATGCTTGTGAATCTGAGACCCCTTCCATCTTGTTCATATACAAATAATCATTCATTTCATTTAGTTTTTCATTTTTACGCTGGATCTGATGTGCATTTCATTTAGTTTTTGTTTTCATGGTGTATGACTTGGTTTGGGTGTTGCTGCAGATGAGCAGGCAAACTAGCCGAATCAAAGCAGCATATGTGCACAACAAACACGGGGTTTCTGTCCGCAACACCTCACATTGTCAACATAAAAATATTGCTAGGAAATCATTTCATTCATACTTCTCTTTACTTTCATTGATTTATCTCTGTCATTCAAGTTTATTTTTATACATGTGATTCTCTACTAAAGTAGGTAAAGACCATCTAGAAAACGGATCTTTTGAAAATGGAGTACACACTTATGACACAGTTATTTTAGACTTTTCTTATGGGTTATTTACTGAATGTTTGTGAAGTTGTGCAATTGTACCTTTGTTTGTAATCCATTTTTCTTCCTGGTTTTTCATTTAGTTGGAACCATGTTATTCCTAAAATTGATATTAACTCATAGTTTTATAGACTTCATTTCTTGGATGGTTGTTTTACTGTTTTCTATATGCTTTTAGGAGGGTTTGTGGTGGGCGTATAATTTGTTTTGTGGAATTTAAGAAAATGTTCTCTTACATTTTTACACTACGCAATTTTTCATTTTTAATGCAACCATCCTGCAATATCATATACATGTCAATTGATTTTGGATTTTCTTTTCTATTCAATGTTTTGGGTATGTTTCATTTTTTTAGTGTATGAAGCACATTTTTTTAGTACACTTAACACTAATATGTATAGTTATCTCTTCGTCTCATTTGTCGAAATGAAGTAAATGCCTTGCGAGGGTTCACATGGCTTTGAGACATTGCAATGTTTTCATTCCAACAATCCAAACAATAAGCAAAAATTATTATTAAAATTCAACAGCAATTGGCCACTTTTTATTTTCAATCCCCTGCTAGTATATGAGCTATGTTTGTATTTTGATTGTGTGGCCATGCAGATTTACTGGATATAAAGGGATTGATCACATGAGAATCTTATTACTTGACATTTTTGACTCGCTGGATAAAACTTGTGTTTTCTTGGTCACTATAGATAACATATGAATAATATTTAGTGATGCAAAATCACATTTATCTCAAGACAATACATTATATTCTCGAGCAAACACATGCAGATGCAAATGTGGCCAAATGTAGCTTTAAAAGGTTAAGGTTTCATTATATGTTATATATAGTAATTTAAAGTTTAGGTAAAATTTTGAAATAAAAATGAGAATGTAAAGAAATACATATTTATTGAATGAAAAAATAATATCTTGTAGTGGCACATAATATGTTATCATTGTTGCCAAAATGAGTCCCATGCTTCATTTTTGGGAAATTGATCTTAATCTTGGAAAATGAGTCCCATGTTATCATTGTTGGCTTTTAATGGTGTTATTTCTCATTTTTGGGGCACCCTTGTGGTTGAAACTCTTCAAAATAGCTTGCCCTCTTCTGCTTTGAGTGCATACAAGCCAAATTAGAAAGAACTTGCAGTTTTTAATGGAGAGTTAAGCCCTCAAAATGTTCAACACCTTTGGTTTTCTATTGAGGCAAGGCCATCAAGTTTATTTGAGTAAAACAAAGGCAAGTGGCACCGAGATGGCATCTCAAAACTCTTTGACTTAGTCACTTTTCATGTTTTTCATCGCTTTAGTGATGGATGAGTGACAAGTGACATAGGTTAACAAGTGGCTGTCATTGGTCTCCCCACATTTCGCAAAGTGTTTTGAACTTAGCCATTATTCGGGGTTTTCGGTGCCCTTGATGGATGGTTGATGCTTGACACTAATCAACATTTTGCATTCCTGCAAACTTCAAGTTTTTGCCGCCTCTCCAAACACTGCAGGCTACTGATGTGTGATGCATGGCTATTTGGACATGTGAGGGAATTAGTGTATGGGACTGTCTTGAGGCCTTGGTTAAACCTCCAAACTTTGCAGAGCATCGATTTGAGACAAGTGGCAGGGTAGACACGTGACAACAATCAACAACCAACATTCTCATAGAGTTGCTCCAAAGTTAAGGTCCCTCGCTTTAAACCTTGCAAACCACTGATGAGTGACACATGGAGATTCTCACATGTTAATCATCGGCTCATTGCATCCTCTCGCGGCCTTGGTTAAACCTACAAACTATGCAGAGCATCGATTTAAGAAAAGTGGTAGGGAAGATGCGTGGCGGAAATCAGCATTCGGGGTTTTCATAGGATTATCTCAAGGTTAAGGCTTCTCACTTGAAACTTTGTAGGGAACTAATGAGTGACATGTGGAGATTCTGGGCATGTGGCAAACATTGGCACTCTGCACTCTCTCAAGCCTTAAGTCTCCCCTCCAAGCAATGTCGAAGCACCAATGAAGTACACATGGTAGAGATTGGTAAATTTTAAGATTCGCTATAGTGCACTGATTCACTAGCTTAAAATTGATGATTTCTCCTAGTCTACAAATGAGCTTGGGGATGTTACAAATTGATGGTTTTTTTTATAGCTCCAAATGGCATGCAACTGATATCATTTGAAAGGTCTTTCAAAGAGCTACACAATGGTCTTGGTTTAAGAGGATGGTTGAGTGATTGGAGAGAAATTCATGACAAAGTTTTTGGGCATCTATAGATGAATAAACAAACCAAATGGTCCCCAAATCACTCTCAAAATCTTTTGAATGATTCTATCCTCTTTTAGAAGATGCTTTCAAGTTATTCCTCTCTTAGCCCCATCAAACGTAGATGAAGGAATTAAATAAGTTGTTGATCAAGGGATGAGATTTCACAGTGGTCCAAAAGTGAAATCATGATATGTTCACCAAATGGCAGCTCCATATTCACTTATCTTCCTGATTTCATGGGCTAACATTGATATTTTCTCAATATATTATCTTTAAAATAAAATATCTGCTCATTACTTGCAAATGAAGACATCAAACCATACAAAATCGGATCTACTTGCAAACTCGAAGGGTTTGTGGATAGAGTTTGTTTTAGGTCATTCTCAAGCTATGATTCATGGTTATGAATCATCATGATACCTACAAGGATCACTTTGGAATATGCCAAGATGTGGTTTTGGGTGGATGATCTTCACTTAAGCATATTTCAAACTTGCATGAGCTCTAAAGTGGATAAGGATTATATAACGAGATATTCTTTTGCATCCTCCTCTCCTCTCTTCTTTTTCTATAAGTAGCATAATCTATTGTAAAAACGATTCCTCTTCCTTGAAATCAAGGCTACTCTACTCTTTTGGGGATTGTACTTTTTAAGTGTCTCTAACATCTAGTTTGAGCTCAGTAAATGAATGAATGCCTTAGAGGGTGTTGATATTAGGCTATGTATACTTCTAGCTCTGTAATACATTTATGGTTGTGGCGTATATCTTCCCTCTGTCTTTGAGTTAATTTCCCCTTACCTCTTTGTTATCTCCATGGTTTATTGTGTGTATCATTTGCAAGGTTATGATTCATTGTATCTTAAAGGTTGAGAGTGAGACTTTGATTTAGATGCATGGCCGGGTTGTGGCTCATATCTACCGTCGGATTTTTCTTTTGGTCTTTCACTTGCTAACTTGATGCGAGCTAGATCACAATCAATCTATCTATCAACTCTAGTTAGATTAAAACTTCCAAAACAATACTCTTCTAGTCAAGAAACTCACTTTACTAGTCAAGAAACTCACTTTACTAGGCTTAGAATTCTCCCTTAGTCAACTATGACCTCAAAATGAAAATTTATGCTTAACAACCTTCTTCACCCTATCTCTAGACTTCATCCAATGTTTATTCCACCATCAAATTGGATTAGTACTTGAAAGGAATCAATAATTTGATAATTTTTTTCTGAAAGCTGTCCTTAATGCTTCTCAAGACCAAGGCTTATGGTGGGTTCATTAATAAAACAAACTAGAGATGCCCAAAACCCAAACTATACATTTCCTAATACCCTTTTCCTTGTTTGAGGTGTGGGGTAAATCTTATCTTCCAACTCTCTTCCTATGACTCCTTTTCACTCTCTCACTCCTTTACCTTTCTTAAGCTATTACCAATCCTTCCAACACTGTTTTCCTCCCTTATATTTTTTTCTAGAAACTCAATCAAGGTTCTAATGACACTTTTAGATACCCATTTGGGCTTTACATTTATGGACCAAATAGTAGGGTAACTTCCTTTGTAAGATGTCACTCAAAATCCACCTTTCCACTTGCAATTTAGCCCTTCTAAGGCCATGTCGGTTCTTGTAGCTTTGCATATGTGATTGTTATTGAATGATAAACCCTTGACACCTAAAGTTGCTTGAATATCCTTCTCCACTTTGTTTAGATGATAGGTGTTAAGTTTTGAGACCCAATTCCTGTAATACTCCTTCCATCTTCAAAATTTACCTATATCATGTCTTTTAGCACTATAACCTACATGTATCTAATAGGAATTTGTCATGTAAAATTAATCCTTGAAGAGAGATCAAGCTCTAAAACTTCATGTACTGTTAGAGTAAGATATCTAGATCAAAACTAACCAATTTCAAGCTCTATGGTAACCATTAAGGCCTTGAATAACTTAACCTCGCTAAACCCTACCAGGGGTTTCTAAATGAACTTGTGGGTAGAGATTTCTCCTTAAGGTTAATTTGGAAATGGATTTAAGGTTTAAGTTTTCTTCTAAGCTCTGTATCAAATTCCCCACGCTTCTAATATTGATAGTAGTTCCCTTTATGTCCCTAAACCTTAAGCGCCCTTGAATCCTTTAGACTTTGTTTCGGTGAGTAGGGTATTATACACTATTAAGGGTTTTCTTGTAAATTAGTTAACAACCTCTTTCTCTCAAGTCTATAAGGACCTTAGCGAGTCTAAGCACGTGTTAAACAAACTTATATCACAATCTCCATGCATTGTATTTCAAGTTCTTACTTTGTCTAACAGATTCACCCTTGGTAAGGCCTCAATCACCTCTGGCGGGCTGTTAAGAACTTCTAGCTAATTCATACACCCAAAACCAATGAAACCTCACAAGATTAATATAAACAAACACCAAATTCCTTACCACAGATCCACCACCTCTTGAACTTTCTTTATCGGACAACACACACAAGTTCTTGATCCTTAAAATGCACAAAAACCATAGAAATTCACCATCAAAATTGTGTGCACACAAAAGTTCTCCTTCAACTTGTCTTGGAATACCTTTCTTGATTCTCATTCAAATGGAATAAGGATAAATTAGTTACATTGAGGTTTAAATACATTCACAAGCCCTTAAAACTGAATCTTGAGCCTTTAGACCCTTGGTCTTATGGATAGTCCTTACGACAACACCATGACTTAGATTTGGATTTCAAGACCTATACTTCCAAACACACACACTATGAATCTTAGACCTTATAAACACTGAATTATAACCCCTTATACCTATATAGGCCTTATTCAATGCTTATCAACTCCTAAAATACCTTCAAGACACCTTAAAACTCCTAACCCATGCCAAAATAGCCTTTAAAATTCAAATTCATAGTTTTGAAGGGAAAGTGTAAAATTTGAATTTGAAAGGGCTTCACACACACACAAACCATTCTAGATGACTCCCTATGACCTCCTAAACCTAAAAACAAGTTTTCAAACCAAATTTGATGCTAACAAGCCTATTTACATATCTAGGAGGATGTCCTGCATCATAACTTATCTGAGGAAGGTGATCTCCTTTCTCCTTAGTGCATCACCATGTTTTTCTCATCCCTATTCTCCTGAAATTGGTAGATTAGAGTAGAGTAGTGATTAGCATAGATTAGTTAGGATAGGAAGCCGGCCTTCTCTGAGGTATTCCTTAAGGAGGTAAGTGTCTACCTTGGAGGCATTCCCATTGTTGATGTTGAGATACCAAAATCCCTTCAAACATGTGTTAATCTCATGGGTGCACATCTCGATCATCCAACATCATATAATATTTTGTAAGATGAACTCTTATTATATAGAAGAGAAAAAGGTGCAACGATGTCACAAAAAAACAAGAGTTGAAAATAAAATGTTACCCTATGTTCAAGGCACCACAAAAATGTTAGCAAAAATATTAAGAAGGGCATAAAAACTTCTTTCAAACCATTCAAAACTATTAGAAATAACCTACACAATGCTAACGTTCATCGGGACTTCAAAATCCATTGTGATTGTGGCATCTGTACATCGGTCAATGGGTAAATCCTTCCAAATAAGAATTAAGGAGCATACATAAGATATTCAACGAGGATGGGTTAAACAATCCACCCTTGTTGAACATGAATCCCAATCTAGACATGTTATCAAGATTGGTTAGTCTAAGATTCTTGTTGTTAAGAGTCACTAGAAAACCCGAAGAAATTGGGAAGTAATCGAAATTGAAGAGTGCCCTAAAAATCTCAACAAAAATGATGGTTGGAAAATAACTATAATTCAATCCTCATTACCACTCATTCACAAACTCCTTGATCCCCTCCATAAGAATTCCACTCTATCATGTGTCATTAATATATTAATTACATTATTATAACAAAAAGGTGTATTAATTAAATGTGATATACCTTTAATTGCTTTAATTTTATTAATATATTGGCACTTCCTTGCCTCGATTGACTCCTCTCATACATTTTATCCCCATCACAACATCTCTTCCAACATATTTATAATATAATGCTCTTATTGTTACTCAAGCGTTGACTTCATCCTTTCCTGAAGATGAGTCTTGTAGAGTGACTTGAAATGTTGGATAAAAAAGACAACCAATTGTTCCCAAAAGCTTCTAACAATATGTATCGCTGCGAATCTTCTCTTAAAAACAAAATAGGATAATTGTTTTACATGATATTATAACCACTTCCAACATATTTATAATATAATGCTCTTTTATTGTTACTCAAGCATTGACTTATCCATTCTCTGATGACAAGTCTTGTAGAGTGACTTGAAATGTTGGATCGAAAAAGACATACCCAATTGTTCCCAAAAACTTCTAACAATATGTATCGTTGCGAATCATCTCTAAAAAACAAAATAGGATAATTGTTTTACATGATATTATAACCACTTCCAACATATTTATAATATAATGCTCTTCTATTGTTACTCAAGCATTGACTTCATCCTTTCTCTAATGATGAGTCTTGTAGAGTGACTTGAAATGTTGGATCGAAAAAGACATACCCAATTGTTCCCCAAAACTTCTAACAATATGTATCGCTGCAAATCTTCTCTAAAAAACAAAATATGATAATCATTTTACATGATATTATAACCACTACAAGATGTACTTTTGTGAGGAATTTGTAAAAAAATTATTGTCATTTAAAAATTCATTTTAATCTTTATGATATATTAAATAATTAAATTTTCTCTCAAAATTCATTTATCTTATATGAAAATATCAAGCTTCAATTTGGATTTTAAATCATTTTAATTTTAGGTTGAAATTGGTAACTTGAGGAAAACATTTAAATGGTAAAATAAACCCATGTTAATATATAAGGTCCTCTCTACTTTCTCTCTTTATAAATATTCAATTAAGCCATAATTTAGGTTCAAATTACCATATTTATTTAATAATCTGAGTGATGATAAATTCTTTTTAATGTTTTAGACAATTGTGCACAAAATTCTATAAACGAGATACAATCATCATGTTAGAGTACTATAACATATGTGCACTTAATAATTCCATCAATCAAAATGCTTAATTTTCAAAAACCCTCACTCAATATAGGTAAGGAAATCTTTTATATACTAAGATCCTTTGTCTTTATTACAACTAGGATTACAAAAATCACTTACATGCATGTATGCCCCATAATATTTGATTTGTGCCACTACTCTCACTGATGACATAGCTTATCCTTCGTTCATGCTTTATCCAAGTAGTACTCCATGATTTGCATTGAGCCAATCCTTGAGTGTGTGCTCTTGGGTGGCTTCTAACACTTGTCTTCTATGTGCCTAGGTCTTACACAACCTTCTATTTTACAACTATGGTGCACATAACCCTTGTTTGCACAAACCCCCATTTTAATCAATCTTACACTATATGTGGCTTGTGTACCCATGTGTTTTCCATTTGCATGCAATATTTATTTTGTGAAAATTAGGGGCCAATAAATAGTTTCCCATAGGAGCAACATCTAGATTACCAAAGTATTGTATAAATCAAGAAATTATACCTCTACAACAAAAATTCCAAACAAAGGAGGAGGATCTCCACTATCTAATCTTCCTTAGAAAACATTTGGTGATCCCTTACATGGTGTTTACATTTTTACTACATTTTTGTCTTTAGTAATCTCTTGAGTGCTATGTAGAGTGTTTGTAGGGGTGATGTTGTGAGATCTAGTTGTAGAAACTGTCGACTAGGGAGAGGAGGAGACAAATAACCTCGTTGTGTAGGTGAAGGCGAGTTCATTGGAAGTGGAGACTATCCTCCTTGTGTTGGTTTGAGTGAGTGCCTTGGACATAGAGACAAACTAACATGACTACAAGAGTAGAGGTGAGAGTAACTTGGTCCATGACCACACGTAAAATTCTATACCTTGGAGGCGAGGAAGAATGCATACATGAAACCATGCGTGGGTATTGTCCCATATGATTGAGTAAGGCCAAGATATGGGAAACCTCCAAAGCCATCTTGTCGAATGAACTTCAATCTAAATAAAAACATTTGAAATAAGTCTAGACTTGTTACATGTTAAGAACATAGTATCAACAATAGGGTTAGAAATTTGAGATAGAAAATAATATCCACTTGGAATGTATGCCAAATAGCATTTGTGTAGCTTGTAAGTAATATAGGATAGTCCTTAAGAAGAATTTTACGCCCAAATGAAGGGTTCCAATAAAAATGTTTGAAGAATTCATGAATCCATGTCTAAGATAGAGGAGTTTTGTTGCAAAGTATAAAAATGCTTAAAAGCATTAGATTGGAAATATAATAATCACAATTGGGAATATTTCAACTTTGCATAGAATTGTGCAAGGTTTATGACATAATGGATGGTGATGCACATGAGTGCAAAGATCTAGCGCACAAGAATGAATTACATAGTATTGTTGCCAAGGAAAATTTGTGCAAGGAGTGCACACAAATGAACGAGTGCATGGTATTTCCTAGTTCTAGCACAATATGTTTTGGAAGGTATGTGCACAACCACGAGCTATGCACAAGACTGAGTGAGATGAGAGTACAAAGTGGGAGTTTCATTATGGTGTGCGAATGGAAGTGTACAGAATGGAGTGTAATGGTAATGCATTATTAACACTTATTTGACAAAAATGGAAGACTGTAGGTGTAAATCGACGTGCTCAAGATGAATAAGATACAATTAATGAGAATATTAAGATTCTCTGTCAGGTAAAACCATAGATTTCTTTAAAGCATATAATCAATTTAAAGCATGCAATTTCCTAGGCATAAATTAAGGAAAATGGTTTTTAAACTTTCGTGGATGTTGGCTTTGTATTCAACAAATGCCAACCAAGTCTAGGATGTAAGTGTGATGAATAATTTATCGGAGAGATCTACAAAGTATTATAGTTTCATTGATTACGTCCATGGACTACTTTGAAGTACTCTCATAACAAAGTAGGTGTAAATCGATGTGCTCAATGATGACATATAATTAATGAGAAGATTAATATTCTCTGCAAATAAAGTCATGGCTTTCTTTAAAACATGTAATCAATTTAAAGCATGCAATTTCTAAGGCATAAATTAATGAAAGTGGTCTTTAAAATTTCGTGGATGTTGGCTTCGTATTCTATAAATACCAATCAATTCTAGGATGTAAGTGTGATGAATAAGCTGATCAACAAAGATCTATGAAATATTATAGTTTCATTGGTTACTGTGCATGGACTATTGAAGTACTCTCATAACAAAGTCTTGTAGATCTTGTTGTAGTTGTAAGATGGGTTCAAGTTAGTGCAATAAATAAAGATTTATATTGTTGGGGTTTTTACTCGAAAGAGTTTTCCCGAAATAAGCGTGTCTATATCTTGTTTTGATCAACTTTTTGGAAAGTGCAAACAAAGTTCTAAAATTTTGTGAACCTATTATTGATGAGCTTCACATGATTGATCATGTTTGGTTTGTCTTTCCTTCTTTATGAGGCTATGTATGAATGCAATGAATCCACTCAAAAGGTGTTCAATGATATGAAAATTGACTATAAAAACTATGGAATATGATTGATGTTAGACGAAAAATGATGCACACATCCCTACATGCACGTGAACTTGTTATCTAGAGCCTAGACTCTTTGATATAGATAACGACAACGATAGAAAAGTCTTGAGTGGACTTTATGATGCTAATGAAAAGTTTTCTCCAAATCCAAAGGTTACATGTATAATTAGGGACCAAACAAGTACATTTTATATGCAATAAGGTTTATTTTCAAAACCAAGAGCCAAGTATGACAGTCACATATTGAAGGATTCAAGCGGAGGAAATCTTATGGTTCAAGTGCTCGTGAACTAAATCTACATGTAAAAGGAAGCAAAGTTGTTTTGACCATATTCAATCTTAAAAACAAATTATTGTTAGAAAAGTTAAGAAATCTTATGTATGCTCACATCAATTTGTGAATGTGCAAGAGTGAAATGGAAAAAAACATATTCTTTTTCACAACCACAACCTATTGCATTAAACTTGGAGGGCACAAATAATTTTGCTTTCTTTGTGATGAATCTAATGATAACGATGATGATGTTGATGAACCAAGTGCTCTTAATAATTTGAAACTTTTTAATGTAACAAGTAGCCTAGAAGGCTATAGGGTTCATATGAAGTTTATGAACTTGGTATTACATATTTCAAATTTTAAGACTTTTTAAGTTTTTGAGAACATGTGAAACTTTTTTTATGTAACAAAAGTCTATAAGGCTATAGGGTAAAATTTGTATAAAGTTTGTAGATTTTGAGACTGAATGTTTTTGAAAATATCTTAAATATTATGATTTGACATATTTTTATATTGTATATGTTTTGACATGTTTTTGCATTATTTTAAATGTTATTTACGAAAAAAGAAATCTATTTTGTTGTGAACCTTGGAACTTGGATGATTATGCATAAAAGCTTGGAAAGATACAATTAGTGTATCCTTACATAGAATCCTTTGAGCATTTTGTAGTATTTAATCAAATAGAGATTCATAGAGACTAAATTTTATATAAAATGTATAAATGTGAAAAACACGAAGAGTTATCAATCTCAAGGGGCCTATTGTAAAATTTTCACATGCCTATTGATTAATAGCTCTATTAATTTTAACATGAATTTTCCATTGACTTGTTATAGAAATCCCCAATTTAGTTGCACTATTGCTTTAGCCTTGAAAAAATATTTCCAAAAAAATAGACTCCAGATTATTATGGCCAAAATCTTATTAGTTTTATCTTTTGAATCGACTTGTCCAAAAAACACAAATACTTCCAAATGACGGTCAAATGGACATCAAATTTAAAGTTGAAATTACATCATAACAGATCTAATGATGTCAACTTTAAGGTTTGCCATTAATTATTAACAACTACAACCCTCCACCACCACCCCTAGCTGCAAGTACATATTTGAAGGATGCCTCTCCGCATGCGTACCAATAAGACACTTAACACTTACAAGAGTCTTGCCATTGTGAAGATGAACACAATTTTCAAGAAGTGTGGAAGACTAACATGGGTAATTTCAAAACCTTGAAGAAACCTTTGCATACTTTTTTGGGCACAATTTATTAACATGCAAAAGTTTAGAATAAAGTGACTACCTTTATTCCTGAGATTTTAAAACTAGAATGTAACACCCGTAGGGTAGAAACTCTTATGATTTATCTGTGTGAAGCTAAGGAAGAGGAGCCAATCCTTGAGCATGGACCAATACATGTGAGGGTAGATGAAAATAAAGGAGCTAGTACATGTCACTTTCCCACTTAAATTTTGAAAAAAATGCACCCTATAGAATATGTCACATCAAGTCATATCAAACCAATTAACCAATCAAATGATGACAAATAGGTAAAAGAAAATGTATGACTTAACTCTCAAGTAATGGTGCACCTTGAATTTCTTTGTATTTCAAATTACCAAATTTAAATATTAAAAAAAAGTCCCTTCCACATAATTAATTTTTTTAAAACGAAATATTTATAATGGGGAGAGCATGATCTATTAAAGGGTATTTTTTGTTTTTAGTTATATGATGTTTAGGTTTCTATGTGCACTCATAAAGTTAGGGTGCACAAACATTGGCTCCTCTCCCTTAGATTAACACCATTAATATTCAAGTGAGTTGTGAGGTATGTTGAATATGGATTGAAGATTTGCGGAGCTTTTCCAAGTTACAAGATGGAAAAATAAAAACTGAAAATGAGATAGTAGCATGACTCAAGTTGTTCCCTTTGAAGTGATGTTGTGTGAAAATGACACATCCAAGTTTTACTTTGGGTTGGTGGTATGGATGACTCGAAAGAAAAATCACGAGTTATTTGGAATATTATGTCTTTCATTGTGTTAATTCGGATATTGAAAAGTTTTTAGATTTTGAGATCCATGAGAATATCCAAATTTTCATGGATACAAAGGGTTCTCTTAATGTTCGTTTTTCAAAATTAATTAATCTCGGATATACTTAAAGCCTATTCTTATTATTTTTTGTAAGACAAGAGGCAATGAAAGAGGGAAATAAATTAATTTAAGTGGACCAAGGATATTTTTATATTTTAATGGGAAAACAAACACTTAAATTATACCCTTAATCCAAAAACGTACAAATTGTAATAAAAAAATAATAGAATGATGAACATCTATTGTGAGGTGCTAAAAATAGAGTAACAATTAAATAAAATTTTTTATTATGGGATGTCAAAGATAAAATGGGATGCATGTGCATCAAAATCTTATTTTTAGGATGGAGAGAGGATACAACAATTTTATATTGTTTATTACAATTTTTAGGATGGAGCGCCTAACATGGGAGAGAGGATAAAACAATTTTATATTGTTTATCTCTATTTTTAGGAGGGGCATCGATTTTGGAGAAGGCCTTGGAAGTTATAAAAGCATATTTGAGATTTATTATAACATTCATCTTGGAAATTTAACAACTACTTTATTTGCAAGTAGTTTATGCTTTTGCATCAATAATAGAGGATGAAAGCCCTCATTTGCAGAAAGAGATTTGAGGATGGAAACCCTCATATCTAAGCTTGGCAATTCCATTCAAGAGTCATAGTAATCATTCAAGGTACAAGTATTCATCCAGTTCAGCTAGGGTATCATATCTAGGGTGTTTTTAGTATCCAAAACAATAAGTATGACTTGATGTCCTTTGGGAATGAATTTCAGTACTGACGCCACATCCAGAAGCAATTTTCAGTCATAACAGTTTGCATGTTCTTATATTCTTTGAGAAAAATCGTAATAAGACATATTGGGATTGTTGTTTTTAATTTTAAAAAATAGATTATTACAACTTTCATAGTAGTATTTCATACAAATGCCCTAGGGTTTCGTGTGGTTGGTGAATAATTTATCGTATGATAAATTATGTGTTTCCACCAATGCTCACAGGGATACGCCCCTCCTTGTGTATGGGGAAGCTCCCATTATTGAATGTTAATTATCTAATCCTATCTATTGTGGTGGGGTTGGCTAGTAGGCCATGGATCACACAAGAACACTTCACCGAGCACTGTGGCAAAGTGCTTGTACAAGGTACAAGGGATGAAATTACAGCGATGAGGGGTGAAGGAGAGAAATTAGTAAATGGAAGGTTATTCTTTGTGAGTAGGCAATTGCAAAGTTCACACCAAATAACCAGAGTAGTTCAACATTCAATTAGAAGAAAGCAAAAATGAAGCCATTAGTGAGACTAACAAACCCAGACACACAATTCTTAGATTCATTCATCAAATATACAAAGCTCTTTCTTGATCACTATGCTTACAAAGTGCATAAAAGAGAGAAAATAAAGGAACACATAAGAAAAGGGAAATAGAAGAAATGTAGATTTTATTTCTTGTGTTGGTGATACAAAGCTCAACATCCAAATCACAATCCACAATTGCTACCAAAGAGAAAACTTTCAAAATCTAGGATCCTTTGAAATGGAAAAGCCATTTCAATTTATAGCATTGTGAATTGACCTTTCACCTACCCCCCACATGACTCTTCATGATCTCATTCAACTTGTGACTTTACATCTTCCTAGAAATGAGAAATAAGTTCCCTTTTTATAAATCAAAGGGAATTTTACAATTCAACTTTAGAAAGTCACTTAAGTGAATGAGACAAAATATCATGATTGCGTATAATGAAGAATTAGAAGAGGGAGAGAAGAAAGAGGGGGAAAGAGAGGAGAGAGAAGAAGTTTCCATATTTGATGAAGAAGCTCCTATAATGAAGAACTTTGTTGATTCATGATTCCTGCTCCTACTCCTTGAATTCCTTACTAAATTGAGATATTTCAATTGTTAATTTATCTACCTCTAGAATGTAGATGAAACCCAACACCTTGGTCCATGCCCCAAGAACATCACTTGATCTTTTTGCATTGACTGAGCCATCCTTCATGATCCTTTACAATTGTAGAAATGCAACTTCTGATGTTGGCCAGGACTCTAAGTTATCTTCATTGAAGGAAAGAGAGTCGCCTCTTTCTTGAACTAACTCTTGAAAGGAAACAATAAGTTCTTCTGATGATGAATCCTCTATGAGAGGAGGGGACTCAATTTTTGAACATAGTTGTAGACCTAATTCAAGATCTTGAAAGTATTTTATCCACAAGAGTCCAATTCAGAGATGGAACTCTTGAGCATTCTATATCTCGCATCCATGATGCGGATACAGATATGAGACGAGTTCTCAGTAGCTGATGCAAACACCTTCTTACTCATGAGAATGTGAGAGTCGAAGGAGCTCATTTCAGACACCAGTTGGAATAAATCATCCAAGTGAATTACCTATTTTGTGAACTCCTCTTTTGCTTTGTTTATTTCTGACAAAGTTGCAAGAATGTACTTGATGAGAGAGATGACATCTAGAAACAATTCCTTTCCTTGCTCAATGATTTTCTCAATCCACTTCTCATTGGCCTTCCCCTGCATCATGTATCCTTGTGCTTTCTTGATTGCCTCAGGATCAACACTACTGATCGGAGGAATATCTTCTATTGGAAGAGAAGATGTTGAGTCGGGTTCTAAGAAGGGTTAAATGTAAGCACTGAGAGCTTTTACTTGTTCTTGCAGTCGCACAATTGTTTTATTATATTCTTCATTCCGAGCGAGGAGGAAGGAAGAAGATTCCTTGAACAAATGAGAGTCACCCTCGTGCAAAGCTTGACCCAATGAGATTCGGTCAACTCATAATCTGACGAGTCATGTCCTCAATGGGATTTTCATTCTTAGGCCTAAAGAATTTTAACATAATGATTACCTAAAGTTCCACTGAAGAAGAAGGATGTTGTCTAGGCCTTCTTTCTTCGCTTGGAATTTAGAGTTCTTGATATTGCTTTGAGACTAGGCATGATAGCATGTTGCGTTGTTCTTGGCTCACTTTCGAGCATTTCTTGAATCCATGGAAAAGGATCTTCAGGGAGTTGATACAATGTGAATCACCAGAGCACTTTCAGGAGCTTGTTGTGGAACTAACTCTTGATCATTGCGAAGGAAGATTTTCCATTGGGAAGACATACCGGATGCCCTTGAAGAGAAAGGTGTTGTAATGAATCACTCTTTCTTGATATCTCTTTCTTGCAATGCTTTACCTCAACCTTGAATAACTCACTGAGCTCACTCAAACAACCCAACTCACTTTGGTCAACTCTCCTAACTCACCGAGCTTAACTTAACCAACTCCCGAGGAGGTATGGGTGGCTCAAATCTTATTGATGAGTTAAAATGATGACCTCTTTAACTTGAATCTCGATGGATCTTTGACTCTTATTTGAATATCTTCGATTATGTACAATGTATCTTATTTTTCCCTACCGCTTCCTGTGGTGTTATGCTTTGCTATTGTGATAAAAATGATGCCTCAAGACCTCTGTGAAGGATGAATTGCCTTGTTTGAGATATGAAACCATATTTAAACCTTTTGAAGATGTCAAAAAGTAGCGAGGTGACTGAAAACAGAGTCTACTGCAAATTTTTGCACCCAGAACCGAGACTTTCCATTTTTAGTAGGTAGAACTAGGACCTGTTATTTTGAGATATTTCACTCGTTTTGCTCAATTTTGAACTTCTCGATCCTCTAGCATAATCACTTCAACTTTGTTGACGATGCCTTTCTATTTTTGCAAGTTTCTATTTTAGGCATTTGCTTTTTTTTTTGCTTTTTTTTGCTATTTTGGGAAAGATTGCCTAAATTATCATTTTGAATGTCAAGCTAAGTGCATTGATCTTTTTGAGTTGACTTACTATTTTTAGTAACTTAGGGCACCAGGTACTTACTATTTATAGAAACTGCACTTATCCACCTTGGATTACAAAGTAAATGACATCACTGGATTAGGCTCACTCCCGGGACTATGTGCTCCAAATTTCACCTCGATCCACTCATCGAAATGCTTGAAAATTGAAAAAAACATTATCTAGGGCATCAAACTAGGGTTTTATGCCATTAATAGACCATGTCATCATCTAGTTTTATGTTAAAATTTTCTTGATGGCACCTGGATTGAAGAACAGCTGTGAAATTCTCGTCTGAATCCGTTCACCGATTTGCAAGATATGAGTTTCTCAAGTTTTGGTGCATATAGTAGCTCCGGGGAAATTTTGGCAAAGTGTTCTATTGAATTTTCAGGTTTTTGATGTTATGGAGAATAAATCATGGATTTCATATGAAAATATGAGGTGGGCGAAAGATATTTTGTGCTTTAACACTTTTCGGCAACACTTTTGGTTCACTGGAGAGGAAGAAGTAAGGAACAACAAATTAAAACACTTGGGAAATTTTTTTGGTTTACAAAATTCCAAGAATGGGGCGCATTTTCTTTTCCCGTCTATCCCTAAGGGACAAGGACTGGAGGGTAGAAAAATGTGCCCTCATATGGAATTGACGAGTGGCACTGCGGGATCTCGATGAGGAGGAGAAAGGAAAGGAAAAACAAGCATTTAAACACCATGGAGTTGGAAGATGGTCATATGAAGAAACAAGGAAGGGGAAGGGATGGGGTGCATTTTCTCTTCCTCTTTGTCCTCATAGGATGGAGATATGAGGGGTAGAGAAATGTGCCCTGATATGGTGGTGACAAGTGGCATGCAGTGATTTGATGAGGCAGAGAGGAGAAAGGGCTTAAAAATGCATCATGGAGCTTGTTTTTGGTCATATGAAAATCTAACAACCAGGGGAAAAGCATGCGGTGCATTTTTATTTTCCTCATTTTCCCCAGGGAAAGAGATATGAGAGAAGTTAATATGCGTCCTCACCCCAGGTTGACAAGTGACGAGCATTCATTGCACAATGAGAGGGCTAGAAACTAGGTTAAAGTGCTTGCAGAGAGATGATTAGGGTCATGTGGAGGTCCATGGGGCATAATTGGGGTTGGACGCATTTTATTGTCCCCTCTTTCCCCAAGGGATAGGGACAAGAGGGACAAGAAAATGTGCCACAACCTTGTGCTGACATGTGTCCTCTTGTGAAAATGACTAAGTATTGAAAGCTTACCTTGAGAGAGACCTTGAAGATGAAGTTTTGGAGCTCTAGGAGGTCTTTTTCATTGATTACTTATATAAAATTGACTCCAAAAACCTTACAAGATTAATTGGATAGGCCGTAAGATCCAATTCTTCCTGCAACACCCTCAAAAATCCCCTTTTTTCTTGAGACAGGTTGGGTGTGTCTCACAAACCGATCTCCCAAGAGATGCGCCTAAGTCTTGTGAAAAATGTGAAAGTTCCATCATGTAGAGGGTGGAATTATATTTTCAATGAGTACTTTTTTTCCTCCTAACTCCCTTCAGAGCTCCCGTAATCATCTGATGAAGATTAGTTACCATTTTTCAATTGCAAGCTCCTTAACCTTAAAAAATACACTTTCACTGTTATTGTTCCTAAACCTCTTAAAAATTCCTAAATCTTCCTAAACATGTTCCATTGCATTCTTAGATCCTGTAAACCACTCCCATATGGTTTTGGGATTTCACATTTGTCCCGGAGGATGCACACCTTTCCGAAAAGGCCAAAAATAACTTTTCTAGGCTCTGCTAAAGACTCCACCTTTAGAAGCACTACACTGAAATGACATGAGTCACCTTGTCTCAAAATTTTGAACACTTGGGAAGGTATATAAAACAAATATGAAGGCTTGCAAGGATAGGATAGACACCACAGAGAGGGCATACTGATATGGAGAGGTGCTTAGGAGGGTTTTTAGGCAAAAATTTGACATTAGGGTAAAGTTGTCATGTTTCAAGTTTGATTTTTCCCTTGTAAAAACACATGAAAACATGTGAAAATATCCGACTTTATCTAAAGTTATTTTACATGGATATTATAGTAATATCAAGGAGACTTTCCTCCTAACTTGTGGAAGAAAAACAAAAAATGAGGAAAAAGAAAAAATTGTAGCTTTGAACTTCATGCAGTGTAGTGACAGAGAAGTCAGGTACCAACAAAGGGAGAAAAAAAAGGTTTAGAAAAGCCAGAGAAAGGATGAAGGCAACACGTTCTAGAGGCCATTTTTCAAAAAAAAGACAGAAGCTATAGATGACAATAACATGGATTCAAATGAGGCTTGTATTGATAGGCTTGTGGCAACACCGTAAGTGGTTAGGCGACACGATGGCTCAATTAGTCCACACCATGCAAAACACGAATGTGCAAAGAGCTCCAAATGGTGAGGGAAGTTCTTTAGGGGTGAACAATAACCAACACACTTAGAGGACAGTCACTAGTTCCATTGTCAGGGCCTTCTAGCTTGATTTTATTCATAGGGAGGAAGTAGTTCCAGAGGTGGAAATTCAACCATCTATAGTGGATGATATTGTTGCCAGCTATGAGGAGTACAAGGTACTTCCAAGTGAGATTAGAGAGGCTTATCACCCACCCATTTCATAAATCTGAAGAAAAGCATGGGTGAACCAAGAGTTAAACCTAGGACACAAACTAATCGAAATACTGCAGAGGTATTAAGGAAGTTGTCACTCCCTACTTTTGATGGCTCTGTTAGAGTACAACTCATGCATGGATACAAAATTTGAATACTTTCTTATCACTCAGGCCCATATTGGAGGAGGAAGCCATCAAATTTGCAACCCTTCATCCAAAAAGTATAACACATGAATGGTGGTACCATGGGCTAATCACGTAACGACACAATCACATCCACTCATATGATGAGTTCAATGACATGAGATATTTGACAGAGTTGAACCAAAAATTCATTTCCAAGAACTATCTCAAGTCAAACAACTACATTCAATGAGTGACCATGTAGTTGAAATCCAGAAGTTATCAGTGATGGTACCTGATGTGACAGAAAGGAGACTTGTTTTGTTCATGGAAGGTCTAATCAATCGCTTAGAGGTTTGGTGAAAACTTTTAGCCCTACATCTCTCCAAAAGCCATAAAAAAGGCTTTGGATTTGGAAATAACAACCGCTAAAGTCCTAAAGGGAATTTTTTTCCTATAGGACAACAAATAACTACATTTTTTAGCAGCCAAAAGCAACACCTTTGGGGTAGCTAAGGACAATACCTTTAGAGCAACCAAAAACATCTTTTGTGGGGCAGCTTTGAGGGGCAACACCTATGGCGAAGATAAGGACAAATGGGGATGAAACCTGAAATGAACTCGGGGGAAGAAAGTGTGCTTCACTTGTAAGGATCCATAGGGACCGGTCATAGGTGTTTTCCAAAGGATGTGCATTACATGAAGCGATATCGATGAAGATTCATAAGAAGAACAAGAGGTTGTTGGAAGCACTCTTCCCACACTTACATGGATACTACAATATTTAACCCTTTAGGGTTAGTGGAGTCCTTGGGTAAAACATTATAGTGTTGATTCATAATGGGGCAAGATACAATTTTATAGATGAAGGATTGGTGAATATGAGAGGTTTGGAGACAAATGATGTAACAAGTTTCAACGTCATTGTAGAATGGATCATTTGACTATATCCTGAGAAAAATTTGAACAACTTAGCTTCACATTGGATGAATATTAGATGAGTGATAATTTTTATGTTGTTGGTTTGAAAGAGACTAACCTAGTGTTAGGAGTGCAATGATTGCATTTGTTGGGGGAATTCATCCAAAAATTTCATAATATGGTGCTTTGAAGTTTAAGTTAAATGGGGAAGAGCTGGTAATCCATGAGATCATTGACATGGTTACATTAGTTTCAACCAATATAATGGAAGGTATTATTGCTGCTAGCACTCTTTCCCGATCCCATTTGTTGCATGGTTCCATTACTCTGGATTCTCTTATTGAGTTTATTGAAAGAGCTTCACCTAATGCATGGTTTCCTAATCATATCAGAGAGGTGCAACAGAAGCCAACAACTTCAATGAGTGTGAATTGCAAATTCTTAAGATGGATTTGGGATCTCAGTAGTTGCAGGGAGGTTCAAAATAAGAGAATTGGAATGGTATTGCTTGAAAGCAAACACTTTTGGGAATGACAAACTGGAATGTCCTATTTTTAGAATTAATTAATTTTGGATACTTGTAGCCTATTATTATTATTATTATTAGGCTAGGGGGAATTAAAGAGGGAAATGAATTAATTTTAGTGGTCCAAGGGTAATTTTATATTTTAATTGGAAAAAATAACACTTAAATTATATTATTAATTCAAAAAATAAGAAATAAAATAAAATAATAATAAAATGATGAACTTCTATTATAGGATGCTAAAGATAGAATAATAATTAAATAAAATATTCTATTATGTGGTGCCAAAAATAGGATGGGTGCATGAGCATCAAGATCTTATTTTTAGGATGGAGAGATGATAAAATACTTTTATATTGTTTATTCATGTTTTTAGGATGGAGTGCCAACATGAGAGAGAAGATAAAACAATTTTATATTGTTTATCTCTAGTTTTAGGAGGGAACACCAATTTTGGAGAAGACCTTAGAAGTTATAAAAGCAAATTCCAAAGGTTTTGGAAGTTATAAAGGTAGATTTGAGATTTATTATTACGTTCATCTTTGAAATTTATATTATTAATCCAAAAAAGAAGAAATAGAATAAAATAATAATAAAACGATGAACTTCTATTATGGGACGCTAAAGCTAGAATAATAATTAAATAATTTTTTTTATTATGTGGTGCCAAAAATAGAAGGTGCTGGATGAGCATCAAGATCTTATTTTTAGGATGGAGAAAGGATAAAACAATTATAAATTGTTTATTCCTATTTTTAGGATGGAGTGCCAACATGGGAGAGAGGATAAAACAATTTTATATTGTTTATCTCTATTTTTAGGAGGAAACGCCAATTTTGGAGAAGGCCTTGAAAGTTATAAAGGCAGATTCCAAAGGCCTCGGAAGTTTGATACCAAGTTTTAACGTCCGCTAAAACGACCACTCGAGACCCAAGAACAACCTAGGTTTCGATAGAAAAATTATGGAAATAGATATATATATCGCTAGGGGATAAGAGAATGTATTTTTTAACCCATGTAAATAAGACCTTGGTTCTTGTTTAACCTAATAAAATTAAATACCTTGGGCATTTAATTGTTTTGGCCCCTTGACCCTTTAAAATTAATTAAGGAACATTTAAATATAGTGTTAATTTAATTATTTATTAAATTAACACCTAAGAGAAATTATAAAGACAGATTTGGGATTTATTATTACGTTCATCTTCGAAATTTATCACCTGCAAGTAGCTTTTGTTTCGTATCACAAAAACCCTCATTTGCACACAAAGTCGATGACGAAAACCCTAATATTTAAACTTGGCAATTCCATTCAAGGGTTGTAGTGATCATTCAAAATACAAGTATCCATCAAGTTTAACTAGGGCATCATATTCAGGGGTGTTTTAACATCCCAAACAAGTATAGGTA
This sequence comes from Taxus wallichiana var. yunnanensis, assembly GCA_018340775.1. Lineage (NCBI taxonomy): Eukaryota > Viridiplantae > Streptophyta > Pinopsida > Cupressales > Taxaceae > Taxus > Taxus wallichiana. The sequence continues at coordinate 719,088,186 of CM031234.1, read as the reverse complement.
GGATGTCCTCCTCTAGGAACAAATTTCAATACTAGCGCCACATTTGAAAGCAATTTTTAGTCATAACAGTTTGCATGTTCTTATCTTCTATGAGAAAAATGTATTCAGCCGTTGTAGTGTTTTTATTAAAGCTGATTTGAAATATATGTAAAAAAATATGTTTTTCCCTACATATGGGATCGCTGTTTTTAATTAAAAAGATAGGATTATTGCAGCCTGTCATAGTAGTTAGTATTTCATATTGCTGCCCTAGGGTTTCGTGCAAATATCCAGATTCATCTAAAATTATTTGACCGGGATATTACAGTTCCACAATGGGTACTATGGGTGGTGTTTCAAACTTCAAATAATGTTAATGAAGTTTTAATGAAGACCCTATGATCAACTGGTTTCTCTACTATGATATATATAACCAATTTGCATTCCATTGCTATCTTCAACAACACTCGAGGACTTTTTGGACACATTTTACGTGTTTGTACCTTTTGTGGCTGCTAGGTTGAATGAAAAAATCAGGCCGCAATTTTTCACAAAACAAGAAAAATAATACACAAGGCAAATATCAAGAACAAAGTATAAAGAATTTCAATTTTTGCATTGCAAATATAAACATATATACAGTATGAGTGGATGACTGGAATGTTCACCTTTCCACTATGGTGGGAATACAAACATTTTTTTTTAAAGGAACATTACTAAAGACCAAAAAGCATATATGAAAAAAATGTAGCAATTGGTTGAATGAAAAGCTGCACCATTTCTAAGAATAGTAAGGGAACAAGATATACGAGAGAATTTTTTTTTGATGAGTTGATCTAGTTTAGTTAGAAGTAGGTCATTTATTTAGCTGCACCTTTTCTAACAATAGTAAGGGAACAAGATATATGAGAGAAAAAATTATTGATAAGTTGATCTAGTTTAGTTAGAAGTAGGTCATTCATTTATGAAAATTTAATTCAATGGATCAATGACCTCAAAAGTTCAATGGTAGTACAAAAAAGCCTGGAAGAGAATTCCAAAAGCCTTAATTGGAAACCCAAAGGGAATTCTTAAAGAATCTCACTCAAGTTGTAGACTTAACTTTATAACTCCATCCCCCAAAAGATATATTATTCTAAAAACTATCCGTGAGAATTATTCAAAATGGAGATAATATGTGTACTACTATATTTGTCCGGATGTTTTGAAGCAAAATGCTTCCTTTGATTGGAGGATAGATGGATCCACCCTTGTAATGAGTTTCTGTTAAAATATACCATAGACTGAGAGCACATTATAGTGATACTTCTGGTTACCGGTTATAATCATTGCAAACACCAACTCCAGTAGAGAGGTTATCCATAGAAAATCTCAAAATTAGTTGTCTTCTACATCAATTTGTATTGTTAAGATTTGTACCAGTCTTCAAAGACACCGACTAATGTCCAACATGTATAGGGTGCTGGGTACAATGGTGATTCTTAGATTGAGCATCGTGTAGACATTGCCAGTATTTCTATCAAAACATGGAGTAGCCAATATCTCAATAATAATTTCAACTCCTAGCATCCTCATCTTAACAAGAATTTTCTTCAGTGGTGGATAGACTGAGCATTGTGTAGACAATACTAGTATTTCTATTAAAACACGGAGCAGACAATATCTCAGTAATAATGTTGACTCCTAACATTCTTATCTTAACTAGAATTTTCTTTGGTGATTGTTAGATTGAGCATTGTGTAGACAATGCAAGTATTTCTATCAAAACATGGAGCAGCCAATATCTCGGTGATAATGTCAACTCCCGAGTTCCAACGACCTCATCTTAGCTAGAATTTTCTTATGAGACAATTCTTTAATTTCCATAAACGATCCTCATCTTGCTACACATGCATTTTCAGAACTACTTAAATAAAGATTACATAAAGATTTATATGTTTATGAAAAAATTATTATGAAAAGGCGTTGCTGTTAGAACTAGAAGCAATAGAAATGCCAAATGAAAGGTCTCATTAAGTAGATGTCAGTCGCAAAAGGTTATGAATAAACCCTTCAGTTTACTGGTAAATGTTATAAAAGCTAGTGTTGCAGAGCTCAGAATTTAAAATAAAGTTGTATTTCTCAATGCAAAAACTCTCTTAAAACCTTCAACAAATTCATAATCACATAAAACCCTCTTACAATCCATTGAAGTAACATATGTAAGTCAAGTGCGAACATATTGAAAATACTGAGATGCTGGCCAATTGTATGGTTGATCAGTCCAGCATTAATCATGGAAACTGCACTGATCTACTTCAGAGGACTCTGTAAACGGCTTGTGTAAAAATTGTAAACCTGAAAACCAAACGTAGTCATGTTCAGAACAGCGAGCCTCTGATTCTAAGCTTCATAGTCTTTTCTTCTGTAAATAACAACAGTTGTATTAGTGACTTAGAAAACAAATAGAGACTAATTAAAGGGTTGTACTCAATTGTACCATAAAGTACAATATCTTACAATTTTCATCATTGCATTTAAATTTATTGATAACAAACGGGCAATACTGGACATCATATTAGAACTTTAGGAACCGCCACAAACCAACTCAAATGATGGTACTATTCAATATATGTTGTTCATGCTATTAGAAAATCATACAACACAAATAGGGTAAACATGACAACTCAAAATCTGCTTCCGAACTAGAACATTGTGCTGTTAGTTTTAACTTTTCTTAATAATCAGATCACTGTGTAACGCTTCTACATAAATTACTCTCTCAAATATGCTTCAATAAACATGTCACTTCCATTGAAAACGAAAATAGACAATGCAAGCATTATTCTGATAGCGCATACAATAAGAAGTAATCTCTATTGAGTCCTCCCACGTCCAACGGATAAATGCTGCACAAAGTGATTTCTTATGTCCTTTAGTGTTGCATTTGTCTGGCATGTTGGGCACTGTAGATATTTGCAACAAAGATCAAAATTAGTAATTTAATTGCAATAAATACCGTACTAATTAATTTCAAAAGCACATAATGAAATGTAACACTAAACTAAGAGCTAAAATTAAAGTCATTTGAGATAGTAAGATGGAAATTTGGAGAATGCAGACAGAAAGAGCCTTATAACCTTGGATGAACTCTCATCACAGTGTTGCTTAATCCATTTTGTTATGCATGACCTGCCAAAAAAGTGCCCGCAAGCAAGGGAGCTGCAATTCCACAATTACAAAAATTAAACTTCATTCTTTGAACCCACTTTCAAACTTGAACTGGAATAAATATGAGAACCCAAACAGTGGGGAGAGACAGGCTTCTTCTCTCTCTCTCTCTCTCTCTCTCTCTCTCTCTCACACACACACACACACACACACACACACACACACACACACACACACACACACACACACATTCTTTTCTTCACTTTATATGTTGCCTTGAAATCGAGCAAGGAAAGATAGGAAAAATACTGGTGTATACCCTTTATTTTATCACAGTATTATATTGCAAGCTTTATGTTCCTATATATAAAAATCCTTCCAGTCATGGGGTAAAGGACTGACTTTTAAAATCATTCGTAAGTTATTAAATAGATACATATAAAAGCCACCATATAATCCATTCAAGATGCTTCTTGTGTTTTTTTAACATGGGCGATGGACTGACTTTTAAAATCATTCGCAAGTTATAAAATAGATACATATAAAAGCCACCATATAATCCATTCAAGATGCTTCTTGTGTTTTTGTAACATGGGAGATGAACGAATTATAAACCAAACGTTTAAGGAGAAGAAGCAAAAGGATATGTTGGAGCTATGTGGTAAGCCTATCAAAAAATTTAAAGGATGGCAAGGAAAACTACAATCTGTTCTGGCAAAACTACAATTCCTTCAATTTGTCCTACAGGTTTTGACAATCTATTTCATGTCTGTCCTGAAGGTTCCTACCAAAGTTTGGAATGCTATTGTCTCTTTACAACATAGGTTCCTTGCTTGGGAACTGAGAAATAGTTCCATATCTCTCTTGTAGCCTAGAATAAGTATGCCAACCAAAGGATTAGGGAGGTGCTAACATCGAAATATCAGAGAAATGGATAAATTCCTTGAAGAAAAGGTAATATGCTGTTTGCAATAGGATGGCGGGAAAGTGCTGAGCCGAAGCTTGAGGGGAAAATACTTAGATTCCTGGCCAAATATTTACAGTAGAAAACAGCTCTAGCGTCCAAGCCTCGTGAAAATTAGATTTATGCTGAGAAAATATTACATTCCTGAAATAAAGGTGGAAGGTGAGAAAGGGAGACCAGGAACATTCTGGGATGGTCCTTGGAGTGCAAGTTTTCCCCTGTCAGAGACCAAAGGGGTTGAAGAAATTTAAAGAAATTCTAAGAAGCTCATTGGAATGAGGGTATGAAGAAGAGTGTAATAAGTATAAGACTTCGACACAGATGGACAGCATGGATGAACAATTTAGAGAAGGATAGCTGAAAACAGATGATGTCACCTACAGATACCAAATACCTTTTGTAGAAAGGAAAGGGCACATTGGTCTTGAAAGGGGCTGACTCCATATATCTTACAATAAAATTAGGCTACTCCCATCCCAAGAGGGCTTAAATCACTAACAAAGAGGGCTCTCTTTCATCTATGATATAGAGATCAGATGAGTTGCCACAGGCCAAGGTCTTCAATAGTCTTCACTTGGCTTGTGGCAACAGATAGTTGTCACAAAAACTAACCTAAAAGAGAGGGATTTTCTTGGTCCCTCTTGAATTCTTTGCGAAGATAGGTCTCATATCAACTCCTAGAATCAATGTTCGTTTGCACTTTGCACAAAAATGTTGGCACAGTAGTCTCAGAATGCTGAGCATTTCTTGCACTATATCTTGGAAATACATAAAGAGTGCATATATGTAGACCTTGATCCTCGAAATCATAGTTATACTCCAGAGAAATAAGAGATACTTCAGGACTAATCTTATGTATAAGAGCTAGTGAGGATTAAATATCTAAACTCAAATCCTAAAATTGATCAGAAACTGATCAAGAATAAGTCACTTAAATTAAGAACACCAAGCTGGTGTACCCTAAAGTTGAACTTTGATGGGGCTATAAGGGGCAATCCAGGAAAGCAGGGGCAAAGGGAGTGTGCAGAAATCATAATGAAGATTCGTTTTACATCTTTGTATGACTACTAATAACAGGGGTTGAATGGAGGGCCTAGATACCAGCCTGAGCCTGGCTCAATAAAGGAGCTTTCTAGGACAACGAGCATTGAAGGTGTCTTGAGGATTTTAAATGAAGCAGTTCAAAAAGAACCATCCCAACCTGACATTTACATGGTGTCGTCCTTGCGATTCAATTCTCTCAAAGCCTCTATTTTAGCCATTTGGACGGTAGTAAACAGGTCATGGAAAACAGAAAGAGTAGTCATGATATGACCACGGATAATGTGGAGAAGGAAGGATGGAAAGCACAAATTAAAACAGATGAGATTGGGAGAAAGCTGTCAACAAATATGTATTTCTGCATAAAAATAAAATGACCGGGTTCTTTATTTTTCCGTAAAGTTCATACAAAACAACACGGAATTTCAAGATTGAAACTTTCATAGAATCTACTTAATGCCATAGCCATAGAAAAGACTGATTTGAGAGATAAGTTGTGGACCGTTTGTGCATTATATGGTGGCATTGACAGAGGAGGATGGCATCAAGTTTATTGGCGAGGTCAGAGATAAAAGGAGGAAACAATTTTGTGTCTGCCCACATAAAAAACACACACCCAAAAAGAAAAATTAAAACAATTCAGTGATGGCAACATACCAGATATTGTGGTCTCCAGATTGAGATTCGGTCCATGGTTCCATGCAAATAAGGCAATGAAAAGAATCATCATCCGAGTCAGAATTTTTTGAGTCCTCTCTTTTCTGCTCTCGGGCCTTTTTAGTTGAACTGCTATTTTGTCTCTCTCCTTTGATATTCTACTCCTCTTCAGTGGCAAATTTCAACACCCCTTTGAATTTTTCAAATCGGATCTGAACTTCTCCCAACTTGGTAGCCTTTTGTTTGTAACATTCTAGCATCTGCTCCGACTTTTGAAGGCTGTCAGCTATTTGTTCTTTCTCTTTTAATATCCGACCTTTCTCTTCAGCAAAATATTTCATCTGAAATTTCAATGTGTTAAAATCCCTCATATTCTGTTCAGAGTTTTGCTTAAATTTGTCAGAATCCTGCTTGTTGTTTTGCAGCTCAAGAACTGCCTCATCTTTCTCTGCTCTCAGCTGCTCAGATATCTGTTTATAATGTTCCAATTCTTTTGCAGCCTCCTGGAAGTCATTCAGAATTTTCTTTTTCTGCTCGATCAATTGTTTTGTTTCTCTGTTTGCTATGACCAAGTGAGATTCGATGAATTTGAACTGCTCATCTCTCTTCTTTTTATAAGAAGACTGAGCCACAACATAATGTTCCAGAGATTCCAAAAGGGAGGAATTTATATTATCCATTCTGATGTGGGATGAACTGGATGTTTGGAGATTGGGCCTTTTGGCTGTGAACCACTGGTCAAAAACATTATTGGCAGGACCTCTCTTGGGTGCTTGAAATGCAGCTTGTTTTTTCCATTGTCCACCATTACCAGTCATCTTAACCCGATCCTTCTCTTCCTCACCAAATTTGTTCTCACTCAATTTTTTTTTCCCTTAAAACTAGTTCTGCAAATCAGATACTTGACCTCCTATGCAAATCCATACCATAGGATTTTCTTGAACCCACTCATAAGCTTTCAGGTTGCATAGGCGCATGTGAAGATTTACAGTGCATTTTGGTGTGAAAGACGTGCTCAAAGTTGGCTGTGACGGGTGGCGTAGAGAAACATGCTAACTTTAACGGTGTCACCATTTCTTGTAGAAACGTTGGGACAGCTTCCAAAAACCTCGGTACTCCACACGTGAGTTTGTAAATGGTGATACTGATAATTCGTGCCCATTTTGGCATAAGCAATGTAAGCTAATGGCTCATTTAGCTTACATTCCCTGTGTACAAAGTATTGCTTCTCTTTCTATTTTTCTTTCTCTTTTAACTATCCAAGGATGGCCCATCTTCAAATGTATAGAATCAAAATACAAGAGTGCATTATATTAGACCAAGGGTTGGTTCGTTCTGTTTCGATCATGTGTTGACGATCCTGATTATACAGTTTCATAAGTTTAATAATTTTTAATCGTTAATAAACATTATATAAAAGAGAGTTATCATTTTGAAAATGAGTTTTCACAAATCTGTTCATATCTCTACATTTGTTTAAATTTTAAATATTTTGTTTAAATTTGTGCAATCAATTAGTGGTACATTTATACATTTAGTAAATCTTATGGTATATGTTATTTGTTTTAGAGGGATAGTTATTAGTTTTGTAGTTGATAAGGCTTGATTTTATTTGAACTAATTTAAAGGTTCATGAAATTTGTTACATATACATTTGAAAATATCTTTCGTTTTGGAGGCTATTTTATTTGAACTAAACATTACATGAAAACTTTCGACATTTTTTTATATCATGAGTGGTAGTCTTTTGTGGCCAAGTATTTTGGCACTAAACATGAATACATTTATACATTTCATACTACTTTGGATACAAGAAGTTTGAGTAAGGTAGTAGTGGAGGTGTTATCAAAGTAGAGGCTAGTATTTACGATGGGTTGATTTTGTTGAGTGATATTAGTCTCGAATGCTTTGGTTAATGATGAATTTACTTGGGAAGTCTATATGGAGTAGCCATGTGGATATGCAAAAGAGAGCAGAAAACATCTAATGTGCTGCCTCAAAGAGGTGTTGTATAGATTGAAGTGTGCTCCCATAACCTGGTATGCTATGATTGATGACTATTTCTTGTAGAATGGGTTTCAAAAGTCTTCAAAAAATTCAAATATGTTCTTTTTAAAAATTTATGTTAAAAAATAATGATAAACAATAGGCCTCGTCGAGGCCAAATGCGAGACTCGCGAGTCTTGACACGAGACTCGTTGAGTTTGCCAAATTTTCCCCAAGCATTTGCACAATGTTTCATAAAGTTTGTGGATGCGAAATTGAGGGCATGTATTTGTGGATGCCTAGAGAATTTCTTCCTTGAGTTTTAATTCAAGGAAGAACAGAGCAACAACAACCACTTTTTCAGCTCACAACCCAAGGAAATACATTCATAAAAACTTGATCAAATTTAAAGCCAGATGCAATACACCACAATGGTTGTTCATAGATTGAATACTGCTCCTAAAAATGAAGCATCCTTGCAATCAGAATCTTGTATATCATGGTGGCTCTCGGGAAGCAGTGGGGACTTGTTGTCACTCTTTTCAGATGCTGCAAGAGTGTCTGAAGTCATCAATTATGTTGTGATGGATGTCCGCACCCTATTCTAAAGCTCCCATTTTGGCACAGGTTGGGAGGATGTTGAGAAGGTTGTGGAGTATGGAGTTATAGTTGACAATTGCATTTACTTAAAATCTTCAACAACCTTTTCAAAAGCCCATTTTGTACATATCTTGCAATCATCGCATTCCATGAGACCACATCTCTTCGACACATTTTGTCGAACACTTCATGTGCATCATGTATGCTTCCACATTTTGCATACATATCTATCATGGCATTTGCAACTATAATATTTGACAGAAAACCACTTTTCATTATGCTTTGATGGACGTCCATAGCTTGTTCTACAACTCCTATTTTAGCACAGATAGGGAGGATGCTGACAAAAGTTATGGAGCTTGGCTTGAAACTTGCCGATTGCATTCGTTTAAATGTTTTCAAAGCCTCTTCAACAAACCCATTTTGTGCATATCCTGCAATCATTGCAGTACATGAAATCACATCTCTTTGAGACATTTTGTCAAACAGTTGACGTGCCTTGTTAATGCTTCCACATTTTGCATACATATCTACCTGGGCACTTGCAAATGCAACATCTCACAAGAAACCCCTTTCAATTATTTTTTGATGGATGTCCATGCCATGTTCACCCATTTTGGCACACACTTGGGAGGTTGTTGGAAAAGGTAGTGGAATTTGGCTTGATTCCTGCCAATTGCATTTGTTTAAAAGTTTTGAATGCCTTTTCAACAAACCCATTGTGTGCATAACTTACAGTCATTGCGGTCCATGTGACTACATTTCTTTCAAGCATTTTGTCAAATAGTTCACGTGCCTGTATACTTCCACATTTTGCATACATATCTACCAGGGCACTCGCAACTAACATCTAACAAAAATCCCTTCTCCACTGTACTTTTGTGGATATCTATACCCTGTTTCAAATCAACTATTTTGGCACAAGTTGGGAGTATGCCAGAAAAGGTGAACTGATCAAGTTCAAACCTTGTTGGTTGCATTTGGTGAAACAGTGTCAATGCTTGGTGAGGATGCCCGTGTCTTGTGTAAAATGCAATTATGATATTCCATGAGACGAGGTCTCGTTCAGTCATTTGGTCAAACACTTGGCGAACACCTGATAAACTTCCACACTTTTCATACATGAGTATAATGTTATTTTGTAATAGTTTATTTGTGGCAAACTTAAATTCCCTCTGATTGCTATACGAGTGAATTTGCTTACCATCTGAAAGGGTTTTCTTGGAAATGCAGGTAAACAGAATGTGTAACGCCTCTTTCAATAGATCACCTCTACATAGTATTGTTAGACTGAGATTGAGATCCGAAGCGGATGGCATTGGAAATGTGCATTGTTTGTCAGTCTACTTCTACCACAATGACACTGTCATCATTTTCATACTCAAAATTAGTTTTATTGGTGTTTATTAATTATTTGTGTGAATTACAAAGAGCCAAAGAAGTGGATGTTGACAAAGAGATGCAACGAACGAGCCCTGTTGTAGAAAAAAGAGATCTACTCGGGGTGTGATACAATTTGATCAAATAGTAAATCAGAATCCAGTTGATGAAGAAATGGCAGGAACAAAGCCTTGTTATGCTACAAGAGTGTCTGAAGTCATCATTGAAATCCTCCAGCAACACTTGATAACAAATGTTTCTTCAGATCCTTGAATTCCAGGGAGCAGACACACTCACCAGTGTCTGCAAATCCTTAAGCTTTTTATAGCACACACCCACTATGACTCTCTCGAGCCCGTAAAAGCCCGTCCCATGAAAAATTCAATCCCTTTGACTATGGGCAGTAGTAATGTCAAACCCATCTTCCCACGAAAAATCCTTCACACTGGAAAACTTGATCCAGTAATTATAGAAATGAAAGACTTAACTCTATGGAGTTCTGAGGATCCCAAACAATGGTGCCGGGACAAAATTCTCGAGCCCTTTTGCACCGGCGAATGCCATCTCCATGTCAAATATTTTTTTAAATAAGTCCCCGTACACCTTAAAAAATCCATCGCCGCAATGCCCTAAGCCTGCGTAAGCTTTACTTGGGGAATGAAATAAAAGACTTTTAAATGTAATAAAAATATGTTGAAAGGGTATAGAAGAAAACTTGATAGCGTTGTACACAACACAACACAATAAAGGGAAGATCAAAGAAATTAATTTTATTTTATTTTATTTTATGATCGTCTTTTTCTTCAAGGTGGCATAATTTGGCCCTTTCAAGAGACGAGCATTGGAGAGAAGCAACTTGGGTGAGGACATGGCTTATATCACCTCGTACTGCATCAATTGTGATCTTTCGCATGCAATTCGTTCTTTCTTCTTCATGGTTGTGCTCTACGTGAAGGGAATTTATACTTTACGCAAGTTTGTACCAATAGCCTTTCCAATGCACTCAAGTCTCTCCTTGGTCTTCACAAACAACAATGAAATGGTTTATCCTCCTTGGTTGTATTGATTTACACGTTGGTCTCCTTCTAGCGCCAAATAATGGTCTTGTGAACAACACTCACAATACACAAAAAATCCATGCTAGTTGACTTGCTGCGCCATGAAACCACTACATGCAAAAAAGGTAGCTAATTTACAAATGCATGGTTTTGTTTGGTTTTAAGTGTTTTTCTATTGTGAAGCCTCAATTTGGTAGGATTATGATGTTTATCACACTGTCTACTGTAGATACAACCGAATATCTGCCAAATTTACAGCTCACTTAGCTACAGATTTATACGGCTTGTTTGCAGACAGCTACATCAGCCAAAAAAAGTCAAGTAATGAAATATTCTATAATGGCATTCCTCCAGTTGATAATTGAAGAACATATTTGCCATGCAAAAATTTGTGATTGTAGTGTGGGTAGGCACTGATGACATATACACTGGATAAACATTAGAATATCTTTTGTTGGAAAATCTAATTATCAACAAATTAATTTAGGAGGCTGGAAACAGTAATTCGGCACCAAACAGCCTTAAAGATCCTTAGCTGCACCCATGGCTGCCCTCTATGAATGAACTAAACTCTAATATAACTAAAATGAAAGTGGAGGAATGGGCTATATAACTAAAATGCTGGCCTTTGTATTTGCACAAATTGTTTTGCATACAAGAACGAGTTTTTCCTAGGAGAATTGGTCCTAGAGCTCATCTAGAATTAAGAAGATTAGTACGAAGAGTATTAATTTCCTTATAACTCCATCATGGTTAGCAATTAGTTATTGGAAAACAGACAAATGCATCAGCAGCAACGACCTGTCTTAATAGCAATTCAAGTCAAGGCCAAGGAAATTCTGTTGCCTTGATTATGGTGCTGCCTACCATTAAATTAGAGAATATCTGAACAAAAGAAGAAATGGATCAATACTGTTAAGCATGAATAGTTACATGAAAATGATGAAAACCAAATGCATCCTATATAGGCCCATCCACTAAAAAATTGAGGCTTCACAATAGAAAAACACTCAAAACCAAACAAAACCATGCATTTATGAACAAATATATTAGTAACAAAACGAGGCTCATTTTTAAGATATAACACAAATCAATATCAATATCAATTGCTCCTCAAAAGTGGGCATGCAACTGGAGTTCACCCTGACAAAAACAGTAAAAACAACATTAAAAAGGTAAAAATGTCACAACCCATGTCCAAACTGTCAAAATACAGCAAAAAAACGAAACGAGATAACAACAAAGTCTTTGGCTAATATGTAAATTAGCTACCTTTTTTAATCCTAGAAAAACATGTAGATAATATTACAGGGCTTGCTGCAGATTAGGCAAAGTAGAACCACCTACGAATAATAATGGAAAATAAATTAGTGAAATAATCTAACCTACAGATAACAATGCTAAATAATTTAGTGAAATAAATCTAAAAAAATATAAGTAGGCTAAATAAATTAGTGGACTCACTCAAATAACTACGGCCACTGCAGATTCAATTCATTTCAAACTGTATCTATAATGTTTTGTGGACACCTTTCGCCCGAGCCAAAATGAGATACAAGATAGTACAATCAATACACACAAAAGGACTATACAAAATGAAAAAGGTTGGAGTAAAGAACTATCAAGAGATGCTTTCCTCGTCATCTCCAAGTACTAGATTGATTGTAAGCCTTTCTCTTGCAAATCCTGCTTGCCATGCATCTTTCCGTTTCCTTAAAGCATCCCTTTTCTTTTGCTTTTCATTCCAAAGAAAAACAGGCTTCCTGAAAAACAGTTCAATGTCATGACTACTCCATGGTATTATAAGATAGGGCTTTAACAAAACAACCCATCAATATATAGGCAGCAATGCATACTATACATCTGATTTTATCAAGTCAACATCATGCTAACTCTCCAAACACACAGCAAAAACGTTTCTTGGAAACTGAAGATAAAACTTGATTCCTTCTTATCACTGCATGTTTAATATTATACAATTTGTTATAGTGAAAGCCTGTGTTTACAGTTTGCTTCACTTAGCATCACCAATAATCTGCACAAGAACATCGTCCTTGTTTGAAATGATGGAACCGGTTCGCATCTCTCACAACAATTTCTCTTGACACAATCTTGGAGATAAACTTGGCTGCAGTGTGGCAGTCATCACATACTCGGAGGTTCTTGACCACTGTAAGAGTTGTTCCAGGGGATGTGTTTACCAATCCAAATGCAATTGCCAACTTCTCACTATGGTGGCCAAGGAATAATTCCTTTTCCTCCTCCTCAACATCACTCAGTACCTGTCTTAAATCTGGCAAATACCCTGCTGCCTTCATCTCCCCTGACAATTTCTCTAGCTTTGCATGGATATCTTTTGTTTGTTGGTGTGACCTGTCTCCTACACAAAAAACATGTACCATTTTACGGACTTCAACCCAACTACATCCAGGTATCTTTTTAGTTCCTCTATCTTTCATCAATCTCCTTACCTTTTGAACATCACCCCACCTGCCCACTTCTGCATAGATGTTTGACAGGAGAACATAAGGTGCAGCATTTTTAGGATTCAACTCAAAAAGGAGAGTTGCTGTAGATATCCCAAGTCCTATATTCTTATGTGATCTACAAGCGCCAAGCAAACACACCCACACAACCGAGGCAGGTTTAATTGGCATTTTGATAATAAAGTTTAGAGCTTCCTCAATATAGCCAGCGCGACCAAGAAGGTCAACAATGCATATATAATGATCCATTGTAGGCATTGTGCAATAAGGGTCACTCATACCATTGAAATATTTACAGGCCTCATCAACTAAACCTCCATGGCTGCATGCAAATAAAACACAAACTAAACTTACATGGTCTGGGTATGTTCCTGAGTGCTTCATCAGTTCAAATAGTTTTAGAGCATCTTTACAAAATCCATGCATTGCATATCCTGCAATCATTGCATTCCATGAGACTGCATCTCGTTGAGATATGTTGTCAAACAGTTTACGGGCCTTCTATATGCCTCCACATTTTGCATACATGTCTACCAGGGCACTTGCAACTACCACATCTGACAAAATTCCACTTTTGATTATGCTTTGATGGATGTCCATACCCTGTTCCAATGCTCCCATTTTGGCACAGGCCGGGAGGATGCTGATAAAGGTTGTGGAGTTTGACTTTACACCTGCCACTTGCATTTTCTTGAAAGTTTCCAAGGCCTTTTCACAAGTCCATTTTGTGTATACCCTGCAATCATTACAGTCCATGAGACTACATCTGGTAAAGGCATTTCTTTGAAAAGCCTTGAAGCCTCGTCAAGAACACCATTTTGTGCATATCCCTGCAATCATTGCATTCCATGATACTACATCTCGTTTAGAAATTTTGTCAAACACTTCACGTGCCTTCTGTATGCTTCCACATTTTGCATACATGTCTACCAAGGAACTTGCAACTACAACATCTGACAGAAATCCACTTTCGATTATGCTTTTATGAATGTCCATGCCATGTTCCAAAGCTCCCATTTTTGCACAGGCTGGAAGGATGTTGGCAAAGGTCGTAGAGTTTGAGTTTACACCTGCCAATTGCATTTGCTGAAAAGTCTCCAGGGCCATTTCCACAAACCCATTTTGTGTGTGGCCTGCAATCATCACATTCCATGAGACTGCATCTCGGCTAGGCATATTTTTGAAATGCCTTGAAGCCTCATCAAGAAGATCATTTTGTACATATCCTGCAATCATTGCATTCCATGTGATAGCATCTCGTTGAGACATGTTGTCAAACAGTTTACGTGCCTTCGTTATGCTTCCACATTTTGCATACATGTCTACCAAGGCACTCCCAACTACAACATCTGACAAAAATCCACTTTCTATTATGCTTTGATGGATGTCTATACCCTGTTTTAAAGCTCCCATATTGGCACAGGCTGGGAGGATGCTGGCAAAGGTTGTGGAGTTTGGCTTTACAGCTGCCAATCGCATTTGCTTAAAAGTCTGCAAAGCCTTTTCAACAAGCCCGTTTTGTGCATATCCAGTAATCATTACAGTCCATGACGCCACGTCTCTTTCAGGCATTACTTCAAAAAGTTTTAAAGCCTTGTCAAAATTACCATTTTGTGCATATCCTGCGATGATTGTAGTCCATGTGATGATATTTCTATGAGGCATTTTGTCAAACAGCTCCCATGCCTTGTGTATGCTTCCACATTTTGCATACATGTCTATCAGGGCACTTACGACGACAACATCAGATAAACATCCACTTTCAATTATGCCTTGATGGATGTAGATACCCTGTTCCAAAGCTCCCATTTTGGCACAGGCTGGGAGGATGCTGGCAAAGGTTGTGGAGTTTGACTTTACACCTGCCAATTGCATTTGTTTAAAAATCATCACGGCCTTTTCAACAAGTCCATTTTGTGCATACCCTGCAATCATCACATTCCATGAGACTACATCTGGTTGTGGCATTTGTTTGAAAAGCTTTAAAGCCTCGTCAAGAACATCATTTTGTGCATATCCTGCAATCATTCCACATTTCGAATACATGTCTACCAGGGCACTTGCAACTACAACATCTGAGAAAAACCCACTTTCCATTATGCCTCGATGGATATAAATACCCTGTTCCAAAGTACCCATGTTTGCACAGGCTGGAAGAATGCTGGCAAAGGTGAACTGATTGGGTTGGACATCTGTTCGTTGCATATCATTAAACATTGTCAATGCCTCATGAGGACATCCATGTCTTCGGTAAGCTGTAATCATCACATTCCATGAGAAGCTGTCGCGTTCTGTCATTTCGTCAAACACTTCACGTGCATCTAACAAACTACCAGATTTGATATACATGTTGATAAGCTTATTTTGGAGAAATGTGCGTGTAGCAAATGCAAATCCCCTGTCAATGATGAAAGAGTGGATTTTCTTACCCTCTGAAAGCGCATTCCTGGCAATGCAGGTGTTCAATAGTTGAAGATATGTGTTAGAGTCTACAGGGGGATTGTGTGTGGAAAGCACAATGTCCACAACATCCTTCAACCGACCCTCTCTACACAGTGCTCCCAGATTGAGATTGAGATTGGCAGCGGATGGCATCGTGTGATTATACTTGAAGCCTGTCTATCATTGTAATATTCTGATTTGAATCCAAAAAGTTTATACATACATAATTACAAGCATCCCCATGCCAAAAGAAAATTCCAAGTATTTAAAGAAGAATGTAGTCATTACATTGTTGCATGGGCAAGGTCATTGAGAGTAATAAGGGTTGGCAGGTTGTGTTACATTGGATTGCCTACTCGAATTGTATTATTCTTAGTGTGATGTTTTCAAATCTTTATAAAAACATTGCATGGTATGATAATAATGGAGGATAACATTAAAACTTAATAACTCTCTCTAATTTTTTACGCTTTTACAAGGTATTGCGGTCATATTAGGGTTCCAAGTGAGTAAAGCGGTTTACCACATATCCACAATAAATTTGGAAAAAGTGAGTGAGAGGTTTGGAACATAGGAGAAAGAAAACAAGATTGTCAACTTGGATTTGACATTCACCAAAAATACTAGAAACATGCTACATTAATGGCATAATGTTATAGTTCTAGTCCAAGATTGCTTGGTTTTCACTTTGGTTTTTCTCATTTTCTCGTCTTGTTGTCTATATCCATATTGCACTCATTGTTTTTGATGTTTGTCTCTAAAATTGCGACACCCCAAAAATTCTTTTATCAACGAAAAGACACATTACAAATGTTGGTAGAAGAGACCATTGACATAAATATTGGTACAAATGAGCATCCTAAACTCTTACAACTTGGTGCTAGTCTAATAGAAGTAGAAATATAAGTATTTACAATACTTCTTGTTGAGTTCCAAGATATCTTTACATGGACATACAAGGATATGTCGGGTTGGATCCCTCCCTTGTGGTACACCACCTTGTGGTTCATCCAGATGTAAAACCAGTCAAACAAAACTAAGAAAAATGCACCCCAAAGTTGTATTACAGTCAAAGATGAACTTCGAAACTCTTAGAAGTAGATTTTATCAAACCAATTGATTATTCAAAATTGATATCAAATATTGTATCAATTGCTTAAAAAACCCCGGGAATCAAATTATGTACAAATTTTTGTGATATAAATAAGGCATGTCCGAAAGATGACTTTCCATTACCAAATATTGATATGATTGTTGACTCTACGATAGGCCATGAAATGCTCTCTCTAATGGATGTCTTTTATGGATATAATCAAATACAAATTGCTGAAGAAGATCAACACAAGATAACATTTACCACAATGTGGGGCACATTTTGTTATAAGGTCATGCCTTTTGGCCTTAAAAATGCGGTGTCACCTATTAGAGAGAAATGATAGTTATTTTTCATGACATGCTACATGACATTATGGAATATTATGTAGATGATATCCTTGCAAAATCAAAAACAAGAGTTGATCATCCAATATTTTTAAGGTGCATCTTTGAAAGGTTGCGTGAATACAAGGTCAGACTCAATCCAAAGAAATGTTTGTTTGGTGTAACTTCAGGAAAACTCCTAGGGTTCATTGTCTCATGGAGAGGTATCGAATTTGACCCCGCAAAGGTCAAATATATCATGAAATGCCTCCTCCACACAATCTCATACAATTAAGAGGTTTTTAAGGAAAAATCCAATCCATCAGACGTTTCATCTCACAACTAGCAAACAAGTGCCACCACTTCAATCAGTTACTAAAAAAGATGTACAATTTAAATGGAATCAAGAATGTTAAGACTCTTTCTCCAAATTGAAAGAATATCTATCAAGTCCTTTGGTACTCATGTCACCTATTCTAGAAAAACCAATGCTTCTCTATACATTTGCCATAAACTATACAATATGAGCATTACTAACACAATATAATGATTAGGAGAAGAACAAAATTTATACTATCTCGGTAGGAAAAATCCAATCCATCGGATGTTTCACGAACTTAAATACGCCCAAGTTGAGAAGGTATGCTTAGTAGGGGATTTCACATTTCACAAGCTACATCATTATTTGCTCAATCATACAACCAAACTTATCGCAAAAGTAGATCCACTAAAGTATCTACTATCCAAACTTGTCCTAATAGGAAAAATGTCTAGTTACGTGGTTTTACTCAGTGAATTTGATATAGAGTTCATCAATCAAAATGTTATCAAAGGACAAGCCAGTGTAGATCAACTTGTTGTAACACTTCTACCAGAATCACAACCTCCTCAATTTTATTTTCTATATGAGGAACACTTGTATATTGATGCAATTCCCTCTTTGACTCCATTTTTGATGGATTTTGTAATATCCATAAGTCAAGAGTTGGTATTCTACTAATCACGTCAGATGATGATGTCATTCCAAAATATTTCCGCTTAGGATTCCCCTATACCAATAATATTTTTGAGTACGAAGCCCTCATAGTTGGGTTGAAATTTGCTATTTCATGACATCTCAAGGAGTTGACAGTTTATGGTGATTCCTATTAATCATCAAACAAGTCACCAGAGAATATCAAGTCAAGAATGACAAGTTAGTCCCCTATAAGCTCATGGTTGATAGTCTTAAATTTTATTTTCAACTTATCACTTTTGAATAAGTTCCTCGTACAAAAAAAAGTCCATGGATGCAATGACGATTATCGGATCCCTCCTTCGGAGTTTGATCTGAATCAAACACAAGTTTCTTGTAGAACACACGGTTACTGTTGTCATATGGTCCTATAGGTGTTTTTATAGATAAATAAGGTTGAAGGGATCCGTTCCCTATTTACATATTTAGAGGCATAACCTTGAGAAAGCGTGAAATACAGTCCCAAAACAAACATCCAAAATACTGCTAAATATTACGAACAAAAACGAGCTCCAATCGAAATAGCCATAACTATAAGACTATACTAAGAGGGAATTAATCCCCAGACTCCATAGAAACAGAGACACATGCCACAGGGGATGCTTGACCTAGGTTGGCTTCCACATCAGAATCCATGTCCATAGCATTGGCATTAGCCCATCCCCGCCAAAGGTAGTCATAATCTCCATCGACTTCAACACACAGCTTGGCCCACCATGACGACACAGGTTCCAGCAGAGAGTTGAGTGCCTGCACATTCGGGAGCAATAGGCGAGCGATCCCTAGAGTGGTCCCGAGCATATGCAACGAGCTTCTCCGTGAACACCAATAGAATGCCAAACCGCTTCTCCAATTCCTTGAAAACACCCACCTCCACAACATGCGTACCCTGCACCAAATCCTCCATAGCCCAAAATGCCGGATAACTATTAGCCACTTCAAACATCAAATTGCCACGGAAAGAGGGCGAAGCCAATGCAAAGCAAGATTCAAAACGTCCACTTTGAAGGACGAATAATTGGAAAATTATCCATGAAGACAGAAGTAAACCCACTATTAACACGTGACCACCCTTCCTCCGACAAAAAAACAACCCCCAGAATTGATTTTATGACTTCCAAGTCTTCCACACATGAGATATTAAAGATCCTCTCCGGAAGATTAACTAAGATACAAGTCTCTGGAACGCCATTTCCCTCATTTCATAGCTCAAGGCAAGGCGAGGTAAACATGGAACAACCATTGAAAACATAAAAGAACAAGAGGAGAGACAATGGGTGCCCACTTTAAATAGACGCTAACCCATCGCACAGACATACAATCAAATGATGGATCTACATATTGCCAATCGTGTGAAACCATCACCTCCAATCCATCCCACTCTTTAATATTAATGGCCACTTTCTCCTTTTGTACTTTCTCGATCCCGCATTGGTCATCCAATCCACGCAATGATTGCATTCTCTAAACACATGCTTAATATTCCAAGTTTTAAACTTCTCTAATTGCCACAATATTTTTTTGATGCCCAAATCGAGCTTCCACGACAGAGCTTTCCTTTTGATGATTGCGTTAACAATCACCATCGAGTCACCTTCGATCTCCAAGTTTTACACTTTTAGGGAAAAAACCACTTCAAGACCCTTACTTAAAGCCTGTAGCTTGGCAAAATTACACATGCCATCCTGAAGTTTGATAGAGGCTTCACCCATAACTTGAAACATCTCATTATGAATGATGCATCCAACACGCGAGGCACGGGGATCACCCCTAGCCGTGCCATCAAAATTGAGTTTATGAAACCCCGAGGATGGATTTTTCCACTCGGCCTTCTGTGAAGCAAATTAGATGGAATCACAAAAGTCTTGACACCATCCCTAGGATTAACAATTTTAGGCCATCATTTTTCAATTTCCTATCTAAATTAGAAAAGTGATGAAAGCGGGACCAATTAGAAGAGACAACCTCAGAGATAGCCCATTCCAACCTTAAAATTACCTGCTCTACCGAATTATTTTCATTTCTAAAAATTCTTTTATTTCTCTCCCACCAAATATGAGCAGATTGAGGAAAGAGCGCCTGATGCAAATTAACAAGGCACACGAAAATGGCCTCGGGGAAGGGAAGAAGGTTAGACCCAAAGAATATTGAGCACTGCCACACAACAAGTTCCAAGATTTCTCGGCAAGGGAACAAAACAACAATAAGTGATCTCGATCCTCCTCCTTCTTTTCACATAGAAAGAAAATCATAGGACCATGGAAACCATATCTCTTCCTTCTTTCCTGAGTGATAATTTTACCCTTGAAGGCCATCCATGCAAAGAGGCCAGCTTTAGGGGGACAGGAGGAGGCCCAATAGTCTTTCCAAATTTGATCTTCCGCTCTTACTTCAGAATGCAAAAATTTGAATCTGCACTCGGGAATACCTACCAGAAGAGGCTGCACAGTCCATAAAATTTCATACTATCGCTCAGAAAGCATAATCATCCTCTCCTGAAGGATGGAACAAAAGCTAGCTTTCACTACCTTAGGAATGTTCAGGTGATCAATGCTTTTCTATTGCAACAAGGTGGGAGTATGACCTAGAACCTGCCCATAATTAGAGACATAAGGACCCCACTCCTCGACCAATAATCTTTTAATTTCCCCAAACTCGGGGGACTCCCCAAGCACAGGAAAACCATTCCAAGGATCATCCTAGAATAGTGCCCTCTCCCCATTTTCAATCTTCTAGGATGCATTTTAAAGAAATAACTCTTTGCATTCAACCATGAAATTCCAAATATGAGAGCCAGAAGCGGGGTTTGCTATGCAGAGAATAGATTCAGGAAGAGGGGCACCCAAATACTTTTTTCCACCACCTGCTGCATAGACTAAGTGGATTAGAAAGGAGATTCCAGACAAGCTTGGCGCACCAAGGGCCAAATTTTGGAGACCCAGATTGAGAATTCCGGCTCCACCAAGGTCCTTGGGTTTTGAAAAAGTATCCCAACTGATCAAAGGAATTTTTCTATCCTTAGAAGCACCTTGCCAAAGGAATTTTCTCATAATACCAATCAAATTTTCCAGAACACCTTTGGGAATTTTAAGTATGGAAAGCATATAAAGTGGGAAACACAAAGAACATACTTAATAAGCACCAATCTCCCCGCCATGAAAACCACTTCCCTTTTCAAGATCTCAGTTTTGATTCCATAGAGGAAAGAAGATCCTTCCACAAAGAAGATCTGCCCATGCCACTAAACAGGGGGACACCAAGATACTTGACCGAAAGAGATCCTTTCTTAAAACCAAAAATTCTCAAAATTCTTGCCTCCAATAAGGGGATACATTAAAAAGAAGATGAAGGATTTAAGAAATCTAACCTCTTGTCCCATAGCAACTATGTAGGAATCCAACACATCTCTCAGCTCCTTAGCTTCCTTCACACTGGATTTATTGAACAAAAAGCTATTATCAGTGAATTATTGATGGGAAATGGGATTAACCCCTTAGTAATTTTAAGGCCTTGCAGTTTACCTTCTTGAATCCTCTTGTGAATGGACCTACCAAGATAATCAACCATCAAAATATACTGGAAGGAGGACAATGGATTCCCCTGCCTAATGCCCCGATTACATTCAAAAAAACCTTCAGCATTGCCATTGATCAAAACAGAAAAAGAGGGACCTGAAATACAACTGAAATCCAATTGCAAAATTGCACCGAAAAACCAATTTTTTTGAGAACCGTGATAAGGAAACGCCAATTTATCTTGTCATAAGCATTTCAAATGTCTAGCTTAAACAACATACCCGATAATTGTTGTTGGAAAGAGAATGAATAAGCTCATGGGAAAGAAAAATCACCATCGAAAATAGACCTTCCAGGCATGAAATTGGTTTGCTCCTGAGAGATAAGAGGACCCAACACACTTTTAAGCCTGGAAGCAATAACTTTCGAAATGATTTTGTAGGTTGTATTGCACAGGAAATAAGCCTGAAGTTAGCAAAGGAAGAAGGCTGAATCTTTTTCGGGAATAAACTAATAAAAGAGCAGTTCAGTGATTTAAGCACTAAGCGAGACCTTCAAGATTCTTCAACAACAACCCACACATCATATCCCACAATGCTCCAAAACCACTAGAAGAAGTCCGCTTGGAAACCATCAAGACCTGGAGCTTTATTCTTGGCCATAGAGAACACAACCTTCTCAACTTCCCCCAGGGAAAAGGGCTTAAGAAGGGCATCATTTTGATCATAAAAAATCAAAGACGAGATATTAGCCAAAAGAGAGGATTGAACCTCATCAAAGGAGGCAATTTCACCACCTAATAGAGAAGTAAAAAACCAAACACCTTCTTCCGAGATCTATTTTTGATATGAGAGAACCATCCCTTCGCTATTCTTAATTTCAGAGATAAAGTTCAAAAAAATCCTCGATTTTGCAGAAGAATGAAAGAATTTAGAATTCTTGTCTCCATCCTTAAGCCAAAGTTCTCACCTTGTCAAATTTTAGGAAACTCTGCTTACTCGCATCCACTTCCTTCTTAAGCAACTTCCCGCTTATATTTTTACCCCTTTTGCCTCGCTTTGAACCACAATTGACCGCTTTAATCCTTCCCCGCCTGAAGCCATTTTAGAGGGAACCAAAATAGAGCCAACTCATCAGGTTTAATTTTACCATCCTCCAAACCTTGACCCACTTGAAGGGATCAGAACACCTTTCCTCATCCTTTACCAATAACCAAACTTGAAGATTATTGAAAGAATCTACATGCCCTGTTCGAATCCTTCCTTAATTAGGAACACTGGTTCCCCCGAATTCTTATGAACTTCTTCATTTTCCTTTAGCAAAGAATGAGGGAAAATTCCCCAACTAGAGGGGCATCCAGGAAGTTACCTTGCTTCCGGAGAGCAGTGGAAAAATTGAAACCAGGAGGAGACTCGGTTCCAATCACCATGCACTCCATCTAAGGAGTCTCTTTCTGTATGGGAGATGACTTAGATTCCTTCATCAATTTGATAGCGCAATCCTTACTCATATGCCCCAGCTTCCCGCAATAGAAACACTTTGCATTCAACCCCTCATACTCAATGATCAGGCACTTAGGGCCTAGATTGGAATGGAGACACAAAGAACTTGGCAACGGGGTGGTCAAATCCATATCCACATAGACACAAGCCGCGAATTTCCTCCAAAAATTCAAGGAAGGGTAGTGAATGGGCATGAAGGCACTCAAAGAATTCATGATAGAATTAAGTTCCAACCATTTTTGAAATTCAGGGGGCAAACCATGAAAACTCAGCCAAAGCGGGGCTCAAGAATTTTTTTCCTTCCTTGGATCAAAATTTGGAGACCAAGGACGAAAATGCAAGATGGATGAATTCAAAAACTAGGGATGCCCTTATATACTCAGTCGATAGATCAAAAGAGGGAAACCATACCTGAAAGAAGCCATTGGTAAGAAAGCTAACCCTAGGTTTAAATTTATTGCCCTAAAACCGAGCAACCCAATTCAAGATCCTTCCCCTAGAGAAGCGTGCACCAACAAACTTATAGAAAATTTCCCTCTTGAACCAAACATCCATGAAATCATCTTCAGAGAAGGTGGAAAGAGATAACTAAAGACTCTTCGCTGAAATTTTAAAATCAATGCCACCAACCTTAATTTCCTCCACTTCTTTCAACTCGTCGATTGCATTCGAAATTGGATTAGAAGGGACCTCCTCAGGCACACAAATGGAGGTCTTACTAGGTGCCAATTCCAAACACACTTCCACAATTAGATTCTCCAACACTAAAGCACGCCAAACATGGAAGCGAGCTTTAACAACCACTCCTGGGCCAAGCTTATCGACCAACACATACACTACGCCTTCGCTTCTAAAAACCAATCATACCGCTGAAGGTCCTCGCACTTTCCACCACCCACGGGGATCTTGTTAGCTTGTTAGAACACCATACTATGGTGCCACAACCCCAACACTGCACCCTCATTATCTTTTGAAAATTTAATTTTTGCTCTTATCACTTTTTTGGCTCTCCACTGCAATTTGTCGCTCCCATAGCTTTGAACCAAAAGTGGTTTTCCATGGTTGTATAGGTGTTGTGATTGATGAAAACCACATTAATGAAAAATTGGATGATGGAGTAGGGTCAGATGATGTTGACATGATGGTTCAGATGTGTACTTGATGATACAAGGAGATTCAGTGAGGATTGCTTTCTCTTGCAAGCCCATTCAAGTGCCTAGGTGATGTTGCATGGTGGTATGAGCTTCTTGGTGACTTGAGAATCATGTTGACATGTCGAGATAACATGTTTGGAGAGTTATTGGGAACTCACATCAGTTGCAGGTACAAATACAAGTGATTAACTATGTTTTAGGTGCTCATTTAGAGTAGGTATGGATGCTAAGAGGTATGAGGATGATATTTGGAGCTACATGAGCTCATTGATGCATGTATGCAGGTTTATTATGGTGTAACAAGTATTTTTGGACCATTTTGAGTACTTTCATGATGAGTTATTGTGATCTTTTAGTTGACATTAGCTTTTATAAAGTAAAACCCTCGGGGGTTCTTGCACGAGTCTTAGTGTCTAGAGAGTTTGAGAGATGGTGATGACTTTATGATGATTGGAGATGTTAGTATGATGTGTCATGGTGCTTTGAGAAAACATTTAGGATGTTAGGATGTGAATTTTGCAAGTTATGTCAGTTTTGGTGAGACAAGGTTAAGAACAAGGTCATTTCTAGCTCGAATTGGAACTTCTGATGCTCACCCTGAATTGTGTGCTTTACATGGGACCTTGTGGCTTTTAGGGATGTTTCTACAGTGAGTCTATAATGTTTCAAAAATAATGAGGTCATTTCATCGTCACATTTTTATGAACGAATGTTAATAAGGTAAACAACTTTTTATGAGTTTGAAACCCTAGCTTGAAAGTAGTTTGAGAGATTTGATTCCTAAGTGGAAATAATTGATTCATAGTGTATGGATGATGATTATAACATGTATATGACTCCTTCATATTTCTAGAAAGGTATGGTAGAGGTCATGGTGATGAGTGGACCCCACTCAAACAAGTCAATTTAAAGAAGTTTGTTTTGGGACAAGGTTGTCCAAAGGAGTTGCAAACTAAATTTAGTTTGTATGATGTATGTATATTTATATTTATGTAAAAAGAGGCTTCATGACATGTTGATGCAATTACATGGTCAAATAAGCTTCATTTAGGTTGATTGGTCAAAGGGTAGTTTCGAGGCAGTAAAAACAATCTTCATTAAAATGGGCATAACAGGAGCTTCGAGTTAGGAGGTGATTAAAGTTTTGTTGGAAATATAATTAAGAGATATTTCCAGTTATATAAGGTTTGTCTCATAATGATGTGTTTTTCTAAGATTTCTAGGTCAAGAATATTTTTGCAAAGGTGCATGTAAGACAAGATCTGCTAGATGTTTTGAGTTGTTTGGAGTATGAGATGGATTAGGTGATGCTTTATATCACCTGGAATGTGAAGAGGGATGAATTTTTCATCCAATGAATCAATTTAGAGGTATTTATTGTTCCAGAAAAGGTATTAACTAGTTGATATTTGAAATCAATTTTTATGCAATTTGATTTGGTGAAGAAAAAAGCTGATTGAGGTTTGAGAAGGGATTGTTTCACGAATTCTAAATTTCTTAAAAGTGTTCTTTAGGTTCTTCAATTTCCATTGAGTGGTCACATGGCATAGTTTGGATGTTTTGGAGTGATCTAGTGGAAAAAGATGTTGATAGGGCTCTGAAGGGTGACTTGGAAACAATTGTTTTGAGAAGAACAAAGAAAAATGGTCCCATTAAATGAAATATTCTAATTGGTTGATGAAAATTTATACCATTTATAATTTTTAAATGTTAATTTAAACATGTGTTGTGATTTATGGGTCATGAAAAAGTATGGTTTTGATGTTAGGGTATTTTTCTCTTTGTACCGTGGAGATTCGAGTCTTTTTGGAACATGAAATGATATTTTTGGCTAAACCAACCTACTTGGCTCAATTGGGACTGTTAAGTTATGAATTTGGGATTTTTTAATGATTCCTAGGTCAATTCAAAGGAGGAAATTTTTTTGTGTTTGAATTTGAAATAAGAAGAAGCTTATAAAAGCATTGTTTTGGGTGATTTTTGGAGCTAGTGGTGTGTGTGCAAGAAGTTTGACCTAGGTGAGATATTTTTACAGGTTTGAGCATGATTTGATATCTGATCAAGTGTTTGACATGTTAAGGATTTATGGAAAACATGTGTGCATGTGTTTGAAGCTTGAAAAGTGAAGAAAGTGATTGTGTGTGAAAGATTGAAAACCTAGGGTTTGTATGAGGGTTTGAAGAAGTGCAAGCTGAATCATTGGTCTCTATCAGTTGTGGCAGAAACAATTCCAATATTAGAACATCATAAGGTGGTTGAGTGGGTGCTTGATCATCTTGGGGGGTTGATCTTCTAACAACTTCTAATAAGAGTATTTATACTAAGAAAGAGGACTATCCCTCTAATGTGAGTAGTGAAGTTGATAGATCTGATTCAGAGATTGAATCTGATCAAAATGATGTAGGTGATGAGGTTATTGTCATGACAAATGAAGCTATGAGATCCTCTAGTGGTGGCTCTAGTTTGTGGGGTTATCTTTCACCTGATTATTACAAAGAAGATGGAGGAGATGATGGTTAAGGCTTGGGTTGGCATGTGTCCAATCAGAACTAGAGCATGCTGAAAGTAACAAGAAGAAGTTGACCTCACAAGTCAAGGATTATGAAGAAAAGATACAATAAATTGAAGGGAAATATTGGGCCATTTTTGAAAAACTTGAGGAATTAATGAGAAGGTTCTGATTCTGAAATGAGTAACATGACTCTTAGCTTGCAATATAAAGAGGAAGAGGTGATAATTCTCAAGAAGGAACTCTCAAATGTTGTAAGTAAGATGAAATCATATCAAAAGTTTGAAGAAATTACTAAAGCTCTTGATGATCTCTTGAGAAATCAAAAGTTTCAGGTGATAAGGATGGTTTAGGCTTCAAATATGAAGTCAAAGACAATAAGGTGAAGAAAGAAGACATGGTTTCATGTAAATAAGTAGGTGAACCAAGCACCAAGGAAGGAAAGAAGGATATACACATCAAGGACATTGAGAAAACCAAGAAAATTAGGCAACCTAATGCCTCAAGGTATGAAAGATATTTTAATGGTTATTGTTATACATGTAATGCATTTGGTCATAGGGATAAGGAGTGTAAAAGGACTCCTAGAGATACTCAACCATGGAAAAACAACAAAGATGATCATGCTAAGAATGTTGTATGATTCAAATGCAACAAAATAGGCCATGTTGGTAGTGTTTGTTTGAATGATACGTCTAGTCATGTTGATGATTTCAAGAAAAATAATATATTGGTATGTTATAGCTGTAATAAAGTTGGTCATGTTGCAAAGTACTGTTATCAAGGTTATTCAAGTCAAAATATAAGTTTTCAAGGTCCTAGAGTGCAAGCTAATTGTAGTATCTAATCACTTCTTGCCTCAAAACCATTCCCAAATGTGTCAAGCATATCGTCTAGTTTATCCTAGAAGCTCATTCGAGGCATGCATGAGCACCGAGTCCCTCCTTGATGCGAGCTTCATGAGATCGCCTTCGTAACACAAGGATGTAATATAACCAGAAAATAAGTGCATCTATTCATGGAATTTAAGATGTAAGCACTAACTCCTAGCTTAATGCACATGAGCATAGAAAAACATGATCAATTCAATGAAAGTATAATCAACCATGAAATAACATCAAGAAAACCCATAACACGCATATGAACGTAAGGAAAATGCACGATCAAGACCCATCACGTGAATGTTTCAAAATCTCTTCATTATATTTATTAGCCAAAATATGGTAGCCAAGATTACATCAAAAGAGTCCCATTCATGGAAATATTCACACTAGCAAAGCTTTCTTTACATCCTAAAGCTTTCCATTACACATTACCCAATATCATTATATCTCTCACTCCCTTTTTTACTTCTACATCCATCCTTACTTATCTCTCCTTTTCCTTTGTGAAAACCTTCCATTCTTCTAGAATAATCATCATCCTTCCTCTTAACCGATCATCATTATTACCTACAAAATCCCGAAGGAATCCTTTTATGGTTACTCTACCATTACCCAGAATATGCTAGATGTCGCCATATGTTTCCTTAATCGAGTGCCTTTAGCATGCATGTGCCAACTAATCCTTAAAAACCTCGACTCCTTATCCATTCATGATAACCGTATTGATGCCCTCAAATATCCTTTCCTTGAGCCACAAGTCTCCATGGCTTATCCAAATCTTTATCCGGTCACTTTTCCATTTGCTCTCTGCGTGTCTTTTCCTGTTATCCAAAACTCACAAAGTCCCAAATGCATCCCGCCTGTGCGTGAGTCTTCACACCTATCCAAGAATTACTTCTGCATGTGTCTTCACATGTTGCTTCCACATGCCATAAGGCTTCATGCTTAGGTACTTCGTTACTTTAAATTCCAAAAATCACCCCACACTAAATCTGGTTTACGCCTCGACAATCCTTTGTGCTTCTTGAACAAAAATCTTGTCGACTAGAATACTGATCCAAATAATAAAGAATAGTGGTTGGGAAAGAATTTGAATAAAGAATCGAGGAATGGGGGAATGTTACATGACCAATTAGAGGAGTTTGGGAATTTCGCATCTATCTCATCCTTCAATTTCTCCCAGGCCTTCAATTCTGATAAGGCCTTCCCTGGTGCTTCACCTATGAAACTTTGTACCTGGTCTGGGGTGATTTCTTCCACCCTCCCCTTCAACATGTTGATAGCCACCCCCAAATCCACACACGTACACCCTTGAACTCATCCATTTTTTCAAAGATGGAGTCTTGGAGTTTGTTGATTCTAAAGTCCATCTTTTCACACTTTTTCTTTATTTTTGCTTCTAGGTCATGGTGTTAACGACCAACTATGTGCACTCCACCTTGTTGGTGGGGATGGTATCCTACAAAAATTTTAGGGCTTCCTCTTCCTTTATTACCCATGCATCGATGATTAGCTCACATTTTCTACAACTATTGAAGCCCCTATCTACCAATATATTTGCCTCTTTGAGTTGGGAGAGCAAGTCTTCTAACTCAGTGATCCGGGCTTCAATGACGACCTTGTTCTCTTCTTTTTCCTTTGTGAGCTCTGCAGCTAGTGGGGCTGTGCTATCCTTGATGTTAACGAGTAACATACCTATGAGGTCCTCGAGGTACTCCATTTCATCCCCGTAATCGGTCCCGGCTCGCTCACTATTGTTAGACATTGTCCCGTGATTCTCTTTATGAGGGCACTAGCTCGGTCATATACCTCCTTTGTTCGTGCCTATTATCCCCTTAACCCTTGGCACAATCTATCTATTTCTTTTTCATGGTTTTTCTTCTCTATGATCAGGGTTAGAGTAGTGGCCTCTGCATCCAAACTGCATCATATCACCTTTGAATAAATCTTTTGCAATGCATTTAATGCCTACTCGTCTATTAGGTGGTTAGGAACCACCACTTTGTATACTTCTCATCCCTTCTTATTCAAATGAACGGTCTCAATCGCATGATTGTCGACCTCAAACTATGGCTCTTAAGAGTGGCAGTGCATGCTCCAACTAAGCATCTTTCTGGTTTGGGAACACCCCCTTCTTGATCCATCAAATCCCATCCATAAATTTTCTCTAGTGGGAGGGTGGCCTGGAATCTTACATGCAGGACCTTCATGGGGTCATCCACAAAGTCCATATGTGGGGACACAAGTGTCCACCTTTTCTTGTATCTTTACAATTTGTCCTCTATTTCTTTTCCCTAGGGTCAATCCTTATCCTTGTTTATGGTAAAGGAGCCCCCTTTATCTCCTCTTGGGCTGGTGGTATGAAGTGTAGAGGCCTCACATGCTAGAATCTTCTCCGCCCATGCAAAATATTCCTCCTTCTTCTCATGCATTTCCCCGCATCTGTGGCCTCCACCTCAGCTTCCTACCCCTCTAGCTCTGCTTCCAATTATTCCTTGAAAGTGGTGGGGTCTTCTTCCTCTCCTTCCTCTGATCCTATTATGGGGCTTGATGCATCATGTGTCTTCTGTCTCTTTTCTTCAGGATCTTCCTTCTCTTCCTCCTCTTCCTTCCCTTCCTTCTCTCCCTCGCACCCTGGCAATGAGGCCTTGGCGCCACCCTATACCAAAGTGTTGGCGCCCTTACTACCATTCCATCATGTGTAGTACTTCTTCTTCCTAGAAGTATCTAACTTCCCTTCATCCTGATCTTCTTCTTCTTCTTGTATTGATTTCATGGGTGGGATTGGCGTTCCCATGGCTTTGGAAAAGGGGAGTCCGTAACCTCTACCTCAATTCCCCTTGTGTTTTAGGGCACAATTGTATGAAGACTCGATGGACGTATCCATTGATGGTAACACTGACCTAGGGGTGCAAGTCCAAAAGGTCTAGCTCCAAAACTTCAATATAGGTAGGTCAAGTGCCATACTTGTATGTAGCACACAACGTGTGGACATCAACATCCACCTTGTTTGCATCAAAAATCAACTTTTGTGCATCATTGATCTAGTTGATGGCATACTTCATATATTTGGTCATGAAAGTGAAGGGGAGTTTGCACCATGGCCCCATTTCTCCCTTGGCCATCATAAAATTTGCTAGAATGTTTTTTTGTGTAACGACAATTTTTTACTTTTTCCCAACAACCTATGGTAACTCGTGGGGAATGCACCACTCATTCTCAAAAGCTCCACGCAATAACTCGAACCACATGTTCATCCGAGCCTTATAAGCATTTGAGATGGTCCCATCACATGTGAACTTCACGAATTGGACTGCAGGGGACGCGTGCGTAGGTGGGTGAACCCAAATGTTCCCATCTCGTCTCATTTGGAAAAATAATCTCCCGAACATGATCAATAGTAGGATGGATCCCCATGTGATCTTTTCTCCTAACTCATTTTGCACCCACGCCTCTTCGATAATGTCATTTGCAATAAATTGGGCAAAATTGTAGTGTGGCCTCTTGGACACCCCCTAGGCCATGTACAGAAGCTACAATTAGTGTCGGTCCACCTTTCTGACACACCCAATTTATAGATAATGAGCTAGGAGGTGACTCTTAATGTTGGGTTTGGAAGATATGCAATTACCTATGCCCTACCCTCTTTCTCATAGTTCAATTTCTTCGCTAGCTCCTCAATCTTGGAAGTGACACATAAATCAAGTGCCATATCCTCTCCAGTGTTCCACATGCCTATAACCATCCAAATCAAATGGCCTATGTGATCCTAATTTTTCTTCCCCGAAGTAGAACTAGTCTTTGTGCACTCATGACATTAACCACCGAACAACGGGGGGGTTTCGAAAAGAAAGGCAGCTCCCATAGCTGAAAAATCTAGTCTTTTATAGCTCCTATTTCATCGAGTCATCGAACTTAGGGTTTCTGAGCTCATCCATCGTTGGAGTGTTTGATACTAGGTCCACCCACATCATCTTTTCATTATCGGATGTTCTATGGTTGTATTCTCTGATCTTATATTTGTATAGCTTCGAGATCCACTTTTCTTCCTTGATAACTCCAGAGGGTATTGCATTTATGAGTAAATTTCCATGGATCCTCCTTTTCCACCACCAGTTTCTTTGTTTGATCCTTCTTCGGTGCCATCTTCCTCCTTTCCCTCATGCCCTAGGTGCATTGATCCCCTCTTTTGTCTTCCCTAACTCAACAACTTCCCCACTTCTCTTTCACACAACCTCCTTCCTTCTCTGTTGTCTTCTCCCCTCCTTGCTATGCCACAAGATTACACTACAACTTGCACAAGTCCATTGGTTTGTGATAGTGCTTCGTTTCATTCTTATTTGTAAAAACCTCGTCATACTTCGAGCTCGGGAGCAAAAAAGTAATTATCTTAAAGTAAAGTAGTCAAAATGATTATTCTTACCTCTTATTTATACTTTATTGATTCCTTAGAGTTCCTCGACCACTTGTCCTAATGTCACTTTTTGATACATCACTTTATTTCACTTAAATAAACTTCCATGACTTCTTGTGTTTTACATCTATAACCTTCTGGTGCTCCAATACCACTAAACTGCCATAGACCTCCTTCATGCATGCATCACCGTGCCGAAGTACATAACCTCTGTGTTGTCTACTAAGTAGTTCCCCATGGTGCTTCCTACCTTATGTTATACCGTGCAATCCTTCCCTTCTTTTGGTCTTTACACTTCTCTCAACCCACCTTTATAACCACATGAATTTATGCACCTTAGCCATCATGTCAACGTCACCCATTTTTCTCTCTTCACTTTAATTTTTCCCAACAGTCCACTGTCAAGATTTTTTTATCAATCGTGTTCAATATATATGCTACTTCACCTCACACAAAAATGTATGCATGCATCCCCATGCATAGAACCTCTTACAATGTAATTAGCTACCGGCGCACCAATACGCAAAACCAAACCAAAAATGATGACAAGGAAATAACCAAAAGAAAAAATTACTAGAAGGAAATCTAATCTAATTGGCAATACTTCTTATTTTTTACTACATAGAAGCCTTATTTATAGTAGGGCTTCATCCTACTCCCATTGAAGTAACCCGATAACCTCATCCCATCAAGTGCTTGTAACTGGCACGCGCCAGAATCAAGGATGTATGAGATGATGTATGGTCCTAACCAATGGAATTTCAGTTTCCCAGGGTGGTGTAGAAATTTAGAGTCATAAAGTAAGACCATCTACCCAACCTCAAACTATTTGTTTTGATATGATGATCATGCCATGCTTTTGTTGCACCTTCTCAGTCTTCTGACTCCACCTAGAAGTGATCACCTTTCTTCCAACTGCATTAACTTCTCCATGCGCTCTTGTAGTGTGTGCTTGTCAGCTAATCCTCCTACACGCACTATTCCTAGAGATGGTAATATAAATTCTACTAGTAAAACAACTTCCATGCCAAACACCAATTGAAACGGTGTGGCCTTGTTCAATCTCTTGTAGATTTTCCTATACGCCCATAGTATGGCTGAGACTTTTCATCCCAATATTGTCTCCCCACATCAAAATTTTGGTCAGCATGTGACTCAGTATCTTGTTAAATGCCTCAATGGTTCCATTATCTTGAGGGTGATAAGGGGTGGTCTTGTGATGGGCCACCATGAAAATCTACTAACAAAATCCTGACTGTCTCATTCAAAAAGTGTGTGCCTTTGTCACTATTCAAGCTTAAAGGACACCCATACCTACTGATTATGTTTTCCCACATGAATCTTGCTGTTGTGGTTGCTATGCAATCCTTTATAGGCATTGCCTCCACCCACCTTGTTAAGTAATTAGTGCAAGTAATGATATAATGCGAACCAATCCTTCACATGGCAGGTGAAATCGGTCCTACAAAATCAATCACCCACTTCTCAAATGGTTCTACGCTAGCTATCGGTCTCAAGGGCATTTCATCTCTTCTTCCTGGTTTTCCAAGGCATTGGAAATGGTCACAAGCCTTGAAAAACTCAATACAATCTTGGTAGATGCTTTCCCACCAAAGCCCTACTAGTAGAATCTTCCACGTGGTGGCATTCCCTGCATAGTGTCCTCCTGCAATCCCACCATGTGCTTCCTCCATGATTGTAACACGCTCATGTTCTAACACACATCGGCATGAAAAATCTCATCACGACCTAATTTGTATAAATATCCACCAATTAATATGTAGGGCATGACATGTATAGCCAACTATTTTCTTTCCAAAGTCTTCATTTTCTCGGCACCATACCTATTTTGAGAAATACAACAATATCCTCTAATTCGAGGGTGCATGTCATAGCCTAAATAGTTGTGCATCCGACATTATATCCTCAATGCTTTCTCACATGTCCTCCCCCTGAGTCAATTCTTGATAAATGGTTAGGTCCCAAGTTACTCTTACCTAGTTTTACAACAACCGTAAACTCAAATTCTTGAAATAATAGGACCATTTGCATATATGCACCCTTGTAAAATGGGCTTGTTTACCAAGTACTTCAATGCCATGTGGTCTATATAGAATATAAAGGGTGTTTCCATGAGATACTACTCCTAATTTGTGCAGCATGCATAGATCATTGATAATGCCTCGTGCTTGATAATAGTATAGTTCTAATCTACTAGTGTCAACTTCCTACTTGCAAAACAAAGAGGGTGATCAACAGTCCCTCACCAAGGTTGTGCTAACACTACTCCGATGGCCATCCCTGAGGCATCAACATGCACATGGAAAGGCTTATCCCAAGAAGGAAAGTGTAATATGGGTGCAATGATAAGCCTATTCTTCAATGTGTCAAACATCATCTACACCTCTCCCTAATGGAATGTACATCCGTGCTTCAATAATCCCTCCAGTGGCATGATGATTTTGATGTACCCCCTAATAAATTTTTTTTAGTATCCCGTATGCCCAAGGAATCCACGCACTGTGCTCTGGCTAATGGGTTATTCCAATCCTACAATAATGACAAATTTGGCAAGATCCACCAATAATCCTTCCTTACATATGATATGCCCCAACAAGGTTCCAAATGGAGTAGTGAAGAGACATTTCTTGATATTGAGGGATATGCGCAACTTTTGGCATCTCTCAAACATCAACCATAGATTGTCGCAATGGTCCTTCACTAGTCCGTACATTGTCCTAGTCATCAAGGTAGACTTGAAGAAACTTATGGATGAAGTCTTGAAATTCCTACACCACAATGCATGAAAACACAACAAGCACGTTCTTCAATCCAAAAGGCATGACCGTGTAGGAAAAAATTCCCCATTAAGTGGCAAAAGTTGTCTTTTCTTGGTCCTCCTTTGCAATCCTAACTTGATGATATCCTAAGAAGCCATCCATGAATGAATAGATCTCATGCCCACTACTCCTTCCAGATCTCCTCGGTGAAAGGGGTTGAAAGGGATCAATGAAACATACCACATTCAAATCCATGTAATCAACACAGATCCTTATCCTCCCATCCTTTTTAATGTTAATGACCATTGGGCTTATCCATTCGATTCCTCAACAACTTCAATGATACCTAAGTGATCATCTTGTCTATCTCTTCCTTGACCTGACACCAGATTTGGATTCATTCGTAAGGTCTCTTCCGAATCGGGCATGCTCCCTCCTTTAGTTTGATCTACATCTCCCTAAAGAGAGTGGTGAACTCCCTTAAGCTCATGGTACCCATGTAGAAATAAATCCTGAAACTCATGTAATAGATCAATGATCTTTGAAACCTCCTTTTCTGACCCAAAATCCCGATA
Organism: Taxus wallichiana var. yunnanensis; assembly: GCA_018340775.1. NCBI lineage: Eukaryota > Viridiplantae > Streptophyta > Pinopsida > Cupressales > Taxaceae > Taxus > Taxus wallichiana. The sequence goes on along the minus strand of CM031234.1, from coordinate 719,052,676 downwards.
TAGTAGCCTCCTTAGGTTCTCATATCTGAGCCAATGTTAACCTTATTTTTTGAGAGGTTCATGGTAGGCATGCGCTTTCTCATCAACACTATCCATTACCTCACGTGTACCCATAGTATGGTTAACATCCAAGTTCTCCACTTCCTCGCCATCTATCACATAGACCAACTTTCCCTTCTCTTTCTCCATGCAGTGCATGCTCAAGTTGTAGTTCCTTTGGTTCCTCCACATCAAAACACACCTCCAAATCAGGTTCTCCCAATAATTCCAAAATCTATCCTCAGCCATGGCACTGTCTCCCATAGTTAGGCACTTAACAACCTACAATGCCTCATTCACCAATGGCTTAGTACTTTGATATTCAAAGGTTTGAATCAAGTCATCTATGTTAACTCCCACCAGTTCCCTATTCTAATGATGCATAATTCCGAATGAATGTACCATGCGTGCACATAACCCTGTAGTGTGGAATAAAACTTGTGCACCCAGAGGGAAGGGGGTAAAGCTTCCATGCCTCCCATCCACATTCTCTCACATTCTTGAACATGTTATGAGGTGGGTTCCCCTCCATCATAGCCACATATTTTAGTAGGTGTGTTCTCCTGGAAGAATCTAATAGAGAGTGTGTTCCTCACCTCACACCATTCTAGAAGATTGTCTTGGTGTGTTGCCCCACCATCATGCTGCGGTCCCATAACATGTAGATAAGCATGCTTTGCCTTTCGATCTCACATCTCCACTGGGATTCCATGGCTCAAGAAAACATCAAGGTTTCCTTCCCCAGTGTAGCTCGATAACTATTTTCCTCTCAAACACCTAAGCGGGCATGCCTTCATCACCCTTATAACAGAGCCTCACAATTATCACCCAATTAACTCATATGTCCCATGTGCCCAATTGTCACATGCTACACTAGTGGTATCACTCATAGATTGAGCGTCTTCCCACTAAATAACTCCTTCCGTAGGGTGTATCACCTCAGGGTCCCTGATAGCGCACACATAGATTCTATCAAGGGATTCTTCTCCCAAGGGCTCAGTATAGGGTGTTGAATTCCCATCGGTCAAGGGATGATAACCATTCTTCCTTGTTCTCAAAACTTATGTATCCCTTATTGAACCTTAGGTCCACATTATTCTTATAGCACTAGGGCACCCAAGTAATGCTGGAAAGTTTTCCACCTCAGCTAGCACTAAGACTTCGAAGTCTCTAGTGAATTTCACCCCTTGGATAGTGATAACAGCATCCTTCAAGACACTAATGGAAATCGTGTTTGTCTTGTTAGCCATATATAGAAACATTTGAGGATGGCTGTAATGGGGGCCTTCCCATTTGATGTCATGCATCTAGGGTGAGAACATTAACCTCCACACTTGTGTCTATCATAATATTTCTTAGGAGCCATCCATCGACTACTACATTCAAGGTAATCTCCTTATCATAATCAATGGTGTGAGGGGGAAGGTTAGTGTGTAAGACTTGTCACTCACTTTTATCCTCTCGTGGTGGTACTTTCTCCCATAACCATTCCCCTAAAAAAGGGATGATATTATCTTGCCTCAATTTTACATACTTCCTTGACTTCATCCAGATCCTTTTGTGGAGCCTCAATGCATTTCCTTTTCTCTAACTTTCACGACTTCTCCTTTAGGCACTAGATCTCTCCTTGTAGGCTTCAAATCACATCCATGGTCTCCTGATAAACCTCTTTCTGATGAGTAGGATTTAGATACTTCCCATGCACCACCTCTTTCTTGTGACCAATGGTATCTCTTTTTTGGTATTTCCTGCACGTGCACAGCCTCATCCTCACATTGTTTGTCACTAAGTACAGTTCTAACTCGACTCACGCGACCACCCTTGGCATCCATTGTGAGTCAACCTTCTTCACGCTTACCATTCGATGCCTTTATCCTTCCATTTTGTTGCTAGCTCATGTGCTCAAATAACTCTGCTCCTCATACTTGTGCTTCTTTCCACACCAAGAGCATTATAGTAGGTCAAGGCATTCATGCTTGTAATGTTCTATGGACCCACAGTTATAATAGGTCCCACGAGGAAATTCACTTCTTTCACCTTCATGATTGCCACGGCCTCTAAATCCTCCATGAAAGCCTTGTCCCACGAGCTCCTCCATCTACACGCTCTTCATAGTGATGACCATCATCCTTGGAATTATTTTTAACACTGGTCTGACACACACCAATATCAATGACATCATGTATCTGGTCAATCAATCTACAATCCTTGGTGTCATGAGTAGTAGAGGTGAAAATCTTGCAATAACAAGACACATTCTTATGGATCACACATTGTAGCAGTAGCAATGGACACCTACTTGCATCATGATCCCCATGGAAAATCTCACAGTCTACCATTATCACACATACCGATCTCCGAGGACAACTATCCTTTGTATGCCCCTCTACCCCACAATCCATGCACCATAGGCCACTATGAGTCTCATGTGTTGAGTTCACAGACAAATTCTCTAGCTACTTTTCCATGGCAACAATTTGAGCTTCAAGAAAAGGACTAACACCAGTATCCATGCTTCCCATAACCTCAACGTGCAAGGTAACCTCTAAGGCCTTGCACGGGTCTGTGAAAGTCTTATGTAAAGCACTCTCCTGAAGGGCGTTATTAGTCCTCCAACAAACCATTGAGCATGTTGAGAAGGATGAATATCATAAGATAGTTTTGATAAGAGAGTTTTAAAAATGCATCATACTCCCACACACTCTCTTCCATACCTTGTTGAATCTCCTTCAACGATGCTAATGCTCTTCTATTTAAACTTAGAATATGGAATTCAACTAAGAAGGCATTACACAATGTGGTATAATCTACTACTATGTCTAGTGGGGGTCATACTTCCAGTACCAACTATGCATGTGCCCTTGCAACATTGTTGCAAACTAACTTTCCTTCCATTCTGGGGTAGTGATCCCCTTCGCATGCCATAACAACTCACATTTGTGTACATGTTCTGCAACATCCTCAACACCTTTATAATCTGGTAGATGCAAAGACATTTCAAAAATACTTATTGAGGTGGTTGAGGCCCTTGCCCACCTGATCCAAAACCTTGATTCCCTCTCGGTGTTGCCTCCACCACCAGATCCACTAGATCCACCAATGTTTGTTCCTCCTGACCCACCAGATCCTCTAGATCCACAGTCCACCAAGTCCACTAGCTCCTACTCCACCTGACCCACCAGATCCACCTCTCGTAGCTGGAAAGGGTCCTGAAGTGGTCACGCCTTGTGTCCCCACTATCGCACTAAACTACACGCCAATAATTTGTGATATTGCACCACTACTAGATGTGTGCCCCACGCCACTTCTAGATGTGATACCCAAACTTTATGTACCCATACTTTATCCCAAATGTCATTCTAAAAAATATACCTCCAAATACAGGAAATGATTGTGTAGCCATAGATGTGCTAAATGAAAATTATACCTCCTAGGTGTTGATCGATTACTTCCACCAATACCAACTAGGTTAGTAATACTTATCTCTGGATTTGGAAAACTAAGCACCAAGGGTTGGTCACTAGGTGGATTTAGATGTGCAATGATCTTTTTTCTTCAAGTGATGTGCTCTCATTAAAGTCAAGGGGTTTCTCTCTCATACTTCCAAGATGGGGTAGCACATGCTCGCTTAGGTTCCATGTCCTCTCATGAACCTCAATTCCTTCCCACTGACATCTCCTCCATAGTTCCATCACTCCTACAACTTCACATTGTCTACCTAACTCCCTTTCATGAGCTTCATTGTACTTGAGCCATCTCTCTTCCCTCTCTCATTTCATCCATAAGGTCCACCATCTTTCTCCACTCTAGCTTCCTCACCCAACGCTCAGAGGAAGTTTAGCCTAACCATGGGAAAAGCCTCCAAACTTAAAGTAATGACTAGGATCTTGATGGCTAAGGGGATAACATAAAAATGATCCTCTAGGCTCCCTCAAGAACTCAAACTCAATAAACTCTAGACAAGAATACGTAGAAATGGCGTATTCCAGGGTATAACTAATCAACACTCTTTTCCACCAATGGTCAACAACACGGGTCCAGGTCAGATTGGCATCATGTAGCTTCTGATACTCATCTTGGGTCCATGCATAGGGTCTATAGTACCAAACTCGACCTAGATGCATATGCTAAAATCCATTCATACAACTCCACTGAAAGCAAACAAAAGAAGGTCTCATACAACTCATGATACAGTGTCTTCTACCCATTTACGTGCATCAAACTCAGGTCCATTATTAAATCTCTGAGAAAACTCATCCTCCGTGCTTTTAAACCATGCTTCGACATCATTCCAATGTCAAGTTTGTCATCATCACGTGTACCATTCTCTCACAACAACTTCAAAAAGAGGTCCTAGAAAATGGAACCAAAATGTAGTCTCTAATCACTACTTTCCTCAACAACCATTCCCAAACACGCCGACATATCATCTAATTTAGCCTAGAAGCTCACCCGAGGCATGTGCAGGCATAGAACCCTCCTTTATGTGAGCTTCATGAGAATGTTCTTTCTTAACATGAGGATGTAATACAACCAAAATAAGTGCATCCATTCATGGAATTTAAGATGTAAGCATTAACTCCTAGCCTAATGCACCCGAGCATAAAACAACATGATCAACTCAATGAAAGTAGAATCAACCATGAAATAACATCAAGAAAACCCATAACACACATATGAACATAAGGAAAATGCACAGATCAAGACCCATCACATGAGTGTTTCAGAATCACTTCATTATATTTATTAGCCAAAATATGGTAGCCAAGATTACATCAAAAGAGTCCCATTCATGGAAATGTTCACACTAGCAGAGATTTCTTTACATCCTAGAGCTCACCATTACACATTACACAATATCGTCTATATCTCTCACTCCATCCTTTTTTACTTCTACATCCATCCTTACTTATCTCTCCTTTTCCTTTATGAAAACCATCCATTCTTCTAGAATAATCATCATCCTTCCTCTTAACCGCTCATCATTATTACTTGAAAATCCTAAAGGAATCCACCTTATGATTGCTCTACCACTACCTAGGAATATACCATATGTCACCATGTGTTTCCCTCAATCGAGTGCCTTTAGCATGCATGTGCCAAGAAAATCCTTAACAACCTCAACTCTTTATCCATTCATGATAACCATATTGATGCCTTGGAATATCCTTTCCTTGAGCCACAAGTCTCCATGGCTTATCCACATGTATCTGGTCACTTTTTCATTTTCTCCCTATGCGTGTCTTTTCTTGTTGTCCAAAACTCACTAAGTCCTAATCCATCATGCCCATGCACAAGCCTTTGCACCTCTCTCCAAGAATTACTTCGTCCTTCACACACCGCTTCGACATGCCACAAGGCTTCACACCTTAGGTACTTAGTTACTTTAGGGGCCCAACACTAGTGGATTTTAAAGATCTATAATGTATGACAATGATCAAAGAAGAATATGGGAACCTAGAAGAGACCTTGGTGTCTCATCAAGAGATTGTGATGATGGAATGAAGGGTAAAACACAAAGTTTAGATCTCAAGAGAGAATGAGATTTCCAGTATCTAAGACGTCTTGTGACCTCTTCAAGACCTTCTTGTAGCTCATCATGGTGCCTACATACCTCTACTATGCTTCTTAGAGGTATACTGATTCAAATGAAGCATTGGTGTGAGAGGGAGTTGTCTGAGTCAAAATGTGCCTCCTTCATAAGGTCAAGGTATGTCATTTTATGTTTTTTTTTCATGATCTTGTTTTTTCATATGGTTGTTCATGTGGTTGATGTAGGATCATCACTCCTAGATTGTACATAGGGTTTTTAAGATCAAATTTGGCTAAAATCATGATGATAGGTCTAGGGAGGTCATTTTATGTCATCTTGGTGTGTTTGTCTTAGTCTAGCCTTCTAAAAATTTGAATTATGCACTTTCCCTCCTAAAGTGCAAGTTTGAAATTTAAGGCTATTTTGGCTTGATATAAGGTTGTAATGAACTTTATGGGTCCTTTATAGTTTTCATACATGTAAAAACCTATAGAATCTTAGGGGTCTTAAAGTGTGTGTGCATCAAGTGTTTTGAACTTGGGGTTCTAACCAAGTGCTTAGGTTGATTCAAGGACTAAGCATGTAATTAAGTGGGAAAATTTCTTGTATTTAGTTAACAACTACATAAGAGGCTATAAATGACACAAATGTAACTGATTCAACCATTCACATTCGAATGAGAATCCATGAGAATAACTTCAAGGAGATTTTGTGTATACACATGTATGGTAGTTTTTGTATTTGTTCTTAGTTTTGTCAGTATTCAATGAGATCTTATGCATGTAATATGTAGGAATGTATATTTACTTTGATTCTTTTGATATTACATTGATTATGTATGAATATTAAGTTGAAACAACATCCTAAAACTATATTAGACAATTGAGATTTTATGCATAAGAGGTTTGGAGTGGATGATATTTTGTGCATGTTAATGACTAATGGAACCTAAAAGGGATTAATTAGTTCATGAATGTAGTTGAAAGTGTGATAATTCTTAATATTATGAAGGTGATGAGAAGATTGAAATCTTACTATATTACTATGCATGTATGTACTTGTTAGTTCTTGTTACTATGAGTATGGTTGTTCTTTGAAATTGTGATGAGAGGCAAGTGATTAGGGTTTAAGGAGAAGGACGAATGAGTTGAATACAATTGAGATTCAAGTAAATGAGGCATGGTTGATCTAATAGTGTATTCAACCTTATTAAACCTATAGAAACCTAAACAGTGATCTAAGAAGACATTATTTTGTCTTTGAGACTTTAAAGGATAATAAACTCAATTCTTAAGGGAAGGGCACAAGGAGTTGGTATCATCTCTCTGTAAGTATCACTATCTAAGAGCCACTGATAATACATACACTTAGGGAAAGTTCCTTCACCCATCCAGAATATTTTTAGAGATTTGACAGAGAACTTGTACATTAAAAGATAAAAGAAAGGATATCATGCACATGTTTAAACCCTCACTAGGGTTTGCATACAAAATTGGTTTAAAGGAGATAGAAGGTGGGATAAGCTTTGAGACCCTCAAGGAATTTGAGAGAAGAATCTACAAAACTGAATCGAATGGTTAAGAACTTTAGAACCAACTCAGGAAGCATGAAAATGTGACAATCTTAAGTGTCACATGTAAATGCTTATCATGTGTAAGTAGTATAGTGTCATCAAGATCCATATAACTCTTTTATTATCTTTGAAGAATGATTTCACTATTCAAGTAGGTTTGAAGTCTTAAACCAACATACATTAATAGATTCACAAGGTGTGAACTTTATATATTCCATTTTCCTTAGTTGACAATATAAAAGGAACACCGATCGACAAAGGGTAGTGAGAGACTAGATCACAACAGAGAAGTGTGAAGGCTTGAATATAGGGTTGAGTTTTTGAAGATAAGATGGATTCACCTCCCTAGTTGAGAATTTTAATGTTTCAGGCTTAAGTTATCATACATTTCTTACAATCCATGACAGTCCTTTGGTGTTAGAGTTGCACAATCATATAGGCCTACTTTGGTAGAAGAAAGGTTGATTTTAAAGGAAAGTTTTGTTAAGGAACCTACATAGTGAATTTGTACACATGTTTAAGGGACAAATGGCTGATTGAAAAGTTGTTTTACTTGTAAGTTTAGGGATTGAAACAAAAGATAGACCTAAAACCACACTCAGATTTGGACTGATAATGCCCAATATGACTAGAGTTTGGAAATTGATGACTGATGGGAGTTAGATAAGGAATAAGAACTTACAATTTTTCTTACACTTAGGGAGCTTAAAAGGGTGTTGGAAACAAGCATTACTTTGTTGGGAAACAATATAGATGCCTTTAACTATGAAGCTTCCAAGAAAGGTTGTTCAAGAAGCCTAACAAGCAAGTCTATTGGAAGGTAAGCCATTGCATCTATTCAATTGATTGTATTAGTATAAGTAAGGGATGAAGAACATGATGAAATAGTTGGATTTGAGTAATAAGGATGAAAATCAAGAATTTTCCTAATTTGTGAGAAACTAAAAACTTGTCAAATAAGCTAGTTTGTAGACTTGAGAAACATAGTTTGATTTTTGTGTCTTGACACATTGTAAATTGAGTCAGATTGAATTTTTAATACATCATAGTCATATTAGAGCAGGTATTTTATTCTTGAAAAGAAGAGATATTGTCTTGACAGTGATTGTAGGAAAGAGAGATAAAATGGTGTAGGTAAGAGAGGTGAGACATATATCTTGGGAAGACAAGATAGAAAGAATGATGGAAGTTGTGTTGAACAGGTTATAGAGTATGGAATAAATCGAGATAAATATGAGAACTGATATGAATTATATACAGAGAGACAAGGAAAGAAATAGGAGTGCAATTTGTAGGCGAGATGCTATAAGTTTCGGAGGTATGCAAGACACAAGGCATATGAGTGATATGGGATGAATATAGAGATGAGAAAGTATGAAAAAGTTGTTGATCAAATGGTACAAGACAAAGGTAAGTCATTTTTGTGTAGAAGAGTGCTTTTGAAACCAAGTAAAACAGTGAATGAGGTAACTCAAAGAAGATGTTTGTTTAGAACTACATGTAAGGCTAAAGGAAAAGTTTGTAAAGTGGTTATTGATAGTGGAAGCACTGAAAATATTGTTTCTTTTGAGATAATAGAGAAACTATGATTGAAAACCAATATGCACCCTAACCCCTATTAGATATCATGGATGCAAAAAGGACATCATATCTTCGTTAGGGAACATTGCCAAGTTGAGTTTCAAATTGGGGGATATAAGGATAAAGTGCTATGTGATTTGGTTCCTATGGATGTTTGTCATGTGTTATTAGGAATACCATGGCATTATGACAGTAGTAGTCGATTCATAATGGAGAAAATAATACTTATACCATTCTAACAAATGGAGTTAGCCACATTCTTCTACCTATCAAAAGTGAACAAGAACAAAAAACAAGGTTAGTGATGATGATTACAACTAAGAAATTTTTGGTAGAGACTAAAGAAGCATGTGAAAGGATATTGTGTAAGGATGTTAAGCCTCAAAATCAGATTTGAGAAATGGTTTTGATGATGATGAACTTCATATGTATAGAGAGATAGAGATGGTTTCAAGACAAGAAGAGGTGAAAGATGAAGATGATGATGAGAAACAGAAAAGAGAAGATAGAGAGAGTAGAGAAGCACATGTTAAGGTGCTTGAAGACCAACAAGATGGTCTAAAGAATAGATAATCAGTTGAAGAAATGGGTAAGGGCCATTAGGAAAGAGAGATAGATAAAGATAAAGTGAAAAGGTTATGTGAGGAAGTCATGAGTAAAGCGGACACAAAACATGTCATCAAGAAGAAGAATGAGGCATGTAAGCCTCTTGATTTTGATTATAATACTATTTTGATATATTTTTTTGCATGTAAATGTGAAAGGAATAGTTGTGAAGATGACTTAATGAAAAACATGGTGAAGTCAAAGTGGACAAGAAAAATCAAGGCAAATTGCAAGGAAAATTAAAAAATAAAGTGAAAGAAAGGAAGACTATGTGAATGTACAGGAATATGAAGACCCATAAGAGAAATCAAGCATGGATAATCAAGAAATCAGTCATGATAGTGTAACAACTAAGATGAAAGAATAAAAATCAAAACAAGATGATCATTACCAACTAGAATTAGTACTTTATGATCTTGCAAAGGAAGTGATTCAAAAAGGACAACAAGAGGGTGAGAATGTCAATTTAAAAGTCATGAAGGATGAACAAGCAACATATATACAAATGAATCAAGCATACATACTTGGGTATGAGGAGGACAAGGAAGCATACAATCGTAGAAGCATCTTTTTGAACAAGAAATTGAAGACTTTAAAGAAGAATCAATTGAAATAAGACTAGGGACAACTAAGAAGGATTAAGTAAGCATGGTATGCAAAATAGATGCCTCTAAAGAAGGTTATTATTAGTTAGAAGTGGAGAAAGAAAGAATAAGAAAGAAGAGATAGCATACAATATGGGGAAATCATTCTTTTCCCCTTGGGAGTATGATGCAAGAACATCACTCCTAGATTGTACATAGGGTTTTCAAGATCAATTTTGGTTTTCATAATCATGGTGATAGGTCTAGGAGGTCATTTTATGTCATCTTGGTATGTTTAACTTAGTCTATCCTTCTTAGAATTTTAATTATGCACTTTCCCTCCTAAAGTGAAAGTTTGAAATTTAATGATATTTTGGGTTAATAGAAGGTTTTAATGAACCTTATGGGTCCTTTATAGTTTTCATACATGTAAAAAAACCTATCGAATCTTAGGGGTATTAAAGTGTGTGTGTATCAAGTGTTTTGAACTTGGGGTTTTAACCAAGTTCTTAGGGTGATTCATGGACTAAGCATGTAATTAAGTGGGAAAAGTGCTTCTATTTGGTTAACAACTGCATAAGAGGCTATAAATGACACAAATGTAACTAATTCAATCATTCCCATTTGAATGAGAATCCATGAGAAGAACTTCGAGGATATTTTTGTATACACATGTATCATAGTTTTTGTATTTGTTCTTAGTTTTGTTAGTATTCAAAGATATCTTATGCATGTAATCTGTAGGATCAGTATATTTACTTTGATTCTTGTGATATTACATTGAGTATGTATGAATATTAAGTTGAAATAAAATCCTAGAACTATAGTAGGAAATTGGGAGTTTATGCATGAGAGTAGTGGAATGGATGTAATTTTGTGCATGTTAATGAATAATAGAGCATGAAAAGGGATTAATTAGTTCATGAATATAGTTGAAAGTGTGAGAATTCTTGACAGATATTATGAAGGTGATGAGAAGATTGAAATCTTGTTATATTACTTGTGCATGCATGTACTTGTTAGTTCTTGTTACTATGAGTATGGTTTTCTTTGAAACTGTGACAGAGAGACCAAGTGATAAGGGTTTAAAGAAAAGGAAGAACAAGTTGAATACAATGGAGATTCAAGTAAATGAGGTATGGTTGAGCTAATAGTGTATTCAACCTTCTTAAATGTAGAGAAACCTAAACAATGATCTAAGAAGATATTATTTTGTCTTTGAAATTTTAAAGGCTAAGAAACTCAATTCTTAAGGGAGAAGCACAAGGAGTTAGTATCATCTCTTGTAAGTATCACTATCTAAGAGCCACTAATAATACATACATGTAGGGAAAGGTCATTCAGACCTCTAGGAGAGTTTTAGAGCTTTGATAGAGAACTTGTGCATTAAAAGATAAAAGAAAGGATCTCAGAACATGTTTAAACTCTCACTAGGGTTTGCATATAAAATTGGTTTAAAGGAGACAGAAGGTGTGATAAGCTCTCATAGCCTCAAGGAAGTGGAGAGAAGAATCCACAATACTAAATCTAATGGTTAAGACCTCTAGAACCAACTCAGGAAATATCAAAATGTGACAGTCTTAAGTGCCACTATAGGTGCTTATTGTATGTATGAGTATAGTGTTGTCAAGAGCCATAAAAGGATTTTATGACATTTGCATAAGGATTTACACTGTTCAGGTAGGTTTAGAGTCTCAAACCAACATACATTGAGATATTCACAAGGCAAGAACTTTATATATTCCATTTTCCCTAGTTTGTAGTATAAAAGAAATACTATATCGACAAAGGGCAATGAGAGACTAGATCACAACAGAGAAGTGTGAAGGCTTGAATATAGGGTTGAGTTTTTGAAGATAAGATGGATTCACCTCCCTAGTTGAGAATTTTAATGTTTCAAGGCTTAAGTTATCATACATTTCTTACAATCCATGACAGTCCTTTGGTGTTAGAGTTGCACAATCATATAGGCCTACTTTGGTAGAAGAAAGGTTGATTTTAAAGGAAAATTTTGTGAAGGAACCTACCTAATGAAGTTGCACACATGTTGGAGGGAAAATTGTTGATTTAAAAACTATTTTAATTCTAAGTTTAGGGCTTGAAACAAAAGGTAGACCTGAAACCACACTCGAGATAGGACTCATAATGCATAATATGACCCGAGTTTGGAAATTAATGACCGATGGGAGTTAGTATAGGAATAAGAACTTAAAATTTTGTGTGAACTTAGGGAGCCTAAAAGGGTGTTGGAAACAAGTCTTACTTTATTGGAAAACAATATAGATGCCTCTAACTATGAATATACCAAGAAGGGTTGTTCAAGAAGCCTAACAAGGGAAGTATCTTTGGAAGGTAAGCCATTGTATCTATTAAATTGATTTTATTAGTGTAATTAAGGGACGAAGAACATGATGAAATAGTTGTATTTGAGTAATAAGGATGAAAATCAAGAATTTTCCAAATTTGTGAGAAATTGAAAACTTGTCAAATAAGCTAGTTACTGACTAGAAACATAATTTGATTTTAATGTCTTGAGACATTGTAAATTGAGTCGATTGACTTTTGGCTACATCAGTGGTGTTTGGCTTAATCTAATTTCTTGTGTCTCATATGGGGTATGGTTGTGTCTTTAAGTTATTGTGTGCATTATCATGGTGCTTTTGCATTTTGAATTTGAATCGGTGGGTGCAAGAGTCAAGTTGAGGTCACATAAGTTGTTGGTCATGTCATGATATTTATAAAAAGTCTTCTCTCAATCTGAGTTGGTTGTTATTAGTGATGAATGTGTCTATGGTATGTGTATCTCATAATGTCTAGTTTGAGCCAAGTGGTTTGTCACGAGTTGGAGAGGTAAGTGTGAATTTTATCTAAGTATTCATGAAGCATGTGTAGCTATGATCTTGTCCCTGAAGGTTACTTTAGAAGATATTGATTCATATAAGATACATTTCCTCTATGAAGTCTGTGTAGGTCATTAGCAATGTTTTTGGGTTTGTCTCTTAGATTAAGACTGCTTGATACTTATGTTAAGTGTTTCAAAGAATGTATGTGCATATCTGAGAAAGGTTAAAAATGTGACATGTCACCAAGCATGATGACTTAATCAAACATTATGAATATGAAGACTTATGCAGGTGTTCTTTAAGGCTTATTGGGAAAATTCAAGGTGAACCCTAGTGAGTTGATGGTAATTATGTATTCAAATCATGTCATTAGTGCTCAAAATGGTAAAAGGCAATCATAGTGGTATGGGTCAAGCTAGAGTTCTTAGAAAATGAATGTGGGTATCTTGGTAGGCTCACTACCCCGACTATGTTTAATGGCCGGTATGGATGGAAAGTGAAGTTTAAAGGAGCAAGTAGTGTAAGATAAGGCTAAATATTGGTGCATATCATCTATAAAAGGTTGTCTACATGATTCAAAAGGTCTAAGATCCTAAAAATGTCTAGATCTCTGGGAATCCCTTTCAGCTATGTGTCTTTTCTATGGCGGTGCTAAAAGACCTAATTGCAAAATGAATGGTATGTGAGATGGGTAAGTTGTACTCATGAACAAGATTTAAGGCTTGCGGAAGTGAATATATGCTCAAATGGGTGTCCGCATGATATCATCATAAAGTTACTGTGAGATGTTGATGAAATTTACGACCCTGTGTAGTATGAATAACAATGTGAATCCTATAAACAAGTGCAAAATGATGGCATAAGGTGAAAGAGAGAAAGAATTTTCACATATGGAATCTTAGTGCATCTAAGCTACATTTAAGTGTGCTTTTCCATTTATAATCCTATAGGTATTCATTTGAGATATTTGAATATTCATTTTAATTAAGCATGAGCTAAATGTATTTGAGATGATTTTCAAAATAAGGTTGAAATGTTTTTGTCATGAGATCTCTCATTCAAGTGATAATTTATAGTGGAAGGTAATCAAAATTTACATGATAAAGTTGTGTCACATTTCAAAATTGTGCCTCTACAGGTATGGGTTTAGATATCTTGCATTTATGGTTAATTTGAAGCTCAAGAAGGATGTGTTTACATTTGTGATAAAGTATACAAGTCTTACAGATGATAAGAATATTATAAGTATGTTTGAGCATTTTTTTGCTCTTACTTGGGCCATGAGAAAATGTCAAGCTATAAGATACAATTTATGCATATCAAATGCAAATTATATGATATCTTCAGGAAAGAGGTAAAGTTGAAGTGTTGGATTAAATATTATTGCTCTTGAAAGAATATCATGGAAGAGATAAGATGTTTTGAGTATCATAATGTTAAGGCTAATATCACAATGAACTCAAAATGAAGACAAACATCTATAGTGCAAGGTATGTGTGAATGGTAGAATTTTATGCTTCTCCGGGTGGAAGGTATGCGAGTGTGAAACTTGTCTTCACAACAAAGGGAACCCAAGGTTCTCTCCTATAAGATTATATTATTACAATCTTACACTATAAGAGTATGCTTATTGACAAATATTGAAACTATATTTGAATGGTGATTTAGTTTCTTGTGAATAATTAGTATATAGTGGAGTGCAAAAGGTTGTTTCTACAGGTATGTTATATGTGTAATCTTAGTCAAGTCAGGTGTAACATTAGTTTTGAAGGTGCTTTTGATCAAATCATGAGCTAAAAGAAGAAACTATTGACATGTTAAAGCTAAGTTTGTAAGTAGAGATTTATTTGATGTTGTCAAGTGCACAAAGTGAAAAGTAAAGGTGATACTACGGGGTAAGAGGATGTGTTAGTCTCACCAAGATAGGGGAGCAAGTGAATTTGATTCTAGATGGTGACATAGAGGTCTCAAAGAATTTGAGGTATGTATTGGATGTCAACACAATGAATCAACAAGAGTTGGTCCTTGATTGCATTATTTCATCTAATATGATTGTTTAAAACTGAGAAGATGGTTTAGGATTGGGAAAAAGTGGTTAAGGTGATTTCTAGCCATGATAACAAGGTAAGAAGCTCATTCTTGTGCTTGTCTTCTAGATATTGTGCTCTTGAGTCTAGGGGGAGTGAAAATTTGTTGAGTCATGAGTTGAGTGAAGCTTGGGAGTGCATCAAAGTTGGTCCTAAATGCACTGAGTAGTCTGATTAGGGACATGAGTCCTTAGGTCAGTTTGGAAGCAAGAAAGTTTATTGTCAAGCAAAATTTTTACCTAGATAAGTTGGTGTCTGCTCAAGAAATAAGGTAAGATGATTTTTGCAACTCATACATGACATTGTTGGCATGTCCATGGTGTGGTCAGTTTAGATTGTGCTCACTTACATCAGTTTCAGTGAAGGCCAAAACATGGTTGAGGAGAAAAATAACTTCTTTTGAATACCTAAAAGGTAGATGATGGTGTTTTTTCCTAAAGCAAGGTAAGATGATGTTTTACTCATGATTCATTGATGTATTCAAATGGTGGTGATGCTTATCCCAGGGGGAACATGGTGGTTGCATGCTTGAAAAGAAGGAAAATAAGGTTTTTGTGTGAAAATTCAAGGTCTTGAGCTTGATTGAGATATTTGGTTGATGTTTATAACCAAAGAATGATATTATAAAGATGAAAAATGTGGATATTATGGAGGTACAATATGCCTTTGTCATTAATGTAAAAAGGGGAGAAGTTCAGGTAGTTTTCCATCAATGACAAAGGGGAGATTGTTGGCATATGGTCCTATAGGTGTTTTCATTGATGCAAAACCACATTAATGACAAAGTGGATGATGGAGTAGGGTTTGATGATGATGTTGACATGATGGCTCAGATGTGTACTTGATGATACAAGGAGATTCAATGAGGATTGCTTGCTCTTGCAAGCCCATTCAGGTGCCTAGGTGATGTTGCATGGTGGTATGAGATTCTTGGTGACTTGAGAAGCATGTTAGCATGTTAGATAACATGTTTGGAGAGTTCTTGGGCACTCACATCAGTTGTAGGGTACAAATATAGGTGATTGACTATGTTTCAGGTGCTCATTTGGAGCAGGTATGGATGTTAGGAGGTATGAGGATGAGATTTGGAGATACATGAGATCATTGATGCATGTATGTAGGTGTATTATGGTGTACCAAGTATGTTTGGACAATTTTGAGTGCTTTCATGATGAGTTATTGTGTTCTTTTAGTTGACCCTAACTTTTACAGTGTAAAACCCTAAGGGGTTGCTATGCAAGTCTTAGTGTATGGAGAGTTTGAGAGATGGTGATGAATTTATAATGATTGGAGATGTTATTATGATGTGTCATGGTGCTTTGAGAAAAAATTTAGGATGTGAATTTTGCAAGTTATGTCAATTTTGGTGAGACAAGGTTAAGAACAAGGCCATTTCTAGCTTGAATTGGAACTTTTGATGCTCACCCTGAATTTTGTGCTTTGCATGGGACCTTGTGGCTTTCAAGGATGTTTCTAAAGTTATTATAGAAGGTTTTAAAAAATAATTAGTTCAACTCATCATCACATATTTATGAACGAATGTTAAGAAGGTAAACAACTTTTTATGAGTTTTGAACCCTAGCTTTGAAAGCGGTTTGAGAAATTTGATTCCTAAGTGGCCAAAATTTCTTCTTAGTACATGGATGATGATTGGAACATGTAGAATACTCCTTCATATTTCCATAAAGGTATGGTAGAGGTCATGGTGATGAGTGGACCCCACTCAAATAGGTTAGTTTCTAAAGAAGTTTGTTTTGGGACAAGGTTTTCCAAAGAAGTTGCAAACTAAATTGCTGTTGTATGATTCATGTGAGTTTATATTGATGTCTAAAGATGTTTCAGAAAATTTTGATGCAGTTACATGGTTAAATGAGCTTCATTTAGGTTGACTGGTCAAAGGGCAATTTTGAGGCAATAAAAGAAGTCTTCAATAAAATGGGCATAATAAGAGCTATAGGTAGAGTTAGGAGGTGATTAAAATTGTGTTGGAAATATAATTAAAATATATTTCCATTTATATAAGGTTTTTATCATGACGATGAGTTTTGCTAAGGTTTGAAGGACAAGTTCTGACAAGAATATTTTTTCCAGGTGCAGACATGACATGATATGTTGTATGTTTTGAGCATGAGATGGTTTAGGTGATACTTCCTATCACCTAGAATATGAATAGGGATGAATTTTACATCGAGTTAATCCATTTAGTTGTCTTGATTGTTCTAGGAAAGTTAACTAGCTGATATGTGAAATCAGATTTTTGGGCGCTTTGATTTGGTGAAGAAAAAAGTGGTTGAGGTTTGAGAAGGTGATTGTTTCATGAATTATAACTTTATTATAAGTGTTATAAATTTTATTACATTTCCATTGAGTTTTTAGATGACATAAATTTGATGTTTTGGAGTGATCTAGTGGCAAAAAGATGTTGACAGGGTCCTGAAGGGTGAAGGAAACATGTTTTTTTGAGAAGAACAAAGAATAATGGTCCCATTAAATGAAATATTATGATTTTTGATGAAATTTGTGACCATTTATGATTTTTAAATGTTAATTTAAACATGTGTGATGATTTATGGGTCATGAAAAATTATGGTTTTGATGTTAGGGTATTTTTCTCTTTGTACCCATGGGGATTTGAGTCTTTTTGGAGCATGAAATGATGTTTTTGGCTAGGCTGACCTACTTGGGTCACTTGTGAATATTATGTTATGAATTTGGGATGTTTTTATGATGCATGGGTTGAGCCAAAGGAGGGAAAATGTTTGTGTTTGAATTTGAAATGAGAAGGAGCTTATAAAAACATTGTTTTGGGTGCTTTTGGAGCTAGTGGTGTGTGTGCAAGAAGTGTGACCTAGGTGAGAGAGTTTTGCAGGTGTGTGAGAATGATTTTAGATTTTATAAAGTTTGTGACAGGTTGAGGATTGATGGAAAACATGTGTGTATGTTTTTGAATCTTGAAAAGTGAAGAAAGTGATTGTATGTGAAAGATTGAAGACCTAGGGTTTGTATGAGGGTTTGAAGAAGTGCGAGTTGAACCATTTATATCTATAAGTTGTAGAAACAATAATTCAGATATCATAACATCATAATGTGGTTGTGTCAGTGTTTTATCATCTTGGGGGATTTAGCCTCCTTGTGGAGTTGGTGCTTCACAAAATTAGGGTTAGTGCTCCTTGTAGGGTTGTAGCTCTACTAAACTAGGGCTTGGTGCTCCTTGTGGGGTTGGTGCCTCAATAAATTTGAAACATATCAATATAAGGATTGTGTTTCAGTGGGTTTTCTTCCCCTTGAGGGTTTCCCACTTATATCTTGTGTTTTTTGTTGATTATCTTGCTTATGGTTTCTTGCACATGTGATAATTGATTATATGCACACATTAATGGATGGTTAAATGTTTGTGAGTATTTGAATAAGAAAATATGAAATATGAATTGAAATTTTAGTAAGGACTGATTCACCTCCCCCTCTTAGTCCATTTTTCTTATAAAAACTTCTAGCCTATGATTTTCCTAAGTTGACCATGATTTTTGAAATAATTGGTCCTAAAAACCTTTGTATCACAATATCCACACCTTCATCCAAGATCAAAATTTCCTCAAACTATGAATTCCCAACACAAACGAGCCCTAACAGAATGTGATTCACACTAAACCATCCTTTCCAACACCTTATATCAAAGAGGCTATGATGGAAATCTCCTCGATGTATTAACCAAGATGAAACACACCAAACTCTAGGTGAGGTACATTCGACATTTGTGGTGCACACACAAGTGGCACAATTTAAGTGAATTTTTTTGCATGTGTTAATACTAGCCCGCTATAGATTCTCGATGCATGAAATTTTGTCAAGAATTTTTGGTGGGGCAACAACATGAAAATATTATTCATGCACCTTCACAATTTCTTTAACCGATTACTACACCTTAGCCTTTCTCCTAATAGGGCTTGACCTTATAGGAAAAATCAATCCCACATCCTCTAATGGCCATAATTTCATTATCAACACAACCAAATATTTTATTAAATGGGAAAAGGCTATGCCTCTCACTTATGTCACTGGTACTAATATTTCCAAATTCATATGTAACCATCTCATATGTCATTTTAACATACCTTCCTCCATTGTTACTGATAATGACACGTCATTTAAAAATAAACCATTAAAGATCTCACAAACGCTTTCATATCCACCTCCATTGGTCCACTCCATATTATCCACGATGTAATAACCAAGATGAAGCATCCAATAAGACACTTAAATATGTTTTGGAAAATATTGTCGATAAACATGGTCGCAATTGGTATACACAAGTCTATCCTACCCTCTGGGCCTATCGTACATCTTATCGTACTCCAATAGAAGCCACTCCCTTTTCACTCATATATGGATTTGAAGTTGTATTACCCATAGAGGTTGAGCTCCCATCACTTTGTATATCCCTCAAATATTTGATCAATGAAGACAAATACAAATAGGATCATTTTTCTAAACTTGAACTCTTGGATGAAAAGAGGATTAATGCCTTAAATAATTTAAAATTGTATCGAATTGACTTTGTCATGCGGCTGAAAAAATCTATAAAACCTAGAGAGTTTGATATCGGTGACCTTGTACTAATATAAAATTAGAAAAAATAACCAAGGATTGAGAAAAGAAAGGAAAATTTGAACCTAATTGGTTGGGTCCTTATGTTATCACTACAAAATTTGGATGTGGAGCATACAAGATATCCATGAAGATGACCATGAGCTTAAAGAGCACATGAATATGGTTCATCTGAAAAGATTCTATTCTTGAGTCAACCATGGGTATCTCTTATGCTGGGAGAATTTTGGCATATCCAATTATATATCTTATCCATCATATTCCTCTTACCATATCATCCCAAATCACTTTTTTTTGCTCTTTCCTTGTATTTAGGACATTTTCCATATGTTATACTCTCCATATCTACTCATAGATATCCCTTAATATTAAGAAGATTTTATGTTCTTACATATTCCTGGGTGGGTCTTAGATCACCTAATAAAACACAACTGATAATTACTGTTAGATCAAACGCCCACCTACATGTCCTGAAAAATACCTAAAAATCAAAATAATCAAAAAAATATAAAAACATTCTACAATATTTTTCCAAAACTACCAAAAACATATAAAAATAGTCAAAAATATAAAATGAAAAAGAAAATAGAAAAAACCATCCAAAAATCCTAAACATTTGTGAAGAAATAAAAATACAAAAACCAACACATTGGCTCCTCTCTTTGTCCTGTTCTAAATATCCTATAAACATCAAAACCAACCTAATTCAAATCCCTTGCATGTATCCTCACTTGGGGAATTATTGGATCTCATTTTTTCCCTCGCATGTATCCTTGCTTGGGGAAATGACCCAATTAATCTTGAATCATCTTACCCCTTGCATGCATCCTTTCTTGGGGAAAAAAATCAATCAATCATCACTGTGGAACACATTAGGGACAAAGTTAAATGTCTTTATGTAAATTTTTGTTGCATTGTTACTTTTCTTAGTTAGTTGTTGACCAATTACAAGTTTATTTTTTATCATCTTGGTTCATTTATAGCCATGGTGCATACATTTACTATGTATATTGGGTTTGTTTTTACTTTTCTATTTGATGTGTGTGTGTTTGTTTATACACAAAATATGTTACTCATAATGGTTCCTTAATAATCATGGTGCTTGATATATTGTGCAAACAAAAGTAGGTTGCTCTAAAATTACAACATCCGAATGGAAGCTCAAGCTATGACAAAGTTTCATTCTATCATGATCACAATCAAATGATAACAAAAATCTAGTCATATGTCTATCCTACCTTATTTACCATAGTAAAATTAATTAAACACCCATCCATGAACAAATTACAATGTGTAAATAAACAAATAAATCCGGCTCATTATCTATATACGCCGTAAATCATAGTATCCATATACAATGTCCAAATATCTTGAAATTTCATATACATATATACATCATCGTGTTACAAAGGGAATCTATACAAATGTGTATTCCTTCATCATGAGGAATATACAAAAATAATAATATATTTCTATCATACATAATCATCCATGGCTCTTGCCCACCCATAGACTGCCTAGTCCTCCATCTCACCTCGGTGGTGGCATTTGGAATGATCTCACAAATTTATATTGTCTGTGTGATCTCATTGATGCCCCTGATCTAGTGTTTGTCCTTTGACTATAACCTAGAGCTCTTTGTCTCTCTAGGAATGTAACATCATACAAAACTTTGTAGTATCGACATCATGGGTCAATACTAGTAGCTCATATAGAACATTCCCCATCTCACTCACCTTAGCCACACGATGAGCCACATCCCTCTCTACTGTAACTTGTTGCCATTGTAACACCAAACCATCTCACTTTGTTTTCCTATGCTGTAGGTGGATCCTCATCAAGTCTAGTTGTTTCTACAATGTCTATGGAATAATTAGAGAGGCATCTATATGTCACACTTCTCTATCCCTCTCTTCTCACCCTTCTTAAACCTCTGATCCTAATGGTCCTAATGATGGTAATAGTAGCCTTTCCGGCTCTAGACATCCACCTCTCACCTATACCTCCATCCATCATCCCCATCCACCTCTCCCATATCCTCAATCTATCATCCCCATCTCCATCTCCCCCTACTACTCCTAGACTCGGTGACCTATGTGGTGGTGGACTAGGTGCTCTATGGGAAAAATGTACATGTACTCACATGCACTGTCCCTCGTACCTATCCCCGTAGTGGTACTTGTGTCTACCCATGTCCCTATCTATGTCCTCCTCCATGGGCTTGTCGGCCTCTCCCTCTCTTCCCTATTTGGCAACGTGCTATCCTTAGTATTGCTGCCATCCCCGCCACATCGTTGTCTATGGAATTTTCAATCGTAATGGTACTATCGTAGCATATCGTGTAGCATAATCCATCAAACTCCTAGATCTATGATCCATACTTGTGCATCCCATGCATGTGATAAAACCCCTCGTAAACTGTCTCTTTCCACACTAGGTCTAATCTAAGCCCTAAAATTTGTTGTCTCTCGTGCTAACGTGACATACCACTACTCATCTCCTATAATCTCCTAGATCTCCTCCCCAACTATCTCATGACTTCTTCTGGTCTATGTACCACTCAATGATATAAGATCAAATTCCAACAATGTAATGCTCAATCTCCAATATGCCCAACTCCATTGCATATATCCCCTAATCATAGGACATGTATGGCCTCCATATGATGTGTCTCATTTGTAGATCATCTATCACTCACCTATAATAGGCCATCTCTCCCAATTGTCCTCTCTAAACCCCTCCCACTACATACCATCCAAATAATGATAGATCATTAGGATTTCTATCCCTATACACTCCCACAGTTACCCAACTATTATGTGGTCCCATGCCCAAATCTATAAAAGGGTCATTAGATCCAAACTCTTATGGCTCCTCGTGACACCACCATGTGTAGATTCATGTACAAATGGGCTAGTATATATGGGTCCCATGCAAAATTATCTACACCCATCAAGTCCACCACCACACTAATCAACCCCAACTAAAATTTTCTCTTGATCTTATCAAGAAGAAAATTATACCGATAAGATCCATCGATAGATTGGTACTTGATTTATCTCATCATCTCGCATGCACCGCACTAGTTATACGGCCATTCCCTCTCCATGTATCTCTTTCCCTCCAAACAAAGTCTTCATATTTTCCCGGATATGTGCCTTCATCTCATCCCAAAGGTATCAATCTACTCTACATTAGAACTCTCAAAATGTGATAAACATCCTCTAATGTCACCGACATCTCCCGCTTAGTAGTCGAAAGTCAACGAATCACTCTACCATCGCTCCGCCAAGGCCATCAATAATGCATGGTCTATTCTAATCTCTAAGATCCATATTATGTATGCCAAACATGTCACTTCCAACATTTCCCACAAATCTCTCTACTCACACAACGTGATCCTCCTCTCTAACAATCTCAATCATGTGTGCCTCTCTCTCACATCTAAAGCATGCTTAAGTATCTCTTGCACACATTAAAAACACTCATTAGTTCATTTTTAAAACATTACAACATTCCTTAACTATAAAAATAAACACTTCTATTTAATCCATCCTTCTTATAACCTTGCTAACACACTTCATGTCAAGCTAGTACACTTATTATAAAGCACTAGCACACTCATAATAATGCTAACACAAGTAACACTAGTACAAATCATTCACATGCTAGCACATTTAACATAACGTTAGTACACCTTTCACACCGACGCACCCCACATTACACTAGTGCATTAAATCACACACTAGTGCAAGGACACCTATGCTAGTGCATTTCAAGGGTTACACTAGTGCAGATAAGTCCTTGTGGTAGTGTTACTTTCCTATTTTCCTCTAGCTTACTATTATAATAAAATGTGCAAAACTATAAGTTTTTGTGTACACACCCGAATGTCATCGTTAGGAACCTTCTCATACTCCTAAATTCGGTCTCCATGATGATGAATATGTGTAGGATATTGAGCCATCTCTCTCACAATCTCAGAGAAAAAAAATCAACTCTATTGCAAGAAAACTCTAATAGCAAAAATGACCAATGATTTTTTACTACCCCATCCCTCCTATTTAACCCTTCTTCCAACCCTCATTACCATCCCAAAACTTAATTTTGGCCTCTGGTCTTCTATTTTTTATTTTCTAATCCCATTTTCCCTCTCACTCAAGCTTAGTATATTAATCTTCCTATCAAGAAAATGTCCTCCATTTTATCACATCAATCATCCGCTCGAGGGGGAACTCCATTGGCATAATCTATATCCATGGGGTATCCAAATCTTCACTGGGTAAATCAAGTAGTGCGTAACACTTCTTAATCATCCATTCACTGGTCTACACACATCTACTATCTTTAAAATGCTATTACTTCATAATAACACTTTAAAGAGGGGAAAATGTAGACACCCTAAAAATACCCATTACACATTACAATGTCCAACAATAATATTTGGTTCATTATTCACCCATATCCCACTTCTAGAATTAATTTAATTAATTCTATTACACTCACTATACACTATACACCTCTTTGGATAATTTAATTATCTATTTAAATAAATAAAAATCAATTATCTACTCACCTTCCACTCATCTCCACTTCACTAGCCAACTCACTCAAGTTGACTAGTCACTCCCACTCAAGTTCTAGAATCCTAAAAATATGGAAGCAAATATGCACGTACAATTTGGAATAATTCAAGAGCCAAATAATTTGAAATAAATCCTCTTTATTCTCATTCAAAGAGCCAACTATACAAAATAAATCACCCATGCTATATAAGGAAAATTAAATCAATAGCCAACAACTTAGTCAATTCCACCTTCCTCAATCTATGGCTTCTTCTACATCTATAAATAAGAAGATTCATTCCTCTCAAATAATCATTGGAAGCTTGAGGAATTTACGTGTTACTCTATCAAATTGCCATTAGAAATCACTCTTGCACATCATTATGTTGTCTAATTGATCACCAAATAAATCAACCAACCATCATTACTTGTATCTTGGCTTCACTTCCATTCAAAATATCTTGGAGAATCCACAAATAAAAAGAATCAATCTCTCATTTGGATCCAACAAGAGTGTCACTTGACCCCACTCTTCAATTGGTCCAATCGAGAGGTTGAAAAGAGATTTTTTGAGAAAGGTTTGCACTTAGATCTTTGGAAATATAAAATTAAGGTATTTTATGAAAGAAAATCTTAAAGAGTTGTAGAAAATATGCAACCAATATCTTGCTCCTCGGTCAAAGAAGCTACATATCTAATTTAAATATCATAAATGTGTGTGATAAAATTGGAAAGAGTTACATGATTGAAATAAAATGTTAGGATTGAGGCATGTTTTCATTCAAAAGAAACATCCTTGCACTGGGATCTATAAGCATAAAATAGTAAAGTGTAAGGAGATGTAATGCAATATTAATCTAATAACTTGCTCCTCAATTGAAGAAGCTACAAATTATATAAAATTTTCATAAATATGGAAGCTGAAAATAGAAAGAGGTGCATGATTGAAATAAAATGTTAGAAGTGAGGTTTGTTTACATTCAAATTTTCTCTTATGAACATAAAAATTTCATTCATAATTAAAATTAAATGATGTCTTACCACTTTACCAATTTCTTCCTTTATATTATAAAATAAAACATGTTTCTATTTCATGATTCTCTTTCCACTTTAGTAGTTTCAGCCTATACATTTATATTACATGATCTCGCTCCACCTTAAAGATCCTATAATTTAAGTTGAAAATACTAAAGTGGAAAGACTTGTAAGAGTTTTAATTGTGTAACTTATAAGAATCGACATAACCTTCATAACGTAGCAACAATATATAAGAAAGAAAAGAAATTGGGTGAAAATATAACAATAAATTCTTATCTTCGAATGTATTGCCTTTACATTTATAATATTTATAGTAAGCCTTAAACCATAATT
Source organism: Taxus wallichiana var. yunnanensis (assembly GCA_018340775.1). Taxonomy (NCBI): domain Eukaryota; kingdom Viridiplantae; phylum Streptophyta; class Pinopsida; order Cupressales; family Taxaceae; genus Taxus; species Taxus wallichiana. Next base: position 719,027,289 of record CM031234.1, on the reverse strand, counting down.
GCAATATTAAATCATTACAAAGCTTCAACTTCTTTATGGCATTTATAGTAGTTACAAAGTGAACCTTCAACCATATTTACAATATTATAGTATTACAGAGATTCCAGTCCATTATGGAATTTACGGTGATTTATAAACTTGTAGGAAAAATACTAGAAACCAAAATACAATATTGGTGCTTACTCCGCAATGGTTGTTTTTGACTATTTATTTGTTAAACTTAAACTCCAAAACCTAACAATGTATTATGAATCGCAAAAATGTTGTGGCTATGATGTTTTTCTAGATAATCGATTTGTGATATGTACACTTGTATTCTATTGGCTCTCATGTGTTGACATAGACCAAATTTTTCTAATCAAGTCATTCCGCTAATTTAAATTCAAAATTGTCATTTATCGTGTTTGTTGATATAATGGCGAGGCTTATAAATTTTAGAATTTCAAGTACAAATCCACAAAGTTTCGATTGTAATTCAAAGCATTTGGAATAAATACACTTAATGTGGCTGATGGTGCACTTGAATTATGGAGAATGGATTTGTATTTAAAAATGACCTCATGGGGTAGTTGTGATTTAATGAATATTGAAAATCGACTTTTGTACCATTTTTGGGAAGTTGATGGATGAAAAGTGTTTTCTAAGAGTATTAAAAATATCAAGTGGATGTAAAATTTTACGCAAATAGTTAATAATTATATTGTGTTGCACACTTCGGAGAATATGTGGTGTTTAATAATTGGGTCAAAGGATTAGTAGTTATGTTGAAAATGTCTCAATGTTTGGTTTTTTTCTCCTAACAATGATAGGGGTCACACTAGAATAATAATGTCTCTTTTCAAAAAATTATTAAAATTAAGAACAAATTTTAATTGAAATTAGGGTCTTGATAACTATCACAATTATTGGACCCCTTCCAATTACTTGATCCTTTCCCCTAATAATGTTGGTATAGGATTTTACCACCATGTGGTTTTACCTATACAATAATTGGCTTGCTTTAGTTAATTAATAGGTATTTAAGAGAAATGTAATTTAAGTCATTTTCCGATTGTGAGTTGAGTTTTTACCTTTTTGGGTGACATAGTTCCTCACTATATATTTTAACCTCCTATGCATATTTTTTCTAATGAATAAATAAATGAGCTAATCAGTTTATGAATAATTTCTTATTCGTTGAAGACAAACTTTTTCCTTGAGTTTTTTTATATTTCACTACTACACGTGTTTTTTCTTTGTGCATTTGATCCTTATCCAATCCCAATCCTTGATTTTGGCCCACTCGACATGGTATCGAGAGAAATTCTAATGGTCGAATGTCATAGCCTCTCAGTGAGATCTAATATTCTAGCTCATTTGGAAGTTTTCCTTTATTTCAGTCTTTAAGGGTTTGGTCGAGGGTTTTAGAAAATCTATGTAAATGTGTTCCTTTAAAGTCTCTAAATGAAAAATGGATCGTGTTGTTGAATTAAAAAGGTGTAAAAACCTTATATTCGGTTGACGCTTTGACCTAGTTCCGTGATAGGTGATTTTTGCCATTGTTGGAGGGTTTAAAGGATTTTTTAATTTACAAAATTCACGCCTCTCGGCTCAAAACTAAAATTAAAAATTATTTTTGGGTTTTTCAAACACTTGGTGGGCATTTGATGTTTTTGTGGAAGACGTAATTTTTTTAAGATCCGGGGTTTTCCTTACAACATCTTGACATTCACACCTATTCTACAAGGTAAAAACCCGATTAAGTGCAATTTTGGCTTTACATGTTTATCAAAAAGTTAAAAACCCGACTCAATTTATTTCTGGATTTTCAATTTATTTGACAAGTTGAAAACCATAACACATACCTCAACAATGCATTTCAAGTTTTGGTGAATTGAGACATCTCAACACTTCAACAACAAAACTTGCACTTGCATTAAAACCCCGACCCCCAATAAACGTCCAATGTATTTAATATTTTTAGGTTTTGGTAATTTTTAGTTTATGGTCAAACCTCTCGAACCCCAATCAACCTAGTGTATTTCAAGATTTTTCTAGCCCTTATCCCCTAGTCATATGGGAATTATGCCCTTGGTTTTACGAACCCAGGGGGCTTAACTTTTCCATCTTAAAATTTGGGAAAAATTTTGCACAACAATTTTTTTATGAAAAGCAGAGAATTTTACTTTGGGAACAAGAAAATTCAAAATTCCATAAATTTTAGCCAACTACTCCTTTTTAGGTGCCATTTATTTAAAGTGTGAGTTTTTTCAAGCTCTACGCATTGGTAATATTTTTGTGTTTTTCAAAAGTTAAACTTTATAGTTTCGGGGTCAGTAATCACATGGAGACACATTTTCAAATGAGTCCAATGTTTTTCTTTTTTGAGTATGTTCTTGTTCCACTCATCTCTTTTTGTGGGATAATTTTTAGATGATTCTAGTGTCATGAGTATGCATTTGTCACTTTTGATTATATTTCACCGATTTCTCTCATTTTTGGATACATGATGAAGGATGTGATTCATAGACTTTTCCTTTCAAATCCTAACCTGCATCACAACCTCCACCAGTTCTTCTTGGTACGATTAATTATACATTGTGGAATTTGAGCACGGAACATTTTCTTACTCAATAAGACCTTCATCCATTTTTATATGGATAAGTACATGCCCCCAATGACCCAAATCAACTCGAATACTAGCTCAACTCATGTGATAAGGTTCTTATCACTTGTTGATGTATATTCCCATGCCTCTCAACCATCATGTAGTGCACATGAGTGTCCTCACACTATTTAGAACATTCTTCACACCTTATTTAGAGACCCTTCAAATATTATAGTTCACACTTCTCCTTCTTCTCGAGACCTGCTTGTTTCCACTCCGATTTCATGTGGTGATAGTTTTGTTGGTACAAAGTTTCTGGTAATATTCCTAATGATGAGGATTATTCTTCTAGTTTTGATGACATGAGTATTGATGAGGATACATCTCCTCCCTCTCTTTTCACCTTTCAAAGAATGTTGAATCTCTCATGTTATGTCCTTTTAGGACATCAAATAGAAAATAAGGGTTTGGTCTCAAACCCCAACCAACATACTTAAATATTTATGACAACCACAAAATAATTACTTCAAACCCTTATAGAAACAAATGAAAATGCAATCAACAAAAAGAATAAATCTATTTTTTTATGATAACTGAATTGTGATGAAAGATGTGAATGATTCCACACAAACCCTAACTACAAACCAATATTTGTTCTCCTAGGGAAGCGGATTGAGTGACACTTCAATGGAATCAATTCCATTACAACACATGCTAAAAATGACATAGAATGATTCCAAATATTTTATTCAACCATAGAAATATTTATCTAGCTAATAAATGCTAAAATAAATGAGAAATGAAGAGATTAATCACAACTGTAATCAATTTCTTAACAATAGAAGTACAACCAACACACATGGATAGAAATAACGATTAATGAATCCTAAAAGGCACTCCAAAGTGTAGATATAGCCTAATAAACTACATCTACTTAGAATGCCAGATGTTCCTTGGAAGGCACATAGAAAATACCCCAATAAGTCACCTAGGGTTGGAAATAAAGGAATTACACAAGAAATATCCTTAGTAGCTCACTTGTGATATCCTTGTGAGATTATCCCAAGATGAATGAGGGGTTTCATCCTTAAATAAGGCCTAGAGAGGGTTTCACATTTCAAGTTAAGAGAGAGAATATTCACAAGCTCCAACTTAAAGAAAACATCAATGATGAATGATGCATCATCCTTCTCAAGCCAAATGATCTCTTTATGTGGTGCCAATTTCAATGCATGCTCTTTGTTAGAGGATCAACCTCCTTGGGAGATTTATTTATCCTTTATCTTCAACATATGTTTTCCACAAGACTAACCTCATTATGAAGGAAAATAGTACTTTCTATCACCAATGTAGGCCTCCAAGATGACTGATCTTAATGTAGGAAAAGAGGTCTTCTTTCTATCTCCAAATAATACCGACCTCATGAAGACAAAAATATAAGTTCTTATTTCTTGTTTATCAAGTCATACTTCACAATTATAGAAGTTTTTTACCTCCCTTTCTTCCCTCCCTAAAGCCCACAAGAAGTGTAATGGGCCCAAGTTATTCATATTCAACTAACTTGAAAAGGGGACATTACAATCATTACCTCCCAAAATTTCTTTCCTTAAGAAATTGTAAGCTCTATGCCCAAGTACCTTCATCCCAAGGTGAAGGAACATATTTTAGTGCTCCCATAATAGGGATCATATTCCTATCAAATGAAGGATATTTTTCCCAAAAAAATTAGAAACCAATTGCCATTTTCTTCATTGAAGTCCTCTTCATATCTAACTTCAAAAACAACAGCTTAAAACTTCTTCCTTTGCATACTCAAGTTGTATAAAAACCTTCCAAACTACTATAATCTCAATCATAGAGAAATAAATTGATGAATAATTAGTAGCTTGAGTAGTTAATCCATGTCCCATGTGGCATACTCATTATTTGTTCCATCCTTGTGCGATCAAGGTGGAAGAACACTCTATATTCCCAAATATAGATGTATCTAAAATTAGGTGGGGACTGATACAAATGATGACAATAACATAAATGATGGAAACTTAGCTCATGGTTACCATAAAAACACTTCCTTTATCACTTGAGGCAGATAACATCTCATTCCCCAACTCTTGATTGCATTATTCACTTAATGAAAAACTCGAAAATGCGAACTTGAGCATCATGCAAATATGATCCAAAGTTAAACACCTAGAGTTACCTTGTTGTAGTGGCCTCGTTGGCTACCCAAAAGTGGTCTAGTCTTCCCTCTTCCCATTTTCCTAGGCTAGGTTGTACCTTCCTCAAAGAATTTATGTTTAACTCCTAATCCAAGTATTTTAGGAAATCTATTTCTATGCAAAATGAAACCTTTTGCAATAAAAAACTTGTCATCCTCCATTATGACATCTTCAACTTTAGCTATAGTCCCATATTATTCACCATATGCTTGGGTGGATAAAAAATTTAGTTGTTCTTTCTTCTTTATTCCAGAGCATACACAAATAACAAACACATTAAAATAAACAAGAGCTCCCAATATAATTTCTTCATGCCTCATAGGTATGGAAGCCAACTCTCTTTCATGGCTTGCATTTTCTTCATTATTTTCATTGAAGTGATGGAATACCAAAAATCCAATCAAGTTGTCCCAAAATAGTTATATCCATGCATTTCCTTCCTTAAAATCAAGATGATTGTGGCTGGAAAATCTCATAAAAGTGAAAACAACATGGAAAGGGGGCTAGAAATGTTTATGAGAGCAGCACAAAAACTCTTGAAAAATTCTTGAAATCCCACAAATTAAGACTCATGATACTTCCAATCATATTTACAAATCCTAGATAAGTTACAATGCTCGTAAATACAACAAGCTAAAAATCATCCCTCTCAATTTCAAACACAAAATTCATGAACTCAACCTATACTTCTATTGGAGCACTCACTCCAAGATCCCGCTTATAAATTATGAATTAAAAATCCTTATAACATGACTACTTTTTCAAAAATAAAATTCTATCTTTTACCTCATTATGTGTTATTCATATGTCTTTTCTTCTTTTGTAAGTTCTTCCCTCCTCTTGGCTATAGAAACTTGAGGAATCTCATTTTTCATTCTTGGAAACACAATCTCTTGGCCATCACGTTTGAACCTCAACTCCATGGTTTAGTAGTATTGGGTAAATTTACTGAAAGAGTGTATCCATGGAACTCCAAGTACCAAATTTGTATCTTCATTACAATTCACATAGAAATCACTACTTACCATGTGTTTTCCCAAGGTAAGCTTGAGTTATTAGAACATCTTGGTGCAAGGGATGATGAGGCTATCTTGTAACATATGCTCCTTCAAAAGGGTGTTTTAATGCACATCAAAATCTATATGATTGGTCATAAAATTTCTTTCTAACCATATGCACAAAATGAAGCACTCACTAGCCATAGTAACATGGAACCCATTGAGGACTTCATCATTTTTGTAACTCAAAGGATCTATGTACCCTTTTCCAATTAGAGCGTTATTCACTTTATCATTGTTTTCACTATGTTGTCCATGACGACCACCAATTATTATATGAAGCATCAAAATTGACATAGGATCATTATTTTCAACAAGTTTTCCGTGATGACACAAGTGTGGCAGTGTCAGAAGAGGAGACCAAAAAATTGAAATGTTATTTTCACTATCATACCTTGGGTTTTTCTCAACTTGTTCATCTTATTTTTCCAAATGAAGATTGGTTGAGATCTCTTCATATTCAACTATCAAGCTCTTCCCACCTTGAATTCATCCATATTTTATTAGAACATGCATGGAACCTCTTCATGGTTCTTACAAAATTCATGAACACCATTAACTTGTCTCTTTTGAATCGTTGTTTTGAAAATTATGTAAAGTTGTGTATTCTCATTATTACCTGAAATTGGGCTTCAACCACCAATTCCCATCTATAATTTGGAAAATCATATTTCCTTATTTATTGGGCTCATTATCCATGGTTACTTCATCAAACACATGCCCCTTCATACTTTTGTCCTAAAATCAATCGGTGGCTCATCCTCAGAAGAGTGATAGGTACTTTTACTTCGCTTCTATGGACAACTCCGTCTCAATGCTCAACAAATTTGAGTGTTCTTCTTCTTCCTTGATCACAATGGAGGGATTATTTACCTCTAGGGATGAAACATATTTTCCATTTTCCTTGGCCATAGCTCAGGGTTTAGACATGATTTAACAAATATTGAAATTATGTTAAACCCTAATTGCATAGTCACAACGCAATGATAAACAATAAAATACAGATCTAACCTAAGCAATAAGCTAGAGAAATAGGAAACCCTAGGTGTAAGAGAGGGAATAAGAGAATTAGGTTATTTCAAAATAAATCCTAAGGTGTGCCAAGATGAAAAATGATGGAATAGGAGGACAAAATGTCATAACCGAGATTAGAAAATTATAGAACTATAGGATATTCCAGGACTAGGGTGCCTAGATTGGGTCATGGGTGCCTAGGTTCCGAGACCTTCTCAGAGGTGCTTGTGATTACGTAGGACCTCATAAATTTTTTTGCTATATCACATGAATTTTGTTATCCTTTGTTGTTGATTGTTTGTACGTCGTTGGAAGATGTAGAATTCACTGGTAACTTGTAAAACAAAAGACCTCCTAAAAACCCCAAAATACATAAAATCTTAAAAATAAAAATGCAAATGGGGAGTCGATTGACCGATGGTCACCGAACAGAGTCAAATTACAACCGAGCACCGCACTACATCTCTAATCCATGTAGTTTTATGTGCGTGTGTGAAGAATCATTTCAGTAGGTGGCTCTTGGCAAGATAAATTGAATAATGAGCAATAACTAGATGTAGTAATGTAAATAGATGTGTGGATGTCAAAATGAAATTCCCCTCCTATGAATTATATGTAGAAGAATGAAATACCTTGTCCCTTAAATGAAGCTAGATGGATGCTTTGATGCTCTTGAAATTCCTTTGATGTAACCTTAGGTGATAATAATATATGCTTAGAGCTTGGTCCTTTATTATGGTCACATAACTTTGTATTTATATGATTCCCTTATTTTAATTTCATAATTAACATCTAAAAGGTCAACCCATAAGAAAATAATATTCCCAAAAGATAAAAGAGGCCCAAAAGAGGTGAATATGATATAAAGAGGTGGGGGCGCCCAAAGGGGATGAGGGCGCTTAGCAAAGGTGTCGTCCTATCTCGGGAAATAATGTTTAGAGCCAAGAAAGATAAAGAAATGAAAGTTAGATTGGGTAGTGGGGTGTGTAAGACCACATATAAAACAAGAAAGCAAAGAAAAAGTCCAAATATAGATGCCAATTACTAATTTTCTTGCTTAGGAATCATATGAATAGTGGATGTGATTAGGACTTGGAAATTTACCCAAGTGTGTGATTTAGGGTTTGCATTTTCCCCAATTTATGTTGTTGAGTGAATACTCAATAAAATAAAGTAGATAGAATATGTGTACCTAATAACCATGTAGATTGATGGTGAAAGCATTCCGAGGAGACAAGAAAAAACATGGAGTGACAAAAATGAAGCATGAAAGCTAAGGAAGAGAAAGTGACCCTAGGGGTGAAAGCGTATGTGTTATGTTGCATTGTACCTATTTTTTTTTCTCTTAATGTGTTTGAAGATGTGGATGTTTTTTCCCATAAGGATGGACTCGCAAAGAGAAGAGAAAACAATAGTCAAATACGTGTATATGAAAAAATTGATCTAAGTATGTAAAAAGTGCGTAAAAATATGAAAAGGAATATGTGCACTTGATCCGTGATGAGTGAAAAAGGATAGAATGTGTCCCAAATGTTGTAGAAGAATGCATTTTTTTGTATATCTCATACCAAGAATGATTTTTTGGGTGATCTCATGCTAAGTATGAGTTTTTGGGTGATCTCATACCATACCGTAAGAAGTGTTAGGGAGAAAGGTCTAGTGTTATTATCCATCCCTAATTGCTTCCCAAAATTTATACAAGATCGCAGATGGTTTGATCCTCGCTTTTTTCTAGTTCGATCCAAGTAGAAAATGAAGGTAGAATGCATTATGATTTCTAGAGGATTGTGCATGTACTAGAAAACTGCTCTATAGATTGTTGTAAACCATGCCGATATGAGAAAATTCTATAATTGCCCATAGTCATAGGCACCCAGAAGGTCGGGGCACCCAGTGCTCAATTATGTATTTGGTCACTAGTGTCTATGTTGTGCTAAGGACCCAAGTCGAATCTAGGACGTTTTTGTAACTACTTATTGTTTTGTTCCTATACTATGTAGGTTTGAACTATGACTATGTACTGCTGAATGGGGTGACTGATTCACCCAATGTATATCCTCCTTGGTTTGGGGTGCATGCAACATCATTAGGATGATGTGACCCAAAGGAGAGGACCGAACGCTGATTTGAAATTGATATCCTACAAGGGGGAGGGAATGTGCTTGGTAGAAACCAATACACATGGAAAAAAGTGGCTAGAAACATGTGTTAGTGTAAACAAGATGAATATGCAGATAAAAGACAAAGTGTAATCGAGGAAGCAAGAAGACAATGTAGACCATGAAAAATGGGTTTCAAACATGGGATATCACTCACAATGTTGTAAGACAATTAGGGACAAAGTGATCAAAACATACAAACAATGAACAAACAAGACAAAGGGCAAAGCCTGAAAACAATGGCAAATAGTGACAAGCAAAGTATTATACAACCATGGTGGAAAATAGTTCCTACAAGACAAATTTTGCACATGAAGCACCCATTAGCATGTTAGAAAGATAAAAAGTATGCCAAAGTGTGTATGATCTAATATATTTGTGTGCTAGTGTGAATATGAAATAGTGGAAACAATAACACCATGTAGTGTAATACGAAAGTAGATGCCCTAGGAGCCTCTGTGGAACTTATAAGAGGTTCGGTGCAAACATTTGTGCTACATATAACTATTTGTGTAAAGTTTTCATTTATAACTATAAGGCAAGCGAATCTGCATGTGTATACAAAAATATAATGACATACGATATATATATCTAACATAGTAAACAAAGTGTAACATGTGATTATAAACAAACAAGAATAAGTGCCACCAAGATATGAAATATGTTGTGAGTGTAAATGGAATGGAATACAAAGTGAGTGTGATAGAGCATCGTGCCCCTGAGAAAATGTGAATTAGTATGCATGAAATGAGTTTCATTTATAAATGCCCCTCAATAGAAAGAATGAACCATAGAAAAAGAGTGTGTCATCGACAAATGGTTTGAATTGTGTGCTAGAAAGATATGGTAAAAATGTGTAGATCATAGAGATTTAGTGAGTATGGTGAGGTTAATTTCAAATTTAGACCCTCAAAGCAAATCAAGTATGAACCTTAGAACTAGAGTGTGTTAGAGGATCATGTGTTCTGTGATAATGTGATGCTAAAAGATGCGTCATGAATGCACTGAGTGTGAAATGTGTCATGTGTATGATGCGAGGTTCATGGATGTAATATGCCCTCAATAATTAGGTGTGAACCATAGCATGAGAGTGCATCATAGGGAAATGACGATACAAATGTATCAAGATGTGTACAAAATACTAGATGCAAAGTGTAGAGCGGAAAAGAAAAAATGTGAGACACATGATAATGCTAGAAGGGGGGAAATAATTATTGAGTTGTGGAGCTTAATTGCTTCACATTAGCATGCTTTATTAACTTGTTGGAATACACATTAACTTGCATCATTTAGCTAACCAACGCTCACCACCAAGACCGGTATCACCAATGCAAGGAGGAAGTGACATCGGTTATCTCGTGCGTGATTGTTTTATTTAAATCACGAGAATTTGATCTTAACTTTGATATAAAGTTGATCTAGTGGTCAGTAATAGCATAACTAATTTTCCTAAGTTTGTATATGGTTATATAATCTATAAAACTAGGGTTAGATAATAATAAGGAAAAATTGTAAGAAGTAATTCTTGGAGAGAGAAAAAGAGAAGATTGTGAGGAAGAAAGTACTATACATCCAGAGGTGTGGAAGATTGTAGATATTCATTATATATTCTCTACAAATCTTTGAATAATAATATTGGTTGTTTCTTGGTGGATGTAGCCCACACTAGGTGAACCACGTTATATCTTGTGTATTGTTCTTCTAGTTTATTTATGTATTTATTACTTGTATGCTTAGATCTAAATAATATATCTATACAACTAGTGTGATTAACCCCAACAACTGGTATCGGAGATTTTTTTTTGAGGGTATCAGATGTTGAAATATTTACTTAAAGAGGGATTTCTAATTGAGTGGGAGCTATAACAATGTTAGAAGATAGTAAATACAAAGTTGAGAAATTTGACTCGTAATTATCAATTATGGAAGATGCAGGTGGAAGATTATCTGTATCAGAAAGATATATACTTATCGTTGGATGAGAAGGCAAGACTTACAAAGATGACTGATGAAGAATGGAAGATTCTTGATAGAAAGGCTCTAGGATCTATAAGATTGATCCTGAAGCATTTTTGGCTTCAAATATTACCGAAGCATCAACCACTAAAGAGTTGATGAAATCTTTGGCTAATTTATATGAAAAACCTAGTGCTTCAAATAAAGTTTATTTGATAAATTTATTTAATTCTAAGATGCAAGAAGGTGAATCTGCATCAAGTCATTTGAATGATTTACGGTCTATAGTAAATCAATTAAAATTGGTTAATATTCCATTTGATGATGAAGTGAAAGAAATTTTATTTCTATTCTCTTTGCTAGATAGTTGGGATAACTTGGTAATGGTTGTTAGTAATACAACGTCTAGCTTCTAATATTTTAAAGTTTGATGATGTGGTTAGTATAATCCTGAATGAAGAAATACGTAGGAAAAGTATAGGAGAATTATCATCTGGTAATGCTTTAAATGTAGAAAGAAGGGGAAGGTAGAAGGAGAGATCCAAGAGCAAGAATAATGGGAAATCAAAGTCTAAGAATGGTAGATCTAAATCCAGAGGTAAAGGAATAACCTACTGGAATTATGGAAAGAAAGGACATGCAAAGAAGGATTATTGGTTCAAGGAAAACAAAGAGAATGTACCAGAGAAAGGTAAAGAGGAAAACGTTGCATTTTTCCGAGGTAATGCAAGACTCTCTTATTCTATCCTTGGATAATAGAATTAAATCATGGGTTTTAGATTCAGAGCCTTTTTCCATGGTACCCCTAATAAGGGTTATTTTAGAAATTATGTCCAGGGTAATTTTGGGCATGTTTATTTAAGAGATGATGAACCATGTAATATTATTGGAAAAGGAGAAGTTCATCTTAAATTGTAGAATGAAAATACATGGATATTGAAAGATGTGAGACATGTGCCAAGTCTCAGGAGAAATCTAATTTTTGCAGAACAACTAGGTGAATTTAGTTGCATGGTTACATTCACAACCAACTCTTGAAAGGTTACTTAGGGATATCTTGTTGTAGCAAGAGGTAAGAAGGTAGAAACATTGTATTTGTCTACCTATATTACTGATTCCTTTTCTATGCTATCTAATTCAGATTCAGATGCAAACATGTGGCATAATCGGATAGGACATATGAGTTAAAAATCTTAAAGGTTAAGGGTAAGTTATCATATTTGAAAGATGTAGATCTTGATTTCTGTGGCATTGTATATTTGGAAAGCAAAAGAGAGTGAGATTTCTCAAAGTTGGGTCAAAAAGAAGGAGAAACAATTGAAGCTTGTGTACTCATATGTGTGGGGACCAACCCGTGTAGCTTCTCATGGAGGATCTCAATACTATGTGAGTTTCATTGATAATGCCACAAGAAAGGTACGAGTTTATCGTATTAAATGTAAATCTTATGTTTTTAAAACTTTTAAAATATGGAAATCCCTTGTGGAAGATGAATCAAATTCAAATTTAAAATACCTTAGATATGACAATGGTGGTGAGTACTACAAAAATGCTTTCAATGGTTATTGTTCAAAATGGAATACGCAGAGAAAGAAAAGTTCTAGAACACCACAGAGAATGGTGTTGTAAAAGAATGAACATGAAAATCATGGAACGTGAAAGAAGCATGAGGATATATGCTAGATTACCCTTACAGCTTCTTTGCGATGAAGCAGAGACACGATTGTTTATTTAATTAACCATGGGCCTTAAAGTGCACTTTGGATGGTGGAATAACAAGAAGCTTGGACTGAAAAGAGGTAGATCTTTATTTTCTTAGAGTATTTGGTTTAGAAGATTTTGTGCATATTGATAAAGAAAATAAAAAGAAGTTATATGCTAAATCCAAGAGATGTACTTTCATTGGTTATGAATCTGGTGATTTTGGATTCCATTTTTAAGATTTAGAAGATTTTAAGATTGTTAGGAGTCATGACATTGAATGGAATGAAAAGAGAATGTACAGGGATCAAGTTTTGGTACCCAAAGATGAACCGGTAGAAGAGTTTGTGGATGAAAATGTATTCTGGATTTAAAATTGACACCTACAAGTTTACATAGTAATCGGTGTCGGTTTACCCCTAACTGACATTGGTCACTTATACCAGTGTCACATTCTGAAAGGTGCTGACTATTGTATCGCTTATAGATGACCGACGCTGGTTACCGTATGAGATTGATAAAAATTTGCAAAATGAGAAAAATGAGCCTTTGACACCCCAAATCTCAGTGAGAAGGTCACAAAGGGTAAGTAGACCTCCAGAAATATTTTCACCTTCCTTATCTTATTTATTATTGATTGATAGTGGTGAACCAAAAATTTTTGAAGAAGCAATGTAGGATGAGACCCATGTGAAGTGGGACCATGACATGGATGAGGAGATGGAATCCTTGAAACAAAACTAGACATGGGATTTTGTTATATTGCTAGTAGGTAAAAGGAAATTGTAGAACAAATGGGTTTACAGGATAAGGGAGGAAGAGGGTGGACAGAAAAGATACAAGGCAAGACTTGTTGTAAAAGGATTTGCACGCAAAAATCAAATATTTATTTTGGTGAGATATTTTCTCCGTGGTAAAAATGAATTCTATTTGTAATATATTGAGTTTGTTTGTATTAGAAGATTTTCAGTTAGAGAAACTTGATTTCAAGACGGATTTCCTTCACGGTGATTTGGAGGAAGAGATTTATATACAAGCTCGCTTGGGTATGAAGTCAAGGGTAAGGAGAAACTTGTGTGCAGTTTGAAAAGAGCTTATATGGGATCAAACAAGCTCCAAGGAAATTCTATATGAGATTTGATAGCTTTATGCATGAGCATGGTTATATGAGATGTAAATCGACCAATGTGTTTATTTCAAGAAGCTTGGAAATGAGAGCTATATTATTTCGTTACTATTTGTGGATGATATGCTTATTGTAGGATCTCGTATGTAGGACATTTGTGATCTTAAAGAAAAGTTAGCTCACACATTTGCAATGAAGGATTTAGGAGATGTAAAGAAAATCCTTGGCATGCAAATACATAGAGACAGGAAGAAGAGGAAATTGTTTTTATCTCAAGAACAAAATATCAATAAGGCGTTCAAAAGGGTTAATATGCAAAATTCAAAACCTGTAAGTACACCTGTGGATGAACACTTGAAATTAAGAAAATATTAGTGTCCTACATCACATGAGGAGGTCGAGTACATGGCATGAGTTCCATATGTTTCTGCAGTTGGAAGTCTTATGTATGCCATGGTTTGTACCAGACTAGACATTACATAAGCAATGGGAGTTGTGAAAATATTTATGGCCAATCCAGGTAAAGAGCATTGGAAAGTAGTCCAATGGATTCTTGGGTATTTTAAAGCGACATCCAACATGTAGTTATGCTATGGAGGGTTAGATATTTCTTTATGTGACTATGTTGATTTAGATATGGCTAGTGATTTGGATGGTAGGAGAAGCACCATTGGATATGTTTTCATAGTAGGTGGGAAGACAGGTTAGGCTGGATTTCGAGATTGTACAAATTTGTGGCCTTATCTACTACAAAGTCTCGAGTATGTTATAACTACAGAGGATAGAAAATAGATGATATGGATGAGCATGTTGATGGAAGAGGTGGGAAAGGAGCAAGAGGATTGCAGATTGTAAAGTGATAGTCAAAGTGTAATTCATCTAAAAGGAACTCGACATTTCATTCAAGAAAAAAACACATTCTATTGAGATATCATTTCATATGGTAGGTGTTGGAGGATGGGTAGCTGAATTTGGAGAAAATTCATACAAATATGAACCCTATGAATATGCTAATAAATTTGTTGGCAAAGAGAAGTTGGAGTTACACTCCACTTTTGTTGGTCTTCAAGTTTGAGACTTGAAGAGGATAACTAGGCCAATGAAAGGATCCAAGGATGGAGCTATACAATACGGTGAAACAATTTATCTCTAAGTGGGAGATTGTTGAGCTACGAGCTTAATTGCTTCACATTAGCATGCTTTATTAAATTACTAGAAAACACAAGAATCGACGCCACCAATCGATCG
Organism: Taxus wallichiana var. yunnanensis; assembly: GCA_018340775.1. Classification (NCBI taxonomy): domain Eukaryota; kingdom Viridiplantae; phylum Streptophyta; class Pinopsida; order Cupressales; family Taxaceae; genus Taxus; species Taxus wallichiana. The sequence goes on along the minus strand of CM031234.1, from coordinate 719,012,221 downwards.
TGTCGGTCACCTAGCGACTCGGTATCGCTTAAGGCAAGGAGGAACCAACATCAGCTAGGGTAACCAACATCGGTTACATGTGCATGATTGTTCTATTTAACTCACAGGAATTAGATCTAACCTTTGATATAAAGTTGATCAAATAGTTGTAATAGCATAGCTAAGTTTTCTTAAGTTTGTATATGGTTATATAAGCTAGAAAAATAGGGTTAGATAATAATAAGGAAGAATTGTAAGAAGGAATTCTTGGAGAGAGAAAAAGAGAAGCTTGTGAGGAAGTGTTAATGTAAAATCACAACACCCTAAAATGAGTCGTCAGATATGATTTTCTAAGGCATATTCATTTGGTGTGATTCACATAACATTGAGTTTTCCCAAAGTGTGGGACTTTGTAAATGGGAAAACTCTCCAGATTAAAGGTTGGTTCTTATTCCTCTATTTAGGTGCATACATGGAAACTTGCAAAGGACCTATTCCTAAACCTAATCTAAGTTTTACCAAGGAGATAGGGATAAAAGGAATACAAGAAATCAAAACTAAGCTACAAGGTGATGCACCGAAGGAATGATGAACATTATTTTGTTGATAGACACAAACCAACAAAATACATACAATAATCAAGCACAGATAACCAAATTTATAATGAAAGACCAGATGAGAGAAAAGGAGACAAGAAAGGATTTAAAATTGATCACAAACGTGTTTTATTGCTCTGCAGATTGATATAATGCATTAAAAATGGCTAGAAGGTAGGAAACATATTGCAATTTAAATGGAAGGTCTGAACTCCACGAATTCCTTTGCTAGAACGAAAGGGGATCTTGCAAAAGAAAAGAATGTCCAACCCTTTACAATGAGTCTCAAACTTGCTTTTATAGGTTCAACATAGAGGGGAGAAAGAGAGAGAAGCGGAAAAAATAGTTCTAAGCTTAACCACCGCTATTAATTTCTCCCATAAAATCTGCCCCCAAATTTCACTTGATTGCATCAAATTCTTATTTAGCACCTTGAAGGAGGAGGAAATGATGGAGCAGATCGAATTTGATCTAGTTGTTGAGGAAAAATAGACCCTACATTAATGGAATTGAATACATTTCTCCATTTTTCTCTCACCTAACCTCCCAAACTTAAAGTTTCAAATCTCCATGGCGTAGATGAGGCCAAGATCTTTCCAATAGTGTTATATTTGCAATATTTTGAGCCCTGAGTTGAAAGATATGCCCCTTCAAAGTTTGTATCGGGTCCATACAAAAGGGCGGGAAAACCGGTTTGAAAAATGGGCCCCCTTTTAATATGGGACACATGGAGGGCTAGCGCTTGTTTGAGGGCAGCCTCTGTATTTTTCTCTTGGAATGGCATGGGGCTAACACATGGCTTCCTCCACCACCTGCTTAATTTCTATGTTTTTGGCTAAGTCCTTTGCTCGGTGGGGTCATATTTCTTGACCGGGACATGTGGCGGTCTGGCACTCATCTGGAAACCCTCTCTTTATTCAACCCTTGAGTTAGCATCATTTGGAAACTTGGCACTCTCTCGCCTTGCCACCATGACTATTCAACCCGAATTTGTCCCCTTTTTTGAAACTATACATGTGAAGGCTCCGTGTTCGCTTGAAAGCTTGATCAATATTTTCCTTTGAAGGAGCATTAGGTTGACACTTGGAAGCCTCCACAATTCTTTGGACTTTTCAACGACCTCTCCCTTACCTTTTTGGACCTTGGGCTACGTGGTGAACTGACACTTTCTTGAGCCTCCGCTTTTGGATCTACCCTCGAGATGCACCACTTGGACACGTGGTAGTCCCCGCCCCGATGCAAAGATTTCTATAATTAGCTTTTTTTTGAGGCCCGCCTTGTCTACCTTTTGACCTCTATTGACCATTTGCTACATGGAGGGCTGGCACAAGTTTGAGTCTCCCTTTTTGGATTCAACTTTGGAGAAGCGCCGTGCCAACACATGACTCTCTCCGCTGCCTCCTCCATACTTAGCCGATTTTTGGACTCATTCTGAACCGTTTTGAGCCCAAAGACTTTGGATCTTTTTCGCTTTTTTTTTTTTTTCCTATCTTCTCTATGACACTATTCATCTTTCCCTAAATTTGCTATTCTATTTCCAAGCCCACATATAACCTGTTAAATAGATTTAAGACATGGATCCACTCGATAGAGCCATCTCTTCTCTTTCTTCTTGCATAGGGTCGTTTGGTCTTTCGTAAGCCCCACCACTCCATTGTTGAGTCCTTCGTGACTGTTTGCAAGATTTAACTATGTTTTCTATGGTTCTTCCTAAGCGGGGACGTGCCTAATCCAATAATTTTCCTGGGGGTAAAATATGGATAACAATTTGGTGACTCACAGGGGTATTTGCCTGCTAGATGAAAATACCAATTGCCTTGTCATATCCGTTGGGCATGGAGTCAAGAACGATGGTCTAATACTGATCCTGCCTCTGATTCATGAGCCCGACTGTTTGCACTCTCAATTTTCATAAGAAATCTCAAAATGATGGTTTCTGAGAGTAGAAAATTGCTTTGACCCGAGGCTTCATCTGTCTCTGAATGGGCTATGCAAGAGCAAAAACAAGCACCACAACTATATACAAAATTTGAAATCATACATGCTCTAAGTAGAACATGTAGAGTGTGCAAAGCACTTAGGAGAAAAACAACCTAAACTACAACAAGACAATGTGCACAAGCACTTAGAGGAATGAGAAACTAGACTAGTATGTACAAGGTGAGAACTTTCCTTCTAGTAGAAGTGTTTAAGATAGATTCCATTCACTGGAATCTGCAACTCTTCACCATCTAATGTAGACAATCGGAAAGCATTTCTACTTTTACATTTTGTGACCATGTAAGGGCCACTCCAAATGGCATCAAACTTGGAATGCCTTCCTGGTTTTTCCCGATCTGCATCCCATTTCAAAACTAGGTCTCCTTCCTGGAAGGTCCTTGTTCTTTCCTTCTTGTCAAGCATCTCTTGATTGAGATTTGATCCTTCTCCATTGTTTGAAGTGCATGTTATTGGTTTCTTCTAACTATATCAACTATGTATACCTGGCTTCCATTGGTTCAAACTTAGACATCTCCAGCTGCTTCATGAGTTCCAATGTTGGTAACTCAAGTGATATAGGCAACACTACCTCTTTCCCATAGACAAGTTTGAATGGAGAGCTTCCTATAGACTTCTTGGGTGTTGTCCTATCAACCCATAAGGCTGATTTGAGTTTCGTGTGCCAAGTTATTTGATTTTCATCTAGATTTCTTCTGACAATCTTTAGCAGGTTCTTGTTTGTGGACTCTGCTTGGCCATTACCCTGAGGGTAATAATTTGATGAAGTGCTCAAGTAAATCCCATTCCTAACATCCCATCCTGTGATTTTGGAACCTATGAATGCCAATGCATTATCTGATATAATGGTGGTTGGCACTCCAAATCTGGTCACTATCCCTTCATAGAAATCTAGTATGCTAGACTCATTAGCTTCTTTGAGTGCCACTGCCTTGGTCCACTTGGTGAAATAGTCTGTTTCCATCAAAATCCATTTGTGGCCTTGGCTCAAATTTGGATTGATGACCCCGATGAAATCCAATCCCCATTGCATGAATGGCTGGTCAACTGAAATTGGGTGCAATGGAAGTGCTGCTAGCCTTTCTTTGCCTTTGAAGAATGCACAATTTTTGCACTTTTTGATCCATGCATAACAGTCACTAAACACCCTAGGCCAATAATAACCTACCTTCATGATCTTGAGTGCTGTCACCCATGGAGCAAAATGGCCTCCAATTGCTTCATCATGGAACTCTTGTAACACTCTCTCAATCTGATATGTCCTAATGCATCTTAACAGAACGCCATTGATGTCCCTCTTGAACAAGATGCCATCAATAAGCACATATGGGATGGCCTGTAGTCTGAAATGTCTCCTTTTTTTTTTTGCTCATTTCTAGAGGACACAGGCTTGTTTGAAGGAAGTGCACCATGCTTTGAGTCCAACAAGGAGTGGGTACATCATCATTTTCTTCCTCTTGACTATCCTGTAGGAAAAAACCAACTTCTTTTTCACCACTTGCTTCATCTTGTTGACTCGAGGCCAGTTGTTCACACAATCCCTTCCCATGGACCAGCTTAGTAACCTTGATCTCAATTTCATACTCCATGACACAAGTGATCCATCCTGCACGTTTTCATTCAGATCCTTACTGAGAAGGAAGTCCTTAACTCCTACATGGGAGACTAACAGTTGGATTTTATTGTTTGAAACCAGATGTTTAAATTTATTTAACCCTCTAATCACTTTGCCGGACTTGCTTTTCGATGAAGGAGTATTTCACTTCATAATCTTCTAGACCCTGGCTGAAGAAGGTAATTGGGTCGCTTTGTATCCTCTTTTTTACTCGCTATACTAGGATTGCAAAATTATGTCACTATCACCAAAGGCATATAGTATGAAGTCCTTAGAAAAGTCTGGATTCATGAGAGTTGGGGCTTGTGATATAGCTTCTTTGATGGCCTCAAAACTTTCCTTTCCTTTAGTTGTCCACCTAAACGCCAAACTCTTCTTCAACATTAACGTTATTGGTTTGACAAGGGCAACAAATTTTGTACAAACCTACGAGACAAAATTCATTTTTCCCAAGAAGCTTTAAAGATATTTCTTATGGATTAGCAATGGAAAGGCTCTTATTGCTTTAAATCTCTCTGGGTCAATTACCAAACCTTCCTTTGACACAATATGGCCTAGAATCCTTCCCTCATGGGCCAAGAATATGCATTTTTAGGGTTCAATGATACCCCAAATCTCCTACACCTTTGAAACACCTATCTTAGGTCAAAAGGTGGTCTAACGTATCTTTGGAGAACATAGTAATGTCATCCAGATAGATCAGTACTTTTTGTTGATCAGCCCTTTTAATGCCATATCCATTGCCCTTTGGAAAGTGGCTATGGCATTAGACAATCTAAATGGCATTTTTCTGTAGGCATAGGTGCCCCATTTGGTGGTGAAAGATATTTTGAACTGATCATCTTACTTCACCATTATCTGGTTTGTACCACTCGAGTATCCATCTAGTAGAGAGAATCTCTCGATCCAGGACACCAATGACAAGATCTACTCCATCGAGGGAGTGGTTAGTGATCGTTGAGGGAAGATTTGTTCAAGTCTCGAAAGTTTACACACAACCTAATCTCTCCATTCTTCTTCTTGAATGGGACCAAGTTTATAACCTAGCTTGAGTGTTTGATTGGAAATATGATACTTGCCTCTATCATCTTGTTTAGCTCTTTCTTCGTCAGAGGTTCAATGTGTGGACTAATTGGTCTCTAATTTTACCTAATGGGCTTAGCAACTGGATCTAGTTCAATTGTGTGTTGAGCTAACTTCGGATTGAACCCTCTTAGGTATTCATAGCTCCAGGAAAATAAATCTAGAAACTCTTGGCAAAGTTGCATGGATTCCTACCTTTCTTTCTTGGTGGCCAATTTGCTAATTTGAAGTGTTTTTCCTTCTCCAACTAGATTTGACTCTGAATCTTCTCCTTTGATCTTTTATATTGGCCTTCTCTTTTCAAAATTGATCATTAGGATTGAAGATAAAATCCAATGTCACTAAGCCTTTGGGAAGCTTGTTTGTATGCAGTTGCACTACTTGATCTCCATATTGCTTCTCTAATATGTTTTGATTCCTAGCTGAGAACTCAGCTTCCTCTTGTAAAAAATTGATGATCTGCTAATCATTCTCGAACACGTGCCAACATGTGTTGTTATCTGGCATTGTTGGCCTTATGATCACATGGATATGTGGCTGTCCTTTGTCCCTCTTGATGTTGTCAACCACATAAAATGTTGCTCCAACTTCTGCAAGCCTATCAGAACTTCATTCTCCTTCCTAGGTATGGACACAATGTTGAAGGCCTCGAAATCCTCAATAAGATCCCATACCCTAGTTCTTGTAGATTTTGAGTAGGTAATTCTTGGTAGAATTTTTTCCTTTAACTTGATTGACAACCATTCACTATCACCAAAAATTTACAGGTTCTTGATTCCTCGTCTTCTAGCCTAATGCAATCCATGAACCAAAACCTCATATTCTACAGTGTTATTTGAGTAGGAAAACTAGAAATGGAAAGCTGAGTAATACTTCATACCTTGGGGTGACACAATCATAGCTCCACCTCCGGATCCTTGCCTACTTCTCGAGCCATCAAAGAACAATTTCCATACTTCATTGTCATATTTGTATTCTAGTTTAATGATGTCAGGAAGAGGATGATTCTCCTCATGCAGGTAGTATACTCCTAGTTCATATTCTTCCATCTCTTTATAGGGATCAAACACATGTCTTTTGACTGCCCATTCATCAAGAGTCAAGTCTCGGGATACACCCCACCTTGGTGTCTGCTTCAGAAGTGTTTAGGAGGTCTTCCTGATCAAAAGCTAAAAAATTTGCATTGATTGGGCTAGGCACATAAGACCAATGTGATAATCACATGGGCTCGAATTTGATTATGGCCTTCACTGCATACCTTGTTCTAAAGAGAATATGTTACCAGTCAGTAGAAAAATAGCCTCTAATTTTGGCAGTGAAGTCCCTGGAAAAACACAATGTAAAATGTGGTGGTAAGTCTATGAATGATACATTCTACAATACAGTCACATTGGGGAAGGAATGCAGAGTGAGGCTTAGATCCTTGATGATTCCAACAGCTGTCACTATTGTCCCATCCAATTGTACTACCCCTCTAGAGATTTATTCATCTTTGGAGACCCCTCTAGAGATTTATTGTCCCATCCAATTGTACTACCCCTCTAGAGATTTATTTATTTAGGCATTATAGAACTACTTTCCCCAAAATCAATCATGCAATTATGCACCAATTTATCCCCAATGATTAATGAAACATAGAATGGAGGAGGTCTCAGGTTCTTACCTTGTTGCTCTCGATGGTTTCCCCCAGGTTGAGCTGTATTGGTAAGCACTTTCTCTTGCTGGTTAGGGGGTTGATTTGAGCTTGACCAATTTTGCATGACAGTCTACAATAGATCCCTCTGCCCTAGAATGGCCAGTGACTCCCATAGTGAAATGTTCACACTTGTCCTCTTCATTTTCTCAATGATATTAAATGAGCTATCCTTCTGCTGCCCCTTCCTTGGCACATTTTTTTCTTACACATGGGTTGTTACAACTAGTGCCTGAGTGGATTTGGAAGGTGGCTTGGATTAGATCTACATATTGGGAGTTGTATTTTGGATGTGAATACCTTGTGGAACAATGGAGGATTTAGGATCACCTGAGTTTGGTGAATGTACTTCTCCAATATTTCTCTTCTTGGACCATGTATTGGTAGCTGTACTTTGAGGAGTCTGATTCATTCCACAGAAGTCTTCAACTTGCCAATTGACAAGAATAGTTTCAATTAGAGGTCCCTCTTGCTGGTCTCCTTGCTGCTGATTTTCTTCTTAGCTAGGTTCTTGTGACATACCAACAGTTTGCACCATCAAAGCTTGATTTAGTGCACCATTGAAGCACATCGATTGATTATGTGGCTGATTGCATGGGAAACACCAATCATATTCTTGTGCCATGTTATTCTATGCTGGAACCAATTCCTTGATGTCAAAGTTGTGTTTGGATCATATGACCTAAAAGGTCTAGCAACTTGAGGTTGTCCTTGGTGTTGACTCTGAGTTATAGCCTAGGCTTGTGGTCTATTTTGCTGATACGAGGGTCTAGCCTGATACTGAGCTTGAGGCTGATATGGCCTAGAACTCTGAGCCTGCTATCTTTTGATGGTTACTAACTCATTCCCTAGGTTTTGAAGCTATTTCATAACTTCTTGAAGCTCCTTTGAGGTGTTAGATGATGAAGTGGAGGCTTCAACTGAACTTTGACTCCTGAGAGTGGGTATAGGAGCTAATGTGGGTGTTTGGTTGGTACTTGGGTTTCCTAATTCGGGGTATAGAGGCATGGATGGCCTAGGAGCAAGTTTCCCAGCTTGAATCAAACAATTTTCAGCTCCTATGGAAAGGCTATAGGCTGCAGGTAAGGTTGTGTCCCCATTGACTGAATCATTAAAGCAATATTAGAATTTAAAGCTCTAAGAAAGTATAAGAAGGCACCTTCATTAGTGGGCTTTATTGCTGCTAGAATCCTATCCCAGGTTTGTTGAAATATGAGGTTGAAATCCATCAACTGATCATTTGGAGCTCTCTTGATTGTTTTCAGTTGCTCCAATAAGGATAAGTTATCTCCTTTTTCTCCAAACTGGTCATGAAGAGTCTGTGCACAGATGGTCCTAATTTTGAATAGAGCCTTCAAATAGGATCTTGAACCATTGTGAAGCTTTACCTTTGAGTGAAGAAGCTAGCACTTTGACTCCAATGTCCATTTCAGTGATCCCATGGATTGTACAGACATTTGTAATGTCTTGAACGTGGTCACCGGGAGAAGTCTGGTTTTCTCTAATGAAATATGGGATGCTCTTTAATGCTGCCACTAGGACTGGGTTTTGTGCATTTAGAGTGAGTGGGCTATTGCTAGTGAAATTGACATAAGGATTTGGCTGTACCATCCTGATCGGCCTAAGAACCCTTCTTGATTGAAAGAATGACCTACTGGGAGGAGGTGTTGATAAGGCTCTATTTGGCGGAGATAGAGACCTCTGGGCTCTTCTTCCTCTTCTCCTTCTGTTTGGAGACAAGTGTAGGTGTACAAACTGTCCTTCTTCTCTTGTTCTTGACCTTGTTTGTATCATTCTCATGAACTTGGGGAACTCAAATTGCTGAAACCAAAGTGGATTCTCCCCTTTTGGAGTTGCAAATGTGTATTTCTTACAAGCTTCTTTAAATTTAGAATCACAACAAGTGCACATCGATCTTAGTGTAATAAAGATGGAAACTTATTGCTCCCATTGGGCATGCTAAAAATGTTAATGAAAAATCACAACACCCCCAAATGAGTCATCAGATCTAATTTTCTAAGGCAGATTCATTTGGTGTGATTCACATAACATTGAGTTTTCCCTAAAGTGTGGGACTTTGCAAATGGGAGAACTCTCCAGATTAAAGGTTGGTTCCTATTCCTCTATTTAGGTGCATATGTGGAAACTTGCAGAGGACCTATTCCTAAACCTAATCTAAGTTTTACCAAGGAGACAGGGATAAAAGGAATACAAGAAATCAAAACTAAGCTACAAGGTGATGCACCAAAGGAATGATGAACATTAGTTTTTTTGATAGACAAAAACCAACAAAATACATACAATAATCAAGAACAGATAACTAGATTTATAATGAAAGACCAGATGAGAGAAAAGTAGACAAGAAAGGATCTAAAATTGATCACAAACGTGTTTTATTGCTCTCTGCATTGATATAATGCATTACAAACGACTGAAGGTAGGAAACGTATTACAATTTAAATGAAAGATATGCCCCTTTGAAGTTTGTATCGGGTCCGTACAAAAGGGCAGGAAAACCAATTTGAAAAATGGGCCCCCCTTTTAATATGGGACCTGTGGAGGGCTAGTGCTTGTTTGAGGGTGGCCTTTGTATTTTTCTCTTGGAGTGGCGTAGGGCTGACACGTGGCTTCCTACGCCAACTCGCTAATTTCTACGTTTTTTGGCTAAGTCCTTTTCTCGGAGGTCTGGTGCTCATCTAGAAACCCTCTCTTTATTTGACCCTTGAGTTAGCACCATGCATTGACTATTCAACTTGACTCTATCCCCTTTTTTGAGACTGGACACATGGAGGCTCTGCACTCACTTGAAAGCCCAATCAAGATTTGCTTTTGAAGGAGCATCGGGTTAACACTTGGAAGCCTCTACAAGTCTTTGGAATTTTTAATGACCTCTCCCTTACCTTTTCGGACCTTGGGCTATGTGGTGAACTGGCACTTGTTTGAGCCTTCGCTTCTGGATCTACCCTTGGAGATGTGCCACTTGGACACGTGGAAGTCCCCGCTAATACTTCTATACTTAGCCTTTTTTGAGGCCCACCTTTTGACCTCTGTTGACTATTTGCTACATGGAGGGCTGGTTCAAGTTTGAGTCTCCTTTTTGGATTCAACTTTGGAGAAGCTCCGTGCTGACACATGACTCTCTCCGCTGCCTCCTCCATACTTAGCCAAATTTTGGACTCATTATGAACCGTTTTGAGCTTGAAGACTTGGATCTTTTCCATTTCTTATTTTTCTTGCTCCTGGCTTCTCTATGACATTGCTCCTCTTTCCCTGACCCTGCTATTCTATTTCCAAGCCCACATGTAACCCGTTAAATAGATTTAAGATATGGATCTCGCTCGATAGAGTTGTCTCTTCTCTTTCTTCTTGTATAGGGTCATTTGGTCTTTCACAGGCCCCACCACTCCATTATTGAGTCCTTCTATGACCTGTTTGCAATATTTAACCATGTTTTCTATGGTTCTTTTTGAACGGGGCCATGGCTGATCCAATACTTTACCCGGGGCTGAAATATGGATAACAAGAAGAAAGTACTATACATTTAAGAGGTGTGGAAGATTACGATCTTTATTGTATATTCTCTATAAAGCATTGACTAATAAGATTGGTTGTTTCTTAGTGGACGTATTCCAAACTAGGTGAACCACATTATATCTTGTGTATTGTTCTTTCCGGTTTATTTCCACATTTATTGCTTGTATTCTTAGATATGAATAATATATATGTACAACTAAGATCAAGTAAGATCATCTGAGAGATCGTTATTGTCATGGTCGAAGCCAAATGGAGATGCATCAGAGACCTGGTAAGTAAGAATATATGGTTGATCAGGTAAAGATCCATTGTGACGCAAATTATACATGCCCATTGCATATTCTTTATCAATGAAAGGTGGTAGTGGACATCCATGCATACCATCTAGTAAGATGTTGGGAATAACCGAGAAATGAATCATTGCAAATAAAAATGTGGCCAAAGGGCATAGGGAATGAAATGTTGATATAATTTAGATCTAAAGTTCTGTCAATATAGTCACTCCAAGACTGCCCAAGTGTGAGTGGAGAAGTGCGAAGTACATGTAAAAATAATGATAGATTGAAAACACGAAGACCATAAGTAGCAGTAATACAAACATATCCATGATAGAAGTGAGAAGAATGAGATGGAGGAAGTAGATCATCCAAAGTGAATCCGAGATGAGCTTAACCATCATATGTGCAAACAATGTCAGAGAAAGTGGGATCAAATGGAATGTGTGGCCAATAAGCATTATTCATGAAAAGAGTGCATGTGAAAGAAGGGATCACAAATGCAAGTTGCTCATGAGAAGACAATGAAGGTGGTATGATGTCCGATGTATGGAAAGACCCCGATAAAGCACCATAACATTAGTAGAAGGAGGGGGTGATATTGAAGTGGATGGAACAACATCTAATGCACAAACGGTTCCTTTGAGTGGAGGCAAGTTGTCTGGATAATCCGTGGTTGCGAATTAGCAGCGAGGATGCATAGTAACATAAATTATAGTAGGTAATGTAGTGGTCGGATCTAGGTGGAAATATTTGAATGGGTGACTATCAGCGGAACTATATATTCAAAGCCTTGATGTAAGAATTTAACGCATGGTGAACCGTGGAGAAGGTACTCAAGCTAGAAGGTACTCCTTGCATTTTGTGATGGCCTACTGCAAATAATTAATTACATGAAACGGGATATCAATAACAAATAATACCGTAAGAACGGTTTTTAGGCCAACCTTAATGGGAAAAGTAATATTTCCAATGCATGGATGCGTAGTATAATCATATGCCTAGACATAAATAGGTGGGTTAAGATTAGCCAAGAAAGGCCTATGTTCTAAATGAATGATAAAGTACAAATATCGAACTCGAGATCCATTATCAACTAAAGTTTTCTTAACACCCAAGTTATTGATGCATACTTGTATATATAAAGGGGAACTTTGTCATAAACAGAAAGATTGTTAGCTATAGTACATGGAAAAGTAAGTCATTGAGAAAATGCATCTACAAATGTCTAATCTACTATGTCTAGATGAGGTGTAGAAGGAATGTAGGTATTAGCCAAGATAGTAATGATTTTAGTTCAACAATCGAATTGGATAACAAAAATCATGAATGGATATATCCATGATGAGAGGATGAAATAGGCAATGAAATGAAGACCCAAGAGTGTTCGAATGAGATGGGTTCACCAAATGATTTATCAAATATTGAAATTTGTAAAACCCTAGATATTTCAGAGTCACAATGCAATGATAAACAATAAAATACATATTTGACCTAAGCAATAAGCTAGAGAAATATGAAACCCTAGGTACAAGAGAGGGAGTAAGAGACTTAGATGATTTCACAATAAATCCTAAGGTGTACCAAGATGAAAAATTGATGGAATAGGAGGAAAAACTGCCGCAAACTAAGCCTAGAACATTTTAGAACCATCGGATATGTCAGGACTCAGGGTGCACTGGATGGGTCAAGGGTGCCTAGGTACCAGAGACTTTTTGCAGGATCATGTGACTATGCAAGACCCTAGAAAATGATTTTTTCTATGTCGCATGAATGTCACTTTCCTTCATTGTTGATCACTTATAGGTCTCTAGAAGATCACCGAGTTCACCTGTAACATGCAAAAAAAAAGACCTCCTACAAAACCCCAAGGCACATCAAATCCTAAAAATAAAAAATATGAAAATGGGTAGTCGATGACCTCGGAGTCACTCGATAGAGTGAACTTATGATCGAGTGATGCACTACATCTTAGAATCTATGTAGTTATGTGTGAAGAATCATGTCCTAGGTGGCTCTTGTGTAAGATGCACTAAATAACGAGCAATAGCTAGATGTAGCAAAAAAATAGATGTGTGGATGTCAAAATGAACTTCCCTCCTATGAAGTGTATGTAAAAGAATGTAGTCCCTTGTCCCTTGAATAAAGCTAGATGGAATCTTTGATTCTCTTAGAATGCCTTTCGATGCAACCTTATGTGATAATAGTAATAGATTCTTAGAGCTTGGTCCTTTATTATGGTCACATAGATTTGTATTTATATGATTCCCTTGTTTGAATTTCATAATTAACAACTAAAAGGCTGACCCATAAGAAAACAAGATGCCCAAAAGATAAAAGAATACCAAAAGAGGTGAGTAAGATACAAAGAGGTCGGGGGTGCCCAAAGGGGATGAGGGTGCCTAGGTACTCGACATCCTGGTTGGGTGATGGTGTCCAGATCCAAGAAAGATAAAGTAGTGAAAGTCAAACTGAGTAGTGGGGTATGTAAGACCACAAAGAAAAATGCCAAAGATAGATGTCAATTACTAATTTTCTTGATTAGGAATCATATGAATAGTGGTATGTGATTAGAACCTAAAAAGGTACCCAAGAGTGTGATTTAGTGTCTACAAGACATTGATCTAATTCACTATCTACCTTTCTTGAACCCTATGAACTCAGCTAGTGATATGGTATCACAAATATTCTTTGAAAAGCCCTATACTCCTCATAGTTGTATGGAATGTTGTGACCCACTGAATGTCATGTTTTGACCACCAGAATAACTTCCTTTCTTCGGAGGAAGGTAGGTCAGAATGACCTAGATGAATAATCACTCATAATTCTTGGTGAATAAATATTATTGCTTTCCTTGAAGAGATTCCTTCACCATTTAGGCAGAGAAAATTTTAAGACTCTTACCAAAATCCAAATTGGATTTTTTTAGTGAATTTGTAAAATGGGTTTTTTTATTGATGGTGAATAATAACGAAATATGTATAGTGATGCAAACAAAGAAAATTCCATGAAAAATATATGTTGGGAAGAACGGGAAATATATACCTAGACGATCATCTATATGGTGTCCTTATACAGGTGTCTATCAATTTAGATGATCATCTACATATACAATCGGTCATTTGCAAGTGAACCCATCATCCGATCACATGCATAGACATTTTCTCTAGGTGATCGTATGCTAGATAGCCATCTCGTATAGGGCATTTTTCAGCTCTATTCAGATTGTCTAAATGTGTAGTCATCCATTTGCACCTAGGCTTCGTATGAGTACATAAGTGATTGCACTCGTGTATAGACTTCCGTCTGTGCACATAAGCGGTCATATGTACACCTTCTTGTCTACATTTTGGCCCATACTTGCTGACACATTTCCCAATATCCTTGTGGCAAGTTTCCTCACTAGATTATAAATATATGTTGGAGCCACATTTCTCACTTTTACAATGCTTCTTTTACACTCCACTCCTCGCCTCTAGGATCCTACGATTATCGACCAAAATATAGAGTAAACAAATAAGCATGCCTCGGCTATAATCCAAAAATGGCATCCATTTCTACATCCTCTCAACCCAAAATCCAATTTTGAAACCTCATGTTTCTGCAAATCATCAATTTATTGAAACTCAAGGAGACATTCAATGAATGGGTAGACATATGTTATTTTCGAGCAACAATTTACATGTCTCAATATGACACTAATGTCATTTTGATGTAATTTTTGTTAGCCATTTATGACACATCCAACTGTATCTTCACAATCAAGTTTCCATCATGAGAATTTTCTTTTGGAACATCTCCAAAATATATCCAATGCTTAACATGACTTCCACACATGAATGTAAACCATGTGATAACAAAATATTTACTCGTCTTACCAAGACAAAGAGTATCTGGATTCCAACTATGGCTTACAAGTTGAAGGTAATAATATCTCTTTTTCTAATTTTTGTATTAACATCATAATAATTGTAGTATTTTTATTTACCAATGCTTAGTTGGGTGTGCTCATACATCCAAACAAAGGTTTGAACACTCACCCAAAGTGTGTGCAACCACTAGTTTACTCTTTAGTTACTTATCAAGATGTGGTTAGAGTATACATAATCATCATAACCATTGCAACAAAAATATGAATGAAGATACAACATAGCATAGGCAACACATATAATAAAGAAATCAATCAACATAGACAATGATCAATAATATTTGAACTCCCATTATTGATCTGTAAAATCTTCAACTTTGGAATTATCCACAGAATCACAATTAATCGCTACTATTATACTTTCTATTAGAAAATAATAGAGATAACTAGTGAATGAATTATACTTGTGCTTAGAATCAACAATTTGTAGAAAGGGAAAGAATATAGACTCATACACCAACAATTTTATCCTGGAAAACCTCTAGAGGAGGAAAACCAATCGGGAAGGGAAATTGCTCTTTCTTCCCACTTTTATTGGCCAATTCAATAATAAGTACATAAATTACAATAAGTATGAAAGAGAAGTAGATAATATCTCACACTTCCTCCCAGTTACTTGCTTGCTCTATCTCAATTACTCCTTGCTTCTACAAATCACAATTCCAACACTAAGAGCTTCTTACTCACTTGCTTCATGCTTCGATGCCTTTGTTCTCTTCCATAACATGCATTTATAGCCTTTCTCATGTTCTCTCATGAACTGGAGAATGGGAAAGGTCATGCAAGAAGAGACATGGATACCCTTTGGAATTCTGGGATTGTTCATGTCATATTTTATTTTATGTCCACGAGAGCGGAACCACTACCCAATGCGACCGGGCGGTCCCAAGACAACCACCCCGGTGGGGCGGTGGTTCTCAGAATCACCACCCTACACAGAGCAATAGTCATGTCACTAAATAGATAGAACCTCTGTGTATCATTTTTTTCTTCTTCATGTTGGCTGATTTGATAAAGTAGAGTCATTTTGGATCCCTATGGATCACACCTCCCCTACTTAGGAGGATTTTGGTCCCATAAAAGCTTAGTGGGGGAGTAGATGAGGAAATAATTCCATCACTTGCTCCTTTAGGTACCACCGAGCATGCCTTGGTGTCTTTCCTTTCAGTCCAATCTACCAAGACTCCTGTGGACCTCTCCTAGTCTCTTTGACCTTCTACTGTAGTACTACATCCTCCTCCAATTTTCCTTGTGAGTCCAAGACGCAATCCTCAATGGAAGGTAAAGAACTATAGTTCTTCATCTTCATCTAGCATGGATGGCTCATATAGGTGCAAGTTCTCACAGTTTACTACAGAGTACATCCTCATGAATGATGGCAAATCAAGTCGAAAGGAATTTTCTCCAACCTACTCCAATATGGTGAAGGGTCCATATCGTAGTGGATTAAGCTTTTGTGCTTGACCTTGTAGTCTCTCCTTGCTCAAGTAAAGCCAAAATCTATCTCCAACATGAAGCTTATGTTCCCTTCTATGTTGATCATGTCTAGCTTTATACTTGGCCTAAGATTTTTCTAGTTGTTCCTTGAATTTCAGATGGATTTTCTAGATCCTATCAATGAATTTGTTTTCTCTAGTCACCTTAGTGTCTCTTGTATCCTTCTCATCTTGTTGTCCAACTGCTATGTCCAGTGGATTTGTAGGTAGATATCCCAAGAATGCTTCAAATGGTGACTTCATAGTGGATGTGTGTACTACCCAGTTATAGGAATGTTGAATGTAGGCTAAGGACTCATCCCAAGTCCTTGGGTATTTGTTGTTATACCTTTGATCAACTATACCAAAGTCCTGTTTACCACCTTTGTTTGTCCATGTCTCATGGATGGAAATTTTTGCTCCTCTGTAACCTAGTATCCATCTTGTCCCATAAAGTAGTCCAAAACTTCCCCAAGAACCTAGAATCCCTGTCAGAAACAATAGACTTTGGCAAACCAAAATGCACCCATACATTAGCAAAGAAAAGATTTGCCACCTCATGTGCTTTTACTGTCTTTTTACATGCCATAAGAATACACATCTTACTAAATCTATCAACAACAACATAGAGATAGTCATGGCCATGTTTAGACATAGGTAATCCTCCTACAAAATCCATAGAAATTCCTCCCACGATGAGTAGGTACTAGCAAAGGCATATACAAACCTTCCTTCCTAGTCTTAGGCTTTCTAGTATAACAAAGTTTACATCCCCGTATAAATTTTGATACTTCTTCTTGCATATTGGGCCAATACACGTACCTTTGCAAGTGGGCTAGGGTCTTACCAACACCAAAATTTCCCACTACTTTCAAGGTATGTGCTTCCCTCATCAATAGAATTCACTCTTATTTTGGCATGTAAAGCTTCCCCCATTGGTAAAGCAGCTGTCTTTGAGATAACAATCTTCAATCCATGTCCTTTCAACCCTTGGGACTGCAACTGCTGAAATGTCACCCCAAAGTCTTTTTCCTGGGCATATGCCTCTTTGTAAGCTTCCTTTGTGAAGGGCTCAATCTGAGAGATAGTGGCCAAATAGGAAAAATTCTCATGTGTGGGTGGCCTAGACAACATGTCTACCACCAAGTTTGTACTACCCTTCTTGTATTTAATCACCAAATGGAACTGTTGAAGGAACCCCATCCATTTGTAGTGCCTTTCCTATTGTAATTTAGACTATGCTTGCAAATATTGGAGAGGTTTGTGGTTAGTGTGCACAATAGTTTATTTACCCAACAAATAATGCTTCCATTTTTTAATTGCCTAAACTAGTGCATACATTTCCTTATCATATACTGAATATCCTTTAACTTCTGAAGTGAAAGTTTTAGAATGATAACATATGGGTTTACCTCCTTGAAGAAACACTGCGCCCATGGCATAATCACTAACATCTATCTCTACTTCAAAAGGTTGTTGTAAATTAGGAAGAACAAGTACTGAAGCATGACTAATCTTGTATTTCAATAACTCAAAGTATTTTTCTTATTCCTTGTTAGGAAATAAAGGATAAAATATGCGGAATAATCCCTTGCGTAATCACAACAAGATAAATTAATATGCGTAAAAATATTACAGATCTCAAATAAAACTACGAGAATAAATAACACAACACAAAGAGACAAGATTTAATGTGGTTCACCCAATTTGGGCTACGTCCACCAAGAATCACTTGCTTAGATTTTATTACAAGCCTCCACTCTCTTAATACAATACCTGATCTGTTTGGAGCTATGCTCAACAAACTCTGCAAATTCACACTGAATTCAAAACACATCTGCAATACATTTACTTATACATCTATCATATGCATAAGACCATATAAATAGACAATCTGCTTAAGCGCTTTTACAAAACCATGGGTATCAAAACAACGGGGGAAAAACAAAATTGTCACATAAACCTATGGGTAACCGAAGAGTCGGTTTTACAAAACAATGGGTACCAAAAACATGGGCCCAAAAACAGCTCATAATGGTTACCCATTACCCATGGGTTAATAAACCACCCATGAAAATTTACTTGGGGCTTCGCCCCAACCCCTCGACTCCGCT
Source organism: Taxus wallichiana var. yunnanensis (assembly GCA_018340775.1). Lineage (NCBI taxonomy): Eukaryota > Viridiplantae > Streptophyta > Pinopsida > Cupressales > Taxaceae > Taxus > Taxus wallichiana. Next base: position 718,993,931 of record CM031234.1, on the reverse strand, counting down.
CACCGGCGAGTGGGACTACTGTAAAAAATACCTAAGTGTAACACATAGAAGGTGTACCACACTCTAACATGAAAATAGGCTCCACAAACATAACATTCCTTACCCCGGTCCATAACTCTTACTCTTTACCTCCACTGTGTGTGTAGAGGTGCTACGATCACAGAGAATCCTGGAATGAACTTCCGCATGTATTATACTCGCTCCCAAAAACTCCTAGTTTTTGTGGCTCCTATTAGTGTAGGCCAATTATTGATAGCTTCCACATTTTTGGATTCACTCGTAGCTCTCCTCCCCAACTATGTGCCCAAGATAGACAAGTGACTATTTGGCAAATTCACATTTCTTCATATTACAAAGCAAATCAAGTTTCTCCCCGACAACTTGCAAGACTTGCTATAAATGAGTTGGATGTTCTTCCCATGTGGCACTAAAAATCAAGATATCATCTAGATATACAATGACACATGAATGTATGAAATCCCGTAATACATCATTCATTAATATCATAAATGTAGTGGGAGCATTGCATAACCCAAAAGGAAGTACTAACCATTCATACAAACCCTATTTTGTCTTGAAGGAAGCCTTCCATATATCCTCCTCCTTCATTCTGACTTGGTGATAACTTGACTTGAGATCCAACTTCGTGAAAAATTTGGCATGTTGAAGCTGGTCCAAGAGATCATCTATGCGGGGAAGTAGATATCTATTCTTTATGGTGATCTTGTTGAAATCACCGTAGTTGATGCAAATTCTCCAAGAACAATCCTTCTTTGGCACCATCACAATACAAGAATTACATGGTGAGGTGCTCAGACATATCACCCTTGGTCTATTAGTTCCTGAAGTCGTTTCTTTACTTCAGTACTCTCAAGCAAGGATTACCTATACAACACGATGTTTAGTAGAGGGGATTTTGGCAATAGCTGAATCTCATGATCTACTTCCTATTTTTGTGGTAACCCACTAGGATCCTGAAACACTTCCTGAAAACACTGAATAATACTATCCAAATCATGCTTTCCCTAGTTAGAAATCTCTACAACTTCTACCCCATCTTGTTTATCCTTTAATAAAAGTAAACAAAACTAATTATGATTTTCCTGAATAAGTCATTTTGCTTGGTTAGCACTTACCATAATAACCCATGTCTTATGTTGTTGTGCCCATATGTTATAGTTGATCCCATACTTAACCCATCTCGTACTCAGCTTTTCCCTCCTCATAAATATAGCATCCCTAACATACAAGTAAGGAATCCCAAATACAACATCAAAAGCATCAAGTGGAATAACTTCAGCTTCAAAAACATCAATATATTGGGAATTTATCCCAAACTTGACCTTACATCTTCTTGTTACCTGAATTTCAACACCCTTCTTCACCCAACCCAAAGGATAAGGGTGTGGATGCTCGTAAGTATCAAGACCAAGCTTCTTTACAACTGCTTCAGAAATCAAGTTAGACTGAGAACCGGTATCAACCAAAGCATTTACCTTAGTTCTCTTGATCTAGATTTTGATCTGGAATAGTCTACTCATCTCCTCTTCCTGGTTGTCCATGTTGGTGGCCGTGCATCCAAGCCTCTCGTCTACATCAGAGTCATCTTCAATTTCTACCTCCCCTTCTGTTTTCACATCCGTCATGGACTTCTTTGAGTCCTTGGTTCAGGCTTCGGATGTAACTCCGGATGCAACTTCCAACATGTAGCGTCAGTATGACCATTGATATCACAATTCTTGCAAAAATTCTTGGGATATTTACAAGTATTCAAAGTAGTGGCAGCTTGTTTACCTTTCCCTTTCCACTTACCCTTGTTACTTTTTTGCCCAAACTCTTTCTTCTACTAATTTGTTGACTGCTTTACCCTTGGATCTAGCTTCTCCTTGCTTCTTTTCATCATCTATGTAGTACACATGTATGCATGCTTCATTGAGATCTTTGGGCTTTGTGGAGATGAATTTTCTTCGAAGGTGAGTGTGAAGTCCTCCCAAGTACTTGGTCAGAATATCCTCATCCTCCAAGTCCATGTTAAGAAACATGGCTTGCCTCTGAAACTCTATAGTATAGTCCTACACACTTTGACCACTACCTTGTCTAAAATACTGCCATTTAATCATTTGGTCAGTCTTATGGCCAATAGGATAGAAGTTAGCTCTAAGTAATTCTTTAAATTCTTTCCAAGATTTCACAATAGGATGCTTCTTCTTTTCACAAGTGGCTAGATGGGTTTCCCACCAAACCAGAGCATGTCCCTCCATCTTGAGACGTGCAAAGGTGATCCTCTATGCCTCAATGACATTATGGATGCTAAAGTAGACTTCTAACTATTTTAACCATTTATCAAGCAACTCGCATCTACTTTTCCTTCAAATATTTTAATCTTAACTTTCGTTTCAAATTTAAAAGGAGTATGACAGATTTTACCTTTTCTCTTGTGTTAGAAGTCTCTTCTTCATTCTCTTCCTCATAACTTTCCTCATGGCACCTCCTTCCTATGTCAAACTTTTTAACTAAGCCCCGAACCACTGAGTCCATGGAGTCTTGTTTGACAAAAGTTGTCTTCTGTAAATTAGCAAGCTCTTCTTTCCTTCTAAACATCCTATCCATCATGGTCTCCAACATCTCGATTCTATGGACCAAGTTCTCTTCCTCCATTTGTCCTCGAATTCTCTGTTTCCACTTCTTTGTAGAAATTTCTAGATCGCAAGGTAAAGCCTCTTCGCCTTTAGATCTCGTCATTGTCATACAAATCCAAGAATGAATACCACAATCCTGGATAATTGTTAGCTCTGATACCAAAATGATCTATAAACTCTTCAACTTTGGAATTATCCATAGAATCACAATTAATCGTTGTTGTTCTACTTTCTATTAGAAAATAACAGAGATAACTAGTGAATGAATTATACTTGTGCTTAGAATCAACAATTTGCAGAAAGGGAAAGAATATAGACTCATACACCAACAATTTTATCTTGGAAAACCTCTAGAGGAGGAAAAACTAGTCGAGAAGGGAAATTGCTCTTTCTTCCCACTTTTATTGGCCAATTCAATAATAAGTACAAAAATTACAATAAGTATGAAAGAGAAGTAGATAATATCTCACACTTCCTCCCAGTTACTTTCTTGCTCTATCTCAATTATTCCTTGCTTCTACAAATCACAATTCCAACACTTATAACTTCTTACCGACTTGATTCATGCTTCGATTCCTTTGTTCTCTTCTATAACATGCATTTATAGCCTTTCTCATGTTCTCCGTGCACTTTGGAGAATGGAAAAGGTCATGCGAAGAAGAGACATGGACACCCTTTGGAATTATGGGATTGTTTGCATCATATTTTATTTTCTGTTTTGCAAGATCTAGGACCGCCACCCAATAAAGACAGTTATACCAAGACCACCACCCTAGTGGGGTGGTGGTTCTGTAAATACTGCCCTATATAGGGTGGCAATCCTATCACTAAACAGATAGAACCTCCATGTATCATTTTTTTCTTCTTTGTGTTGGCTGATTTGATAAAGTAGAGTCATTTTGGATCCCTATGAATCAATTATACCATACTTAGATCTAGTAACCCTTGAACCCACACATGATTTTCCATCATAAACATATTGCATTACATAATATGTTGATCATATTCATGCGCTTCTTACATATATGTACTGTATATACGAGCACATAAAAAATTCCCTTACATACTCTCTTCATACATCCACATGATAATAATTTCTCACCAATACAACCTCTCACATATCATCTATCACTAACACTCACATATATCGATATCATAACTCTCTTCTACAATGAGAACAACATCTATTTATACATGGTGGGAACTTACCTTCACCACTTACATGAATTTTTCCTAATAATAGATGTCCTAAAAATAGGTTGCATGCCTTTCCAAATTTTCTTTACTTTAGTCCGAGCTATAAATAGCTTGGCCTCATCATGTTTTACTTCTATAAACAAATCTTCTTCATGCACCATCTTTATCTTTGTCATGCACTTGCTTTTCCTATTTCATGAAGTTCCTTGCATATCATGCCATCTTCCAATTTATTCTATTTTTAGTCTCTTCCTAGAAATCAACCAAGTCTTGGAACTCTGTGTGCATGCAAGAACCTCTTACGCGACAACTATTTTTCTACGTTACGTGCACCCTTGTGCATTGACTTCCTTTTCCCTTGTGTAGATCTTGATGCACCGACTGCTCTCGTTCCTTGTTCTTGTGTGCATGAATTCATGCATCCCTTATAATCCTTATTTGTTTCCTTCTATCCATGTGCACAATCCTATCGTGGCCTCCACTCCTATGCACATGGCTAATACTTAGCCAATTTTTTTGACCAAGATTACTCCACACTAGGAGTATTTTTCTGTCTCTCGGAAATAAGATGAAACAAAGAATGCATCCTTTAAATAATAACTAAAAGAATGAAGAATTATAAGAATAAATAATACATGCCTTTACCCGCCGAATAAAATAATGTTTTTGCGCGTGCTCAAAATTTAGGCCTTAGGAGAAGGGAGAAGCTCTGGAAATACCTTGTTTATAATAGCCTCTAGCTTCTTCCATTTGTCAAGATCCTTAGATTCTTTGTTAGGTGATGCCTCCACAATTCCTGACACCTCCTACATTACCGATTTTCTACCTTTTCCTTCACTTTTTCACCACTACATTCAAATCTTCACCAAACCTTCCGTGCTATCCATTCCACGCACTACCAATGACTGGATTTTGTTGAGCCATTATTTTATTATGTCAAGCATGGACCATATTAACTCCATTTTCTTTGACACCTCCTACATCACCCTTTCTCATTCAACCTTATTTGTTCTCATTGTGTCCTGTGTCCATTTTAATTCTACCTCTTCCACTACAAAGGTGTGTGTATTGAGTATAGGAGAAAAATACCACAAGTTCTTAAAAATATACTATGCCTTGCGTGTGGCTTCTCTTACCTCCTCAAACAACACCTCATATTATGCAATTTTATCCTTCACCCTTTATTTATTCTTCTTCTTCAAATCTTCCATTTCCTCCATTGATGGTCCTAACCCACTCTTCACCTTAATTAACAACATTGGAGCTAGATCATCTAGATAGTGTAACTCTATGGGATATTCTAGTTAAGCTTGGTTAACCAAGTTTGGGAACACATGTGTAATGCTAAAAACTATATCTACCACCTTATTATATGCATCGATCATGTCCATTTATTCTCATCTTATAAGTCCTTTGCGATATTTTGAACCTCTTTATCCTTATGCTCTATGTCCCGCTGCAATCTCTTGATGATGGTCCTCTTGCCAAAATTTCTCCGTCCAACCTCCGAGGCCATTTTTAAAAGTGCATTACATGTTTCTCATCTCACAACTATGTGGAATCAATGACAGGAAACACTTATTGTGGAATCTTTTTCAACATAATCTCGGAGAGTGACTCTCTGCTTACTTCAAATTCCAGTTCATCCATGTGTGTTTGGTAGTTCCATGAGAGAATATTTCTAGTGTGTGCTAAGGCTTCAATCTTGTCAAATATTCCAAAACAAAATAGATCCTCTCTGGGTAATGAAATTTAGTACTGGCTCTTAGAACCTTCACGAGTCATCTATATAGATCATCCGGCTACCTTGTTGAGTTTGGCTTCGTATCTTCCCTCTGGCGCATTTATTGTTTGGAATTTATTACGTGATGTTAAACTACACGCTTCTTGTCTCTCCTCTAGTGCCTAACTCTTCCCAAAGTGCCTTTGTCTTCATCTCCCCTTCCTCCTCATGTCCTACCTCGTGCTCCTCTTCATCATATTTTCCTATGTCTTCTTACACGTCATGCATACCCTCTTCATGCTCACCACCGCATGTGCTCTTCCTTGCATTCTTTTTCTTCCTCCCGTACATGCTCCACTTCATGCATCAAAACCTCTACCTCCACAATATTTTCCATGTCCTCCTCCTCTCTCTGTCCAAATTATGAATGACCGGGGCTCTTTCCTTTCCGTTCTTGGCCTCTTCTTCACTAGAATGGGATTTGGTGCTTTTTCGCCTAAGGGATCCTTCTTCATGCGTAAGGTGATCACATCTCCACGATCTTTCCTTAGCTTATTTTGTTTGGTATGATCTAACCAAAATTCAGCCATTTCTTCCTGTTCTTCTTGTTTTTGGGTCTTCTCAAGAAAGTTCTTGGGAATCTTCACTACATGCTTCATTGTCGGTTGTGGCATTGTGGCATCCTCCATGTTAAATTCTTTCCCATCTTTCATTTTTGGTTGAAGGTTGAATTATACCCTGCATGCCTCCGTGCCAACTACTAATGTCAAAATTGGATTGAGGTCCATGGTTTTAGATTCCATGGTTTCCAAATACACTCTGTCTTATACACAGACTCATACTTCTTTATCAATGTATGGTAGTTTGCATCCACTTTGTTTGCATTGAACTTTAAATACTTGCATGACCTTAATCTCTGTTCACAACACACCGAAAGTAATTGGTGGTGAATGCAAATGATAGTTTGCACCACGAACCAATCTCTCCATCCATCATAAAAACCCCGTAAGGATGAAGTGCTTTGCATCACTTTGCAAACTATGCCTGTTGGTCTAGTAGTATCGAAAACTCCTCAAGATGCACCATTTGATCTCAAATGCTTTGGACATACGCCTATACCATTTTTCAATGCCTGCTTTATGGGGGTTATTGATTCCACCATCACAAGTGAAGTTGGCAAATCATTTTTCCAGAAATTTTCTTCAATCAGTATGTACCCATATTATATTCTCGGGCCATCTAGTACCATGATCTCCCAAAATAATATTAACAGAGAATTGATCCCCAAGTTTTCTTGTCACCTTTTTCATTTTGCACCTTAGCCTCTTCAAAAATCCCTTAAGCTATGTACAAGGTGATATTGTACTTTGTTTTATTCACCATCTTGTTCATGATGTTGAGGAACTTATTATTTACATCATTCTAGTTCTCTCGGGCTCCCAACTTGTAACTCACAAGGTACACGACCACTCTCATAGTGAGATCAACAATATTGTCAACATTGAATGCATACGTCCCCCTTTGATTGTGTAATAAGGTGTCCATTTCTTCAATTTTAGTCTCGTCACACAAATCCATCTCTATCTCCTCCCTTGATTCACGAGACCTATAAATTTGTTGTTCAACCTAACAGTTAACCTCTTTATTTTTCCCATAAAGTATAATTAATCCTCATGTACCCTTGACATGAGCCATTGAAACAGGCATACAGGCCTCCCAAAGTAAGGCAATTCAAATACCTAATTTTTTTCAAATTCCTATAGGGTCCTACACAACAAATCATTTAGGATAAGCTTCCCTTCCATAGTCCTTGTTCCCAATTCACATAAAACATCCTTCATGATGTCCACCTCGCACTCTGTGCATGATGATTTTATTCACTAATATTTTTGTTTCCAAGCTTTGATGCCCAAGGTTTCCTTACTATTACTTTTGATTGGCATTGCATTTCGAGAACCAATCTTCAGGTGCCTCATCAACAACCTTCTTCTTGGTATTTGATGCTCTTCACAATGCCATTATTCTTCCTTAACTACACAAACCATGAATTTCATGAAATGCATGCTATCGGTGCTGAAATCACTTACTTATTTATTCAAATATGTGCTCTTGATGCTAGACTACTAATCTTCTTGATCATCCATAATGCTCTCTTGCCTTGAATTTTTTCCATAATCCAACCCTTTGAAATTTGTACCCTAGTTTTGTAAACCCTATCCCTTTGTCTTCACTCGTGACCCCTAGCTCTTCATCCTTCCTTCAATATACTACCTTCAAAACCTTCAACTAGCTACCATTTCATACAAGGAGCTCTCCAACAACAAGGTTTTTTGCTTACTCACGCAAATCTGGTTTTCCTTGGTTCTCTGGTTTGTTCTTCACACTTAGCTCTTATCACAATAGATCTTCAATCATACAAGTTCTCAAAATCAAGGTTAGAATGAATTCACTTGTGCCCCTTTTATAGATTTTGTAATTTTTATTGCATTAAAAGATCCTCCCATATGACCAACTTTATCTTTAAAAGGGTTTTTTTCTTTTTCTCGTGCTTTCTTCCACTTTCTTCCACACATGAATTTATTTCTCTTTCTCATGTGCTTGGAAGTAAATAAGCTTTAGGTTTGCTACTAATTCCTAGTATACATATCCTCTTATGTACATTGTCATGATCCACACACATTCTTCCTTTGCGGTCCTTGCCAAGTAGTCTACCTTCTCGTTGTCTCCCTCAAGTTACATTACATGACTCTCTATTCATGTGGTTTCCAAACCGAGCACTTTCATTACCTTCAAGCATCAACATCCTTAAGCACATGTGACACTTTATTTCATGCACTACCCAATATGTTTTTCCCCGCACACATGGGACTATTTTCAACATGCACCTTAACTTGCTTCACAAGCGTACTTTTTCTCATCCTAACGCATGCTTGTTAACCAACATCCTACTAAATATGTGTCGCACACTTGCATATGTTTCAACCTACACTAAAAGCATGTGTGATCCTTTGCACATCAGTCTAACATAGAGTAATCAACCCCTGCGCATGTGAATGCGCTTATTACAAAAAAATATAGAAAAACAAAAACAATACGGAAACCTAATTTAATTGGAAATACTTTGCATTATTACAAAAACAAAAGAAAATTATTTATAATAGCGATTCAGGTCTACTCCCATCAAAGTAACTCGATCAACATAGTGCCATCCAACACCTGCAATTGACATGTACTTGATTCAAATATCTTGGTTAGTACAAATGGTCCCAACCAATGCACTTTGAGATTTCTAGGATAGCGCACAAACTTGGAGTCATACAAAAACATCATCTTCCCCACTATAAAAGACTTATGCTTAATATTATGAATCTATCTTATAATGGTGCACCTCTCAACTAACTACATCAATTTAGAAATGTGCTCCTTTACTGCTTTTTCATCATCTAGCCCTCATATGTGCACAATATATAGGGAGGGTAAAAACTCGTGGGAAGAACTGCCTCCATGCCAAACACCAACCGAAAGGGTGTGGTCTCATTCAACATTTTTAATATAGTTCTAAATTTTTTTCATCCAAATACTATCTTCCTACATCACATATGTTTGTCCAAGAATATTATTAAAGTCCTCTCAGTAATACCATTGTCTTGTGGGTGATAGGGGGTAGTTTTATGATGAGCTACCTAAAATTTTCTAACAATATTATTATTGTCATACTCAGAAATGAGTTCCTCTATCACTTGTTAGGATCAATGGAAAACCATTCCTTATTATGATGTTTTCCCATATAAATCTAGTGGTTGTTGTTGCTGCGGTATAGCAATTTTTGTAGGTGCACCCTTTACCCACCTTTTCAAATAATATGTACATGTGATGATGTAAAACACACCTATCCTCTCGTGAAACTGTTGTGATTTGTAAAAAAGGTCAATTGCCCACTTTTCAAAAGGATATGCACTTGTAATTAGGTGCAACGACATCTCATCCTTATTCCCCGGCTTAACTATCCATTGACAAAGGTCAAAGCCTTGAGAAATACCTTGATATCCTTATATAGTTTTTCCCACCATAATCCAACAAGTAGTATCTTACACGATGTTTCTTCTCATGCATAGTGACCTCAAGCTATTCCACCATTTCCTTCTTCCATTATAGCTTCACATTCATGCTTTAACACATACCTACGAATAATTCATCTCTACCCATCTTGTATAAATCTCCTCCAATGAATTGAAAAGGCGTCACAAAATGACAAGATGCTTCTTCTCTAGTGTCTTCATACCTTTAGAATCAACTCCAGTGTGCATTAATACCGCAATATCTTCTAAGTATGCGATATGCATGGTGTAACCTAAATAATTGAGCATCCAACATATTGTATTTTATTCTTCACATGCCCTCACTAGAGTTAATCCTTGAAAAGTGATTTGGTTTTGAATTGCTATTACCAAGCTTCATTTTAACTAAGAAATCAAATTCTGATACAAAAGGATCTAACGACAAATACAACCCTACAAAATCTGGCTTATTGACCAAGTACTTTAATACCATATGATTAGTATAGAATATAAAAGGTATGGCCAACAAGTACTACTCGAACTTATGAAACATGTATACCATGTAAAACACTTTCACGATCCATAGTGGTATAATTTTACTCGGCCAGTGTTAACTTTCTTCGCTTGTAAAACAAATGGGATGGTCAACATTACCTTCACCGCTATGCTAACACTACTCCAATAATCATACCGTAAGCATCTACATGCAAATGGAATGTTTTTTTCTAATAAGGGAAGCGTAGGAGAGGCGCGATTGTTAGATTCTCCTTTAACATCTCGAATGCTTGTTGTTTCATGTCATCCTAATAAAATTTTCATTTTTCCTTTAACAAATCCTCTAGTGGTGTGGTAATAATTACATCCCCTTTGATAAAATTATGGTAATAACCAAGATGTCCCAAGAATATACACACTTCGCTTTGATTAGTGGGTTCCTCTACTCCCAAAATAACTACAATCTTGGCTAGGTCTATCAACAATACTTCTTTATATATGATGTGTCTAAGTAGAGTACCAAAGAGTGTCACAAAGATACATTTCTTAGTATTAAAAGAGATGTTAAGTTACCTACATATTTCAAACATCAATCTTAAACAATCGGTGATATTTAACCAACCCATAAATAGTCTAGTCGTCTAAGTAAACCTAAAGAAACATGTGAATGAAGTATAGAAATTCTTGTACCATAATGCGAAAGAACAATGTAGGCACATTATTCAATACAAAGGGAATAACAGTGTAGGCAAAAAATCCCCATTCAGTTGCAAAATTGGTCTTCTCCTGATCTTTATGTGTGATCCTTACCTACCGGTATCTTGAAAATCCATCTGTAAATGAGTAGATCTCATGCCCTATAGCACCTTCTAGGATCTACTTAGTGAATGATGTGGGAAAAAGGATCAATGACACATGAAGGATTCAAAACTATGTAATAAACAAAAATCCTTATTCTGCCATCCTTTTTTTGATGATTACCATTGGAATTTTCCATTTTGACTCCTTAATGGGCTCAATAATATCTAACTTGATAATTTTATCAATTTCATCTTTCACCTTGACACGCAGAGTAGGATTCATCCGATAAGGCCTCTTCCAAACCGGTCACGCATCATCCTTGAGATTGATCTTCATTTATCATAATGATGAATGTAAACCCTTCAATTCATGACATACCATGGGAAAAAGATCCTAAATTCATGTAGTAGCTCAACGATATTTTTAACCTCAAGTTTATCCACTAATCACCAATAATCACCTCCTTTGTTGCATCTTCAGTTACGATGTTTACTTTTCTTGGTCTTCAATGCCACATGGTATGCACACGCCTGCTCATCTCATGTGAGTCCAATACCTCACGCAAACCCTCTCGTGTCCTAAATATCCAAATCCTCTACTTCCTCATTATCTATGAGGTAGAATATCTTTCTTTTCCTTTTCCTTTCAAAGCACCCCAACTGTGTCTCTTCTATTTATACCAGGTCACTATGCACTTCAATATCAATATCTCCAAACAACTAAATCGTAAGATTCCCAGGTATTCACACTACCCCCAACATGATGTGCCTCATAATCTATAAAGCTTCATGAACCAATGGTTTAGTAGAAAAACAATCAAAAGTATGGAAAATACCTTCATTTAGTTTGCACTAACTTGTTGTCTCCTTCTTGAGCTTAGCATGTACATACCAGGGCATGCGCACATCCAGTGCAAAGTAGAATAGAACTTATGTACCGATAAAAGGGTGGAAAAGAACCTTGCACTTGAATCCAATTCATCTCAAAACTATGAAAATGTACCATGGGAGAAGTCTTCCCATCATAATCCTGTATTAGTGAAGGGAGATTGTTCCAGAAAAACCTAGTCAAGAATGTCACTCTGATCTTATGCTAACCAAATAAGATATCTCTGTACATATCCCACTAATGCATTGCTATCCCAAAAATGTGTATACAATCATATTTCTCATGCCCCCCTCATTTCGCCACTATTATTCCATCACGCACAAGAATTATTTGGCCTTCTCTTCTCTTGTATACTTCAGAAAAATGACTCTACCCAACCGCCTAACAAGTCATTGCCTGATCATCCTTGTCACTCTTCCTCAGACCTTACAATCAACCATTTCATAAGTTCTATGAGCCTAATTATCACAAACCATGATAGTAGTATCACTAATGGACTGTATGTCTTCCTAATGAAGTACACCCTCCTTTAATGACTAAACATTTTATGGGTTGTGCACCGTATGCACATAGATTTTGTTGAGATCTTCCTCATTGATGGGCTCTATAAAAGGAACAATATTTGAATCATCCAATGGTATCACAATGCACTCATCCTTGTTCTCAACACCAAGGATGACCTAAAAGTGTAAGGAAATTATTTTCTTCAACCATATCCAACACCTCAAAATCACCCGCGTGAAGTAGGCTCCTAAATGGTGATAAAATCATCCTTTAGTACCCCAATGGGAATAACCTTTGTCTTTTTATCCATAAAAACACATTTGAAGATGGCCACAATGACAACCTTCCCATTTAGTTCTAAGCATCAAGGGTGAGAACATTTAATTCTGCATTCACATGAATGAGGATATTAATTACTAGCCATCCATTAATCACTTTGCATCCAAGGTGTGATTTCTTTAACATATTCATGATCTTGTGGTGGCAAGTTAGCATGAATAATTTGGTGCTACCTTTATACACCTATGCACAATATATTGTCTTGTATCCACTCTCATAGAATAGGTATGATGTTATCTTTCCTAAGCATCTTGCATACCTCCCCCGAGGTCATCCATGTCTCTTCATGGTAATTTAGTATTCCTCATGCATTACCTCTCATGTGCTTGCTTTTTTAGACATTATATTTCTCCTGGAGTTCCTTGATGATGCCCATGGTCTCATGATATAATTCCTTTTGTTGGGCTACGTCTATATACTTTGCATACATAACTTCTTCCCATATAATGAGTGGTCTTACCTTTCCTTTCTTACGTGCACGCTACCTCTACACATGTAGTGACCAAAGAATAACCGATATTCAACCATATCCAACTTATTAGGTGCCCATTACTCTTGATTAGTGAATTCCACCTTAATCATAGCCACACCTTATCTTTCTTATTGTTATTTCATATGCGGTATACAAGTTCGGGAAATCTTCAACTTTATGTGCTTGGCACAATATGCGCAAAACTGATTCTTCGACACTCAATCTGATAATGATCAGAAAACACATAAGTGTAACATGTTCCTCACACAAAAATTCCTTAGCCACTATGGGATCTTGTTCGTATCCACCCCTAAAGCCTCCACTACCATTTTTTTGACCTTCACCGTTATGTCCTTCTTACACCCGTGAGATAATCTCTACACTATTCCGCAGCATAACCCTGTTTCACAAGCCTCACAAATTTAACCAATAAAATGACAATTAGATGTGTCATGAGTGTGCACATCATATATTTTTCAATACATAAAGACATTCTTTTGTGTTGCGTGTTACAAAAGTGGAAAATTATGGACATAATGATTATTATGGAAAATTTCATAAGATGTTAGTAACACACATACATTCCTACGTGTACAAATATCCTTGTAATGTCCTTCTACCTTTCAATCAATACACCAGAGTCCACTACACATCTCATGAGTTGAATTGGTAGATAATTTCTATAATTGAGTAGCCATTGTTGTAATTTGAGCTTCAAGAAATGGACTTACTCATGTTTCTACACTCCCAACTGCTTTAACATGTAATGCTGCTTGCAAGGCCTCACGTAGATTAGTAAATGTATTATGTGATAGCACCCTCTAGAAAGGTGTCAAAAATCGTCCTACAAACCATTGTGCATGCTAGATATGATTGATTTCATAGGAAAGCTTAGATAATAGGGTATTGAAACATGCATCGTATTCTCTAACACTCTTAGACAAACCCTACTTAATATCCTTCAATTCCCTAATGCTTTGCTGCTCAAACTTGGGTATATGAAATTCAACCAAGAATGCGGTGCACAACACATCATAATACACCATTTTCTGGTGTGGATCATACTTTCTATACCAACTATATGTGTGGTCTTGAAGTGTTATCATACATTGAATTTCCTTCCATCTTGGAGTTTTTATTCCCTTTTCTCTCCACAATAACTCACACTTGTGCACCTGTTATAATGCATCTTCTACACCCTTATATTCGGGTAAATGAAGGGACATATCAAAGAAGATTTGAAGGGTCTGCTACTGTGGTTGTTAAGGTTGTTGTGCTAGCTGTTTTTGTCCTTATACTAGAGTGTGACTAGATCTTGAGCTTAAACCTCCATTAGGATTTCCTCCATGTGGTGGAGGACCTGAGCCTCTTGATCCTCCTACCATGACATGGGGACTTGAAGGAGTAACACCTTGTGTCCTTGTAGTAGTGTTGAACTACACACCAACTATTTGTCCCACTACTCCACCTATGAAATTACCTCCAATGGGTGGCATGCCACTTATTTCTCCTAATGTCATGCCTACCAAATTGCTTCCAAACAAGGTCTATCCAAACATGGGATCATGTTGTGCTATCATATGAGATGCCTTAATTTTTGTGCCTATTGTGATGATACCAATACATGCCTACCTGTATCTCTAACCAAACTTGGTGATCCTTGATTACCTTCATGCTCACCTTCACTAAGATGATCTTCTACAAAACATCTAGATTCCAAGCACCATTCATAAGGGCTAGGTGTTCATACTGGGTCATATGCATGCCAACTATTCTAATTTTATCCTTAAACTCACTCTCATTAGATGACAAAGGGTTTCTTTTACCACACTTTCCTAACAATGGAAAGACATGATCCTATAGTCCCTCACCTTCTAGAGGGTTCTCATCACTACCACCTAACATCATTCCCCTCATTCTCAACACATATTCAACTTCCCTCTCTCATGCATCATTATACCCATGGAATATTTCCTCTCTCTCTTTCTCTTTCTTCCAATTGGATCGATGCCATCCTCCCTAAGTATTCTTCCTACCACTTTATGCGGTGGAGTTTTATCCTTCTATAGGTAGGTTCTTCATCCCTAGTTCAATCATCAAGATCTTTATAGATAAAGGTAGCGCACATAAGTATGTTCCTCTATGTTCACGTAGAAAACAAAAATATGCTTCTTCTGGGCACAAGTTTGTTGAAATTGCATATTCTAAAGTATAATTGTGCAACACACCTTCCCACCAATGATCTAAAGCTCTTGTCCATGATACATCCAAATCAGAAAGTGCTTGGTACTTATCCTAGCTCCATGCTTGCTTCTTACCTAGCCGAAACCCCCATGTTATGTGCGTAGGATGCTAGTTATTGGTACAATTCTACCGGGAAGAAATTGAATAATGTATCTTGCAATGAATCACACAAGTTCTCTTCTACCCACTTGCATGCATTAAAATCTGTCCGTGTTGTATCTCTAGGAAAATTCATTTTGGTTGTCATCCACCCAACGCTCAATATTCTCTAATGATAGTCGAATGCCATACATATGCCACATCCTAATGAGAAGAATGAAAAGAGGTCCTAAAAATGAAACCAAAATGTAGTATTTTTATTTACCAATGCTTAGTTGGGTGTCTTTGACACTTAATTCGGACAAAGGTTTGAATGCTCACCCGAATCATCATAACCATTACAAAACATTATGAATGAAGATACAACATATCATCGTAAAACAATATAATAAGGAAATCAATCAACATAGATAATGATCAATAATATTTGAACTCCCATTATACCATACTTAGATTTAGTAACTCTTAACCCATGTACAATTTTCCATCATAAACATATTGCATTATATAACAAGATGATCATATTCATGTGATGCTTAAATCCATGCATTGTACCTATGTGTGCATACATAATTACCTTACATGCTCTCTTCATACATCCACACAATGATACTTTCTCACCCATACAACTTCTCACTTATCATCTATCACTAGCACTAACAAACATCAAATCTCATAAATTTCTTCTACAATGAGAACATTATCTATTTATACACGGTAGGGACTTATCGTTCACTTCTTACATGCATTTTTCCTAATAATAGATATCATAAAAATAGGTCACAAGCCTTTACAAATTTACTTTACTTTAGTCTGAGCTATAAATAGCTCTACCTCATCATACTTTAATCTTATAAATAAATATTCTTAATGTGTCACCTTTATCTTTGTCCTGCATGTGCTTTTCCTATTTTGGGACGTTCCTTACATATCACACCATCTTCTTCTTTTGTATATTTTTAGCCTCTTCTGAAATCAACTAAGTCCTGAAAATCATCTCATACACAAACCTCTTACGCACGAGACTATTTTTATGCGTTTCCCACACCCTCGCATAATGAATTCTTTTTCCCTAGTGTGGATCTCTGCACATTGACTTGCTTCTTGTTCCCCTGTTATTGTGTACATGCCTTCACACATCCTTTTTGATCCTTGGTTATTTCCTTCTATCCATGTGTGCAACCTCCAACCTTCACGTATGGCTAATACTTATCTAATTCTTCTAACCAACAATAAGATAATAACATGGTTTTTTTCTTTTGTGTAGATAACAAAATAAATAGATAAATGAGATTATCTATGTAATTTTTTGCACACACATATTTGGTCATGATTGATTTTTTCAGGCTAGGATAGTTTTTCAGGGAAGACAAGATGACATTCCATTTTGGGTTATTGTTTACATCCTTCATTCTCTAAGTTTCCAACAATATGATTGGTGTATATATATATATATATATATATATCAAAGAAGATAAGAATTGATTTTTCATATACTATTTGTAATGACAATGCAACATTTTCATCTTGTAATTATATAATTGCATTATATTATGAGGCCTTTTATGAGTTGCAGTCACAAAATACTAATATTTTGACTGCACTTGATGAAAAAATGAAAGTAAATTGTCTTTCAATTGGGGATCAAGAGGTAACTTTAAATTATTGCAAAATGATTTCATGTATTTATTTGACAAATAGAGCTAATATTCTATTCACTTCTTTCATAAAAGAGTGATTGTATCGCATGCAAGAAGACAAGTTGCAGTAAGAGGTCATCAAGCTCTTGAGGATTCTACAAATTCAAACATGGATGTACAATCATCTCCTATTACATTTTTGAGACAAAAACACATGAAGAATTCTATTGTACCCCTCCATTCGCAACCCACGATTTCATCAATTATTCTAGGTATCAGCTTTATCAAGTCATGAATAATGGAACATACATTATTTTAAAATTTTAATTAATGGTACTATATTTGTTTTAATCATTATTGAACATTTATAAATTCTTTAGATAGTTTTCATCAAACTTCCCCACATTAAAAAATGAAAACTGTAAGGTTTCAACCAATGATGAGAGAAGAAAATACTCCTCTTAGATAGAATCTGCAAAGTAAACTATTAGTATCAATTCAACTTTTTATGTTATATTTTTAGAAAAAACTGAATTCAAATTTCTATTTCCTTTTATTGTTCACATTTTATTTTCATAGTTTCACTTCCATCTTTGAAAAGGAAAAATATGTCGCCACCACCACCGCCTAGACAAGTTACTGACTAGTGGGAAATGAATATCTTTTCCAGCCAAAAGTGGTGGCATGATGCACGTGATAGCAATAGAGTTTCCAAATTTCTCTTTTTGCGGTCTCCCTAGTGCAATGGGAACCACCATTTTACATCAAATTGATCTCAATGATGATTTTTTAGGTATTGAGAGTGGTGCCCCAATGACTATTTTTAATCCACATGATATGATTAAAGGCTCAAAAGTGCCCTAGATAGATTCTATTTTACAAACACCGATACCCGATCTCCATACAACACACCCTCTCCAACACAGATACCACCATATGATGATCAATTAACTACTTTTTCATTGCATAATTTATTGGAAGAGAGATGTTATGCAACTATTAATGATATTGTTATGCATGATATAGATACTTTGAAAACATGAGAACTCCACACCAAAGATTTGATGAAGGAAATAAATTTTTGTTTTCACAACCATTCATAAAGAATTCATTTATAGAATTTATTTCAAAATGAGCTAGAAAAGATAGATGTATTACTAAATCAAGCTCTCTCAAGTGCCATTACTATAAGAATTACTACAATGATAATGTTTTGGATGTCATGTTAAACATGTTGGAGAATTTAAATGGTGAAGCCCAAGCTTACTATAACAAATGGGATAGAGACAAAAACCTTGTTGTCATTACAAATGTTGAAAAGGATAAAGTTGTCATAAGTTTAACTCTTTATTTGCATTTAAATTTTACATATTTTTTTATTTTTAGCTAATAATATTTCTTTGTTCAAATGCAATCAATATGAAAATTTGAAGAATGAAGTATTGGTCTTGGATCTTCATCTCAAGAATGCAAAAAAGTTTAAATGTTGTTATTTCAATGAAGGAAAAACTTGTGCTCCTAAATAAACAAAACAACACATTGAATAAAATAATTAAGGATCATGGCATGGATCCAAAGATATTGTTCAAACATAAATCAGATGCAGATCCTAGTTTAATTTCAGGTAGGTGATGCCCCAATCAAGATAGAGAAAATCTGTCTAGTATCAATGCCACAACATATCATCTAATTAAATTAGGATCACTAGGGACATAAGATAAAATACCATAGAAGCATCTATAACAATGGAAGCATTTATTTCCACTCAATTCCAAAAATAATGACGATTGATTATGTTTCCTTATATTATAATACTAAGAAGAATTGAAATGTAAATCTCAATTGATATATTTTGCACTTTTGTAAATTATTTTGTAACAATCTGTTTGAAGTGTATTTTTGGTTGGATTTTATTAATGTAGAAATACCAAAAACTCAAATAAGTAGGGTTTACCGATACCTATGCCAAAAATTGCAATGTCGTGATGATCAAATGTGGACAATGTGAAAATGCTCCTCCTTTCGCCAAGTGAAGAGACATGTATGCAAAGAGAACTAAACAAAAATATATAAGATAAAGATGATAGCGAGTTTCTTGGGAAGTGCCGATCCCAAGAATCCAAAGGGACTTCCTTGAAAGGTGTCAACTCGTTTGATATAATTAAGTTGTTTTGATAATGATAATAAGATAAATGATAAAAAAGATAATTAAAAATTTAAGAGGGATGGTGAAACCCTGTTCATCTTCGTAAGTGGCGACCCAGACGAGGGAGGTAGCAAGCTTGAAGTCCTCAAAGTATTTGTACCAAAACTCGCTTATCGCTTTTTTCATTTGATTTTGACATGATATTCAATGTCTTCAATGTTTGATGTGAATGTGATAGCACATAAGGTGAGTTTGTGGAGGATATAAAACTATTCCCACATGAATAGCTTTGGACAATCAAAAGATTGTATATGTTGGTAGTTGGGTGAGAGAGACCTAGAAAAGTCATCTATAATGATTAAATTGATAGGGATCACTAATGATCTATAAAAATCATAGGTGATCACAAAGATCATTGACGATTCTTGTGAAAAGTTTATGTTTTGATAGAATGCTAAATTAACATAATATAGAAACAATAATTCCTGATTTAACTTTATATCTACCTCATAAATGAAGTAGAAATAATAATATATGAAGATATGTTTATTATGTATGTGAAACTAGATCGATAATGTTGTAAATGCTTACAAGATCTTGTTGAGTGTTTGGTCATGTGTTAGAGGTATTGAGGATGTTTGGATGTGCATAGCATGGTTGATTAGCTTTTAGGTGCAATAGAGATTTATTATAGTTGTTCGGATCCCTCAAACCTAAGCTCTAAATCTCTATTTATAATTATTTATGATTTGTTAGGATCGTTGGTGATCCAAAAATTTGGGGAAACCAGCTTAGAAGTGGTCTTAACCACCTTCAAGTTAGGATTTCACGTGTGGGGATGCGAGGTGATGAGGTTACGATGTTGGGGAGTTGGGTAATGGGGGTAAAAATGAGTTTAGATGAGTTAGGGGTGGTTAAGAAGGTTTTAAAGAGGTTAAGGTAGGTAATTAAAGTTTACGGGGGTAAAAATGTGATTTTATAGGGGTGAGGGTAGTCACATAGGTTATAGTAGTTGTATTGATTTAATGTGTGTGTGTGTATGGTGTAGGCGGGTTACCTAAGGTAACAAAAACCTAGTGTCTATGTTTTCCTTTTTTGTTGAGTGGTTTGTGTGACAAAAAATTATGGAAAACAATGAGTGAGATGATTTGATTTGTGCTTGGATAGGTGGTCCCCTTAAATTGGGGATGATTGTGACAAAGTGCAATAATCACCAATTTGAAAGAGTTTCTAAATGAGATATATTTATATGATGTTTTTGTTTCAATTTAAGTTACCCCAAGACTAGGCATGAAAACAATATTTCCACAAAGGTGGACTTATGCTACCATGGAGTCAAATGATAGGGGAACCAAGGGGTTCACAACCTATAGATGTATGAATCATAGGAAGCAGTCATGGGAAATGATCATGGCTAGGTATGTTATCTACACAAATTTGATAAATTTCGTTGCCACAAAGGTGGGCTTCTAAATCAAGGAACTTAAGTGATAGGGGAACTAGGGGGTTCATGTCCTATAGACATATGCCTTGCTAGTGATAATACCGTGAGATCTAAGGTGGATTTTGATAGGGTAAGGTTTGAATTGATTGAAAAATTGTGACAAAGTGATAATTGGATAAGGGTGTGGGGCCATACAAAGACTTTTTTGATAAAGAGGACCAGTGTCTGAGGGAGTATCCATTAGATGGACATCCAATTCACTCAAGGTAGCCATGGGGTATGATGATCTTTTGATATATGAGTCTCTTTTGAAGCCTATGTTTATTTTTGACACAAAGAATTTTTGAGACCCATGATGAATCTATTTTCAATATGTCCATATATATGATTATGATTTTGATTCATGTGATGTGAATTACTTTTGATGTTGAGTTGTATATGAATTGTGTTGATGAGATGTTTTTAGATTATGATGTGTAGATGTGTAACTATATAAATTTGATTTGATATGTTGATTTCGATGTTGATATGACGTGACACAAAATATGACGTGATATAATATATATATATATATATATATATATATATATATATATATATATATATATATATATATATATATATATACCTATGTGTGTGTGTGTGTGTGTGCGCATAGCACACGCACGCGCGCAAAAAATGTATTTCAATCATAGTTAAGAATAAACTGCATCACTTTTCTTGTAGACTAGATTTGATACATATGTAATGTGATGGTGAATATAACAATGCACTTGAGGCCTTGTAACAAATGTTAACATATAACTAACAATAATTAGTCATATGTGGGATCATGGATGTATATGGGAATGTGTTTATGTAAATTTTTATTACATGAGAAGGGTTGATATGTAGTTTGTATGAGATAGTAGGTTCTCCTTTTGATGGCATGGTAGGCTTATGCCCCAGCTATATTTTGTTTATACAAATTGATTGATGCGGGAAGCCTTTCTATAGTGATATTGGTAGCCATCCTTTGAGGGAGTGGTCTATAATTTTGATTTTGGATAGTCATCCTTCAAGAGATCACCTATATTTGATAGGAAACTATTCTTCAAGGGATTAGACTGCTTTTGATAATATTATTAATAACTTTCCTTCGAGGGATAAGTCTATATTTTTATAATGTGCATTTGTAGATATTCTTGAATTTTTATTTTTATGCTAAGGGAAGACCTAGTAGACCATTTTGAGGAGGGGAAAACATGTGTACAAACTACAAATGTGATCCCTTAGCATGTTTTTAGTTGGTAGATAAAAGGTAGATGAGAGTAATGATTACAAGGTCCCTTTTTGAAGAGGAACTTATCCATGAGGAAAATGCAGTGAACAGAGCCATGGTGCTCACCTTTAAGGTCAAAAATATAGGATATTGACGGCAGACCACATATTTCCAAATCATTACAGTAGTAAATGATAGGTTGGTGGCGTAAATGAGATATTTGGTGTGACTAATGTCATGATGGTAGATATGTTAACAATAGAAATTATGTAAGTGCAAGGCATTTAAAGGTTCCTTTCTAGGTGTACCATCAAGGGAGGCTAAATGATAGGATCTCGACCCATACTTGTGAGTGATGACATATGGACCAATCCAGTTTAGGGGAAAACTTTCCACGTTTACTCCTTTTCGAGTAGTGACATTTTTATTTTATTTAAGGAAAAGATCACTAATGTTGAAGTCATGTTCTTTGACATGTTTTTATATGCTCGTTTGATGCATTCTTGATAAACATGATGATGTTCGAGGGCTGTTAGGTGACGTTCATCTAACAAATCAAGTTGTGCTAGATGTTCTTGATGATAATCCTCATCAGAGATAAAGTATATGAGGGACACACATATACAGGTAATTTTAACTTCAAGGGGTAGGAATTCCTCGGAACCTTAAACTAAAGATAATGGCATAGCACCTATAGGAGTACAATGCTAATTCGACAAGCCCAGAGAGAAAATGAGATTTAGAGATGTCAATTCCTTCTTACTTGGTCGACGGTTTTCATAAGAATTTTGTTGATTATTTTATTAGAAGCTTCTACTTGACCCTTTGTTTGTGGATAATAAGGGGATGAAAAGCTTAGTTTAATGTTGAAAGTGTTGCATAATTTCTTCACTTCCTTATTTTTGAAATACTTCCCATTATCAGTGATAATCTTGTGAGGGATGCCAAAACGACATATGATGTGTTGATAGATGAAATTGACAATTTTATTTTCTTTAGTAGAGACCAAAGGAATAACCTCTACTCATTTAGTGAAATATTTAGTAGCAGTGATGATAGAGTGGTGTCATTGTGACAAATGAGAGTTGATGAGGCCAATGAGGTCAAAGCCCCATTGCGAGAAGGGCCACAATCCTAAACGGTTTGTAAGGCCTAACTAGGAATATGAGGGATATTGGAATGTTGTTGACATGTAATGCATTTCTTGACGTATGCACAACAATCTTGATTGAGGGTGGGCTAGTAATAGCCCATCCATAGGATGTGTTGAGCGAAAACCATACCGTTGAAATGTCCACCACATATACCATCGTGGACCTCTTAGATAGCTCTAGTAGTCTTAGGAGATTTGAGGCATCATAATAAGAGGTCATCAAATCCACATTTGTAAAGAAATATGCCTACGATGATGTATTGGGTAGCACGTTGAATAAAATATCATTTTTAGATATGTCAGATGGTATTTTTGATTGAGAAATGTAGTCATAGATTTGAGTCTACCAAAGGTTTGTTTAATTATCTTCAATAATATTGATAGAGGGAAGTTTTTTGGTGTGAGATGATTGATCAAGTATATGCACAACACTGAAAAATTTGGAATAGTTGGTTGTGTGAGCTATGGAAAATACATTGATAACAAGAAAGTAAAGTAACTAACTAGATACCTTCTCCTTTGTGATTCCTTAGAAAACCTTAGAATGGGCAATGGAATGTGGATGGGACCTGATTGTGTGAAATGTAGGTGCTTCCTTCGAACCTGAGCAAGACCTTCGCTACAACAAGATCGACAAACTTTGCACCAAGGATTGGGGATAATGGATTTATGGATGGATGGAGTGGGATTATTCAAACATTAGGACAATATGGAGGAGATGCTCTGTGTTGAAAGAATGCAAGAGCTCTAAGACATATTTCTACTAGTTTTTATGTGTGTTTTAGAGAGGGGGTAAGGCTCTATTTATAGCTTGGGAATTGGATTAACTTAGAGGATTTTAAGTAATCATAGTTTGAAAATGTGGGCATGATTAGGTGAGTGGGGGCCATAAAGAGTGGGTGAGGATTAAACTTGTATTTTTAATTCACAAGTGGAGAAATATGGAGAATAATGACATGTGAGGAGGATTAGGTTAGTTTAAGGATTGAAAAGGATAATTAATCAACTAACATTGATTAATTCGATGTGGATTTTTGTGGGAAATGGAATGGGGAATTTAATTGATTTAGGAGGGGTGTGAAATTGGGGTTTATACTTTTTCCCCTCTTTAGAAGGGTACTATGAAAGTATTTTCCTTTCAAAGAAAGTAGATGAGATGGATGAATATGCCCTGTGGCATGATTTATGGTTTTGAAGAGATTTTTCTTAAGTAATGTGTTCCTTTGATACTAAATTATTTAGAGGAGGAAAAGAGAAGGAATTCTCTAAGAAAAAAGTAGAACAATTTTTTTCTCATGAGAACGGGGAAGAATTCAATCTACTTCGTTAAGAAAAAGTAGAGATGTTTGTTAGGGAGAATATAAGGTGGTAGAGGATGAATGTAAACTTATCCTTCAAGAAAAAAATACCATGGGAAGCTATTCTTAGAAATGGATATAATGATGCCCCCTCGAGAACGCTGACGAGAATGGAAGAGATGATTGAGCTCTCAAAAAGAGGAGAGGTCAATGGTTCGAAAGGAGGATGAGACGGGGGAGCAAGAGAATGGAGAAGTTGTGGTCTGCAAATGGGGAAAGATTGGGATCAACCTTAAATGCTAGGTGTGAAGAGCTATGGAAGGATGTAACGAGTGAGAGTGTACAGAGAAAAAAAAATGAATAGGAGAAGTGGTTGATTAGGGGTAGGGGAAGAATGGGAAACAAAAATCGGAGGGAAGAAGACAAGGATATGCAATTAAGTGGATGAAGATGGAGGAGGAAAAAAATAATAAAAGAGGTGGAAGAGGATAACAAAGAAAGATGATAGGAGAAGGGAATTAGAAAGGAAAAAAAAGGAGAAGATGAGATGAGAGAAGATGACAAAGTAGAGGGTGAAAGTAGGAAAAAGGGAGAGAAAGATCAAAAATGAAGGTAGTGGAATATGACATGAAGGGAGAGAAATGAGGGGAAAATGAAGGAGATAAAGAATTTAAAGAATACGAAAGAGACGATAGAGAAGAGAAAAGAAAGAAATGAAGAGGGACCAAGAAGATGTGGGGACCATTAGAGAAACTAAGAGAAATAGGTACAAAATGAATGAAAAGGATAGAGGTGGTAGAGAAAGGAAGGGGAGGGGAGGAGGAAGGTGAAAATTTTGGGGGAAGAAGAGATGACAGAGCGGATACAGGGAGAAGATGGAAGGAACCAAGTCATCATGGGAAAGATCAAGGTAGAGAATATGGTACAGATTGCATGGAGATGCATGTGGATGATGAAGGGGTAAAAAATACTGGACAACAAGAAATATACAGGGTAATGATGGGGAAGTAAGAAGGAGGCATGAGGTAAAAAGGGGAAGAAGATGTAAAGAAAGAGAGAGACAATAAAAATATTGGGAAGGAGGAGAGGACAATAAAGAAAATGATCCAAAATAAAGGGAATAAAAAATGGGGATATTATGGATAGAGTCGGTAGCATAAGGAATGTAAAGAGAAGAAAGAGGGGAGGAATGACATAGAGTGGAAAATATGTAGTGATGTGTGAGAGGAGGATAAAAGGATAATGAGACAATAGACATAGGATGTATGATGAAGATAATAAAAAATCGGGAAAGGAAAAATGGAATATGGAGAGGTGGGGAAGTAGCGAAAAGAAAAGGTGGGGGTGGAGGAAATGGAGGGGAGGAAAGAGATAATGGGGATAAAGATGTAATGCCAAAGTGAAATGACGTTAGGGGAAGTCCACCAATAATTATTGGTGGGCACAAAGGAAGGAAGGAATGAATGAGGATTAGTGAATTTTAGGGGTAGTCCACCAATAATTATTAGAGTGGAAATGGAAGACGATGATGAAATAATGTTATTGGGAGAACAAAAATAATGGTAGGTAGGAATGGGGGTGGATATGTGGGAGAAATCAAGAAGATGAAGTGAGAAGAGTAAATAAAGGTTGAGTGATTAGTTGTGACAAGAGGAAGGTGAGGAGAGGATGCAAAGGATGGGAAAATGGGGAAATTAACATGGTGGAGTAATGATGGATATGGTATGTAGGTTGGAGATGATGGACGTACTTTGTGATATGATAGGTTGGGAAAGGGTTATGGTAGGAGTACAATTTTGTTGGTGGGGGAGACAAGGAGGAAGAAAATATCAATGGAGGGAATGAAGAATGAGTTGAGGGAGAAATACAAAATAATAAATCCATCCTAAGGGGAATCCGTAAGTAGGATATCCACGTGGCGTATGATTAAGTAAGATTTCCAAGAAGAAGACGGAGAAAGAGCTAATGAGAGGATGTGATGATGGGGAATGATGAGAAAATTTGGATGGTGAGAGTGTGTAGTGATGGGGGAGTGCAAGATGACAAATCATCCTTAAGAGGAACTCTTAAGTAAGATCACCATGCCGCATGAGTGGTTAAGTAAGATCGCCAAACCGACAGTGATGGTAAATGGAGGGGGGAAAAAAGAATGGTTAGTTAGAGTATATGATTATGACGAGGGTGGGAGAAATAGGATGGAGGAAGTTTGATCAAATGGGGAGGGCCGGATGGCACATCAATCTTAAGAGATAATCTTAAATAATATTTCCATGTTGCGTGAATGGTTAATTAGAATCGCCAAACCTGGAAGAATAATGATGGGAAGAAGTAAGTAATTGATAGAGAGTTGGGGGATGAGTGTATGACAATATGGACTAAAGGGGAACCCTCAAGTAAATATTCCATACTACGAGGATGTATAAGGAAGATTACCAAGTAGAAGATGGATACTAGGAAGAATGAGAAAATATGAAATGGTGTATATGAGAATGGAACAAGGGGTGAGAGGTGGTGTTAACAAGGAGGGAAGGAAACAAAGGAGTGTAAGATAAATGGATAGAGGAACATATCTGGCATAAAATGTAGATTGTGAGGGGAATCCTTATTTGGAATGTCCATATGGTGAGAGTGATGAGACAAGAATGTAAAATGGAAGAGGTGGAGTGAAAATATTTTTGTGGTGGTGATTGTTGTCTAATGAAAGAGGATATGGTGGGGTATTTTTTTACAAAGAAGAAGATCTCGAGGAAGATGGTAAAACCTAAACTAAGAGTCCCACATGGAAGGGGTGATTAAGTAATATTGTCAAGCTAAAAGCGGAAGAGTGAAGAGGGAAAATCATGAAGAAAGGGAAGGAAGATACATAGAGTGGTGAGAGGGGACATGAATGGTGAGAAGGGTGATGTGAGGATAAGTGGGGGACGAGTGGAAATGAGGAGAGAGGACCAATGGATCAAAGACAGGTGGATCATGATGGGGGATGAAAAGTTGTAGGATAACGAATGCTACTTAAGAAAGATCCTTATGTAGGATTCATAAACTACAATGGTGATCAAGTAGGATTCCCAAACTAGAGAATTTATTAGTACAGTAAATGGATGGGGTGCAAAGTAAGTTTTTGATCATGCAAGAAGATACTCATGTGATGAAATCATCTTAATTTTAATATAGCACATAACAAGATGCATCGTGATATAGAAGATCAGGATGACTAGACTGTAATATGCATGAGAGCATAGACATGGGCCATAAAAAATATATGATGCTCCTATGATGATATACAAGTACAAGATAACATAAAAAGGGACCATAAAAATATATGATTCCCTTGTATGATATGCAATCATATAACAAAAGTATATTAGAGGAAACACTAGGATACATAAAATCAAGATGCCCCTATAATATATCAAGATACAAAATAACAAATAAAATTGTAACTAACAATGCAACATAAGAAATTTCAAACATGTCCCTAATGTGTTCCACAATGATGATTGATTAAATGTGCCCCTGCCAGGTACACCGATTTATAATGGATTGGGTCATCGTCCTCAAACAAGGAAATCAATGAGAGCTGAATTTGCCCCAAGTGAGGATACACGCAAGGGGAAATGATTTGAATTTGATATTCGTAAGGTGGTTGGAATATTTGTTAGGGATAAGAGTTCAAAGTGTGAATTGTGTTGATTATTAAGTTTTTGGGTTTTTGATTTTTGTAAGTTTTTAGGTGTTTGTGATTTTTTGAATGTTTTTGGGATTTTGAAGATTTTTGAATTTTTTTTTTTGTTTGGATTTGTGTTATTTTTCTAAATTTTTTTTTGGATTTTAAATATTTTTTAAGTGTTTTTGGATTTTTGAGATTTTTCAAATGTTTTTGGGGATTTTGGAGATTTTATAATGCTTTTGGGGATTTTAGATTTAAATGAAAAATTCTTATGAGAGGTGATAAGCCAGGGTATCATTCATATGTACATTGTTCCTCTTGGTAACTCATGCTTCATATCGTATAATATTTTTTCACTCCATTGGTAGAATATTTTGGTGATGATATGATGAAAAATAAGTTCAACTTCGTTCTTGACACCACACAACTAGTAAGATGCGAGAGCTCATCACTAAGAATCAAGAAGGATGCATGATGTAGATAATGAATATAGAGACAAGTTATAACAATGATCCATTTGGGTTATTGTGACTCAATACCCCTTAAGGTTACTGAACCAGTTTCGAAATGAAATTCAATTTATAGGTCACTCACTAGACTTAGACGGTGAAGTGGCCTACTGAATGGTAAGATGTATGTGAAGGGATAGTTATCTCTTCACTTAGGCATCTAAATTAATTTTGGGGGATTTTATAATTTATAATCACTTTTAGATTTATAAGATTTTGTATTTTGGTAATGAATCTTTATGTTTTTCCCCATGCTACTAGTAAGAAGAAAGTGCGCATCACCGAAGGTAAAACATAGGCAAGTATTTTTTTATTTTTAGTTTGATTTTTTATTTTTATTTTAATGAATTTTTCCACATTTTGATTTATGAATGACCCCTATGCTCTACCTCATGCCACCAAAGAAGAGGCAAGGGTTTATTATCAATACAAGACGTAGACGAGTAAGGGAACCTTCCTCCATTCCCGAGTCTCAAACTACTAGTAAGAAGTGTGGGCTTAACACCAAATACTATGAAGGAAAAAAGGTATAACAATTAATTATTCATAATCTATTTGATTGATTGACTTGTATTCAGGAAGGAACGTTTACCCCCATTCTCAACCCCACATAACTAGTAGGATGCAAGGGTTCGCCACCAAATACTAAGATGGGTGGTCAAATGGACCGTGTAAAGAAGTTTAGAGATTTTTGAGAAAGAGAAAGATTATTTTAAGGGAATAGGTTACCATCAAGTAAGCTTCTAGGTATGACCATATGCAAAAGCAACCGAAAAATGGGAGATATTATATGAAGGATGAGATTCAAAACTTAATAAGATCTATATTAACACTGTCTCATGATGATGAATATGAAGATGCAATTTTTACAAAGTGGGAGTATATGCCAATGGGATATATTTTTGAATTATTCAGAGCTAAGTAAGATACAAGGAATATACAAGTGGTTTCTCCTAGGATAAAGAGCAACTTAGGAATAAAATTTCTTTAGATGGATTGCATTCATTAGTTTGTCAAGGACATAGCCTCAGTCGATGGCCAATTTATAAGCTCCAATGCCAAATTATCTATGATTACAAAGGGCCCTAACTAAGTGGGCTCAAATTTTCCTTATTTGTCTCGTTCTTTGGTTGTGTTCTTTCGATTTTATTTGAGGATGAGATCACCTACCTTAAATTTTCTAGGTTTGAATTTTTTATGATAGCTACATCATATCCAATTTTGACATACCTGAAGAAGATCTCGGGCATTAAGTCATTTTTTGTCAAGAAGTTCGAGTTCATGAATCTATGACTGTTGATATTCATCTTCATTAATTATGTCCTTAAGGGATATTCTAAAGGATGGGAATTCAACCTCGACAGGTAATAGAGATTCATAACCATAAATAAGGGAGAATGGAGTGATGCCAGTAGGCATGTGATAAGATGTGTGGTAAGCCCAAAGAGCAAGGTACATTTGAGTGTGCCAATTTATTCCATGTGTATCAAATTTTTTTTCCATGATATATTTTAAAGTTTTATTAGTTGTTTATGTTTAGACGTTAATTAATTGATTTGATTATAAATTCCCAATTAAAGTTGGAAAAGGTTGCATAACGATATTCTTGGGTATATGTACCTCATATAATGTATGCATGTAGAAGTATTGATAGGTGGGAATCATCGGTGATGAGATGTTTGCAAGATCGATTGTTGGAAGAATAATGGACATGGAAGGTTGTATTGTCACAAGTGTCTAAAATTGATGTGGTTGTGTTTCAAAACAAGGCTAGAGATGTTAGGCATAGGAGCCAGTAGTGGAATAATAGAATCAAGCTCAATGGTGTTTGATGATGGACCCTCTTTTGTAGTGTCTACAGTTATATCAAGGGTTGAAAGGGAGTCTTGAAGTGAGGTCAAGATCTCATTAGATGTTGGAATAATTTTGTTGTCCAAAACAGGTTCAATGTATGTTTGAATTAACGGAAGAAAATTTGAATAAGATATGGATTGGTTTGGCATTATAGAGTCTTGACTTTTATCATCACGGTCTTGTGGAATTTCAGCATGTGTAGGAGTTTTTATAGTAGTCAACTCTTCATTAAAAGTTGCGGTAGTTGATGCGTTGTTGGTTGCAAGATATTTTTCATCAAGCTCTACAAATATAACATCATCATCAATTAAGTCTTGGACATAATTCTTAAATCACACACATTATATGTGTGATGACCATCAATGCGATGAACATCACAGTATGTGTTAGGTTTGTACCAATATGGCTTAGGTTCCCTTTGACAAAGGGTTTTGTAATTGGATATCTTATCATTTTAACCTCTTTTAGTTGATAAAAACACTAGAGAGACTTTCTCCAAGGGGTGTAAACTGACATTTGAATTTGTGTAGAGTGATGTCTTCGTTAGGTTATATGATTGGATTTTTGGGTGATCATTCACTAAGTTGGGTAGCCATATGAGAGAGTTGTGTTGTCATCTTAGTAAGTTGTTCTAATAACTTGTTGTGTGATGTTTTGCATGAATCCATCATGTTTGAAAGAGAGGGAGAATGAAGAAAGGTGTGATGAAGAACTCAACCTATTGATTGTGATCCTTGTTTTGGCTCAAGCAAGCTTTAACAAGTAAGGCTATAAGGAGTAAGCTCAAATAAGACACTACAACAAGATATGATATATCTTTAAAAAAATATGATGAATATGGTTTAGATTTGGTTTTAACAAGCTTAGCGAACAAAATGTAAGGAGTACACTCAAACAAGGTACTCAATACAAGTGGGATATAAATCAAACAAGCTATGATGAATTTTTGATTGGTTTTGGTTAAACAAGCTTAATGGGTGACAATGTAAGGAGTACACTCAAACAAGGTACTCAATACAGGTATGATATATCTCAAAATGAGCTATGAGGGATTCATGTTGGATGAAGCTTAAACAAGCTTGAAAATTGATGATATAAGGAGTGAACTCAAACAAGTCACTCAATATTAGTTTGATATAGCTCAAACAAGCTATGAAGGATTGTTTGTTGATGAAGCTTAAACAAGCTTGACAATTGATGAGATAAGGAGTGAACTCAAACAAGTCACTCAATATCAATTTGATATAGCTTAAAACAAGATATGAAGGATTCATTGTTGGATGAATCTTAAAAAGATCGACAATTGATGAGATAGGAGTGAACTCAAACAAGTCACTCAATATAAGTTTGATATAGCTCAAACAAGATATGAATGATTCGTTGTTGGATGAAGATTAAACAATCTTGACAATTGATGGCATATGAAGTAAGCTTAAACAAGTCACTCGATATAAATTTTATATAGCTCAAAATAAGTTATGATGGATTTTTTGTTGGCTTAAGAGTAAGCTAATGAAATCAATGTAATGTTTAGATCTTTGTTGTTTGATTGATTCAATGTTTTGTTTGATATTGAGGATGTTGAGAAATAGTTTGTGGAACACAACTAGGACTTGAAATCTACAACAAACACATTTGTATAATCCAAGTTTAATGATATAAGTAAAAAAACTAATTAGTTAATAAGCAACAAACAATCATGTTTGTATAATGTTGTGAAACTAGAGGTCACAAGGGTTGAATATATTAATATTAGATCAGGATCAAAGTGTTGAAAAAGGGTTACAACTGCCATGGTATATATTGGGATGGGATAGAGGCGTGGATAAGAGGTCGAGATGGTCATGCGTACGCTTCCCGAGATGAAATGGAAGTGTTGATAAATTATCGAGAGAGTTGTGGTATATGCAGAGATGAGAAGTAAGTATGTATAAAAGGTTGGGATGGTTGTGGTATATAATGAGAATGGGCTTGTGAGACATGGGAAATTGATTCTGTATGAAGAAGTGTGAGTGCTAGTAATAGAACTAGTATTGATGAGGTGTATGAAAATGGGGATGGACATGACCATGCTATGAATAGAGGATGTTGGTTGTTGTGAAGGGATGGGTTGAGATACACTAAGTGGGATGGTTACCGATCTCACATCGTATAGGAGAGACACTAGAAGCTATAGTACTAGATGTGAAAGGAGATGTATTAGTGTTGTTTCGTGAAGATGGCAAGCGTGATGAAGGATTTGGTTGTTGGTTGGTTGTGTCTTATTATGAAACAACATTAAGATAAAAAGTGATGATATAAGGACTAATTTTTTGTTTCCACCAGCAAAGGGGAATATGGATATAGTTGTTGGATAACTAGGTCATGATCAAGATTGATGAACTGAGAAATGTCGAAAGTGAAAATAGAGATAGGGGAAGTTTTTTGGGTGTTGTATGTTGGAGGGAGACACCTTGGGAAGTGAGATAAACACCAAGACATACTAGGTTAAAATCCAAAAACTTTGCAAAATTGGATCGCCACTATAAAAATGTGGGCTAGGTGGATTGGGGATTTCGATGTGGCTGATTCAAGATTTCAGAAGAATGTGGGGATTATTGATTGGTGTTGAAGGTGATCGGTATTGATCCATCATGTGTGGAATGTCTCAAGATTGGATCCAATAAAATATAGGGTTTGTTGATTGGGTTAGACATATTATCAATGTTTTGTAGACGGAACTCTTTTCCGATTAGAACCAAGAACTAAATAAACAATCACTAAAGAAAAAATAAAGAGAAGATAGATGGTTGATTACAACAACAAAAGTCACACAAGATAATTTTTTATTATCTTGATTAAATTAAGAAAAGATGAAATGTGAAAATGGATGAAAAGGTACGTGAAAGGTACTAGAAACGACTGCCTAAGGACGGTTTTAGGAAAATCTTAAAGGATGAATTCCTCGATATAACTGAAGGTAAGTGAGGCCTGAAATTGTGTTAGTGTTGGTATGAGGCATGATATTGGGGCCAACCCCCTCACTTCATAGTCTTGCAACGATAAGGGTGTTGGGTGCTTAGCCAATATATCTCCCACCAACTTATTTATATTCGTCCAAAATAATGAGTTGTCTTATCCTCTTGGTGATGAAATCCAAGTAGGTCCACCTGGGAAGGAATGTTTAGATGCAAGTTATGTTTTGATGTGGTTTGGTTGTGTGTGAAGGGAGTTATGTGAATGCAATTCCTTAAACCCCTAATTAAGCTATGTGATCAAGAAGATATGAAAGTTATTTTTAACATCCAAAGGGGGTGTTAATTTGATGAGGAAAAAAAACAAAATGCAGTGTTGAAATAAAATGATGAAAGAAAAGAGTGTACTTGTAATCGATTTTCCTTTTTAATTTTTTTAATTTTGCAATTTTATTTTTGAATCCATAAGCAAAAATCCATAGCAGATATCCCGCATGGTTAGATGAAAAGTAGAAAACAAAGAATAAAATCGACAGAGTAATTAGAAAAAAATCATAGGAATAATTGGCGATCGTAGAAATCACTAGCAATTTATCAAATCATCATGATTACAAAGAAGAGAACCAAGTAAAAATCTAAAGAAAATAAAGGAAAGGTCCTAATGGATGTTCCATTATGTTTAAGGTGGTTTTTGGTCGCATGTTATTAATGCAGAAAAATACCAAAAAAATCAAATAAGCAGGGTTTACTGATACCTGTGCCGAAAATCACAATGTCAGGATGATCGAATGTGGACAATATGAAAATGCTCCTCCTTTCACCAAGTGAAGAGACCTGTATGCAAATACAACTAGAAAAAAAGATATTAAATAAATATAATAATGATTTTCTCGGCAAGTGCCGATCCCAGGAATCCAAAGGGACTTCCTTAAAGGGTGTCAACTTGTTTAATACAATTAAGTCATTTTGATAAGGATAATAAGATAAATGATAACAATGATAATTCGAATTCAAGAGGGGTAGTGAGACCTTTTTTAGCTTCGCAAACGTCCCAGAAAGGGTGGTAGCAAGATCGAAGTCCTTGAATTAGTTGTACCGAACTCTTCAGTTACTTCTCACTCTTCTTGGATGATTTCTACATGATCTTCAATGTCTTTAATGTTTGGTGTGAATATGATAGCACACAAGGTGAGTTCATAGAGGATATCAATTTTTTCCCACACGAACAGCTTCGGACGATTGGAAGATCATATATGCTTGTTAATTGGGTGAGAGAGATCTAGAACATTCATCTACAAGGAAAATAACTTGGAAACCAATAGATTATTCTAAGATGATTGATAAAAAATGATAAAGATGTAATAACTAGTAAAAATGATTAAATTGAAAGGTATCATTAACGATCTATAGAAATTGTAGGCGATTGAGAGGATGATCATAGAGATCACCGATGATTACCGTGAAAAGTTGATATTTTGATAGAATGCTAAACTGACATAATATAAAGACTAGAATTATTGATGTAAATTTATATCTAATGTGTAAATAAATTAGAAACAAGAATGGAGGAAGATATTTTTACTGTGGATGTGGCAATGGAATATTAATGTTGCAAATGCTTACAAGAGATTGATGAGTGTTTGGTGATGTGATAGAGGTCTTGAGGATGTCTAGAAACACGTAACATAGTTGTCTAATTTCCTAAAATAACAAATCTTTGCTATAGTCGCTCTAAATCCCTCACATAGGATCTCTAAAGCTCTATTTATAATCGTTGGTAATTTGTTAGGATTGCCGGTGATCCAAAAAATTCAGGAAAGTTGTTTGAAGTGGTTTTAACCACATCCAAGGTAGGATTTCACGGGTGGGGATGCGAGGTGAGGAGGTTAGGATGTTTGGGAGTTGGGTAATGGGGGTAAAAATGATATTAAATGAGTTAGGAGTGGTTAAGGAGGTTTTAGGGAGGTAAGTAAATTTTACGGGGTAAAAATGTGATTTTACAGGGGTGAGGGTAGTGACCTAGGTTATAGTAGTTTTATTGATTTAATGCATGTGTGCAGGGTGTAGGCATGTTACCTAATGTAATGAAAACCCGTTGTCTACACAATCAACACTTTATTAATATATATTGTTTTCATAACATCTCTGATGTTTTTTTTCATATTAATGTGAAGTGTAATATCTAAGTTCTATACGTAATTGATTTTTTCACATATTTTATTACACAAAAAAATCATAAGAAATAAGGATATTAAAATCACTTTACAAAAAAAAGTATAACTGTGATAATTTCATATGAATTTTTATATCAAAATAAATATTTATAATACATATCAAGATAAAACTCAGGCATTTGAAATTATCCTCGACCAAACCATTTTTAATAAATGACATTTATCTACTATGTCAAAGAGAGCATCCGCTCCTCGGTCAATATTAAGATCATATTTTTTGCTCACTATATTAGTGACTCCTCTTCTTTCAGTAAGTGAATTCCAAATGGAAAGTTCCCTTTCATAAGGAAATGCGTCCACAAGATAACACAAAACATACAATCTCAAACATGTCTCTATATTTTTATCCAATCTATTCCAAAGTTTTGATTTAACAAAAGATAATGCACTAAAGACCTATTCATCTTCCATAGATCCCAAAATCATTGTTGGGAAAAGATCATATGATAAAAATATTCACTAATATTTTCCTGCAAAATGTTATTGGGATACAATTTTTCCATAGCCTTGTGATAGCTCCATTTTTGTTGGTTCATTTAGATACTGATATTGATCAATCATTGTAAGTCTAAAATGTGATGTCACTAAATATTTTTTCTAAATGCCTTTAATTTCCATTTATCTGTACAAACTTGTTGAAATGCTTAATTAAAGCACTCATGTATTTGAGAAATAAATTACTTACTAGTTCTTCACTATGACCATCAACAATGTTCTAAAATATGGGATTCACTACTCATATGGCTTCAAGCAGGTCATACCTTATTAAATTATCTCAATTTTTCTCAATTTCATCCATGTATCATAAATAACAATGTCATATAGAACACGTGCTACATGAACTTCTTCAATTTTTGTTCCTATCAAATCAACTCTTTTTGAAAAGTATGCAATGGTATCTCCTTATCATTAATGAAGATACAAAGATAATCCTTAATATTGAATTTCAAATAGCAATTAGGATCCTTAATATCTATAAAATTTCCAATTTTCAAATATAAGCCCTTTAAAACTGTCTTGGGACAAGTATAAAATATCTAAAGTTTGACATACTTGTTTTCTCAACCGTATGAAATCAACAATATATGGATCTCTCTTGAGCATGTTTAATCAAACAATTGATTTCCTTTAATATGGGAAGAATAGTACATAATGTAAGTAATGTTATAAAATCTATTAAATGGTACAAAAATATTTTGCCTTGTCAACTTCTTTATGATATTTATACATAAAACCTACCAACAATGGATATTCTTCAAAACTCTGCATATGCAAGGTCATACATGGAAATCCACCTTGTATCAACATCTTTTAGAATATTTTTTTACCACTAGTTACTCCAATTACAAATTTATAGAACTCTAGAAATATTTTCGAATTATTGGACATATATGCATGCAAGTCACGGATAAGCTCTTCGACTTTCGCAACACTTTCAAATGTGTTAACTATTTTGTATGCAAGATTAATTCTATGAGCCATACAATGAATTGAAATCATATACGAGGAAACAGTGGTTGTATTCGAATGTAAATACCATTTCTGTACCTTTACATTACAAATGCACCATCTATACTAACACACACCAACTTAGTAGCGATAGTATAATCATCCATCCCAACTATATCCCTCAAACTTGAAATAACCAACTTGTAAAGGTTCTCAACATTACAATTTTCTATCATTTTATGGACTAATAATAAATGAGGTTTCCTTAAATGGTTCTCAAAAGTATAAACATGAATGCAAACCCATGATGTGTTGTCAACTGTTGTGACCTCATCAATAGACAATGAGATAAATCGTGCATTTTTTTCCTTTTTCTTTCAAATCCTCCTCAATCATCACTAGAATTTTTCCATTTCCTAAGCACTTCTATCTAACCAATGTGATTGTGGAATATTAGGAATCCATTATTTTGAAATAAAATTATAATCTAAAAATAAAAAATAGGTCTACCCTTTTTAGAATGTGGTAAATAGTTGAGAATTGTATATATTTAATACATATATTAGACTGAATAACTTTTCCTAATTGAGTTGTAATTTTTCACCTTTCTCAACAAGATTTTGTAAATGTTTCTATTCATTTTCATAATTGGGTGCATATCTTACATGCATGCATTATTTTGCATTTTTCCCATCCATATTCATTTTATTTTACCATCTTTTTGCTTAACCTATACATACATTTTACTAGTTTGAGTTGTGTTTTGTGTTCCTTTCCAAGTTTCCAACTACAAATTGTACATTTACATTATGTTGAGTATCATTACCTTTTTTGGCTCTATTGGTTCAATGAATGGATATTTAGCTTCCCATTCGAACTTAAAATACCTTCCAATTGTCCATCTACTTCTCTTTCTTCACACATATTTTTGTGTTGTATTATCAACTAAAATAGGTGTTTGATCATGATGTATAGTTAAATATATTTTCCTTTAAGTTTGATCTCATCATCGGGAATGTCATCTATTCTCCTCTTCCTTGTCACAAAATTGACAATAGAATTTCCAACTAAAGTTGGTGTTTGATGACAGGAAATGTCTTCTACTTGTTGCATATCATAATCATGAATTTCATCTAATGAAGGAACATAATAAGGATTGTCCTCAAGTGGAGACATGTCATCATCAATAATATTATGAGGTAGTGACAAGTTATTATGATTAATTATTTCATGTGGAATATCACTATCAATGGGTTCTACATACAAAAGAGTTTTTAACATTTGTATTATTAATTATATTATTATAATTTGTAATTTGAGAATAAATAAGAAGGCTTAATTATTTAGTTAGTACATAGTACTTGTATTTGGTGTGGATGTCAATTACATTTGCATGAACCCTTTTTTGGATGGCTAAAATAAGATTAAATATTTACTTTATTAATGATTGGCCCACCACCTTTTGATTATCAACTAAGGCAATTAAATCTTTAGTTGATTTCAGAACCGAATCTGGGTGAGGTTGTTGAGGACCATCCGGATCTGTCTATATTGTGGTTGTGTGTCTTGAATTTTTGGTCATGCATCTGGACTTTGTTGTCATGTGTATGGACTTTGTGGTCGTGCATCTGGACTTTGTGGTCATACATCCGGAATCAATGATCATGCTTTTGCATCTATTTTATGGTTGTGCATATAAGTCAAAATCGACAAAAAAAATCATGACACTTTTGCATGTGAGTGTAAGGAAAAGTTTAGTGGCACGTAGATGACTATTATGCAAATGACGGATGGCGAGATACTCAAATTTTTATAACTATATATTATCGAATGTGTGTGGTTTGTGTGTTAAGGAAGCGATGATATACATGCATAAGTATGAAATTTATTTTAAAATCTAGGCAATGTGACCCAAAAAAGTAACTTGTATCCCAAAATTTTAAATGAAATGGTGCTTTGTACAACTCCTCCAAATTTCCAAATACAAATTTCAAAAATATAAATATTCGTGAATTAGTGAAACTTCACCACTAAAATTTTCCCTGTATTTAGGTCTTGCATGGCATGAATCAATTGTGCCATCTTATTCACCAATATTTTTTTCCTTAAGGAAAACCTCTCAACCCTAACATCATCACAAAGTATTCTCAAATCAGATTTTTCTCGAATCTTTGGGCCCATACTATCCATATGTGGCTTCCCTAAATTCTTCTTACCATTTCTTTAATAGAAATTTTACTCCTTGTGATCTTATTGCATGGAAAACCTTGAGTGGCAAGACATTGGGATCTGATACCACTATATGTCCCTTTTGGGACATCAAACGAAAAAGAAGGGTTTAGAATCAAACTAAACCAACGAACTCTAATGTTTATGAAAACCACCAAAAAATACTTCAAACCTTTATGGAAACAAACTAAAAATGTAATTAGCAACAAGAATAAATATGAAATTTTTATGAAAAAAATTGAATTGTGATGATATCCAAGAATGATTCCACATAAACCCTAGATGTGAACCAATATTTATTCTCCTAGGAAACAAACTATAGTGGGATTTCAATGGTATCAATCCCCTTATGCAACACAAGTTGAAAATGACATAGAATTCTTTGAAATATTTTATTTAACCATGTAAATATTTATCCATCCACTACACTCTGAAAAAAAATGAGAAATGAGGAGATAAATCATGACTGTAATTAATTTCTTAACAAAAAAGTATAACCAACAAACAGGATGGAAATAAAGATTA
Organism: Taxus wallichiana var. yunnanensis; assembly: GCA_018340775.1. Taxonomy (NCBI): domain Eukaryota; kingdom Viridiplantae; phylum Streptophyta; class Pinopsida; order Cupressales; family Taxaceae; genus Taxus; species Taxus wallichiana. Next base: position 718,954,109 of record CM031234.1, on the reverse strand, counting down.
ATGAATCCAAAAATCACTCCAAAATATAGATCCATCCTCATAAATTGCTTCAAATAATAATGCTAAGATGTTCCCTAGAAGGCACTAAATACAATACCCTAGAAAGTCACCTAGGGCTGGAAATGAAGGAATCGACAAGAAATATCCTTAGTAGATCACTTGTGATCTCCTTGTGAGATCACCCCAAGATGAATGAGGGTTTTGTCCTCAAACAAGGCCAAGAAAGGCTTTTGTATTTCAAGGAAATAGATAGAATCTCCACAAGCTCCAACTTCGAGAAAATATCAATGATGAATGATGCATGATCCTTCTCAAGTAAAATGATCTTCTTATATATTCTCTATGTGGTGCCAATTACAACTCATGTTGTTTATTGGAGGACCAACCTCCTTGGGAGAGTTATTTCTCATGTATCTTCAACATATGGTTTCCAAAAGAATGACCTCATTATGAAGGAAAAGATTACTTTATATCACCAACGTAGGCCTCCAAGATGTCTGAACTCAATGTAGGAAAAGAGTACTTCTTTCTATCTCCAAAGAAGACCAAATTTGTGAAGAAAAAAATAGAAGTTCTTCTTCCTTGTTTGTGAAGTCATCCTTCAAAATTATGGTAAGGTTTCACCTCCGTTGCTTCCCTCCCTAAGGCCCACAAGAAGTGGAATGGGCCCAAGGTCTTCGTAGTCAACTAACTTGGAAAAGGGGACATTACGCCTCATGAATCCTCTGCCATAAAAATCCATCAAACACAAGGCGTATGTAGTTCCATGGGGTTCCACTTGATTTTATCAGTGCATCTACCTCCAATCCACAAATATCATTGTGTGAGGAAACTTTTATTCCTCTTACTTTTTGTTTCGATGATACATTCCCGTCATACATTTCTCTTCTTTTTATCGAGACACCCTTTTTGGGACAAATTTTTGATGGACCTCGATGTCTTTTCACAAACTCTACTTATGTTGTAGTACAAGGAGATTCTCTTTCATTTGCAGAGCCATCACACATTTGTACTTCAGAGGATTCATACATCTCCATTGATGGGAGTGCCCCTATAGGGATATCAGTCACTTATTCTATTTTGGAGATCATCATTGAGCCACCTCTTCTTATAGATCCTCATTTTTTCAGTTGTGAGGATTTTTTCAGTTGTGAGGGTTTTTGTCCTTCAATTCATATGGGAATTCTTTCAACAAATGATTCATACCCATCCTTTGATAGATCTACTTCAGTGGCATTACCATCAATTCTCGATGCATACACTTTCTAAACCCATGCCACATTTTAGTCGTGGACTAACTTAAGGGTTCTTTGTACTACTACATTTGGCTTCCTTTGTGGAGTGGGAAGACTTTCAGTTCACATTTTCTGTTCTTCCTAAGGGTAGAAACATTGTTCGATATGGCTGGACCTTCTTCAATCTTCAAGAAGAAGACCACGCCATCGACTCGAGGGGGATTCTATACCTCTCCTCTTCTATCTCTCTCTACTTTTGGGGAGATTGTCTATGTACTTCTAGAGGGATTTTCTTTGAGGGACACATTTTATGTAATTCTCTTTTCTCTCTTTTGGGTGGAGTTTTTCCCACCGGGTTTTCTCCTTTTCTCCACTTTATGATAGATTTTCATTATACGTGGGTACCTCATCAGGCCTTGTTTCCAAGTTCCACCTTTTCTTCTTCTCACCTAAGCTATGCCTAAGGGGGGTTTTGGTGTAGGCTTTTCCCCACCATGTGGTTTTACCTACATGGTCTATCTATCTTGCTTAGGTTAATAGGTCATCAGGGGAAATGTACTTTAAGTCATTTTCTAATTGTGAGTTGAGTTGGTTATCTTTATGAGTGACCTAATTCCTCACTATATAATATAATCTTCTATACATATTTTGGCTAATGAATGAATGAACTAATGAGTTTATGAACGATTTCTTGTTTGTTGAAGACAAGCTTCCTCCTTGAGTTTTTTTTAGATTTCACTACTACACACGGACTTTTACTTTGTGCATTCAATCATATCCAGCCTCAATCTTTGATTCCGCCCACTTCGACAAATAAAAGTGATGAGAAGTTACACGTAGAAAAGTTCTTTCTTCCCAATTTTACATACTCATGTTTGAGTTAGTCTTCTAATTTCTTTTTAAAAATACATAATTATTTAACTATAGTAAAACATGCATGCTATTTTAGTATGTAAAACACATGGAATTGGCTTTGTTTGTGTTCCATAATAAGAACCCATCAATCAACATTTGGCATAAATAACAATATTTAAAATGTGGTAGGAGTTTATTTTAAGACGCTAAAATTAACATTGATATTAATTAATTTATACCATTCAAAAATTATAATAAATCAAAATTATTTATTAAAACAAATATAAAGAGATTACCAACAGATTGAAAAAAATTGTAGTACAAAAGAAACCGCACTAATTAAGAATTAAATACTCCAATATTAATGTATGGTCATAAATTCGAAAACTTAATTACTTACTTAAAAATTGAGCCAGTGATTTCAAACTTCAGATTAACGACTGCATTGTTAGAAACAGAATAGTATAGATCTGTTTTTTTATTATGGAATAATATAAAACAATCATGTAATTTTTACTATTATATCTTTGTCATATTCCTATAATGTTAAAAAATTAATCATGTTGAATACTATAAAGCCTGTCCAGCATATATATGTTGCACATAGTGAGACCTTATGTCTTTCACAGTTGTTTCTTTCTGGCATGTTGGACACTGTAAAAGACATTTCAGAAAAAAATGAAATCAGTAGTGTAATTGTATAAAATACCATCTTATATGGTTTTAACTCAAAAATGATAAATAAAAATTCTGTTCAACTGAAAAAAAAACATTAGAGATAAAAAAATTGCATTCCAAAATGCAGACTGAAAGAGCTTTACCTTGGAAGATTTGTTAACAAGATTGTGTTGGATCCATTTTGTTATACAGGATCTACCAAAAAATGTCCACAGGCAAGGGAACTGCAATTCCACAATTATAAAAGTTAAGTTTGTTCCAATTCACATACAATATTTAAATAATCTAGCCACGCAGTCTAATCAATTCGGATTAATACTTAATAATAGGTCGACAAACAATGGAAGGTATATCCTTAACAATTTTAGGGTATAAATCTCACCTATCTATAACATATAACAAAGTAATGGATCAATAGTATTAATTAACATGATTGAAACAGGATCAAATTCTGGTGTGGATGGCAGGCAGGTTCCTATTTATTAGTTTCGATAGGACTCTTTATGAGTGTTATTTCCATATATTATTATCTCAAAATAATTAAATTATTAATGACTGAACGAAACAAAGAAATAACTCCCCACGTGCAAAATTACAAATTATCTTTTTCAATATCGAAGAACTATATCGAATTGAGTATGATTGTATGTGTAATAGCATCTACATTACTAGGAATAGTAATAAATCCAATTATTATAATTGCTCAGGATACATTATTTTAGATTTAATTTTTAGTAATTAAATCTTTTTATTACTAACTAAAAGAACTCATATACTTTTACTAATATACTTAAAATCGCAAATATAATTATAGAATGAACTTATAATTATAGAATAAATAATTATAGAATGAACTTCTAATTACAAAACTTGATCGTCAAATTAGAAGCTACCCCTATATTCTATAGGCCCACCCAATCCAATCTATAGTGGGAGGGACGAAATATGGTGTGGTGCGCAGGGCGGGGAGCCGGATTCGCTACTATATTATTTCGGGTATTCTTTACTTGATGTTCTTCTCGCCAATTGATATTTGTCGTCCCCGAGGCCGCTGTCTCGTAGGGGCATAGGGGAAGCCCATTTCTCAATCTTTCACTCTTTAACACTTATTTAAAATAGAAATATAATATATAAAAAAACAAAACTCTAATATAAACACCAAAAAAATAAGATATTTAAACAAAAGAAACAAATATAACAATTATTAATGGAAAGAGAAGCGGGATTTAAATTTGAGGGTCACCTATATTCATCAATAATTTTTCAATATTACTCTTCTAATATATAAGATAATAATATTAACATATTATTAATAAAAATGAATTTTTAATATATATTAATCATATTTCAAATATATAAATAAAAAAATAGGAATTTTTAAAGAAGAATGAGAACTGGCAAAAAAATCATTTCAAATATACACATTACAAAAAAAAAAAAAAAAAAAACTTATTTCTGAAAAAGAAAATAGAGAAGAAAGAGAACAGACAGGCTCATAGACCTCGAATTAACCTATTAATACCCAAACAGTGAGGAAATAGGTAAATTTTTTTATCTTGTTATCTTGACTTGTGTAAATTTTGAAATTGGACAGGGATACACCCAAAATACTACTCTATACAAACTTCCCAGTATTGTTTTTAAATATCCATGTCATTATGATTAAAAATAGGTCCAATCACAGAGTAAAGAAATGGTGGCTTTAAAATCAGGCAACATATTCCAGATTCCTCCCATGTTTTAGTAACCAGTGATATAAAAGGTGTTAGGGCCAAGTGTTTAAGGACAGCATCAAAGAAAATGCCAGATCCACCTGACATGCATGTCAAGCTAGTAGTTTCCTTTTTTAAGAAAAAGAATGGAGAGTGTTATTCATGCCTTCCTGTTTGGCATAGTTATGAATACGTGGATGTAAGAATCTAATATATAGATGTGGTTAAAGGGTTAAAATTTTACGATTGTTTAGATGATTTTTTAATTTTAATTTTAAATTATTTGTAAATATTTGAAATAATTGATACATAAAATTTGTATATATATTTTTGTTTGTATGTATAATTTATATATTTAAATTGTCATTGTTATTTTATATATAAATTATAAAAATAATTAAATAAATATAAAATAATTAGTATAAATAACATTATTTTATGTTTTTGAAGGATAGTATTAAAAATTATCTTCACGAAAAAATTATTTGACAAACATAAATGACTTTCAAATTTTAGCCCCAGATGTAATTATAATATTTGTTTTTAAAATACAATTTTTTTACCTAAATTATTAAAGTGTAATCCTCAAACTATTCTATATACAACAATCTTGAGACAAAATAGAGAAAATACTTTTTGATGGATTCTTGAAGTTTTTTCCTTCTGTAACACATAAATCTGTTTGCTGGGCCTTCTGAAAAATTATATGCGAAAAATTAAAGTGTCAAGTGAGCAATAGGGACAACGTTCATATCTAAGATGATTCCAGTCAAGGAATACTATTAGATGAAGGCTGAAATCATATAAGAAGTGTGCCTTACTCTGCCTATAATATGGAGAAAATTTGAACTAAAAAAACTTAAAACCAGGAATGGTTATTCATGGTCCCTCACATTGTGTTCTTTGAGAGAATATCTTTGAAGATACAAACCATCAAGTTCAATGTTGGTTTGAACTCTACACAAAAATATGATCACTGTTCTAGAAATTCAGAAGTATTTTGGGGCTAACATGCAAATGTCAAAAGAGAACCAAGACTGTAGGCCTTGGAAACTCATCAAATGATGAAGATGGCTGTAGGAGTAACACAGGAAGAATCATGATTCAGTAGGCAATTTGGTTTGAGAGTCAGGTCTTTCAAAATGGAGCCAAAAATATAGAATAAATTTGGGATTGTCTCCTATCTTTCAAGTAGGGTTTGTAGGGTTTGTAAGGATTAAAAACTTGGGCATTACTATCACCTACATTTGTAATCAATGGGCTGGCCAAAGCTCCTGAAAAGTTAAAAACTAAAATTGCATTTGTTACTTCTTCTAAGGTAACCCCATATTAAGTTGTTACCTTTGGAAAGTATTTAATGGGGAAATGAAGTTGTATAACATTATATTAAGTTGTTATCCTTCTTTCAAGAAAATATTTTGTAACATTTTATTTATAAATATAAATTATAAACTTGTATGATAGATAGACTCTTCTAACTTAAAAGGTAAAAACAATTAGATAGTGACGTAATAAGTCACTTTAAGTTGTTACTCTTGTTCCAAGGAAATATTTTGTAACACTATCTTGAGTGTTATAGAAAATTGATAGGCAATTAAAAAAATAAGTCTATCCTGTAGCCCCCATTTTTATAGGAAAATAAAGTTGTACAACGTTATACTAAGTTGTTACCCTTCTCTCAAGAAAATATTTTGTAACATTCTATTTATAAATATAATTTAACTTGTATGATAGATAGACTCTTCTAACTTAAAGACAAAAAACAATTGAATAGTGACTTAATAGCGTTATTTTAAGTTTTTACCCTTGTCCCAAGAAAATATTTTGTAACACTATCTTCGTGCAATAAAAAAAACCTACTGATAGGCAATTAAAAAATAAGTCCATCCTTCAGCCCCATACTTCATATAATTATTACTTAAATAGTTGAGAAATATGAACTTGCATGATAAAACTTAAAAAAACAATCTGAAAATAAAACTGACTGAAAGAAAGTATCTCAAATGAAAATGGTTCAATGCCTTCTATAAGATCTGGGTATAACAACTGATAGCATGGCTTAAGTGAAGGCCTATATGGCAGCCTGATTGAAATACAGAGAAGTGGCATTTACGACATGAGGATTGAAGGTGACTCAAGGACTGTAAATTGAATTCCTTGAGAACAGAATCACCTGAAGTTAGCAACTGCATTGTGTGCTTCAACTGATAGAATCTTTTCAGGGTTTCTTCTTAAGGAATGTGTTCAAAGATAAATTAAACATGGAATTAGAATGGAATTTCAATAACTTTTTGAAAAATTAAATATCGATCTACATTTTAACATTTAAAGTATGCTAATCTATGTGATGCATAGGCTCCTCTATGCACTTGGACTGAAAAAAATTAAGTAAATCTAAAGGATAATTAATGGAATTTCAATAATTTTTATTGAATTCTATAAAGACTATTGACAAGAGAAATTAGATATCGATCCACATTTTATCATTTAAACTATGCCAGCCTATATGATGGATAGACTCTTCCATGTTTTTTATAATAATATCCTTATAACACCATAGCACATACACTTGATTTATAGGTTGAAAAAAATTAAGTAAACCAGGAGGGAAAAAACGTACCAGATACTATGCTCCCCGGACTGGGGATCTGTCCATGGCTCCATGCAAATAAGGCAATTAAAAGAGTCATCTCTGTCAGAAACTATTGGATCCATTCCTAAGTACAACTCTTTTGTCTTTTTTAGTTCATCTGCTATTTCATCTTTCTCCTTTGATAATCTCTCCCGATCTTGAATAGCAAATTTCAGTGCACCTTTCCGTCTGTCAATCTTTGTCTGAGTTACTTTCCATTGGGCAGCCTTTTGTTTGAAACATTCCACCACCTGATCGGACTTCTGCAGTCTGTCTGCCATTTGATCTTTCTCCTTGATCATCTCAGCCTTCTCCATGGCTACATGTTTCAGCTCACTTCTCAATTTGTCCAACTCTTTCGTTGTTTGCTGGGACTTCTGCACGTATTTGCCGAGTTGATCTTGTTTTATGTTCAGCAGATCACAAGCTATCTTGTCCTTCTCCTCCTTCAACTGATTACATTTCTGTTTATGGTGGTGGGCTTCTTGGGCACTACTGTGCAGACGACCCAGTAGTTGCACTTTCTCCTCCACCAATTTTCTTACCTCTGTGTTAGCTATCGCCAGTTTAGCCTCCATAGCTTTGAACTCCTCGTCTCTTCTCTTTTCATAAGAAGCATGGGATACCACAAACTGCTCTATTGAATCCAAACCCTCTTGATAGCTTGACGATCAAATGATTGAATCGAACGCTGTTTAGGCCTTTTCCCTGAGAATGGATTGTTCCGAATACCAGCAGGATTTGTGCTTATGTTGGGTGCATTAATAACCGGATGATGGGTTGACGGAGGAAAAGCTTGGTGGTTGGATTGGCCTTGAGCCATGGTAAGTTTACAGTATCTGGTTTTCCTCAGATTTGTCCAAAAGTCTCTGAGATATCGTCTGGTTTTCCTCAGATTTGTTCAGAAATCTCAAATGGTATCTTGAACAATGTTGGGGAGGGGCGATGTTGCCAGTAAAATGGGTGAAAGAAAGACTTGTAGTCCAAGAAAAACGAGGAATGCATTTTGAGTACCGAGGTTGACGATTTGTTAAACCTCGGAACTCAAAATTCTTCTTACACAACGTTACCTAAGTTCCTATGTTTTTAATTTTTTTTTTTAATAAATGATTTTGGAATGTTTCTCTTATATTGAATCTGATAACATTTTTAGACTATCGTATATAGTATTAAATTGCAATTTCTTTTGCTATTTAGTAAGAATGTGTTAATTTTCCTTTTTTATGTTTTATTTTTAGAGTTTGATTGAGGGAGGGATTTTATATGGCCTTGCACCCATTTGATATATAATGAGGGATTTTATATAGGTTAGTGTTTATTATAAGTTAAAACGCTTAAGTGTTTTATCAAGCACCTCGGTTTAATATTGTAATATAGATTTACATTTAGAAATTAATTGACCCTATTTTATATAAGAATTAAATTATTAAATGATAAAAATAATTATCAATAAATTCATACTGATTGATGGCCTCAATTAAATAATACGACTCCATCTCAATTAACTATTTTAATATGAATTTACATTTTACCCGTGTTTAAATATTTTGATAAAAACTTTAAATTTTTATTCCTAAATATGTAATTTATTAACATAATTTATTTATATAATATATTGAAATAATAATATAAATACACAATTTACATTAATAAATTGAGGAACATTTTTAATATTCGATAATTTTAGTAATATAAACTATATTATTTCCATATATGTTGAAGAAGTTATAGAAAAATGTGTTACAATTATAATACCAACATAAGTTAAAAATAGAAGATATCTCAGCAATAACTAGCATATCTATGTTAATAAATCTCATATATGGTGTAGAAGTTATAGAAAAATATGTTACAACTACAATACCAACATAAATTAAAAATAAAATATATTTGAACAATAACTAGCATACCTATCTTAATAAATCTTGTATATGTTAAATAAGTTATAGAAATATATGTTACAACTACAATACCAACATAAAAAGCAATAACTAGCATACTCATCTTAATAAATCTCATATATGTTAGAGAAGTTATAGAAAAATGTGTGACAACTATGTCAATACCAACATAAACTAAAAATAAAAGATATTTGAGCAATAACTAGTATACATATCTTAGATAAATCTATGTAATTTCTAATTTATGTTGAATAGTAATACCCAACTATTAATAGTCCTCCTCAAATTTGAAGTCCTTTTAAAAACCTATTTTGAAAAAGGATCAAATTAATTTAAGAAAAGAGTAATAAAAACCAAAACAACCACACATAAATATTTGCTCTCCTCGGAGTGAAACTTTTTGAATTATCCACAAAAGTAACTTATATTATTACTTACGTATATATCTACTTACCTATTTATTTAAAATATGTACACCTACTTACTAAGATATTTATTTAAATACACATAAATACATCTTAATATAATCTACCTATTTAATATAGCTAATATATTCTACTTATTTAAATTATTTATACTTATTTAGCTATTTAGCTATTTAAGTATGGTAAATCTAAAATCTAATTTAATTTAATTATTATTTACCTAAAGTAACTTATATTATTATTTACTTATATCTATTTATCTAAAACATCTACACCTATTTACTAATATATTTATTTAAATAGAGATAAGATATATCTTATAATATAAGATATAATATTATATTATAGTTATAATGTTTATAAAGTAATTTTTATTTGAAATAAAGTCGGTCCTAATTTTTCTTTCACGGGCACGATATGAGATTCCTTCCCTCCATGTTAATTGTAGAATGTCTCTCAACATAATAATGTCAACAAATAATTTGCATCAATAAATTAAAATGCATTCAAACAATTTGATAAAATACTTATATAAAATTCTCACTATATTTCTTATACTAAAACTTTTATGAACGTGCATAATTTGCAATTATAATTTTCCAAGGTCATATACATATTGCTTAAATTAATATTCTATTATACTTATTTTATTAATTTTTACAAATTATATTTCAAAAATGAAAATGAAAATTAAAAGCATAGAACATATAAAATATTATTAGACATATATTCATATTATATTCAATAACAACTTGAATTTTTCCTTCATTTTAAATATATTTTAATAATTAGTCCAAATTAATAATTATTAAACTTTACAACCATTTTTAAGATTGAAAATACGCACAACTTTTTTTTAATCAATATTTATTAAAATATACATCTTTAAAATTTTATCATTAATTTATATATAATTTTTTTAAAATTTACCACTAATTTGTATATAAAATATATAAATAAATAAACATATATTAAAAACTATTATATTGAATCTTCTGGTCCCTCATTCACAAATTCTAAACAACCCCACATTATCATCATGTTTATCTTTTACGTTTTGTGTAAGTTTCTTTTAAATTCAGGGGTAATGTTATGATCTTTATTCCTCTCCCATTTTTAATCTTTGGAAGGTATCTTGACTTTTTTAAAAGTTATTTTAGTTACACATTTATATTTCTTTATAATTAACCGTACTTTAAAGTTTATATATTTTAAATTTACAATTTAGAGTAGTTGATTTTAAGAGAATATGATTCAAAAAGAAATTAATAAAAATTAAAAATATAAATACAAAAGTTCATTCTTAATTTTAATGTATTTTATATGTTTTTGTAAAACTTAATTTCAAATAAGAATTTAGAATTTAGAATTTTTTTAAAAATGTCTTCCTCTTATTTTTAATGAATATGTATATTTTCTTTAATTTTAGTTTTTAAAAATAAAATATTAGTATGTTTAGATATATATTATGTTTTCCTTTCTATATTTCATTTTATTTTATGATATAAAGAAAAATAAATAGAATTAAAATTGAATTGAATTTTTTAATTCATTTTTCAAATTTAATATCAATTATATAATTATCATTTTTACTTCTTTAAATATTAATATTAATTATATTTACAATATATTTTTAAATAATTAATCATTTTAATTATTTAATTATAATGAATATATAAATGTTCAATTCAATATTAACATTGAAAATGGTAAACCATATATATTTCAATATCTTTTAAATCTTACTAGTAATCTAAATAAACTAATGCTTAATATCTTTTAAATCTTACTAGCAATCCAAATAAACTAATGCTTAATATCTTTTAAATCTTACTGGTAATCCAAATAAACTAATGCTTAATATCTAATTTACTAGGACCCTATAAGAAACTCCACGAGTTAAAAGATATACATTAAAAAACTAGAAAAGGGAGGAACGGAGGCTCGGAGAGGAGAATTTCTAAGATCCAATACAAACATTACTTATAGACAACAAACATGAGGTGAAATTAAATAATCCAAGACCATATTATTTAAAAATGCACAAAGAGAGCTAGGATAGCTACGTATGGAATACTCATTAACATCAAGTGTTCAGAAACCTGCATTCCTTCTTTAAATAGTACATGGACAAAGGTTTAAAAAAAAACTAATAAAATATTGTATAAATCTGATAAAAATTTGATAGAGATAGGGCTGAATTAAAAGTCGGGAGTGCCCTAGGCAATAGTTTGAGTGGGCGCCCTCTTCAAAATTTTAATTAATATTTTTTTACATAAAGTAAATAAATAAAATATGTCTATATTTTTGTATTTTTAAATTTACATCATGGTCATAATAAAATAATAATAAAATATATTATTAAATTATCACATAAGGATGAAAACTATTTTGTGGATGGAAAACATTAGTCGTAGGAGATGCTCATAATGCAAAAAATATAATATTTTATACAAGGCTTCTTACAAGTCTGATTTAGCCATATCAAGTAGGTGACAAGAACTCTATCTTGAAATAAAGCACCATTTTTTTGCAAAGAAACAAAAACGGTTATGTAGCTCCCATGGTTTTGTGAAGAGTCGTATATGGACCAGGCCTACGGATTCCTCTATAAAAAAATAATAATAAAAAAATTCCCCAAAAAAGTAAGAATATAAAATCAAATATTTTTTTCCTTTAATTATACTCACCTCTACTAGATACACTAGCAACATTATAAAAAATACATTAACTTTTTTGTAGAACAAATTACACACCTACATAATCTGGAGCTACATCAGAGAATGAGAAAAAATACCAAAAAAATCATATGTACTTATAAATATGTGATATTTCTTCTACTTGTAAAAATATTTAAAAACTTTTTTATATTTATACATGAAATTTATGTTACTATACAATAATATCTATAAATGGGTTGATCTATAAAATTATTTTGAAGTTGAGTTCTAAAATTAACCAACAAAAAGGAAATTTTAAATTCGAGCACCCTTGATCATTGGTGCCCTAGGTAACTACCTAGTTTGCCTAAGGCTTAATCCTTCCGGATAGAGATGGAATTGTTTTAGGCGAAGTAATATATACTAAGAAATTGTTGGAATTGTGTCACCCATTACCATGCAACCACCACTTTAGGTGGCTATGCTCTTTTCAAAGGTGTTAGAAAATAAAAGTAAAAACAATGCTTAAAGAAGTGTGAGCTTGAATTTGCTTGTAACTAATATTTTTGGTAAAAATAGTGATCAAATCTAAAGGCAATTTTAGACTAGCCATTGAAAAATTGTAGTGCAAACAAGGCTTATTTCAAAGAGATGTACAATTATATAAGTGTATGCTCTTCTCTTTGAAGAGGTTGGAGGAGGATAAATTTTTACAAAATTTGGTCGAAAAGTAAAGGGTGGTTGTCTACGACAATTAAGGACCATGAGTCGGAAGGGATGTTCTTGCAAGTGTTGATGCTAGAATAGCCAAAGCCAAAATAAGCTAGAAGTCGTTGCAAGATAAGATTAGTGTAGAACTTGTTGTAGATCAAGTTTATTGTAGAGCTTGGAAGAGTCGGGGTAGTTCAATATCGGAAGGTTGTTATTTTCATGGAGTTTGTTAGGTGAAGAATAGTTTGACAAGTTGGAATGAAAATGTCGATTTGTATTGGAAGGTTGCATGTTGGATCATGATGGAGTGTTGTACACATAAGTCTTGTTTTAGAGTCTTGATGGCTTCCTATTGTATTTGTAAGTGTAGACACTCAAACTTGGTGACTTATCATTTGACATAGGCAAGTTTGGCTATGCTCTTGCTAAACAAATGCTCACATTTTAAGTCCAATCAATTCATCTCTCTAACTCTTTCTTGACTTGCTCATCTCCACGCCTTGTTTTGTCATTAACTCAAGAATTATTAATTGAGAAAACACTTAATCATCTATGTGCATCATTCCAAAATATTTGGTTTTACATTACAAGCTTTGTGCCTAAGACTGTATAGTTTGGTTTGGATAAGTAGTACGTAATTGGTCGACTTATACGGTCCTACCCTCATTAATACACAAAGCGTGAATAATGCCATTTTTAGCTCATTTTCGCATCGAAATCAAACTTTTTGTTTTGTTTTTGGTTGTGTTTCTTTGATGAGATTGTGTCATGAATCATGGCGTAAAAGTGACACAAATGATATATGACTAGACATTTTTAATGGTGTCAAGTTGGTGCCACTTTAGCGTTAGTTTTACACCACTTAATTTAGTGTCTAATTTGTGCCACGTTTTAGTTCTAAGCTAAGACCACAACATCATCAGTAAGGAGTGATGCAAAGGTGACACATAAATATTTTCATAAAATTTAATGTGTGTGTGTGTAATTACGAATAAGCATATTATTTTATTATTTACATAAATTAAAATTTCTATATTAAGATATTATTTACATTATATTGTATATATTATTTTATATTTTGTATATATAATCATATTGACGTGCACTATTTTTTTAAAATGTTATAATATTATTACTAACAAAAAGACAATGTTTCGATTCAAAATGTGTTTTATAATAATATATAACAATGTAATTTTGAGGGAGTACTAAAAAGTCCCTTTCAAATTATAAAACAAATAGATATAAAACTACATCCTAAATATCCTAGTAGTATTTAGGCTCATCCTTCTCCCTCTAATCCTCATGATCTTCCTACTCTTCCTAATCCCGACCTTGATCCTCCTCATCATCCTCTTGATCCTCTTCATCCTCCCATCTTTTTACCCTAACAAAACATAATGATAAAATTTTAAAATGATTAATTTTGATTTATAATTTGTGTGATGAACAAATTAAACACCACATGTCTTATTGGCCCACAAACTTATTATCTCAGGCCCACTGATTGAAGGCTTTTTTGTTTCATCCCAAGTCTTTTAATGTCACACAAACTTACTTTGTTACACGCTTATTAAAAACTATTCCTACTAACACAATTATACAATAAAATCACATATATTAGTGATTTATATTTAAAATTATAATAAAAAACATCATAGTTAGCTATAAGTATTTTATATAGAACTTACAAATTTATTAGTAACATCTTCTAAGTTTTGTTTATGGCCCAAACGACAGTCATTAACCATTTTCGGACTCGCTTAATACCCTTTAAGTGCATTACTTTTGTTTCTTACATCAATTCCAATATGTTTTAAATATTTAATAACTTGTACAAATTTATTAGCGAAATCTTCTAAGTTTTGTCGACCCAAATGATGAGTCATTAACCATTTTCGGACTCTAGCTTAATACCCATTGAGTGCATTACTTTTGTTTTTGACATCAATTCCAATATGTTTTGAATATTTAATCAATCACTATATTATATAATTATCATTGCATTGTGATTGTAGACCATATTTGTATGTTATAAGACTTGAATAGATACCAAACAACAAAAACTATCAATTTAAATAAAGTGTGTTCATCAACAAAATGTACTACTCTAAATAATCCTCTCTACAACACACAAGGTCAACATATATCATTTTTTCATTAACTAACATACATCCATATTATTGTCCTCTATTAGACACTTTTCACACAAACGAAACCAATCATCTTTCTTTATTTCAATAGGTTAGATACATTTCCTCTCATAATTTGTGTTTCATTGGTAGTGAACCTACATATTATAAATGTAAATATTTTTTAAAGATAATACACCTTTTTAAATTGTATTTACATAATGTAGTAACCCTCAAAATATTCTTTATTCTCCTAAACACGTCTCATGCAAATTTCCCAATAAACATTGGGTTATAATGGATCTTCCCAAACTCGGTGCAAGTTACGTCGATCAATCTTCTTCGTCTCTCTTGAAAGTTGGATTTACAACCACTATAGGTGACTATATGAATGAATCAATTTTCGTGTTCATCAACTATTCCTTTTTTAAATACTTGAAATTAAAAAATAAATTACTAAAAATGACATATACAATAAATCAAACTAATACAAACATAAATTGAATAATACAAATTATCCTCGCTCAAATAAAATATATTAAAATACTTACCCCGAATATCCATTCGTATCATCATGTCATCATTTACAAAGAGGTCTCTTTTTGAGGTCCCCTTGAACTTATTGTTTATAACTACCATAAACAAGATGATAGGGTCTATCAATGTTTGTTGCTGGAGTGGGAGAGACTACGTTGACATCCCCCTTTAATCCTCTCGGGAGTAGTTCATTCATACTATTTGAGACAGTCTCTCGCTGGTTATTTTTTTATTTTTAAATTACCAGCTGACTTAGAAGGACCTACCTTTGATGAGGACCTACAAATATGTCCACTCATTATAATATAATTAATTAAAATTATTTTAAATAATAAATACTAAATTTATACTTTCCACATAGATGAATACCTCATCCTATGACTACCATAATCTTCATGTCACCAATATGAGATGTAGATCTATCATAATCAAATTGTATTAGAATTGTTCAATTACAAGAAAAAAATTGCATTAAAAAATAAAGTGTAAATGTATACCTCCTGCAGAGGATTCCCCATAAAAAAAAAGGATGTGTACTCTTTCCAAAGATTGGCATCCTTGTGTCATTCTATATGAGAAGAAAACCTATGATACACAATTTTTATTAGATCCACTCATACAAATGCAACATTCTTCTTAGATGACTCATGTAGGTCTCTATAAGTAGTAGACCTGTCATTATCAAGATGTATAATTATAATTTTTAAATGTGAAAAATATTTTTAAATTACAAAATACACTATAAAATTATATCCCCATAGGCATATATGTTCAAAACTTAAACTTAAAAGAAATATTAGAAAATGAAAACATTCGATTGTAATGAAAATTTCAAAAATAGATTAAATATATTCTACATTTTATCTTAAATAAGCTATCTAGTTCTTATTACTACATCTAAATCCACTTTATAAGAGAAGGAATAGTGTTATTTTATGCATTAGATGAGATTTATTTGGGTCTTATCAGTTTTCTTTGAGTTTATTAGGTGAAAAACTCTAATTCATACCAAATCATTTGAATTTGAATGTTTTGTATGATTTAAATCACTTCTAAAAGATCATATCTTAGTTTTTACATGTGTTCTTATCTTCCTCAAAGACTTCTTGTGTCTAGATTTGAATTTTATGACATCCGTAGTTGTCCTTTAATATTTTCAAGAATTCATGACTTTTTGTAGGATTTCATGGCTTTTCCAAGGCTGCGTGGAAAATTTGAATATTTGGTGGTATTTTAAAATAGTACACAAAAATTATGACTTCCACGGCATATTTGAGGCTTTCAAGACCTTTTTAAATTTAAATTCTTTTGTAGCCTTTTCTAACCCTTCATAGTCTTGTATGTCATCCTTAGCTCTTTATATTTTTTCTTGTCCCTTCATGGTCGTCCTCACTTGTTTTGTGTTTTCCTTGTTTTGTAGCACAATTTAAGTCTTTTGTGGCTTATTTTGATCTCTTGTAGTTTTTTCTAAGCCTTGTGTAATATCCTTCGCTTCACGCTTATGTTTCATGTGCTTTGTGGCATCCTCCACTTCACAACTTTTTGTAGACATACACGACATTTCTAGACGTGTGCATATTTTCTAAACTTGCACAAGTTTTTAGTCTTGTGCATATTTTTAGTCTTGCACGACTTTTCTAGGCTTAGACGTCTTTTCTAGTCTTGCACAAATTTTCTAGACTTGCACAATTTTTTAGTCTCTCGTGGTTTTTACCCTTTTTTCCTATTCACAAATCACTAAAATTTGACAAAACAAAACCTTTAAAAATCTATTTGTTGAAAATTTCAGTGTATCGTGACTTCAAAACTTCTCCAAGAAATTTCTTCTTGTGTGGCATCTTGTAGACCTTCGCGGCATATTTTTTGTGCTTTGTAGCTTCACCTGAGGTGCCCTCTTCCTTTTTTAAATTTTCTTTATCCCGCATACTTCTAGTGTCTCGCATACTTTTCCTTTATTCCATGGTTTTTGGCTTAGTTTTCCACGGAACACTCGTGTGCATGTACCACATCCTGTTAATTTCTTCAAAAGGATATAACTTTCTTACTAGTGCCTCGTGGCCTCTCACATTTTTCCCTTAGTGTTGTGTAGTTTTCCTTCTTGAGTCTGCTCACCATGGGGCAAGTACATGGAAATGGGGGCCAAAATGGGGTCTTAAGTGGACAAATTTTTTTGAAAAATAAAAATCTTCAACTTCTACGAGTTATTTGAAATAGTTACACTCAAAATTGGAAGATGTTATAAGAACATGAATCGTACCATTTTGAGTCTAGTTTCTAAGCTATAATTTATTTTTTTAAATGGTTAAGTGTAAGTGGGTTAAATATCTAAAATACCAATAGGTGCTCCTATTTTTGTTAAAAACATAGTAGATGGTCCGTCATGCCCACCCCCACCCCACCCCCGCCACCCCCCAAAATTTTTAGCACTATTTAATATTTTTGAAAACCATTTGGTAGAAAGATAGATAGGAGCATCTAGTTTGTGATAGATTTTTTTTAGATTTTTTAGTGAGTATTTAATTTTTTAAGGGATAGCTAACCATGCCACCCCTAACTACCTCAAAAATATCAAAATTTAGATTTTTTTTTGAATATTTGTAGAATTAGTCCTAGTTTGTGACTATATAATTTTTATTCAATTTGGATGAGTGAATAAAAAGATACAAGATAAATGATATACGTGTATAAATTTAAAAAATATATATATAAAAAAGACTTAGAAAATAATAATTATGAAAACCTTATACTAGTCAGAAAATTTGAAAAATCATATATTTAGAAAGAAGAAAGTTTATTTGACCTTGTAGCCAATTTTTTTATCAAATGTGTTGATCATTTTTACGGGATTTATTATTGAGGAAGAGACGATTTTAGTATTTTTTTCAAAAACACACGATTTTTGTGTTTTAAGCAGTCTATGCCTCAGGTTTAGGGATCTAAACTGGATCTAAAGCAAGAGATTTGGGCCTTGGAAAATGCAAAAAGGAAACATGAGCGTGTTTCCTTTTTTATAAATTCCCTTCCCTCCAATGTCCTTTTCCACATTTCTCACTAGATTTATGTCCCCATTCTGTTTGCTCTGCATATTCATGAACTTTCCTACATGAATTTTGAGTAATTGAGGTTGTCCCCTACCCCACTATCTATATTTTTCTAATCATGGGGGATAAAAATCTGACGTAAAGACAAGAATAAGGTCAAGAATAAGACACCAAGAGCAATTAGAAGAGAATAGAATAAATAAAGTGAAGTGGATGCAAAAACTTCATGGAGGGAAAGGTACATCTACTATGTCAAATGTACATGATGTTTTAGAAAATGATGATGAAATAAATAATGAAATTGAGGAGAATAATAATTTTGCAATGAGTATTGATAATGAATTGAATGATAATGTTTTTATGGATAAATAATTTGGTATGAATGATAATATTGAACCTTTATTTGAGATTCCAAATGTTAATCCTTGAAATTTACATGGAAACACTGAATGAAGAAAGTAATCTTGCTAATGAATCTTTACCTCTAAGAACACCTCCTTCCATTTTGCATAGAAAACCCATTCACTTAATTGAAATTGATGAAAACATTATAAAACCAATGCCTAACAAAATGTCTAAAAGAAATGTGAGAAGAAAAGCTATGGGAATTTGGGATAATTACTTTAAGAAATTAAATGATACACAAAGATGTCAATTATTTATTATGTTGATGAAATTAATCAAGATGAGACCTACAATGAAGACCCTAGGGTTAAGAACATCTAATGTTGATGATCAAAATGTAGAAATTGTTGAAAATATACATAAAGCATACCATATTGTAGGTGTCAAAAACACTCCAAAGATAGTAATGTTACATGGTGTGCACTTACTAATTGTATAGTAAGTGATAAAACAATTAATAAACGCTTGATTAGAAAAACAAGTAGATATTTGAAGCTAAACAAAAAACACTAATGAAAGTAATAGGGAGACATAAAAGTCTTGAGTCAACCAATAACACTAACTATTGGGCATTCTCTAGTAGACTCCCATGGAAAGACAAGGATGCATCTAATATTCTAAAAGAATTAATTGTAAAGTTTTGGAATGAGAACACAAGGTGTCATTGAATATAAGAGATATAGTAAAAAATAACAATAGGTTCTCATAATCATGAAGTGTATGCAAAATATTTCTTGGATATGACTCAAACACAATTGTTCTCTAAGTTTAAGAATGAAAATCTAGAAATTAACATTAGCCAAATATTTTTGAAATGAACAAACATTTTTATGTGAAAATCAATCACTCACGTACCACTTGTTGTTGTAGGCATCATGTTGAATTTTCAATACATTATGATGTTTTTTTATCAAGTACATTGTGTTTTATACTGACATCATGTTGCAGGAGTGTAGATTAAATCCCACCAAAATATGCAAGGGAATTTATTCCTACGATATTTTGTGAAAGGTCAATTGGTCAATTTTTTTATAACAAAGTATGTTTGGATGGAATGTGCAACATATGTGGTGGCTTGCCAAAATTGAAAAGTTGTATCCATGAGGAGAGTACACATTCAATAGGAAAATAATTAGTTAGTTTTAGAAAATATAAATATGTGGCATATCAATTAAAAGATGGAAAATAATCTAAGAGGTGTGAGCTTTTTAAAAACAATTACTTGTATCATAATATATGGTCAAATTCAGAGAGGAAATTATTTATGAGTATGCAAGGCACACACATAGATCTCGATGGTTGGATGAAAATTCAAGTTAAGAAAGGACACATTCCCACTTGGTACTATTATTTCAGTAGTTGACTTCATAGAGAATTACTCATTGCAGCCAAAAATGGAGGTTCAGTCACAATACTATAACTCAGTGCAAGTTGCTATTTTTGTGCATATAACATTCATGCACTCTCTGAAAAGCACTGAGAAAGATGAAAAATATTAAGAGAGTATCATTTCTACATCAGTGATGATCGAACACATTCTACAAAATATGTGCAAGGGTGTTTCTAGTTGTTTTATGAACTTGGCTAAGAGGAACATTGTTTTCAATCAACATTACATTTGGTCGAGACAATTGCACATCACAATTCAAGAATGCACAAATGTTTATTGGCTAAGAAGGATGCACATAACAAGTGTACAACATATCTAGAGTTTTACTAAGGAAATACATGGAAAGGAGAGCATGATGGTGTAGGAGTATGTGTGAAAAGAGCCCTTATAAGAGA
Source organism: Taxus wallichiana var. yunnanensis (assembly GCA_018340775.1). Taxonomy (NCBI): domain Eukaryota; kingdom Viridiplantae; phylum Streptophyta; class Pinopsida; order Cupressales; family Taxaceae; genus Taxus; species Taxus wallichiana. Next base: position 718,933,400 of record CM031234.1, on the reverse strand, counting down.
AGAATTAAAGTTTAAAGATGGTGATAAATTTACAGGTGCGAAAAAATTGTTGATTGTGTAACAAGAACATGGGCCATGAATCTCAAGAGAGTTCAACAGTTCATAGATATTTCTAGTTGATAGAGGAAGAACATTTGGCAAGCTATGAAGATTGTATGACAATTATAGGATCAAGTGATATGCACTCATTCCATAGTTCAAATGCAAGTTCTTGCACTATTCATACTAGGTGCATGACATGTTTTTGTATATCATGCATTTATTTTGTGTGGAATGAATGTGAGTCACAACAATGGGTGGATGAATGGACTTATATACCTCTAATTCCACTCAACACATATCAAGTTCCATGAGCATTACAACTTACAGTGTCTTTAGATCATATGACAACATCACCTAACTTTGAAAAAGTCTCTGATTTAGTGCAACAAGGTACATACATGTCATGTTATAAATTTATAAATTATTAAATGATAATCTCTTAATGTATTTTAAATTTGACTTGAGTTTTACTTTGTGATGTAGGGCATGTTTTTGTAGTTATTGTGATAGAATTTAACAAAGAGGGAACATACTACTTCTTGTCTCATTGTGTAGAGGCAAAAAAATTGACTTCCATAGTCATTGATGGTGAAAACCTTGAGTATCCCACTGGGTTAGTGGTAGTCACTAGAACTTGGCTTCAAGATATCCTATCAAAAAATCAAATACTTGGTTGTTTGAAGACTATGAAATACATAGAAAGATACTTCACTATTCACATTTGGTTCTTGCAACAAATATTCAGTTGATCAAATATCAAGGTAGGCCATCAAAAGAATCTATGGAAGGTTTGTGAATCATATCATGAAGCAATTCTTACTACTGTCAAGAGTAGAGTTGATCCTTGCAGTTCATTGGATTGAATTTCCAAATGTATGTTCACTTAAGATTAGATATACATCTACATGAATTTAATTTGAATATTTACTTTAATGATTTTGTTTAATTTTGTAGGTTTTAAAATTTTATTTAATTTCTTACTAACATGTTTACGTAGGTTAGTGGTGCCAAAAAAAGCTTCCACCTTCACATGGTTGGCACTATTAGTAGAAATTTATTATTCTCAAAGCTAAGAGAAGATAAGGAAAATACAATATTGGAAATGAACAACAAGTAGAAATTCTCATTTCACCACCTATATTGTATGAAAAATCTCTTCTTACAATTCTCATTTCACCACCTATATTGTATGAACAATCTTTTCTTAACATGTTTCCTAGTACTTGTTTCACATTGAAGAATTTTGGGCACTAAAATGAATCCTCACCCATCATTTACTAGGCCACCTCAAGCATGTGCATAGTTGGTTTAGTGCTAGGAGATTTTGTTTGATGAATATTGCATTAGACAACCTTATCTTGACTCACACTATAATATTCAACGATTTTCCAAAAATAGGATAACGATAGGACCAAATTAAGATGGAGAAAACTGAAGATAGGATTTCGTAGAGGGTCCCCATATGGAGGTGTAGGATCAGAAGATACCTTTCAAGGTGTCACGAGACCAAGAAATCACCTGGCGAACTTATATCCTTTTTTTCTCTTAGGGATCTTAAGGGACTACACCCAAAAAGTATCCCGTAAGCACTGACATCATTAGGAATTGAAACGAAACCTTTTTCACCATTTACTAGGCCACCACAATGTATGTGCGCAGTTGATTTTGGTGCCATGAGATTCTATTTGCAAAATATTGCATTGGAAAGTCTTACACTAACTCACACTATAGTATTTGGCATGATTGCAAACAATAGGACAACGAGAGGAACAAAATGAGATGGTGAAAACTGAGAGAGGATATCGTAGAGGGTCCCAATGTGGTGGTGTAAGATCAAAATATACCTTTCAAGGTGCCACGGAGACTATGAAATCACCCGAGAAACTTATAGCCTTTTTTTCTCTCAGGGCTCTTGGGGATAATGCCTGACAAAGTATCCCAGAAGCATCGACACTCATTGGGAACCAAAATTAATAATTTCCTAATATTTACTAGGCCACCCCAATACATGTGTGCATAATTATTTGGTGCCAATTATCTTCCATTTAAAAATATACATTGGACAACCTTATACACTATCACATTGTAGTATTCGGTGTTGTTGAAAACAATTAGACAATGAAGAGGACCGAATTGAGATGGAGAAAACCAAGATAGGATTTTGTATAGGGTCCCAATGTGGAGGTGTAGGATCATATGAGACCTTTCAAGGTGCCATGGAGACCGAGAAATCACCCGAGAACTTATAGCCTTTTTTTCTTAGGGCTCTTAAGGAACAACGCTTGATGAAGTATCCCAAAACCATACACATTATTGGGCACCAAAACAAATCCTTTCACAACTATTTACCAGGACACCCCTATGTGTGTGCATAGTCATTTGGTTTAAGAGCTTCCATTTGTAAAATATAGCATTGGATAGCCTTACATTGACTCAAACTACTATTCGATGCTTTTGCAAACAATAGGACAACAAGAGGAATGAATTGAGATGGAGAAAAGAAGATATATTTTGTATAGGGTCCCAACATAGAGGTGTAGGATCAAATGAGACCTTTTAGGGTGCCACAGAGAGATCGATAAATCACCCGAAACTTATAGCCTTTTTTTGTCTTAGGGCTCTTAAGGGACTACCCTGGAAAAGTTTCTGAAGCACCAACACCATTGGGCACCAAAATGAAGCCTTTCCCAAAATTTACCACAACACCCGACATGCATGTGCATAGTCGATATGGTGCCATGATCTTATGTTTGCAAAATATTACATTGGATAGCCTTATACACTGACTCACACTAAAATATTTCGACACGATTGCAAATAATAGGACAACAGAGAAAAAAATTGAGATAGGAAAACTAAGACAATTGATTTCAGTATAGGGTCCCAATGCGCAGGTGTAGGATTAGATGAGACCTTTCAAGGTGCCATAGAGACTGAGAAATCACCCGGAACTTATAACCTTTTTTTGCTCTCAGGGATCTTAAGGGACTATGCTCGGATGAAGTATCCTGAAAGCACCAACATCATTGGGAAAAAAACCAAAGCCTTTCCTATTTTTACTAGGGCACCCCAATGCGTGTTGTCATAATCAATTTGGTGCCACGAGATTTTGTTTACAAAATATAGCATTGGACAACCTTACACTAACTCAAATTGACTATTTGGCATTGATGCAAACAATAGGATAACGAGAGGACCAAATTGAGATGGAGAAAAATCGAGACATGATTTTTATAGATGGTCTCAATGCAAAGGTGTAGGATCAAATGATACCTTTCAAGGTGCCACAAAGACTGAGAAATCACCCAGAGAACTTATAGCATTTTTTTCTCTCAAGGATCTTAAGGGACTACTGCCCATTCGAAGTAGCCCATAAGCACCAAACCGTTGGGAACCAAAACAAATCCTTTCCCACCAGTTTACTATGCCACCCCATGCATGTGCACAATAGTCAATTTAGTGCAAAGAGCTTCATTTGCAAACATATAACATTGGACAACCTTACACTAATCAAACTGAGACTATTTGGCATTGTTGTAATAATAGACAATGAGAGGACCAAATTAAGATGGAGAAAAATAATAGAGGATTTCATAGAGGGTCCTAAACATGGAGGTTTAAGATCTGATGATACCTTTCAAGGTGTCATGGAGAATGAGAAATCACCCAACAAACTTATATTTTTTTTCCCTCAAGGATCTTAAGGGACTACGCCCGGATGAAGTAGCCCAGAAGCACACATACCATTGGGAACCAAAAAATCCTTCCCCGCCATTTACCAAGCCACCTCAACATGTGTGCACATTCAGTTTGGTGTTAGGAGCTTTCATTTACAAAATATAACATTGGACAACCTTACACTGACTCAAAATGGACTATTCGGTGTTATTGTAAATAATATGACAACAAGAGAAGATCGAATTAAGATGGATAAAAATGAGAGAGGATTTTTAGAGGGTCCCAATGTGGAGTTGTAGGATCTAACAATACATTTCAAGGTGCCACAAAGACTAAGAAATATTTCGGTGAACTTATATCCTTTTTTTCTCTCACATCTCTTAAGGGACTATGCCTCGACCGACATAGCTCGAAAGAACTGAACCATTGGGAAACTGAAAAAATCCTTCCCAAGAATTTACTAGGCCACCCTGATGTGTGTGCATAGTATATTCTATGCCATGAGATTCTATTTGTAAAATATTACATTGGACAACCTTACACTTACTAAATCTAAACTATTCAGTGTTGTTGCAACAATAGGACAGGTGAGGAGAGACCAAATCTAAGATAGGGAAAAACAAGAGAGGATTTATTCAAGAGGTCCTAACATGGAGGTGTAGGATCTGAAAATACCTTTTAAGGTGCCATGGAGACCGAGAAATCACCTAGCGAACTTATATCCTTTTTTGCTCTCAGGGATCTTAAGGTACTAGCCTAATTGACATAGCCTGTAAAGCACCAACATCATCGTTTGGCACCAAAATGAATCCTCCCTAAGAATTTACCAAGAATCATTGAATGCGTGTGTGCATCTATTCATCCATGAGCTTTAGTTTTTGAAAATATTGCATACTCTCTCTCTCACACACACTCTCTCTCTCACACTTTCTTTGTCACTCATTTCTCTCTCTCTTTCTCTCTCTCTCTCTCTCTCTCTCTCTCTCTCACTTTCTCTCATTCTCTCTTTGTCTCTCTCTCTCTCACTCTTTCTTAATGTTTTTACTCTATCTCTTTTTTCTCTCTCTCTCTCTCTCATTCTCTCTCTCACTCTTTCTCTCTTTCATTTTCACTCTCATAAAATCTCTTGCTCTCTTTTCCACTCTTTCTTTCTCTTGCACTCTCACTCTCTCACTCTCTCTTGAATCTCTCTCTCATCACACTCTCTCTCTCTCTTGTTATCTATCACTCAATCTCTCACATTATCTCTCTCACTTGCTCTCTCCTTATCATTCTCTAGCTTTATGTTTATCTCTCTCTCTCATGTTTTACACACTCTCTCTCTCTTACGCTCTCTCTTGATCTCACTCTCACTCTCTTTTCCTCTCACAATATCACTAACTCTTTATTTTTTAAACTAAAAAAACTTCATTTTTATTGAGGAATCAACTATGATGGCATGGAAACCACAAGGAAACCTAGAGATTGTTTAAAATCCCTCTAGTTAATTGAAGAGAAAATATTCAAAGGATATCAAGAACATTTGAGGTAATTATTTGGGATCATCGTAATTGGAAAAGGAAAGAAGATATTCAATTAAATTTGACATATATCTAAGCCTCCCTATAAGTTATTTATGAGATCAAATCATCAGGTGATCTTCAATACTAATAGAAAATTTGGAACTGCAAATTACATAGCTTAAAATTTCAAGGAGCATCCTATCCTAGAACTATTAAGGCACAAGTTTGACTCCTTCCTAATCCTTAAAGAGGATTAGAAGGTGATTTTGGATAATATGAATGCAAGAACCAACCATTTTACTAACCTCTTTAGTTATCATTGGCAAGTTAGAGTCAACCTAATTAAATAGGTCCTTCAGAGCTCCTTATATCTACATCTTTTATGTCCACCATCATAACACAAAAATTAATCTCAAAGGAAATGGATGAAACACAAAGAATATAATATTTATATATCATAGACAATGTAAAATCTTAAGTATATTGAATGTTTTTAACATTGATCGTACTATAAAATATTAAGTATATTGAATGTTTTGAACATTGAATGTAAAATCTTAAAATCTTAAGTATCCTAGAAACATAGCTCTTTGTCTCTCTCTCTCTATCTCTCTCACTTTCTCTCTCTTTCTTTCTCTCATTCTCTCACTCTCTCATGACCCCCTCTCTCTCTCTCACGCACTTTCTTTTCTCTTTTTTCTCTCTCTCTCACACACTCTCACTCTCTCTTTCTCTATATTTTTCTCTCATATTCTCTCTCTTCTCTCACACACACACATTCTATTCTCTCTTTCTATGTCTATCCCTCTTGCATTCCCTCTTTTTCTTTCACTATGTAGTTAATTTAATTATTAGAATTAATGTAATATTGTGTTGTCTCATTACATATGTTTCATTTGAATTATTGAGATTCCAAGAAGTGGATGGAATTGACATTGACATTATATTATTATAATTGATGGAATTGAATGATTATAGTACAATGGAAAAATTGTAAATTAGTTACATATATATTTTAATTCCCATGTTTAAAACATAAAAAATTAACACTAATAATACATATTAACATAACATACATATGATATCATATTAATCCACTTAGATACATGTATAAAGCATGTTTCATCCACTATACAAGTTTTAAAACAATTTTTTTTTATCATATATTATATTGATTCAAAAATCCTTGATAGCATACAAAATTTGATCAAAATCAATGTCTTAACAAATCCATGTAGGAATATACAATGATATACATCAACAAAATATAAATCTATGCCAATATGCCACGAAGGCAGACAAAAAAAATCCTTATACATCTAAACTATGGGGTATCATCAAATAATCTAGTTCTCTTCGTCCATTGGGAAGATGACTCAGAACATCAATGGAATGTCCCTTATTTTGATCAGACCTCCTATGCTCAAAGGATGCTTGTAGCTCCATCTATTAATACAAATAAAAAACATACCCATTATTATACAATTAGTGACATATATAAAATGACACTACTTAAAAATAAATACTTACTGCAATCTGATGATCACTAACAAGCATCCTCTACCTCTCAAGATCATCAACATCATTAGGTTGAAATTGGAGTAGTCAACTCCTCATGTGGAAACCATGATGATGAAAATTAGAATACACATGAATGTCATTTAATTATACTACATGATGTTATTTAATATAATCAATTCATTATGAAAATTACTTTACTAGCGCATACATGTAAAAGTGGCGCAATGAGAAGCTATGTCCATAACAACTCCAATATCTAATGATCGTCGAATCTCAACAAGATACTGTAATGATGTCATCAACTAAAATAATAATAAAACTCACATTAGTAAATTCATATTTTAATTATAGTTCATTCTCTTCATGTATATGATGAATAAAAATAATAAAACTCACATTAGTAAATTCGCCAACATGCGAACTTGTACCAACATTCACCTATTCAACATCAAATTATAATTTTAGGATAACATATCCATATGGAAAATAATAATTTACTCATATATTTACTAATTTATATCGAACCTATGACGATGATTGCACAAACAATCGTGGAGAAGGGGAATGTGACACTAGATGTATAGTTTGACCCTGTAATTTTATAAAAACACACATGACTCATTAATTTTCATTCACAATTGATTAACATTGTTAATTATAAGATTTTTACAAATATATATTAAATTGTAACTAATTTCATGTAAAATGCCTATTGGTCAATACAAAGGTTAATCATATTCTCATGTGATGATGATATTATCCAACATAGAATCATGATGTGCCTCCTCCAATCGGAAACCATGCAAATCCTATGGAGCATCATGAGTAGGATGTGGAGCTGCCTCGCGAGGCTGTGGAGTTGTCTCACTAGGATGTGGAGCTACCTCATCAACCACGTAGGTGCCTAAACTCCCACAAGCATGACACTATATGTTATATGATGTCTACTTCCTAGAAGGACCAACCTCATCACCTTGGGAGAGACGAGTGCCATGCTGAAGAAATGAATGTGTCAATGACTTGATAGAATCAAGATTTGAACCTCCACTATCTCCTTCACAACAGAAGGGATTGAAACATGATGAATAAATGGGTGAGAAATGGGTCTAGTTGGTTGGTTCTACAAATGCTATATCTCCCACTCTCTATCCTGAGAGCCTTTGCCTTTGCCTTGAAAATATCGAATGTCAAAATAGTTTTGTATTTCATTGAGGATGAACTCACAATAGAGTTTCCTCAAGAAATATTTGTGGCACCTCAAAATTGTTACAAGGTGGTTGGTCAAAACCATCCACCACCTATCCCAAAAATATTTTTATCCCCTCATGATTACACCAATGGATGGGGAATATTTTGTAATCCAATAGTAACGGTGCATTAGTTTTAGGATCAGTAAACAATGCACATAATTTATCTTTTGTGATTTTTTTCTTCTTCACTACATCATAAGACAACTTGTCTACATAAAAATTGTGACAATTGGTTTTAAAACTCTCCCATGTGTTTATTTTTCCAACCACATTGTCGATATTAGATAATAATGATCCTAATGATGTAGCTAGGTTTTGACAATGTGGATTTGTGGCATTAGGGTTTCTTAAGGTTTCTATTAAACCCTCAATTTAAACTTTTTGTTTTCAATCTCCCCCAAAATGTGTTGTTGGGTGTTAGGAGGATGTCTTGCTATTGAAGGGGGTGTTTTTGGGATGTTTTCTTCTTCATCTTGGTCTGTAGGTGAATGAGGGGTTTGAATTGAAGGTATAGAAACATCTGAAAATGAAAATAAATAACAAATCAACAACTATCCAAAAAATAAGATTAATAAAGAAAATAAACCTAAAATCAACAATAACCGACCTTCTGAGCTTGCCACCATAGTTGATTTGAGGTGCCACGGGGTGTTGATGCCACAAAACGCGTTCGTGTTATTCCTCTCTTAAGATTTTTTTATTTTTACAATGAAAACTGCTCTTAGGTTTCAAATGTGTTTTATGACAATCGAAACATGAGCGTGTTATGGTTTGGTAAATCCGAGCCATAATATGTTCACATTATAACACAACCTCAATTTCCCCTCTTGTGTTATAGTGCAACCGAGCTAGAACATGAGCATGTTATGGCCAAAATTACCAAAAAGTGGATTTTGTCCACTTTTTTGCCCCCCAACTTGGTGCACTTACCCCATGTTTGAGTTTTTTTTATCAAGTTACAAGCTATCACCTTTGATTATTAAGTCATTAGAGTCTATTTTTGTGTACCACGAATATTTGCAACTCTAAAACCCACCTAACACTCTATTTTAAAACATTTATAAGATTTCTTTAAAAATGGCTAGTTTTATTTTTTTGTGGATAAATCTCAATTGTTAAATGGGTCTAATTACATTATTTTGAGAATTAGGATTAAGTTTATCATTATGGCTAGAAAGATATTTGATTCAGCTTATTGGTGTTTAGAAGAAACCCACCGGGAGACAAGCTACAATTAAGAACTTGAGTGTTTTCTCCCAAAAATCCCAAGAGGTCGGAGTTAATCCTATTGCAAAGGATCAAGGATGAGATTTTGTTGCATATAGGTCACATGAAGTCTCCTATTGATGCATGGAGGAAATTTCAAACTATGCATGAAGGTAGCCACATCTCCATAATAATCTATTTGATCATGGAATTATTCTCAACTCCTATGAAAGATGATGAGAAAATTGTTAATTACCTAGATAAAATTAATAGTTCATTAAAGCTCAATTAGATGAATGTAATTGCGAATTGTTTTAGGATAAGTTGTTTTACTTCATTATTTCGATTAACATTTGTGAGAAATTTAGAAACTATATTTCCATTTTGATTTTAAATACCAAAATGAACTCGATTTACCTAATTTAGACACCTTGTATTCTCTCCTTATCCAAGAAGAGAGTGTCATGGAGAAATTTTTCTCAAAAGAGATTGCCTCTCGGACATTGTTCTCTTTAAATCGAAGTATTTTAAAATTTTGAATAACAACAATATAAATCAGCAATCTAACTTCAAACTAAACACAATAGGAATAATCGAAGTGTAAAGTAAAGTTTGATGACAACTGTACCAATTGTGGAAAATTTGGTCATAAAGCATCTAATTGTAATTCTAACAAGTCTACTAAAATTCTAAGAATAAGAACTTCAACAATAAAAACAAGAAGAAGAATAAAAATCGAATCATGCTAACAACTTGTTGGTATCCAAATTCCTTCTCCTTTTCACACCGAGTAACAACACATATTCGATAAGGAGCTTAGAGGTAGATAGATCATAAATGTGTATCATTTTGTAGCCGGGGATGAAATCTAACTGACCCTTTGTTACTCGAGTTTGTGGAGAGATGGATAGCACCTTAAAAGGATGTGATCTTATCCTAACTATTTTAGGTTGTGCCTTTCAACCAAGGTAAGAGAACCTATTTTGTAACCTTTGTTATTGAAGAATGCTGGTAAATCCTTCTTTTGCACAAATTTTATAGAGAAGACCTTGGGAAAATATGATCAACACACCAAATCTGACTCTCACGAGTTGTCACTTCCAAATTATGGAGATATTTTCAACACAAGGCTAAGGTTACTGAAGACATTTGGAATCCTGATCTTTTTGCATACTTTAGCAAATGGATTTTGTTATTTTGTCAATATACAAAGGAAAACAAGGGTAGTTCAGGGTAGGATTGGTTATTTGAATAATATTTTGGTGGGAGTTCAACAAGATAGATTGGACTCTGCCGATCCTTGAGAAAATTCACAACAAATGGAGGAATCAATAACAGAAAGCTTTAAAATAGTTAAAACATTACTTCAACCAGAAGGTGTGCATCAATGGAGGCCCAAATTTTCATCTTTTCACACAATCGTTGAGATTATAGCATGAAGGCTCGAGTTAGAAGGCCCATAAAACTCAAAATCCAAGATTAATCACGCCCGAGATACACCCATAGGCTTACAAACAATCTCTCATCAATGAGATGAAAGAAAAGTGATTTTAAATCATTTAATTCATTCCCGATGAAAGCTCTTTTGAAAAATGAAATTGCAGATGCCCTAGACTATCACAAGGATTGAGATCTGTGTGATTCAAAGAGATTTTGATACAAGATTGCAATAGGAACAAGAAAAACTACTTGCAGACATTCTAAAAGTGAAATAAACACAAAATTTGCTAGATATTTGACACAATTAACTCAAAATTTATCAGATTCATCAGCAGGGGAGATTTATTTTAAACAATCTCAGATATTGTTGATGGTTATACACTTGTAACCAACTCAACATGAATGAAAATCTAACACAGAGGAAGTTAACCATTTTTCTCAGAAAGTTTTCTCAGAAGATGAGATTTTCTCAAAATTTTCTCATGAAAATGAACTCCCAACCATTTACAAGAGTATTCTCATTGCATTTATACATTTTTTCCCACTCAATTTCCCCCAAAAGAGAAGAATATTTGAGGGACCTTTGCTTGTTACCCATTTACCTCAAAAAGTGACCTTTAATAAATTTGTATGTGAAAGCTTCCAGGTGGACCAATTGCGAGCTGATCATGTTTCTTGGGCCCTCAACTAATGACAAGAATGCCATGCCATAACCTTTTGGCAATCCTTTAGAGTCTCTACATAGTTGGACTTGACAGGTCATCCCCCTTTTTCTCTCTTTCATCTGTAATTCTACCCCGCATTCATCTCCTCCGGTAAATCCCGCTTTCAAAATATTGACCTTAACGATCCTTGGATTCACAATTTAAGTTTCGAATCCATTCAATGACACCTTACTAACCAAGACGACAAATAATTTCATCAAAGAATGATGAAAAATAGTGTGTATTCACGTCTCCAAGAGTCTTGGAGCAAAAATGGTAGAAATGTACAAAGAACCATTGATTATTCCCCTTTTCTACTTTATATCAGAGTCATCCACGTGTTTCCTAGCGCAACTGCAAAGGTGAGACACATAAGCAAGTCTCCAAACAAGCGCGGGCCTTCCACGTGTCCCAAGCCCTTTAGGAAGTTGCTTAAAAGTATAACGAAGGAAGGCCCGAAGAAACCTCCGCGTGTCTCCCGGGTGCATCTCCAAAATAAAACTCAGGGGGCCGGTCCCTAAACATGCGCAGATAACTCCACGCCATGAAAACATATGATATCATTCTTAATGCACCTTACTGGGTAAAAACCTAGAAAACATGTTTTCCCCATTAATACGGGATCTGTTGTCCTCCACTATCAGGATATTGGGATTTTATTCTGCCATCTTTTCTTATACAAAAAATAAGCGTGGGGTACCATACTCAAAAATGGAGGACAAAGTTTTTATGCACCAATTTGGGGAGATAAAAAAACACATGAAAGAGGCCTCAAACTAAGGGATTTTCAAGGGAAAATGGTGTGAGATCAGAATGAGCACCAACATCGGCTCCTTCTCGGGGATGGGCACTCCCAGTGAGTGCCACAAGAAAAAAAGTAGACCAAGTGCTAAAAATATCCATTGGGAAAAGGAGTCAGCTTGCAGAGCAGAAAACCAGAACCATCTTCTAAAAATGAACCGAGAAACCAACAAAACCAGGTCACCAAGGACCAGAATGAGCAAAAACACAAAAGACAAAAAGAAACCAACAAATATACACTATACAAATGATGCTCACCTTTATTTTGGGGAATCAATCAAGGAAATGTTTCAAATTCCTGTCATTAACAAGAAATTTGAGCAATTCCCCATCCAAGTATTTCAAGAAGAAGGTATGTTCACCAATTCAAATGTCAATGGAGTAAGGGCCCATCCATAATGCATCAAATTTACCATGCTTTCCCTTATCTTCATGCCTATTATCCCATAACAACACAAGATCTCCAACGTTGAAAGCTCTTGGAGTGACCTTCTTGTCAAATAACTTCTTCAATTTTTCTCTGAACTTTACATGTCTTTGGTGGGATGCCCTCCTTTCTTCATCAAGTTCAACAATCTGATTGATTCGAGCTTCATATGGGCTAACCTCTTGGTCCTCCAATTGTTGAACAAACTGAAATGAAGACAATTGTAAATGCAAGGGCAATAGAGCTTGTGTTCCATAAACCAACTCAAATGGGCTTTTACCAATAACCCTTTTAGAAGTTATTCTGTCAGCCCAAACAAAAAATTTCAGTTTGCTCACCCCACTTCTTCTTGTTCAGCTCCAAGGTTCTTCTAATGATCTTCAACAAGTTTTTATTGCTTGGACTCAGCTTGTCCATTTCCTTGGGGGTTGTAGTTAGAAGCATATGTCAGATTTATCCCATACTCTTTGCACATTTCCATCAAAGGTTTAGCTCTAAACACATGGCATTATCAACAACAATTTTGACTGGCACTCCAAATCTACGAGATGATATGATTCAGCATGAAGTCCATGACAACTTGGTGTGTTGCTTTCTTAGTGGGGATTGCTTCCACCCACTTAGTGAAGTAGTCAGTAGCTACAAGAATCCACTTATGACCAGCACTGGAAGGATCTGAAATTTCACCAATGAAGTCCATTCCCCATTGTTTGAAAGGAGCTTCAACTGACACATGCTGCAAAGGAAGGGAGTCAAAGCTTTCATTCTTCCATAGAAAAATGTTGGCAACTTTCACATTTCCTAACCAACAAAGTTGTATCTTTGAAAAGGGTGGGCCACCAATAACCAACTCTCAAAATTTTATGAGTTGTAACCCTTCCAACAAAATTTCCCCCACAAACTCCTCCATGGAGATCTGCAATTATTCTTGGGGCTTCATCTTCAACAATGCATCTTAAGAGCACCCCCTCCTAGGTTCTTCCAAGCTAACCCAAAATCAGTAATGACATATTTTTGAGAGGTTAACTTAAGAGCTCTTTTATGATTTTTACTCAAATGATCAGGGAAGCATAGATGTCTAAGATAAAATATTATATCTTTGTACCACTTAGAACTTACCAACTTTTCAAGGACATGAACCCTTTCTTCCTCTACCTCATTCACCTCAATGGTTTGCAAGTTGCTCTCATCCATAAGCTTAGCTAAGCCCAAACCTCTTACCAATTTTGTGGTTTGGATATCCATGTCATACTCCTATAATTTGTTCACCCATCTGCATATTTTTCTTGAGATCTCCATCTCTGATAAGATATCTTTCACCATGGTGTGGGGAACATAAGCAACAACTTTAGAGCTCAAAATGTAAGGTCTGAAAACCTTTGTTGCTTTCACCAAGGAAAATGCTTGCTTCTCCATAATGGTGTACTTCAACTCAGCTCCTTGCAATGCCTTACTAAAAAGTCAATTGGTCTCTCAACCCCTTCATCATCCTTCTATAACAAAATAGAGGCAATGGTGCTTTCTAAAGAAAAATAAAACACTTTAAAAGGCTTCTTGTAATTTGGAGTTGCCAAAATAGGTGCATGCTTTAATGCTTCTTTGATCCCATCAAAATCCTAAATGGTTGCTTCTTCCCACTTGATAATCTGGTCTTTCTTCAACATGCAAGTGATGGGGAGAGTCAACTCAGCAAAGTTAGACACAAATCTTCTAATGAAATTGATTTTCCCAAAGAAGGATTGGATTCCCTTCTTGGTTCTTGGAATTGGAACCTTGCTGATAGCCTCTACCCTTTCGAGATCAATCATGACACCATCCTTTGATACAATGTGACCAAGCAACTTGGCCTTTTACACTCCAAAATGGCACTTCTTTGGATTTAGAGAGATACCAAATTCTTTGCATCTAATCAACATCTTTTCCAAGTGCTGCAAGTGATCATTTCTCTTCCTGGAAAACACAGATTACATCATCTTGATAAACAACAATGAAATCATTAATGTAACCAACAAAATCCACATCTATTTCCCTTTGAAATGTTGCTCCAAAGATTCATTAGACCAAAATTCATTCTAACAATAGACATATGTTCCCCAAGGAGTGGTAAAGGAAATATTAATTATTTCTAATTCCTTTAAAACAACTTGATTATAGCCATAGAAATCATCAAATTTAGAAAGCAACTCAGATCCAGTCACTAACTATAGCATATTTTCCATGTTTGGCAAAGGATAATTATCTTTCATTGATGCTCTGTTCAAATTTCTAAAATCCACGCATAGCCTGATATCACCATTCTTTTTTCTAACTGGCACTAAGTTTACAACCCAAGAAGAATACCTTGTTGGCTGAATAATCCCTCCATCCCTTAGCTTCTTCAATTCTTCTTGCATCTTCATGGAGAGGAGTGGATTAATTGGCCTCGCTTTTGTTTGAATGGTTTTGCATTTGTTTCGAGAGGAATTTCATGTTGAAACAAATCTTCTTTGTATGCTTTCAGCTCAGAATAAGACCAAGCAAAATAGTCTTGATATTTCTTTAGCAATTGGACATAGGACTATTTTTCTTCCTTGCTCAGATTACTTCCCAACCAGATCTTCCTTGGTTTCTCCTTTGTGCCAAGGTCATGCTCTTCAACATCCCTTGAGGCTGCTATATGTTTGTTAATAATGCAATCAACATTATCAAAGTTTGATTCAAGAGCAACCAACCCTCTAGGAATGGTATTAGTTTTCAATTGGATGATGTCTTTGCCAAACAAAGTTTCTTTTCCTTCTACTACACACACCATTGGCTCCCAATCAATACACTGATCAAAAAAACTCCCCTTTGTTATGTAAAAACCTTTTCACCTGGGCATCATCATCAAATACTTGCCAATTTATGTTGTCAGGGACAAATGGCCTTGTTAGTACTTCAACATTATATTCACAATTGGGGGACATTAAACAAACATCAAACCAAGATCCCAAGAATGCAAGATGGTCTCAATAATAGCATTGAACTTTCTATCATGATGCACAATATTAAATGAGTCAAACATTTCAATCAAATCCCAAACTACATGCTTGTATTGTTTCATTCTCTAATTTTTAGTAGCATATAGTTTTCTAATTTGTTTGAAAATCAGTTCTAAGTCTCCTTTAACAATGATATCCTTAATATAATACTTCCAAGCAATTCTCAAACCTAATAACAATGCTTCATACTTAGCAATGTTATTAGTGCATTCAAAGTTAAGTTTGAAAGAAAATACAAACTCTTCTTGGCTTGGGGAGATCAAAACAATGCCGACACCATTTCCAAACTTGGAACATGCTCCATCAAATAACAAGGTCCAAGGTAAACCAACTTGTTCAAGACATTTACACTGATCAATCTTGTTTTCTTTCCCATCAGTGAACCCAACAAAATTATCAGCATCAACATTAGTATACAACACTTCATAAGAGGCATTGTTGGGATCTTCAATGAGGTGCAACATCTTCTTTTCTCCATATAACTTTACAAGGCTACCTTCAATTATAATGGTGGAAAAATACATATCCATCTGAACACTTCCACCAACACTTATAGCCCACTTTCTTGATAATAGCATGCCCCATTTGGCAGGGAAATCAACAATGACAACATCAAGTTTCAGGTTCTTACCTAGATAAGTTGCAAGTTATACCACCAAACCTTTCACACATCCAACAATGGGAACCTCTCTACAGTCCATAGCATTGCATATTCCATATGCTACTGTCACTTTGATATCTAGCTCATTCATGACCTCAAGAGGCATGACATTGCATGATGCTCTAGAATCAAACATACAATTGTGCAGTAGTATGTCCTTAATGACCAAAGTTATAAAAAATGGATCAACATTTAATTGGGATTCAACTAAAGATGTCCCCAAGAAAACCTTGGGTGCTTCTCCAAGCTCTTCCAATGCTGGTGGTGTTTTAAGGTCTGCAATGATTGGAGGAGTTTCTACAATGTTTACATTTCTACTTGGGGTACTCTTTTCTTCTTTCAATCCCAAGTACTCAAATGCTCTCTTCTTGTGATTAGGAATCCTAAGCAACTCAAAAATTGGAACACTAACTTTTATTTGACTCAAAACTTGGGAAATGTCATATGGAACATTCTTTGGCAAGACAACATTGGGAGGGTGATTAGAAAACTCATCGAGATGGCATGGGATTCTTGATAGTTTGGGCATGAGGAGAAGTATGAATCTTGTTTGGGACAACAAGGCCTTTGGAAGGTGTATCTTTCTTAGAATCCTCTTTAGGAATACTAGTAAGCAATGGAGTTTTAGGTTTGGCTTGAGGCCTTGCTCCTTTGACAACTCTACTCCTAGTATTATAATCCTTTTCTTGAGCAACAACAACGTACATCAATAACTCGCCTATCTTCCTCCAAAGGAACTCCTTCATCGTACTTCTTTATCATTAAAGCTATTAAATACTCAAATTAATTATTAGGTATTTCAAAAGCTTGTACTACATCTACTTCAAAAGTATGAGGAGGAAGAAGTGGTACTGTGAATGCAATCCCAAAAAGTTGCAGTAGTTCGAGCACTTATCACTTCGGTTGAAGTTTCTCCTTATTGTGAGCTTGAAGAGCAACCCATCATGAAAACATCATCATCATACGCCATCATCAAATTCTTTTTCTTGCTGATTTACTTCACATGGAGGATGGGGCTGAAGCATCTATCATACCAATCAATCTCCTTGGCTGTCATCAACAACAAAAACTTGAGCAATCGGAGAGGATCAAGCACCATTCTACTTTCACGTGCTTGGGGATGTCTATTTGCAGATCCCATGGGTCCTTTACCTCTGTCATCTGACCTCTGATCACCCCTAGGATGATTGCCAAATCTGTCATGATTTTGTGCCTTTTGCTGACCTTGTGAACTCTTCCCAATTCCTTTCTCTTCCTAAGCTAGTTTGTAAGAGATTTCTTTGACAACCCCTGCCAAAGTTTTAACAACCTCCTCAAGATCCACACTTTTTCTTGCTTGAGGTTTTTGTGGGTTTATGAGTTTAACACCTTCCCTCTTAGGAGTTTTTCCAATTGCTTTGATGTTGTTCTTAATTTGCAGAGCCATGGTAAAGTCCTGCCTCAAAGTGCCAGGGTTTTTATCCCTCAAATAGTATGTATCCTTTTTGTCAAATGCATCAGCATACTTTATAAGACAAGATTCATCACATGGCCTCAAATTCACAGGAAATCTTCTCAATGTCTTATTGAATCTTTTATTCAAATCATGTACTAATTCATTGGGATTCTTTTTAATATTCTCAAATTCTGACAAAAGAAACCTAGGGTCTATTCTGTCACTATATTGTAATCTAAATGCATTCATCATTTCAGTCCAAGAATCAATAGAGTCATCAAGCAAAGATTTATACCAGTCACTTACATCCTCTTCTAGAGTATGAATAAATAATTTAATGTATACATCTTCAAAATCTATTTTGAAATCCTCCATCATATTGACAAAGAGTTTTAAGTGTTGATCACCAATTATTGCATTATTTCCTTGAAACTTAGGCAATTTATTTCTTACATCCTGTGGCACAACATTCAGATAGCCATCCATACCTATAAAACTGATGGGACCAAAAGTATTAATGACAAATGGAGGTCTGGGTGGAGGTTGAGCCATGTTATTATGAGGAGGTGATCTTACAGGAGAAACAAAGTGATGAGGAGTGAGGGGTATGTGCGGTACATGGATACAATTTTCAGAATGACTATCCCCTAATGGCTCTTTTTCATGGCAGACACTATCATATTTGGAAAATACAGGGGTAGAAAGAGATGAAAATATTTCAAATATAGGGGTAGAATGAGAAGGCCCCTCTCCAGATAGAGAATTCAGATTTACAAAGAGACTACCTGATCCGGAAGTAGTTGAGGAATCATTGCAATCTTCAATCACATGCCGATTAGTTTTACCAATGGAGATCTCTTTTCTTGATGCTTGATCTTCAACAACCTTCCAAATTTTCCTCCTTCTGAATTAGACTCTCCAAACTCTGGAAACACCTTCTACTAGGGTCCATGGAAAAGAAAGATATTCTTCCCTCAAGCTTTGCAAATATTAGTAACATATTTTCAATTGATGAGAGGTTAAGACACTGGAATTTATCAAAATAAATCAACATGGAGTCACCACTAAGGATTTTCACCCTAGATGTGCAAATGCACTAAAATAACTCACAAATGTCTATCAAAGCACTAAAAATCATACAAATCTTTACAAATCATACCTTCTTTCACCCAAAATTATCAATGGCATGGTAAACCTAGTATAATAAATGTTGGAAAATTTGGACATACAACACGCAAAACTTATAACTTTGTTCAATTCTTACAGATCTGATCAAAGAATGATGTTTACAAAACGTATTTGCACATAGAACTACAAGAAACATTACTAGGGTTTGGAAAACTTTAAATTCTTCAAAGCATCCCCAATGAATGATGCCACTAGTGTTGGTATCCAAATTCATTCTCCTTTTCAACTGAAAGCGGCAAGACCATAGATTCGATAGGGAGCTTAGAGGTAGATAGATCATAAATGTGTATCTTTTTTTTAGCCGGGATGAAATCTAACTAACCCTTTGTTACTTAGGTTTGTGGAGAGATGGATAGCACCTTAAAAGGATGTGATCTTATCCTAACTATTTTAGGTTATGCCTTTCAACCAAGGTAAGAGAACCTATTTTGTAACCTATGTTATTGAAGAATGTTGGTAAATCCTTCTTTTGCACAAATTTTATAGAGAAGACCTTGGGAAAATATGATCAACACACCAAATATGACTCTCACGAGTTGTCACTTCCAGATTATGGAGATATTTTCAACACAAGGCTAAGGTTACTAAAGACATTTGGAATCCTGATATGTTCTGCATACTTTAGCAAATGGATTTTGTTCTTTTGTGGATATACAGAGAAAACATGGGTAGTTTAGGGTAGGATTGGTTATTTGAATAATTTTTTGGTGGGAGATCAACAAGATAGATTGGAATCTTCCAGATCCTTGAGAAACTTCACAACAAATGGAGAACTCAATAATAGAAAAGCTTCAAAATAGTTAAAACATTCCTTCAACTAGAAGGTGTGCATCAATGGAGGCCCAAATTTGCACCTTTTCACACAATCGTTGAGATTCTAGCACGAAGGCTCGAGTTAGAAGACCCAATAAAACATCAAAATCTAATATCAATCACACCTGAGGTACACCCAGAGGCTTACAAACAATCTCTGTCAACAAGATGAAAGAAAAGTGATTTTAAATCATTTATTTCATTCCCAGATGAAAGATCTTCTAAAAATGAAATTGCAGATGCCACTAGACTATCACAAGGATTGAGATCTGTGTGATTCAAAGAGATTTTGATACAAGATTGCAATAGGAACAAGAAAAACTACTTGTAGACATTCTAAAAGTGAAATAAACATAAAATTTTCCAGATATTTGACATAGATTAACTCAAAATTTATCAGATTCATCAATAGGGGAGAGTTATTTTAAACAATCTCAAAGCTTTTTGATGGTTATACACTTGTAATGAACTCAACATGAATGAAAATATAACATAGAGGAAGTTAACCAAGTTTCAAAGAAAGTTTTCTCAGAAGATGAGATTTTCTCAAAATTTTCTCGTGAAAATGAACTCCCAACCATTTGCAAGAGTATTCTCATTGCATTTATACATTTTTTCCCACTCAATTTTCCCCCCAAAAGAGAAGAATATTCGAGGGACCTTTTCTTGTTACCCATTTGCCTCAGAAAGTGACCTTTAACAAATTTGTATCCGAAAGCTGCCAGGTGGACCAGTTGTGAACTGATCATGTTTCTTGGGCCCTCAATTGATGACTAGGATGCCATGCCACAACCTTTTGGCAATCCTTTAGAGTCTCTGCATAGCTGGACTTGACAGGTCATCCCCCTTTTGCTCTCTTTCATCTGCAATTCTGCCCCGCATCCATCTCCTCTGGTAATTCCCGTTTCAAAATATTGACCTTAACGATCCTTAGACTCACAATTTAAGTTTCGAATCCATTCAATGTCACCTTACTAATAGAGACGACAAAGAATTTCATTAAAGAACGATGAAAAATAGTGTGTATTCATGTCTCCAAGAGTCTTGAAGGAAAAATGGTAGAAAGATAGGTGAAATGTACAACAACCATTGATTCTACCCCTTTTCTACTTTATATCGGAGTCGTCAGCATGTTTCCCTGGCACAAATGTAAAGGTGAGGCACAGAAGCAAGTCTCCAAACAAGTGTGGGCCTTCCACGTGTCCCAGGCCCTTTAGGAAGTTGCTTGAAAAGTCTAAGGGAAGGGAAGGCCCGGCGGAAACCTCCACATGTCTCCCCGGTGCATCTCCAAAAATAAAACTTAGGGGCCGGTCCCTAAACATGTGTAGTCCCTCCACGCCATGAAAACATATAATATCATTATTAACGCACTTTAGTGGGTAAAAACCTGGAAAACATGTTTTCCCCATTAATACGGGATCCGTTGTCCTCCACTACTGGGATATTGGGATTTTAGTCTGCCATCTTTTCTTATACAACAAACAAGCATGGGGCACCAGACTCGACAAATGGAGGACAAAGTTTTTATGCACCAATTTGGGGAGATAAAAAAACACGTGACAGAGGCCGCAAGGCGAGGGATTTTCAAGGAAAAATGGTGCAAGATTAGAATGAGCACCAACACAACCATGCCAATAATGTTGAGAAAACTATTGCTCTTTATACTACCCTTTCGAATCTAATGAAAATGAATGGATCTTAGATAGTTGTTCCTCTAAGCATATGAAATGCATGCATAATATTCTATTTGACGTTGTTAACTTTCATGGAAATATATATCTAGGTGAAAATTCATTCATCAAGTTTGAATGTTATGGCAAGTTAAATTAGCTAATGGCATCATTAATAATGTTTTATTCATTCATAGCTTAAAGAAGAGCCATTTATCTTGTTCTCAATTAACCAAAGAACACTATAAAGTTGTGTTATTACAAGATAAATGGCATGTTAAGAATGATCTTGGTAAATATTTTTTTCGGTTTACAAAAGAATGGTTTGTACCTTTTTATCGATTTGTTGTTGAATCTTTCCTTTCATCTTCCTCTGGTGATGTTGTTTAATCATGGCATGAAATACTTATCCATGTAAAATTTAAGATTGTTTATGATATGTCATGCCTTAACCTTGTAGTAGGTCTTCTTATGATAAAATTAGACCATGGAACTTCTGAAAGTTTCTTACATGGTAAGGAACATGTTCAACCATTTCACAAACATCATGAGTCCAATTCCTGTTAATTGCTTGAGTTGGTTCATAATTATTTAATAGGTCCTTTGGAAGTTCCTTCTCTAGGTGGGGCCTTGTATGTTTTTAGTGTAGACATAAAATCATGCACTTGGGTATATTTTTAGGTCCTAAAATCATACTAGCATTCATATGATTCCTAAGTAAGAAAACTAGTGGTTGACAACTATCTTTGGCCTCTTTTCTTTGTTTCTTGTTTTTTATTTGGTCTTGCACACCCTATAACCTAGTATGAATTTTACTAATTTATCTTTTATGGTTTCAGACACCAGGTTTCCCAGCTAGGATAGAAGCACCCAAGCTCCCTTGTCCCCTCTGGGTGCCCCTGACCCTTTTCTACTTTACTCACTTCTTTTGGGTCTCTTTTATCTTTTGGGCATATTTTTCACTTATGGATCGGCCTTCCAACTGTCAATTACGAAATTCAAATAAGGAAATCATATAGATACATAGTTATGTGTTCAAAATCAAGGACCAAGTACCAAGCATATATTATCATCACCTAATCTTGCATCTAAATGAATTAAAGAGCATTCAAGGCATCCATATAGCCTCCATTCAAAGGGAGAAAGGTTGTAACTCTACATACATATCACAGGAAGGGGAATTTCATTACATACCATCCACACATTCTACTACATTGTTACATTCTAGCTACAACTCGTTATCAATTGTAATTGCACAAGGGAATCCTATGCAATCATTTATAAACACACTCATAAAAACTACATGGATTCTCGAGATGTAGTGCATCGCTTGGTTGTAAGTTCACTCTCGGGTTGATTTCCAAGGTCAGGTTTGACTCCCATTATACATATTTCTTTTTAAGTTTGATTTGGTTTGTGGGCTTATGCGGTTGAATCTTTGTCTTGTAGGTTACAAGTACCTTCAATGATCATAGTGTGAATATCAGGTGATCAACAAGGAATAATTGTGCCACCCTAGAAACACAACATGAACTAGATACGAAGATTCTACATAGACATGGGTTCCCGATCCAATCACCAATACCCAAGACATCCCTTTCCATCTATGGATTCCCATGTATATCTCTATTCATGACTTAAAGAATTTATACTACGCATTTATGACACTCTTCCTATCATGTTCAACACTTTTCCCACCCGGATCGGTTCCATATTGAGCACAAATTAGCTCATTCCTTTGGCCTTCGTCTTTTCTTAGGGTTTCATATTTTAAATCTTAGGTTACTTACGTCATTTCTATATTTATGTATTTATTCATCATTTATTTTAGTAATGACTCTAAAATATTTATATTTATTTCAAATTAAATTAAATCATTTGGTGAACCCATCACTCGAATCTAACCTTCATTCTAGGATTTTCCTTTTATGTTCGTCACTTGTAGTGGTCATTTTGGTTCATTTGAGTACATTGAACTTCCTCCCTCTTTTAAATTCATCTAATTCAATGGCTAAATTTGATAAACCCTTTACTAAATTACATAATGTTCCTCTGGAAAACATTGAAACCTCTTGTAGAGAATAATCGAGACAATGAGGACACTAATGTCAATCAACAACAACTAGATAAGCTCAAGAATTTCTATCAATATTTATGCACCAACCCTACACATATTCCACATATTATCAATGATTTAATTGTTTCAAACACTCTCGAGATGTTGCTTCATGCCTTTTGTAGGTTCTTACTCGGTTGTCATGGCCTTCACCCAACCTCTTAACATTCCTACCTTGATTCCCAATTCTCTGCTCTCCTCCCTCATCCCAATACTTCCAATACATAACCCAGGTTCCTCTTCTACGGAACCCATGCTTCAGATTCTTTATATTAGGATTTACAATCTCGAATCTATCAACTTCAGCTAACTACTTTACGTTTTCTCCATCTCTTGATTCCTCTTTGCTAATTCACACCTCTTTTGTAGTAGCCAATTCTACATATTCACTTCCTCCACACTTTTTCACCCCTAAGCTACCCACCTTTGATGGTCATAGTGACACTCAAGAACACCTCGAACTAATCATGTGGCATGTCTCGATTATGCAGATGATTATACATTAATATCAAATCTATTTCCTATGAGTCTTCAAGATTACTCCATGCATTGGTTTTATGATCTACATGTTCATTCAAAAAATTCTTTGACACATTTAACCAATGATTTTATTGCTCATTCTTCAATCAATATCAACACTAAGTTCTCTTATGCACAACTCACAAAAATTAAACAAAGATCTAATAAACATCCGGTGGACTATGTATTGCATTATAAGAACAATCTAGTTAAGATGACCAATGTACTTATTGATTTAAAATGCAATATATTTTTGTTCAAAGCCTCTTACCACCACTTCATGAGAGTGTTATCTTTGATACCTCTCCTTCATTCGATCAATTATGTCATATGCTCAAAATGTGTGAAGTCAAAATTCTATCTATGGAAAAAATCAAATATCAAGATACTTCTTCATCATCTTTTAATATGTTTCAGGCTAAATAAATATTCAAGCCATCTCCTAATCCCACTAAAAAAAAAAGACAACTATTAATTTTGTACCTCCTAAAAACTTCAATGAAAACCTCTAAAGCGTACTTTCACCAAATTACCATATGCACCTTGATTTATATTACATCAACGCCTTGAAATCAATATAATCACTCTTCCACCACCATTCAATCTTGATCCATCTCACCCTCATGGCCGCAATTACAACGAAAATGCTAAATTTGATTATCACCAATGCATAAGGCACTCTACTAATCATTGCTTCAAACTCGAGCATCTCATTCAAGATTTTATTGATAATAAATCGCTCGATTTCCCTAAGCCATTTGCTTTTAAATCAATTAACAATAACAAAAAGTGAAAAATATTTAATGACCCTTTGTCTAAGCATGACACACAATCTTATGATTCTTCTGCTAATAATATATATCTAGCTATGCCACCTCCTTCATCGGGCCCCTTGATTTCCTTATCACTTCTACTAATGCATCGAACTAGCCATTTCATTATCTAATCATGATTATCATGCAACATTTTCTTATGATTCATTACACATCAATGCTTCTATTGGTTCATACACTTTATCAATAACACCATGATCTATCAAGCGACTCCTATTAGTGTATACTCAATTACAATTCTCATGTCTATAAAATGTCTACTATCTATTATTTCATATCCAGCTTCCTAATCCTTTTGACTACATTCGGATGCCCATTATAGTTTGGCATCTTACCATGCTTGTGTTATTCATCATGTGAAATCTTCAATAGATTGTAGTGACATGCTCTTAGGTATTCCTTGGCTCCATGTCACTCAAGCTATTCCCTCCATGAATCATTTATGTCTTAAGTTCATTCACAATAAAAAATTTATCACTATTAAAGGCGTTCCACCATGCACACCATTTCCTAAACCTAGTCTCAATGATATCCTTCCACCAACTACAACATCTAGGCCTCTAGGGCCTCTCAAATCTAAGACACGTTCCACACCTAGTTCTCCTATTCGTACACATTATACTTCATGAAATTGTTGTCCAAATTGGTCCACTATCCCATCTCGTAAGCCTAACCCCCTACTTAGGCAGCCCCTTCACATAGGTGTTCACCACCTCCTTCACCACATAGATCTCCTTCACATGCACATCACTACTCTCATACTCCACCAATATTAGAGCATCGTCACATGCCTTTATCTCCTCGGAAAATTAGGTGAAGGTCCTTGCCATTCAATATTATTGGATAACCTTATATCATTCTCACAATTTAAAGCATCACACTTTATTACTCCTTTTAATCTTTATCGCGTACTAGTTTCTACGATTACATTATTCTCTCGTGATTCCCATGTAGTCTCTCACACTATTCTTACACATCTTGATATACACCTTGTATCTTCATTACATTATGATGCACTCTAGTTCCATGGTTCATACTCATTGTTGAGGGTCTAAATCTGAAATGAAACTCACCACATTCACTCTTCACACTCTATGCTTCATGATCTATCTTTCTAGCGCAAATTTTCAAACCATTTCCGATGACACACTCTTGTTCCATGGTTCATTATTGATTTTTGAGGGGTATTTTATAAATAAACATCGTCTCATACTCATCCACACCCCATCACATTCATGTTGCTCTATCACATTCACATTGCATACCATTCCATCCCACTCATACACAACATATTGCATATCTTTGTTGCACTTACTCTTTTTTCTCCTACTTACATATTGCACTTTACTTACTATGTTATCTGGATACTCGGTATGTCATTATATTTATTGCACATTGACTTGGTCTCTAGTTGTGAATGAAAATATCTTACAAGTTCTTACACGTTGTAATGATGCTCGACAATGTGTCATTTTCCAGTCCCACCAAGGCTCATGGGGGCATATAAATCTGTCCTACTCTCACACATTACGGGTGTTGTTATTTGATCATTATTATTTCTACTTCCTAGATCACTACTTTCCATTGATATGCACATTCCTTGACATAGTTTTTATTGTTATAACATACTAATAGGTGCTTCATGTGCAACATTTGCCTTGTAGGAATATTTTCCACCATGGTTGTCGATCCATTTTACTTTTCATTTCTTTCTATTTGTGTGTTATTGTTTGCGAGGATATGCCCCATGTCTTGTTTGATCACTATTTGTATGCTTTTGGCCACTTCATCCTTGATTGTCTTGTGACATTGTGAGTTATGTCCCATGTATGAAACTTGATTTTATTTGTCTAGTTTGTTTACACACTTACTTGATTACATTTCCTTCTATTACATGTTTTCTACTTTTTCTACTAATATATGTTACTAGTCACTTTTTTTTGCATGTGCCTTGGTCTCTACTATACACATACCCTACCCTATGTAGGCATCAGCTTCATTTAACATCACGTCCTCTCGTTTAGGCCTCATTCTCCTATCGATGTTGCATGTACCCCAAAAAAGGGGGAATATATTGGGTGAAAAAATCACCCCTACAACATATCAAAGCTATAGTTCACAATCTAAACAATATAGAAAAGGCATAGGAATAGTCACAAAACGACCTAGAGTCGGACTTGGATCAAAATCATAGCACAGGACACCAATGCCTAGGCTCAGATTGAAGCACCTAGGTGCATGTGTCCTCCCCTGGGAATTAATTTCTTAGGGGTACACATACTAAGCTTATCATATCAACACAGTTCACAGAAGCCTTTAGAAAATTTCTACGATTCTGAAGCATAGTCCTTTAGTAATTGAATGCATTCTCTCTAGTTTTCAATAAGAATAGTCAGTACTATCAGTACTAATTCAGGACAACAGGGAAAAATAAGGGATACACCATATGTAGTTGTGCTTATCAGGAAAAGTCATGGAAGGAGAGTAACACTAGACCTATCTCCCCAAAACTTGCTCTTTGACATGAGATTTCCCAAAAAACTCGTATTTGGCGTGAGATCTCCCAAAAAAACTTGCATTTGGTGTGAGATCGCCCAAAAAATTGTACTTGCGTGAGATCGTTAAAAAAACATTATTGGCGTGATATCTCCCAAAAAATCCCTATCAACATGAGATTTCCCAAAAACCTCACTCCAATCAACATTTCAGACACTTTATATCCTTTTATACTCTTTTTTTACATCGTAAAAACTTTCTTTTACACACCTTTAGATATTTTTACATACTTATCCACATTTTTCTCGATTTATAATATACAAGACTTTGACTACATTTTTCTCTTCTTTTGCAGTCCGTCCTTACAAGAATCAGCAATCACAAGCTATAACAACAATAGGTACAACGTAATGCATACACTTCACGCTTAGCGTCACTTTCCTTTCCTAGTCTCCACACTTCACTTTGCACCATTCCATGTTTCACTTGTGCTGTTTGGCACACATTTTTCCACATGCTCTAAGAGATCATTGTTAGGAAATCTATGTTAGTGTTCTCATGTGATGAGTAAATAATAATTACGTGAGTAATTATTATCTTGTAAATGGTTAGTAGTTAATAATATTATTGTTATATTAACAATAATATATATTAGTTTGGAGTTGTTTTAACAACTTATGTAATTTGAGTTGTGCATTGTTACATGAGTAACAATCACATCTAAATAGATATTTGGGGGGTTAGTAGGTTGAACAAACTCCTCATTTGTAGGAGTGATATTTCATATATATTTGTATGTCCCGTATGAATGAGTAGTGAGAAATAATAGAGAAGATATTATATAATTGTGTTTATTATTATTGTTATCTCTGTGTAGATCTGGTTATATGGCATCAATCATAAGGTATTCATCTCTTATCTACTTTATGTTATCAAGTATTCACTCAACAATGATAAAGTGAGGGAAAATGTAGACACAAAATCACGCACTTGGGTAAATTTCTAGGTCCTAAAAGCATACTAGTGTTCATATGATTTCTAATAAAGAAAACTAGTAGTTGACAACTATCTTTGGCCTCTTTTCTTTGTTTCTTGTTTTGTATTTTTCTTACACACCTAAATCCTAGTCAGAATTTTACTATTTATCTTTCATGGCTTCGGACACCGAGTGCCTAGACGAGATAGAAGTGCCCAGGCATCCTTGTCCCCTCTGGTTGTCCCCCGACCCTTTTTACTTTACTCACTTCTTTTGGGACTCTTTTATCTTTTGGGAATCTTTTTCACTTATGGGTCATCCTTCCATTTTTCAACTACAAAATTCAAACAACAAAATCAGATAGGTACATATTTATGTTTTCAAAATCAATGACCAAGCGCTAAGCATATACTATCATCACCTAAGCTTACATCCAAAGGCATTCAAGACTATTAAATGCATTCATCTAGCATCCACTCAAAGGGAAAAGGGTTGCAGACTATGCATACACAACATAAGAAGGGGAATTTCATTATATTCCATCCACACATTCTACTACATTGCTACATTCTAGCTACAACATGCTATTAAGTGCACTTGCACAAGGGAATCATTTCTACACATACTCACAAGAACTACAAGGATTTTGAGATGTAGTACAATGCTTGGTCATAAGTTCACTCTCGAGGTGACCGTCAGGGTAAGTATAATTCCCCATTATGCATCTATATTTGTAGGTTTGATGTGGTTTATGGGCTTATCTAGGTAAATATTTGTCTTGCATGTTATAGGTACCTTCAATCATCATAGTGTGACTATCAGAAATCAACAAGGAATAATTATGACACCTAGCGATACACAAGAACCATATCTAAAGGTTCTACATAGACATAGGCACCCAAATCTAGTCACATGTGCACCAGGTGCCCTTATCCAACCACACACATGCACAAGAACTATATAAACACACTAGAACTACATGGATTTTTAGATGTAGTACAACACTCGGTCATAAGTTCAATCCGTTGGGTGACCGATGGGAAGACACCCCATTTGCATTTTTAAAAGATTTGATGTGTTTTAAGGTTTTGTAAGAGATAATTTGTTTTACGGTTTATAGGAGACTTCATGGACATAGTGGGACATATAGGCAACCAATAGTGAAGGTTAACAAACACCTTTCAACACCGGAAAAAATAGATTCTAATTATACGGCGAGTCATAGGTGCCTAACAAAGGTCTCTGACACCTAGGTACCCTCACCCCAATCTCGTTGCATTAGTCTAGGATCATCTAGTAGTTCAACAATTTTATGATTGTGTTTGTGACAATTTCCTCCTCTTGTTTATCTGCTCTCAAGTCTAGAACACTATGGGGTTTATTATGAAATAAACTAAGTCTTCTACTCCCTCTCTTCTACTTAGGGTTTTAATTTCCATTAGCTTATTTCTTCAATCAAAAAAATCTTTATTATTTATTTATCTTATGTGAGTCTGAAATATCTAGGATTTAGCATAATGATTCTATTTTTGTTAAATCATTTGGTTAACCCATCGCTCAAACCCAACCTTACTTCTAGATATTTTGTCATCTTTTTATCATGGCTCAATCTTATGGCCCATTTACTAAAGCCCACCTTTAAGAGATTAATGATCATCTTGATGAACATCCCCAAGATCTATATCTTCTCTTATTTTCTGATCATTAGTAGGCTACCAATCTTTTTGATCTTAATGTTCCTACATCCATTCCCACTTTTATGCCTATTGCTACACAACCCCCTACTTCCACCCTTTCGACTACTTCCAATCTTCTCATATTTTTTCCTACCCTCACCAACCACTTCACTTTTCCTCTTATTTCTCACAACCGTCAAGTCTCTTATGTTGGCACTCCATACCTACCCTCTCTCTATTAGGATCTCTAAGTTTAGATCCTTCAACTTTAGCAGAGGATAATTCTCATGTATCTCCATCTCTTGATTCCACTTTACTCCTTCAAACTCCTTTTGCACCCATTATTTCTACTTATGCACTTTCTCCAAAAAATTTCACTCCTAAGCTTCCCACATTCAATAACCATGGTGACCCTCAAGAGAATCTCAGATCATTTCATGTGGCATATCTAGATTATGTGGGTGATTATACTTTGCTAGTGAAGTTCTTTCCTCGAAGCCTCCAAGATTATGAAATGTGTTGGTTATATGATCTACATGTTCATTCAATAACCTCATTTACACATTTATCTAATTATTTTCTCACTCATTTTTCAATCAATATCAACTCTAATATATCAAATGTGCAACTTTCACAAATCAAAGAAGGATCTAATGATAATATAGTCACTATTAATTGTGATATAAGAACAAATAGCTAGGATGACCAATGTGCTCACTGACTCAGAACTTCAAGATCTATTTTTCCAAATTCTCTTACCACCTCTATAAGAGAGTGTCATATTTGAGACATCTCCTTCATTTGATCAATTATGTCATACTATTAAATTACGTGAAGGAAAACTTATCTCTATGAGAAAACTCAAATATCACAATCAAGCTTCATCATCTTCTAATCAATTTCAAAGAAAATAAAATTTCAAGCCATCTAATAAACCTACTGAAGAAAAATCTATTGTCTTGGCTATCTCTACTCCCAAAAATATTCAATGGAAGTCTCCAAAGAATACATTCAAAAAAATTCCTTGTGTTCTGCACATTCTATTGCCGTAAATTATTGAGAGTAATCTTATTATGATTCCTCCTCCACTTAATCTGGATCCATCTCACCCTAAAGGCCACAACTATAACGAACATTTTATATGTGACTATCATCAATGTGTTGGGCATTCTATCGACCGATGTTTCAAAATCAGGCATCTCATTTAATATTTTATCAAAAAAATTCTATCGAGCTTCCTGATCATTTGACATCTATGCAGGTCAATGAAAAAAAAAATCTAGAAATATTTAATGATCCTCTTCCTAAGAAAGACAAGCAAGATGACTCTTTAGCCAATCATACATATCGTGCAGTGCCTCCTCCTTCATCATGGGCTCTTGATTTCTTAGTTACTCACTCATTAAATTCTTTGATCATGATTATCATGTTGCATTACATATTAATGCTTTTATAGGAGCTCATGATATCAATAATATAATGATCGATCCATAGATTCATATGGGTGTGTTCTCTATTGCACTTCTTTTTGCTATCAATTATCCACTCTCACATATTTTGTATCCAATTCCTAAATCTTATGGTTATGTCAAGATTCTATTTACGGTTGGTCCTCTTACCATGTTTTTTTCATTTTTGTGGAACCCTTAGTTAAATATTGTGACATGTTCTTAGGTATTCCCTGGCTCTGTGCCACTCAAGCTATCATTTCCATGAATCACTTGTGTCTAAAGTTCATTCACAACAAGAAATTTATCACCATCAAAGGTGTTCCACCATGCACACCGTGGCCGCAGTGCCTCTTTAGGTATTCATCACACTCATTCAAGCATCTAGGTCCCCTAGACCTCTCAAATCTAAGGCACAATCTGCTCCTAGATCTCCTATTCATACACGACCTACTCGGTCTCATTGGTCCAGTAGTCCATCTCGCCATCCTACATTAACCACTAGGACAAATCCTTCACATAGGTATACATCACCTCCTCAATATAATTCACATAGGTGCATACCACTTCCTAGGTCTCCTTCACATAGGTGTACATCACCTCATAGGTCTCATGAACATATGTTTAATTCACCGATACAAAATCATCTCTATACCACCGATCTCGAGCATGATCACACACCTTCATCTCCACAAGAATCGGATGAAGGACCCTTGGCCTTCACTTCTTTCGATAGCTTACTCATCATCACAAATTTTGAGGGCATGATGCTTACTTCCCCCATTTTAGGATTATCGGGCATCTCTCATTTCTACTATTATGCTCTGTGTTTTGTATCTAGTATTTCTCATGCATTGTACACATTGATATACACGAATTGTATCATCATTACCCCAAGACACACTCTTTTGCTAAGGTTCATACTTGACTGTTGATGGCATACTACATACATGAACCTCACACACTACACATTTCACGCTCTATGATGCATTTTTCTCTCACACATCTTACTATAATCTACATTGTATGCTTCATATTATATCTTGCTAGCACCCATTCATCACAACGTTACCCTATGACAGACTCTAGTTCCATGGTTTATACTCAACCGTGTAGGGTCTAAATCTGAAATGAATCGCACACCACTCACCACATTCACACTCTTTACACTATATGCTTCATTGATCTAATTTTCTAGCGCACATGTTCAAACCATTCCCCGATGATGCACTCTTATTATATGGTTCATTCTTGACTCTCGAGGGTCTTTTATAAATGAAACTCATCTCATATACACTCGTACACATCCACTTAGGGGTTATGATGCCCCTATCACATTCACATTTATAGATCATTCCATCTCACTCATTCACAACATGTTGCATATCTTGGTTGTAGATTGATCTTGCTTACTTATACTCACATGTACATTTTCCTTACTATGCTAGTAATATATTTTGTATGTCATTATATTTTATATACACACATGATAATTCACTTGTTCTCTCTAGTTGTGAATGAAAACTTTCTATATATCTTTACACCCATAAATTATGTTTGGCATTGTACCTCTTACCAGTCCCACCGAGGCTCCTAGAGGCATCTACATTTCTACTCTTACACACTACAAGTTTTATTGTTTCATTTTATACTACTTCCTATTCTTACTAGCACACTAATTTATCTTTGGTTCACACATGCCTTGACATACTTTTTTATATTTCTAATATGATAACAAGTGCTTCATGCGTAGAATTTTCGTGCAGGGAACTATTTGCCACCATGGTTGTTTGATACTTTGCTTGCTACTATTTTCAATTGTTTTCCATTGTATGCCATTGTCTACGGATTTTCCCTATGTCTTTCTTGATCATTGCTTGTATTATTTTGACTTCTTTAGCCCTAATTTTCTTGCAATATTGTGATCAATTTTCCCATGTTTTAAACCCTCTTTTCACGGTTTACTTTGTCTACACTATTTCTTGTTTTACATTGTCTTCTATAACATACTTGTCACTTTTTCCAATAACACATGTTTTTAACCATATTTTTGCATGTGCCTTGGTATTGACCATGCACATTCCCTTCCCCCTTTAGGGTATCGGTTTGAGATCAGCATCAAGTCCTCTCTTTGGGCTGCATTCTCCTAGTGACGTTGCATGCACCCAAGACGCAGGGGGAATACATTAGGTGAAACATTCACCCCATAAAGTAGCTTAGAGATTTAGTACATGCACTCGCACAATACAGAACATAATAGAGTTACTGTCTCAAAATAACCCAAATTCTAACTTTGGTCCTCAATTCAATATTGATACCAACTCCCGAGATATATACACCAGTTCTTGAGTGATCCCGACATTTCTGTGTGCCTATGAATAGGGGAAGTTCTGATTACTTTCTCATATTCACATAGTTTTCATCATTTTATATAGAAGTTTTCACGGTACATGCACATTCATCTAGCAATTAGAATGTATTCTATCTTCTTTTTTACTTGGATCAAACTAGATCGAATATAAAATAAAGCAGGATCACACCATCTCCAATATAGTATATAATCGGTAAGTAGTCGGGGATAAATAATAACACTATACCTTTCTCCCCAACACTCTTTTTCATGGCGTGATATTTCCCAAAAACTCTCACTTGGTGTGAGATCACCCAAAATAATATTTTTGGCGTGAGATCGCCCAAAAATAATTCTTAGCATGAGATCGCCCAAAAACTCACTCTCCTATATTAGATCAAGACACCTTCTATCCCTTTTCACTCATCATGGATCAGTGCACACATTCCTTTTACTAGATTTTCACATTTGTGAATACTTTTATAGATTCTTCATAACACATGACTTTGAATACTCTTTCACTCTTCTTTTACGAGATCTATCCTTAATACATAATAAGAATCAAACTTTCATAAAGTGACAACAACAACAAGTACAACACAACATAATTGATACACTTCACCCCTAGGGTCACTTCATCTTCTTTATCTTCCACTCTTCATCTTTTATCACTCCACGCTTTGTATTTTCTCTTTAGCATGCTTTTGCCATCAATCTACATGGCTATCAGTGCACGGATCTCTTATCTACTTTATGTTATCAAGTTTTCACTCAATAACATAAAGTGGGGGCAAATGCAGACACAAAATTATCTACTTTGGTACATTTATAGGTCCTAAGCGAGAAAACTAGTAATTGACATCTATCTTTGGCCTCTTTTCTATCTTTATTGTTTCTTCTTTTGTCTTTCACATCCCACATCCCAGTCTGATATTCATTTCTTTATCTTTCTTGACACTGGACACTAACACTCAACTTGGACGTTAGTGCCCGGCTCCCTCATCCTCTCTAGGTGCCCTCAACCTCTTTGTATCTTACTCACCCCTTTTGGGCCTCTTTTATCTTTTGGGAATCTTGTTTTCTTATGGTTCGACCTTTTAGATGTCAATTACAAAATTCAAACAAGGGAATCATATAAATAAAAATCTATGTGACCATAATAAAGGACTAAGCTCTAAGCATCTAATATCATCACCTAAGGTTGCATCCAAAGGCATTCTAAGAGCATCAAGGCATCCATCTAGATTCACTCAAGGGAAAAGGGACTGCATTTTTCTACATACATTCATAAGAGTGGAAGTTCATTTTTTCATCCACACATATATCTACATCGTCATATCTAGTTATCACTCACTATCAAGGGAATCTTGCACAAGAGATTCCTAGGGCATGATTTCTACACACACATAAAAGAAATACATTAAGTTTGAGATGTAGTGCGGTGATCGAGTCATAAGTTCACTCTATCATGTGAATTCTGGGGTCACTCAACTCCCCATTTGCATCTTTATTTTTAGGATTTTATGTGTTTTAGGGTTTTGCAAGAGATCGTTTGTTTTGCATTTTACAAGATAATTACTCAGTAGACATAGTGTGACATATAGGTGACCTATAACGAAGGTTAACGACCACCTTGCGACACTAGAAAAAATTAGTTTATGAGTATTTGCACAGTATCGGGTGCCTAGCGAGGTCTCTAGAACCTAGGCACCCTCGCCTAATCCCGACGCCCTAGTCCAGGATCATCCAAAAGTTCCACAATATTTTGATTGTAGTTGCGATGACTTACTCCTCCGGTTTATCAATTTTCTAGTCCATGACACTTCAAGATTTATTTCAAAATTAGCTAAGTCTTCTACTCCCTCTCTTGCACTTAGGATTTTAAGTTCCATTAGCTTATTACTTTCGTCAAATCTTTACTTTATTTTTATTTATCTTATGGGACTCGAAATATCTAGGGTTTAGCATAATAATTATATTTTTATTAAATCACATGTGTAGAAGGGAAGAGAACGGAAACATGATAATACACGAAGTTGTGTGCAACATACAAAAAGAGTTCAACATGAGAAGGTTCACACATATATATAGGGGTTTTAGGATTTAGCCGATTTGTGAAAAAGGCTGAAAATATAAGAAAAATAAGTTGACTTGAGGCACACAAGATACAGAAATAAGCGTTCAAAGCGGTAAAAACACATGCAAGATGCATTCTATTTATAGGATTTAAAGAAGGATTATGTTGAGTTATTTATAGCTCAAGATATAGTTAAAGAAGATTTGAAAAATCATGCGAGTCTATTGTTAACTCGCTTATATTTACGAAAAAAACATATAAGCGGTGAATAGAAAGTCCCCATCTTGTATAAATAAGTTATACACTCTTGTATTGAGTAGGGTTCTAGAGATGTGTCAAGCTGAAGTATGTAGCTGAGTTTTTGTATGTGCGCATGATCCAATTCATGTATGTATAGATTCATCAATGTAATCAATTAATTATTATGTAATCGCTTAAGTTTGCAATGGATCATTATGTTTAGGTAGCAAATATCCTTATGTCGAATACGTATATTGGGAAATGAAGTGTTATTGATGATTGTGTATGTTGATTAAGTTTTCTTATTATATGTATTGCCAAATTCATATATTGTATCTCCATCTTTGCATGTTATAATAGTTATGATGAATATGCATATTCTAACATCTTGATGAGAAAACAAAGGAGGGACTGGTGGCTACGTGCGCTTCACGTGATATTTAATACCTGATCCGGATGAAGTACCAAAGCATGACTAGATAACTATTGGTTAACAAAAAAATACGACTACATTTTTGTTATGTTGTTGAGACCTATTTTCAATCTGCTCATTGGGATGTTTCATGTACTTGATGTTTCAATTGTATTTGGAGAATATTGAGATCTGGGTGCATGACGGCCAGGTCATGTTTTCTCAAAGATACAACATTTTACTTGAATTTAATGTGTGTAAGTGGGTGGAATACAACCTCTATGATTGATTATATGATATGTTAATCTTCTTTTCAGTAGATTTGTACACATGCTTAGAAACTTATGCAGATAATAGAGGTGTTTGAATAGGAAGGAAGGAATTTTGGAGCCAGGACTATTATCAAGCACTCTCTGATTTATAGGTGTCATGGACAAGAGTTGTAGATCATTGGTGGAAAGGTCTATTGCACAACTATACTTTTAAGTACATGATTTCGACATATTTGTGCACTGGAGGAAGTAATATTCTAGTTTTTACATGAACTAAGAGGATCATATTTGTGTGTGATACCTTTAGCTATTAAGACCTTGATGATTGAGATTGGGATATAGAACTTACCAAAGGCAGGATAAAACTCCACCACGCACATTGGTAGGAATGAGGTTTCGGAAGTATGGCGTTGATCTAAGTGGAAGAAAGAGAAAGAGAAGACAAATGATACATGTACAATGGTGTGCAAGAGATGGTAGTTGAAAATGCGTTGATCTTGGGGGGAATGATGACTAGCGGTAGTGATGAGAACCTTACAAAAAGTGAAGGAATGTAGGATCATGTCTTTCCGGTATTGGGAAGCACAATAGAGAGATCCATTCAACATCATATGAGAGTGAATCTGAAGAGTGAATAATAACTAGAGGTGTTCATCTAACCCATCCTAGCCACCTAGCCCTTACACAAGATACTTAGAATATAAAAGTTGTTGTAGAAGATCATCATAGTGAAGGCGAGCATGAAGGTAATCGGTATTACCATGTTGGGTCGAGATACATGTATTCATATATTAGTGTTATCTCATGAGCCACAACATATTAATCATGCACAACAAGATCTCGTGTTTCGATAGAGTTTGTTTGGAACTAATTTGATAGGCGTGTTTTCAAGACAAAATAGTGGTGTGCTACCCGTTGGAAGTAGTACTATTGTTGTATCTATAGGATAGACAATTGGTGTGTAATTTAGCACTACCACAAGAACACAAAATAGTTCTTCGACAGTCCCCAAGTCATTATGGGAGGCCCAGAAGGCTCAAGAGGTTTAGGTCGACCACCTTGTCAAGGTAATACTAGTGGAGGATCAGGTTCAAGATGTGGCTCTAATCCAGGTCAAGGGCCACAAAATCCAAAATAATAGACCCCTCATATCATATAAGACATTTACTAATCAAAGCCTGAGCCTTTGGAAGTAGGACTTGCATGTTGAAGTAGTTAAAAATTTTGACACATGAGTAAGTCCCTTCCTTGAAGTTCAAATAGTAGTAATGGTCACCGAGTTGGAGAGATTGTCATTAATTCAACACATGAGACATGTAGTGGATTATGTTGTACGATTGTGATTTAGAAGGACATACAAAGGATAGCTTCCCATGAAGGAATGTGTGTGCATTTTTTACATCCTATGAGATCTATCATAAGAATCATGATGTCCCTAAGTTTCCAGGTTTTATAGTATGTGACATAGAAGAATGTCTCAATGTATTGTAAAATATGTGATGCACATACCCATTACATAGCCTACTATCGTTTGATTGATCATAATCATGAGGCATGTGAAATAGGGTTGTGTCTTACCACTGTGAAAAGTAGCTCTCGGGAATAAGAAGGGAAGAACAAGGACGAGTGAAATAATGGAAATGGAGGCTTCAAATTTGGATCCCGGAGCAAAGGTCATGGTGGACATGGAACATTTGTGTGAGGGACATGCTACACATTTGGATGACCTAATCATTATCAAAGCATGAGTACCCTAAGAATTAGACATGTGCATATTTTGGAAAGGTGTAAAAGGTTGAATATTTTTCAAATATGTATGCCCATATTTATAAGAACAAAAATAAGGAAAAAGGTGTGGTTATGATTAAGGTAGAGTGTACGAAGCATGAGAAATGAGAACCTAAGAAGATGGCTAAACCAGATCTTCAACTCAGTATTAATTGATAAACATGCAGACGTGGTATGTGTGCAAGAATGGAAAGGAAAACCACTTATCATTAAGGAATAGGCCATATATGTTAAGTATTTAGACGCAACCCAACATAGGGATGTCTATCGGGATACCATGAGTGTCATCCAGAGTTATAAGGAGAAAATCGGTGTTTGAAGGAGCATGTGCGTGAGAGGGAACACGTGAATGGTACTGAACTTCCCCAAAAGGATGTGGATGACCTTAAGGAAGTGTGAAGAATGTTGAGGCAAGAGAAAATCATCCCTTTATTATGAGAATGGTTATGAGACAAGGTACCATGCACGGGCATGGAAAGAGAGCGCTAGAATCTACATCCAAATTTACCACCACATGACCATGAGTATGATAAGGAGATCACACTAGATGTAGTAATAAATAGTTGGTTGGTGAGTAGTATTATCATCGATACATACATAGAAATTAATGTTCTTACATTGGATACTTGGAACCAAATGGGAAGGCCTTGATTGCAACCATATTTGGATGTGTTGTACATGGCTAAAAAAATAATATCCATGCTTATTGGAGTGCTCAAAGATGATTCTATCACCATTCAAGGAGATAAATTTACATGTGATTTTGAATTACTTGAGATAGCAAAGGCAAACAATTTCCCAACACTTCTAGGTCGTTCATAGTGTTATGCCAAAAACACGGATCTGCACTTTAACAAGTGCTTTGTAAGTTTTAAAAATAAGGATGAGCATGTTGTGATACCCTTGGATGATGCAAAGGTTGCACCTTATACAAAGCCTATTAATGAGGAGGATCTCAAAAAAATCTATGCACATACGGTGCATGACCCTATGAATATGGAGCCATCAAAGGAGGTTGTGCTTTATTGGGAAGATGTAAATTCCATCAGTGATACTACTAGTGTGGCATTTGAAAATTGGGCCCATGAAACATATGATATGATAGATCACGAGGTCGGAGGAAGAGTTACTAGGATGATAAGGTTGTGCACGGTCGGTGGTTAGGTATAACCAACTTGTTGAAGTATACTGAAAAGGAGAATCCCGATTTATTCTTGTGCATGATGGATGAAAATGGTGTAATGAAGGTGATAAGAGAAACATGATGGTATATACACTATGTGGGGCAACAACATGCTAGTGGGAAACACACGAGATAGTTTACTTGTTTGGTGCAAGCTCAAAGTATCCTTTTTGACAAGGTTTGTCAGGAGAAATATCCCTTCTTTGGTACATGATTACGATGGGAAGAATCCTCCTCTAGTACATGTTCATAGTTATGAAAGGAATTGGAGGTAAAGGAAAGATTATTTTCCACAATCTCTAAGGGCACACAAGTTTTACTCTACTTTGGGTGGTTAGGCATGTGCCTAATATGTACATACTGATTTGAAACAGGAGACATCAATTTGGTGCAACCTGACTGAAGGTATTGTTCATAATTTTGATTATTTTTCTACTAAGCCACCAGTTCATGAAGCCTTGTAGATTATGAGGTGCATCACGTTGGGGGATAACATGAAGGTTGAAGAGATTATTATTTAGTTGTATGGTGATGCTTTGATACTAGGGTGCGTGAGGACCTAGTAGAAATAGAGGAGGTATAGTTGGGGCGCACTTGGAAGGAAAAAGAGAAAGGAAATATTTTCTACCTCATAAATGATGAGGAGGTTGAATATATGAATATAAATTACATAGAGGGTGTGTGAGAGGTTTTGGAATCTATAGATGATATTACACGTGCATATGATGTGCTTTTAAAGACAAAGAAGGTGAACATTGGGACTGAGGACGTGCTTGAGGAATAAATAATTGGTGATTATTAGTATGAACCTAAAGTTTCAAGGAAAATTAAAAGGCATACATCCATCACTAGGAAAAATGAGAATTAATCTTAAGGAGGGCATGCAACCGAGTTCGGAAGAGGCCTTACTAGATGAATCCCAACTTGCACATGAAGATAAAAGATGATATTGACAAGATGCTCAATTCTGGAATTATTGAGCCTATTGAGGAATCTAAATGGAGATGCCCCGTGGTGATTAACATTAATAAGGATGGAGGGATAAGGATTTTTTTACTACAGATTTTTAAATGATTCTTGTGTCATAAATCATTTTCTGCACCATTCACTTAAGAGATCATGGAAGGAGTAACATGGCACAAGATCTACTTATTTATGGATGGGTTCTCGGGTTACCATCAAGTATGAATTTTACACAAAGATCATGAGAATACCATTGTCTATTTTTTCACCCCTCAAAAAAATAGAACAACTTGGACTGCCACAGAGACATAGAAAAAAGTAGAAGAGTTGGAGACAGATAGTAGAAGTAAAATTGAGTTGTGGGATGAGGAATGATAGCTACAAAAGCATTTTAACATGTCGCGGATGAGAATTCAAAATTCATGGCTAAGGGAATAAAGAAACTGAAGTAAGGAAAGACATGGATATAATAGAATGCCATGGAGTGAAGAAAAGGAACCGTGGATGTTATATCAAAGCCAGGCTATGATGGATGAGGCCACAAGTTAAGCGAAGAGATGGAAAATCCGTGAGATAAAAGAAGACATGCAACACCACAAAAGGGAAAACCAAAGAGGGTTAACAAAGGCCATGACATGGAAATAAATACCATGGAAGTCAAATCCATGGAAAACATGAAGACCAGATATTTGGCCATTTGGAGTCAAAAATAGAACCGCCATCACCATGCTCACTTCGAGCATGAGGATTATCATCAACGTATTGAAGATCGATTCTGACAACACCTCCAACTAGATGTAGAAGAACTTGAGGAGGTATACATATTTTTTTAGTTGATACTTTGATGAAAGAGGAAGTGTGGATCATGTTTGCACTTTTGCCATGTGGTTTTATTGCCAAATTAATTACATGGCCACACTTTTTAAAGAAGGGAAGCTACTTCTCCTTGCCTGTTGTGGGATTTTTTTAGGTTATCTTTTCCTCTTGTTAGCGTAGAGTATGAGTAAGTTATATTTTAGTGAAATAATTGTGTGTAAAAACTCTACATGTTCCGCTTGGAACATGTATGATTTTCCCTTTTGTATATAGTTTTTGTGGGTTCATGGTGTAATCATATTTTGGGGTAGATTTCAAGGTGTATTCAATCATCCCCAACAGATCATTTGCAGAGGTCAAGTTCAGTAGTGATTCAAATGATCTCGGGGTGGTTTTTCAATTTCAAATCATAATTCAATTTTATTAGGATGACTCCATGCCCAATGGATGCTTTAGGCCACTGATCAGTTCATCTACCAGGAAGATGACCCCTGTGAGTCACCAAAATGTTGTCTATTTTTGCACCCT
Organism: Taxus wallichiana var. yunnanensis; assembly: GCA_018340775.1. Lineage (NCBI taxonomy): Eukaryota > Viridiplantae > Streptophyta > Pinopsida > Cupressales > Taxaceae > Taxus > Taxus wallichiana. The sequence continues at coordinate 718,891,349 of CM031234.1, read as the reverse complement.
TACAAAAATAGAAAAACTAATACTTTCGTGAACTTGGAACAAATGAAAAAGAGTTGGTGATAGTCATGGAAGTAAAAATAAGATGTGAGCATAGGAATGATAGTCACAAAAGCATTACAACATGTCGCGGATGAGAATTCAAAATCCACAACTAAGGGGATAAATCACAAAGTCGAAAAGTTGCAGAGATAGAATAGAAGGCCATGGAGAGAAGAAAAGGAAGCACATATGTTATATCAAATATGTGCTATGATGGATGAGGCCGTGGGTCAAGTAGAAGACCTAGAAAAGCCATGAGATAATAAAAGACATGCACACCACAAAGGGAAAACCATGGAGGGTTAACAAAGGAATCAACATGGAGAGAAATATTGTGGAATTCAAAGCAATGGAAAACATAAAGATTGAGTTGTGGAGGTAAAAACCACACAAAACTGAAAGGAGAAGCCACATATTGAAGAAAAATGATAGTTTTCCGTGGGAGACTAAAAATGCCATAACTTTTGATTGGATGATATGATCTTTGCAAACTTGATATTGATGGAAAGGTCTCAACATCCTTTTGCAATGGAAACTAGATTTCTTAATTTTACTAAGGATTGGAAAGTAGAAAAGTGGAATAATTCTCCAACATGTGAAAGGTGTAGTTCTAGGTGGCACAACTACCAGCATTTAATGTAGTATGGGTGCATATGCAAGGAAGATGGCATGTGACAGTGGATAACTAGAGGCACCTAGATTTCTCAGAAAACTTATTGCTTGTTATTGGTGGTTGGGAAATTTGAAATCTGATTTCCCTCTCCTTTTTCCTTTCCTTCTCTTCTTCTTTTCTATAAATGTAAGAGCTCTACTCATAAAAACAAATCTCTCTTTTGTTGTAATAGCACCATGTCAAAATGGTGGTCGAATTCCCATGGGTTTTAGATGTTGTACTTGGTATATGCTATGTATTTCACCTTCTTCCATGAATGTAATCGATTGTGCATCCTTTAGCTATAAAATCAGATTTTGTGGCTATCTTTCTATCCTAGTCTCGCGTTTTATTTCTCCTTGCCTCTCTATTTGCATTTCTTGGCATATTTTTGTTACCTCTTACTTACGCAAGCTCTATTTCATTTTTGTTCATGTGAATAAATTTGGATCTGCGTGGTTCTTATTTTTGGTGAACTCATTCACCCTTTCTTCCACGTTTTCCCTCTTTATGTCACCATCATGGAGAGTGATAGACCCTTTTCTAGTGCTATCGCCTTCTTTACCTTAGGATTTCCCTTTTTTTTGCATCTCCTTCTATCTCTATTTTGTTGGTATGTTTAGGTTAGGATTGTCTTTCAGTTTTAGGAGTAGTGTTAGAATTAGGATAGGTAGAGAAAGTCTTCCTTCTCTGGAGGTATGTCTCAATTCACTGGTCCCACAACTGAGAGACAGTCCTGTATTTCCTTATAATTAATGATTCTCGTCGATCATATCGAGGGTGTAATTTTGAGCTCCAACAAAGACCACCTTTACAACTAAGTGAGGGATCTTTGCATACATTGTCATGTCCTTTGGACTGAAGAATACTCCAGTAGTGTTATTACGCATAGTTGTTTAAGAATTTCAATACTTCATTCAAAAAAAATTAGGTATACTTAGATGATTGAACCGTTTATCCAGGTTAGTGAAATATCATTGTAACTATTTGATATTAATGTTTAAAAGATGCGAGAAAACTTAGCATCTCTTTGAACATCAAGAAGTGCCTATAGCAATTCCTTTCAATACATTACTTGGGCATATCATTTGTAAAGAAGGCTTGTTGGTGGACCAAACTAAGATTGCAGTAATTTTAGGGCTAGAAGATCCAACTAATTAGAGTGAAGTGCACGGGTTTCTTGGGCACACTGTTTACTTGAGATATTTTATAAAGGGATGTGACAATATTTTTGTGCCCTTGAAAATTGTTGAAATCAAAGGGAAATTTATATTGGGGTGATGCACAACAACAATCTTTTGAGACCTTGAAGGAGAGGTGAAAACCATAAATATTCTACACTTCCCTTCTTCGAAAAAGCATTTTCATGTGCATGTGGATTAATCTTGTACAACTATTGGAGCAGTACTAGAACAACTAGGAGAAGGGAAAATAGATCATCCTATCTACTTTGTGAGGAGGAAGATGACACCAACAAAAAAAAAATTATACAACTATGGAGCATGAAGCATTTTTCATGATTTACACGCTTCACAAGTTCAGAATGTAATTATTGGCCACACCATTCATATTTTATATAGATCACATGGAATTAAATTACTTGGTCAATAAGCCGGTCTTACAGGGGTGTATCTTCCATTGGATTCTTCTCTTTCAAGAGTTTGATTTTTTAATCATAGTGAAGCCAGGAAAGAGCAATTGGGGTCGATCATCTATCAAGGATTAATTATAGAGAAGACAAAAAAACATAGAGGATATTATTCCATATGCTCAAATTTTTATACGCAATCGCATGCTAACTGATTTAGAAGATATTACTATGTTCTTGTGCACCGAACTTGCACACTAAACTTGCACCTGAAGGAATGAAGACTTTGGAAAAGAAACAATGTGCTATTTGCATGACACTTTACGAGTTGATTGGATGAGATTTATACAAGATGGGTAGAGATGAGGTCTTGCACAAATATGTGCTAGAGCATGAGCGTAAATCTATCATGGAGTAAGAACATGGGGGAATAGGTGGAGGTCACTATGGAGGTGAATCAATAGCCCGTAAGATCCTATTAGAAGGTTTATGGTGGGAAACAATTTATAAAGATATACTAAGAATTGTTTTAAGGCTTGTGACCATTGTTAGAGGATATGTAAGATTGGAAACAAAGATGAAATTCCACTGCACCCTATACCAAGTGCAGAGCCATTTGAGAAGTGGTAAATTGAGTTTGTAGGCCCCATTGCACCATCTAGATGCAGGACAAATGCGTACTATATTATAACATGCACATATTACTTTACCATGTGGTCTGATGTTGCACTTATAAGGGATTGCACTACAATAACAACTAGATTTTTGTGGGAAAACATATTTAGTAGGTATGGATGTCCATTGAGTCCGAAAAGTAACAAGGGAACTCATTTTCTTAATCAAACAATTAGAATATTGTTGGCGAGTTCACGGTAACACACTTTGTAAGACTACACCCTATCACCCATAAGAAAATGTCACTATCAAGATTTCAACAAAATCTAAGGGCGAGACCTTGAAAAAGATATGTGATTTTGGAAGTAAGTATTGGAATGATAAGGTATTAGTCATTTTATGGGCATATAGAAAAAATTTTAAGATATTGAAGAAGGCTAAACCTTTTCGGTTGGTGTTTGGTGTGGAGGCAATTTTACTAGTTGATTTTATGTTACCCTCCTTGTGTATTGCATGTGTAGGAGGATTAGATGATGAGAAAGAAATAGAAGAGTGCATTGATAAACTAATGTAGTTATATGACATGCGCACCATTGTGCGTTGGAGTTAGAAGACACATAAATCTAGACAGAAGGCTTGGCATGATAGGCATATCAAGAACAAGTCCTTTTTTTAGTGCAAAGACATTGAATTGGAGAGATCCTTCATTGGAAGTGGAAGTTAGGTGTGGAAGAAAGAGCGAGCAAGGTTTTGCAAGAAAGAATGAAGAATTAAGGCTTATAGAGTTGAGTTCCTTGATCTTGGATTTGCAAAGCTAGGGCATGGAAATTATGAAAGAAAATTGAAGTAGATAAGAGTTAGGATTGAGAAAGAAGATTATAATTCAACCTCATAGGCATAATGATTAATAAAGTAATTTCATTCAGCACCTAGGGCACATATTTTCTAAAATTTTAGCATTGAGCATTTGAAAAATTAAACAATTGCACTAAAGATGGCTCATATGATCACGAAGTCACCCAAGTAAGATAACAATAAGAATGTTGATGATGTAACCAAAGATTAGTTCTCCAAAATGTAGTACCCTCTAGAAGTGGTAGTAGGGAAGCCATGGGTTTTAGACATAAAAATGCAAGATAAGTGATTATAATCATTGAATAGAGGCTCGTGAAGGAGAAATAATTAAATACATTATAAAATAAATGGCCCAAAGGATGAAGAAAGGGAAAATGGTCATTGATGACAAGGTGAAGAAATATTTGGACAATGCAGGAATTTTGCAAGTGCATGAACTTACATATTTTGGAAAATTTGAGTGCCTATACTAATGGTTAATGTCAAGGGCACATGAAGACTTCTTCTACATCATAATAAGGAGAATTTACAACAATGTGTATTTGATTAGAAAGCAATCGGCTTACCTGACACCAAAGCTGAGATAAGTTTGGATTTAGAAGATAACGCTGAAGTGGAAGCTACAACCACTGTTGAACTATCAATGAGGGAAGATTGCATTCATAATTGCAAGCATAATCTGATCCAGGCACAAGGACTTGTGAGTTACAAATTAGACGCATCTGAATGCTGGGTGAGGTGAATAAGAAGTGGTTACATGTCATGCACAAGATGGCGTAGAATACCCTCTATAAAATCACAATTTATATTGTTTAAGGGATCGTTGAGGAGGAAAATATCCAAGTTAGTAAAGGAGAGAAGATAACTTGGGATATAATCCTTCTTTTGATTTTTTTTTAGAGATCCGGGTACTTGATGGCCCGAGAGGACAAGATGTGGGTCTATCTATTGGAGAATAAGTCTCTCATGTAAAGATTTGCAGAGTTCACATGTGATTGGGTAATAACAATTCCTTACAAAATGTGTTTGGATAAGTGGTATATATGTATGCACAAAGAATCCATAAATGAATGATGCATACCTAGGAGCTTCCCTCACTCATAGATTACAAGGCAAATTTTTCAAGACACCAACACTTCTACCTTGGAAGGTTCCTACTCAACAATCAAGAGATGGGCCCATGGTGTAAAATACCTTTTTCATTTATGGAAATATACTTCCATGCCACAATGAACTACATAAAGGATACGTGTAAGATGAACTTCAATACAGATGGCATTGATTCATATTTTTATACCTTGCGTTAGACCTAGGTATACCCTTCCAAGTTGGCATACGTGGAGATAATGGAATATTAAAATACGGACATGAGCCCCACAACTGTAATAGTGGGTAAGCATGTGTTTAGGGTATATATCTATCTTAGGCCCAAGTTGAAGGGTGAAAATTATTTACACATGCTAGAAATTCATCTTCCAAAACCCCCATAGAAGAAGTGAATAGTGGTATTTTCTAAGGGAAGGCATGACAAAACACCCCCTTAGGAAAAAGAGGTAGAAAGGGAAAAGAATTAGATGAAGATGATGATGATGAAGAAGAGACCTCCACTGGACTAGAGCTGAAAAAAGAAAATGCAGAGCCAACATAGAGAGTAAAGTAAGGGCACGAGCACATTTAAAGCACCTAAGGGGTCTCCATCAATCACATTGACCTAACCAAGTCCTTGAAGAAGAATTAGAGCCTTGTAAAAAAACCTTGGGTGATCCACATCAAAGAGGACGAGGGCTTGGAAGATATGATAATGGAGGAGGTAGCATGTGAGAAGGAACAACTATGAGATGATATACCGGTGTTTAATAAGGGGCCTTCTAAGGAGGAAGAATCACCCAAGGATGAAAATGTCCAAGATGAAGGAGAAGATGAGATATGGGACACACATGATGAAGGCTCCAAGGGTGATGAAGACAGATAGGAAGGTCCCGAGGATGAAGAGGATGAAAAATGTGATCGATAGTAGCCAATTAGGGAAGACTTAGGCACTTTGCATGAGGTGAAGGAAGTGGAGTGCAACTAAATATTACAAAGGAGATACGAAGGGGAAACAAGGTGGCGAAGAAAGAAACAAGAACCAATGTAGGCACTCGATATGAGTTATATCGATGATCCTGCAGGTGCTAAGAGAAATATTTTATAGCATGGCTCCAAATGCAAGGATCTCTTCGGATGGGAGTTGATCAATCAAACAGGGCTCTCTCATGGACCAAAATTATGTTGTTATGGAGTATGCAAACATGAAGTTGAAAAATGATCGAAGTATAGTCCTCACTACCATTGATCCTACGAGATATGTCCTCGTAATTCCCTCAAAAAAATGGCACTGTAAAGTTATGCACAAAAATATAGATAAAAGGGCTGCAATACGAGTGATACGGGGGACAAGGAGCAAAAAGATAAACATATACAAAATATCATAGAGCAATTAAGAGAAGATAAGAAGAGGACCTTTAATGCCTATGATAAAGCATTTGATATAGTGAAAATAATCACAAGTGCGTGCCCAGAGTTAGTGGACCAAGCCTAGGATTTGTATCTAAAAGAGATGAAATATTTAGAGGACCTAATGCACATGATGTTGATGGAGAGGAAGAGTGGGAAAGCTTCAATGGCTGAAGAACTAGCCGAGATGAAGAAAAAAGGAAGGAAGTGGTTGGGAAAAGATAGTAGAATATGATGAATTGATTGAGGAGATCAAAGAGGCAATAAAGAAGGAAGAACAAGCATTTGACAACTTCCAAAAATTTTATCCAATTCTTAGCATGCATGTTGCATATGAGGAGGCAGAGTTAAGGAAAATTCAAGCCACCATGAATAATAACAAGGCTTAGCGAGAGAAATTCATAGCCAAAGTAGCAAAAATAAAGACTTAATTAAATACATTAAGGACATGCCTTATGAAAGACTCAAGGAGATCCACCTCGAGGTATTGTGCAAGATGGATGCGCTAGAGGGTGTGACCCTAGACTTGAAAGTGGTAGTGGAATAATTGAAGGAAAAGGCCAAGGAGATGGCCCTTGAGTAGGTTCTAGGTATTGTTGAATCAACGCTTAAAAGGATGCTACTGAGCTTAAAATTTGTAAGGAGTTAGAAAACACAATAAATAGGGAATTTCTAGAACTTCTTCCACCACCAAAGGCTTAAGTTTGGATGCGCGTGCGTATGGTAAATTCATATTCTTTTGTTCATTGGGTAAATTCCCCTCCCATTCTTTATTCTTTCATTATTGATTAATTATTTTGAGGAAAATTCTTTGGGTCACGATATTTCGAGGAAAGACAATAATCCTAGTGTGGGGTAATGTTGGTCAAGGAAAATGGCTAAGTACTAGCCATGCATGAGAACTAGATAATGCACATACAAGAATGTATGCAAGGGAAAAGAACATAAATAGGAAAATTTGCAAAGGCACACACAACATACATAAGAGTTTAATGGGTGAAGCTTCACGCATATATAAATGGGTTTCAGGACTTACCCTATTTTGTAAAAATGCTAAAAATAGAATAAAAACAAGTTTATGTGAGGTACACATCATGTCCATAAATAGGCATTCAAAGAGGTAAAAGCACATGCGAGAGGCATTCTATTTATATGATTTAAAGCAAGGATAAAGGTGATCTATTTATAGCTCAAGCTATAGTTAAAGAAGAGTTGAAAAAGTATGGATTCTATTGTTAGCTCACCTATATTTAGGAAAACACATGTAAGCGGTGAAGGGAAAGTCCCCATGGTGTATAAATAAGTGATGCACTCTTTTATTTAGTAGGGTTCTAGAGGTGTGTTGAAACTAAAGTCTGTAGTTGAGTTTATATATATCTGCATGATTTAGCGCATGGATGTATGGATTCCTAGATGTAATCAATTACTTGTTATGTAATCAATTATGTTTGCAATGGATAATTATATTTGGGTAGTAAAAATCGCTATTTATGAATATGGTATATTGGGATTTCAAGTGGTATTAATGATTGTGTATGTTGATTAAGTTTCCTTATTATATGTGTTACCAAATTCATATGGTGTATCTCCATCTTTTCATGTTATAATAGTTATGATGAATATGCATGTTCTAATATCTTGTTGAGAAAACAAAGGAGGAACCTTGTGGATGCACGCACTTTGGATGAGTGTTTAGACCTTGTCTGGATGAAGTGCCGGTGTGCCTAGATAAATATTAGCTAACCACAAAATAAGAAAAAAATACTACCAAGGATTTGGATAAAACCACGCCTCATGAAGTAGGGACTAAGAAAAACTTGATATCTATCTTGTAAAGATATTTGGTAGTCCTTCTTGTATTCTCAATCCTAAAGTTAATAGACTAAAACCTGATCCCACTTCCTACTCCTCCGCATTTTTGTTGGGTATGGAATTCAAACAATACAATTAATATTTTATGGTCCAATTAAACATATGATTGTAAAAAATAGTTATGTGCATGTTCATGAGATTTTTTTGTAAATTTTCCTCTCTTCCCTCTTCTATGTTTCCTGAAGCCGAGAATATTCATTTTGATTATCCTTCCTTATAAAATATGGAAACTAATTTGCAAGAGACATATCATACTTCTTATAACATGATGGATGTATACCTTGAGAGGAGTCTTCTCAATCGTTGTCGTAGTAGAAAGTTCCTAAATGGGATAAAAATCTGGTTTCGAGTCTCAACCTAATGATTTGATAAAGATGACCCACAATCAACATTCTTATCATGCCTTGCCAACTATTTATGAGGTTTAAACTCAATGTTTTAAAGAATTCATCTTAGATGAAAGATGAATTATATCCATGGAAGCTAATTACAATGCTCTATTAAAGAATCAGGTTGGGGAATTAGTCACTCTTCCTCCTAAAAGAATCATTGTAGGTTCTAGATGGTTGTATAAAATTAAATATAACTTTGTTGGTAAGATTGAAAAATTGAAGGCTAGATTAGTTGCTAGATTTTTATTCAAAAATCAAGTTTGGATTATGTTGAAACCTTAACTCCTATTGCAAAAATGGGAACTGTTAGAATTCTTCTATCTCTAGCTTCTCAACACGGCTGGGAAATTCACCAAATGGATGTCCAAAATGTTTTTAAATGGTGACCTAAAAAAGAAATTTATACGCATCAATCTAAAGGATACCAAGAACGTGGGAAAGAATTATATGTTTGTAACCTTAATAAATATTTGTATGGTCTTAAACAAACACCGGATCTTGGTATGCTAAGATAAATAGTTTCTATCAAGAGCTTGGTTTCAATCATTATTTTGCTTATAATGATGTATTCGTTAAAACTAAAAAAACCATGTTATTATCAATGTCTTGTATGTTGATAATCTCTTGATTACTAGTAGTGATAAATACTTAATTTTTAAAATCAAATAGAAATTAATACAATGATTTGAAATGAAAATTTTTGATTTTTAAGGCATGGTTATTTGTAAAATTCACAAATATGATTTATTGTAATAATGTCTCTATTCTAGGGAAGTTCGTGTTAAATTAGATCCAAAACCTTTTTGTGATAAATTTAATCCTATTTTATATCGACAATTTATTAGTATTTTGATTTATTTAACCATCACTATGCCCGATATATCCTTTATAGTTGGGATTAGTTCTAGATTCATGCGGGATCCTTATGAGGACAATTAGAAAATGGCAAAATGATTCTAATGTATATCAAAGGCATAATCAATTTTGGTTTGTATTATTCTTCTTGTGATGATGAAAATTTATTTAGTTATTATGATTATGAATATGTTGGTGATATTATGGATAGAAAATATACTTCTTGATATATTTTCAATTTAGGCGTAGGTGCAATTACTTGGAGTAGTAAGAAGAAAACAACAATATCTATCTTTTCTATTGAAGTAGAGTATAGAAGTGTTATAGAAGAAGAAAAGAATCCATGTAGCTCAAAATATGATTAGATGAACTTCATATGGGCATCAAAGGAAGTACTCTTCTTCTATGTGATAGCCAAAGTTTGATTTCTCTTGAAAAAATCTAGTCCAACATCAAATAACCAAGCATATTGAGATCCATATGCACTTCATCCAGGAGAAATTTCTCAATGGTGACATAGATCTCAGGTTCAGTTCCACTGAAGAGCAGGTTGTAGAAATTTTTACCAAGCCCTTACATTCTCTAAAGTTTTATGAATTTCATGTTATGTTAGGCATTTCAGATGTTAGCTCCTATGATCATGTGAATGACGTTGATCTTCACCTCTTAATCCTATGAATTTTGGCCTTTCAGAGCTTCCCTTGAGGGGAGATAAGAAATGAGCATGTTGTATTCTTTTTCTTATGCAATGTCATCTCTTAACAACTTGATTGTGTCAAGTTAGATACTCCCTAGACTATTTCCATTTTGTTTAAGTAAATTTCCATGTTATGTGAAGTTTACATGTAATCCCCAGTGAAGCATTAAATATGAGAGGTTTTTTGTTTTATAAAAACTCCACGATCTTATGTAATACATCATCTTTAATCACTTTATATTGATAATTTGGTTCATTCCAGATGTACTATAGTTTTTACGAAACTTGCAAGACACTTGCTTTGTGTCACGACTTCACGAAGTCCACAGATCACTAAAGTAGTGTACCACATCTTTTCTAAAACCCATGGCACAGATTTCAGTTGTTCACGGATTTTCCAACCCAAAATATATTGCAGGTAGTGTACCACGGAGTTGAAAAACCTATGGGGCACTAATCTGCTATAGTGTACCACAAAATTGTAAATCCCACATAACATTTGTATTTAGTTCACTTGTTTAATCAAACCGATGAATATTGTAGCATTGAACCATGGCACTTTAAGTAGTATATTGTGGAGTTACAAATCAACAAAATAAAATTATTTTCCTACATGTTAGACTAAATCACTTGATGATTTATGTATTGTAATTATTTTTATACCAAAAGGTTACTTACCATGAGTTATTTGGAACAAACCATGATTTTGACATGGAAATTAAAATTTACATTTTTCCGTACTTAACATAAAGGGGGAGTGTTAGGTTTGTAATATTAAGTGGGAAAATTCTTTTTAGAAACATCAATTAAATTATCATTACCTATTGTTATCATCGTATCCTAAAGTATCACATAATTTACCATCATAAATCCTGTTTACTGCGTAAAATCTATTTACCCTCCCCTAACCACTTAAAACAACCCAAGCTTACTTTATCCTACCCATCCCAATTAAATTAAAATGTAAAATAATAGCCTAATCTAATGCAAGTTTGCAGTAAATAAATGAATACTAAAATACTGAAATAATACACAAAAACTAAGCTAGAAAATATGACACCCTAATGGGCAAAGAGGGTTAGAAGAGCCTTAGTTTATTTGTGGAGGTTCTTGGACTATGTCTCGGTGGAGAACGACTAAGAAAATATGGAAGACCATCACACAAAAGCTTGAAAATATTTACATCTCACATATTTGATGGATTGGGTGCACGGAGAAGGATAGGGGCACTGTGGGTGCCCTAGTCTACGTAGATGCTCGAAACCCTCATCTCGGGGTGTCGTAAGATCTTCACACTTGTTTTCCTTTTGTCACATGTATGTTGGTGAATTATGACGATTGTCTTTATAAATTCAAAATGAATAAATCACTTGTAAAACCCCAAAAAATTTATCAAACCCTAAAAATAAAGATGGAAGTGAAGGGGTTAGACTATCCTCAGCTGCCAAAATGATGGACTTATCACTGAGTGTTGCACTACATCTCAAACCCAATGTAGTTATGAGTGTGTGTGGAATTTTTCCTTAGGTTGCTCTTGTGCTAGTCACACTTTGTGAGTAACGAGCAAGTTATTAGATGTATAATGTAAATAATGTGTACATGGAAACAATAGACTCCCCTCATATGAAGTGTGATGCAGATGAACCAACCTTTGTCTCTTGTGATGGAGCTAGATGGATGCAAATGGAGCTATAAATGCCTTTGAATGATGCAACCTTAGGTGGAGATAGTAGATGCTTAGTGTTTGGTCCCTTATTATGATCACATAACTTTATATTTATGATTCTCTTGCTTGAATTTCGTAATTAACCTGAACAAACCAACTACCAAAAAATAAGATTCTCGAATGGCTATAAAGGACATAGAAAGTGTGACCAAAGTAAAAAGACGACAAGGGTGCCCAGAGGGGATGGGGGTGCCCAGTGTTGGCATCCTAGGCGGGCGCCGGTGTCTAGAATGACAAATTTTGAAAGGTGAAAGGAAAAGTTGAGCAAGTAAGAGTGAAAAATTGAACGCATAAGAATAATGTAAAGAAAGGTGGCCAAAGGTATGGGTTAGTTAGTACTTTTCTTACTTAGGAACCATGAAAATAGTAGTATGTGATTGAAACTACATAATGACTCAAATTGTGTGATTTTGTGTCTACACATCCTAACCTTATAACCTCCCACAACCCAACTCCTTAACCTCCCACTTTGCTACTCAAAAACATAATATCTCAGATGGAAAGTGGTTTTAACCATTTCCCATTCTTCCTTTTATTGATTTTAACCTCTAAGATAAAATTGACGGTGATCCACAATCATCAGATCATTGTGGACACTATCGATCCTATTTAGCCAACCTAAGTCTCCCTTGTACAATTATTCATAATTCAAGTTTGAGGATGAACTATTGCACCTATGACAACATCATCATGTCCAAAGATCATCAATACACCCCTTTCAATGCTACCTAGAGCCTCATCATATTGTTCATCAACTGTTGGAGAGCTTCATCACTTTTAACGTTATCCATCAAGGTTAGTACCATTTGTTCATCCTTTTTTAAATTAGTTTTGCAGCGCTTATAGTCTATAGTTAGTTTTCTACACCATCCTACTTATACCTCTTCAATTTTTCTTATGATCTAATCATTTAGCCCACCTTTATAAAGACTATAATATCCATAGAGATTCCGTCAATCCCACGATCACCATTTATCGCTTCCCAGAACTTTTCCTCTTTCATTAGATTTCCAAACAACTCCAAATATTCATTTACGAGAATTCCATAGGTTTCTTGACACTTTCTAATTTATCCAACATTGTTTAATCTATCTCCATTGATCACTATTTATTTTATCAACCCTTTTGCTAAAACAAGCATTTTCTATCCAATCTTCATCAATCGAGAATCCATAACCTTTTGTTTTATTATTAGCCTTACAAATACATCTGAATTCATGTTTCTAGATAACATAGATTCTAGAATCCTCGTAATATTTTCTAGTATTACTCCCCTGTTGCTCAACTTTACTATTATTTATCTTATCAATTATTTTATCAAAACAAGAACTTTGTCTCAGATCACCATCGATCCTTGATCATTGTCAATCCCTATCGTTTCTAACTATTTTAAATATATATCATGTTTTCATTAGTCTAATTCTGGTCTAACAAGTTATTCGCAAGATGTATGTTTTGTAGTTTATTATTCTAGGTCTTTCACATCCCATTACCAACATATACGATCTCTCGATCATCTAGCGATGCGTCCGTGTGGTCAATTTTCAATATCCTCCATGAAATCACAATGTGTGTCATCATATTCACACCAAACATCAAAGATATCGAGGAACGGATCGAGTTCATCCAATAAGAGAAAGAATCCACCTAATGCTTCGATATAACTACTCGGAGGACTTTGAGCTTGTCACTTCCTATCTGGGCCACTTACAAAGCTAATAAGGTCTCACTGTCCCTCTCGAGTTTTAAATTGTCTATTTTCATTATCTATCTTATCATTATCAAATCAACTTAATTTTATCAAAAAGAGTGGACACCTTTCAAGGAAGTCCCTTTGGATTCATGGGATCAGCACTTGTCAAGTAACTCGTTATCATATTTATCTAATATATTTTTTCTAGATTTCTTATCTTACAATTATTCTCGTTTGGTGAAAATAGGGTCCTCTTTCATTACTTGAGCATCCCGACATTACGACTCTCGATGCGGATATCGAAAACCCTACTTATTTAAGTTTTTTGTATTTTCAAAATTTATATCACTAACCCAAAAACACCTTAAACATCGTGGCATGCCTAGTGCGACCCTTTATTCCCTCTTTCAATTAGATTTTGTATCTTTCATTTCTTTTTTTCTATTTTATCTAACCTTTCAGCTTGGACCACATTGTTGTTGTTGTTGCTTAAGATTTAAAATTTAAAAATAAAAGGAAAAGCGATCACAAGTATGCTCTTCTCTTTCACCAATTTCTTCTAGTATTGCAGTTTATGTGTTTTTTCTCATTAAATTAAAATATTTCATTTGAAATTTAAAACAAACACTTATATTTTCCTGATCACATAGCTTAATTAGGGGATTTAATAATTGCATTCACATAACTCCCTCCACACACAGCCAAATCACATTAAAAACCTACATATAAATAATCCTTCCCAGGTGGACCTACTTAAATTTCATCACCAAGAGGATAAGTCAAAATAGTGTTATGGACGAGTATAAAAACATGGTGGGCGCTATATCGGTTAAGCACCCAATACCCTTATCGTTGAGGGACCGTGAAGTGAGGGAGTAGGCCCCAATACCACACCTCATACCAAAACTAACACAAATTTAGGCCTCTCACATACCTTTGAGTATATCAAGGAATCCATCCTTTGATATTACTTGAAACCATCCTTAGGTTACCATTTCCTAATACTCTTTTCAGCCATTTTCCACATTTCACATTCTTTTTCTAATTTAATCGAGATAATAAATAATTGTCTTGTGTGACTTGTTTACGTTATTGTAATAAAATCTCGACTCATTTTTTTCTTTCTTTCCTTTAGTGGTTATTTGTTTAAAACCATGGTTTTAACCAAAAAATTGTCTCATCTTCAAAACACTAATAATATGTCCATCCCTCTTTAACAAACCATAGATTCTATCAAATCTAGCCTTCATAACATCCAACACATAGTAAATAATACAAATCACCTTCAACATCCAATCAAGAACCTCTTCATATCCTAGTAGTCAATCAACCATGTTAGAAATCCTAGATCCCTCCAGTCTATGATTTTTCAATAGCAATGATCTAGTCTTTACTGAAATTTTAGATTCAAACAATGTGGCTATTAACTATCTTGCATCTCAAGGTGTTTTCATCCAAAGACCAATAACCTATAAACGACCCCTATCTCTTTTCTCATTATTGACACTTCCCAACTTATTGACCTAATTACGATCTGGTCATCCAATAGTTCCATCCTTATACCACTACTTGGTGGTTCATGGGTGTCGACCCACACATCATCAATTCCAGTCATCAATTTTAACCTTAACGTTGGCTCGTCACAGAAACATCCAATCAACAAACATCCTCCTCACCAAACCCTTTGTTAGGATCATCATCTTCACAAAACAAAAAAACACTAACACATCCCCTTCCACTTTTAGCCCCATACCTTCCATTGTCTCTTCTACACCTCTAGTGATCTTGGTATCCATCACACTTAACGTTTCTCAACCCATCCCTTCACAACAACCCACATCCACTCTCAAAATGTAGACATGTCTATCGCCATGTCTATACCCCTTATCAATATAAGTTTTATCACTAGTACTCTTCCCTTGTCACACAAGGCATTAACTTCCCCTGTCTCACAAATTCATTCTCACTATATACCTTAGCCATCTCAACCACTCATCAACACTTCTATCCCATATCAATACATCCCTCAATCATCACAACCCCTCATTAGCACTTATATCTTATCCCGGTGTATTCTTCAACCATCTCAACCTCTCTTGACCCATCCATTCCTATTTGATCTCGAGTATCTACCTTAGCCATCTCATCCCCTTATATATACATTTGTTGCAATCCCTTATCATCATATCCAATAATGGAAGCATTTGGTTTCATAACCTATCTACAATATCCCTAAAAACATTTCTCTTCAAAGATAATATCACTTTACCCCATCATCTATATCAAAATTAAAACACCTACATCCACAATCAACATGGCCATTCATCATTAACAATTATCCCAAAATGATCCTTTACAAGCATTGATGAATAAGATATCTAGTCTTGAAGCTTCCTACATGGGTCCTAAAAACACGCTATTACATGAAAAAATCTGAAATGAACCAATTCATCCCTCAGTGCCTTACAAATCCTATCCTCCACATTGGGAAGTCCCTATGTTTATCAAGTCATATAGTAAGTAGGACCCGTAATAGCACATCCGAACCTTCAGTCACACATGTTACCTTATGGCACACAATTAGGACCTCATCTTAAGGACACTCCTATGTCCTTAACATGACCTATGTTGGATTTGTATAATAGTATCCCACAATACTCACTCTTATCCTTCACACAACTCGAAAACGTTTTCTAGAACACTTTTCCATCAATATCACCCTCAAAATTTCTATTAAATACCTTTACGACATCAAATAGTTTGAAGACAAATCTATTATATACTTTTTCCCCTTTATTGTGGGATCATCAATCAACTATCTTTCTCACTTCCACAAATCAAACTCATCGAACTATTCACTCTATCATATACTAAACATATATCATCTACACTCCAAATTAAGTATTTCCAAACATTTGACGAATCCTTTACCATGACCCGTAAATTAAAGTTTCATGCTCTCGAATATGGTAAATTCAAGTACCGATCAAAGAAACCAATACCTGAGTCTTCATTTAAACCATCTTCTAGTAATAAAAAATCTAAAGGCTTAGTGAATGTGGATGTCATAAAATCCACATCCAAAGGAAATTCATATTTCTAACACTCTCATCCTCAATGAAATTACACCCCATCATAGAATCCTATAGTGTGGTTTTTACAAGCTTCTAGCTATGTGTATGATCACCCTTCCTCCTATTCGTTCCATTGAGACATTTGTTTCAAATCCCTCTTGGTTTGGTAACACAAATATTTTAAATACCATCGAGTTTGAGGCCATGACATCAAAAGGTGTTGCTCATTTAGAAATTTTTTCCAAGATCTTATCGACAAAGGGTATTTACAAATTGATAATCCAAATGCATTGCCAAATCAAAATCTCGATGTCTTTAAACAACCCTTTCCTCATCACACCCCATCAACCAGCCAACCATGATTAAACGTCTTCAAATCTCATCATACTATAAATAAAATTAAGTACCTTTCACCCACACCCCTAACACAAAGGTCCTCTACTATTGAGACACCAAATAATTCATCAAACTCCTATAAAATTTTCACCGATAAGACCATAAATCCTTCAATAACTACCACATCCAATTCAAACCCATTTGGTTCCTCTTCAAAAGTGTTAGAAAACAAACTTGTATTTGAAATCACCAAGATATCTTTCGATGACCATGTCACCTGAAACCATTTGAAAAATCTCAACAAATCACCAATCTAGAAAAAAAAAAAAACTATGTCCGAAAATAGTCAAAACACCTCATCGCAAAATACAAAGCTCTTGCCTTCCATCCTTGGGACCCGTCTCTCATCTAAATTTACAATTAAGGTCACATAATCTAAGGTCAATTTTGGACTAGAACCTAGATGTATCACACTAAAAATAACCCTATCCATCTTACTTTCCAAACATTAGATGAAACACAAGCCCCCT
Organism: Taxus wallichiana var. yunnanensis; assembly: GCA_018340775.1. Taxonomy (NCBI): domain Eukaryota; kingdom Viridiplantae; phylum Streptophyta; class Pinopsida; order Cupressales; family Taxaceae; genus Taxus; species Taxus wallichiana. Next base: position 718,873,929 of record CM031234.1, on the reverse strand, counting down.
TAAGGTCAGCTCCAACATGATACTATACAAGAACCCTTGAAAGGCTTATACAACTATCCATGATAACGTTACCCCCGCTTAAATCACCTAGCCCTCGAGGGTGGAAACCCTCTTGGCATAATTTTGAAGAATTTTCTAAGTATCGTCATACTTGAGGACACGCTACTAAGGAATGTAAATCCCTCCATGTTGTCATTCGCAGTCTCCCAACAAAGGGATTCTCAATGCAAACAAGGAATATATAAATCAACAAAAAAAAAACTCGTTCGACCTCCAAAACCTATACTCTCTAAACAACTATCCAAAGGTCACCCCACTCCATTAGATCAATGTATTTCACATAACTACCAGAGCCTGCACACATGACCCTAAAGCTTCATATCAAAATAGGCCCAAGGTCTCCATTCCTCTCACGCCTGAATTACCTAGTCATCCACTCCTTTTTAAGGAAAAGGTATCAATCCTTACCACTCCACAAAAACAAACCACCTCCCTGTATAAATATTATCATCATCAAGAAACTTCATCAATCACCCGTGAAAATGTCCCTCTACGAACTCATCTAAACCTCACCATAACATCAACAATTGATGATTGAGGCCCTTCAATCTATATCCGTACCATCTGATGACCTAAAACCATTCAAAACCTAATCGAACCCTCAAAATGTCTACCACCATCACCTTTGATGATTCGATATCCCTTCTTTGTAACCAAAAGATCATGACCTTCCTCTATTATCACTTTGGCCAAATCAATGATACTCTTATAAAAGAGTTATGATTGACAATGACGCAAGTATTAACATCATATCATCACATGATTGTAATTTGATACAATTACCTAACACTAATGTCCCTCAATCACCTACAAATGTATTGTGATCCTTTAATGACATCATTTCCCTTACTTTAGGCATGTTTATTCTTCCCATAAAGTAGGTGTTACATGTCTTCACAAGCTATTCTATTTTGTGGAGGGAGAGTTTTAATAAAATATGTTGTTATGATGGCCTTGGATACGCATTATACACTATATCCCATCCACTCTATATTGTTGTCTCAAATATGAATATGAAGGTAAGACCTTCACTATGTCATCGACCCAAACCCATTCAAAGCATGTTATATGAATTACCGGAAAAATGACTTACTCATTCCTAAAATGAACTAAGATTCTTCTTATCAATCCTCTTCTAGTTCCTCCATCTCTTTGCATCCAACTTACCGAGATGACACCTCCTTGTAGGATGTCATGAAATGACTCTCACTAGGGGAATATCACCTCTTGACCCTTAATTCATCCCCTACACTACTCATATCCGAGGCCTAATAAACAACCCATATATGATCCCAACATTGGAGACATCATCTCCTTTATCCCCCTCATCTCAAAACCAACCTCGTCTATGGAGGGATCGATCTTCCTTCCCCATATCATGATAATCGACATCACACTAAACCATCACATATAATTTTTCATTCTTATACAATCAAACCTTTCTACGAGATATACATCCATCGATGTGCCCGGAAAATTTTCAGCTTAAGACATTATGAATAAGGAATACATGACCTAATATTTTATCAAGCTCGTAAGCCTTACGAGAATTATGGATTAGAATTTGACATATTTTCCTCGAGACACCTTCACAAACACCACATCTAGTCCCATAACAAAACCAAGGTCACCCCCTTCATGATATCACTCTATCAACACAAATGATGTCATTTCAATCCCATATGAATTTTTTTAGCCAATACAATCACCTTAATACCACTTACTTATCAAACTAACAATGAAATTAAGACTATCCCACTAATGATACTTGAAATGATAGAGGAAGACTCCCCTACCATTGATATTATTTAATGTCAAGATGAACAATCCATCTTATCCTACATGTGGGAAGAGGATCATTACCTCCAAAATATTCTCTTGCCGGACACATCGACTCTACTTACCAAATCTACCATTGATGTCGACATAGGAACTTTGCAGACCCTCACAGTGAAAGTGGGTCAATCCTTAGATTTAGAAGAATTAAAATTCCTTATTGCTTTCCTTTCAAAAAATATTCAATCCTTCGTATGGTCACATAGTGACAGACAGTATTGACCTAATATTTTCATTCATAACATCGTCACATATCCTAACGTTAATAATTTCAAACAAAAACCATGTAGGATGCACCCTCACATAGACCTCCTTATCAAAGAAGAAAAATAACATCTCCTTTCTTATAATTTCATATTACCCATTGATTACCCACAATGGGTCTCTAATATCGTACCCGTAACTAAATCCTCTAGAAATTTACGCATATGCACGGACTTTTGATATCTCAATCTCTCCTATCCTAAAGATGATTTCCCACTCCCTAAAAATGATCATCTCGTTGATCACACAGATGGAAATGAAGTGCTCTCTTATGGATGGATTATCTATATATAATCAAATCTTTACCGCAATAGATAACCAACATACAACATTATTACTCCTTTGGGCACTTTATGTTACTACGCGTCATGCCCTTCAAACTTAAAAAATACAGGGGCCACATATCAACACCCAATGACTTATATCTTATATATAATATTATTCATAAGTTTTTGAAGGCTACATTGACGATGTCTTATGGAAATATAAGCAATGCGGGGATCACCTCATCTTCCTTGACATTATTTTTTCTCACCTCATACAATACTTCCTCCACCTTAACCCAACCAAATGTGTATTTGGTGTCCTCACTGGAAAAATCTTAGGGTTCATATTTTCTATCAAAGGCCTTGATTTTGACCCCACTAAAATAAAATTTATCTTCTAGATGCCTCCCCTTCTAATCTTAAATAGATTTGTAGGATCTCCATTTCAAATGAGATCAACTATGTTCATGCCTCCCTATGAGAGGGAGACATTTTATCTTTACATATCCACTATTGGTCATGCCCTGGGTGTTAACTAGCACACTGAGATGAGTAGGATAGAGAAAAAGTTGTATACTATATCAGATACACATTCCATGACTACGAAACTCATTACACTAAATAGGAAAAGTTTTTTTTTGCATTATACTTCGCAACTTCAAAACTTTTCCACTATCTACTTAATCATAAAACATATGATTGTCACTAGCTTCAATCCCCTCAAATAAATTTATTATAAACCATATCACAGTGACTATATCACTCAGTGGCTAATTCTCATTACTTAGTTTGATCTAGAATTCATATCACATAAATATATTAAGAGACAAATAATCGTCGATCAACTCGTATGAGCTCCCCTTCCTAAAAATCAATTATTGCACAAAAAATTTCCCAACGAGTCTATCAAAACCATTGACTAAGTATATGCTCCTATCAAAATGACATTATTTGATGGATCTAAATGTTAGCATGGGGAGGTTTTGGTTTTATCATCATACCTCCATGGGGACTCCAATCCCTATATCCTTAAAACTAAACTTCAAATGCACTAATAACGTGGCCAAATACGAAGCTCTCATCATGGGTCTCCAAATGGCTATCATGCTTGGTGTTCAAATCCTAGACATATATGGAGACTATTAACTCATCATCAATCAAATTAAAGGAATTTATCAATGCAAGAATGAAATTTTACAAAAATATTAAACCATTTTTTAATTCCTCTTAGAATCCTTTGATCAATACACCATCCAAATAGTTCCATGATCTTCTAATAAGTTTGTAGACACCACAACTTCCTAGAATCGCTCATTCCACTATTGACTAACGATTCCATATTGTATTTTTGTGCATAGACTTGATCAACCATCTCACACCAAAAACATCCCCTCTAATAATCTCATCAAAGACAACCAAATAGATCATTGGTACACTCAAGTCTACGACTATCTAAAAAATTAAAAACTACTATCTAACTTGTCTAAAAATGCTAAAAATATTTCCTCCAATGTGCTACTGGATACGTCATCATAGGTGGTATTTAATATGAATGTGGGTTTTATGGCTAGTTACTACGATGCCTCAAGTCTCTTGAGTCCACTAAAGCGATCTAGGAAGTCTGCGATGGCGTATGTGGTGGACACTTCATTGGCATGGTTGTTGCTACATACGTCCTATGGATGGGATATCACTAGCTCACCCACCCTCAATCAAGATTGGTGTGCATATTTCAATAAATGTGTTAAGTGTCAACAACATTCTAATCTAACTCACATTCTAAGTCAAGCCCTATAACCTCGCTAAGGAGCTATGACCCTTATCACAATAGGGACTTGACCTCATCACCTTATCAACCCTCATTTGCCACAATGACATCATTATATCATCAACACCACTAAATACTTCACTAAATGGGTGGAATATATTCCACTAGTCCTTATTAAAGTAAATAAAATCATAGAATTCATCTAGCAACACATCATATGTCACTTCGAAAGAGGGTTTAAAACCCGTAAACGAGGATCGAGGGATGATGTGCACATCAACAGACGTGTGCGAACGATAACGTGAAGAGATCTCGGGAGGAGTGAGCATAAACCAAATGTGCATGAAAATATTTGAAACATGGGCAAAACCTGGTTAAGCCATAAAACTCTCCTTTGTCTCATAGATCAAATGGGGTGTACATATAGGAGGTGCTAAGTAACCCCTAGTGCTACAATCATGACAACTCGAGAGAGAGGGGAGTTACATTCCTAGAATAGAAGTGTAACTCCCAATTATGCATATGACACACTGACACACTAATGCGTAAGATAATCTCATAATGACCCCTAAATGACATGTGGACCTACAATCTCACCTAAGTGAGATGACTTACCTAATGATGTGGAAAATAATACACACCAACACCCCCCTTCATCGTAACTTAGGATGAGGCGGCAAGTCAAAAATGAGAAATGGGTCCCGCATAAAGCCTGATGAGGTACCCATGCACAAGAAAAAGGTCCCAAGCAATGAAGGAAAACCTAGTGGGAAAAACATCCACCATAAGAGAGAAAAACACTCTCTAATCTAAGAAAGATGCCAAATATGGGTCCCAACTCTAGACGAGCCTGAAAAGGTACCCATGTACAAAGAGGAAATCTCTCGGAAAGAAGAAGAAGAGAGAAGAAGAGGGAGATGAGAGGAATGCAGAAGATGCCATGGACGGATCTGAACTCTGCAGCTCTAGGAAGTATCCCAAAAGAATGTCGATGACAAGATCCTTTGCCTCTAGACTGAAGAAGAGCCACCCACAATGAACTGTGTGCCTACCCTTAGGAAGTACGAAATGATGTGCTAGAAGTACTCCCACTCCACAAAGGAAGTCAAGGTAACAACACGAAGAACTTTGAGTCTGGTCCACGAAAGTGTGACATAGGTCTAGCGAGTAAGTGCCAAAGAATCAAGGTAATGCCATGTGCATAGAACTGTCAGAGTGAAAAAGAGGAACACCTGTAGAAAGGATGTCCAAGTGATGTGAAGGGAACAAAACATCCTCCACAATAGAAAAGGGATCCACAACTGAGGGTGGATCAATGAAGGTCTCTGGAAAAGTGGAAGTGGTAAGAATCCCAGAAGGGGAACTCCCAACAATGGAGATGATGAACTCCTATGAAACACCTGTAGATGGATGAGGGACCTATAGAGCATCACAAGTGGACTCTACAAAAAGATGACAAAGGTTAGGCAGATACTCGTCCCAATGAGGGGGCTCAACAAATAGAAGAGCAATGTCAGATAGGTATGAGTCATCCAATGAAGGTAAAGGAGTGGAAGGGGACTCACACACTGGTAGTGGAAAGGAGGTGGGTGTAATGACAGTGTGAGAGTGAGTAGGAGACTGCTCGATATCTGATGAGATGTGGGATGTGACAACATTGTCTAGAATAGTGAGAGAAAGAAGAGAGAAGTCCTCTGTAATGCTCTCGACATCGTAATCCGGTGAAAAATCCTCGTCATCAAAAGTAGAACCAAGTGATTCTATGTCGATGTAACGCCATCACATGAAGAACAAGAGGAGACAACTATATCAGCAGCAACAACAACGGTGACAAGTATGTGAAGGGTCTTCATAGAGTCACTCAAGAATGCTCCGCACACGGTGGGGTGGATCTCGAGTCTCGCCACGTGAAACCAAAGAGATCAAGAGACATGCATCATCATGTGACCAAAGACATGGTCACAAGTGTCAAGGAAGTCCTCCAGATGACGATGATCAGTGGGTGCAGGAACTGGCCCAAGTAAGAAGGGTAAAATTCCCTCATGGGTGAAGTAACATTCCATGGAAGCACACCAATCTGAATAGTTCCCTCTCTCGGTGAGAAGTGGTGGAGGCTGTAAGGTGATCATATGATGCTCATGTCTGGAAAGAGCACTCTCCATGATGAAAATGCAAGATGCATAAAAGCAAGACGTCGGACTCGACCGATAATGCGTCTGCGTGTGAAAACCCAAGAGTACTAGTCAACCCCCCCAGAATGTGGCACTTTATAAAGTAGTGTGTTTACAAAAATGACAATTCCATCACGTAAAGTGTAAGAAATCATGCAACTTTGACCAAGGAAGCACTAAAAATGAGTTGCGAGTCAAAAGTTATGGCATTATTATGATTCCCGCAACTGATGGAAAAAGCCAATAAACACACAAACTGATTTTAAAAATGCCCTAAATGGGTGAAAATGGTATCATGTGACTGCTCGTTGGAAATGACATCAAATTTTAGGTAGGGTTTGTTTTGATTGCGAGGGGGGATTAGCCTCCTGCCAACCCCAGACCTCGCCCTTCATCTTCGACACATGAATGAAGGACATAATACAAGCAAAAATAGCTTAAAAATCAATCACATGCCATGAATGTTTTTTTAATATTAAAACATTAAAAAAGAGTTTGTTTTATCCTCCAAAAAAGACTAAAAGGTAAGGAATGGGGGCCACGTTGTCAAGCCATTTGATGGAAGTCAGACTGTCACATCCAAGTTAATACCAACAGACCAAGTTGAGCTATGTGCCAAGTTAAGAGGCCCAAGGCACGAGTTGAGCTAACTCGTGTTGATGAGTGCTTCCATGTTGATGCCGTGTGGGTGGGAGGTTAAAATGACCGAAACTAGCCATGTAGGGTGCAATCAATTACGCGGCGAGTCAGGAGTCCAGTCGAGTCGAGTCTATGGTAGGCGACTCCACATGTAGTAGTGCAAAAGTCTAGAGCAAGTGCGAAGCCTTAACGGTTAGGAATATCAATGCCACATGGGGAACACGGTAGAGTCGGGTGAGTGGACCATTGAGAAGTGCACGAAGAACCAAAGTAGGTCAAGCACGTGCTCGCAAAAACCAATCACGGAAGTAGCTAAGCGATTCCAACAATAAGCATCGAACCCAATGCAAACAAAGGCCAAGTGAACCAGGGCATGCAGAGATCCTCTGCGGTTGGAAGAAGATGTAACAACCTAGGAAATAACCTCTACAGAGCAACATAGTCTGAGTGCCACAAAAACAAACACAAACTAGTCAAACCGCTTGCCTGAGCACTAAACATGTGCCGACCGAGCTTGTCACATGTGTGGAGATGTGTGTTAGAGCTGAGTAGGAGCGGTGAATATGGGTTGAAGAGCCAAGAAAATAACCATGAGCCATGCCAAAAGTTGTACGCAATGGGAGGTGAAGAAACATGAACCGCATGAGTAGAAGGCAAGGTAAACCAAATGCATCCACGAGGAAACCAACGCAGGAGGATGGTAGTGTTTGAACATGCATGGAAACACGTTGAACCACAAGTTAACGGTGGGTGGAGCTCCAAGCACACAAGCAGAGGAGAGGGAAAGCTAGGAGAGCCAACTCCTTTCCCAACTCAGCCAAAAAGGACATATACTCCTCTTTGAAAAACCAATACAAACTCAATCAGAACCCAATCTTGGAACTGAAAAACCACCAGAAAAACATGCATGCAACCTTAGAAACTGAAACCACGACCCATGAAAAATATTGAAGCATGAACAACTTGAATGGAGGTATAAACACCCGATTCAATGCAAGTAGAGCATGGTCGAATATCCATTATAACACACACACAAGAATCGTATATCATGTCGAAAGCCGAAAAACACACGAGCAACACCGAAGAGTGCATGGATCCATAATATCCACTCTAATACCATGAAAGAGGGTTTAAAATCCACAAGTGAGTATCACAGGGATGACATGCACATCAACGATGTGCAAATGGTAGCGTGAACATATTTTCGGGAGGAGTGAGCATTAACCGAATGTGCATGCAAAGATTTGAAACACGAGAAGAACCTGGTTAAGCCATAAAACTCTCCTCTATCTCATAGATCAAATGGGGTGTACATATAGGAGGTGTTGAGTAACCCCGGTGCTATCAATCCCGACAACTCAAGTAGAGAGGGGGAGTTACATTCTCGTAATAGAAGTGTAACTCCCAATGACGCATATGACGCACCGACGTGCTAACGCACCGACACGCCGACGCAATGACGCACCTTGATGCATAATATAATCTCATAATGACACCTAAATGACACATGGACCTATGATCTCACCTAAGTGAGATGAGTCACCTAATGATGTGGAAAATAATACACACCAACATCTTCGACATCCCTAAAAAACTCATCACAGATAATGGAAAATATTTCAAAAATAAAGAAATGAAGAAATTATGTGACACATTCAACATCAAACTAATTTTTCATCACCTTATTATCCACAAGAAAATGGTCAAGTAGAAGCTTCTAATAAGACACTCAACAAAATTATCATGAAGACCATTGACCAAACAGTAGGAATTGACATCTCTAAATCCTATTTTCTCTCTAGACTTATCAAAGTAGCATCTGTACTCTTATAGGTGCTACACCCTACTCCTTGGTCTATGGATTTGAGGAAGTTCCACTCCTTGAACTCCAAATCCCATCACTTCATGCATCCCTCGGAGACTTCATCTTTGATGAGGATTATCGTCAAGAATGTCTAACACAACTTGAATTGTTAGGCAATTTTGCCTAACAACCCTCAAACATCATCATGTTTATCAAGAATGGATCAAACAAGAATATAACAAGCATGTAAAAGAACGTGACTTTAACATTTGTGATCTTTTCCTCAAAGAAAATCAAATTTTCACTACTCTGTAAAGGATTAAACGTTGAAATTTTTCCCCTAACTGGATCGGTCCATATAACATAACTCACAAATACGGGTCAGGAGCCTATCATTTAACCTCCTTGATGGTAAACCTGAAAAGGAACCTTTGAATTCCTTGAACTTGTGGCCTTTCTAGTGTAAAATATCTACTGTCATGACATTAGTCATATCAAATATCTTGTTCCATCACCAACCTATCATTCTACCACTGTAATGATTTTTGGAAGCATGTGGCCTACCATCAATACCTTGTAATTAAGACCTTAAAGATGAGCACCATGGCTCTGTTCATCACATATTTCAACATGGAAAACTTCCTCATTAATAGGAACCCTTTAATCATTACTCTCATGTTCCCTTTGTCTACCGGTTGAAAAATATGTTATGGGATACACTGTGTGGTTTATACACATTTTTCCCCTCCTCAAAATGGTCTAATAGGCCTAACCTCAGCATAAAAATAATAATTCAAGAATATCTATGGATTCCCATTATCAAAATATAGATTGGTCCCTCAAATGACATATATTAATCATATTGTCAAAAATAGACTGATCCATTGAAGGACAATTGTCAATCATAATAATAGACCAATCCCGTGAAGGAGAATTATCTATCAAAAATAAAAAATCATAGTCCACTCCCTTAAAGGATGGCTACCCATGTCATTATGAAAGGATTCCTGCTAAGGTTCAAAATTGAGCCCATCACAGCCCTTCCCAAGGCCTCCAACCCATCAGAAAAGGGCGAGTAAAAATTTGCATGTCAAAAAAAAATCAAAATGTAAAAATCATTTGACAATACAGAAGTGCAAGTTACTTTTGAAACTGTCAAAAGAAGGGCTAGTGTGAAATTTTAAAACCTAAAAAAATTGATGACTTCTACAAACAACAATCACCTCCATCTTTCCACAATTTGCGCATGACTCGTAGATACGTCAGACAAGGCGTAATAATTGCAATTATAAAAAAAATATAATAAATAGACTAGTACTATTATACTATTAGTGGTTAAACATCGAATGAATTTTTTTATTGAAGTGCTAAGAATCCAAATGGATTTTAATTTTAGCACTAAAATTCAAGCTGAAGCTACAATTATTTATTTTATTATTTACAAGTTTTCTTTATGATTTTGATAAGAGATCTTAGTGTCCCACACATAATTTGATGGTATTTATGTGTTTAGTGATATGTGTTTATGTGTTTTTCTTAATTTTTATGACATGTATACTTGATTTATGCTTGTCATATGAAGTGTAAAATATTCATGCTTCTTTTCATCATGGAAGGGTTGGTCCAATATTTGCCCTTCATAATAAAATTCAGACCAGCCCTTCAAATTTGATCCTGCTTCCCATATTGATCATCCTAGGAACTATTCTCACATCAATCAACTTTCCCATCAAAAGAAAACTTCCCACATTTATCAGTTTGTGTTAATGAAAAATAGTTGGGGCATGATCCTATAAAGCCATCAAAATGAGAACCTACTCTCCCATACAAACTACATATGTCAATCCTTCCCATGTTCTAGGAAGGTATACAAACTCACTTCCATCTATATCCAAGGTCATACATGTGACTAATTATTGTTAGTTATATGTTAACATTTGTTACACGGCCTCAAGTGTATTTTCATCATCATGAATTTTACCATCATGTTACATATGTACCAAATATAGTCTAGAAAGTAAATAATCCACGTTTAATTCTTAACCAATTAAAAAGATTTGGATTTATATATCAAAATCACCACATTTAAATCACACCACATCAACATAAAAATATCCCATTTAGGCATTTGTGCATCTAATATCATAATCAAATACATCTAACATTTTGACAACTCATCAAAAATCCATATAAACATCGCATAACCGATATACAATATGAATACCAAATCAAAATATCATATATCACATAATTACTCCTCTAAAATCATAATCTAAAAACATTTCATCAACACAATGCATAAATATAACACCAAAATAGCTCAATTAACACATAAATCATCACAAAAGTCTATAAAAATCATATACAAAACCCACATATCATGTGGTAAAATAAAAATCTAACACACACTCTCTTGCCTTCACCTCCAAAGCCCCCACATCTGGTGTTGGATATCTCCGTGGTTGTGCAAAACTCCCCGTGCTCTCTCGATGTATTTGATTAATCCAATCGACACTTTCTCGCTCTATGCTCCACAGAATGAGGAACACTAGGAAGATGATCTGTAACCAAGTGCTCATAGTACCTCATCTCCTCACCTAGTGATCTATACTACTCAATGGTCTCAAAACCAAGAGGCCCCATATGTCCTCCCCGTCGCTAGTATTTCACTGCAAGTATCACCACCTTCCGTATAGTAGGCCCTAACCCCTATGACACGCTATCGGATGTCTCTGAATTTTTTCCCACCTCTCTATACTTCACCTGCACACCTCTCATTGCCAATGATATCAATCTCATTATTACAAATAGGTATCACACTCTAGGTGGATCTGATCCATCTCTGCTATAGCCTATATCACTCAGTAAAAGTTGTGTCTCTCTCAACCACAAACTTGTCTCTCTAGACAAAGAGAATCAAAAGAGGCTGTGTTATGCCAACTCCTCTCCACCATCACCCTTCTCCTCTACCACCTCTCCATCCCTCAACATCCTACCCACCATATCCCCTTGAGCAACCCACTGCTGCACCCACCAAGCCATGAAACCCTCCTCCAATCCCACATCATCATCATTAATCCCCTCCACCTCTCCTGTATCCTTAGCCAAACCTACATCCTCGGTCGGACCTACCTCATTCCTACTGGCATAATTAAATCTCTCTCATAATCATCACACCGATATACTACTTGGCTCACCAAGAAGTAACGATGAAATCCAAACTACCATCATATTTGAGGAAATTAAACTACCTCTATCATATATGGTCTCCTCCTACGCACCCACCTCACCCTACTCAACACCACCAATTTTTCATCCATTCTTGGCCATGCGAGGAACCTCACACAAGGGATCCACACTACATCCACAAACAAACCTCCTAATCAATCAATGTAGTAGTAGTCTGGTCTCTCTCAACTCTATCATCTCTCACCCAATCAAAATGTTATCTTAAAAATACAACTACATACTTTTTCGATCACCTGCCCTCTATGGTAACCATTGTGGCCTCACAATGACTATATTCTCATAGTCCTATGAATGCAACAGTAACCCCACATCCAACCTATATCTACTCCATATGAAGAACATCCGAGAGATCATGGTACACCTGGCCAAAAGTGCACAAGCCTAGGCATATAGAGTTTTATGTTCCATCATCTCTCAATGACACCCTAAGTGTCCATGGAAATATGTCACCCACTAAATATGTAAGTTCTTATCATGATATATCTAACATAATAGTTAGCATCAAGCATTTACCCAACACATCGCATCATAATAGGACTCAATATGGAAACTTCATGTCATATATACCCTTTCTCTACAACATCATAACCATATAACCATCTCAAAGTATCAAGACATGCATCTTACGTGATCGTTACCATGTGTTCACCCAAGATCAATAACTTGAGGATCCTGTACACATACTCCAAATTGATCATCATCTCACCAAAGGTAGAAAACTAGAAGGTCCGTTACTCGGATCCCATCTGTCGATCTGAGGATATCATCATCCCCGCATCCCAAGGTATCCACTTTGGTAATGACATAATCTTCCTAATCCAACGCAGTCATGACATGGGCCCACTTTGCATCGAAACATAGGTTTGGATCCTCTCAAAATATTTGCACTTGTTTCTGCAAAAAAATAGTGCCCCTTACGAAAAATAAAAAAAAGATATATTAGTTAGCAACTTTGACAAAAATTACACTAATCACCATTGATTGCTAATTGAAAATGATTGCATTAACGAATTATCAATGACCCATGCAATCACTTCCAATTATACTCTGATCGGCGATCGGTGTTCACCCCCAACTTCAAAAAGAAAAAGAAAAAGAAACTAAAACTAAAAAAAAATCAATTGAATCCTACTTACCCCTCTCCTAGTCTCTATCTCTTTCTACGACTATCACTACCCTCCATTTCTTAAAAACACTCAAAAATGAAAACTTAGAGCTCATGAATTGTACTTAGACAAATCACAAATGAACTATTTACATGGATATTTGGCTTATATAGTTTTCATTTTTGGAATCAACAAGCGACCCTAAATCATTGTTGATTTCTTGTCCCGAGCGCCAACAATCCATAATCGCCACCAATTATTAGGCCTCTTTACAAAAGCCTTTCAATTTGGGTCACCAATATCGTTTCAACCACATCACAACTTTATCAAAAGGTTCATGCCTTTTCTTTGATGCTCAACATCTTGTCAAAAATCTATTTTTGACCATTTATCAAGCTTACACACCTTCCACATGTTGCCTCCAACCCCAGGGTCCCATGGATTGACACATCCCCAAGAGATCACTCCCATTGGATCCTCTCCATATAGAAATCTTCCCAAATCACACATCTATAGGTGGTCCACGTTATACATCCCCTACCAAGTGTTTCCAATATTACTACCATCTCTACAAACCCCTCTAACATGGTCATTACATACTACAATCAAAGCCCTAACATCTTACGAGAAAACCCTATCCAAAAACCCCAACTCTCTTCAATATAATGACCAACATAGTCACTCATTGTCTTGAGGGAGGGAAAATATCACAATATCCTTATCACAAGACTAGGGCATCCTTACACTAGTTTTTGTCTTACTGAACCTATACCTACATACAAATCAATAAAAATGGGAAAATGTAGACACCCCTTTTCACCCCTAGGTGATTTGAAAAACATCAATTAAATTATCATTACCTATTTTTATCATCTCTATCCAAAATATCACATAATTTACTTGTTGTAAATCTTTTTTACCTATGTAAAACACATTTACCCTCCCCTAACCACTTAAAACAACCCAATCTTATTTTATCCTACCCATCCTAACCTTCTAACCTACCAAAACCCAAATCCTTAACCTCCCACCACCTACTTAACAACCCAATATCCCAGATGTCAAGTGGTTTTAATCATTTTCCATTCTTACCTTTTTTGGTTTTAACCTCTGCATTAACATCAACAATGATCTACAATCGCCGATGATCGTTGAAGATGTCGTCGATCCTATTTTCCCAACCTCTTTCTCCTTGTCTAATTAGTTATAATTCAATTTTAAGGATGAATGATATACCGTGATAACATCATTGTATCCAAATATTATCAATACACCCCTGTAAAAGCTACCTAGAGCCTCATTATATTGATGGTCAGTTGTTGGAGAGCTTCATCAACTTTAGGTTATCCATCAGGTTAGTACCATTTTTTCATCCTTTTTCAATTAGTTTTTCATTAGTTATAGTTTATAACTAGTCATTTATACCATCCTACTTAGACCTCTTCAATTGTTCTTATGATTCAATCATTCAGACCACCTTTACAAAGTATGAAATATCCACAAAGATTGTCATCGATCCCCGATCATCGTTGATCGGTTCCCAAAACTTTGCTTCTTTCATTATCCTTCTAAACAACTCCAAATATTTTTTTCTAGTTCGTCCCGCATTGTTTAATCTATATATCATTAATTAGTGTCTTTTTACTAACCCTTTTTTAAACAAGCATTTTGTTCCCAATTTTTATCGATCTTGATCACCATCGATAAGAATCCATAACCTTTTGTTTTATCACCACCTTACAAAAACACGTAAATTATTTTTTTGGATTGCACGACTTCTAAAACCCTCGTAATATGTTTTAGTATCACTCCCATGTCTCCGGACTTTAGTATTGTCTATCTTATCAATTATTTTTTCCAAAACAAGCACTTTGTCTCAGATCACCGTTGATGCCTGATCACCATCGATCATGTCATTTCTAACTAAGTTTAGTATAGATCATATTTTCATAAGTTTGATTCTTGTCTAAAAATTTATTTTCAAGGTGTATGTTCTATAGATGATTGTTCCATGTTAGTCACATCCCATTACCAACATTGTGATCTCCCAATCATCCAATAGTCTTTCATGTGGGAACAGTTTGATATCCTCCATGAAATCACCATGTGTGTTATTGCATTCACACAAAACATCAAATATATTGAGGAGAAGCTTGAGATCATCCAAGAAGAATGATAATCCACCAAAGGAGGACCCTCTTTCTTTGCATAAGCATCCTGACTTTTTGACTATCGGCGCAGGTTTTAGTAAACCCTACTTACTTGATTTTTTGGTATTTTTAACATTTATACCACTAACTAAAAACATCTTAAACATTTAGCTTTAGTGAAGGGTTTGGTAAATATGTCTAAAACTTGATATAAATTCGACTTTTCTACAAATCAATGATGTCTCCATAGATCACCTCCCAAATGAAGTGCATGCGAATCTCAATGTGATTTGTCTGTTGAATTCTAAATAGATTTTAAAAAATCAAGATAATTCTCATGTTATCACAATAGGTGATGGTAGGCCACCAAAATTGAATGCCAAACTCTATCAGAATCCCTTATAAGTAAACAAATTCTGTGGTAGCATTGACTACTCCCATGTATTCCACCTCTTTATAAAATATCACAATCACATTCTTCTTCTTTCTCAACCAACTAACAAGATACAAACCAAGAGAAAATCTATAGTTGGAGGTAGAATTCCAATGATCAAGATCACCATCCCAATAAGAATCTTTGAATCCAACTAAATCAATAATTTTCCCTTCTTAGTAGTCTATTACATTGATATGAGTACCACAAACATAGGAAGTATCCCCTTTATTTATCTCCAATGAATCTCATGAGACGCTTACATAAATATAGACATTATGTTAATAATGAATGAAATATTTGGACGAGTTTGAGTTAGGTAGATTAATATCCCCACCAACTCACAATAATGGGTACCATCGACTAAGGGAGTGGACCAACCAGTAACTAACTTAACCATGGAAAGGAAGGGAGAGGGAGATGACTTACAAACAGACAAGTGAAACTTGGATATCAAATCAAGTGCATAATTAGCTTTCGAATCACAATTATTAAGTTATATTGGGTAATTTTTATCCGAAGAAAATAGTGAAGCAAACCCAAGTTGTTCATGGAGAACTTGTTGGTTAAGGTAGTCTTCATAGAATTAATGATCAAGGAAGAGCTACCCATAATCAACAAGTCATCAACATACATAACGAGGATAAGTATGGACTCATCTTACTATGGAATGTAAACATTTGGGTCAAAGTGACACCTCTTGAACCACGATGCAAGAAAAAGGATTCCGTCTTAGCATACCAAGCCCGAGAATCTTGTTTAAGGCCATAGATGGACTTCTTAATTCTATAAATGATGGAGGAATTATGGAAATAACCTATAGGTTTTTTTATATAGATTTCTTCCTCTAGGTTCCCATGAAGGAAGGAACTCTTAATGTATATTTGATGAACTTCACATCTCGTTAGTGGTAGCGATGGATAGGGTTAGATGAATAGAATTCATATTCGCAATGGGAGCTAAATTTTCTAAGTAATTAACCCTAATAACCTAGGAGAAACCTTTAGCTATGAGTCGTGTTTTAAAATTATTGATGTTCTCATCACCACCATACTTAATTTGATACACCCACTTACACCAAACCATTTTTCTTCCTTTCGGAAGAGGGGTGTGATCCCAAGTATCATTCATAATGAGAGAAGAATAATCCTCATCCATGAAGAATATCACTTAGGAATCCAAGTAGCCTTCCGAGAAATACTAAGGGTTAGAGAAGAGGTGAAGAAGGTGTGGGGTCTAACAAACTCGATTGAGTCTTTCTCTCATCTAAAGGATCCCTTATCTAGTCTCGACACTATGCAAGATCTTCCTAGCCCAATGAGAACTCGGGAGGAGATTTAGGCTCATAATCTACATATTATTAATGCGAATGAGAGGGTAAATAGTCCTCATCATCACTCTTGTCAAAATCAAAATATTCGAAGCATGAGGAGTAGGAGGAGTAGGAGCATTAGGAGGGAAGTCTCGGTGAGATCATCATAAGAGGAATCAGAATCGAGAATAAGAGAGGGGAAATAACACCTGAATTGGTGGAGAATTGGAAGTAGAACATGACTCATAAAACTTCACATTTCTCTTAATATAAAGTTGATGAGTGGTAGGATTCAATAATCTATATTCCTTTACCCCATTGGGCTACCCTATAAAGATACAACGTTTGGATTTTCATTCTAATGCCTTGCATCTCTTTTTGGGAATCCAAGCCATAATAATTGATTCAAAGACACGAAAGTGTTTGACATCATGTTTCGACCATGCCAAGCCTCGAAGGGGTGATCGGAGGATTTCCCTACAAAAATGTTTTGATCAATTTTAGAAGTCTACAAAAACCATTGGCAAAGTCAAGAGCTTGGTAAGAGCTTTCTGACACCTTTTTAATGGGCAAAAACTGAGTCTGTGAGCAAAATTTATGCATTTCGGAAGTTGATTCTTGACTATCGTAATTATTTTTAATCTTCAAATTTTTGAATTATTTATGCTAACTAGTGATATTATGTAGGTGGAACATCTGGCCAATATTCCAACTACAAGATACCCTTAGTTAACATATTTTATTAATTCATAAATTAATCCTAAGATATCCATTTAATTAATCCTAATAAAGCACCTTAAATTTATCAATTTTTGACCAAATCTCCTCTCCCAAGTTTTGGCGCATTTTTCCAAGGCAAGCCAATTTACAACCAAGAAAATATCCATGAGAGGAGGGGGTGGTTAGCATCATGTGGACTTAGTACACACATTAAATGGAGGATTTGAAGGCTTTGATAAAGTCTAAAATTGGTAATATCCCATTATATGTGGGATTATTCCTCCATTTTGATGCTAAAATCCACTCATATGGATAAGAGAAAATCATGGGCTTTGGGAGGATTATTGGGAGATTTAAATGGGATTAAATTTACTAAATATACACTTAAGTGTGTATATATATATGGGTATTTGTAAGGTTTGAAGAAAGGAAGAATACACACAGGTGTATTATTATTTGATTGCAGAGACAGAATACGGAAGGTGGAATTTGACAGAGGAGGATTTTATTTTCTTACAGGGAATTTCTTCTACTGATAATCACCAGACACAGGTTTATTGTAAGCTTACTCTGAGGAGTTGTATTGTTATTCTGAAGATTTTTAATTAATTGATCGGAACACTCGTAGAGTGGACCCAGGGACGTAGCCAATTGGTGAACCCCATAAACAAAATTTTGTGTCACCGTGTTTTATTTTCTTATTGCTGCAAATTTTATGTCATTGAGTTTTAATTTGTGTGTTTTTTAATTAAAATTGCTGCATTTTGGATATAATTTGAGAGCAATTATTCGGTTAAATCCATTTCAAGTTACTGTGAAGTTTATTAAACTTGAATTTTTGGATCGAGGGTGTCAACCCTTTTACTACTTTGTGTCGAATATGGTTCTAAATGTAACAACCAAAGTTCAAGGCTTCGGCGTAATAATGCAAAGGTATTTAGAATGAACTATACATGTGGCATTATCCTTAAGTGTTATATTATTTCATTCTACAACTCCATTTTACAAAGGGCTATAAGAAACTTTACACTTTGAAAGAAACCCCTTTGGAGGTGAAAAAATAATTAAACATATTACTCACATAATCACCTCCATTATTAGTTTGAATAACCTTGATATAGATTTCATCTTACTTCTCAATGAGAGCCTTGAAGTCTTGAAAGTGATTGAAAACTTTAGATTTTTGTTTGAGAAAGTAAACCCACGTATAACGTGAAAATTCATCAATTAAGGTAAGCATATACAGAGCTATAGTGAACAAAAGAGATTGAAATGGGCCAAAAATGTCACTATGAACAAGATCCAAGGGATGACAATCTCTCCAAGATTTTCCCTTACCAAAAATTTCTTTAGTGTACTTCATAAGGGAACAACCTTTACAAAGACCCTTAAAATTTCTGACTCGAGGTAACATGTTGGATCAATCGTTCAAGGTAAATATAGTTTAGATGATGAAAATTCTCATGCCTTAGCTTACTAACCTCATTTGCATTAGTGAGAAAGGGAGTGGACGAAGAATAAAAAGTAAAGTGGGAAATTTTAATAGCTGAGACTGGTGATCCATCCTCCTTTCCCTCAATCACTGTAATCTCACTATAAATATCACGAATGATCACCAAGTTAGGATTAAATTCCAATCGCATTCCTTCACAAATATGATTGACTTGGTAAACTGATAGTAGATTAGTAAATATATTGGGAAAAATTAGAACATTTTTAAAGGTTCCACCATCTACTTTTATTGATCCACTACTAGCAGTGACACAAAATTGTCACACCCAAAGTGATTTGGGACATACCACATGGTTCAATGTCGAAAAATGAACATGTGAAGAACCCATGTTGTGTAAGGCACCAAAATCCATGACCCATGTCGAGGAAGGAGAAACTCATGCTATAAGAACATTTCCTTTCTTCTTCTCGTATTTGGATTCCTTTTCTTTGGAAGACTCGGGCTTTGACTCATTTTCTTGATAAACTCAGAACGCCTATATTATTTTTATCAAGTAAATGAGTTAGGTGG
This sequence comes from Taxus wallichiana var. yunnanensis, assembly GCA_018340775.1. NCBI lineage: Eukaryota > Viridiplantae > Streptophyta > Pinopsida > Cupressales > Taxaceae > Taxus > Taxus wallichiana. The sequence goes on along the minus strand of CM031234.1, from coordinate 718,854,128 downwards.
TTTTTTTTTCTCATGCATTGATTCTCTTCACGTCACGACTTCTTGTAATAATGTGATTACACTTTTCCTTCTTTGGTTTTTCCTCAAAAGTAGAAGTGTTTGTGTTGGGTTTGGTTTGGGTGGTCTTGGATTCTTTCTTAGGTTGGTCCTTTTTCTCTTTCTTATTTTCCTATTTATTTTTCTTTCTTTTAATAACGATTTCTACTAGGGCATGTGACTTGGACTTGATTTATCCCATTTGAATCAACTTACCATGTTCTCAAATGAGATGGGAAAAAAATGTTAAATGAGGGAATCTTCCAGCGGTCATGTTAGTGAAATAATTTGTCGCAAGGAAAATTTGTGGTATTTCACCAACTCTCTGGACTATGTCCCTCTTCTTGAATGGGACAACTCCATTTATTGAAAGAAAATAAATGAATATAAACTAAAATAATTTATGGCGGTGGCCCATAGATCGTAGATCAAATTGTAATACTTCCCTAAAATTGTGGCGATTGCTTGTATAGAATACAAGGGAGGAAAATTTCTTAAAGAGAGATAGGATAGGGAAATAAGAGGGGGATTTTAACCAACAAATAACATAGCTGATTTTATTACATTAAAATCATAATATTTCACTTGCATCAATCAGAAGAAACCATTGGCATAAAAGAGGAACAATCAATAAGAAACGCAAAGTTTTTTTGCATCATGTTTCACACTTTAAAATGCTCTTGGAGTATAAGTTGAGATGGAAATAGAATAACACTAGACAAGAGAATAGAGGAAATGAAGGAACTTGTTCTCGGAGAGACAATGGGTGCTATTAAAAAACAATTAACCATCCCCTTATAATGAGGAGGTCATATCCTTTTATATCTTTACAATCCATCTCTCCTTCTACCCCCCACATGACTTTTCACATTCCCATTACAAGTGAATTTTCAAATTTCCTTAGGAAATACATGATAGGAATTCATATTATTAGTGCTTCACATATAAATAATGTAATATAATATGTAAGTTTTTGGGTTGTTATAAAATTTTATTATTTAGGATTGTGTTGTTACGTGAGTAACAATCACACTAGAATTAGATATTCGGGGGGATTGGTAGTTAATCAAACTCCTTATTCATAGGAGTAATATTCTTTATATATTTGTAATGACTCCTGGATGAATAGATAATTGTGGAGATTATTGTGTGTTAAATTTCTCAGATCTGCCAAACCTCTTTCATTTGGTACTAGAGAAAACTTATTCTATGGGAGAAATGATTGTTTAAGGAAAATCACAAGGGGCAACTTTCTAACTCTTATTGTTTCTCAAGCATGTGACTAATTTTTTTGATTAAGGCGTTGTTTCTTACTCTGTTATATTTTCTTTTTGTGAGATCAAGGTTATAGATTCATCAGGTTTTTCATGTTTCAATAGCCCATAGATTTCATTTCAAAGTTTGAATTGTTATTTGCATTGTCTATTCAATCATGTGCACATGCACATCAACCAATTACGTATGCATATCAAATCCAATCAACTTCCAATCTCAACCATCATTCTACCAATTTTTGCATTTAATATTGATTATTATGTTCATCTAATTTGAATCCACATGCAACCATCAATGTTATGCTCAACCAATATAAGATTTGAATGCAAAAAGGTTTTTTTATTGATGTTTTGCGTGATCGAAAGGTTTCATTTCTAACTTATACCAAACAGCTTCACCATTGCAACATATATACCATTCAATATAGATCTAGATCAAATATATGTCTAGTGATTCAACCTATGCAATAGATCTTGCATTTTGCATCATCGGTAGAGTACATTTGCATCATTTTTGGCACTCGTTGGGTCTGGTTTGTTCTACATTGAGATTGGCTGGCATTGACTCCTCAACGTTGATATTTGGTTAGAGCTTCTTGGAGATTGTTATCACTCGATAGAATATCCAACATTACAATCAACATTTGGATGGCTTACACCAAAAATGTGATCGTACATTGTGTTCATCAAAACTCATCTCCAGAAAACTACAAACTTGACACGTCATGGTGCACATTTGGTGTAGTTTCATATAGGTGTGGTTCATATGCTTTGACTGAATCTAGCTAATCTAGTTCAATATACTTAAGAGCATTAGCGTTCTATTTTATATATTATCTTATATTTTAACTTGAGTCGATGATCGATGAACTCATAGCTTTGACATAGTCATACCTTAGTTATTATTTTGGTTCAGTGAGTAAAATTCATAAATTTTTGTTGATATTTAGTACTAGTTTTTTTCTTAGTGTCATAAAGTATTTATAAGTCAAAAGGTCTATTTTTTGTATTTTTATATGTACAAAAATTCAAAAGTGATTCGTAAATTTACGTCATTTTTCATCAAATTGTAAAAAATGGTCATTGTGTCAAATAAGTGTCGTCAATTTTCAAAGAGTCAAAGTTTTGTTGTCTCTAGTCAATTTTTCATTAATTCCAATATTTAATTGGAATTTGTAATAAGCCATTTTTTTGTGTCTAGTATCGTTTTATTGTCAAAAGTCTTTAATTATAGCCATTATGATTCTAAGTCAAAAGTGTCATTTTCAAATTTGTGAGTTTTCATCAAAAATTGTGTCATTGTAAAAATTTTGTAAAATAAAATAAAAATTGCTTTACTTAACGCATTTTTGGTGTTACCCAACGTCCACAAAATAAATTATTTCACATTGCGGGGGAGTTATACAAATAAACCCAATGTGGAATTTTTTGAGCTGCATATCCAAATCAGGCTGAGGTTGTAGCATGAGAATGGAGGACGAGGCACGATAGGATGGAGTTCAATCAATGACCTCTCGTCATTAACTAATGACAGGGCTGATGTTGGTCATTCAAAATATGGAACCTAATGAAAAACATATAGAAGGTTCGTGTGGAAGAGCGAGTGCGTTCAAAATCATAGGAGGATCGGGATGAATCACACACCGAGGATAGAGGTAGATTCAAGACTTAGCCATTTTCACGATGAGGATCTATTTTTGGAAGATGGTGTGCGGCTAAGCACATAGACCGTTAGAAACTTATGCAACACGCATTGGCTATTTTTGGAGGATCGGCTACGACATGCTTTGCATGAGTACATGTTGAGAATAGATTTACTACTGACAGCGCTTAAGCGGGGAAGTCTGTTGTTAGTGCACTTGCATGTGTGGCTATTACTATAACAACGCGTGGATAATAATAACATGCAACCTATTTTGGGACAAGATAAGTGGTGAAGGGAAATTACCCACCCTTATAAATATGTAATGAAGCGTGTGGTATAAGTGTGTGTGAGAATAGTATATAAGAATTGGATTCTTTGTGAGATTATACTATGAGATCCATACGCGCATGAGCATATGATGCCATTATTGTAAGAAGCTTGTGTATTACTTGCATTTAATATAACGAGAGGTTATTATGCGAATCAAAGCGTTAATCATGGTTATAGTTTATTATTGCATGAATGATCTCGTTATGTTTATCATGTGATTCATGAGTCTTCAAGATCTAGATCTAAACATGCATTATAGAATTATATATTTGTCATGGATCTCGCATGCTTTAAGTCTTCATGTCACAGTACCTTTGTGCACTTTGGGAGAGAACTCGAGTCTAGGGTTTGATTGATGTGCCAGCGCATTTGGGATTTTCTTGGTGAATTCTATGATGCATCATTGGTTATGTTTTTGGGACCTCTTTTTCAATTGTTTTTAGGATTGTTCACAATGAAGACATACCGGTTGACCCTAGAAAGTTTTGAGGAGTGGATACACGATCTGGAAGAGGAATATGCATGGAGGTTTAGCACTGGATGCGAGTTCAATGCACGCGTATGGGTGGAGCAAAATTTGTATGATTTTTTTACGAGAGCTTCTTCACTTGTCTTTACGATAGAACTATACAAGTGGCATGTTACTTATGTGTCTAAACGAGAATTGGAGGTATCACACAATTTTCTAGACAAAAGAATAATTTTAAGCCCTTTATGATGTTGATCTGATTTGGACTCACGTTATGGATACATGGTTCCATGGTGTTTTGAACAGCTATATCTTGGAGTACTATATTTCCACTTATTCATGCCCAAAGGGGTAGGAGAAGGCTTGTGAAAGATGGTAGACCTAGTGGTAGAAAGGAAGAAAGGGAAAGGTGGCTTAAGTATAGTGAGGCATGAGAGAGGGAGGTAGAAAAGCGGCGGGAGGTTACATAGCAAATGGTGTTCTAGAGAAAGATAATTTGGGAAGGAGTTGAAGTTCACACAAAAGACATGGAACCTGAGCATCAGGAACTCCCCCATTTGGGAAAGCATGATAGGGAACCCTCCTCGGCCTCACATAGAAGTGTGCTAGTAGAGACAACCTGGGCGCGAGCGCGCATCTGAATCCACCTAGTAACCTTTCCCTTGTGCTTGGTTTTCTAGCATCTAGTACAACAAACAGTTAGCAAGCTAATTCAAGCAGTGGGAGAGTAGGAGTGAGTCTTATAAGAGGCACAATGATGGAAGTGCAAATGGCTTCATTGTTATATGGGAGTACATTTTCAAGTGTATCATCTGCACATAATTCAGGCACACATATTTTTGGACTATCTTCTGGGAGTAGTAACACTTCGCAGACTATTGGGGTGCAGTTCACTACTATGATTGGGACATAAGGAAGTACATCTTCTAGTCTAACACCAGCCTACGGAGTTCGGGATCAAGAGGTATAGGTGTCTCTAACTCCAAAGGATCGGTGGTTACGGATGCAAAGGAAACACAAGAGGTTTTGGATCAGGTGGGCAAGGTCTACACTAACCCCAAAATATTTGCATAGAGATATCTCTTCATCTCCTAGAGTATAGGGGCATAGAAGATGTTGCTTGAACATGTACACATGTGTGAAATAATGTGGCACGCAAAAATAATCATGGCTTTTAAGCATAGGTAAGTCAATTTTCTACTACATTATAAGGGCACACACATAGTTGGTATAGAAATTTTGACCCTGATTAGACTTAGGTAGATTATGTAGCTTTAAAATATGCTTTCCTTAAAGAGTTTCACATTCCTAATATCGAGCAGAAGAGTATAAGTGCGCTCAAGGATATTAAGTAAGGAACAATGAGAGTGTCAAAGAGTATGATTCTCATTTCAAAACATTGTTATTAAAATTGTCTTATGATATTCATGCAAGCTAGCGTGCCAATGGTTTGTTGGAGGTTTGATTACAACTTTTAGGAGGGTGCTTTATAACATAAAACATACAATTACCTTTTAGGAGGGTGTAGTTGGAAGTGTAGACACTAGGGTGAACCATTTTTAGAATCATAGATTATGGCTATGGCAAATCGGTTGGAGAAACTATTAGAAAATTTAGCACATGAGACGTGCGAGAGGGATTTGGTGCCTGATGATTGTGAAGTGGAAGGTCACACAAAGGATATTTTTCCCTGTAGATCATTACCATTGTTGTTGGATTTTGAAATATACCATCTAAACCATGATGCTAGCCACTACTCATTAATGCAACGCGCAATAAGGAAGAACATTTCAAGATCTTGTAAAATCTGCGGGTCCATGAATCATGACATAGAGGAGTGTGTACGTACCCAAAAATGTAGGTACTGTACTACCGGAAAGAGGTTACGAAAACCCCAATGATGATTCAGATCTCTTCACAAGGTGTTCAAAATCTAGAAAAGCTCGCCAAGTGTACATTTGCATCCTAGAAAGCCTTGTCTAGCTTTTGCATGTTTTTTTCTAACCTCTACCCCCTTTTTTCTTGCATTTTGTCTTTAAATAATAGAATCGCAGCCCTGCACGGTGGCGCCCCCATGACTTCCACCCAGGATAGGGCGGTGGTCTTGTAACTGCCCCCCACGCGGGGGTAGTGGTCCTATTCACGTTTTCCATAACGTTACGCTCGATTTAAATTCAAACGTAAAAATTCAAATTTCACCCACATTCCTCAACCACTAAAGCTTGCATTTATTTTTTGGTTGCTTGGTAAATAGTGATTTCTCTTTGTTTAGTAATAGAAGAGTTCAATTTAGACTTACCCTCTAGTAAATCCAAATGCTATAAATACCTAGCTTGTTCACAAGAAAATGGCCCCTCTCCTTCCATGTTTGATTATTCAGTGTGTTTTGAAGTTCTTCCATAAGTTTCAATAGGTTTAGGTTTTGCATGAATTCTTAGCTTCTCCCTTCTGCTTTAGAGATCATTTGATCTTCTTGCTTTCATCTTACTTCATTGTTGTCCCATATAGTCAGCTTAGCATAAGGTAGTTTCACTTCTAGATTAGAATCCATTTGATAATCTTAGAGTTGCAGGTTTTGTTTTGTCACAAGAAATAGATCCCAGAATTCTCGGTATTTTGCGTTGTATTCCCGCAATAAATCCATTAGGAATCACATAGTCAAGCTTTGTTCACTTGCACTATCCCTCTCTTACTTGCATTGTATTCAATTTATATCCAAAGCTGCCATTGTTTGAGTATCTTCTTCATTGATGCTATCACATTCACACTTTTATAGATTCACAAGAACACGAAGGAATGAGGAGATCACACTGAGGGGACAAGTCACGACACAACTGGATTTACCACTATTTTGTAAACTCTAGGTTTGAGCTATCAAAGTTGTAGTTACAATATATCAAATAGAGTAGCAAATCATTTTATTTCAAGTTAAAGTTCACTTTCAATATTGCTAGGGAAGCTGTGGGGAATGATAGTTTATGAGAAACTATGATTCATTCCTCACTTCTGAGGTAGGATTGGAAATCTTTTATTAAACTAGTTAGTTATTTAAGTATTTAGGATAAATTCACAACTACACAGGAAAATAGCTATATCATGCTAACTTGTTTGTTTCAATTCATTATTAGACTAATTGTCCATTATCTGAATATATTAGAATATCTGATATTTTAATTTAGTTCAAATACACATCATTGAAAATACAAAAAAAAAAGGAATATAAGCATAGTGTAGATATATCTTTCATAGTTAATTTGCTTGTTTCAGTTAAAGTTTGATTACCTTTTGCATGACAATTACGGGACTTAGAGAGCCCGGGATTACGTATTTGAACTAGTAGTACCTCATCCAAATATATTCACAATATTAACAGATATAGATCAAGGGCTTAGGATTCAGGTTTTTCAAACGACAACAAACCAACAAGAAATTAGTGAACAATTGAGACAACTGAATATTGAAGATGACAAAGCATACACATTCTGGTCATGTCAACCCAGCTATAGATTGCCCCGATATGATATCCACATGACCATACAACAACGAAAGAGAAAAAATATTTGGCTATGGTCCATTAGTTCGAAACCGGACACGGGAGACCTTCTCATTGACATAGATACATGGTTATGTATACAAGTTTCCAGAACACCCGTAAGGTATTCTAAGAAAATTACACAACTCCTGGTACTAAACATAGAAGTTGAAAAGGCTTATGACCATTGGATAGTCGGAAGAAGAGATTTATTTTTCACATGACCATAACAGGTCCACAACAACCATGAACTCATGGTTGTGATCCTCAGGTCCCACAACCCAATGGGCCTGCAAGTCAATTAAATATTGATACCGGTTTACGAACGTTGGTATTTAGATCCTCACCACTCCCGCCAGATATCATAACACAATTTTCCATATTAAATATAGAAGCCAATCAATCCAACATTTTCTGGGCTAGACTAGAAAACCACCCATAGTTTCTACAAATCCACTGCACCTCTCACTACCATTTTCCATGACCTTGTCAGAAATATAAACGAAGCACCTACAGCCACTTTCCACATATCCAACAGCCAATAGATAGGATCTCGGCAGATCTCAACATTATTTGGAGCCTCTAAGAAGCCATTATATCTGAACGATCCATTACACCAATTCAGGTTAGGAGATCTTTCTTTGCCTTAGATACAAAGATCCCATTATTTCATGTTGAGGTTATAATATTGCCCAACTAGTTTGTCTGTATCCACATATATTTCATTTTCACCAAAGAGCGTCTCAACACGACCTCGGAGGTCGGGTACGAAGAAGAGCTACTTGTAGATTTTCATGCTCGCATGTCACTTTTCTATCGTACAAAATTGGTGAACCCGACATGAAACAAACAATTGTTCCCCTTTTATTTTCATTTCTTTCATCCATATTCACTCTTTCCCATTATTTTGTGGGTATTTATATACCCCCCGAATATGTTAGGATATAACGCATATATGGCAGACCTCTCTCAGGTCTCAAAGTGCATTACGGTCAAACAAATAGACAACCGTCACCCTCACTTTCTACATGGGCTGACAACTATTCAAGTAACTACTTATCATCACAAACTCCTCCTTAAAGAACTAGCTCTAGTTCTTCATTCCGAATTGAGGAGCTAGATCAGCTCACACAAACACAACAACTAGAGCCCTCAGGCTCTAACAATATGACATTTACTGGAGAATCCATTTCATCTCCTCGGGTTTTGTTCAGACCACAAATCAATAGACAATCAGATCCACTCCCATTTTTGGATGAGGAGTATTTAGTGCGCTACGCTAGAAGTGAACAATGCTTCCAAAACATGTACCCACCTATAGGAAGTTTACAAACACAACCCAATACCCTACTCCAAGAAAACACCCCCATTCCTCCACCTATGGGAAATACTCTCGGTGAAGCTTGGCAAGGTAATGATCAATTCATAGTAGGGTATCATACCCCTTTACAACCTCAAGGTGTACAACAACCGCCATTAAGGAAAAACACTATGTCTTCACCAATCAAGGTCATCTCAGCCTTAGTTGAGAAGGTTAGAGGGTTTAAAATTTCTCAAGAAAATCAAAATTTACATTTCGGGCAAGCAGGAACTCTCAACCCTCCGCATCATCCCAGCCAAGTTGACCTCCTTACAGGAATGGGCATGTTAGGCATGCCTCCTCAACATTCATATAACTATCCACAACAAACACCAACTAGAACCATGTTTTCAAACGTAGTTCCAGGTTGAAAGTAAGATACCTCCCAGCTTAGTACCAAGAAACCCATTCCAGAACAATGCTCCTCCCTACTTGAATATTTATTCAAAATCACCATAGGGATACATGTTCTCTTCTCTGGCATGTTCACTCAACCACGAGGATTTCCTTACCTCCTTGTAAATAAATTTTCTATGCCATATCAACAACCCATTCCACCTCCACCCCCTCACTGGCACCATCAATGCTCGAAATTTATACGGTAGGGACTTACTCAAAATATTTAAAAGAGCCTCTATATTTCACCATACGAAGTGTCATGCTTCCAAGACCTCTTCCCGATTTTCCCAAATACAAAGGGGAGGGAGATCTGAATGCACATATCAAGGCCTATGCCATGGCCATTCAAGAATTGCTCCCTTAGGATGCGGTTGTTGCTAAGATATTCCTAAAACCTTAGAAGGTATTGCCCTTGATTGGTATTATAGAATACTTGAAGCCTTGATACACTCATTCAAACAAATTGTGTCAGAGTTTATCAAAGATTTTGATATGAACAAATTGTTAAGAACATGAATAAGGGAATTCTTACACATTAAACAAGAGCACAATGAATCTGTTGCCCATTTTATTCAAAGATGGCGTATAGTCCTCTACTCATCAGCAAGTGCTCCAAACATGGATCAAATGGAACTATGTGACTTATTCCTTCATTCTCTCAATAGAGAGATAAAGGAAGAAGTCCAGAAGTTCCCACTAAGAACTTATGATGAAGTACTCAAGAGTGCTCTTTGAATAGATCAAGCGGTAATAGATAGTGGTCGTAAGATATATGGAACAAACGGTAAATTAATAAATCTCAATCAAAGCACTACTACCTATCCTAATTCTAGGAATACCAATCAAGGACCCAATATCCTTAACAAAAACCGTGGGGTTACAATAGATGGAGTAACAAACCAAGTTAAAAGGGAAAACGTCGTAAATGTTTCACCACCCATTAACAATCAACGAAAATAACAACTTTACTCCAATAATCAACGCGGTGGATTTTAATCATCCATCACGACAAAAACAACAACAATGGAAAATCTAGTCACAAGGTCCAAATAGAAACCCAATCGATATCGATTCAAAACTAAAGGCAACAGCCTCAAAATTTTAACTCAAACAACTAGCAACCTAATCAAAATTTTGGACCACAACAAGTTTCAAATCAACAACCTCGAAACTATAATCCCAACTTGTATTGTGGTTTCCACAAGATTTAAGGCCATGATACTAGGATTTTCTATGACTACAATAAATTCATGCAGCATTTGCCAGAAGACCAAAAACAACTCTTTATAGACATGTTTTTAGCAAATTTTGTAGTACCCACACCAAACACGTACATAGGGGTAGTTTCCCCTCAAAATGCACCCCTCAAGATCTTTAATGATCCACTCCCAAATCACTCTAACAATAATAGGTTAGATCCAAATGGGACAAACAAGGGTGTTATGATAGGAAATAATGATCATGAAGCCTCAACTTCATTAAATCCACCGGTCACACCCCAATTAGGAACTCGACCACAAACTAAGATAGTTGGCCTGGTAGAGTTAGATACCGAGCTACCCATAGAAACCATAACAAGAACACAATATTATTCTTCTCAACCAATTCCTAACTACCCGTTAGAACCAGACAACATTCAACAAACATTGGTAAAACCCATAGGCACTTACAATTTAATTAATGACTTAACAAAGACCTTATCTCACATTTCCTTTTAGATTTGTTAAAGAACTCTCCCGCCTTACATGAGCAACTCTCTTAGAATCATTAGGCCTTGGTCATTTAATTAACATCACTCCTCCTCCGGAAACGCAAGTAAACCATGAAGACTTTGATGTCTACCCTCTAGGGCAGCCAGATAGGGATACTGAGTTCATATTTGATATAAGCAAAATTCCCACAGATGTTGAAATTGCACGTAGAGGCGATCCAAACATACACCTATAAGGTATGGGTTTACAATAATTATGTTAAACATGCAATGATTGATGATGAGGTAGTAGTTAACATAGTCCCCTTCGCTTTTCTTCAAAAGCTAGGATATGGAGAAACAAATTGCTCCACAACACGAAATATGCTAAGAGGTTATGATAGCCTTGAGGCCACTTCAATTGGAACCATAGTTTTACCAATCACCTTAGGACCCAAGACGGTCTTCATCGAATTTTATATTAAAGATCAGGAAACCAACTATAATATGATCCTCGATCAACCATGGATACACCGCATGAAGGAAATCCCTTCCACGTTATTCCAGGAAATAAGATTTTTGCATCTAGGGAAAATATTTGCGGCACAAGGTGACCCAAAACCATTCGATATACACCTAGTATACTTGAAGAAAGGACCAGGCATTCACTCGAGTTTGAACTCCCAACGAATCAACTTAGCAAACCAATCAATTCAAAACCGAAGAAAAAAGGTAATACCTACAACAAAATTGGAAATTACAAATCTAGTTGAGGGCATTCCAACACTCAAAAATGAGACTAAAGTCATAGAAATAGTATCATTAGGGACTGCCACAAAAATTGTAGAAATACTAGAGAAATATCTACCCATTCTCCTACCATTTGATTCTATGGGTATAAGATACACCATGGGAATTGGTTCCCTTCCATCATACGAAGTTTGTATGGTAGAAGTAATCGAGGCAAAAGGAATAGACACGAAGAATGTCTCAACATCCATTTTTCCAAGCAAATATTGGACTCTCCATTTCGATGGAGCTAGATGTTGCTTTGAGTTGGGGCAGGTGTGATCTTTACTTCTCCCAAGGGAAATATCCTACCTTTTGCCTTTAAGTTAAATTTGTAGTTTACAAACAATGGGGCTGAGTACGAAACCCTCCTCCTTGGCCTCATCATAGAAAAAAGGATGGACATTGATAACATTAGAGTGCTTTAGGAGACTCGAAACTAGTTGCAAACCAAGTCTTTGAGGTATACGAGACTAGAGTGAGCATTTACAACTCTATACAACAGCGGTATTAGATCTAACCAATGATTCAACTTCATATCAATCAAGCAATCCCATGAGAGCATAACCTTCTTGCAGATTCAATGGCAACCTAAACTTCTCGTTTCACTCCAAAAAGTGAGTTGGAAAATACAAGTTTCATGGTATCACTTCGTACTGAACCATTGGTACGTAAAAAACCAACAAACCCGCTCCCGACACATATAAAAGGCGAGAGTGAGTTTTCTATCCTGGATCACTTTGACAGCAATAGAGTCACTCTTGAATATCTAAATGCCTATGCGGAGCTACATCTCATCACATAGTGGATCTTTCCCTAATCCCACATTCCTCTTCCTATTTTGGAAATCCCATGATAGAGTCTCCTCCGTAAAAGGATCTCGATATCTACAAGGTAGAGAATGGAGAAAGTTTAGAACTACCTCTAGCCCTACCTAAATTTGAAGAAGGTAATGCTTCCTTAATCAAAGAAACAATTGACATAAACATTGGAACGGAGGAAGAACCAAATATTTTGAAGTTAGGATCCTCATTAACTCTAGAGGAGATAGAAATACATACTCAAATCCTCAAGGAACATCAAAATGATTTTGCATTTAATTACAAAGAAATGATAGGAATTGCACCACATATCATGGTACATAATCTTGTCACCAAACCGGATCTGGCCAATCAAACAAAAATTGAGACTAATGAAACCAAAAGTGGCTCTCATGGTGAAAGAAGAAGTAATGAAACTTCTCCAAGTGGGATTCATCAAACTAGTTGACTATTCACAATGGGTATCTAATATTGTCCCTATTCTCAAAAAGAATGGGAAGATACACATTTGCATAGACTTTTAGGACATTAACAAAGCTTGTCCCAAAGATGACTTCCGCTACCATCCATCGACGTTATTGTTGATGCAATAGCTGGATTTGAACTGTTGTCCCTCATGGATGGGTTCTCAAGGTATAATCAGATTAAAATATCTTAGGAAGATCAAGCCAAGACCACGTTTATAACTCCTTGGGGAACTTATTGTTACGTTGTCGTGCCATTTTTTTATGAACGTAGGCGCTACATACCAACGGGAAATGATCGAATATTGTTATGAACGTAGGTTGCGATCACCTAGAGGTACTCCATATCATCCTCTCACGATTGATCGAATATGGCGTCACATTAAACCTGGAGAAACGTGTATTTGGTGTGACAGGAGGCAAGCTTCTAGGTTACATTATATCCTCACAAGGGATTGATTTCAATCTAGCCAAAATCGGGGTGTTCTTGAAATGATTCCACCATCAGATGATTCTAGTATTAGATCATTTCTTGGGAAACTTCGGTCAATTCGAAGGTTCATTCCAGGACTTAAGTTTTGTTGTTCATCCAATCAACAATTTATTAAAGAAATATTATAGCATTGATTGGACAAAAGAATGTAATGAGGCCTTCGAAGTAGTTAAACACTTCTTATTGTCTCCTCCCATGCTAATGCCTCCTAGACTAGATCATCCTTTGATCCTGTATTCGCGGGCTACAAATGTCTCGCTAGCCTACATATTGGCTCAAGAAGACAATGATAAATGAGAATGTGCAGTCTATTTCATTAGTCGACGTTTCTTATGAAACACATTACACACAAGCGAAAGAGAATGCCTTTCCATAGTCTTCACAATGAAATGTTTAAGACATTACATGTTAAACGAAGAAACAAGGGTCATTGTAAAGACAGATCATTTATGAACATTCCTCACACAAGGGTCTTTATCTAAAAAGGTTGGACGTTTCATAACCTTAATGGGTGAGTTTGAATTAACATTTGTAAATCAGAAATCCATTAAGGGACAAGTCATTGTAGATTGGTTAGTTGACAATCCATTAGATGGAGGTGATCTGGTAGATTTGGAATTTCCCGATGAGTGCATATACTTTGTCGAAACTAGACCCCCCATCTCTACATGCCCTTGGTACATTGACATCATCAATTTTATCATGGACCATATGTACCCAGAAGGTGCCACATTGCAACAAAGAAGGTGGTTACGCATTATTGCTGCTAAATATGTTATCTTAGAACAAGTGCTCTATCGTAAAGCCTTCGATGGAATGCTTTTAAGATGCGTTGACATTGAAGAATCCAAAAATATTATTTACAAATCCCATAGTGGGATATGTGGAGGCCACTTTGGTGGTCACGCCACTACTCACAAAATCATCGAGATGGGCTATTTCTAGCCCACTCTAGAACATGACGTAGTAGAGTTTGTGCATAAGTGCCATAAATGCCAAGAATTATCCCACGAGATTCACATGCCAGGACAGGCTCTGCAACCAATCACCACCCCATGGCCAGTTTCCACATGGGGCCTAGATTTGATAGGGAAATTATCTCCCTCATCAACAAATGGCCATAATTTTATAATCACAGCCATAGAATATTTTACCAAGTGGGTAGAGGTCATGCCTCTCACCATCGTACCAGGTTCTATAATCGCTAAGTTCATTTTGAATCAAATCATTTGTAGGTACGGTGTCCCACAAGTCATTATCTCAGATAATGGCACATCCTTTAAGAATGATGAGGTCCATGAGTTATGCAATAAATTCAAGATAAACCATCATACAGCCTCTCTTTATTACCCTCAAGCCAATGGATAAGCTGAAGCCACAAACAAAACATTAAAATATATTATCCTCAAAAAAATTAAGGATAATAAATGGGATTGGCATTTAAAATTATACCTAGCCTTGTGGGCCCATCGAACCTCAATAAGAACACCAACAGGGGCAACCCCTTTCTCATTAGTATTCGGGGTAGAAGCAGTTCTCCCACTTGAGGTCGAAATACCCAATCTCTACATCTCATTACAAGGGATTTTGGGAGAAGAAGCCTATAGAGAGGCACGTCTCTCTCAACTAGAAATCCTTGATGAGGCTAGGCTAAACACCAAACAACGATGCAGAGCCTATCTTTGACCGGATGTTCTGAAATATAACAAAAAGGTCTACGAACAAGAAATATATGAGGGAGATCTAGTTCTAGGACTAAACAGCTGAATTGATAAGAAAACCAGTAAAGGAAATTCTGGCCCAAGTGGTTGGGCCCATACCGAGTTGTGAAAGACTATGGAAATGGTGCATATCTCTTGTGTACACTAGAAGGTGAGGAGTTCAATGAAACTATTAATTCCTTGCACCTTAAACGGTTTTATGCATAGGTCATCAACATCACCATTTTTATATTATATCTATCTACATTACATTTAGTCACTTAGTTGTTTCATTTTGTTCACTCATTTCTTGCTTTCCATATCCTCACGATGGGTGCTAGTTTTGTTCCTTTTGCGCATGTTGTTTAACATCTTTGAATGGATATCTAAGGTGATTATGATATTACATGGTAAAGGGTTATACCTTATCATTATGGGACTAGAGAAAGAAACAACAACCAAACTCAAGAAATATAGGTGGTTCAACCGATGTGATGAAGCCTTAGGTTTTCTTGGTATGTCTGTCTCTCATGACTTTCTCTTAAACATTGAGTCTTCTAAAACACCGATGGAGCCTAGATAAATCTTAACAATATGTTTATAAAACAAGATGACATGAGAGCCCATGATTTGGAGAACAAAATGCTAGGATAAACTTCTAGTAACTTTGATAACCTACATGCCTTCTTCTCAAAGTTTTTTCACACTAGATTGTTGTTGAAAGAATGCATAGTTTACAAAAAGGATGTCCAAGTGATCTTATCCATTATTTCTAAGATTAGACCCAAATAATCTATATTAATTTTTACTTTTCATGCTATGAAATAATATCTAGGGAATTTTTGTCATGCTAAATGTCTATCATGAAAAATTAAAAAAACATTCCATGACAACTAAGCCCACACTCAAAAATACCTAAATTGGGTAATGTAAACCTACCCTCCAACCAATTACTGACTATGTAAACTCCATGATGGCCAAGAGGGATGTGATAAATAGATTTTTGAAGTGTGTTTAATGTACAGGTAAGTTGGTGTAAGAAACTCATGGATTCATTTTGATCCATTTTGAAGGAACTACTCCCAGAGGCCCAAAAGGCCTATTTTCAGGACTTTGCACCTAATGAACACCCTCTGGAGATGAACCAAGAAGAGATAATGCATCCAATCAGTGTGTGACTGAGTCATGATATCATCATGGGTAGATTAGGGAAGTTTTTATAAGGAAAAACAAGTTTATGAACAAGTTTATCGTCTAGATTTTGAGATATTGGCCGAGATGGTCTAGATGAAGATCCTCGAGCCCGATGAGGATTCAAATGAGCATTCTAGGAGTTCTATAGAGAGTTGAGGTCTGATTAAAATCCCAATATTACCTATTTAATTTCCTCTTTACTTATAAGTTGTTTTTTTCCTTTGCATTATCATAATTTTTAGTAACAACCCCTTTCACCGGTGCACAAGCTCGAAAAATCATAAAATGGGGTAATTTAAAATTTCAGAATTAATTGGCTCCTAAAACTTGTGGTAATGATATCATCATATCTTTTAGAGTCAAAATTATATCAGTTTTTCTTAAGTACCTCTTAGGGATGCTCTGGGGAAAAAATCATTCTTTGGTGCCTATTTTTAGCAACTATTGGTGAAGGCGGTGTTTCCAAATGTGTCTATGGAAAAAATTTCACACCTTGGATGCACATTTTCACCTTTTCAATTGATGCAAAAGTGCATGAGGTGCAAAAATTCACTACCTAGGAGAGGAGAGAAAGTATGATTGATTTCATCACTTAAGTGGTTTGTTTGGTGGTTATGCGAGTGTTATGCACTCACCCCTCTCCATTTTAAAAATGATCTGTGGTACACCTAGAAATCCTTGCTACAATTTTTCACCAAGTGTTAAAAAGTGTGCCACCAAGGAGATGAGCTATTTCGTCACTTAAGTGACAACATTATGTGTTAGGAAAACGTTTTCAACTCACGCCTTCCAACCAACCCCACTCCATGACTCACCTCACCCATGGCACACTTGGGAAGAATCGATACAAATTTTCACTTGGTGAAAAATTTCATCGGTTGTGAAAAAGTGTGCCACCATGTAATCCTTCTCTCTCCAGGCACTCATAACTTCAAACTAGCTTCCTAAGACATGTTTTTTCACTTCTCCACTCATCAAGCTTGTCCCCCTCCTCATGTTGGCTCTACCCATGACACATTTTCTACATGATTATACACCTTTTCACCTCATTTACCCTTAATAAATATGATAATGGGCA
Organism: Taxus wallichiana var. yunnanensis; assembly: GCA_018340775.1. NCBI lineage: Eukaryota > Viridiplantae > Streptophyta > Pinopsida > Cupressales > Taxaceae > Taxus > Taxus wallichiana. The sequence continues at coordinate 718,836,854 of CM031234.1, read as the reverse complement.
TGAGAGGCTCCTAGACCCATTTAGTAAGTCCCAACTCACCCTCAACTCGGGTTAAGGAGAAAGTGTTACAAGTGAGTCAAGAGGCTAGTTTACCTAATGTATGTTAACTTTCAAATATTTAAACAACACTTAGTCATTTTAGATCCCATTTAAAAATATATCATCACTCCATTGCTGTTTGACCTAGCCATGCTCATATTTCACCATGAAACCCTATGGAAAAAACAACTAAATTTATCATATCTCACCCATTTTTGCTTTTTTATCCCTAAATTTTGCCTATGCACTCCAATGGTGAATGAATTTGAGATGATCAAAACCCCATCTCCATTGATCCTATGAGATTTTATATATTCCCTACCTAAAGGTTTCAGTAAGAAAAAGTTGCCTTTTCATATTCAAATAAATCCAGAGGGTAAAAACACCTAGAAATTGGAGCAAGAAATCACATTACAATTCCTAATCTAATGAGACCATTTTCATCCCAATCATAAAAAAGGATTATCTCTATTTTAATTAAGATGGCAGCTGAGCCTTACTAATAATAGTAATTCTGAAAATGAAGAAGCAAACATCCTGGATCCTCTGCGCAATCCTCAATTTTGGGACTCTAAAATTGAAAATTGTGAAATTAGGGAAAACTAGCTAAATTTAGAAAGTAAAGGTGAGGTATGACTTAATAAAAATAGGAAGTGCTAAGATCACATCCAAATTTTACATAGACCATCATCTCATCACTTTTCTAAGAAACCATGAAGATTAAATAGACTGGGTATGAGTCAATTTCAACCATGTCTACGAAATATCCACTTGTGGGAGACAGTGATATAGCCCACCTAGATCTGGAAAAAATGAGGAATTAGATGACAAATGAAGTCATATAGCCATCGGAATAAAAGATAGTTTCCAATGGCATTTTCAGATAAGAGGTCACCCAATTTTAGTACAGAGTATTGAAGTAGTCTTAGCTTATACCAAACACTATGATCCTGCCTCTTGAACAATCAATACAGATGACAACTCATTGCTGACACTCCTAACTCCGAAAGGGATTTCAAGTTTCCTAAAAATTTTGAATCAAAGAAACATGATGATCATCAAAAATTGATTTTCAACCCAATAGTGGTTCAAGACGAAATCCTATTTGAAGGAGATTGTGGTTGGATCTGGTCAAAACCTGGGAGGAAACCATCAAGGCTACCAAAGTTACTATCAAGGAGTGAGTTTCATTAAGCCTACTTATATGACATTGTCTTACTGAGCACAGTAATGGGAAAAGAACACACCAAGGACTTTCAAGAACGGATGGTCTAGTTCATGTTGACAATCATGGAGGGAAATGATAGATTAGGGCCACATTATTAGTGACAATGTTACACCAAAGAATTGATGCAAATATTCACCACTAAGAGATTCGAATGACCTCCTATCTAGTGTATGCCCTCGTATATGCTATACCATACCAAGGATTTTCCATTTCCCAGAATGTTCCTCAGAGATACCCTTCCTTCGAGAATTATAAAAAAATCACCTTCAAGGAAAGTAATGTTCATTTCACATGGGTGAATGATGCATTCACCATGTTCATCATTCAAATCCTCAAAGGAAATCTTGAAATAAGAATCTCTCCTCATGTAGCAAAGTTGATTGAGAAGTATGGGTTTCATTTCACATAGTTTCATACCTTCACCTACATCAAGGTGAGTGTCTTTGATCTTGTTCCACTCAGATTACCTAGGTATCCTAGTGATAAGATCATCTGGTAGAGTTATGTAAACAACTTTCTTAAGTGCATCCTAAATGCAAGGGTTTGAAAAACAAGGGCATCTCATTCCCCATATCACTCGATGTCTTCTCTTGTAAGATTTTAGTGGATTCCGTAAACATGATACTTCCCTTATTTCATTTCATATGTTTACATGTGTTCCTAGGTTAGACTTTGACATAAGGAAAGATCTTGAGTCTTTCCATGTTCTCGAATGCATCACATTCCCTAATTGGAAGACTATTGGGAAAATTATGTGGATGACCTTGAGGTCAAGAAAATGATTACATGAGGATGGTCATGGAATAGATGGAAGCATTCGGGTTTGATTGGTTCATTTAAGGAATTTAAGAATATGGTTTAGATTTATTTGATTGAGAGTACCAAACAGGGAAAATCATTACAAAGGATAATGTTTTTTTCTGAGATCCTCTCCTTGTCTGCTTCGTCTCATGTACCATCTCAAGAATCAAAGGCACCAGTGGAAATGGAGAAAGAAAATATGATATGGAATAGTGTTCTCCCATTGACCTCTGAAATGGGGATTCTTGACTCCTCATTCTTGATAAAAATGTGTTCATGATTTCTACCGAGAATTTTTCCCCCATTGGGTTACGCATCATGGCTGCAAGGTGTAATGTAACTAAAGAATCTTTTTCGTGAGCTCAAAGTGTGTGAGGAAAGTGCTCAAGTAATTCTCAAAGATCTAATAAAATGTGTAGAAGAGCTTGGGGCCCCTCATATTAGTGAAAACACATCTTTGGAAGATCTCATGACTCCTTTTCAAGAAATGGTTCAAAAAGAGGTAGGAGATCCCTTCTCCTTCAACGAAGACACCCTAGAGTCACTCACAAAAATTCGTGGTTCTATTTCAAACATTTCTCGGGATCAAAAAAGTTGGTTTACTTGAGTGGAATAGGCTAATCCACTTTTCGAGAGACTTGGATCAACACATTAGATTATATGAACATTCCTCGGTCAGAGAAGATCACACTAACAGTTGTCTATTTTATAAAAGAAGTGAAAGATCTTGATTTTAAACCAATTGAATTTCCACAGGATGCATTGGAGGTGGAGTCTTCATCACATGAAGTGTATTCATCAAATAACTGAGCTACTTCATTCTTCTCCATTATCTTTCTCCTTCTTCTATTCTCACTCTTCTACTCCCTTTCTTTTAATTATTCATTGTGTGTAATAATAATTTGTTTCTTATTCATTAAAGTGACTATGTAATATTTGTGCAATGTAAAAGTCCCTTTTGCAATTATAAAAAGAGGACTTATTTTGCCTTGAAATAGGTTTGGCAAGCTCAATAAATTAACACACAATAATATCCACAATTGTATATTCATCTAGGAGTCATTACAAATATATAGAGAATATTACTCCTATGAATAAGGAGTTTGTTTAACTACCAATCCCCCAAATATCTAATTCTAGTGTGACTGTTACTCATGTAACAACACAATCCTAAATAATAACATTTTATAACAACCCAACAACTTACGTATTATATTACATTATTTATATGTGAAGCACTAATAATATGAATTCCTAACATTCCCCCCTTAGTGTGAACATGGGAGAAAAAAACCACACTTCTTACGTAGCTTGCTTCTGTGCGTGCTCATGATCTAGATGGTTTTGCAGGAGAGCCAACAACCTTCAAGGATGGTTTTACTAGACAACCACCAACAAAAAAGGATTTTTTTTTAGGACAACCAACAACCTCAACAAGGATGGTTTTACAGGACAACCAATAACCCAAATATCATGATGCTACTTTTCCTTGTATTTTCATCTTTTCCACTATATTTTTACATTAGGGAATTATGTAGGAAATGAATTCTCACTAAATAAAAATTTGAACAAATGAAGAAAAGGAAATGAAACATTGAGACTATGTCCCCCTCAATGTGAACTTTACACTTATTCACATAAATTAGGAACTACGAAATCATATTGCACACAATGAAACTGGAACTTTGAAAAATAAGCACACTAGAAACTAGAACTCTGAAATCATAGAAAAAATAAAAATACACACCAAAAAATTATACCATAGCTCATGCGGTTAATGCAGCCAATAATTCACCAAGGTAAAATCCTAGGCGTCTTTGGCACATCGGTCACTCTAGGCGACGATCACCGAAGTGCTCAAAGGTATACGGCCCCTCTTTAGGGTTTTGTTGTAGCATGTTAGCATGATGAAGACTTAAAGCATTCAGATCCATGACTAATATATTATTCTATAGTGGATGTTCGTATCTAGATCTTAAATATTCATGAGTCACACGATAAACATAGCAAGATCATTCATGCAGTAATAAACTATAACCATGATTAACACTTTGATTCATTCAATAACCTCTATTATATTAAATTCATTGATACACATAAGCTTATTACAATAATGGCATCATATGCTCATGCGTGTACATATCTGATAGTATAATCTCACAGTAATCCAGTCCTTACATACTATTCTCACACACACTTATACCACGTAGTTCATTACATATTTATAAGAGTGGAGACTTTACCTTCACCTCTTATCCAGGTCCCAAAGTAGGTTACATACTATTATTAGCCACACGTTTATTACAATAATAGCCACACATGTAAGTGCGCTAACAAGAGACTTCTCCTAGTTAACTATCAGTAGTAAATCTATTCTTAGCCTAAATTTAGGCAAAGTGATTTGTAGCAAATCCTCCAAAAATAGCCAATGTGTGTCACGTAAGTTTCTAACTGGTTTGTGTATTCCACACGCCATCTTCCAAAAATAGATCCTCATCATGAAAACAGCTAAGTCCCGAATCAACCTTTGTCCTCGGTAGCATGATTCCTTCCTAATCCTCTCGTGCTTTTGAACGTGCTCTTATCTTCTGCATGAACCTTCTGAATGTTTTTCAATAAGTGCCATATTTTCAATGACCAACGTTACCCCACACTAATTACATTGTTGCCTCGACAATGGTTTGTCTCCAAAACGAATTAAAGAATGTGAATAGAGAGATAGAAAGAATTTTATGAATAAAAGAATGAATTTATCCTGACAACATCATCTACTTCAACCTAAAGAATCAATTCTAGATATTTTTCTTTTATTTATGCCTCTAAAGTCTCACAATCATTAAGCATGACCTCTACCTTTTGTGGGATATCCAAAGTGGAATTGAATCTAGCTCATCTTTTGTTATCTCTCCTTTCTCATTCTGCAAGACTAACACAATGCTAGACATGGCAGTCATTCTTCCTTCTAATAAGTCCATATTTTGTGTGATGAGTTTCCCAAGCTCATCCAGCCTTTCCTTGTGTGGCTCTTGTGCTGCTATAAGGGCATCACACTTCTGCTTGATAAGTGATAATCATTCTATGTGGCCCGAGGTCTCATATTTTATGGATTTTAGGACTTCATTATCCTCTATAATGGTCCTAGTTCTTATAATGACATCTAGGGATGTACAAATGTTCAAGTGCTTGATTCAATCTTTCTCATCACCAAATCCTTTTCTCACTTTGCTTCCTGCTCAGGATTCTTTGGTTCTGGCATGTGCAAAGGTTCATCTTCAAGCACCAATTCCACCAAGGTTTGTACATAATGCATTTCCGAAGGAAATGTTTTGGGTACCTTAGGATCTAAGTGTGGCTTTATTTTCATGATATCATCCCCAACTTCCTCTACCATGCTGATGAAAATAGTGTTCTTATTCTAAGCCAAGTCTTTATCTTGCTTTAGGTGCGTTATTTCTACATCCTTGGCCTTGATCTCTTCCCTCAGTTCCCTAATTGTTGTAGCCTTATCCACATTTTTCATGCCACCTTTGTCGATACTTTCACCAAAGCATTGCTCACTTGTTCATCTAACATAACAATAGGCTTTACTATTATGTGTCTGGCCTGAGGTGTCTTCTTCAACCTCCTTGATACACATGAATCTTCACATACATCAAATTCCAGTTCATCCATGTGCGTGTGCATAGACCATGACAAGCTGTTTCCTTGTGCACATGGTTGCCATATATTCATCCATTATCTCCCACCCATACAACTCCTTTGGTGTCACTTTGTGCTTTGAAAACGAGCGTAGAAAATTTTATGTGTCCTCAATGTGTAGCCTATGACCGATGCAACATATTATCCACTTGTTCTCTTGATCTTGGCCCTTAGAAACTTCGGCTTCAAGATTTAGATCTTGTTCTCTACTGTACTACTGAGCAGTCTCATCTACCTCCTTTTATCCTTCTTCTCCATCCTTCATTTCTTCATCCTTTGGTTCTTCCACATTCTATGGAGGTGTAGGAGATTTGGGCATGCTCTCCTCAGACTCTTCTACCTCCTCATTCAACTTCAACTTCCTTCTTCTCTTCTCATTTGTCTCCTTCGTGGTGAGAGTCAGGAAATATGTGCATTTACTATGGAGTAGCACCTTGGGTCCTTGTTCTCTTGAATATCCATTTGAAAGCAGCAGTCTTATCTTTGCATCTAGATCCTCGGCTTCTCCTTCTTACCCCGAGGCGGCATAGTCACGTACTCCATTTCTACCTTGTCTCGTAGGCTACCTCCTTCTTTTGTGCTCCAAATCACCACTATCTTCATGCTCATCCTCTTCATCATCTACTTCTATTGTCTTTGTGGGATTAGGTGACTGGAACATTTTCCATTGTATGCTTACCTTTTGGCAGCCCTGGGAGCACAAACTCATTCTCCACATATTTTTTGTTCTCCAGTTTGGGCTTGAGTTACAGGTACATAAGCACTACTCCAACGACTCCAATGGCCCAAATTATAGGCTTCATGCTTATAATATCTAAGATCAGCCTCTCAATGTAGGCAATCTGTCCTAGATATACATATGTCTTTCTCAATGTATGGTAGTCACAATCTACCTTATTTGCATTGAATCTTAGGCGCACGCATCCAAAAACCAATGAATTGATGCCTGGAAATATCATGTTGTGAAGGCATATGGTAATTTGCACCATGGGCTCCAAGCCCCATCTTTCATGGTGAACCATGTGATGCAAAAGTGTTGGTATACGCGAGCCATGCACTACCTTCCCCACTACTAAAGGCAACTCCTTGGGTATGCACATTCTTCTTCAAATCTTTGTGTAGATATTATCATACCATTTCTCCCCTCTACTTGAATGGTCCACTCATTGATCCCTCACATAAGTACTTGCCAAATATTTCTGCAAGTGACTTGTTCTCCATAGGGTATTCCCGATTTCCATAAACACCAAAGATAATAAAACAACCCCAAAACAGATTTTCTCTCATGTGCATGCTTCTTCAATGATAGTTTCCATGATGTAACTGGATATGTTATAAATTAATCCCTATGACATCTTCTTCGCAATGTGTATCCACATTTTGTTTACCTATGACCACCTTTCTTGGTTATTCAAATTTGTTACAAGATGTGTAGCTACTCGGAGCTACTTGGATGCTTATTCAATTTATCGATGTCCATGCCATGTGGAACCTTGGTATACCCCAAATCCTTCCTTGTCTCCAAGATTTAATCACCATTTAGATCTACCCCTGTGCCTTTCAACCCTGTTATTATTGAGATCAACGCGGCTGTGATTCTAACCCTCCGTTCGGTGAAGTAGAAGAAGTCCTCATGGAATCTTCTCATCAACCATCAATAAAATGGTTCATACTTTCCAAAGTATGACAAATCATATAACTGGTATTCTCCAATTTTTTTTAGTAACTTCTCACTAGTGTCATCATACACTAGCATATCTTCTGATGTGCACTTATTCATTTTTGTGCTCAACAACGCATCGAGATCCTTCTTATTATCTTATGTACGATGGTTGTAATCGCTGATTTTACATTGACGGATGTGGGAATCCCATTCTTGTCCCATGATCATACCCTCTAGATACTACATTTTTGAGAAATTACTCTCGGGAGCAATTTCTTCTTCCACTTCATCTTATTCTTCCCTTTTATTTGTGTTGTGGGTGCTTTCTTCAGTGCCATTTTAAAATTATCTCTTTTCTACCCTCTGTAATCGAGCAAGCTCGAACCCTAGTTCAAATCTCTATGTCCTAGTGGAAATCACGTGCCCTAGCTCATTTGTAATGCATTTGCTTCGCTCAAACCCTTCAATTATGGGAACACAAGCTTCTCCTATGCACAAACCTTCTCTTCATGTCTGGTTTCACACTCTTTGCACCTCAACATGGTTTCTCGGCTCGTTTGCACTTATCTCTTTTCAAATTCTCTCAATTGCAACAGTAAAAATGAACTCACATCCCATCCTTATATAGATTTTCAAAAAGTTAGTGCATTTATTACTCCTCCACCTACCAACAATCCTCTCATTAATTGACCATTTTCATTCTTTCTGCGGTACATCTTCACGCCCAAGCTATAACCTTCTAGTGCACCTTCCTACCTTCTAGCCATAGAATTATCTTCAGCATGCCTCCATGTGCTCGAGTACCTCACCACTGCATCTTCTTTTGGTAGTTCCCATGACCTCTGCTTACCTCGCGTTATACTTGTTTCTTCATTTACCTCCACCTATGGTCCTCATTTCTAGAAGCAATCTTTTTCTTTCAATTTTCCAACTTGAATAACACCCATAGCAGTTAGTTCCTTTCATGTGTACTTATTTTCATCAGTCATGTACCTGGATATCAATAACCACCCCACACTAAGGGTATGTGTAGTCCTTTGCACATAAAAATTCTACAAATAGTAATTAGCTTCTGGCGCGTAAATGTGCTTATTACACAAAAACACCAACTAAATTGACAAATCATAGTGACGAAGAAGGAAATACATTAAGGAAATACAGAATTGGAAACCTAATCTAAATGGAAACACTGCCTTATTACAAACACCAAGAAGACTTATTTATAGTAGGGCTTCAACCTCCTCCCGTTGAAGTAACCGGAGGTAAATGTGTGCCATCAAGCACCTCTAATTGGAAAGCACCTGTTTCAAGTATGTGAGTGATAATATATGGCCTAACCAATGTACTTTGAGTTTTACTTGGATAGCATAAAAACTTAGAATCACAAAGGAGCACCATCTATCCAATTATGAACTTTTTATCCTTGATGTGCCTATCATGCCATGCTTTTTGGTTGGATTTTTCTTGTTTTTTTCCTTCAACGTGATATTTCACATCACTCATATAGCTTAATTAACTTTTCAATCTGTTATTCTAATGCTTTCTCATCAGCTAGACCTCCAAATACGTGCAATACACAAAGATGGTAACATGAATTATATAGGAAGAACTCCTTCAACACCGAACACTAACTAAAATGGTGTGGATTTGTTCAACCTTTTATATGTTGTTCAATATGCCCAAAGTACTGCAGATGCTTTATCATCTCAATCCTTTTTTCCAACATCACAGATTTTTGTAAATGTCTGGCTCAAAATTTTGTTGAAATCCTCAGTAGTCCCATTTTCCTGAGGATGATATGGTGTAGTCTTATGGCGTGCAATCATGAATTCATCCAATAAAATTCCGATTGTCTCATTCAGAAAATGTGCCCCTATCACTGGTCAAACTCAAAGGACATCCATACCTTATAATAATATTTTCCCAAAGAAACTTGGCTTCTGTAGCCACCGTGTAAATCCTTTGTAGGCACTACTTCTACCCAACTTGTCAAATAATATGTGAAAGTTATGATATAGCATGATCCATTCTTGTGCGTGGTTGGTGAAATAGGACCGACAAAATCTATATCCCATTTCTCAAAAAATTATGTAGTATTAATAGGTCTCAAAGGCATTTCATCTCGTTGACTTGGTTTACCAAGACATTAACAATGATCACAAGCCTTGCAATAATCCTTACAATATTTATATAGGGTCTCCCACCATAATCCAACGAGTAGAATCTTGTGCGTAGTGGCATCACCTGTATAGTGGCCACCTGCAATACCACCATGAGCTTCCTCCATGATATCTGTGTGCTCATGTTCCATGCAACAACATAATACTTCATCTCGGCCTAACTATGTAGGGCACCGCTAATTAACATATAGGGTGCCGCATGTATAGAAAGTTGTTTCTTCTCCAAGGATTTCATTCCTTCTGGCAACATGCCTGTTCGCAGAAAGAAAAAAATGTCTTCTAATTTTATTAGTGTGTGTTGTAACTTGTATAAGCGTGCATCGAGCATGGTATATTCAATGGCACATGCTTCTTCCCCCTCTCATTCTAGATAAATGGTCTGGTCCAGAATTACTTTTCCCTAGTTTTACCACAACTGTGAAATTAAATTCTTGAAATAAGAGTACCCATCTGCATATGCACCCCTATAAAATGGGTTTGTTTACCAAATACTTCAATGCCATGTGATCTATATAAAAGAAAAATGGTGTAGCTAGCAGGTACTGTCTGAATTTATGTAGCACATAGATCATTGAAAAAGCTTCATGCTCTGTAGTTGTGTAATTTTTTTCAGTAGAAGTCAACTTTCTACTAGCAAAATAGATAGGATGATCTATAATACCTTCTCCCGACTAAGCCAACACCGTGCAAATGGTCGTGCCAGAGGCATCCATATGTACATGAAATGGTTGGTCCCATGAAGGAAAACATAGAATCGGCATGGTAGTAAGTTTCTCCTTCAATATCTCAAATGCACATTACTCTAGTTCTCCCTACTAGAACGTACCCTTTCCTTTCGATACTCCTCCAAAGGTATGGAAACCTTGGCATATCCTTTAATAAACTTCCCTGTAATATCTGTATGACCCAACAATTTACGCACCTCACTCGATTGGTGGGATATTTTAGGCCTATAATGACTACAACCTTAGATGGATCAACCAACAAACCTTCCTTGCAGATTATGTGTCCTAACAAGATTCCAAATGGTGTAGAAAATATGCACTTCTTGATGTTCAAAGAGATACTCAATTGTCTACATCTTTCAAACATTAAGTGTATATTGTCACAATGATCTTTGAGCAGTCCATACACTGTCCAATCATCTAAATAAACCTGTAAGAAGTTGTGAATAAACTCTTTAAACACCTGAACAAATATGCGTGAAAATACAACATACACATTTTTCAGACCAAAAGGCATCATAGTATAGGTGAAGCTACCCCATTTAGTACTAAAAGTAGACTTTTCCCGATCCTCTTGCATGATCCTAACCTAACGATACCCAAAGAACCCATTTGTAAATGAATAGATTTCACGCCTTGCAATGCCTTCTAGTATTTCCTCGGTGAATGGTGTACAAAAGGGATCAGGTCACACATGCACATTCACTCACTATAGTCCACACTGAGATCCTAATACGACCATCCTTCTTGATACGGATCACCATTGGACTAACCCATTCTAACTTGTCGAGGGGATTGATGATCCCAGACTTCAACATTTTGTCAATCTCTTCTTTGAACTTTTCACACAAGTTGGGGTTCATCCTGTAGGGTATCTTTGAATCGCCAGGTGCGCACCCTCTTTAAGCTTTATCCTCATCTAGCCTAATGATTCATGCACACCTTTAAGCTCATGGTACCCTTGAGGGAATAAGTCCTGATAATCCTGTAATAACTCTATAATTTTTTTCACTTCAGAGTTTGACCAATAGTCTCCAATTATGGCCTCCTTAGGCTCAACATCTGATCCAATATCCACTTTCTTTGTCTTCATATGTTCATGATAGGCACACATGGACTTATCTTCAATATCCAACACCTCACGCCTACCTATTGAATGGTATATATCTAGATTTTATACTTCTTCGTCATCCACTAAGTAGACCATTTTTACTTTTTCTTTCTCAAGGAAAGGATGCTGAAGTAGTGTGGCATCAGCCTCTGTTTCTTCAACATAACACGCTTCCGAGTTTCCTTCATCCAATAACTCCTGAAGGAGTTCTTCAACCTTGGCACTATTTCCCATATTCAAGTGCTTTATGAATCTTAATGATTCTTCCATCGGAGGCTTGGTAGAGAAGAATTCAAATGTCTAGGCCATTCCTACAATTAAATCCTTCCAATTTCTAGTCTCTCTATGAAGTTCTGCATATAAATACCAAACACGCGCACAACCATGTAAAGTGGAATAAAAATTGTGTACCCATAGAGAAGGTGGTAAAGCTTCCTGCCCCTATGTCCAGAGTCTCTCACACTTCTGAACGTGGTGCTTTGAACAAGTTGATTACCATGATAAGTACATATTTGAGTAGGTGCATTTCTCCTATAGAACCTAGTGGCAAGAGCAATCCTAATTTCATTCCATCCTACAAGATTATCCTTGTGGACCACCCACCAGCGCATTATTGTCTCACGTAGTGTATATGATAGTATATTTCATATTTCTAGTGGGTCTATCCACTATTCTTCCATGGCGTGCAGGAACACCATAAGATCTCCTTCTCTAGTGTAACAAGGTACTAAGTTGTTACCTATTCTCTTGATATAACACAATTTTCTACCCTTAGGAAATATGCTCTTTACTGCATGCCCTACCAACTCATAAGTGCTATGAGCCCAATTATCACAAGAAACACTTGTAGTATCACTAATAGATTGTGCATCCTCCCACTAAAGGATTACTTATTTACATAGATCAAGCACCTCTGGATCCTGGATGATGCATAAATAAATCTTATTCCAGGTATTCTTCACTCAAGGGCTCAACATAGGGCACAAATTTGACATCTGTTAGAGGGATAATAACTCTTTCCTCCTTATTTTCAAAGCTGATATAACTCTTGTTGAACCGAAGATCAGAATTATTTACATAGCACCAAGGACGCCCCAATAGAGCTAGGAGGCTATCTGACTTTGCAAGCACTAAAACCTCAAAATCTCCAAAGAACTTGGCTCATTGTATGGTAATGGATGCATCTTTTAAAAGTTCGATGGGAGTGGCCTTAGTCCGATTAGCCATGAACAATACATTACAAGATGGCTGCAATGGGGTCTTCCCATTTGTTCCCATGCATCTAAGGTAAGAACATTGACTTCGCATCAATATTAATCAAGATATTACTCAATATCAATCCATCCACAACAACATTCGAGTTATTTCCTTGTCATAATCTAGGCTATGAGGGGGAAGATTTGCATGCGAGATATTCCATCCAGGTCTCATTACTTGTGTGCGGAGTATTTCATTTTAACCAATTTCCCAACAAAGGAATTATATTCTCTTGGCGTAACAATTAAAAAAATTCTCTAAAGTCATCTATATTAGTTGGATTGTCTCTGATGTTTCCTTTTTCTCTATCTTCTATGATTGATCCTTTAAATAATGTATTTCACCCAAGAGATTCTGAGTACTTCCATGGTTTCTGTTATACCTCCTTTTGATGGGTAGGATCTGGTACTATGCATGTAGAACCTCCTCCTTAGTGATGGTAGGCCTATGCTATAATGCTTCTTTGGCACGCGCTGATTTAGCATGGGTCATGATCTTTACTTGCAATGCCTCGATTCTACTTCTAACTTGGGCATCCACTGATTTTCCACGGTGCAATCGTATCCCAACCATCCATGCACCCTTTTTTTCCTATTTATTCTTCTTGCTAAGATGCTCATACAAGTCTGGGCACTCCTCACAACTATGATTCTTTCAATAGAAAGAACATGTAATATTCTCGAGGGCTTTCACACATGTAGTGGTCGGGAGATCCACATGTGTAACATTTTCCATGAGGGAACTCACTTCTTCCACCACCACGGCCTCATCCTCCGAATCCACTTTGGTATCCTCGACCTCTGCCATGACCGCATTCAAAACTCCCTTCATTCCACTCATAGCGTTCCCGATTGATCCCGATCCCGATGCTTGTTCTTCCTTTTAGAGTTATCTAAAACTCGTGTGTCTATCGTACACCAATATCAATAGTGTCCTGGATCTAACCAATTAGGTTGTGCATCTATATGATAGAAAAGTGACATGCGAGCATGAGAATCTAAAAGTAGCTCTTCTTCATACCTGACCTCCCAGGTCATACCGAGACAGCTGGTGAAAATGAAATATATGTGGATACATACAAACTAGTTGGGCAATCTTATATCCTCAACACACAATAATGGGATCTACGAATCTAAGGAAAAGAAAGCTCTCCTAACCTGAATTGGTGTAATGGATCATTCAGATATAATGGCTTCCCGGAGGCTCAAATTAATGTCGAGCTCTACCGAGATCCTATCTATTGGCTGTTGGATACGTGGAAAGTGGCCTATAGGTGCTTCGTTTATATTTCCTGACAAGGTCATGGAAAATGGTAGTGAGAGGTGCAGTGGATTTGTAGAAACTAATGGTGGTTTTATGGTCTAGCCCAAAAATGTTGGACTGATTAGCTTCTATATTTAATACAGAAAATTATGTTATGATATCTGACGGGAGTGGTGAGGATCTAAATACCAGCGTTCGTAAACCGATATCAATATTTAATTCACTTACAGGCCCATTGGGTTATGGGACCTGAGGATCACAACCATGAGTTCATGGTTGTTGTGGACCTATTATGGTCATGTGAAGAATCAATCTCTTCTTCCGACTATCCAATGGTCATAAGCCTTTTCAACTTCTATGTTTAGTACCAGGAGTTGTGTGATTTTCTCATAATACCTTACGGGTGTTCTGGAAACTTGTATACGTAACCCTGTATCTATGTCGATGAGAAGGTCTCTTGCATCTAGCTGTGGAACTAACAGATCACAGCCAAATATTTGTTCTCTTTCGGGTTCTTGTATGGTCATGTGGATATCCTATCAGGGTAGTCTATAGTTGGGTTGACTTGACCAAAATGTGTATGCTTTGTCGTCTTCAATATTCAGTTGTCTCAATTGTTCACTAATTGCTTGTTGGTTTGTTGTCATTTGAAAACCTAAATCCTAAGCCCTTGATCTATATCTATTAATATTGTGAAGAGATTTGGTTGAGGTACTACCGGTTCAAATACGTAATCCCTAGGCTCTCTAGGTCCCATAATTGTCATGCAAAAGGTAATCAAACTTTAACTGAAACAAGTAAATTAACTATGAAAGATATATCTACACTATGCTTATATTCCTTTTATTTTTGTATTTTCAATGATGCGTATTTGAATGAAATTAAAAGAGCAACTATTCTAATATATTCAAATAATGGAAAATTAATCTAATAACAGAATTAAAACAAGCAAGTTAGCCTGATATAGCTATTTTCTGTGTAGTTGTGAATTTATCCAAAAATAACTAACTAGTTTAATCGAAATATTTCCAATCCTACCTCAGAAGTGAGGAATGAATCATAGTTTCTTAGAAACTATCATTCCCCATAGCTTCCTTGGCAATATTGAAAGTGAACTTTAACTTGAAATAAAATGATTTGCTACTCTATTTGATATATTGTAACTACAAATTTGATAGCTCAAACCTGGATTTTACATAATAGTGGTAGATCCAAACAGTGTCGTGACTTTTCCCTCGAGTGTGATCTCCTCGTTCCTTCATGTTCTCGTGAATCCAGAAAAGTGTGAATGTGATAGCATCAGTAAAAGAAGATACTTGAACAATGACAACTTTGGATATAAACCGAATACAATGTAAGTAAGAGAGGGATATTGCAAGTGAATAGAGCTTGACTATGCGATTCCTAGCAAGATTTATCATGGGAATACAACGCAAAATATCGAGAATTATGGGATCTATTTCTTGTGACAAAACAAAACCTGCAACTCTAAGATTATCAAATGGATTCTAATCTAAAAGTGAAACTACCTTATGCTAAGCTGACTATATGGGACAACAATGAAGTAAGATGAAAGCAAGAAGATCAAATGATCTCTAAAGTAGAAGGGAGAAGCTGAGAATTTATGCAGAACCTGAACCTATTGAAACTTATAGAAAAACT
Source organism: Taxus wallichiana var. yunnanensis (assembly GCA_018340775.1). Taxonomy (NCBI): domain Eukaryota; kingdom Viridiplantae; phylum Streptophyta; class Pinopsida; order Cupressales; family Taxaceae; genus Taxus; species Taxus wallichiana. The sequence goes on along the minus strand of CM031234.1, from coordinate 718,821,226 downwards.
TCAAAAACACACTAAATGATCAAACATGGAAGGAGAGGGGCCATTTGCTTGTGAACAAGCTGGGTATTTATAGCATTTGGATTTACTAGAGGGTAAGTATAAATTGAACTCTTCTATTATTAAACAAAGAGAAATCACTATTTACCAGTGGCCAAAACATAAATGCAAGCTTTAGTGGTTGAGGAATGCGGGTGAAATTTGAATTTTTACGTTTGATGAAATCATCAAAACGTTTTGGAAAATGCGTACAGGACCACCGCCCTACGTAGGGGGTGGTTACATGACCGCCGCCTGTCTGGTGGCGATCCACGAGAGACCGCTACCTAGGAAGGGAAGTGGTTCTATAACTTAAAGACAAAATGCAAGGAAAAGGGGGAAAAGGTTAGAACAAAACATGCAAAAGCTAAACAGGGCTTTCAAGGATACAAATGTACACTTGGTGAACTTTTCTGGATTTCAAACACCTTGTGAAGAGATCTAAATCATCATTGGGGTTTCCGTAACCTCTTTCCAGCAGTATAGTACCTACATTTTTGGGTATGTACATATTGCCCCCTCGGAGAAGTGTTTTAGCCATGAAGAAGTGTAAAATGGTGGGTCTGAGTATGGTGGTCCCAAAATGGGGAGTTAGAAGCTATACTTGACATGCCCGTGTGCAAAAATGTCGCCATCCAAATTCCTGCTACTGCTGAAAATGAAGAAGAGACTCAAGTGTAGATAGATAAAATAAATTGAAAATAAATACTAAATTAACATGAAATGAGGACTTACCATTTGTGCGGGGATGAGAACTTACCTCCATCGGTGCTCCAACTCTACGTAAGAACACTCAAAACAAAATTAGAATACTATATATATATATATATATATATATATATATATATATATATATATATATATATATATATATATATATATATATATATATATATATATATATATATATATATATATATATATATATATAACGAGCTCATTTTACTATTCATTTGCACGTGTCGATTTGGTGATTTTTGAGCTCTGGGACCCACGGTAACCATTTTTGATAAGAGTATAGTCAAAATGTTCATTGCGAGATCGTGATCATGCCTTCGAGAGTAGGACATCGACCCATGAAGTCTTAGGTTAAATCTTCTCAATTTATTGTTTTTAAACCCAAAATATAGAAATGTTGAAATCTTTGTCCTGGGGAGATCATTTTTGAAAATGTTAGTTTTAAATGTGTCTCTAGGGGGTGCTCATAGGGTAGGTCTTTATTTCAGTTAAAATGGTGCATTTTTACCTTTTAAAAGTATTTTTAGGGCTTTAGAGCAATCCGCCGACTCGGGACAAGACCACCGCCTTGCACAAGGAGACGGTCATGGGACCGTCGCCCTATGATGGTGGCAGTTACGAGACTTTCACCTCATAAGGTGGAAATTATAAGACCATCACCTTAAAAGGTGGTGGTTAGGCAACCATCGCTCTGCACAGGGCAGCGGTTCCGAATAGAATGCAAAAAAAGATGCAATTTTTAATTGTTTTTGCATTTTTGTCATTTTCATATGTTCTTGATGATTTTTTCAATTGAATTATGTTACTAAATATTTTTCTCTATTTTGGGTGGATGCAGAAGGAGGATTATATCAGGTGGAGTGGAAAGAGGGAGTGTAATTGGCTCCATGCAGTGTTAGAGGCACTAACCCAGGTGAAGCAAGATACTCTACAAAGGGTCGATATTTTAAGGATTACACAGCTTCCTCATGTTGCACCTATTGGTCACATATTGTGTGACTTATTTTCATACTAGGATGTAGATCAGAACACTTTCTAATTTCCAGGAGTTAGGGGTGAGTGGACTATCACCCTAGAGGATGTTTATCGCATACTTGGGGTACTGATTTTTGGGAGGCAGCTGTCTCTTAAGATAGTTGTATCCAGATCTCAGATGGTTCAGTGGGCCACTTAAATGGGAGATGTTGTTGTCTCCATGGGCTCGAAGAAGGGGGTGAAGGTCTATTCCATTTTTGATTCTCCTATCCCTGTGCTCTGCTAGGCTATTATGGGTATCTTGGCCTCACGGTTAATTAGGGACAAGGGAGGGGATACTCTCTTATACTGTTGGGCTCCCATTATTGCACAGATTGAGGCCCATGGCCATGTTTATGCTTGGGGAGCAAATATTCTTGGGACCACCTATCATGATTTATATAGGGTGGTCAGATTACAGGGGCAGTCATTGAGTCACCCTACTCTAGTCATGAGTTGGGTGTATGAGCACATCATTCCTTATGGGAGAGGTGTACAGGAAGAGGATCCCGGGGCTGTCAGGGAAGCAAGGTGGACATGGATGACTGTACTTAGGATGCCACACCAGCCAGTGGCTTCTCTGACTATTACAGACATGGAGACCACTCCTTATCAAGCCATGGTAGGGTTATGGAGAGAGGAGACACATACACTGATCACTTGCTATACTACCGGTCAGTTGATAGACAGACAGGGGAAGTTGGAGATCCACCCCTTTGATAGAGTACCACAACAGTTTTGCCTCCCCTACATTGATATGTTTCCTCCAATGGGGCCAGTATACAGGTCTGTTCGTGAGGCCAGGGGAGGTCCTAGAGGATGAGGTTGGACCATGGTTACTCCTGGAGTTCCCATCGTAGCTAGGCGGGTGGTTCGTGCTGAGGGTAGCTGGTGCTCCTCGAGCACCTTTACTTCAGATCGAGCCGGTCTTACTCATAGTGGAGAGGGAGATGAGCCCATTGATGTGGACTCAGACTCAGGAGTTCACAGGAGAGGAGACAAAGGAGGAGACGGAGGGAGGTGAGATAGGTGGGATGGCCAAGGAGGATGAGAGTGACTCTGAGTGGCATGAAACTCAGGATATCTTGAGGGCCGAGAGGGCGGAGGAGAGTGCAGAGAAGGTGACCTTAATCTCAGAGGAGTTTCCTTCTTGGGACATTGGGGAGATGATGAGTCTGTGGTAGGACATCACTTCTTTCCAAATTTTGGGGAGGCTACACAATAGGTGGCAGCATTAGTGGTAGAGTGCAAATCCTAGAGATCCCACCTAGATTCTTGAAGATCTAGGTGATTTACTACTCTTTTCTCAATTTTATTTTAGCTACAAATGTTTGGTTGTTATTTCTCCTTTGTTGTTTCATTTTTTTACTTCATTTTTGGTGATTTTGTAACTTGTTTATTTCTCTCTGTATTTGCAGTGACTACTGAGGGATGGCGAGACTTGATTCGTCTTATATGCGTAGATACTCTGCTGCTCCCCGTGAGACTACTCAGCTAATATTATTGCGGACATTGGAGAGCCTTCAATAGCTAGCCAACATACTGATGTGTTTTCCCCTATCTGGAAGGTGGTGAAGTTAGTGACCTCTCTCATACTAAGCCGGGCCGGATATGGACTGCTAAGCGCTTGTTGAGGAGGAGTTGTTCACACAGTGAGACCACATCTACTAGCCATGATCGTGATCCCTCAGTTCATTCAGAGCATCATCATAGCAGGACTCCTAGATGCGGTCGTGTACCATCTGAGGGATCCCACAGGGATTGAGAGATCATGGTGTCTTTTTGTAGTGATTTTTGTCAGATGTTTATACAAGTGTTTTTTTGTTTTTGGGCTTTTGAGCATTTTGACCATGCCTAGTGCATGATGGCATTGTATATAAAACATGATTTATATATATATATATATATATATATATATATATATATATATATATATATATATATATCTTTTTTTCATACGATCTAGATCTTCTGGATGATGAAGAATTGTTTTTCTTTTATTTGTTCTTGTAATGCTAATACGTGATGATTAAAACATATTGTAGTCTTGAACTTTTGGCTTCTTTGGGCAATGTTTGTTTCTTCTTCTTGTTTTGGCAAAACGTGATGAACATATAGTGATAAAGAGATGAACTTGCCCCATTCCTAACTCCACGCAACTAGTAAGATGCGAGGGATCATAACGAAGAGTTGGGGAGGGTGCAAATTTTATGAGTTTGACTGAATGGAAATGATGAGAGAAAAACAAAGTTTTGAAAGAAATCAAATTCAGACCTCGCGTACTTACTCTTCTTTGGAAACTACCACATAATTTAGAATGCAACTTATTTTCCAGTTTATCTAGACTTAGATCCATGGATGGTAACTTGGTTGAAAAATCTAGTTTTAAGGATTTGATCTCTTTAGAATTTGGATATTCAACTTCTCTTAGTATACTTTTCTTTAAAATATTAATATTCACTAATTTGCGTGAATGGACCCCCTACACCCTATCTCATGCTACTGGTAGGAAGCATGGGATTATCACCGAAGGCAGGACATAGGTGAGTAAGGGCACTTCTTTCCTTTCTCAACCTCGTATCACTAGTAAGAGATGCAGGCTCATCACTAAAGGTTGGTGGGGAAAAGAAGTGTGTAAAAATAAAATATTCTATTTGGTTTAGCATTTTTAATTTAAGTTGACATTTCTGACTCGTGATTTTGGAGTATCCTTGTTTCAAAGAGATGTAAGAAGGATAGATGTGACACCAAGAAGCTTCTATAATAGACCATAGGTAAGAACAACTTAACCAAGTAGAAAAGAATGAGTATGACCAAGTATGCAGGCCTTGGTATGGTTTTGTCAAGACTTTGTCTGTTGAATTGATGAAATGATTTTGGAACCATTTGATGATATTATGAAAACTGAAGAGATATGATTTTGAATGCTTTTGCCAATATTTTCATAAGCTTGTAATGAATTTCTTAAGAATAAATTATTTGACCAATACATAAAGAAAGGAAAAACACACATACCCCGAACAATATTTTCACCTCCTTGTTTGTAGAAATTTACGGTTTAGTGCATTGATTACAATTAGATGTTATCGTGTGTCGTGAAGCATTTTTCCACTCACCTTTCAATTCACATAAAAATGTGCAAGTGTGGAGACCACAATACGTTTTGAGTGATTACAACAAATTAACACCATAACAAGCACAAAACGAGGTGAAAACAAGAAGGAAAACCTAAGTTTTGTGTGATAAATAGCATCACACATCGATTTATAACTCCCTCACCATATGCTTATGATAAACGCCCTCACTATCCCGCAAGCAATAATAAGATCTCAAGTACAAAAATGAATCCATGAGGATTCAATATCCTCTCAAAATGCAAAGAAAGACCTACAAAAATGATAATCCCAACAACACAACAATGTTAGAAAAAAATACCTAATAACACTAATTTTTAATATTTTTCCCAATTAGTTTAATTTACCAAAAATATTTTAGATTAAAAATTAACTAGCCCTTAATATTAATTTGTGACCTAATTAAATTTATTTCCTTCCTTTTTAAAAAATCAACCTTTTAAAAAGCAAGCTATGTTAAAAGAAAACAACCTAAGTTATAAAACTCATAACAAATCTTAAACTATGAAAGGCTAGTAAGAATTTTAAAAGTGAGGGAAATAGGTTAAAGGAAAATAGAAGTACCACTTAGCACAAGGGTCTCAAGGCGGGTAAGTGGGGGCTTGACTCATTGAGTGAGAAAAACAATAGTTCAACGTGGGAAAAGTGGGTGAAGGTTTTTAACGCAAGAAAATGGGTGCAAGGGAGGCACAGGTAGTTCCAAGGCATCTACATTAGGTCAAACCAAATATAGTAAGGAGGAGGCATCTAAGCTTGAGTAGGGTTCACAACGGGGCTAGGAGAACCGAGTCATGGTCGAAGCTTACAACACGTAGTACACATGTTTCAAAGAGGCCAAGTCATAGGCAATCCCAAATCTAGTTGGACATAAGATGCATAGGTTCAAGAAATAGAAGGACGGACAAAAGTAAACCCACCAAAAGAGCTTGACACTAAGGGAAACAACTAGACAGGGGATGAGCTCAATCTCATATTTTGAGATAGCGATGAGGATTTGACTCGATTCATGAGTTCTCAAATATGACAACACCGATGCTGACCTTGGTATGGGGTTAAACCACCTGACTCGGTGTCCACCAACTCACCTAGTGTAAGGAAACAAGTCGGTAGATCAAGTATCTCATATAGGAGATCAACTAATTTGGCGAATGGGCTAGAGCATGTCAATCAAGGAGAGGAGCTTGGTTAGAGCTTAGGGAGAAAATCCATTGGTGGAGAGAGATAGGAAGAAGAGAGGGAGGAGACAAAATTATTTGAGTAGGGTGGATTACAAACTCGGAATAGACCCTGAAAATAGTCAAACTCAAAACCAAAAAAATAACTCCAAATCCATTTTTCGCCAAATTTAGCCTTGATAACTAGATTTATCTAAAAACTCCTAAGTACACAAATACCAAAGGAAAAACCACAAACAAAAAACTTCAAAAAATGAGATTAACCCATATTAGAAAAAATTAAATAATGGATTAATGAAACTTACACAAGTAGCTAAAAAAATGAAACCGGAAGTAATTAGCAACAAAGAAAAAGCGAGTTACATGTTTATTGAAACAACACATCTTTGATACCATATCGAGTGAACCATGAGGATAAATAGAACATGTGAACATCAAGGTTGTTGCACTCTAATGGAAATGATAAAATTCTCCAAGTAATCAACAAGAAGATTAATCACAAGCCAAATTGTTCATGCAAAAAGAATAGGTCTACTCATTCTCATAGATAAAAAGAGAAGTACATAAGGGAGTGTTGTGTAACTCCCATTCCTAGACATTTCATACTCCCATGATGGAGTGAGGAGTTACAATACTAGAAATAACATGTAACTCCCATATGACAATGACGCATATGACAAGTATGAAAGATTCTATGATAGAATTTTTCATATGTCATATAACTCCCTAAAAGACCTATGACTCACCTAAGTGATATGACTCACCATGTGTGAGGTGGAAAATCACCTAATAACTAAATAAAAGGTGAAAAAATACCTCATACCAATAATTTCTTATGTGTTTTTACATATTCAATGCAAGAAAAAAAGGTGACACTATATTTTTATTACCTCAAAACCCTTTTAGACTATAGGGGCAATTCCCCTTACATCTTTTCTCATGTTTCACCACCTTATATCTATCATATCCAATGTATGAAGGGTAGGGGCCATTATCGTTGTATGTCTAAACATTTCTCTCACAATCACATTGGGTGTGGCTTATCACCTCATTGCCACTCTCCTCAAAATCCTCGAGATAGGGGTGGGTTTTTTCACCATTACAACATAACAAATAAGCTCTTCCTCTTCCAAAGTGAACAAGGTTCCTCATTTGGAATTGGTTATTTCATTATCTTATGGTGAGGAAAAATAAATATTAATTAAATACTAAATGAATTGAAACATATCCATTGGCTTGAGCCAATTCATGACAGAAAGACCTTTCGATGGTGGGTGGGGAAAGGTGATGATAAATACCCTCCATCTTATTCTCTATCATCATTTGCTTCTTAAATTTCATGTGTTATAATTTTATATATTAAATTTTTAATTGGTTCATATGCCTTATGACTAGTGTGATTGTATACATATTCCACACCTTCGAGCTAGTTTGGCTCTCGTAGTATACTACCATATCACTTATTTTTGTGAATATTTTTACCATTTTTTAGTTGTGACAAAGGATTTTTCCAAACTAGAGAAAAGGTGGCTAAATATGATGGGTGGAAAATGGATCAATAGTTACATATTTGTTTCGCCTTTCATGTACTATGTTTTGGAAAACCTAGATGTGGATTTTTGAACAATATTTATATGGTTAGCATTTACATCGATATAAACTACATACTTGAGTCAACATTTTGTCTATTGGTTGTATGAGATTACAACTTTATTTTTTATGGTTTGTGATTTTGCACCTAATGCTCATAGATTACATCTCCTTTCTATTACCATAGTAAAGATTGGGATTTTTCTCTACATATTTAATTTTTATGTATCCACAGTCGTTCTATAAAACCATCTTACTCACAACAATCCTCTTATTGGTTTTGAATTCTCATTACAATCTTGGATCTAACTTATAATAGCTCAACTTCTCTTCAAATACATTGATCATGCCTCCACAATTTTATTTATCAAGCTAATATTTTATAATGGTATTTTATATTTTCTCTATTATGGATCCTAATGCTGAGTGGATCTCATGTTCATTGGATCTTTAGTTCAATTATATTTGTAGTTTTCTCATATGAGCTTAACATTCATGTATCCCGTGATGAGTAAATAAGTTTGATCCTTCTTGCAATATTATTCAAAAAAACATCATATGATTCATTCAAATTTCCAATTAACTCTCCTATCACTATTTCCTTATAGTTGTCTCCACGTTTGACATTTGGAAAACCTCAAATTTCTATTTTATTTCTCTAATCTAAATTATTTGGCAAGGCTTCATGGTGTACCATCTCAGATATTATTATTTATTTCTCCATTTTTAGGTCATAAATCCTTAGCATTCACCTCGTCATATTTCATATGGTTCCTTCACATTTGGTTGTATTAAATTATATTACTTTGATAACAATAAAACCTTTCTTATTTTTATTAAAGTTGAATAACATGGTGCATTCATACTGAGCATGAAAATATTAATCTAAGACAAAATTTAGGATTTTAGTTTTTTGAAATTTGGTATGCGGTTGTAGAAATAAAAACACAACAAAAATTCTTCATTAATGATTTAATCAAACTAGTTACGATATATAAGTTTTCATACTCCTATTTTTAAGGAGATACAACAACCTTTCCTTCTAACTAATAATATTCTAAGTGTCCTAGTTATAACTACTACTATCCACAAAAATCTATTACGAGTTATATAATAACAACTCATTTACAATGATATTCTAAAAACAATATTACACTAACCCATAAACATGGAGCACTACCATATGAATTCCTAACATCCCCCCTTAGTGTGAACATGGTAGAAAAAAATTCACACACTCATTTGCAGTATGCTCACCCTTATGACATGTCCAACTATGTGACTCATGACCTTGATACAAAATAAAGGCTCTCTCCTTCCATGGTTTTAAATAGGCTTATCACAAACCTTGATGTGAACAAGCCCCATCAATTGTCCACCTTGTGTGGTTTTCTAGATCTCCCACAAACCTTTTCAAGATCCATGAACTATCTTACATTGGTGATTTTGTTCTCTACAACATTTTTACATCAAGGAAGTACATAGGAATTACTACTCACTTATTACCAATCTAAACAAGAATACTCACATTGGAAAAGATTTCACATTACATCCATAAGAACAAAAATTTTGTGATTACAACCATTTTGTTGATTGCAAACCACTCGATCTCAAATAACATAGAAAATTTCCACTACCACTAGAATCTTCCCTTGCCTTTATCTAGTTTTGCAAATAATGGAAATGGAATATTGGTGTCATGTTCCCCTCCCATAATGTGAAATTCACACTTAGGAATACTAAAAAACAAAATCGTATCAAACTACATAATAATGACTAGATCTTGTTATCAAGATATGTTTGTACATGATCACCATTTCTAGTGAACATATTCATCGGCCGATAATATTCCAACAAATTATGGCATTCAAAGGATCTCTACAATCAAAGGATCTTTGTAGTTTGTTGCCTTCCTATATAATTATTTTACATTATCCACAATACACACGACACAAAGCAAAAAATTGAAATGAAGCACACTGCACAACTAAAAATCAAATACTCACCCCAAAAATGCCACCACATCTGTTATGTGGCCCCATCATCGTGACCGGCAAGAGGTTATTAATTGACCTCCAACCTCCATTGCCTCCATCCTCTAGTGTGGCATTGATAAATCAACATAATGTGATCATGTTTCTAAATGATGTACACATTGTTTAATATTCTCGTCCCAACAATGTAAAATCATTTATTGTCCCGATGTCGGGTAACACAATAAATATATTCGTGAGGAAATTTGTTTTATTTTTCAAACATTCGTCTATACAATATTGAAAATATGACAATTAAAAGGTAATTAAAACATAATTCCACATATTTCCCTAATTTACAATTCTTTCCAAAATGACACTTTTTAATTTAAAAACAACACTTTAAATATTATCACCAAACCAAAAAATTAACCACTTTCTAGTGGTTTGGATTTTGAACTCTAGATATATGTTCATGCAAAGTTTTAGTGAAATATTTAATTTCCATTTATTATGTCAAGAATCTTGAAAACAATCTTGCACTTATTTATATTTGAATATAATAGAAAGTAAATTTTGTATTTAAAATAATACCTTTGCTTTAAAATGACATGGGCTCACTGTTCTAACTATCGAATCCACCTTGAAATGTGCACAAAACAAACCTCGTATAAATAAGAATGAGTGGACCTATGCACCAAGAGAATTTTCCATGCCAAACTAACATCAAATCACCTAAAGAATTGAGAGGGGAGTATCATATTATGTTGATTTTCAAACCATGAATGCTTTATAGTATGTTTGTTGGAAATGAGTCACTCTGATTTGAAGTCACGCATGGGTTTTGAACTCTAGCTATACGGTCATGCAAAGTTTTAGTGAAATATTCAATTTCCATTTATTCTGTCAAGAATCTTGAAAATAATTTTGCACTTATTTATATTTGAATATAATAGAAAGTAAAATTTGTATTTAAAATAATACCTTTTCTTAAAAATGACATTGGCTCAATGATCTGACTGTCGATTCCACCTTGAAATGTGCACAAAACAAGCCTCGTATAAATAAGAATGAGTGGACTTGTGCACAAAGAGAATCTACCATGCCGGCTAACATCAAATCACCCAAAGAATTGAGAGGGGAGTATCATATTATGTTGCTTTTCAAACCATGAATACTTTATAGTATGTTTGTTGGAAATGAGTCACTCGATTTGAAGTCACACATGGGTTTTGAACTCTAAATATACGGGCATGCAAAGTTTTAGTGAAATATTCAATTTCCATTTATTCACAAGAATCTTGAAAATAATCTTGTACTTATTTATATTTGAATATAATAGAAAGTAAATTTTGTATTTAAAATAATACTTTGCTTAAAAGTGACATTGGCTCACCTGTCCGACTATCGAATCCACTTGAAATGTGCACAAAACAAGCCTCGTATGAATAAGAATGAGTGGACTCAGTGCATTGAGAGAATCTACCATGCCACTAACATCAAATCACCCAAAGAATTGAGAGAAAAGTATCATATAATGTTGCTTTTCAAATAGTGAATACTTTATAGTATGTTTGTTGGAAATGAGTCGCTCTGATTTGAAGTCATGCATGGATCACATTGTTTAGATGGATTGTAGCTATTTTCAAAGCTCCATTCATCAAATGAAATAATTGAAATTAAAGTACAACCAAGCTGAAACCGACATAGAGCACAATATGGGTCTGATCTCAAAAGGAAATGATTAAATTTGGGCTTTAAATCAATATCATCTCAATCGAGATGAGAAAACAAATCCACATAATATGATAATGTTTACATAAAGGGATTTGGAATTGTACATAATGCACCAAAAAATTTTACAAATTGACACTCTAACTCGTATCCAATACTATAGCGTGCCCTATCTATAAGTAGAAAATTTTAAGAAGATAATCTAAGATTCTCATGGCTTAGGAAAATAATGAAAATATGGAAGTGCCCCATTTTTATTCTTATTCTCCATAATAAAATGAAATGTACCTCCTCCGATACTAAATGGAATTTTGTATGAAGTTCTATAAATAAAAACACGACAACAATTCTTCGTTGATGATTTAATAAAATCGGGTTACAATTGTATAGGTTTCAATACTCCTATTTTTAACGAGATACAACAACCTTTCCTTCTAACTAATAATAGTCTAGGTATAGGTTATAATTACTATTATAAATACAAATTTGTTATGAGTTTTATAATAAAGACTCATTTACAATGATAGTCTAATAATAATATAAAAATAACCCATAAATATGGAACACTAATATATGAATTCCTAACATTTTTTAGATTTATCTTGTTGTCGAGGATTTCAACCGTGGGTGGAACAGTGTAAATTTCTTGGACTTTTCACATGATTATTATCATCCTTTCTAAACCATTGTATTCTTTACGAAGGTTAAATTTAATGCCCACATATGCCTATCAAACAATTTTTAGGGGACAATTATTTTCCAATATTGTCTTTCATTAATTAAAAATAATATTATTTATAGACAACTAATAAAATATATAATATGTTAATATGTTTTTTTAATATATATTTATATGTTTGTATATAAATATATTTTTAAAATGATGGTCATATTTAAATATGTAGGTCATATGTGATAGTTATCTAAAAATGTGTAACTATTTTTCGTCAAAAATCATGAAAACCTTATAAACAACCATCAAACTTAATGTTTGGAACACTCACACACCACTAATTCAACCTCGTATGTAATTGTTATCCAAAATTACACTCATGTAATTTTGAACAACTCATCAAATATAGACTTAGTGAGAATTTCACTCGGGAAAAGCCACGGGACATTAATTTGTTGGACCTTTGTCATGTGTCACATGTGTTGTCATTGATGTCAAGATGGACTAGTTGATGTCAAGTTGCGTTGATGGAAAAAGGAGTCAAATTGGTAAAGTGAGAAGTTGAAAAGATGAAGGTTGATTGGTAGTGTCAACTCTCGAGGCTTCAAGATGATTAAGGATAGGTTCTAAAGGGACTTAGTCACCTTGTGAAAGTGCGGATAGGAGGAGATATCTACCAAAGCCTAGAGATAACCACCAAAGACTTGGAGTAGCCGGGGAATGTAAGTGAGTGTCGTGGGTAAAGAAATGAAGCCGCCAAAGTAAAAGGATCCAAATGACAAGCACGAGATAGAAGAACGATAAATACGCAAAATTTCAAAGATATCATTCCAAGTCTAAGGATATCCACAAATTACTAGAAGTTGTTTGGAGAAGGATTGAGAGCTGAAAACATAGCCATGTAAGACCTAAGAAGTCATGAGTGTAAATGGTGAAGCCACGAGTAGAGGAAGTCGGGGGTAATGTCATGCAAAACAAGAAAAATCTGTGAAGGACACATGATTCCATAAATAAAATAAAAAGTTGGAGAGTACTAGAAAAATATGTGGAAATCCATGGGTGCTTGTAAAACCACGTATATAAGAATAGATTCACGGACATGGAACAAATCCACGAAAAGGTGCTAGAAAGCAGGAGTGTCATGATATAAAGAAGAAATTCAAGGAGCTAAATAAAGTCATGAAATGATAGAATATTGACTAGAAAAGGGTCGAAGACAATCAATTTGATTTAAACATGAACAAGTGAGAGTTGGTTCTCCAAAATCGATGATGATTCGATTTTTAGGTGATTGCGACTAAGTATACAACTTGATCTTCATGAAGAACAAAAAATCCATTGTTCTAGAAACCAACATTTAATGCTCATTGAATTTTTGGAAATGTAGTTATATTTTCTATGAGAATTCGAGTTTCAAGGAGAAATAAAATATTGAAGAAGAAAACGGCTCACTCATCTGGGTCACATTGCAAATTCTAAAAAGATGGGAAAATCTATTTTTAGGCACAACTAATAAATTGCTCTTGCACATGCATGGAAAATGGTGTAATCAAGCCGAATATAGAAGAAAAAAAATCTGGAGTTAGTTGTATGCATTTAATAGTCTAAATTCTCAGGTGACAGAGTAGGAAGATACATGACACACAAATCAAAGGAAAGGAATGGGTCGATTAAGAATATAGTTTGAACTAGGTGCATTTTTAAGGGCATAGATAAGTAAGAAAGGAAGAATTCGAGCTAAGGAGCTGCTACGAAGAGAGAATACGATGAAATTAAGCTAAGAAAGGGAGAGGAAAGAGGAGAGAAGATCGATGAAACAAAGATTCATCGATGAAAAGAGCACAAGGGTAGAAGAGTGATTGAGTGAGCTGAAGAGAATTAAAAAAGAACACATACGAGATACAAAAAGGTGATCGTGATCTATTATAAAAGCAATTATAGTAACTAGATGATCAAAAAATTGTATGTAATTAAGTTTGAGTTGTCATCTTAGCATTTTCAGGGGTCAGTAGCCTCCTTATGGGTTGGTGCTCTAAAAGATCAGATTGTAGCTGATTATTTTAGGGGTTGGTGTTCCTTACAAGTTGGTGCTTCACATGTTGAGTGGGTACTCAATTGAAAATATTGTAGGATGTGTAATATAAGCAACAATTTTAGTGGGTTTTTCTCCCGAAAGGGTTTCCCAATGGTAACCTTTGTGTTCAATGTTATTGTGCATGACATATGTTTGATTGATTTCTCATAGTTTAAAGTTACACAACATTAAATGGTTTAAAATTGGTATTAATAAGAAGTTTTATTCCACATAGATTCATCCCCCCTCTCATTATTTGTGATCTCTAACAATTGGTATTAGAGTGACATCCTTATAACAGAAGTTTAACATCTTCAAGGAGATCCTTTTATCACAAGCTCGGTAGAAAATCATGCATAAGGCATTTTTTCACTATCAAGATCAACTCTCTTCACTGGTACAAACTATGCATTCTAGAGAATAAAGATGAAGACATATTTGATGTCACTTGGTTTTGATATCTAGGAATGCGTTGAGAAAGGATACAATCCTCCAGCTACACTAATTACTTCTTCCCCGAGATAAGGCATAATATGAATGCAACTCAAGAGAAATTAACGTCATTCTATGCAGCCTGAGTGAAACAAAAAAATTCAAAGTTATGCATTGCAAAATAGCAAAAGAGATATGGACCAAACTACAGATTATCTATGAAGGTGATGAAAAAGTTGAGATGGAAAAGTTACTGAGACCTACAAATATCGGTTTGAGAATCTGAAAATGAAAGATGATGAGAGTATAGCGGCCTACATGTTAAGAATAAATTAATTTGTTAATATGATCAGAGGCCTAGGTGAGACATTAGAAGAATCAATTTTAGTCCAAAAGATCTTAAGATCTCTGACTGGAAAATACAATGCAAAGGTTTCAACCATAGAGGAATCCAATGACATGAATACTCTCACGATGGATGAGACCCAGAGCACTCTGTCAAAGATATGAGATGGGATCCAACACCACCAAGAAAGAAGTAACATTCAAGGTCAAGAAATAAATGCAATGCATGCAAAAAGAATAAGAACAATCGGCTTAGGAGATGATTTGGATGATGAAAATATTGTAGCAATGTTTGTTAGAAGACTTAAAAGAGGCTCGTAAGTATAAGGGAAACTTCCTTTCAAATTCTTTTCATGTGTACAAGTACGTCATTTTGTTGTTAAATTTCCAAATAAAAATAAAGAATCTCAGCTTGAACATGAAGAATAAATAAGGATAAAAACTCCAGGCACAAGAATACAAACACTAAGAAGAAGTTCTTTAAAAACAAAATAAACTTCTACTCAAAAGAAGAATCAAGTGATTCTGATTCTAGTAACCCAAGAAGTTATGAGAATGAAAATGATGAAGATCAATCTGAATGCCTATTCATGGCCATGGATGCATCTGAAGAAGGAAGATCTAAAGGAAGAATACAGCTGATTATGATGAATCTGAGGAAGAAGAAGCTAAAGTAAATCTTGAGGCTGAACTAGTGTGTGCTCTTGAAGAGTTGAGATTGTGCAGAAAAATAATCAAAAGCTGAGATGCACACTAAAGTATTATGAAGAAAAAATCCACATCTTTGAGGGAATACAATCTCAAAGAGAATAAGAAGAGGAAAATGAGCTCAAGGAATTGGAAACACAACTGGAAAAGATTTCAAACTCCTACAAATCAAAGGAGGATGAGTGCACAAAGCTAAACTCAGAATTGGAGAAACTGAAAGCTGAGATGGAACAAATGAGCAACAAACTAAAGGTGTATGAAAAACTTGAAAATGGCTCAAGTTTTTTTCTAATATACTGAGTAGCCAACGTAATGTAAATGAAAAGTCTAGAATTGGCTTTAAAGAAGAAAGTAAAGAAAAGGAGCCTACACAAAATGAAGAAAACAAGGTTGCATCAACATCTAACACCTCATCCGCCACAAACAAGAAGGTTACCATGTTGTGAAGAGAAGGACTACTACTCCCAGAATCACATATGCTATGAGGTACACACATTCTTTCTATGGTTACTATTATTCATGTAATCAGTTTGGACATAAGGCTACTAAGTGTAGAAAATTCTCTAGAGGCTATAGAAGAAACTTTGGCCCATCTTACACCAGATTGAGCTACAATGATGTCCATCACCATTATCAAAAGAAGATTCATACGGTTTCAACAAACAAACAAGATCCACCTAAGAAAAAGAAGTGGGTATACATTGCAAAGAAAGATGAGAACAAGATAAAAGAGTTGTGCTCAATAGTACAGACCACATTTCATGTACAAAATGAAGATAAAATATGGTATCTAGATAGTGGATGCTCAAGCCATATGACAGGTGACAAAAGTAAGTTCATTACTTTGTCTAACAATGCATCAAGTGTTGTGAGATTTGGTGATAACAACTCAAAAAACATAGTTGGGAAAGGAACTCTGAGTTTAGATAATGGAAAAACCATAACTGAAAATGTTTTATATGTTGAAGGTCTTAAACACAATCTATTGAGTGTAATTCAAATGTGCAAAAGGGGATACAATGTTATATTCCATGACAAGGGTTGTGATATTATCAATGGCAGGACAAGAAAGAAATTTGCAAAATCCAAGTAGACAAAGAACAACATGTATGTTCTCAATGAGATAAACAATGAAAAATGCTTCACAAGTAAGATTGATTACAGCTTGGTTGTGGCACAGGAGATTGGGGCATGTGAGTTTTGAAAATATGGTAAAATTGAGTACAAAAGGTTGTGTCAGACATATGCCAAATATTTTGAAACCCACGAATACTCTATGTAAGGCTTGTTTACATGGAAAAAAAAAAAGGATATCATTCAAATCAAAAGAATATTCTACAACCAGACTCTGAGTTGATTCATACAGATCTCTGCGGACCCACCAGAACTGAAGGTATAAATGGTGAGGTATATTTTATGCTTCTAATAGATGATTACACTAGGATGACATGGGTAGCATGTTTAACATAAATCGAAGCATTAGACAGATTCAAGAAATTCAAGGCACTAGTAGAGAATGAGAAGAACAAAAAGATCAAATGCCTAAGATCGACTAGAGGTGGAGAATTCTAGTCAAATGAGTTTGATGAATTTTTTGAATAACATGGAATTAGAAGAAAATTCTCAACCAGAAAAGACACCTCAACAAAAAAATGACATTGTTGAGAGGAAGAATAGGACTATGCAAGAAATGGCAAGGACTATGCTAAATGAATCCAAACTCTCAGACATGTATTGGAGTGAAGTAGTTTACATCACGGTCTATATTTTGAATAAAGCTCAACTAATAATAAACAATGACAAAACTCCCTATGAACTATGGAAGAAAAGACCAACCAATGTAAATTACATAAGAGTATTTGGAATCAAATGTTATATCAAAAGAGATGAAGATAATTTGGGAAAAATTGACTCAAGATGTGATGAAGGGATATTCCTTAGTTACTCAGTGGTCAACGCGGCTTACAGGTGCTATAATAATTGGTTGCAAAATATTGTTGAAAGAAAAAATGTAAAGGTGGATGAGACACAATATGCCAAAACCAACACTCAGCGCACAATTATGGCCATGAATAACAAGAAGATGATGAAGAGTGAGACAGTCCACGTGAAGAAGAAGATGAAGAAGAAGAAAGGCCAGACACTAAGGCACCCTCCAGGAAAGTCAAAAGGACCACCCTTCTAATCAAATCATTGGAAACAAAGATGGTAGAATTCTCACAAGAAGAAAGCTAAAAGAGCAGCACAACCATGAAGACATAGCACTCATGTTCATGATAGAACCCAAGAATGTTGCAAAAGCAAGTAAATAGCAACAATAGATAGATGCAATGAATGAATAACTTGATCGATTGAAAAGAATGAGACATGGGAACTGGTACCTAGACCACGGACAAGAATGTAATTGGAACCAAATGGGTATTCAAAAACAAACTGAATGAAAAAGAATAAGTGACAAGAAAAAAGGCAAGGCTAGTTTCCAAAGGATACACACAAATGGAAGGAATTGATTTTGATGAGACATTTGTACTAGTGGCAAGAATGGAGGTAATAAGGCTATTTTTGGCTTACACAAAGATAAAAAAGGATCATAGTGTTCCAAATGGAAGTAAAGTCAACTTTCCTCAATGGTTTTCTCGAATGAAAAGGTATACATTGAACAACCTAATGGATTTCGCTAATCGAAGATGGGGATTAGGTGTGCAAGTTAAAGAAGGAACTCAGATATGGACTCAAACAAGCTCCTAGAGCTTGGTATAACATATGGGACTCATACCTCAATGAGAAAGGGTTCAAAAAAGGTGTTGTGGATAATAATTTCTACATCAAGGAAAAAGGAGAACATCTGCTCATTGTAATAGTATATGCAGATGACATCATATTTGGTGGAGACCATGATAAGATGACATATGAGTTTACAGATATGATGAAAGAAAATTTTGAGATGGAAATGCTAGGAGATCTGTCATTATTTTTGGGACTACAGATCAATCAATCGTAAAACAAAGATATTCATATCCTAAACCAAGTACATCAAAGAAATGATGAAGAGGTTTAAGATGGAATACTGCAAACCTATTGGGACACCAATGGAAGTAGGGTGCAAGCTGAGTAGATATGATGACTCACCAAATGTAGACAAAACTTTGTATAGATCTTTGATAGAAGTCTACTCTACTCCATTGCATCAATACCAGACATCATGCAAGAGGTAGGCCTTGTTGGAAGATTTCAATAAGATCCAAGGGAACCAAACTTCAAGGAAGTCAAGATAATTCTGAGATACCTCATGGGAATATTTAAGTATGGAATATGGTACTCCAAAATCAATGACTTCAACATCAAAGCTTATACAAATGCTAATTGGGCAATGACAACATTGATGATAGGAAGAGCACAAGTGGTGGAGCATTCTTTATTGGAAACTACTTAGTATATTGGCTGAGAAAGAAACAATCATCAGTGGCTCTCTCAACATGTGAAGTAGATTATATAGCTATCACAATGTGTTGCACTCAATTTTTATGGATGAAGTAGACATTGGAAGACTACAAGGTAAAATATGATAATCCAATTCCTTTGTTGTGTGATAGTACAAGTGCAATAAGTGTCTCCAAGAACCCAATGTTCCACTCAAAAACTAAGCATATACCTATAAGATATCATTTCTTGAGGGAACAAGTGAATGACAAGAAGATCAGTCTAGAATATGTGAGCACTAAAGAATAAATTGTAGATATAATGACCAAGCCGCTACCAAAAGCAACATTTGAGCACTTAAGGAATGAATTAGGGGTCATTCTTGATCCCGCCAACAACTAGAAGTTGTGCAAAAAGGAAAGGGAGCATTCTCATGAATTATCATCTCCTAATCAGTGCCAAATAGTATTTGTAATGGGGAGCTAGTATACTAGCTTATTTCAACAATTGGTATCATCAACTCAGGGGGAGCATTGCATGGACACACCAGAATATATTGATCAAGCATAAGCCTAGGGGGATATTCTTGAGGTAATAACATGTTGTATCTAGCTATATGTGGCCTAGTTGGCCCTTTGTCATTGTTTTCAAAGGGGGAGAGAAGTGATGAAAGTCAAAAACAACTTGAATAAAGTCAAAAGGGTGAGAGAAATTGAAGTGTTGCAGTAATATAGCTAAAGGAGAGAAAAGAGGATATGAGAAACCATCTTGTTACATTAAAAGGGGGAGAAATGTTGTGATATATAAGGGGAGAGATGATGGAACCAACCAAGTCATATACACAGAGGAGTAAAGATGAAAATAGAAATCAGGTATGCAAGTATTTTGCCATCAAAAGGTTTATGAAGGTTGGAATGTTTCCATCAATGACAAAGGGGGAGATTGTTGGAACTTTGTCATGTGTCATATATGTTTTCATTGATGTCAAGATGGACTAGTTGATGTCAAGTTACAAAATAATTCAGATTGGTAAAGTGAGCAAGCTAAAAAGATGAAGGTTGATTGGTAGTGTTAACTCACAAAGGCTTCAAGATGCTTAAAGATAAGTTATAAAGGGACTTAGTCAGTATTTTGCAAGCCACGGATAGGAGAAGATATCTTTTGAATCCTAGAGATATCTACCAATGATCTAGATTAGCCGCAGAAGGTAAGTAAGTGTCATGGGTAAAGAAATGAATCTCAAAGCAAAAGGAGCCAAATGACAAGCACAGATAGAAGAACGAGAAATATGTTGAAGTTCAAAGATAGCAAATCGAAGTCTAAGGATATTTGAAAATTACTAGAAAATGTCACAGAGTAGAAGGATTGAGAGCCATGAAACATAGCCACGTGAGACCTGAGAAGTCACAAGTGTAAACGGTGAAGCCACGAGTAAAGGAAGTCGGGGGTAATGCCGTGCAAAATAATAAAAATATGTGAAGGACAGATGATTCCGTAAATAAAAGAAAAAGTTGTAGAGTACTAGAAAAAGATGTGGAAAGTCATGGGTTCTTGTAAAAATCATGTATATAATAATAGAGTCATGGACATGGAACAAATCCGCAGAAAGGTGCTAGACAAGCAGGAGTGTCATGATATAAAGAAGAAATTCGAAGGAGCTAAATAAATTCATGAAATGATAGAATATTGACTAGAAAAGGGTCGAAGACAATCAATTTGATTTAAACATGAACAAGTGAGAGTTGGCTCTCCAAAATCGATGATGATTCGATTTTTAGGTGATTACAGCTAAGTATACAACTTGATCTTCATGAAGAACAAAAAAATCCATTGTTCTAAAACCAACATTTAATGCTCATTGAATTTTTGGAAACGTAGTTATAGTTTCTATGAGATTTTGAGTTTCAAGGAGAAATAAAATATTGAAGAAGAAAACAGCTCGCTCATCTGGGTCACATTACAAATTCTAAAAAGATGGTAAAATCTATTTTTAGGCACAACTAATAAATTGCTCTTGCACGTGCATGGAAAATAGTATAATAAAACCGAATATAGAAGAAAAAAACTTTGGAGTTAGTTGTATGCATTTAATAGTCTAAATTCTCAGGTGACAGAGTAGGAAGATACATGACACACAAATCGAAGGAAAGGAATGGGTTGATTAAGAATATAGTTTGAACTAGGTGCATTTTCTAAGGGCATAGATAAAGTAAGAAAGGAAGAATTCGAGCTAAGGAAGTGCTACAGAAGAGAGAATATGATGAAATCAAGCTAAGAAAGAGTGAAAGAAGAAAAGAGAGAGGAAAGAGGAGAGAAGATCAATGAAGCAAAGATTCATCAGATGAAAAGAGCATAAGGGAGGAAGAGTGATTGAGCGAGACGAAGAGAATAAAAAGAAGAACACAAGCAGATATAGAAAGGTGATCATGATCTATTGTAAAATAAATTGTAGTAACTAGATCATCAACAAGTTGTATGTAAATTAATTCTAAGTTGTATCTTAACATTTTCAAGGGGTTATAGCCTCCTTGTGGGTCGGTGCCTACAAAAGATCATTTGTAGCTTATTATATTATGGGTTGGTGCTCCTTGCAAGTTGGTGCTTGTTAAAATTGTGAAGTGGGTGCTTCATAGGTTGAGTTGGTGCTCAACTGAAAATCTTGTAGGATGTGTAATAAAAGAAATAGTTTTAGTGGGTTTTTCTCCTGAAAGGGTTTCCCATGGTAATCTCTATGTTCAATGTTGTTGTGCATTACATATGTTTGATTTATTTCTCATAGTTTAAATATGCACATCATTAACAGTTTAAAATTAGCATTAAGAAGAATTTATAATCCACGTTGATTCACCCCCTTTCGGTGTTTGTGATCTCTAACATAATTCAGTCTTCCATGGAACTCGGAACCAATTTTTCAATGGGTTCTCCTAAACCGTGGAAAAAGGGAATGATAAGTTTAGGGATCAAGTGGATTTTGTGGAATTAGTATTCCATGGATTATGTTAGACTTTCACGAAACTAAGAAATCGACTCTTTTAGGTCAAAGGCATTTTAGTGCACCGCAGAGTTGTATGTCCATGTAAAGTTGGAGAAATTTGGATAAGGAAAAAATCCACGGAGTAAAGGAAATGGAAAATAAGTTGGTACTTTATGACATGAAAACATTGTGTCACCCAGGACTCTTAGAAATAGAGTTTCGTGGAGTTTTTCAATTTCATAAAATTAAACACAAAGTCCTTCAAATCAGAAGCTGCAAGTGAAAAAGAAGTTTGAAGACCCATGTGGTAAGGAAAACAAAAATTTGGAATGGCTAAGGTCAAAATCTATGAAACACTATCCTATTATTACATGGGTTTCCTAAATCACAGTGTTACATGGGTTGTAAATTCTGTTCAATGAAGGAAAAAATCCATGGGTAAGTGTTGCATCAAGGAAGAAAGGCCTTTACAACATATGAGGAGAATCTTAAGGCTATGGGAAGAAACTTTCAAGAACCACTGAGAAAATGGGGCTCCTTTCATCATTAAGGAAACATAAAATCCATTACAAACCACAAATTAATTAAAATCTATGAACCATATTAGAATATCAAACTTCCATAGAAGGTCTCAAAGGAGTGCATGTTTCTGAACTAGATAGCCAACCACCAAAATTTACTTAAGTAGGGAATCCTCCTGCATATTCTAATGGCATGTGATAGAATCAAGATTTCATGTTATGGTTTTGTCTCTTTTCAAATGGAGCCCATGTCTATACAACAAGTAATTTTTTTAAGAAATCATGGTGCCCATGCTTCTCGAGCACATTATCGGGAGATCAAACCCCAACATGGTGGTCCTTTCTCCTTTCTTCTCTTTCTCTTTCTTCATTCCATTAGTTATATACATATAAATATTTACATACATTGTAAGGTTTATTCCCTATTTTTCTTCCATAGCATTTTTGTGTTTCTCTCTCGGAAGATTCAAACTTTCATTCTTTCGACCTATGTAACTCATGAATGGAGATTTCCTTGCCTCATCTTTGTATGTACATTATAAAGGATCGATTAATGCAAGTGTGGTTTATTTCTTTCCTTCAAATACTTTGTGTTTTGTGTGAATATCTCTACCCTCTTGCATACTTTACATTCTTTCATTATATGCATGGGAATTGTGTGCATTTTCGTAATCCCAGTTTTGTGAACTTGCATCTATGTCATTTGAAATTAGAGGATTTCTTCCTTATTTTTAGTGTTATCACTTCCATTTTATCTTAGCTTTTCATTCACTATTTCTTTCTCTCCTTGGTCCCTTAGATGTGTTAGTGTATGCTAGCTATAGGAGTAGTTTTAGCATTAGAGTAGGTTGTGTTCTCGTGGGGTTTCACAATCCATAGAATAGAGGAAGATGGCCTTGTCTAGAGGTTGTCTCAAGCCACAAGTCTCACACTTGAGACAAAAAAATGTTGCCTAAAAATTTCAAGTCTTCTATGATTCGGATAAGGGTATAATTTTGAGCTCCAAAGAATTTTAGCACACCTAATGGGATGAGTTTGATGAACTTTAGATAATTTTTACTGAGTTTTGATGTGTAACTTAGTAGTTTCATAGTATAGAGGCATTCTTTCTACACATCTATTAACTCTCAAACATTAAATATCCTCATTTTATGTAGTTCGTGCCTTTCTATTTCACAAGAAGAGTTCAAATAAGGTTAATTATATCCAAAGGTGGTGAGCCATTTGATTATCTACAACTCTCCCGTGAATAGGAAGAAGAGAAAATCTATATAGATATTTATGGCATCTGCAAAGCATAATGTTTTCAACTCCACCTCCGGAAGGTTGTTTCCACTTCCTATCAGAATTTTGAGACCCATCCCTTTCATGTCACATCAAAGAAACTTTCCATTTGTAGAATTCAAGTGGTATCATGTTGCTCTTAGCCACCCAACATGATATACCAATAGCCTCCTTGAAGATTATATTCCCTTCTTTAGAGGAGAAAACTCTACCACACCTACGGAAAACACATTCAAAACATTTCAAATTTCTGTGAAGTACATGTAGTAATGGAGGATGATGTTACAATGTAACTTTTACATCATCTCTCAAAGGAAAAAAATTGCAATGGTACATAAGCTTGCTAACAACTACAATCAACACTTGGGATGAAATTCAAACTACTCTATGTCGTGATTTAATGAAAAGGAATACAAAATTTTACTTCAAGAGAAGTTAACCACAATCAAACGGGCTCTAATTGAGCTCATGGCATATTTCAACTTCAGGTTCCAGATAACTTAGGGAAGAATTCCAGTTCTTCTAAGACCAACCCCTCAAGTTGCATTTTTATATTTTATTAGATATTTGAATTTTGATATGGTAGTGATGATTCAATATATGGGTGTTATTTAACTACCGAATGCTTATGCAATAATGTTAGGGTTGAAATTTCTTTGATCTAGATAGGAAAAGTAACCCCTAGATTGCCAATGCTCATTTTTCCCGAATTATCATATGATACCCAACCTATCATAGTTCATATCCCTTAACCATATACATCCACATTTGGTTCGTCCATATAAATTAGGAAGAATTTCAAATCCTTAGTGTTCAACTTAAAATTTAACAAATGAGATTGTCTCTCTTAAGAGACAAAAACTCAAACCCCAAAAAATTATCCTAATCCTCCTCATGGTTACCCATAATAAGGCTCTCAATATCCAAATTAGAGTTTTGTAAAAATTACCCACCAAGGATACCGCTAAATCAAAATCTACAAACCCCACCAGCTCCTAGCCTAAGAAAATCCATTTTCCTAGCCCAAAACAATATGGATCAAGGTTTTGAATGGTGTTATCCTTGTGATGAACCTCATAACCAATATGCATGTGAGGCTGGAATGAAATATCTGTGAGAGAAATATCTCATGGTCCAAACTCGTTTTATAAGAAAGATTAAACTACGAGATCCATCGAAATTAATGCATAAGAGATATAAGAGGGCACTCCCGATCCTAATTTCATGCTTTTTGGAATTGAATATTTTTGCATGGTTAATCAAGCCATGGGAATAAGATGTAACTTCATGTGGCGAAAACAAAAGATCTAAAAAGGAACATATGGATGTAAGGTCTCCTCCTCATATTTCTCCAATCCCACATGACAATCCTACTCAATCCATGGTCTTGGGTGGAAATTCATCTTCATCTAGTCAATTGCAAGTCACGTAGTAGCCACGAACAAACAAGTTCTATGGAACACACTAAATCTGCACAACACTACAAACATGTGGGAAATACAAACTTTTCTAACTAAAGAGCTTCCAAGGCTAGAAAAAAAAAAAAGAGAATATTTCTCCTCATTGCAAAAGGTTGGGGTATTCCACTCAATATTGTTGAACAAATGAAAAGGAAAAATTTGAATGTCATAATGTGGGATGCCTTATCTATCCCATCTTAAAGGGATATCTTGCAAGAATCCTTGAAGGATCTTCCACCTTATGAGCCCACCATGCACAAATCAAAGTCCGTGTTCAAAATATGGCATCCCAAGGGTGAACAAGTAAGTCAAATTACTAAACCTCCTCCTTTATACATGTATATGATAGTTGGCAAGCACCTTGTACATAATTGCATGATAGATTTTGGTGCTAGTACCTCAATGATGCCAAATAAAATTGCATATATCCTAGGAATTGATTATAGTCCAGCCTCAAAATGTGTTTTGCAACTTGATGGATCAACACTGAAAGTATTTGGTGTAATTAAGTACCTAGATTTAACTCTTCATTATTGCCCAAGCCTAACTATAATACAAGATATCTTCATGATCAAATTTCCACCTTTGTTCACCTGTTGCCTCTTTAGCTTTTTCAAAACCAAAGTGGGTAGATATATTTCTTCAAATTGGTCCCATATGATACTAAGAATAAAATATGGAATTAGGTTTATAATCATCTTATCATGTTGAAGTTCATGATCCTAGTCCTATCAATGCAAATTGTATGGTCTAAGAATAAGTAAGTAGTGATTCTAAATCCATTGAGATAGTGCATTCATCAATTTTAGTTCCTAATATTTTTCTAGATGAATTAAAAAATGATCATTATGAGTTTGAACCCCATGATACAGCTGTGGAGACTGATTTAGGCACTTATTGCATTCATGAAGAAGAGTTCAATATCCCCATGTCATTCAAGGAAGAATAGGATACTTCTAGGTTATGGAAAATATTTTTTGATGGTTTTAGAAGCAGAACGGAGTCAGGATGGGTGTAGTTTATGTCTCTCCAATGGATTAAAAACTCATAGACTACAGTTTGTGTGCTCAAAAATGCGGTGGAGTATGAAGCATATGTTCATGGTCTCCTAATTATGGAAAAGAGACAAATAAAACCCCCGCAAATATTTGGGGGAATTGAATTGATCATTTGCCAAATCAGAGGAAGGTTTCCATACAAAAATAATATCTTGAGATCTTCTAGGCACCAAGTTTGGGACATTTTATAAAGTTTTGAAGTTTTCAACCTTCAGGAGGTGTCGTAAAAGCAAAATAAGGAATCGATCAAATGGAAATCATTGGCTCTTAGTTTTCTTCAACGGGATACCTTTTCTAATTAAATCAACATGTCATAGTGGTTATAATATCATCCATCCCGATAATTAAATTACCTAGAAGGTTTTGAAAATTATGAGCAAATAGTCCAATTCATACATCTTCTAGCTTATAATAAGGTTTACAAGAAATTTATGGTGATCAAATCCTTCAACCGCAGAAAAATAAGTTACCTAAAGGATTGGTAACCTTGGAAATCATCTTCAATCTTGATGATTAGGTCAAAAGGTGAAGTAAAAGCATGGCCGTGAGCTAAGAAGATTGCAATCAAGTCACCATTGCTCAAGGTAAGGATACCATTTGGAAAGGTGTGTGATCAAATTAAGGACAATCTTTTATTTCCGTGTGTCAAATTTTTCATGATATATTTTCATGGAGCTACAAGGACCTTAAATTTTTTAACCCTAGTGTTTTTCAACATGGCATTGATCTTGGTCTCATGGCTAAGCCATCCAGACAAAAACAAATACCAAAGAACCCCAAAATTGAGCCTCTCATAAAGAGGGAATTATCTAAACCTCTTGAGTCAAAATTTATATTTCATATCAACTACTCCTCCAGGGTTGTGAATATGGTCCCTGTTAGGAAGAAAATTTTAGAAATAAGGATTTGCATGGATTTCAAGGACTTTAAAAAGCCTCCTAAAATATTATCATCCTCTACCCTCTATGGAACAAATCCTTTAAAAAGTGGAAGGATCTAAAAGATTCTCTATGCTTGATGGTTACTTAGTATTCAATCAAATTAAGATCAAAGAGGAGGAACAATAAAAAAACAACATTCACAACCAAGTGGGGAACATACGCATACTAAAAATACATTTTGGTTTATCAAATGTGGGTGCCACTTTTTAGAGGGAAATGGTCATTACTTTCCGTAGACTTATCAATTAGTTCACCTTTATCTATTGAGACAATATCACAATCTTCTCAACACAAAGCCAACATCACATGGAGTATTTAGAGAAAAAAATGGAGAGATATAGAGAATTTAGAGTATCCTTAAATGCAAAAAAGGCATTTTTTTATTTCCACAAGGTAAATTATTGGGTCATGTTGTTTCAAAGGATGGAATTACAATTGACCTGAAATTATTCTTTTTTATTCTCTCTCTTTCATTTCTAACTCACAAGAATGCCCTTCAGTCCTTCCTTGGAAATATCAATTTCATTAAGAAGTTCATTCCTAACTTTCCAAGATTAGTTAGGCCCATCACCTTGATGCTGTGGAAGGATGTAGCAAAACTTTTCCAAGACCAAAGTTTTGAATTCCTACAGGCCAACACTCATCAATCCATATTTTGCAAAGGAATTCATATTTTATGTTTATATATTGATATTACTGTAGTGGTGGTCCTCACTCAAAATAATAATGAATACTTGGAGCATCATGTGCCCTTTTTAGTCAAACATTGAAAGATTTTGAACTCAAGTATAGTTATTTAGAAAAGAATTATTTTCCATCTTGCGGGCTCTAAAAATTCAAGCCCATGTTAATAAAATTCCTAGTCTCACATCCCAACATGATATATTTCAAGATGGGGCTGGATATTAGTGAGAAGATATCTAGATGGGTAACAAAATCATGGAGTCGATGTAACCATCAAGGACGCAAAATTAGTGAGAGGCAAAACTCTATGTGAACAACATGCCTTAGATGATCAAGATAATCAAGAGGCATATTTCTTCATAGAGGAAGAGCAAAGACAATCCACGAGAAGATCATGAAGAAAATTGTAGACACAAAATCACGCACTTACTACTATTTACTATACCACTAAGTATGTTGTTTTATATATGGATCTTACATAAGAAAAGTATTCACTAATGGCACACTTCCTAGTCCATCCACTTGTATTGTTTGTTTCTATTTCTTTTATCTTTCACACTCATCACTCATACACCTAATTCAGGTCAGGTCACAGGGATCCTTGCTTCTCATTCTTCACAAGTTTATCGTTAGTTGTCTCTCGGACACTAGCACCCAAGCGCTCCTTTCCATCCTAGGCTTTTGTTTCTTCTTTATTTTTTTATTTCCTTATTTACATTTGAGGTCAATATTTTTAGTTTTCCCATAGAATGTTGGGTCATTAGTGTCTAAATTCAAGCAAGAGATCCTTATATAAATGTAACATACATACCATTATAATGGCGGAAATTTATATCAAGATCTATCTATCTACATATAAAAGGGACTAAATTTTTGGCTCATTACTCTACATACACATGGTATAGGAAATGGAAGTTCATTTTTCCATCCCACACATTTGCATTCTATCTAGCTACCATCCGATATATCGGCATCATTGGCGCAAGGACAACCTAGGAGAACTATTACACACACAATCACATAGAACTACATTGGGTCCAGAGATGTAGTGCAATGCTCTCCGTAAGTTCACTAGTTTGTGATTCGTGACAGATCGACCCCTCATTTTGCATTTTTCTTGTTTAGGGTTTGATGTCTTCTTAAGGGTTTTACAAGAGCTTTTTGTATTGCATATTTACAAGTACTTTTGAAATCAAAGTGAAACACACAGGTGATCAAAAGAAAAAGTGCAAAACCCTAAAGCAACAATGTTGTCAAAACTAGATCCCAACATTATCTCAGAGACTACGACACCAACAAGAGGTATAGGGCACCCGCAGCACCCCCGCTCCTCCCCAAGCACCCATGTATAGGCATTTCTAACACTCTACATTTTCTTGAGTGAAATCGTGATAGTATGAGTTTATGTTCCATTAGTTTTTCCATTCTAGAAACACTTCGGGATAGGTGAAATCAAGGTAAGTGCCCTATCTCTTTCATTTGCTTTCATAATTAGATCAAATAAATTACCTAACATTTGTATATCATTATAGCAATCATTACTTTCAGATTTTAATAAAATAATTCATATTTAATTGAATCATTTTGGTGAACCCATAGCTTAGAAATCCTTTCCCTAGGATCCACTATAACCCTAATGGCTAAGAATATATCTTCTCCTCCTAGAAAACCGATGTAGCCTAGAATCTACTAAGAATAACCTAGTCGTGCTAGCACATCACCCATCCCGAGTTGAGCACTCACCGAAACATTCAAAGGTACTATTAGTGTAAATTCACAAAGACCCCCTAAATGACCTTTAGATCTGCAGTCCATAATTGGGTCATTTAGTGTGATTGCACAACATTGAGTTTTCACCAAGGTGTGGGACCTTGCAAGGTGAGAAAACTCTACAGAGAAAGTTGGTTCTTACCCTCTGTTTAGGTGTATGCATGAATTTTGAAGAGGTTCAATGCTAAATCCTACTCTAGATTCCAAGGAGACAGAGTTAAAAGATGCTAAAGAAAACAAAACTAAGTAAAAATGGTGGTACAAGAAACGAGTGATGGACTTATGTTTTTACAAATAGACACATATCATAAGAATGCAACACTAGAATATGCACAAATTAACAAAATGTAATGAAATACCAAAAGGAAATAATAAACGCAAGAAAGGATTGAAAATTCATTCACATAGCATGCTTTATCATTCCCGGTTTTGATACGATGCATTACAATGGAAAGAAGGAAAAAAACATATCAGTAGCCCACCGAGAGGCCTAAAACTCCACGAATCCACGTGCCAATGGGAAGAGGGGAGTCTACAAGAACAAAATGTCCAACATTTTACAAATGAGCCAAATCGCTTTTTAACCATCAATGTAATGAAGGGAAAGTAAAAATGCAAGGTAATCAATTTAAAAATCCAACCACCGAAAAATCCATTTAATTAGCCTACAAAGTGATGGGTTTCCATGAAAAATCCCATACTTCATTGTACACTTCTTTACAAAGAAAACAGAGGCCCATACTTCATTAATTTTGGTGGTTGGAGTCATTTTCTACTTTTTTGCATGCCAGAGACATTTTCCCATTTTTCTCCCACAAATCTCCATCAAAAATCAAAATTGAAGGGTCCATCGTGTAGAGGATCTCAACAACTTTCCAATGACACCAAAATCATGAAAACTAGCTTTGGTTTGAAAGATATGGCCCTCTAAAGATTTAGAGCAAAATTGATAAAAACAAGTCAAAAATCAGGGATGGCAGGGTCAAACTTTAAATTTTTCCCTTTTGGAAAATTTCCCAAAAAAATCTACACCTCCACCGCTCCGAGACATGTGGCATCTCCTGGTTCACTGATGGGATCGCGGGCTTCAAAATAGCATTATGCCCTCTTTCGCAAAATTGGGAAATTTTCCCAAAAAACTCCACCGGTCCGCCACTCCAAGACACATGGTATCTTCTGGTTGTTTGGCAGGGATGCGCCTCAACTTTTTCCTTTGAATTTTACCACTTTGGAAAATTTCTCCAAATCCTTCTATTGCCCTCGACTCCCGCTGACACGTGGACACGTGGCACCTTCACATTGCTCGGTGGGGATGCGCTCCCTATTTTTCCTTTGACGCACTTTGACCCAAAAGCTGAAAAACTTGAAGTTCCTCTAACTCCCTCGTTGACTGGACACATGGCAGCATTTCATTTCCTTATAGGCTTTTGGGCCAAAATTTTCCATTGAGCTTTTTGCCCAAAAGGGCTAAGTGCAATAAAATTTCCCGCAGGTCCGCCTAGGGAAAATTTCCCCTCTAAACTCCATCAAGCCATAACTTGCAAAATACGAGTTAGGAGAACTTCTTTACCTTTCTAGAAAGTGGAAAGAATTCTCTATCTGATGAAGTAATACCCCAAAAATTTTGAGTGCCTAAAATGTGTAAAAATTTGACTGAGGCACAAAAGGAAGCTAGTTAACCCAAAATAAGAGGGAGCTTATTTTGGTTAATGAGTACTAGGCCCCTCTTTAGAGTTTCTTGTGTAGGATGTTAGTGTAATGAAGATAAGACATATTCTAATCCATAATTAAACATAAACATTCCACAAAGTGCATAATCCAAATCTAGATTTTAAAGAATCGTGAATTAAACAATAACTATAATAAGATTAACCATTTATGAACCAGTTCAATTATGTCTAACACCATTATCCAGCCAATATCATCCATTTCATTAAATACTATAAAACACATAAGCTTCTTACATTATAAAGTATCAACATAAGTCATACGCGCATCAAATCCAACGAGCATAACTTTACAATAATTCACACACATTAGTCTCCCTAAACTACATAGTTCAATACATATTTATAGGGGTGGGGACTTGCCCTTCACCACCTACACACTTCTCAAAATAGGTCACATGCTGATAATAGTCATGCGCCTTTACAATAACATGCACACATGCAAGTGCGCTAATAATAGATGTCCTATAGTTAACTGAAAGAAGTAATCCTATTATTAACTACAACCATGTATAGCACTTATCAATCGCTTCATTCCCAAAATACCATTTGTGTGTCGCGCAAGTCTCCATCCCAATGTGTGTTCTGCACGTTATCTCCAACAATAGCCTATATCCATAAAATGGCTAAGTCCAAACCAAATTTTTCTAGTGCGCATTTCC
This sequence comes from Taxus wallichiana var. yunnanensis, assembly GCA_018340775.1. NCBI lineage: Eukaryota > Viridiplantae > Streptophyta > Pinopsida > Cupressales > Taxaceae > Taxus > Taxus wallichiana. The sequence continues at coordinate 718,789,099 of CM031234.1, read as the reverse complement.
TTTCCTATCCTTGTGTGTCTTTAAATTCACCTTATTCACGTGCACGTATTCTTTGTGTGTCTTATCCTTAGAACAATATTATGTCCGCTCAACAAAATGTATGCCCTATGTGAGTGTTTACCCTATTTATGATGAAGTAACTATAGCTGAACTTAGCACTCTCTATCACAATATTACTCTTTTATATGATACTCAAAGACAATTGTTAGCTCATGAATGAAATTTTCCTATTAGCTTTGATCATTCCACCATTAGCATTGTTTCGATCAAAACAATTTTTCTAGGTGTACTCCTTGTTATTCTCGAAAGTAATAAGACTCCTCTACCTTCTTCTATTTCTATTGAAACTCTAGATGAGTTTATTATTTATTATCTACTTGGTCTTTATTGTAATAATACAGATAAAACACATGATGAAAATATACTTGTGCATGATGTTGTTTCTAATACTAGTTAGGATGATTGTATAGCTACATCTCATACTCCTTGCATTTCTGAAAATATTTCTAGTGATTCTATAGATACATCTCATACTATTTTTTCTCCTACTTCATTGTATATTGATGATATGCTTGATGAAATCCTTGCATCCGAGTCTTTATCTAATATTGATGATACACATACTAGTAATGACTCTACTTCTCTACATACTATTGAATGTGAATTCTCTACTCCACTTTCATCTTCTTCTGATATTGTGTCTAGTAACATGCATGTTGATTATCTCCATTTATTTCTTCATAACCTATTAACTCTTCTCCGGTGTTATGCCTAATGAGTCTATTTATATTCCATTTTATTCACCACAAGTTACTTCTTCGACACCTACACATACTTTTCCTATAGCATCGGCATCCTCTACCTCTTCTTCATACATCCCTATGATCACTCATAATGGAAATCTTCAACCACTCAATACACCATTCACATATTATACCATTCCTTCACATGATATCTTATCACTCATGCATGTTGTTGGTCAATTACAATCTCAATTCCAATCTCCCACTCTTGAAATCAAGGTCATATGCTTCTCTTGATAACTGATTCTTTACATAGTAATCCAATTCTGAAAAAGATTCATAATTCAAAATTCCTTAAGGATTTCATTATGCCTAGATTTTCATGTGTTGATGACACTGAAACCCATATTTACATATCAAGCATTATTTTCTAGCTATGGATTCTTACTCCAATGATCGATTATTGCTTAAATTTTTCTTCATATTCTTACCGATGATGCTCTCCAATGGTACATGCATTTACCTTTTGGATTTATTAGTACCTATTGTGAGATGGAAGAGGCCTTCCTTCGCTACTTTATACTTAACAATGGCCCTAGAGTCACATATGATCGCTTACTAGCTTACATCAAGGAAAGATAGAAACTAATATTGATTACATTATGTGTTTCAACGATTTCATGCATATGTTAGTTTTTCAGCCAATTAGTCTAGAAAATTAATTCATATTTTGTCATGGATTGATTCCTACTTTAAATAAATGCTTGCAATATGATACATGTGAATCATTCACACTATTATTTATAAAGTCATTGATTTAGAACAAGATCTCATTGCTACACATGCGATAGAATCTCCTACTATTTTTGTTATTGTTGCATCATATAGTTCTTCTCCTCTTCCATATGTTGAGCATCCTCCAAGGTCTCCATATCCTCCACCTCGCAAGAAATTTTAATCTTCTCCATCACATAAGTGTCCTTCATCTACTCGCCATTTTGTTCTTCTGAAAAAAATTATCCGAATTTACCCTAAAGGTAAATTCTATAACCGCACAATTTCTTTAAAATTGAATCGCGTAAAATGGTGAAAATGAAAAAATTGGATTTTGGAGGCACCCCTTTGCTTTTCTCTAACTTCCCTATTCATTGCCCTCGACTTGGGTCTGAAATGCTAAAGAAATAATGATTTTTGGGTAAATCGGGTCCCGACGGCCCGGGTGGTCTAGGATCCATTGGACCACAAGCTCCCCGAAATCCAGATTTACCCAATTTGGAAAGGAGTTGAAAAGGGTTAAAATTATTGAGGATAAGGTGTAAGTTCGGGGCCCAAATGACACAAGTGCCATGGAGACATGAGTTCCTCGCGGAGGTGAAATTTCCACACAACAAATGAGGCAGTGTATTGTAGATAAAACAGAATTTGGAGGTCTAAGCGACCCTTGTACCCAAGTGCCTTATGTCCCACACAAAACTACAATACTCGCAATGCAAAGGGAAAATGGTTTAATGCAGATTGTGAGAGCCCGCATGGAACACCTTGACCATGATCTTAAAATGGGCATAACTTTTGACCCGGAGCTCCGATTTTGACAAAATTGGACTTTTCGGAAAGGTCTCAACATCCTCTATGCCAAAAAAATTGGATTTATTATTTTTAGTGAGGTTAGGTTAGTGAATATTGAGATTTAACATCCACAGCTCCAAAGATTAAATGCACAGTCTTGTGGAAGTAACAATTAAACCTGTGAAACTCAAAATGGTTGCGATCACTTAGAAGGTCATAACTTGAGAAAAATTCAACGAATTTTCATAAAATTGGTCTCATTGGAATCATGGCTCCAAGACCGACTTACTGTAATCAAGAAATCTATAAACTAATTAATTTTTAATTGTGTTTTTTAAGGAAACAAGCACAATTCTATTTGGTTGTTGAAAAGTGGTTGGAAAAACATTTAATGAGCATGGGCAATCATTCTTTCACTACTGCAAGTTATGGGACACCTTGAGATTACTTTTTTAGGTCCAAAATCACCAACCACACTCATTTATCATGACTTGCAATTGGTGGAAAAGTGGATTTCGGGAATTGCATCCTCTCTCCCTCTCTTCTCAAAACTCTATAAATTAAAGTGTTGGGCTCATTATAAAGGAGGGATAATTTTGAGTAGAAAAACTTTGCCATTTTTTCTTTTATGAAGCCAATGTGCTACAGGCCTTTGTAGTGGACTCCTTGCATGGTGATCCAGGCCTTTCATTTGTAAAATTTTGAACTAGTGCATATTAATGAAGCAATAGATGTAATTTTGTGGATGTACCTTCCCTTTCGTGTTTGTTTGCATTCTTCTTGCCTCTTCAATCTTATTGTAGGTGTATTGTGTCTATTCTATGCTCTTGCAAGATTCATTACTATTGTGTATGTATAGAAATGGTGTTGTGATTACTATTGTTAGATTGTGGAGAACTATTATCACCCCTTCTAACCTACATTTCATTCCTATTTTTACACATTGGGAAGTTATTCTCACACCCTCCTTTTCTCGGTGTATCACCGTTGTTAGTGTAGGATTTATTTTCATGCATTCTCTCTCCCTAGTCTCTTGGAAAGTCATATTAGGATTAGATAGTCTTGCCTGCATTAGGAGTAGTTAGTGGCAGGTAGTTTAGGAGCAAGAACCAACTTTCTCTGGAGGGTTATGTTGATCAAAGAACTCTTGTGAGAACTCACACAAGAAGTCCACGCGGGAAAACAGGCTAGGTTTAAGGGTGCGAATGGATAGGAAGAACCCGCACACAGAGCGTAAGATTCAAAGCATTCGACTTACCCGATTTTGAGCATGAAGACATATTTTTAGAAGATGGCATGTGGAACACACCAAAATGCGAGAGACATGTGCACCACGCATTATCTATCTTTGGAGGATCGGATCGAAGCTTTTACATGGAGACAAGCTAAGAATACGGATTATCACTTTAGTTAACTATAAGAGGTCTATAGATATCACACTTGCATGTGTGGTTATGCCTGTAAATGGCATGTGGTTATTAATAGAATGTGCCCTATTTTTAGAATAGATAAGCGGTGAAGGGAAAGTACCCACCCTATATATATGATGTGAATCATATAATAGTTGATATATAGAGATATATAGGTATATGCATAGCGTAAGAGGTAAGAAAAATAGATATTCCTATATGACTGGAATATTGTATTAGATCCATGTGTACATCAATATAGAATGTCATTATTGTAAAGAGCTTTTATATTTATTAATAGATGGAAGATATTGGCTAAATCCAAGTGTCATTCCTGTGTGAAATTGAGTAGTGCATGTTCTTGATTCAATCATGATTATTGTTTAATCTTGTTCTTTCATAGATCTGAATATGGCATGCATTGTAGAATGATGGATTAGTTATGGATCTATATGTTTATTCCTTCATCACGCTAACATCCTACTACATCAACCCTAAAGAGGGACATGGTACCTTTGCGCACTTTGGGTGAGTGCTCAGTCTAGGTTGAGTGATGTTCTAATGCGTCTAGGGTATTATCTGATAAATTTTAGGTTGCATAATTTTTTTCAGGATGGTTCATGATGAAGACATATCGGTTAACTCTAGTAAGTATTGAGAAGTGGATACATGATCTAGAGGAATAATATGCACGATGGTTTAGCATTGGATCTAAGTTTGATGCATGCATTTGGGTAGAATATAATCTATATGATAGTTTATATGAGAGATTTTTTACTATCTTTCGAGTAGAATTATAGGAGTGGCTAATTGATTATGTATCTAAGTGGAATTAGAGGTATCGTACACTTTTCTGGACACAGGAATAATTTTAGGCCCTTTATGATGCTTATCCGATCTGGAATTGCGTTGTGGATACGTGGTTTCATGGTGTTCTAAATAGTTATATTCTGTAATATTCAATTTCAACCTATTCTTTCCTGGAGGTAGCTAAATTCCAATTTTTATGGTATCCTACTTGAGGAGCATATCTACAAGGTATTCCACTAGCAATCAAGATCTTGATGGTAACTCTGAACCTGGAGAGTAAACTGATGCCTAACTAAAATTCACCATGCACAAGGGTAGGAACAGTTTGGTGAAAGATGGCAGACCTAGCGGTAGAAAGTAAGAGAGAGGAAAGGTGACTTAAGTATGAGGCGCACGAGAGGGAGATAGATAACTATTGCAGAAAGTATGGCATTGAGGAGAGAGATGGCTTGTGAAGGATTTGAAGCTCACGTAGAAGATGTGGAGCTAGAGCATCAGGAACTCCCCCATCTTGGAAAGTATGATATAGATCCCCCTTGGCTTTACGAAGTGTGCCAAAGAAAGACTACATGGGCCACGGGTGTGCATCTTAATACACCTGGTGACCTAGCCCTTACGCTTGGTTTTCCAGTATCTAGTATGACAAGTAACCAACAAGCTAACTTGGGAAGTAGGAGAGCAGGAGTAAGTTAGGAGCAAGTACATCAATGGTAGGATAGATGACTTCAATTTTATTTGGAGGAACATTTTCAAGTGCATCATCTACATAGAACGTGAGCGCACAAATGTTGGATTCACCTCTGGAAGTGGAACTACCTCACAGACTATAGGGGTTTAGTATAGTACTAATGTCGGAGCATAGGGGAGTACATCTACAGTCCTATTCTAGCTACAGGTGGAGGATTAAGAGGTATAGGTGGTTCTAGTTTTGGTGGATCTGGTGGTTCTAGAGGCAGAGGAAACACAGGAGGTTCTAGATCAGGTGGTCAAGGCCCACAGCAACCACAGAATATTTATATGGAGATGTCCCTTCATCTTCTAGAGTATAGATGCATAGAGGATGTTGCTGAGCATGTGCACATGTGTGAAATATTTTGGCATGTGAAAGGGATCATAGCTTATGAGTACAAGGCAAGTCAATTTGCTACTACATTACAAGGATGTGGACATAATGGTATAGGAAGTTTGACCCGATCAAAATTGCATGGATTATGCAAAGATTGAAATAGGTTTTCTTAAAAGAGTTCTATATCCTGGATTTTAAGTAGAAGAGTATTAGCGCGCTCAAAGATATCAAGCAAGGCACCATTGAGAGTGTACGTGAGTATGATGCCTATTTTAAGACATTGTTATCTAAGTTGTCTTATGATATTCACGCCAGCCAACATGCATAATGGTTTTTTGAAGGATTGATTACACCATTTAGAAGGGCCTTTCGCAAAAGACATACACTTATCCGAATGAAGCATTGGAGGTAGCCCTTTGTGCTCGTGTGGTTGGGAGCATTGACATTCATGCTCATCCATTATTAGAGGCACATATTACAGCCATGGCAAAGCAGCTAGAAATGTTATCAGCAAATTCAGCTCATGAAACACAATCAGGGATCTAGTGTATAGATTGTGAAGTGGAAGGTCACACCAAGGATAGTTTCCCTCATAGATCTATATGTTCATTGTTGTTATAATGTGAAATATGTCATTTGAATCATGATGCTAGCCACTATCCTTTGTTATAGCACGTGATAAGGAAGAATGTATCCTGATTTTGCAAGATTTGCAAGTCCATGACCCATGATACTATGGATTGTTGATTGATTGGTCAGATCCATGATACTATAGACATTGGGGTATGACAGACAAGTGTAACAGATAATTCTAAAGGTAAGAATGAGCACCAAGATCAGGATCATAATCAACTGCGTTATGACAGGAATGAGGGCCATTTTGAAGGAGGTCATGGAAGAGGATGTGGATATCATGGTGGATATGGAGGACGAGGCCGTGGTGGAGGAAGAGTTGAGTTCCTTCGTGGAACATGTTATACATACGGATCTCCTTACCACTATAGTTGTGAATGTCCTCATAATATTGCATGTTCTTTCTGGAAATAACCACATCTATGAAGAGTGTCCGGACTTATATGAGCATCTAAGTATCTAGCATAAGCAAGAAAATAAAGGCATCAAGATGGTTAGAATACGATGCACGGTCAAAGATCAAGTGGATGCCCAAGATAGCACCAAAATCTGAGGCATTCACAGTGAAGATTACTACACGAGCTGAAGTAGTGCGCACAAGAGATGAATTAGACTAGAAGCCTACAATCATTAAAGAGGAGGTACTACATGCAAGGCACCCGATTCTACCCATCGAAGGAATTCTATGAAGAGACCATGGATGTCCTTAGAAATATTCAAGGTGAAATACAATGTCTAAAACATCAATCTAGAAAGATGGAACAGAAGAAAGAAGTAGGGAAGGTCCCCTCTGATATTGATGACATCAGAGAGGTGTGTAAAATGTTGCACCAAGAGAATATTATTCCATTATTAGGGAAATGGTTAAAGGGGAACACTCCACACGAAAGCACCGAGAATGAACGGCAGATCCTAACTACGAATCTTCCCCCGATAGCATTGACTATGACAAGGAAATTATTTTGAATGTTTTTTTGGATGGATGGTCCCTTGAGCAACATATTGATTGATACAGGTGTGGAAGTAAATGTGCTTACATTAGATGCATGGGTACAAATGGGGAGGCCTCCATTGCAGCCATCATCTAATGTATTGTTTATGGCAAATAGGACTAAGGCCACTCCCATAGGAGTTTTGAAGGATGCATCTATAACCATACAAGGGGCCAAGTTCACTGATTTTGAGGTATTAGCACTTACAGAAGTAGACAGTTTTCTAGTCTTACTTGGATTCCCTTGGTGTTATGTGAATAATGTTGATTTGAGATTCAATAAGGGGTATATCAGCTTTGTGAACAAAGAGGAAAGCATTGTGATACCTTTGTGAGATGGGAACTCTACACCGTATGTTGAGCCTCTAAGTGAGGAGGACTTAAATAGAATCTATGTAAGCGATATTCAAGACCTGAGGTCAATGAGCCATCAAAGGAAGGTATCCTACAAAGGTGGGAGGATTCTCACTCTATTAGTGATACTACGAGTATTGCTTGTGACAAATTAGGACATGGTACATATGAACTCGTAGGATGTGAGGTAAAAAGTGTGTTACGCACAAGAATGGACTTCATTCTATTCAACGAATGGTGGCGTGAGTACTTTGATATACAGGAGCAAAAGATCTTCCTGTATTTTTGAAATCCATGGAAGCACAATGGATAAATCAAATTAAGAGAAGAGACATGTTAGCATATATCTTGTGTAGGACAGTAGCACATTGGTGGGTTGTTCACAGAGATAATATTATGGAGTGGAACAAGATCAGAATCACCTTATCTACCAGGTTTGTAAGAAGTAATGCACCTACGTAGATTTGCACTTATAATGGTGATCAACCTATTCAGCACCACATTCAGCAGTGTGAGAGACTTTAGATGACAGAAAGGAAGCATTACCACCTTCACTCTAGGTGCATAAATTGTATTCCACTCTACAAGGGTGCACACGCGCTTGGTATGTATACATAGAACTACATCAAAAAAATTGAAACTTGCAAAATTTTACTACACGAATGATCCATACCTTTGACTACTTTTCTTCTCAACCTCCAATAGAAGAGGCATTAAAAAAATTCAAGCGGTTAACCATGGGAGATAGTGCAAAGGCGGAGGAACTCATACAGGGAATAAATTGGCGAGATAGAATCGGTGAGCATTTTGAAGAAAAAGGATAAGACTCCATATTACTTAAACATGCTTTCCTTGAGAAAGAAAAAGGAAAAATGGTGTACATCGTGGATGATGAGGAAGTTAAACAACTGGATATTGACCATTCACAGGGGGCACGCGAGGTCTTGGATAGTGTAGATAAGGATATGTGCGTATACCATGAACCAATGAAGATAAAGAAGGTCAATATAGAATCGATATCGAGCCTAAGGAGGCCATAATTGGAGACTACTAGTCATACTCGGAGGTGGAAAATATTATTGAGTTACTACAGATTACCAGGACTTATTCCCTCGAGGGCATCATGAACTTAAATTCGTGCATGAATCACTTGGGAAATGAAGATAAAACTTAAGGAAGGTGCGCGTCTAGTGACAAAGAGAGACCTTACAAAATGAATCCTAATTTGCATGAAAAGGTAAAATAATAAATTAATAACATGTTGAAATCTGAATTATCAAGCCCTTGATGAGTCGAATGGGTTAGTCCAATGGTTATCGATGTATCAAGAAGGATGGACGAATTAGAATATGTGTGGACTACAGGGAGTTGAATGTTGCATGTGTAATAGATCCATTCCCTATGCCATTTACTGAGGAAATAATAGGAGTTGCAAGGCATGAGATATATTCTTTCACAGATGGGTTTTTTGGGTATCATCAGGTTAGGATTGCTCAAGAGGATCAAGAAAAGACAAATTTTACTATTGAATGGGGTAGTTTTTCCTATACTGTGATGCCTTTTGGATTGAAAAACACACCTATTGTATTCTCATGCATAGTTTTTTAGGCATTCAAATATTTTATTCACAACTTCTTATAGGTCTACCTCAATGATTAGATAGTATATGGGCTTGTTAAGGATCACTGTGACAATCTATGCTTAATGTTTGAATGGTGCAGACAATTGAGTATCTCTTTGAACATCAAGAAGTGCATATTTGCTACACCTTTTAGAATACTTTGTTAGGAGATATAATCTGCAAGGAAGGTTTGTTGTTTGATTCAAATAAGGTTGCGGTCATTCTAGGCACGGAAGTGCCTGCTGTCGGTGAGTGAGGTGCATGATTTTTAGGTCATACAAGATATTATAGAAAATTCATCAAGGGATATGAAAAAAATTCTGCACCTCGGAGGAGTTACGAAAGGAAAAGTTACATTCTATTGAGGAGAGTCACAATAGCACGTGTTTGAAACATTGAAAAAGAAACTTACTATCACGCATATCCTACGTTTTCCTTCATGGGACAAACCATTTCATGTACATGTGGATGCCTCTGGAATGGAAATTGGTGCAATATTAGCTCAACCTAGAGAATGTATTGTCGATCATCCTATCTTCTTTGCTAGTAGGAAGTTGACTCCTATTGAATAGAATTATACAACTACAGAGCGCAAAGCTTTGTCAATGATCTATGCATTGCACAAGTTTTGATAGTATTTGCTAGCTACACCATTTATATTCTATACAGATCACATGGCATTGAAATACTTGGTAAAAAAACCCATCTTACAAGGGCGCATATGTAGATGGGTACTCCTATTTCAAGAGTTTGACTTCACAATTGTGGTGAAGCCAGGGAAAAGTAACTCTGGACCAGACCACTTGTCTAGAATCAAATCAAGAGAGGAAGCACAGGTAATTGAAGAAACCATGTCAGATGCACATTTATATAGGTTACAACATGCACCATCAGAATTAGAAGACATTTTTGTCTTTCTCTGGACTGCTGTAGCACTAGAAGGAATGAAGGCATTAGAAAAGAAACAGCTTGCTATACGCACGACACCGTTTATGTTAATCGCTGGTCCCCTCTACAAGTTAGGTAGATATGAAGTATTACGTCGTTGTGTATTAGAGCATGAGTGCAAGGATGTTACGAAAGACTCCCATGGTGGTATTGCAGGAGGCCATTATGTAGGTGATGCAACTACTTGAAAGATCCTACTAGTTGGATTATGGTGGGAGACATTGTATAAAGTCTGTAAATAATATTGTAAGGCGTGTGACCATTGTCAGTGCCTAGGAAAACTAGGACAAAGAGATGAAATGCCACTAAGACCTATTATCATTGTAGAACCATTTGAGAAAAGGGCCATTGATTTTGTAGGACCTATTTCACCAGCCATGCACAGGAATGGATCATGTTATATCATTACTTGCATAGATTATCTCACATGGTGGGTAAAAGTAGCACCTACGAAGGACTGTATAGCAGCTACAACAGCTAGGTTTCTATGGGAGAATGTTCTTACAAGATATGGATTTCTTTTAAGTTTAACAAGTGATAAGGGTACACACTTTTAAATGAAACCATAAGGATCCTACTAGATGAGTTTATGGTTTCCCACCATAAGACTACACGTTACCACCCTAAGGCAAATGGAACTACTGAGGCTTTCAATAATATTTTGAGCCAAACATTGACAAAAACTTGTGATGTTGGAAGAAAGGATTGGGATGATAAAGTGTCAGCTATTCTTTGGGCATATAGAACAACTTATAAGAGATTGAACAAAGCCACACCATTTCAGTTGTTGTTTGGTGCAAAAGTCATTATTCCTATAGAATTTATGTTACCTTCTTTACGTGTTGCACACGTTGGAGGTATAGATGACGAGCAATCTTTAGAAGATCGTATTAAGAATATGATTCAACTAGATGAGAAATGAGCCATAGCACGTTGGAGTCAGAAGTAAGAAAAGGCTAGGTAAAAAGCATGGCATGATAGAAGTACAAAGGATAAGAAGTTGGCGGTCTGAAAAATAGTAATTCTCTATGACTCTAAGTTCTTGTGCCATCTAGACAAACTCAAAGTACATTGGTTGGGGCCGTATGTCATCGATTATACTTGAATCAGGTGCTTTCCAATTAGAAGCACTTGATGGATCACGGCTACCTAGTTATTTTAACGGGATTAGGTGAAGCCCTACTATAAATAAGTGTTCTTAGTGTTTGTAATAAGGCAAAGTATTTCCATTTAGATTAGGTTTTCAATTTTGTCTTTCCTTAATGTATTTCCTTCATTTTAGTTATACTTTGTCAATTTAGTTATTTTTCTTGTGTAATAACACACTTGCACTGGATGAAGCTAATTACTATGTGAATATGTTTATGTGCAAAGGACTCCACATATGTTTAGTATGGGGTGGTTTTAATTATTCAAGTCAAAGACTATGGGAATTGGAAGTTGAAAGGAATAAGTTGCTTTCAAACAGTGATTTAATTCAAAAGAAGATTGCTTCTCAAAAGTTACCAAGGATGGAGATGAATGAAAGGACAAGATAACGCGAGGTAAGCAGAGGCCATGATAACTACCAGGAGAAGATATAGTGACAAGGTACTTAGGCGCAAGGGTGTGTGCTGAAGATAAGTCTGTGACCAGAGGGTAGGAAGGCACGCTAGAAGGTTATAGTTGGGCGTGAAGATGTACCGCATAGAACGAATGAATTTGGTCAATGAATGAGAGGATATTTGGTAGGTGAAGGAGCAATAAATGTATCAAAAATCTGAAAAACTATATAAGGATGGGATGTGAATTCATTTTTACCATTACGACTAAGAGTATTTGAGGAAAGAGATAAGTGTGAAGAGCCAAGTGATCGGGTTAAGGTGTGAAGGGTGTGAAACCAAGCATGATAAACAGATCTATGTGAAAATAAGCTTGCGTCCCCGGTGGTGAAGGGTTTGAGTGAAGCAAGGTGATAGAGAGGAGTTAGGGCATGAAGTTTCCACCTAGGGCATGATTGAATCGAGCTAGGGTTTGATTCACAAATTGTAGAGTTAAAGAGGAGACATTTGCAAGGTAAAAATGGCACCTAAGAAGGTAGCTGCAACAGGAGCAAAAGGAAAGAAGAAGGTGGTCATCGAGGAGGAAGAGATGGCACCCAAAGTGATTTTTTATAAATGCAATATCCAGAAGGAGTCATCATTAGCCAGGAATAGGATTCACCCATTAGAAAGATAAAATTAAGTGAATACAACAACAGGACCTTAGAGAACAAGAAGGAGCTCAATTCCTTGCTCACTATGAGGAAAAACAAACATACGGCGGCGAGATGACATGTTGGTTTATGATGATATAGGAGAAAAGCTTATGAAGATAATTGGGGTCTACCAATTATATGAGCTTCCATATTTAGGGAAGTATGTGCCCTTGTACTAGTGGCTCATGAGCGAGTGTATGAGGACTTCTTCTATGTTTTAGGATGCAAAGTTAGAATTTCATCTGTGCTTATCTCAATGGTGATAGGTTTGATGGCCACAAGAGAGGATATAAAGAATGATCTCATAGATAAAGTTGTGATCTTAAAGACCAGACAGAGTTGGGGTACCTAAAGGGTTCACGCGGTATGGATATAGACAATTTGAAAAGCTATTTAGTTATGTAAGTAGCAGACACATTGTTACAAAGTTGAATGACCAGGAGAGGTGGTCACAAGTGAACACCATGTGGCTGCACATTGCCAAAAGGATGTCAGAAGGAGCATTCTACAATATTGCAGGCTACATTGCAGAGAAAATAGTCGAGGAAGCGCATACATGAGGGAAGATCAACTTTGGGGTTGTTCTATTATCACTGGTATTCTTGGAAATTGGAGTACCAGACGGGCTGAAAGAAAAGGTATGGGAATACCCCATGGAGAATAAGTCACCAGCTGAAAGTTTTAGCAAGTACATAGGGTCCGTGATAGATGACATCAAACAAAGGGTAGAGAAATGGTACAACAGGCTCCGTGTGGCATCTGGAGAAGAGTGGCGTATCCCAAAGGACCTACCATCAGTAGTGGGGAAATAAGTCTAGTTTTTGTATATCAACATTTCTGCATCACACGCTTCCCAATGAGATATGGAGTCTAGAGCCCTTGGTGTAAATTTCCTTACACATTCACTACAAGGTATTTCCAAGCATCGATCACAGATTCATAGACACACGACTAGTATTCAATGTAGATAAGGTAGATTGCGACTACCACACATTGAGGAAAGAAGTATGTGTATCTAGGAAGGAGTGCCTATGTTGAGAGGCTCATTTCAGAGGTATTGAATATTAAGCCAATAAGTCTAGTTATAGCAGATATAGGGGCAGCATTAGTGTATCTTCAGCTGAAACCCAAGATGGAGAACAATAAGTATGTGGAGAATGATTTTGCGCTCCACTGGGCCACTTAAAGGTAAACATACAATGGAAAACATACCAGTATAAAGGCCCATAGAAATTGTTGAAGTAGAGGATGAAGAAGAGGAGCGTGAAGATAGTGGAGGCTTGGAGTGCAGAAGAAAGTAACCATATGATAGAGAAGAGTCACAACGTGTGACCACTCCACCTCATGGATAGGACGAAGAGGAAGATATGGAGGTTGAGTAAGGGGAGCACAAATTTAAGAAAGTATTTAGACAAATAAGGAATCAAGGTGGAACCCCACAAATGGTAAGGAAATCACCTCATCTCTCTCCACACAAGGATACCGCTAAGCCAAAGAGAAGAAGAAAGTTGAAGTTGGATAAAGAAGTAGATGAATCAGGGGAGAGCAAGCATGCATCTCCTACCCCACTCGAGTAAGAAGATGAGCCATAGAACAAGGAAGAGAAAAAGATGAAGAGATGAAGGATGGAGAAGAAAGAGAGAAGGAAACCTCTGGATCCATGCATGCGACTGCTCAAGGTGTAATGGGACAGGCTCCTAACCTTGAAGCTACAATTCCCAAGGGTCCTAGATCAAAGATGATGAGTGGGGAACACATTGTACTAATCATGGGCTATGTAGAGGACACTGGAAAAATCATCCGCACACATTTCCAAAGCATTGTAGAACAAAAGGATTTATTTGGCTAGGAATTAATGGATGGGGATATGGTGACCATTTGCACTAGAAAGAAACTATCATGGTCAATGCACACCCACATGGATGAGCTTGAATTTGATGTATGCGAAGATTCATGCATGTCGAGATGGCTGAAGAAGGCACCCCAAGCTAGACATATGACAATAAAGCCTACTGTCATGTCAGATGAGTAGGTCAACAATGCATTGGTGAAGGTTTCTATTGAAGTTGCAAGAAGAAACATGGACAAATCTGCAATAATAAGAGCATTGTGTGAGGAGCTAAAGACAAAGGATGTGGAGATAGCGTGCATAACGCAAGAGAGGACTTAGCACAGAAGAAGAACAGAGTATTTATTAGCATCACAGAGGAGATTGGGGACAATGTCATAAGAGCTAGGCCACACTTGGAGAGAAAGAAACCACAGACGTTTCCTCAAAGAATACATTATGTAGGAAAATTGGTGGACCCGGTGACTTGAAGATGAACCTCTCTGCGTGCCAAGCCAAAGAAATTCGTGACAAGAGGCGAACAAGAGAAAGCTTCAGTGATGTGAAAGATTACATCCTATGAAGGGTTACTATAAGTGCTACAAGAATTATTAAAGAAATCAGACCAGGCCATGAACATCTGCATAGCTCCAGAGGTGTTTATCAATATAAAGACCCTGGAAGAAAACAATGAGGTCCAGAGAGCAATGAAGGAAGAAACATTGGGCCGTACATGAAAGATTGTCAATGGTTAAGTAGAAGTGCAAGGCCCCGATAATAGCACAAGAGTCGGTCGGTGGAAGAGCTTGGGAAGCTCATTGTGTAGAAGATGGCTCTTCTAGAAGGAAGAATGACCCTAATGTCCAAAGATTGTGTTGATTCTAAAATGAAAAAGGGGAAATTTGGAGGGATGAATTGAGTCCATTATTTTGGACATTCCGAACAAGCACTCATTGAATGGCGTGCCTTGGAGGCTAGAATGAAGGAGGAGTATCCAGAGTTAATACTTCAAATTGATACAAAGGAGGTTGCCTCATAAAACTTCTTTATTCATCTACATATTTTCATTATTATTATTTCCATTCTTCTATTCTTTACTTCAATTTTTGGAGATAACCATTTTTGAGGTGACAATGAGATTAGTGTGGGGTAATGTTGATCAGAGAACTCTTGACAGAACTCCCATAAGAATTTCACACCGGAAAACAAAGTTAGGTTTAAGGGCATGAATGGATAGGAAGAACCCGCGCATGGAGCAAAAGTTCAATACTCAGGACTTAGCCAATTTTGAGCATGAAGACCTATTTTTAGAAGATGGCGTGCGGAACACACCAACAATGTAGAGACGTACATACCACATATTGTCTATCTTTGGAGGATTGGATCTAAGTGTTTTGCATAGAGACAAGCTAAGAATAGGATTGTAACTTCAATTAACTGTAAGAGGTCTATAGATAGCACACTTGCATGTGTGGCTATGCCTGAAAATGGCGCATGGATATTAATAGCATGCGACCTATTTTTGGAATAGATAAGCCGTGAAGGGAAAGTTCCCACCCTATATATATTATGTGAATCACATATTAGTTGATATAGATATAGAGAGAGATATAAGTATATGCAGAGCATAAGAGGTAAGCAAAAAGAGATATGTGTATATGACTGGAATACTGTATCAGATCCATACGTGCATCAATATAGAATGCCATTATTGTAAGGAGATTCTATGTTTATTAATAGATGTAAGATATTGTTTGAATCCAAGTGTCATTCCCGTGTGAAATTGAGTAGTGCATTTTCTTGATTCAATCATGATTATTGTTTAAGATTTTTCTTTCATAGATCTAAATATGGCATGCATTGTAGAATGATGGATTAGTTATGGATCTATATGTTTCTTCCTTCATCACGCTAACATCTTGTTACAATAACCCTAAAGAGGGACCCGGTACCTTTGCTTGCTTTGGGTGAGCACTCAACCTAGGTGAGTGATGTGCCAAAGATGTCTAGGGTGTTATCTAATAAATTCTAGGCTGTATCAGGTTATCTCAAGTCCGAAGTCCCATATCTTGAGAGATGACCCAATGTTACACAAGTTACACCGAATTCCCCATCCATAAATCAGGCCATTCAGGGGTGCTGTAATTTCATGATAAAATATTTAGTTAAAAATGGAGGGTAAAACTAGACATCTCTCCCTACACTCTTCCTTTAGAGGCAGGACGCCCAAATCCTTAGTTTTTCACACACAAAAATCAGGTTGGGAACTAATCACTCCCTACCCCAACAAATCTCCATCAGTGACAATATTGAAATCTCCAATCACTCAAAATTAAAATCATCAATCTTGTTTAGTGCTCCTCATAATGGTTCACCATCTCTCTTTATGCCACATGGGTCGACACATCGATCCATGGTCTTCCACACTATATATTCTTATTCTACTCATACTTAAACGAAATTTGTGCATACTTACGCAATAAGGATTCTATAGAATTTTCTCAGTATGTTCCTTACTTCCTTTACACTACTTGAATTTCATTCAAATAAGCATAAAGGGGGGAAAATGTAGACACAAAATCACACACTTACTACTATTTACTATATTGCCAAGTATGTTGTTTTATATATGGATCTTACGTAAGAAAAGTATTCACTAATGGAACACTTCCTAGTCCATCCACTTGTATTTTTTGTTTCTATTGCTTTTATCTTTCACACTTGTCACTCATACACCTAGTTTTGGTCAGGTCACAAGGATCCCGTCTCTCAGTCTTCACACATTTTTCATTAGTTGTCTTTGGACACTAGCACCCAAGAATGAACACTAGCGCCCAGCGCTCCTGTCCTCTTTACTTTTTATTTCATTTTTACATTTGAGGTTGGTTTTTTTAGTTTTCCCACTCATATCCCGAGGTACTAGTCGAATTTCATGTCATTAGTGTCGAAATTAAACCAAAATATCCCTATATAAACACAACATACATACCATTATAATGGAAAAATATATATATCAAGGCTATCTATCTACATATCAATGGGACTCGCATTTTGGGCTCATTACTCTACATACACACTATATAGTAAGGGTAAGTTCATTTTTCCATCCCGCACATTTGCGTTCTATCTAGCTACTACCGCCGCTATATTAGAATCATCAGAGCAAGGGCATGCTAGGAGAACTATTGCACACACAATCACATAGAACTACATTAGGTCTGAAATGTAGTGCAATGCTTAGTTGTAAGTTCACTAGTTTAACAGTTGAGGACAGTCTGACCCCTCATTTTACATTTTTCTTTTTTAGCGTTTAATGTTTTTTTGAGGGTTTTACAGAGGTTTTTGTATTGCATATTTATAGGTATTCTAGTAGTCAAAGTGCAACACACAAGTGATCAAATGTGAAAAAGTGTGAAACCCTAATGACATTTCCGAAACTATATCTTGACCTTTTCTAAAGACTACGATGCCCATCGAGGTCCAGGGAGCCTGCATGCACCCCGCTCCTACCCAAGAACATGTGTCTCGGGAATTTCTAAGCACCTCTTCATATTCTTGAGTGGGATTGCGATAGTCTCTATTCCATTAATTCATCTGGTCCATAAACACTTCGGGATAAGTGAAATCAAGGAAAGTGCCCTATCTATTTCATTAACTTTCATAATTATATCAAATAAATTTCCTAGCATTTTTATATCATGTTAGTAATCATTACTTGCATATTTTAATAAAATAATTCATATTTTATTGAATCAAAAACTTGGTAGGTCTATAAAATGAATATCCTTGAGTGTTATTAGTCTACATGATAATGAAAATCTGCACAACACAAAGTTTCGCAAGACAAAGGAATTCAACCTAGCCACAACAATTGGATTAAAGTTATGGAAACATTTCTATTAACAGTGACTACCCTCCTAATTGGAAAAATTCAAAGAGACAGAATTTGAGGTTACAATCGGTTCCCTACGTCTTGATAAATGGGATTCTTTTTAGAAAAAAATTGATTGTGTCCTACTAAGTTGTATGAATAAAGAACAAACATATAAGGTCTTAGTATAATTCCATGATGGCTTCTCCAAAAAAACTTCTCATCTCATGCCACAACAATGAAAATTATCATATCAAGATATTTTTGGCCCATATTATTTGAAGATGCACATCAATGGCTTAGAAAATGTAAGGAATGTGCCTTCTTTGCTGGTAAGAAGAAGATGGAAGACCTTCCCCTTTATCCTATTTAGGAACCCTTTTCTCGGTGGGGGGATTGATTTCATAGGTATGATCAATCCTCCATCAAGTTTGGACATTAAATAGGTCTTGATAGCAATGCACTACTTCACCAGGTGGACAAATGCCATACCACTCAAGGAGGCTACTTAATCAGTCATATTTGACATCCTAAAGGATTACAATAAGGTTTTGATTCCCCAAACCATCATTTATGATATTACTAAGGAATTCTTAGGTTCCAATATCTTTGATTGGGATCTTATACATGGATTTTATTTGAATACTTCCTCTAATTACTACTCACAAGGTAATGGTTTAGCGGAATTGACTAACAAGAACCTAATGAAAATCCTAAAGAGGACTATGGAGGTCAATCAAAGGCGAGAGTGTACTAAGGTAAAGAATTATCTTTGCTAATATATTTACTCCAAAAAGAGAAATTGGAAATTCCCCATTTATCCTTGTATATGGTAGAGAAGCTAGAATCTCATTATCACTTGAATTACCTTCATTAGAGCTAGCTCAATAGTTAGAATTAGAAGGTGTAGATCATGGCTAAATTAGAATAGTGGAACCGATTAAACTTAAAAAAATAAGACTATTTACCATGGTTAAGTTAGAGAAGCACCAGTTATCAACCAAATAATGGTTTGATAATAAAGCTAAGTTGTAGGATTTCAAAGCGGGTGGTATAGTCCTCATGTGGGATGTGGATAGAGATAAACTAGGGTGACACTCTAAGTTTGATGCACTTTGGAGTGGGCCATACATCATCACTTTGTGTAAAGATTCCATCTCCTTTGAATTTTCCAACCTTGATGGAGAAGCATTACAAATCCCAATAAATGGGATTTATCACAAACATTCTCATTGAGTTTTTCAATTGCATTTTGTAAATAGTTGTGTGTTTTTTTGAGGTCCCCTCCTTTTTTTTGTGTGTTGATCACTGATTGAGTTCCTTTATCTCATTCCTTTTGGTGATCATCTTTGTCTATAATAAGTGTGTATACACTATGTGCATGTTTCACTTGAAGCATGTATGATCTTTCCTTTTGTACATAAGTTTTGGAAGACCCTTGCAGTCATATCCAAATCATCTTAGAGAAGGTTTCATGGAAAAATTCGATAGTTGGAGCAACTTTCTATACATATCCTTTCAACTCCATCAAGTCATCTTCTATCAATGTTAAGTTTATATGAATCCAAGAGATTGGTTTTAAAGGTTTGAGATCATTTTTCAAGATTTTTCTCAACTCCAAGCTCAATGGATGCTTCAAGGAAACCATTCTTCATCATCTAGCGGAAGACGTCCCTAGAGGTCAACAAATTGTTGTCCAAAATTACACTCCATGTAATTTTG
Organism: Taxus wallichiana var. yunnanensis; assembly: GCA_018340775.1. NCBI lineage: Eukaryota > Viridiplantae > Streptophyta > Pinopsida > Cupressales > Taxaceae > Taxus > Taxus wallichiana. The sequence continues at coordinate 718,769,301 of CM031234.1, read as the reverse complement.
AAAAAACATCAAGATAGACTTAGCTATATTTTTTCTCAGAAAACCCACATGACATTAATTCAGTCTTCCACAGTTGTAGGAACCAAGTGTTCCATGGGTTCTCCTAACCCACGAAAAAAGGAATGAGTAATTTGGTATTTAGGTTGATTTGGTGGAGTTAGTGTTTTGTGGATTTTGTTGAAATTTCGCAACACTAAGGAATTAGTCTCTCATAGTTTGAAGGTATTTTAGAGCACCGTGGAGTTGCATGTCAAGAAAAAATTGGAGAAATTGGCTAAAGATACAATCCATGGAGTAAAGGAAATGGAAAATCAATTGGTATTTTGCATCATGGAAACATATTTTCATAAATACTCTTAGACATAAAGTTTCACATATTTTGTCAATTCTACAAAACCAAATCAAAAGCTACGATTGCACAAATAATTTTGAAGACCCATGCGGTAAGGAAAAAAGAAATTTTGAATAGGTAAGGTAAGAAGTCATGAAACACTATCCTAGTGTTCCAAGGATTTCCTAATTCATTGTGTTTTTAGGTTATCAATTATGTGGAATGAAGGAACAAATCTGCAAGTAATTTTTGCATGGAACGAAGAAAGTCCTTCACGGTGTAGGAGGAGCATTCAAAGGATAGGGTGGAAACACTCAAGTAACACAAAACAAAGGAGGCTCTACTCACCATTTAGGAAAATATAAAATCTGTTATAAACCATAAATCAATGAAAATCCACTAACCATATCATAATATTAGGCTTCGTGGAAGGTCTTAAAGATACACCTATTTCTCGAACCGGATGACCAACCACCCAAACCACCAAAATTTAATGAATTATGTCATCCTCCTGCATAATATGATGGTGTGTGATAGAATCAACATGCCTTGTTATGGTGTTAGCTATTTTCAAACGGTGCCCATGTTTGTAATACAAGTAAAATCTATAATAAATCATGACAAACATGCTTCTCTAGCACGTTTTCGAGATTGAACACCAACATGGAATTCCTTTCTCCTTTCTTCTCTTTCTCTTTCTCCCTTCCACCAATTTTATAAATACAAATGCTTGCGCACATTGTAATATTAGGGATAAGAATAAATATATATATATGGATCAATCTCAAAGAATCGCAGTAATAAGAACTATGAATATAAAATACGTAAAAAAATACATAACAAGAAGATAGGATTTAATGTGGTTCACCCAATGTGGGATACATCCACCAAGAAACACTTTCCCAAATTTTATTATGATCCAACAAGAGTATAATCCACTCTCAGATCAATCTTCTCACAATTATAATGCACATATCTTGTTTGGAGCTATGCTCAACAAAATCTCTCAAAAATTCACACTTGAATTCACACACCCATATATTTCCCTACTATATGTCCAGCTATATATAAACACATCAATAGGTAACTATCTAAGCAGTTTTACAATACCATGGGTACCAAAACCATGGGCCCATAAACCTATGGGTTAAATACCACCCATAAAATTAAAACATGAAAATACCACATTGTTGACTACTCCCATAAAATTAAAACATGAAGAGTGTACAATACTTTTAGTGTATAATTTACAACATATATAATGTGAAAGCAAGATCCACAACCTAAGAATCTCCCACTTGGAGAATAGTTTCCTCTGAGTCACTTCTCAAACCCTTCATTTCATCTATGGAGGCCAACCAAAGATGAGCATAACTTCAGTTTCTCCCTTTTGACTAACTTGGTCATAATTTCGTAGGGTTCTTACTTGGTATGAATCTTCACCACTTCAACTTCTCTTCATCCATAGTTTTCCTAATGAAATGCTACCTCAAGTGTATATGTTTTGTCCAAGAGTGGAAATTGGAGTTCATTGTTAGGTGTATAACACTATGAATATCGCCATGTAGCTTCCTTCCTCTTTCTTATTCCCCAACTCCTCAAGTAATTTTTGTAACCAAATCATCTCTTTTATTTCCTGCATGGTAATAAAATACTCAACCTCTTTGGTTGTGAGCCACAAGCTTCGTAGTCGTGAAATCTAGATCACCATTTGTGTCACCTAATAAACAAATAACTTGTGTGCTCCTCCTCATGTCTAAATCTCTAGCCATGTTTGAATCTACATAACCACATAAAGTAGTATCCAATCCACTTGTATCAAAAAAATATACCCATGGTCCCTCTTGAATACCAAATAATTTTCTTTATTTCTTTCCATTACTCTCTACTTGGATCATTTATGAACCTACTCACTATTCCCACTTGCATGGCCAATATCTTGCCTAGTGCACACAATGACATACATCAAGCTACCAAATGTTGATGAGTAAGGCACCCTAAACATATGGATTCTCTATTACTCTGTCTTGGGACATTGCTCCTTTGATAACTTGAAATGGCCTACCAAAGGAGTCCCCAATGGTTTAACATCATGCATATTAATTCTCTCCAAGACCTTCTTAATGTACTCTTCCCGAGATAAAGTCAACTTTCTTTTCTTCCTATCCCAAGATATTATCATACCAAGGATTTTTTTTTCTTCCCCAAATCCCTCATAGCAAATGAATTGCTATGTTTTTCCTTAAGTACCTTTATTTTCTATATGTTTTACCTAATAAAACATGTCATCCACATACAAACATAAGATAGTGTAATTTCAATTATAAAAATCTTGATATATGCAATGGTCTGATTGACACCTACAGTATCCATGATCCATCATAAAACTACCAAATTTCTTATACCATAATCATGGAGCTTGTTTCAAGCCATACAATCTCTTATTTTATTTTCATGCCATTTTATCCTTCCTTGTGACCTCATATCCATATGGTTTATCCATGTATAATTCCTCCTCCAAATCACCATGAAGGAATGCAGTATTCACATCTAGTTTCTCTAAGTGCAAGTCTTTTGTTGCCACTATCCCAAGAACAATTCTAATAGAATTCATCTTCACTACTGGAGAAAAATATCATCAAAATCAATACCCTTCTTTTGTGTAAACACTTTAATCGAAAATCGGGCCTTGTATCTTTTTGTACCTCCATCCTCCTCTTTGACTCTATACACCCACTTGTTTTGCAATGCTGTCTTACCTTCGGGTAGGTCTACTAAATCCCAAATCTTATTTTCCATGAGAGACTGATGTTCCTCATCCATGGCTTGTTCCCACTTCTTCCTAGAATCTACCTGCATTGCTTCCTCAAATCACTTTGGATCTCCATTGTCACGCTGATTAATAGATAATTAAGAGAGGTAGAAAAATTCTCATGTTCCCTTCTTACCCTAAAATACCTCCTCACCACAGGATTTTTGGGTTCCTATGGAATATGTTCATGAACATGTTGTACTGGAACTGATTACTTTGCAACATCCTCCAACATTGTGTACTCCTTTCTGGATTCCTTTCTCTGATCCTCCAATTGTTGTTTATACATGAATTTTTCATTAAATACCACATCCCTAGACCGAAACATTTTATTTTCCTTAAGGCTCCAAATCTAGAAACCAAAGTCATCCACCCCATAACCAACAAAGGTGCATTTAGATTTAGCCTCTAACTTGGTCCTATAATCTTTATCAATATGAAAAAAGGCTTCACAATCAAATAATCTATGAAAGGAATAATCAACCTTCTTATCAGACTAAGCTTCCTCAAGTATGCCTCCATCCAAGGCATTTGAAGGTCCTCTATTGATCATATATATAGTCGTGCTCACTATTTCCACCCAAAAGTGTAGGGATATCTCTTCATGTAACCTCATGCTTCTAGCACACTCCATGATAGTCATGTGCATAATTTTGACACTCCATTCTATCGTGGAGTTCCTATAACTATCATTTATCTATATATCCCATTCATATAACAATAATCAATAAATTCATTGTTGCAATATTCTCCTCCATTATCTGACCTGAGACATTTTAACTTGAGACATGTTTCATTCTCAACCAAGGATTTCCATCTTTTAAAAGTATCAAACACATAATATTTTCTCCTAATTTCATACACCCAAACTTTCCTAGTTGCATCATCAATTAAATTTACATAATAATATGAACCACCATTAGAAGATACATGAGCCGAACCCAATACATATGAATGAACTAGATCCAAATTATTCTCCTTCCTTGTAGGTCCAACCTTGAGGAACTTTACTCTTTTCTATTTTCCATGCATACAATCTTCACAAAATTTAAATCAATCTCTTTAAATCTAGGTAATATATACTTCAAAATATGCATGCCCTTTTAGCTCATTTTACCAAGCCTATAGTGCCAAAGTTGCATTTTCGTTTATAGCAACGAAATTACAATAATCAAAACTACTAGTTAAATACAAGGTACCAACATTCTTACCTCTTTCTACCACAAGAGCACCCTTCGTCACCTTCCAATATTTTTTTAAAGATCACCATACAACCTTCACTCCCTAGTTTCCCCATGGATATCAAATTATGTCTAAACTTGGGCACATGTCTGACATCCTTCAGTAACCAAGTGTTCCCATTTTGCATCTTGACCTGAACACTTACTTTTCTTACTATATTAAAAGACTCGTCATCACCAAGATAAAGATATCCAAAATCCCCTTGAACATAATCAATAAAATAATTCCTATGTGGTGTATCATGGAAAGAAGCCCGTGAATATAAAACCCAAGACTCGGAAATATTATCCAAGGAGAGAATTAATGCATCTTGACAAATGTTACCTATTGCCACATTGCCTCCTTGGTGTCTTCCTATTTATTCCTCTTATCCTAACAGCCCAAAAATACTTCTTTTCATGCCCAACCTTTCCACAGTGTTGGCATATCATCTTTCTCTTTGATTTTTACCTTTTATGATCACTTGATTTTCATCATTTTCCTTTCCCTCTAGTCTTGTGTCTCCCTCTACTCTCCACCGCCAAATCATTTCTAGAAGTAGAAGTCTCCCAGAGATTTTCCATTGTATTCTATTGTTAAGGATCACTCCCATAACATTGTAAAACTTCAACTTGGCATTTTTAGAGACCGAGATGCTCACGACCATCACCAAATGGTTCTAACTCTTTGATAAGGAGCACCAAATAAGTAGATCCTGAATTCATCTTCAAAGACAATTTTTACAAAGTTCCACAAATTTAAATTGAATTAAATTGTATTTCGAGTAACTTAATGTAACAAATTATATTCGGTAATTAAGTATAGTAACGTGTAAGAAATAATCATTCAAATATGTAACACTCTAATAAAGTGAAGGGAGGAAGATGACTTAGTTGACTCTGTGCAACCCGGGAGTGATCTAGACTATGTATCTACTGGAATCATCTTGAAATAGTGTAAAAAGGCTCATCGAGAGTTTGAAAACTTAGGCCTATACTAGATAGAAGCACCCTTAAGAGGACGGAAGTGCCCCAAGCACTAGTGATTGTTTTGGGTGCCTTTGTCTACTCAAATGCTCAAAATATGGTATTTTCTAGATAAAAGGTATTCATTATTGCACACTCTTTTTGCTCTAGTTTTTGTTGTATTTTCACCACACCCGTAACCTAAAAATGGATAGATGTACATGCCCGAAACCACATAAAATCTAACAAATAATATGTAGAATGGGGATTCGAATGACCCTAAAGGTTACACGAAGAGTGAACTTATGATCGAGCATTACACTACGCCTCAAACTCCATGTAGCTATGTATGTGTGTGTATATGTTTCCTAGGTTGCTTTTGTGCAAGTTGCACAATGATAGCGGATCTAGATTTTCCCGAGTAAGAAAAATGTGTATGATGGAATAAAATTAACTCCTGTCCTATGTATTATATGCATATTAATGCATCCCTTTTCCCTTGTATGAATGTGTTAGATGTGTACTTTGTAGTGCTCTTGTTCCTTTTTGAAATATTAGGTGGTGATAGATAATGCTTATAGTGCTTGGCCCCTTATTTAGAAGAAGTAACTAAGTATATATATATATATATATATATATATATATATATGATTCCCTTGTTTGAATTTCATAATTGATAACTAAAAGGCTAACCCAAAGTGTTAAAAGGTGACCAAGAAGTGAAAAGGACCCAAAAGAGTAATAATAAGAAAGAGAGGGACATGAGCACCTAGGAGGGACAAGCTCCTGGCACTTCTATCCTAATTGATCTCTAGTGTCGAAGGCCATGAAAAGGTAAAATAGTCAAGTACCGAAAAAATTGTAAGATATGTAAAGCTAGTAAAGTGCAAGAGATAAAGAAATTAAATGCCAAAAGGATTTTTAAACCGCTAGTTTTCTTTCTTATATATCATGTATACATTAGTATGCTTTAGGACCTAGAAATGTACCCAAGTGCATAAATGTTGTGTCTAAATTTGCCCCCATTTTATGTTTTTGAGTAAATACTCAATAGCATAAAGTATATAGAAGACCCGTACCTTGTATCCTGGAAAGGAGTGTAACGATAGCATGTTGAGTGGATAAGTAGCCATGTGAAGCATGAAGTGGTCGCAATTTGAAACATGACAACTAGGACAAGGAGGTAGACCCTAGGGGTGAATCATATGTGCGAGAGCGTGATGTTATTGCTTGTGCTTGTTGATATGAATTGTTTCTTGTTGCTTTTAAGGACAAGCCTAAAAAGAAGAGAAAAAGAGTAGTCAAAGTCTCATATATGAAAAATCATAGTAACGTATGTATAAATATGTAAAAGTAATAGAAATTAGTAGTTAAGGAAAGAGTGCACCTGATGCATGAGAGAGTATAGGATAGAAAGTTGTCTTGTTTTTCTTGGAAATGTTGTCGATGGAGTTGAGCCATGGATTCAACGTCTTGCCACAAAGGATGAGTTTTTGGGTGATCTCACTCCCATAGTGAGGTTTTTGGATGATCTTATGCAATGGATGATGTTTTTGAGCGATCTCATACCAAAGATGAGTTTTTGGGTGATCTCACACCAAGAGAAGAGTGTTGGGGAGAGAGGTATATTTTTCTCGCCTTCTATGATGTTTCTCAAATGTTAAGTGACAATGTAGATTGTAAAATCATGAGTTTTAAGCAAATTGCAACCAAATTGTAACCGAGTTGTAACCAAATTGAGTAAAGTTTGAATCGAAGACAAGTGTCTAATACTTTATATCCATATTGTAAACTATCCAAGATTATTTTGAACTGAGAAACTGTTTAATTTTTCCCCCATGACACTAGCGCCCAGGTGGGACACAAGTTCCCATCGTTCCTGTTTGCTACTAGGTGCTAGTGTCTGCTATATTTTTGTGATATAATTTTGATTCTCGACCACTCAGAATCGTGTGCCTTTTCCCAATCATGTATTGTGATGTTCTGCTTTTAGATCTCTATGCTACTATAATGGTGATTTTTTCACCCAATAGTTTCCCCCTCGTTTGGGTGCATGTGAAGAATGTAGGAGGATGCGGCCCAAATGAGAGGACCAAACTTATATACATATTGTAGATTGGATACCTGCATGGGTTAAGGGATGTGCATGGTAGAAACCAAGACAAATGAAAATAATATAGGCTAGAAAACAAGTGTTATAAGTAAAAGATCTAGGATGCGATAAAATATAGTGTAGCAAGAAACTATGAATATAAGAGGTACCACAAAAAGTGGGTTGCATACATGGGAAATCACTCATAATATCACAATATAATTAGGGCCGAAGCATCCATAAGAAAATAATGATCAAGAAATACATAAGGTATATCCCGTAAACAATGGCAAACAATAACAAACAAGAAGTAACAAATAGCCATGGGTGTATAGTATCTGCAAGGAAAATGCTACACATAAAGCATCTCATTATCTTATTAGAAAGATAAATAGTATGTCAAAACATGTGTAGATCAACGAAAATTAAATTGATATTAATAAGAAGTAGAAAATTCCGTAACAATAAGACTTGTGATTGTGGAGAAAAAGAGTATCAATGGTTGTAGACACCAATTTTTGGTATCGTTCCTCCCCTTCACCCCGTGTTCTCTCTCTTTCATCAGGCTTGCCCATTCAAATTCATTTTCCCTCCTAAATTCAATTAATTCCATTTCCCACCAAAAATACATATCCAATTAATCAATGTTAATTGATTAATTGATCCCTTTTAAATCCCTAATCCTCATTACATGCTAATATGCTCCATGTCAATCCACTTGTGAATTTAATATTTAAATTTAATCCATGTCACTCCACTTGTGAATTTAATATTCAAATTTAATCCATGTCACTCCACTTATGAATTTAATATTTGAATTTAATCCATATTCATCCACTTATGAATTTAATATTTGAATTTAATCCATATTCAATCCACTTGTGAATTTAATATTCAAATTTAATCCATATGCAATCCACTTATGAATTTAATCCATATTCAATCCACTCATGAATTTAATATTCAAATCATGTCCCCCACTCACCTAATCAGGTTTAATTTTCTAAATCTTGATTACCCAAAACCCCAAATTAATCTCACCCTTAGGCTATAAATAAGAGCCTTCCCCCTCTTTCAAAAAAAGTTGAAATCATATCAGAGCTCTGGCATTCTTATTTCACCGAGCATTCCACTAATATCATCCTAATGTCTGTGTGATTCCCCTTAGTCATCTAATTTTCTTACATCCTTTATGATTCTCTTTGTTTTGCATCTTCTGCAAGTCTCTCAAAGCATGATGTCATTTGTCTTGACACCACACATTTTGGATCGGTTCTTTTCTAATCGCCATCAACCATGATGTCTTCTCTTGGGTCATTATCGAACCTTCTCTCGGTTTCAATTTTATTTTTGATATTTCTAGTATCAGTTATCATTTCATCTTATTTTAGCTTATCGATATACTTCAGATTTTGTTATCTACATACTTCCATTTGATTTTTGGGTCATTGTCGACATCCTTCCTAGGAAGCTTTCACTTCCCAAACCAACTTCTTTGGGCAGCCCACCATATCCATTTCTAATCCTTTTCATGTTTAGTATTTGTTTTTATACAGGTTATTTATTTTTAGCAGGAGGATTTATCTTTTTACACACTCGTACCATCTTCATTGTCATCCACATCAGGAGGTCCCTAAACCCTCCCATTTTCTGAGGTTTTCTTGATTTCTAGTTTAGTCTTCACTAGCCTGAAGCAGGAAGCGTGAAATCTTGAAAAACATTATGGCACACCCGATATGACACCCATGTTCTTTTTCTCATTTTAGTTTATCATTTCATGATTTAAATTTTTTATTTTTATTGTCTTCATTTAATCTTGCTCTCAAAATTTGAGGTTCTCAGGTGGAGCACAGAAGCTAAAAAACCAAAAAAACAATTGTTAGGTCATTTTTCTCACATTCAAATTTTTCACTGAGAGTGCTAGTGTAACCCATCTTCTAGAAGCCATAAATTTTTCTCCCAAACTCAAAACGACTCCATTTTTTTAATGGAAAGGTCTCAAGAAGATCTATGCAATGGAAAAATAATTTTCTGATTTGAAATTGAACTTAGAAAATTTATGGTTTCATTTCTCCTAACACTTTTCATTTAAAGAAAAAAAAATTGTATTAGTTTTTTTTAATTTTATTTGTTTTTTTAACGTAACAACCTCATGCATATGCTCTTTCCTCACACTTTCAAAGTGATCTTGGAAATTAGAAACATGATCATTTTTATTTGTTTTGGGAATTAACCTTTATTTTCTTTTTTTTAAAATCAAAGCTTGTTTTACGTGTATGCTCTTTCCTCGCACTTTTTAAGTGATCTTGGAAATCAAAAGTGTGAACTTGCTTCTATCGTCTTGGCCTTTACCTACCTCGGAGAAAAATTATAATCATTGTTTATAGGATCCTTGATCAAATAGTAGTTTAAAATTTGAATCAACATTTCATGCTAACTAACCCTTTCATTATAAGTGGCTTAATTAAATCAATTCATTTAATATAGCTTTGTTTTATGTATTTAACTATCTTTTTGCTCTTTTTTTCGTTTCTTTACATTATTAATATTTGTCTAATTTTTGGTTGTGTATGCTCTTTTCTTGCACTTTCGAGTGATCTTGAAAATCAAAAACAACCATGATCATTTACTATCCATTTCTCTAATCATTATGTGTGCAGGATAACTATTAATTTGTTTTCCGCAAGACCACGTCACTTGAAATTTATCAAACAAAAAATCAAACTTTTACACTTTCTGTAGGATTACCTTGGTTAAATAATAATTTAAACATTGCTAAAACAAAAACACCCAAAAAAACACGAACCAAAATACCACACTTTTTAGGTGCGAAGTAGATTTTGTGGACCTCATCGTACATTACATTTTCTGCTTGTCTATGTATGCTCTTTTCTTGCACTTTTGGGAAATCTTGTAAAAAATAGCCACGATGATTCTCCACCATTTTATCTAATCTGCTTGATTGGGACTCTTTGATTTCCCTTGCTTTCTAAATATCGATAAAAAGGAAAATCATTTTCTAGGTATTCCCTTTTTTCTTAGTTTCTCCTTTTGCATCATATTTTCCATTTCTTGTGTGGTTGTTCTCATCAAATCTCCATATTTGGTTTTGGATTTAAAACAAACCTCTTTCATTCTTTCTTGTAAATCTAGTGTAAGTAGGGGTTTAATTGGTTGCATTTCACACTTCTTCACACACATCCAAACACACAAACCAATTCACACATCTAAACAATCCATTACAAGTAGACCTAATTGGGATTTCATCACCCAATAGGAAAGTCACTGTGGTGTTCTGGCCATGTTATAAATCCTATAAAATGTGGGCCTCACATACCTTTGGGTATATCAGGACTCCACATCCAAAACTACCTGAAACCAGCCTTAGACTTTCATTTCTTAGGTACCCTCATTATCCACTTTTCTCTTTCTTTTTCACATCTTCTAATTAATTAAGATAAAGAAAACATTGCATGTTTGACTTGTTTTCTTTAATTAGTATAGTCATTGTTTTCTTGTTTTGTTTCATGCCCATTATCACACACTCTTTAGCTAGGAAAATGGAACAAAATCTTGCATCAAACAATCCCATCATTTCATCCCAATAAACTTCCACTTTGGCCATTGTCTCATCCATGCCTTTGGTCACCTCTTCTATGGTCACCCAACCTTTGATCATCAATCCCCCTCTTCAAGAACCTCTTGTCCAAACTACCACCCATGATGAGACCAATCCTTCCATCCCATCTAGGTTGGCCATGCCTCAATCCACCACATCGGTTGAAGCTTTTTGGGCCTCCCATTATCCCTCGTGGATGTGTGGAGTTCCAAGATCTCCTCGATGCTAATCTCATGGCCCTCCATGATTATCTTCTTAAGAAATCAACCTACCTTCCTATTGATGGGCCACCTATCTAAAAAATCTATGCTTATCATTCCAATCCCAAAATCCACCCAAGTGCTTTCTTCTCAACTCTCCATGTTTTCCCAAGATCCATGACTGAGCTTGTCTAGGGCCCAACATGAATTTGACCCTAATCAACCATCTTCTTCCAATCCAAATAACCACCAAACTACTCAATTGGTGGTTCCTATTCCACCCAATTTACCTTGTGTCAACACTACACCATCCCTTCTTCCATCCCCATCACTTCACTCTCAACCACAATCACTTCTCATCCTATTCAACCATCTCAAGAGTCATCCTTTCTTCCTCCTATATCTAAATGACATCATACTACCTTTCCTTTTCTATTTCACATATGCATGCCAATGTAATCACCTCACAACCTCAACCATCTAAATCAATGCAAACTTATCAACCACCCCCTCACAGTGCTTATCAATACATACTCCCCTCTCAACCAACTCAAATCTCCCAACCACCTACCAATTACATCCTAACCAACCCCTAAAAATCAATCAAACATTCCTATTTCACAACAACCAACCCAATCAAACCAATTTTACCATATCCCCATATTTCAACATCAAGCTTTATCCCAACCCATTCAATCGCAACCACTTAATTATATTCCATTTATCAACCACCTCCACCAACACCAACACATCCCCAAACTTACCAAACATACCAACAACCTAACCCATCCACCTCATGCATCTCAAACTCATCCATCAACATCTCAACCATCTAACGATCCCTTACAAGCATTATTGAGCAGAATGGCTAACCTTGAAGCTACAACTTTGGGATCTAAGACCACATTTTCATATGAAAAAATCTGCAATGAACCTATCAACCCATTCGCCCATGTGAAAACCATATCCTCCTCATTGGGAATTTCCAAAATTCTCCAAGTTCAATAGCAAGGAGGATCCACAACAACATCTACAAGATTTTAGACATGCATGTTATCTTATCACCCATGATCAAGATCTCATGCTCACACATTTTCCCATGTCATTGGTCAGTCCCACATTAGATTGGTACAACAGTATTCCACAACACTCATTATTCACATTCACCCAACTGGCGCAATTATTTCTTGAACATTTCTCGATCAACATTGCGCATAAAATTACCATCACTGACCTTTATGCCATTCGATAGTATGATGATGAATCTATCACATATTTTGTCACATGATGGCACAACATCATTAACCAACTATCATTTCCCCTTCCACAAACTAAGCTTATTGAACTATTTTCATGGTCTTGTGTGAAGCACATCTCTTCAACTCTTCAAATTCAATCTTTCCAAACCTTTGAAGAGGTGTTCACTATGGCTCATAAACTCAAACTCCATGCCCTTGAGCAAGGCCATCTTAAACTTCGATCCAACAAACCTAAGATGAAGTTCACAAAATTATCCACACATAGTGACAAATCCAAAACCACTACTAACGCCATTGTGGTCAAGTCATCATCTGCACCTTACTTCTCACATGGATCCTCCACAAAGAGCTCCTAAACCAACCCCTAATTACACCCCTCTTAGAGAATCATACAGTTCAATTTTCAAAAATTAATAGTGGTCAATCTCATTCAATTTCCACCCATTAGACCATTCATGAGACATGACCTAAATCGGCATGGTATCGTGAAGAGCACTATTGTAAATATCACCAAGTCTACTTCCCATGATATTGAAAGGTGTCACACATTTAAAGATCTGGTTCAAAAACTCATAGACTCAGGTGACCTCCAAGTGGACAACCCTAATGCACCACCTAATCAACCCTTGGATGTCTTCAAACAACCTTTTCCTAACCATCCACCTAATAATCAAACTCAACCTTCTACATCCCAAGCACCTAATGCACACATCATTAACAATGTAGACCAAATTTTGACATCATCATCCACAACATCATCATCTGACACCTACATCTATTTTAGACCCCTCTCCAACCATCACACCACCACTTCTTCATTGACTTGATTATAACCACTCCTTCATCTTCACCATCTATAACTTCATCTATTGAACCCCTTTCTTCATCTATGACAACTATGACCACATCATCATCCTCAACACCTATGCCAACTTCTACCCCAAGCATGACTACATCCACATCAACATCTGAGATTACACCTATGAATACACCATTACCTACTATGCAAACTCCCATAATCAATACAAGCACAAGTGACACTCCAATCATATCAATGACACCTACAACACTTACACCTACTCATCCTAAAACCACACAATCAACCACCCCTTTAGACATCATTAAATGCATCATGCAAAACCCTCCCACCATCAATATTACAAACATTTCTACCAAAACCAATCACCATGGATTCTCTAACCAAAGATGCCACTACTTCCACCAAGGAAAATATCCACAAAAAAAACTAAAAACCTTGGTGTCCCTATTCAAAATCTCTTACACATCCACATAAAAAGATAGAGATTCCTTCCCTAAGACCAATCCTCCTAAAGCTACATATCATCATCATCCTTAGTGACATCCTCTTCTATCTTAGGACCACCCCTTCATCCAAAACCTCCACCACTAGTAAGACAACACAAAAACAACCTTCTTCTAAACCATCTCCTAAAACTGAGTCTAGGTCATCCACATCATCAACCAAGATTCAAAATCAAACACAACCATCTCCATCCTCTTCCAAATCTAAGACAAGATCAAAGGCTCCCATCAAACCACCTCAAGTCAAACCATCATTAAATTCATCACAAACCCCTTCACCTATAACCACATCATCACCTATTCCCTTGGGGTATTATATAATGTTTTACCAATTACTCCAAGCTTCAAAAATCACTTTACCATCAATCAAACCCTTTGATCCAAATGCACCAAGACCCTCATGGTTTGACTCTAACCTTATTTGTGCATACCACCATGCACTAGGGCATGACATTGAACATCTATAAGGCCCTTCAAACCATCATACATAACCTTATCAATGAAGATGACCTCCTTGATGAGGGGGAACCAACCCTTCCACCAACCATATCAACTTCCTCATCCCAACCTTCATCTACTAAAATATCTAAGTCACCCCATTCATCTAAGACTTATGTTAAGCATTCCTCCACCTACTTTAGCTCCTCTTGAGGAATGTCCTCCTCTCTACATTGATGTTTTTGGGTCACCACCTCATTCTTATCAAGAATTTCCTCCACCCACTCAATCAAATTCCAAGGTGGTTATCATTTTCCTCCTAAAGAGTCTACCCAACCATATTCATCATCAAAACCCAAGGTGTCCATCTTAGCTACCCTCAACCTATTGCTCTTGAAAAAAGTATCATGAAAAAACTCCACCAAGCCCCGGTTAAGATGTCACTCTATGAAATTATCCAAAGCTCTTCTGGATCATAGGAAATCCCTCATGGAAACTCTTAAATGCATCCCTACTACTAATGATGAGGCTCATCCCTTCGCATCTCTTATTGGGTCACTTTATTACTTTGACTTCCATATCTTTTGACAACACTGAGATTTCAGATATCACACCAGAAGACCATGACCTTCCCCTCTTCATCACCATTCTATCAAATGACACCTTCATTTTCTCGATCTATGATAGATAATGGAGCTAGCATCAACATCATATCATCCCATACTTTTGACCAACTCAAGCTCCCTAAATCCATTATCACCCAATCACCCATGGTATTGCATGCTTTCAATGATGCTATCACCCCCTTAGGTATGGTTATTCTTCCCATCCATGTTGGTGAAAAAAATCCTCCATGAAATATTCTATATCATAGAAGGGGAGTTTTAATATAATGTCTTATTGGGGTGACCTTGGATCCACGCTATGTGTTGTGTCCCTTCCACCCTCCATCGATGTATCAAATATGAGCACGAGGGAAGATTCTAACTCTCCCCATAGACACCCCACCATTCAAATCATGTAATATGACTTATCATCCTAATGATGTTCTCATCCCCACACAAGACTCATCTCAACCATCCACTAGCTCATTTTTTCCTCACATCTAAGCTTCTTAATGATGATTTTATCGACAAAGTAATGGATAAGATTTCACTGGGGGAGTATCGATTCTTATGCTAAATGTGTCTTCCCATGCCTAATAGACTTTTTAGACTAGACAAAACACCTATGTACCAACCAAATGTCATGGGATATCATTCCTTTTGGTCTACCTCATCTTCACACTAATCTCATCTATGGTGGCATCAATCACCCTTCATCTCACATCAACACCCAACCTCATACTAAACCATACACCAATGGATTTGGTTGTCTCTACAAAATAATTTTCCCATACCTATCTTCATCGTTGTTCCTAGAAAGGATTTGGAATGGGGTGTTATGAACAAGGCATGCATGACCTTTTCATCGATCAATCTCAATTGAAAATTCAGACTAAGGTATAAAGAGAAATTTTTCGATCCTACTCCACCATCTATGATGCTCATGGACATTGATCCTCCATCTTCCCATCCCATGAGGCTATGGATATGATGACACCATGTCTATCACCTCTATCTTTTTTTTTCTCCACCATCACTTTGGGACCAGTTACTTATCAATGTGATGACCAATCTAGTCCCTTCCACTTTTATTCCTGAAATGATAGAGGAGATTCCCCTACCATTGATGTTCTTCATTAACCGATGATGTCATCCTTTCCCACATGGGGGTAGAAGATTCCTATCTTCATAAGTCCTTACCGCCAGACACATCCACCCTTCTTAACAATCCACCATCGACATCAACATAGGGACTTCACAAGAGCCCCACATTCTCAAAGTGGGTCAATCCCTTGATCCATAAGGAGCTTGAATCCTTCACCATTTCTTCTCTCATCATGGCAAGCCTTCACATGGTCATACATTGACATATGTCAGCCTCGATCCATCCATTTTTTTCCATAACATTGTCACCTTTCCCAATGCTAAGTTGGTTAAGTAGAAGCTTCACCGCATGCATCCTCGTTGCCTTCCTTGTCAAAGAGGAGTTGCAATGCCTCCTTTCTACCAACTTCATCATCTCTATCAACTATCCGTAATGGGTTTCAAACATCATCCCCATTTCTAAAGCTTTGGGAAAGCTTCACATATGCACTGAATTTTGAAGATTTAAACCTTGTTTTCCCTAAAGATGATTTCCCCCTTCCTAACATTGATCAACTTGTAGACCTTACTGCAAGCCATGAGATGTTGTCTCTTATGGATGGTTTTTCTAGATACAATCAGATCTTTATCACACCAAAAGACCAACATAATAATTCTTTCATCACTCTTTGGGAACCTTTTGCTATCATGTCATGCCCTTCAGCTTGAAAAATGTCGAGCCACCTATTAGCGAGCCATGACCTATATCTTTCATGATCTCATCCATAAGACCATAGAAGACTATGTTGATGACCTCTTAGGAAATTCCAAGCATCAACGTGATCACCTCTTGTCCTTGAAATCATTTTGAGTGCCTCATTTGTTTCTTCCTCCACCTCAACTTGACCAAGTGTATTTTTGAGTTCTTATTTCTTAGGGTGTAAAGATCCTTGGCTTCATCATTTCTATTAGGGGTATTGAAGTTGACCCCACAAAAATCAAGGCCATCCTTGATATGCCTCCTTCTAATCTTAAGAAACTTTGCAGTCTTTAAGGATAACTTTAGTTCATCCTCCACTTCATCTCACAAATTTTGGACCATTTCCAACCCTTTCATCATCTTCTTTGTAAATACATCAACTTCCACTGGGATGATAATTGCCAAAAATCCTTTGATGATCTTAAGCAATATCTCATATCCCTTCCTGTGTGCTTACACCTCCACATGAGGGGGATCCTTCTATCTCTATGTCTCTACCTTTGATCATGCTCTTAGCACCATATTAACACATCATGATGAGAAAGGTAAGGAGAAAGTGATATTTTATATCATTTCACCCTTCATGACTATGAGACTTGCTACACTGAAGTCAAAAGTTGTGTTGCACTCTTTTCTTCACCACCTCCAAGCTTCACATTACCTTCTCAACATAAAATTATGTCATCACCAAATTTCATCTCCTTAAAACCATGCATTCTAAACCTTACCATAGTGACGCATCACTCGATGGCTCATGCTCATGACCATTTTGACCTCGAGTTCATCTCTCAAAAATCAATCAAGGGCCAAGATATTGCAGATCAATTAGTTTACGCTCCTCTTCTTGACACTTATCTTCCTCATGAGCAATTCCCCCTAATGAATCCATCAACAATTTTCAACATGAGTATTCCCCTCTTAGGATGACTCTCTTCTTTGACGGCTCAAAATTTTAGCAAGGGGGAGGCACTGGACATCATTATCATTCCTCCCTAGGATACTCCTATTCCTATCACCAACAAGCTTAACTTTGAATGCACTAATAATATGGTAGAGTATGAGGCTCTCATTTTGGGCCTTGAAACCACCATCCTTTGGGTGTCCAAATCCTTTATATTTACAGGGGATTCTCAACTCATCATCAATCAAATCAAGGGCACCTATCAATGTAAAAATGACATTCTTCAAAAGTATAAGGACATTTTTGACTTCCTCCTTGGGGCATTTGACTTCTACACCATCCAATATCCCTCGATCATCTAACCATTTCGCAGACACCATGGCTTCCCTTGCATCTCTCATCCCATGGATGACTGAGGAATCTAAGCTTTCTATATTTTTTCAATGTCAAGATCAACCAACCCATCTTCATGATCTTCCTCATGTCAACCACATTGATACTAATCCTCGTGACCTTTGGTATTCTCAAATTTTTGACTACCTTTCCAAATCCATTATTCCCTCCGACCTATCTAAAAATGGTAGGAGGTATTTTCTTCAACATGTTAACCATTATGTCATCCTTGGTGGCATTATTTATAAGTGTGGCTTTGATGGCATCTTTTTCATTTCCTTAAGTCTCATGAGTCCACTTGCACAATCCAAGAAGTCCATGATGGTATTTGTGGTGGTCACTTTAGCGGTTTAGTTGTCTTTAAGCATGTTCTTCTTCATATGGGATATTATTGGCCCTCTCTTAATCAAGACTATTGTGAATATGTCAAGAAATGTGTCAAATGTTAGAAGATTCCAATCTCATCTGCATTCCTAGCCAAGCCATATAGCCAACTAAATATCTTTGGCCTTTCTCACAATGGGGGATTGACCTCATTGGCCTCATCAATCCATGTTCTTCCCAATGCTATCATTCCATCATCACTACCACTAATTATTATTCACCAAGTGGGTGGAAGAAATTCCACTCACATCAACCAAGGCTAACCAAATTGTCAACTTCATCTATCATCACATCATTTTCACTTTAGCATCCCCCATAAAATCATCATGGACAATGAAAGTCCTTAAAAAACAAATACCTCAAGAAGCTTTGTGACTCATTTAACATTAAGCTTAGCTTATCTTCTCCATACTATCCTCAAGCTAACGGCCAAGCCAAAGCAACTAATAAAACTCTTCACAACATTCTTGCCAAGACTATTGATAAATCAGGTCATAATTGGCATCTTCATCTTCCATTCACTCTTTGGGATTATAGGACTAGCATCTCGCACCTCTATGAGCACTACTCCCTTCTCTCTTGTTTATGGCTCTGAAGTCATTCTTCCTCTTGAAGTCCAAATTCCTCCTTGTGTGTTTCTCTTTGTGACTTCATCTCGATGAATATTATCACCAAGAGTGTTTAACACAGCTTGAATTGTTAGATGAATGCCACCTTCTCACTCTTGAACATCACCAAGTCTATCAAGAGTGCATCAAACGTGCTTACAAAAAACATCTCAAAGAATGTGACTTTTAACATTGGTGACCTTGTCCTTAAATAAAATCAAAATGTCACTACTCTAGAAAGGAGCCAACGTGGAAATTTTTCTCCCAACTAGATTGGACCTTACATTATCACACATAAGTATGGGTCCGGGGCCTATCGTTTTGGAGATCCCTGATGGTAAACTTAAATAGAACCTCTTAATGCATTACACTTGTGTCCATTTTATTATTAGCACACTTACCAATGTGAACTTAGTTATCTCCATGATCATCCATCCATCATTTTCCATTTCTCCTCTCCTTAATGATCTAGAATTATGTGGTCTACCATCACTTTCCTAGTTGTGACCTTGAATATGGGCACCATGGATCTTTTCATAGCATATTCCTTATGGATAGGTTCTTCCTTTTGGTGAGAACTCCATGATCATTACATCCATCACCCTCTTATTTACCTATTGGAAACACACTAAGGGTCCATAGGTGTCACTTGTACATTCATTTTCCCCTCCTAAGTGGTCTATCTAGACTATCTCTAGCTCTTCCCCATGTCAAAATTCTATGGATTCTCATTATCAAAAGTCAAAAGTAAATAGATTGATCCCTCAAGGACAATATTCCTAAAAGCATAAAATGACATAAGGTAGACTGATCCCTCAAAGGAAAACTATCATGCATGTATCATCCCTACCATTTGTCAACAAAAAGAATAAAAAAGAAAAAAAGCACAAAGTAGACCACTCCCTCGAAGGATGGCTACTCCCTATATATCATGGCAGTGAAGGCTTCCCACATTGATCAACCTTCTATCTCATAAAGAAAAATATAAAAATCCAAAGTAAGCATCCAAATAAAATCTTCCCACATCGATCAACTTTCTCATCCATAAAAACTTCCCACATTGATCATTTTTGCATTTCCCTCACCCAGAGCTGGGGCATAGACCTAGGGAAACCCACCTATGGAGAACCTATTTTCCCATGTACAAGTCACATTTACACTCCTTTTTCATGCCTACTTTAGGTTTATGAGTCCACTCTCCACCTTCTCTACATGGTCCTTGAAATAACTAAC
This sequence comes from Taxus wallichiana var. yunnanensis, assembly GCA_018340775.1. Taxonomy (NCBI): domain Eukaryota; kingdom Viridiplantae; phylum Streptophyta; class Pinopsida; order Cupressales; family Taxaceae; genus Taxus; species Taxus wallichiana. Next base: position 718,749,074 of record CM031234.1, on the reverse strand, counting down.
TATCATTGGTTATGTGTTAACACCTGCTTATTGGCTATAAGTGCATTGCCTTAAGTGGCTCCTTTCTTGTTTACCTCCAATCTAGTTCAAAGCATTGTTTCCTCGTATATCCTTGCTACAGATTATGTTTCATTTTTCTCATTACAATCACCTTTTATCAAGGTCACATCCTTGCATATCGTATCGGGTATCATACATTATTTTTGGCCCATGTTATGCTCTCATGCATATTTGTCTCCACTCATCCCGATATTCTATATCATGAGGCATCTTGTTATGTGTTATATTAAAATTAAGATTATTTCATCACGTGATTATCTTCCTATGATCAAAACTTACTTTTCACCCATCCATTTACCCATACTAATACATTCTCTATTTGGGAGTCTACTTTATCACCATTGCAGCTTTATGAATCCTACTTAAGGATCTTTCTTAGGAAGAATTTGTATCTTGCAACTCCTCATCCCCCACACCATGGTCAACATGTATTTGATCCATTGGTCCTCTCTCCTCATTTCTACTCATCCACCACTTATCCCCACATCACCCTTCTCAACATTTCTATTCCCTTCCACCACTTTGTATCTTCCTTCCTTCCATTCTTCAAATTTCACCTTGACAATCTTAATTAATCACCCATACAATGTAGGATTCTTAGTTATGGTATACCCTCTTCCTAAGATCCTCCTATTATAGAAACTTCTCCACCATTTCCTCTTCCATCGATGACAAATCACCACCACAAACATCTTTTCACTCTTCCTCTTCTCCCTACATTCTCACCTCATCACTCCCACCATGTGGGCATCCCAATTAAGGATTCCCCTTGTAATCTACATTCTACACCACATATCTCCCTCCATCCATTCATTTTACACTCCTTTGTTTTTTCCTTCCTTGGTATCACCACCTCTCACCCCTCATTCCATTCTCGCATACATCATTTCCTCTTTTCTCATGCTTCCTAGTATCCATCTTTTTCTTGGTAATCTTACTTATACATGCATTCTCATATATGGAAAAAAATCACTCGAGGTTTCCCCTTTAGTCCACCTTGTCATATAATATTTCCTCACCTCCATCAATCACTCAGGTCACTTCTTACTTAGCGTGGACCTTCTTCCCATCATTCTTTTTCATCTCCGGCTTGGTAATTTTACTCAACCATTCACGATAGCCTGGAAATCTTACTTAAGAGTCTCATTAAGGTAATTTTCCATTTTCCCCCACCCTTTTTTCCATCCTATTTTTTCCAGCCCCTTGCCATCACCATTTTTCAACAAACCATTCCATGTTTATCCTGCTTTCATAAAACCATCTTACCTTTCACCTTCCATTCATCATCACTGTAGGTTTGGCGATCTTACTTAACCACTCCTGCGGCATGGCGATGTTACTTAAAATTTACTCTTAAGGAATATTTTCATCTTGCACTCCCCCATCACTACATATCCTTACCCTTTACTTTTTCATCATTCCCCATCATCACATCCTTTCACCCCCTCCTTTAACTTCTTGCAAACTTCACCTCCTATTTTCCCACTCTTCATCTCCATCATCCCTTTCTTGGCAATTCTTACTTAATCAATTATGTTGCTTAACTATCTTACTTTAAGGTTTCCCTTAAGATTTTTTTTTTCATTCTGCACTTTTCCCTCTACCAAACTCATCATTCCTTCCATTGACTATTCCTTCCTCCTTCCTCCTAGTCTCCCCTACCAACCAACTTTTCCTCCTACCATTATCCTTTCTCAACCTATCATATCACAGAGTGCATCTACCATCTTTAGTTTATCACCATGTTCTTTTCCCCTATTTCCCCTCCTTGTTATCCATCATACCATTCACACCATTCTTTTCATGTCTTGTTTCTTCATTTTCACCTCGTTCATCCTCATCCTCCGCATCCTCTCCTCACCTTCATCTTGTCACAAATCATCATTCCTCCTTTCTTTACTCTTTCCACTCCATCTTCTCGAATTCTCCCACATATCCACTCTCATGTCTAACCAGCCATTGTTTTTGGTCTCCCCCTAACATTCTTTCATCATCATCTTCCATTTCCACACTAATAATTATTGTTGGTCAACCCCTAAAAATCACTCCACATCATTCTCCACTTCCTTTCTCACTCTCTTCATCCTTCTCCATTTTTTTTCCACTCCTTCCCCCATCTTGCACCAATAATAATTATTGTTGGTCTTCCCCTAACATCCCTTCATTGGCATTGCCTCTTCTATTCCCCATTCCCTTTTTAACTTTCTTCACTTTTCCTCTCATCCTTCACCAACAATAATTATTGTTGGTCTTCCCTAACGTTCTTTGACTAGCATTATCCTCCTCCATCATCCATTCTCTCTTTTCTCCCCTTCCTTGTCTCCACCTCCACCCTTTCTTTTCACTTCTTCACCACCTCTCCATCTTCCCTTCTCCCTTTTCAATATCTTTATTGTCTTCATCATACAACCTTTGTCTATTTCTCGTAATCCTCTTATCCTCATCTCACGTATTTCTACAGCTTTTTCACTCCATGTCATTCCTCCTTTCTTTCTTCTCACTATGTTCCTTAATACTACCCACTCTCCACATAATATCTCCATTCTTCATTCCCTTCCTTCTGCATCATTTTCTTTGTTGTCCTCTTCTCCTTCCCAATATTCGTTCTTGTCTCTCTCTTTCTTTGCATCTTCTTCCTCTCTTTTTTCTCGTGCCTCCTTCTTACTTCCCCATTATTACCCTATCTCTTCCTCACCATCCCATATTTTTTATCCTCCCACCTTCCACATGCATTTCCATGTGGTCTGTACCATATTCCTTACCTTGGTCTTCCCTACGATAACTTGGTTCCTTCAATCTTCTCCCTGTATACACTCTATCATCTCTTTTTCCCATTATTTTCACCTTAAAAAATCCCTACCCTTATTTTATCTACCACCCCTACCATTTTCCTTCATTTTTACCCATTTCTCTTCCTTTCTCTAATCTTCTCCACATCTTCCTGATCTCTTCTCTAGTTTCTTTCTTTTCTCCATTCTATCATCTCTTTCGTATTCTTTAAATTCTTCATCTTCCTCATCTCCTCCATTTTTCCATCATTTCTCTCACTTCATCTTCTTCACCTCCTTCACTTATATCTTTTCTATTTTTTACCTTAATTTTCACTTCTCTTTCCTTTTTTCCTGATTTCACCCTCTACTCTATCATCTTTTCACATCTTGTCTTCCCTTCTTCTTATTCATTCTTCCTCATTCCCTTCTCCTATCATCCTTCTCTATTATTCTCTTCCACCTATTTTCTCCCTCCATCTTTATCCATCTCTTCCATACCCTTGTATTCTTCACCTCCTACTTCTATAGTTTCTTTCTTTTCTTTGTTCTATCATCTCTTTCATCTTCTTTAAATTCTTCATCTTCCTCATCTCCTCCATTTTCCATCATTTCTCTCCCTTCATCTTCCTCATCTCCTCCATTTTTCCATCATTACTCTCCCTTCATCTTCCTCATCTCCTCCATTCTTCCATCATTTCTCTCCCTTCATCTCATCCATATCTCTTCATTGTGTCTTTTCTATTCCACTACCTTCATATTGCACATCTCTCCACATTTTTATGCTTTCACCCTCTACTCTCTCATATTCTCTCTTCTCATTTTGTCTTCTTCTTGTTCATCCTTCCTCAATCCTTTCTTCCCTATCATCCTTCTCTACTATTCTCTTCCACCTCTTTCATTCCTTTTTCTCCTCCACCACATCCACTCTATTTCATACCCTTGTCTTCTTCACCTCCGACTTTTCTTTACTCATTCTTCACCTACCCATAATAAACCACTACTCTTGTCCATAACTTTTTATCTCTTTCCACTCTCAATCCTTGTGTCCTTATACACATCTTCACACTTAAATTTCAAGGTAAATTAAAATATCTCCCCATTTTCAAACCACAAATTTTTTGTTCTCTTACACCCTATTCTCATCCTCCTCTCTGATATGTTGACCTCTCCTCTTTTTGAATAGATTTGTCATTTCTTCCTTTCTCGTCACCCTCTTAAGGTGACATCCTCACATATATCCCTAATCACATCTTCCCATGGCATTTTTGTCTTAGAGGATACCATAACGTTCATCACCTACCACCTTCTATTCTCCCTAACAAACGTCTGCTCTACTTTTTTACTTAGTGAAAGTAGATTAAATTCTTCCCCATTCTCATGAGAAAAAGTTTTTATACTTTTTGGAGAATGCTTTCTCTTTTCTTCCTCTAATGATTTCTTATCAAAGGAATACCTTTCTTAGGAAATATCTATTCAAAACCATAAATCCCTTTATTTGGGGCATATTCACCCATTCCGTCTACTTTCTTTGAAAGGAAACTACTTTCATAGTACCTAGATGCATATTTTCTCGATTCCTCATGTACAAAGGATATCACATCCTCTTTTTCCCTTGTAACTTGTCATACCCTTGTCTAGACATCCATTCGCATTTGTTTGTGCATATCTTTGATGTCCACCTTTGAATCATCGGTCCCATGGCTTGCACATCCATATTGTAGTGATTTTTGACCACTCACAGGTCCAGTAGGACATTACCGCCATCTCCATTGAGACTATCCTTTGTTCCCTACCGACGTGATATCATAATCACTGCCATATTTTCCTTTTTGTTTATCCTCGTCTAGGATATCTTATCCCTTCATCTTATTTTCTCATCCTTTCCACCCTTCTCCATCTTTCTCTTTCAAACTTGTGATTGACTTCCTTTGAGTCATCAATCCCAAGTTTGAGGGGGAACACCCAATCAATCATCACTTTCTCATTTTTTGTCTCGTGGCTTGCCCAACACAAACCACTCATCAAAAAGGGGCAAATGTAGACACCAATTTTTGGTATCATTCCTCCCCTTCACCCTACGTTCACTCTCTTTCATCAGATTTCCCATTCGAATTCCTTTTCCCTCCTAAATTCAATTAATTCCATTTCCCACAAAAATACATATCTAATTAATCAATGTTAATTGATTAATTGATCCCTTTAAATCCCTAATCCTCATTACATCCTAATATGTTCCATGTCAATCCAATTTTTGTGGGACTACCCTAGATTCAAGAAGAGCATGAGCTCAAAATAATTCATTCAACATATTAGTCAATACTATAGCTTACATATATATAGGAGAAGATATGTAACTCCTATAACAACTCCACTAACCTATGACCCTAAATATAGGTAGGTTGTATAAAAACCACAATTCTCTCTCTCCATCATATTTTCTCTCTAAACCTCTACGTGAATTGTTTTCACAAATCACTTAAATTATATGCTCCACATATTAATTTCTCACACCTAAATATTATTTTAATATGGAATACCTAATGACAAAGCACCCATGTTAAGACTACTTCCTAACACTCCCCCTTAGTTATAACATGGGGTGAGGAACATTTTGAGCCACATAGTAACGATTGGCCTTGGTCACTCATTTCTTGTATCTTATGGGTTGTTTTTGCTGCTAGAAGTTCTCCAAATGTGTATTCCCCCATATTTGGGTTAGGTATCACTTTGTATCTTTCACTTTACATTTGAGGGATCATTGAAGCCACAAGGGGATGAAATCGTGAAGACTTCTCTCTCGCCTCACACAACACCGGATGATTGGATCCCATAACCACCACCATGGTTGTTCGCCCCATGCTCTTGATCCCTATAATCTTCACAATCCTTCCATCACCCACATCAAACTCTTTTCAATGAGATCAGCATGCCCAATCTTCTCCTCAAGTGCTCAATATTTGCAATAAGTAAACAATTCGAGTCTAGGTGATGAAATCAATTTTAGGTGGATAACAATGCACAAGGACACAATATAGGGACAATGTTGTCAATGTAGGATTTTTGAATATTTTAAAGAATCATATGGTATGGTCTAAATGGATATTGATAGGAGACATTTATGATACTTGATCACCACAAATGAGAAAATTACACCCCAAGATCGAGAGCTGATCCTTGAAGAAGTCAATATGACAGATGTAATGAATCAAAACTAACCAAATCCTCATCTTCTTCTTTTTTCGCAATTAAGGGCTTATCAAGTTGTGGCAGCTCACGAGAGAGATGGGATGCAAGGATAGGCCACTAAGATGCATTTATTGGCTGATTTTCCCTAGATCATAAAATTTCGGATCTGCGTCATCGAGGTAACAAAATCGAGATGAATGATCCAAAATTTGGATCGAGTTTCAACATCAAAACATGACCGAAATTTCAGAGAATGTTCCTCATGTTGTAGGGTTTAATGGGATGTTTGGGTTTTACCTCTTCAATGAGCTGATATGCCAATTGAACCAAGAGATACATGGTCTGATCTATCCAAAAAAGGTATCTTGCAAAGATTTAGGCTAGATATGTGCCAACTAATTTGCCTTTTGATCACCCTATGAGTGATTTTTAGCTTCAAATTTGTAAAAATTTAGTACATTGATGTTGTATGGATCTATAGATAAAGCTTTCAAAATTGGATGTAAATATACCTGTTAAAAATTACTCTAGATTGTTGTTAACCCACACAAGTGTTGACATACACACACAACACTGAGTTAGGCAAAAAAAATTTAAACTAAGCATGATCACAATGAACAAAATGGAGGAAATACAATGGATAGAGCGAACACAATGGAAGAGATAAGACATGCATGTGAATGATGGATGTCGGCAGTTTGGTGCGAGGTCCATGGTATCCGTTGGTACCATTAACAAATATGCAAGAAGGGTGGATGCTACAAACTCTAGCTTTTATGTGATGTCCATGTTATCCACTAATCCTTTCTTTTCACCACTTGACTTTACAACAAATGGATGGCACATAGACAATGGAAAATGGGTTTGCATGAGGTCCACTCTACTCACCCATTTCCATTACCTAACTTGACAAATGAACCATGAGTGAGGTGAAAAAATAGAGAGGCCTCATACAAAACCTTCTTTGATACCAAATGTGGGGATACCCCATATTTAGAGAAGAACATGGGCTCAAAAAATAATTCATTCAACATATTATTCAATACTATAACTTGTGTGTGTGTGTGTGATAAGATCTGTAACTCATATAACAACTCCATTAACTTCTGACCCTAAATATAGGTAGGTTGTATAACAACCACAATTCTATCTCTCCATCCTATCTTCTATCTTAAACATCTACATGAGTTGTTTTCACAACTCACTTACATTATATGCTCCACATATTAATTTATCACACCTAAATATTATTCTAATATGGAATACCTAATGACAAAGCACCCATATTAAGACTACTTCCTAACACTTGTGAATTTAATATTCAAATTTAATCCATGTCACTCCACTTCTGAATTTAATATTCAAATTTAATCCATATTCATCCACTTATGAATTTAATCCATATTTAATCCACTTATGAATTTAATATTCAAATTTAATCCATATGCAATCCACTTATGAATTTAATCCATATTCAATCCACTCATGAATTTAATATTCAAATCATGTCCCCTCACTCACCTAATCAAGTTTACTTTTTCTAAATCTTGATTACCCAAAAACCCCAAATTAATCTCACCCTTAGGCTATAAATAAGAGTTTTCCCCCTCTTTTGAACAAGCTAGAAATCATATCAAATCTTTGGCATTCTTTATTACTAAACATTTCACTAATATCATCTTAATGTCTCTGTAATGCGATTCCCCTTAGTCATCTAATTTTCTTGCATCCATTCTAATTGTCCTTGTTCGGATCTTTCATAGGTCTCTCCACATTTTGCCATCTATCTTGACACCGTACATTTTGGATTAGTTCTACACTACTCACCATCAACCATACTGTCTTCTCTTGGCTCACCGTCGACCTTCTCTAGTTTGGATTTTGTTTTTGATAATTCTAGTATTAGTCATAATTTCATCTTATTTTATCCTATCAAATATACTTCATATTTTGTTATCTGATACTTCCATTTCATTTTTGGCCATCTATTTTTGTTATCAAAACATGGGTTGACACCCTTCCCAGGAATATTTTGCTTCCCGGAACCGACTTTGTCAGGAAGCCCACCATATCCATTTCTAATCCTTTATCATGTTTAGTCTTCATTGTTATGTCGTTATTGATTTACAAAATGAGGATGATTTATCTTTTTGTGCACCTATACCATCTTAATTTTCATCCACATCGGAATTTCGTAAATCATCCTATTTTTTGAGGTTTTTTTATTTCTAGTTTGGTCTTCACTAGCTCAAGCAAGAAGCATAGAATCTTGACAAACCAGTACACAAATAACCATGGTTGTATAGTATCCTGCAAGGAAAATGATACACATGAAGCACCCATTATCCTATTAGAAAGATAAATAGTATGTCAAAACATGTATAGATCAATGAAAATTAAAGTGACTATAAGAAGAAGTAGCAAATATCATAACAATAAGACTTTTGATTATGGAGTAAAAGAGTATCAAAGGTAGATGCCCCTAGGATCCTCGGTGGGACTAGTAAAGAACGGTTTTGAGCATCATGCATCATGTAAGATACCATGTGAACATGCATGTGTATATAAAAAGATAATGAGATACTAGTTATCCAACTACAATAGTAAAAAAGTGTAACATGTAAATAATATAAGCTAACAAGAGAAAATACAACCAAGATGTGCAGACGTTGTGTATAAGTGATGGTGTGTTATGATATGAAAATGTGCAAATGAGGGGAGCCACGTTGACAAATAGCAAATGTGTGTGATGTGAGGTTCATTTTGGAGTTGTGCCCTCAACAATAAAATATGAACATGTTGGCTAAATTTTATGCTTGGCTAAACATATAACTTAGGTAGTCATGGGATGAATCCCCTTCATTTATCAATGAATCTCACGTTGTATTTATTTATTCTATGGCCTTTTAATCTATATTTGGGGTATTAATTTAGTTGTATAGCTCATGAACCATAGCTAAACAACTCTGCAGCAAGTAAGCAGTTGTATAGGAAAGCAATTACTAGGAGAAGTAGAAAGAGAATGTGGAAAATAGAAATAGCTATGCAAAAGAAACATGTTTGGAAATGAGTAGATAACAGAGCTAGTTACAGCCACATGGAATAAATAAATACTTGGTGATTTTCACAATTCTTAGAAAATGAAAAGAAGTGCACTTAGATGAAATTTAAAGATAAAGCAAAGTTTACCATTAGCTTTCACAATTCGCACAACAAGACTTTAGAAGACACAAAGTTCCACAAAATCTTCCTTCTTCTTATTCAAATATCAACTGTTTACAAAATGGAAACTCTGATTATTTCAACACAAAGTTTGAAATAACAATGCACAAATTATAACATTGTTTGCCAAAATTCCTAGATCCTTTGACCCATAGGCCTCTCCTTCTATTTATAGTTTCCATAAGGAAAATACAAAAGAGACAATGTCTCATTATACTTCCATAAGTGTCTAACTAAAAACTACGAGGAGTTGAGCATTTTTCTCCTTAAAATTCTCATTACATGCCACATATGAATTTGGAATGTTCCATATTTAAAATGAGAATAACTAACTTTCCACTATCACAAAGTAGTTGACTTTATCAACCGACTTAAAGTAACGATGATTAACCGAATTACTTCAGTCATACAATGAATTTCATTACTTGATTACATTAAGAAGTGGTCAAAGAAAGAGAGAAGAAGAAGAAGAAGAATAACTATTCCAACTACAATGCTTCGGTCTCTCACCTTGTCCTTCTCCTCAAATATATCCTTATTATTTTCACGGTACTTGGCATATTGATCCGAATGTATTTGATCACATTATTATCTAATTTTTCAATAGCCTCCATCTCCATCTCAAACCCGAATAATTATTTCTCCAATATTTTGCACCATCCTCTTACTTTCCCAATTCTAGATGCAAGGTAATTAACATCCCCTTGAAGCTTTGATAATTTTTCCATTGATTCTTGATCAAGGGAATGGTAGCATTGTTCATTTCTTGCTGAAATAATTGAAGGAACTCTTCAATATCCTTTGGAGGTTTATCAGTATTGTACTTTGTGATATCATATATGTCATCATCGAGCTCATCCATGGCTTGCTCTACCTCTTCTTCTAAATGCTTCATCCTTTCCATCATTTGATTAAGAATCCTTTTTTGGAATGAAAGAGTAAGCCCATGTTGTTTCCCCTTCTTCACAGACCCTTTGCAGGGGCAATCTGATCTTCAATTAATACATTATCTGGAAGTGAACCTATTTCTTGTAAACTCTAAAGCTGGAGCTCTACCATTCCACATTCATTATCAACTTCTTGCCTTAAACCTTTTATTTTATCCCATTTATCTTGGCATTATTTCATTTTTACAAGTATTTATTTGTAGTCCTCCGTAGCTATTTTGGTGATATTAGCTATCCATTCATCCATAGCTTTAGCCTTTTCACCAATTTCTTCCATTATAGTAATCACTTATGGATTCACTTGCTCCTCTGTCAATATTAGCTGAGTTGAAGACCTTGCAACTTTCACAATGATCTCACATAGCTTAGATGTTTTCTCCTTTAACTTGGTATTTTTAGCTTTTTCCTCATCAATATTAAGGAAAATATTATTAATCAATGTCTATGTATCTTACTTGAGGCATTTATTAGTTACTTCCCATAGATCCACTCTTATCACAATCAAATATTCTTTAGTTAATTTAACTTTTCCCTTACCTATTATTGGGGTAGACATTTAAAAAAACTTTCATCTCGATAGCTCAATTATAATCTTTGAAGTCACCTTGGTTGTCCTAGACCTCCTTCCCTTATTTTTGATACTCTTGAGAAATTGTAAGTCCATCTCTTATAAATTAACCACTTCCTTAGCACTAGGAAGTGTCTTTGATGCTAACCACCCAATGAACTCTTGTCCTGAAGAGGTCTGTACCAGAATGGACCACCATCTCTTGACTAGTTAATTCCTTGGAAGAGTACATGATCATTTCTTGTTGTACCTCTGGTGCTTCAAAGTATTATCTTATAACAACACCTTTTCAAAATCAGCCATTTTCTGAATCACCAATTGATTCTCAATCTCCTTTTCCTCACTTTTTGTCAACATTACATTCAACTTCATTTTCTTTCTAAACTCCTTTCGCACTAAATCCTTTTGAATTGAAAATTCTTGAAATGTCTCCAAATGAATATGTCCTTCACCTTCCTTTTCAATATCTCTTTCTTATTTTTCCTTAGTTTTCATTAATACTTTACCTTTCTCTAATGGTTGAGATACCTCCTGAAGTGAGGACCCTTCCATGGAAGCATCATGTATTTCCTCCTTTTGAGCAGTTGACAGATCTTCTGAAGATGGAGGGGGAGGATTTATCAATGGAGAGAAAAGAGGAGGATGAGGAGATGGAACTTCTATCACAATCAAAGGGAAAATGAATGTAGCAGGGCTCAAAGGTGGCACCAAAATTTCTTCCATGTGGAAGGAATTTTTATAGTAGGAGCAAAGAGCAGATGAAGACACCAATGAGTGAGAAGCCTCACTTGGAGTAACTTCTGAAATTGATGTTTTCTTAGAAGGTGTACATTTTGTTCTAGGATTCTTACTAGGTTGTGACCTTATAAACCCCCGCTACTTTCCCCAATCCTTCTTTTCTCTTGGTGCTCTTTTGACTTATTTCATTCATCACAGATTCTTCTAAGCAATAACCTTTACTAAGAATCCAATTAGAAGTATAGAGCATAACCCTAGATGTTCTTTCCATAATTTTTTTTACTTATTCCTTACGGATAGAAGTAGAGCATCATCCCCTCCCTCCTCATAATATGAATCAAAAATTACATTTCCATCATCTGAGAGCTTCTTGGGAATCTTTTCCAAGCCGAAGCTTATAATCTTCTACACTTTCATTCTGTTGTAATCTCTTCTTCTAATTTCAAATTCATCCTGAAATCTATCCAATAATTCTCTAGTGTTGGGAGATGTGTGTGATCCAATGAGACTGTCTTCTGTGTAATATTTCTATAATCAAAATTTATTCTAGCTTTATAATCTTCTTGAGTATAATTGTGGAACATTTCTTTGGAAATATTTTGAGCTTTGTGGATGTTGGCACAATGATAATGCCCAATGAAAACTAGAAAATGAACCACTACTCTATGAAGTCCTGATTACAAATCATGAATTTCCACCATTTTTTTAGCATAGTTCAAGTAAAATCCACTTATCACTAGGATACCTTGGGAGCTTTAGTGGTTTTCCTGAGAAACCAAAACTCTTAAATAAGTGAAATGAGAGAACTGAATAAAGATACATCCATATTGCACAAATCAATTCCATGCGGCATCGTACACCCTTTTTTCTTCGCCAAGTATCTAGTTTGTAGATAGCTTCATAAAAAATAATTCATTGACCTTGTATGTACTTCATAAAATAACTAGGCAAAGACAATTGTGGATAATACTCATGAATTAGATTTTCAGTTGAGGTACCTTAGGTCCGTAACCTATAAAAAGCACCATTTGTTGTTGCAACATATATTAGATAAGAAGTCATCTTGAAATCAAGTGTTTGAATGACTCCCTGTAATTGGCTATCAATATTATTGCTAATAATTTCAGCCCAATTAATCAAAGAACTAGGCTTACTAGTCTCAATCATTCTGATAAAGTAGTACATCCATAGAGAAGTGTTTGGCATTCTTCTCTCCATTGATCCTACATAACAACTGAGTTATATAATCATCCTCTTGGAAAATATCATATCTTACAATGGTCCTAGGAAATCTTAAAGTTTTCTTCTTCTCCTTCAAATAATTCAAGTTCATGATCTGAATAGCATCAACCATATTGTTCTTCCAGTATTCATTAGCCTTCTCCATACTAACCCCCAGTGCTTTAGTTGTAGTAGGGATCTTCAAGAAAAGTTAAAGAAATGGGAGTCAAGCCTCACTACCAAATTACCAGAGGTATCCTTGATTTTCCTTGTCTAAGAATCATAATGCTTATCACATTCTATTATAAACTTGGGCAATTGAGAAATACTAGGAAAAACATCTTCTTGTATTAACCCACTTCTAGTCAAGGCTTGCATGAGAGGTGTTTGAATTTTGGCCTTAGATCTTTCAATCAATTCATTAATGGAGACATGCCCCATGTCTGTGTCATTGATTTCAGTAAGCTTGGATATAATACAAGATTCCAATGGATAGCCTTTATACTCATACTTCATCTTACTCCCTTTTGCTTCACTAGTTGATTTGGACTTAGCCTTTCCTTTACCTTTCCTAGCCCTAAGAGTTTATTCAATGACAAGATTAGGGTCTTCTCGAATGACAACAACTTCTTCTTCCTCTAATGACTTCTCACTTGCTTCAAGTGATTCTTCCCTTGCCTCAGACATTTGCTTTCCTTCAAGTAATCGTATGCTCCAACTACTAAAATATTAGCAACAACCCCTACTTAAAATATAGAATTCAAGTCAAGTCACATTATTTCAATTCCATGTAGATATTCAGATTCAATCTGGTCATGAAAATACATTGAGATCCTCTTAGAAGTGAAGTTCAAAGTTCACTAGAAGTGATCAAGTAAAACAACTCATTTTGTAATGTATTGTGGGTTTTTAGGATGCTCTTACTTGAGACTTGAAGTCAACAAGTAAGAGTAATTCAATTTTACACAATGAAGAAAGAAGTAACAACTTTACAAAACACCGCAATGCATAGGAAGTAGTTTCCCCTCAGAAACCCGCAATGTATATGAAGTAATAACCCATCGTTTTAGCGCAAAGCATATTGGGAGTATTAAGTAACCTAAAACCCGCAAGGCATTAAGGAGTAATAAGGGGTCAATTTAGCACAACTTACAAGCCTTAAGTAAAAGAGTTATGGAAACTTGTAAGTCATTAGAAGTAGAAGTAACTCAAAACACCGCAATGTATAAGAAGTAGTGAGCAGTCGATTTAGTGCAAAACATAGGTGAGGAAGTAGAAGTAGTTCTAAATAGTGAATAGCATAGCAAGTAACAACTATTCAAATCCATGCAAACAAGAAGTAATGCGGTGTTCGGGGATTGATTACTTTGAAGTAGTGGCTACCCCAATCCATGAGTTGAAGAAATGTAAAACCCACAATGCAAGGTGATGCAATGATGTGTAATGTGGAATTTCAATATCACTTTGCTTCCATTAAACAAAGGATTAGAATTAATTCCAAACTCCACAAAACATGAAGAAATGAGTTGTTCAAACCCGGGCGAAGTAATGTAAGAGATCGTCATTTTGACACTAATACTGAAGGAAGAAAATACCCTACAAAACCCACAAGCTTACTAGGGAAAATACACGGTTTTCAAATGGTAGGATTTTAAGGATATTTCATCAAAATGTAGTAATGATTTTATTGATTTAGCAAAACCCTAATCCCAATTAACAAAAATAACCTAAATTCAATCAAATTCACAAACCACAATTGCAGAAACATAAAAGCAAACACCCATGAAAGAAAAACTACAAACTATACAAATTAACAACATAGAGGAAGAACAACACAAGAAAAGAAGGAGGAAAACATAAAACTAACCTTTCCTATAAATGGGTTAAAGCCGGTTATAAAAATTCTCCTTCGACAGTCGCATGAGGTTGCTCGGGGTTCGAGAGATCAAACAACTTCTCTCTGAGTATACACAATGTGTGGAACTGACGTGTAATTTCTTGAGATTTTATATATTCCATCTCATTTAATGTGGGTCATACAGATACCACATCAACATTCTCCTTATATGTGGGTTTTGAGAACAACTTAACTTCATTACTTTTTAAAGAAGTAAAGCACTTCCAAAACACCGATGACTTAAGTGCTTAGTTATGTGGCGTTCGGAGATGACTTTACTTGCTTTACCTTACCAAGTAAAGTAGTTATGATTTAGCGCAAATAAGACAAGTAGTGAGGTATTAATTTAGTGCAAAGAAGGGCTTAATATTACGGCGTTTAAGGATTAATTTACTTGCTTAATTTTGACAAGTAAAAGCATTTCAATTTAGCACAAAACTAAGAAGTAAAAGCAC
Source organism: Taxus wallichiana var. yunnanensis (assembly GCA_018340775.1). NCBI lineage: Eukaryota > Viridiplantae > Streptophyta > Pinopsida > Cupressales > Taxaceae > Taxus > Taxus wallichiana. The sequence goes on along the minus strand of CM031234.1, from coordinate 718,734,009 downwards.
TTTGGTTTAGCACAAAACTATGAGATGGAAATCAGTTTTGCGGGGTTCTTAAACTACTTGAATTATCAATTTTAATAAGTAGAAGCACTCCTATTTAGCACAAAGAAGGAGGACTATGTGAATCATGTTTTGGAGGATAAACTACTTGTTACTTAGAAGTAAAGCACTTTGCAAAACCCGATTACTTAAGAGGACAAGTAATTGACTTTTCAGGGGACTTTTAAGCATTTTGAGCACATGGGTATTTTATCAACTACTCCCAAGAAACCTCTTGTAACCTTTTGAATAATTATAAGGCATCCCTACAACCCAAATTAGTTAAGGAAATAACCTAGACATACTAAACAACTACTCAAAGAGCCACAAACAACATGAACACAACTCTTCACAAGACATAAAAACTCAAAATTTTCAAAGGGGTACCCAAAAATTTCTAAGTAAAATTTTGGGGACATCGTAACCATAGAACAAGAGTGCATCATTAGGTGGAAAAGGTATTGGGTGTGATTGAGACTATATGCCATGAAATATTTACCATGAAGCATATGGTGATTTAATCTAAATTGAATTAAATCTTATTTCAAAGTAACTTATTGTATCAAATAATATTTAGATAATTAAGTACGGTAATGTGCAATCAATATGCATTCAAATATGTAAAGACCTAAGAAAATGAGAGAGGGATAATGACTTAGTTGATTTTGTGTAATTTGGGAATGATCGGTACTATTTGGGTGTTGGATCTAGGTTAAAAAGTGTCAAAATGGCTCATTGAAGGGTTAGTACATAAGGACTATATTGACGAAGTTCCCTAAGTGGTAGTGTATGTTCTAGTTTCGTGTCTACTAATATAATCATTATTTGGTCTTTTATGGTTAATAAGGTCTTTGTTGTTACTCGCTCTTTGTCACTCCGGTTTCTCAATTGGATTGTTGATCGTACTGTAACTTTGAAAAACAAACACTAGCTACACATGCCCATAGACCATATATAATATAATAAAGAAGATGTAGAATAGTGAGTCGATGACCCCAAAATCACCCGAAGAGTGAATTTATGACCAAGTGATGTGCTACATCTCGGACTCCATGTCATTCTCCATGTGTGTGTATCTTAGTCCTAGGTTTCCCTTGTGCAAGTTTCATGATGATAGTGGGATATATCTAGATTCTTCCCAAGTATGCAAATTGTATGTGATGGAATAGAATATAATCCCCTCCTATGTAGTGTATGTAGACCAATGCATCCCTTTTCCCTTGTATGAATGTGCTAGATATACACTTTGTAGAGATATTGTACCTTTTGCAAGCTTAAATGGTGATAGATAATGCTTATAGTGCTTGGCCCTTTATTTTAGAGAAGTAACTAAGTGTGTGTGTATATATATATATATATAGTGTATATATATATATATATATATATATATATATATATATATATATGATTCTCTTGTTTGAATTTCATAATTGACAACTAAAAGGCTGACCCAAAGTGTTAAAAGATGACCAAGAAGAAAAAAGGACCCAAAATAACAAGAAGAAGAAAGAGAGGGACAGGGGAGCCTAGGAGGGAGAGGAGCACTTGGGCCCTTATGTACTAGCCGGCGCTAGTGTCGGAGGGCATAAAAAGGTAAATAATTCAAGTGCTAACAATCGTAATATGTGTAAATCCATTAAAGTGTAAGAGATAAATCAATCAAAAGGATAAAAGGAGTTGTCAACCACTAGTTTTCTTACTTATGAATCATGTATACATTAGTATGCTTTAGGACCTAGAAATGTACCCAAGTGCATAGATTTTGTGTCTACATTTTCCCCCACTTTATGTTATTGAGTGAATATTCAATAGTATAAATTAGATAAAAGATGTGTATCTTGTAATCTGGAGAGGAGTGTAGTTGATAAGTGTGTCGAGTGGACAAGTAGCCATGTGAAGCGTGAAGTGATTGTAATGTGAAGCATGGAAACTAGAAAGGGAGATAGACCCTAGGGTGGATTGTATGCATAGTATCATGTTGTTAAATCCTATGCTTGTTGATGTGAGCTACTTCTCATTTCTTATAAGGATGGACCTACAAAAGAAGAGAAAGGGTGTAGTCAAATTCTCGTATATGAAAAATCAAAATAACGTGTGTATAAGTAAGTAAAAAGTATGTAAAAGTAGTAATTAAGGAAATAATGCACCTGATGTATGAGAGAATATAGGATATAAAGTTGTCAAGCTTTCCTTAGAGATGTTTCTAGATGGAGTTGAGCTATGGATTTGAGCGTTCTACCACCAAGGATGAATTTTTTGGGAAATATCACTCCAAGAGAAGAGTGTTGGGGAAAGAGGTGTGTTTTACTCTCTTTCCATGATGCTTGTCATATGATAAGTGCCACTAAAGATTGGCATGTCCCGATTTGTAAGAAAAAAATTAGTCGATTATAACCAATTGTAACTAAATTGTAGCCAAATTGTAACTTAAATTGACTAAATTCTATAACTAAAGATAAGTGTCTAATACTATAGATTTGTATTGTAACTTGTTGGAAATCTGATAAATTGAATAATTATTTTTTCCCTAAGACATGAGTTCCTAGGTGGGAAAAAAACACCCAACGTTCTTTTCTGATACTAGGTGTTAGTGTCTACTTTGTGTTTATGATCCAAGTTTGATTCTGGACTACTCTGTAATTGTGTGCCTTTTCCAATTCTAAATTGTTTTTTTTTGTTTTGGAGTTTTGTGCTTCTGGAAGGGTAATTTTTTCACTTAATAGTTTCCCCCTCAATTGGGGTATATATGACAAATTTAGGAGGAGAAAGCCTAAACAAGAGGACCTAAAATTGATATGCATATCATATATTGGATACCTGCATGGGGTAGGGGATGTGCATGGTAGAAACCAAGGTACATGCAAACAATATAGGCTAGAAACAAGTGTTAGTGTAAAAGATCTAGCATGCAATAGAATATAATGTATCAAGCAATTGTGAAGAAAAGAGATACCGTGAAAATTAGGTTGCATACATGGGACATCACTCATAATGTCACAAGACAATCAGGGTTGAAGTGGCCATGAGAAAACAACGATCAAGCATGACATCGAGCATACCCCACAAATAATAGAAAACAATAGTCAACAAGAAATAAGATACAACCATGGTTTTATAGAATCCTGTAAGGAAAATGCTACACATGAAGCACCCATTAGCATGTTAGAAAGATAAATAGTATGTCAAATCATGTATAGATCAATGAAAAGTAAGTGACAATAATGAAAAGTAGTAAATATTGTAACTATAGGACCTGTGATGTGGAGTAGGATAATATTAAAGTTAGATGCCCCCAAGAGCCTCAATGGGACTGGTAAGGAATGGTGTCAAGCATCATGCATCATGTAAGAATCTATAAAGTCCTACATTCACCTCAAGATACCATGTGAAATCATATGTGTGTATAGAAAAAGATAATGAAATACTAAGAATCTAGCTAGCAGTATGGAAACAAAGTGCAACATGTAATTATAATATGCTAACAAGAGTAAAGACAACCAAGATAGGTATACGCCATGTGAATGTGATGGTGTGTTGCAATATGCAAGATATGCAAATGAGGGAGATGTGTTTCCTCCCAACGGATGTGGGCAATGTGAAGTTCATTTAGGAAGTGTGCCCTCAATAGTCAAGTATGAACCATAGAACAAGAGTGATTCATCGGGTAGCAAACATGAGAAAGTTTGTATTTGTAATAATGTTTAAGGTGCATTACATTAAGTGGGTTCTTGAGTGGTTTTCCAAGAAGAGTAACAAGATGATAGACTCCACGCCCTAGCTTGGCAATAATGACATAAGGCCCGAGCCAATTAGGCTTAAATTTTCCTTTTACTTGAGCATCGACATTAGTGTTTTTTGTTTTCTTTCATAACAATATTGCCAATATGGAATTCACGTGGGCACACCTTATTATTATAATCTTGTGTGATGTGTGCCTGATACACACAAATATGTTCCAAGGCTTGTACGCGGTGAGATTCAAGCATTTATAGCTCATGTAATCAATTTTCATGATATTTATTATCCTTCGAATTCCTTTGAGTGACACACGTAATGAAGGTATTTCAAGTTCTAGGGAATGACAACCTCAATTTCGTAGACTAGTGAAAAAGGTGTAGCATTGGTGGGAGTACAAATGCTTGTATGATAAGCCCAAAGAGAATATAAAATTTGATTATGCTAATCACTTCTGCTAGTATCAATAATTTTGTGTAATATCTTGACAATTGTCTTATTAGTGGCTTTCGCTTGACCATTGCCTTGTGGATAATAAGGAGTAGAAAAGGTTTTCTTGATTTTTAACTTTGCACAAAGCCTTTTGACATCCTTGTTTTTGAAAGAAGATTCATTATTAGTGACAATGGCCGAGGGAATTCCAAAGCATGTGATGATTTGGGTAGTAATAAATCAGCAGATGTCATCATCGGTAGTGGTTTGCAATGGCGCAACTTTGACCCATTTAGTGAAATATTCAGCAGCAGTAATAATGAATTTATGGCCATCAGTTGATTCATGATTGACTTTATCGATGAGGCCAAAACCCAATAGGGAAAATTTCCATGATGAGGTAATAATATGGAGTTCATATGCGGGTGCATGATGGAGGTTGCTATGTTTTTGACATTCGTCATAGTGTGTGGGGTATTCAAAACAATATTGTTCCATAGTGGGTCAATAACCCTATTGCGAGAGCTTATAAGACATAGATTTTCTAGAGAAGTTCCCACCACACAGGCTATCATGCATCTGAGATACAACCAAAGGTATGTCATCAATGCTTAAACAATGTGCGAGATGGCCATAGAACACGCCTCTTGAATAATGAGGTGTCAATGATTACATACCTTATGGCTTACTATCACAAACAATGGGCTTTATGGGGTTGAAGGTCGGTGGGGATGGCTTATCGATATAAGAAATTATAGATTGGTGTGAACCATTCAAGATGATAATTTTTGTGTGTAACAGTGTAGGCTTCCAAAGTTGGACTATCAATGGATGGCTATCGTAAGTGACAAATTATAAAATTTTCTTGCTCATCGGTAATATCCCGAGGGATGATGGAGACAGTGTTAGGCATGGCATCATCATGGAAATTATCTTTTCGGGGATCCTAGTAATATAATAGGATTCAAATGTAGCCAATATGGCTTTTACAAGGTTGTTATAGGGAATGAGATGCTCTTCTTTGGTCTGATATGTGTCATTGACTTGATTGACAATGAGCTAAGAGTCATCATGAATATGGATATTTCGAATAAGTAGGTTACGGGTGACCGGGTTCATTTAAGACCCCCTCCAAAAACAATTATAGAATGGGTGGTGAATATGAGAAAAAGGAAATTTTCTTTGTTGGTGAATGTAGGAAATGAGGGTTTCGTGATAGCAGCAAATAGGGGATTTTTTCAAGGCATAGGAAGCGGGCATTTTTTTTATTACTGAATAGAAAGTACAAAAATGTTACTAGATACCAAGGACATAATAGAACTAAACGATAACAAAGATGACTTACCATCTGGTATTACATAATGTGTTCCCGAAAACAATGAAATAGTGTGTTCTGGATGACAATAAATAATGTGTTTCGGAGCGATAACAATTAACATGTTCCCGAACAACAACAAGTAATATGTTCTTGGACAACATCAAATAATATGTTCCCATGTGACAATAGATAATGTGTTCCCGATGGAAACAACCCGATCGTTATTTTCTCGGGAACAAACTATAAGTGGCTTCTAGTGGTTTGTATATCTTCCCATTTGTCAACAACTAACTATCATCATTCGGTAACTCTTTGTTTTTCCCATACGGTATGACTAATTTTTATCATCAGGAACCCTTTTATGTTCCCATATGTCAACAAAGCCATGATATCTCAAGTTGGTTGTTGACATCCAAGAACACGTTAACCCTTGTTATTGTTTTGTGTTCTTTGCACGCTCATCCCCCTTGTTTTCATACACTATTCCCCATACCATGTGTCTTTCTACCCTGATCTACAGAGCCTGCCCATGACCTTTCCCTTACCTATAAATATGCCCATCCCCATTCATTTTGTCCCATTTTCACTTGCAAGTTTCTCTAAGAGATTTTTTTAGAGCTTCCATCCTTCCACCACTATTGCAAATTGTTTTTATACGCTTATCTTCCACTTCCACTATAAGCTAGTAGCCACAAAAAATTCTATGGTCCTCGTATACAGGTATCTTCCTTTTTCCAACCTCTTTTTTCAAATAATCAAAACAAAAAGATTTGACAATCATAGCACCAAAAAAGGACCATTAGCACACCTACCTATGTTTATCAAAACCTATTATATCCACAGTTACTACAACTATTGGAAGACCCTCAAATAATCAGTCAATCTGATTGGATTGGTACATCAGGGTTCTATTGTTTTATTTACATGCCTCAATATCAGACAAAACACAAGTTGTTAAATAATTTAATGCAAATATATAATAGTTTTGATGGCACTTTCACTATTGCATTACCATCCCACCAATTTGTCATCAGAATAACACCTGATGATATTCATCGTTTTCTGAGCCTACCCCATATAAACATCTTTCCTTTATCCACAAAATCGTTCTTCCTAATGAGCATAAAAAAATCTATAGTCTCATTAAGATATTTTTGTTGAGGCTAAGGTTAATAATCCTTCCAAAAGAGGGAGTAACACTAGCCATGGTGGAATTTTTCCAGTCCCGTGTGTTTCACCTGATTCTTAGATCGTTTCTTTGAAGTGTTGACGAAACAGATAGGGTAACAGGCGTAGGAGGAATACCTATTCAAATGTTGGTTGATGGGTTGTTGTGCATGTATGACTTCTAGATCCACAGCTGATCGTGAGAGCTTCCTTTTGGCTAGGAGGAACTACCTGTAATGAAAACAAGACCACCAGAAGGAATTAAACAATATGGGCAGTGAACTACCTAGCATATGCTAGATCTAGGAAGTGTGATACTTCCTAGATGGCTATCAGTCCACTGTTTTAAACAATTTAATGTTGTAAACAAAGTAAATCCTATTGTAGTTTGAAATGATTTAGGTATCTCACTTAAAATACAATAATAAATAGATCTAATCTAACAGGCTATGCTAGAATAGAATCCAAAGGTCAAATGATTGGTTACTGGTTTCTGCAAGTTTGTGCAGAGGTCATAGATAGATTGCGAGTGAATGAGGGTAAGATGAAATTTGGTGTGTAGGTCTCTATTCTATGTTGTGTGGGCAAATACGAGACTACACATCAATCGGGGGTGGCCGAAGCGGCGAGTTAGGTGTAATCGGTGCCGATTCTTGTGAGATCTGAAAATATCACGAACAAGTTGTGGTCTCCTTTGTGATTGCCTGACAAAGGACTTTGTGGGTTGAGATAAGGTATTGGGTGACTGGAGTAGGATTTGGTGAGGTTTTAATGGGTATATGGAGGTGAAAACATTGGAGAATGTCAATAGGGGGCAAAGTAAACAATAGATGATAAAATGATGATAAAATGAAATAAACCAAGAAAGTATGATGTTATACTTACTTTGATTCCAGTCCTGAATGCTTGTGTGTGAGGGATGGAGGTGCTGATGAGGGGTTTGAACGCCGCAACGTGATCACCAATCAAGAAAAGATTTTACAGGTTGTATGTACACTCCTCTTTTCTTGGATGGATCAAATCATAGTTGGGATGGTGTGCAGGGGAGAAGATGCTCAATCTCCTTCCTTACATGCGGGTTTTTGTTGGAATTTGCTCTTTGAAGATGCATTATCTCTCTAAGGCATGTTCTTTCTCATCAACCTTCTCCTAATGTTTGACAACCTTGAGAATAAGGTAGTTTAGGGGTTAAAAGGGCAACCGACGATGGTCCAACTTAACTGGCGACGGTTAGGGGTAACCGACGTCGGTCAAGGTAGGATTTCCTAGGTTTACTAAACTAGGGAGATCCTCTTGATTTCCTTCAATCTCATGTCATTATCCCACGGCTTAGACTAGGAACCGCTGTAGTGCAAAATCACAGCACCCTGGATGCGGATCGGGCTTCTAGGTTGATCACTCGGGCATCCAGTGTGATTGCACAACATGGAAACCTCTCTCCAAGCATGGGACTTGAAAAATGAGAAAGGATTCTCTAGAGAAAGTGGTTCCTATTCCTCTGTTCGGATGCACACGAAATATGCAGAGGGTTTTCTCAAAACCTAATATAATCACTTAAGGAGACAAGGTAAGAAGATGCATAAAATAAATCTAAGCTAATAGAGGTGATGCAGAGGAATGAAGAACACCTATTTTGCCGGTGAACACGAGACCATTTGAATGTGATATAAGATCATGCATAGATGACAAAACTGCAGTGAAAGACCGGGAGGATGCAAAAATGAACACGAGAGAGGGCCGAGAATCATCCACGAGACATGCATTACTTGCTCCAAAGATTGATACAATACACTACGAGAATGCCATGAGGCATAATAGTATTACAGATTCAAATGAGAGGTTCGAACTCCACAAATTCGCTTTGAGGAGAAGAAGGGAGAGGCAAAACAGAAAAATGTTCGACTCTTGAAAAGAAGCTCCTCTTTACAATATATAGAAAGAATGAGAGAGGAAAGAGAGAGGGGAAGCCAAATCTACTCCAACCACCTCCGAGTTGCATTTAATTCATCTCATTATGACGAAGCGGTGGATCTGGCAAAACGGCGGCTGTCTAATGAGCGGCAAACCTGTCTCTGCTGCATTAAAGTTGTTTGTTGAAGCATTACTTACGCTTGTTATTTCGTGCCGAGGCGTTTCTTGATTTTCTCTCTCCAAACTGAACCAAAATGTAAGATTGACCTGGAATCGTGTAGAGAATCTCACAAGCTTTCCGTTGATATAAAGAACGTGCAAATCCGAGCTCTGGATCGAAAGATATGTCGATCTGAAGATTTAGGGCACAAAACAGGTGAAAACGGATTTTTAAATTTCTTCCCACACTCTGCCACCTGGATGACACATGGCAGGTTCTGATTCACTGAGAAACTCTCTCTCCTCCACCTCTCGGCGGGCTCTCCTTCGAAATTTCCTTGTGGGCCCTAGCTGGGACACGTGGCACTATCCCATTGGTTCGGGCTGACCCTTCAAATCTCGCCCTTTGACCTTTTGACCTTTTCCCTTGTGACACGTGTCATGATTTGGTTGGTTCTCGGCCCTTTCGGCTCCTTCGTCCACCGCGTCCATTTGTCCCGGATGTCCCAGTGCTGCTTGGGACAAAATCCTCCGATTCGGCCGGTTCGCGTCCATTTTTCCCGGATGTCCCTTTGCTTTCATGCGGGACAAATTCTTCCTCGGTTCGCCCCGATCCGGCGATTCACGCGTCCTCGCGGCCCAAATGTCCCATTTGTCCCGATTTTCCTTGTCTTTGAAGTTTCTTGTTTTGGCCGAACCGGCTGGTTCGCGTCCTTCGCGCACTCTTGTCCCACTTGTCCCTTTCTTTGTTTGGGTCGCTGTAGGCTTTTCCGGCCCGATCCGCGCTTTGACGTCCCAAATGTCCCGATCCCCCTGGGACTAGGACTTAGCCGATTTTCACTTTTTTACGGCCCAAGCTTATCTTCTCACGAACTTCTTCGCATCTTCTCGAGCTTGCTCTTTTCAACTGGGCCGACGGAGAGTTAGAAAAATTTCTGAAGGGACCCTAGAAACATGACTTTTTGCCCTGAATCAATTTATCTTCCTGGGACTTGAGAATTCTGATGCATGTTATCAAATTAACCCTGGGGGGTGAATTTTGGATAACAATTTGGCGACTCAGCGGGGTCACCTGCCTGCTAGGTAGAAGATCAGTGGCCCTTTTAGCGATCTATTGGGCATGGAGTCATAAGCAATAACCTGAAACGAGCCTGATATCTAATCCCGAGCCTGATACTGCAACTTCTTCTCCAACAACACTCTGAACTGTAGAAAACAACCTGAGAGCAGCAAAACCTGTGCCGAAGCACTTAGGAAAACTGAAACCTAACTACAACAGGACAATGTGCACAAGCACTTGGAGGAATGAAAATCTAATTAATATTTACAAGGTAGTGAACTTCCCTCTAGAGGCAACGCTTGAGATAGATTCCATTGACTGGAATCTGCAGTTCTTCACCATCCAATGAGGCCAATTGGAAAGCATTGCTGCTCTTGCGCTTCGTGACCATGTACGGGCCACTCCAAATGGCATCAAATTTTGAATGCCTTCCTGGTTTAGCTCTATCCATATCCCATTTCAACACTAGATCTCCAACTTGAAAAGATCTATCTTTGGCCTTCCTATCAAAGGTCTTCTTGATCAAAGCTTGATCCTTTTCCATTGCTTGGGATGCCTGATTTCTGATCTCTTGCAGCTCCATCAATTCTGCATATCTCACCTCCATAGGCTCAAATTCAAGCAACTCCAGCTGCTTCATGAGTTCCAATGTTGGCAACTCAAGTGACATGGGCAAGATTGCCTCTCTTCCATAGACAAGCTTAAATGGAGAATTACCTGTGGATCTTTTGGGAGTGATCCTATCAGCCCATAAGGCTGATTTCGATTTTGGTATGCCAAGCCCTCGATTCTCATCAAGAGTCCTCCTAATGATCCTCGGCAAGTTCTTGTTTGTAGACTCGGCTCGCCATTACCTTGAGGGTAATAGTTTGATGAAGTGCTTAGGTAGATCCGTTCTTGACAGCCCACTCGGTCACCTTAGATCCATGAATGCCATGCATTATCGAGAGATTATTATGTAGCGGTACACCAAATCTGGTAGTTATCCCCTCGTAAAAGTCCAAGATGCTAGACTCATTCACCTCTTTGAGTGCTACTACTTCTGTCCATCCGGTGAAGTAGTCCGTGGCTGTCAAAATCCATTTGTGCCCTTGGCTTGAATTGGGATTGATGGCTCGATGAAGTCTAAACCCCATTGCATGAATGGATGGTCAAGCGAGATTGGATGTAATGGAAGGGCAGCGAGTCTTTCTTTTCCTATGAAGAATGCACAATTCTTACATCTCTTGATCCATGCATAGCAATCACTAAAGATTTTAGGCCAATAATAACCAGCCTTCATGATTTTTAGAGCTGTCACTCTTGGTGCAAAATGGCCACCAGGCTGGTCCATCATGAAACTCTTTTAATACCCTTTGGATCGACCTATGTTAATGCATCTCAAGCGACTCCATTCACATCCTTCTTGAACGAAACTCCATCAATGATGGTATATGGAACAACTGCAACACTGAAGTATCTCCTCTTCGCTTTGCTCATTTACGGAGGGCATAGGCTGTTTGTAGGAAGTGCATAATGCCTTGGGTCCAAGTCGGGGCAGCATTGTCTTCTTCTTATGCTCGCCACTCGGCTCATGGCTGTCTTGAGCTGTCAAAACAGACCTCTTCTCTTCGTTGCATACTTCTTTTTGCTTCCCCAAAACCAGCTGCTCACACAATCCTTTCCCTCTTACCAGCTTGGTGATCTTGATCTCAATGTCATACTCCATAACACGGGTGATCCAACCTGCCCTTTTCTCATTCAAATCCTTGTTGAGGAGGAAGTCCTTAACCCCAGCATGTGAGACCAGCAATTGGACCTTGTTGTTTGAGACTAAATGCTTGAATTTCTTCAAGCTTCTGATTACTGCAAGCACATGCTTTTCAATAAAAGAGTACCTCACTTCATAGTCATCTAGGCTCTGGCTGAAGAAGGCAATCAGTTGTTCATCATTATCTTTGTTCTGCTGTACCAGAATGGCAGAAATAGTGTCATCACCTCCAAATGCATAGAGGATGAAATCCTTGGAAAAGTCTGGGTTGATGAGAGTGGGTGCTTGGGAGATGGCTTCTTTGATTGCTTCAAAACTCTCCTTGCCTTCTGCCATCCATTTGAAAGCCATGCTTTTCCTTAACATTTTGGTGATGGGCTTGACAAGGGCTGCAAAATCTGGGACAAACCTCCGAACAAAGTTTATCCTTCCCAGGAAACTCTGAAGGGCTTTCTTGTGGCTTGGCAATGGTAGAGCTCTTATGGCTTCAACCCTCTCTGGATCAATTGCTAATCCTTCCTTGGAGACAATATGGCCAAGGAGCTTCCCTTCATGTGCAAGAAAGATGCACTTCTTAGGATTTAAGGACACTCCGAACTTTCTACACCTCTGAAACACTTGCCTGAGGTGAAAGAAATGGTCTGCTGCATTCTTTGAGAAGACAGTAATATCATCTAGGTATACCAGCACTATCTTGTTGATCAAGCCTTTGAATGCCATATCCATAGCTCGCTGGAATGTTGCTCCGGCGTTCGACAGTCCAAATGGCATCTTCTTGTAAGCATATGTGCCCCATTTGGTTGTGAAGGTTGTCTTGAACTGGTCTTCCTCCTTTACCATAATCTGATTGAAGCCTGAGTAACCATCAAGTAGTGAAAACCTTTCTGAACCAGCTACGACCTGCAATATTTGCTCCATGGAAGGGAGTGGATAATGGTCCTTGAGAGAGGCTCTATTCAAATCTCTAAAGTTAACACATAGCCTGATCTCTCCACTCTTCTTTCTGACTGGAACTAAGTTGGCAACCCAACTAGAATGCTTGATTGGGAATATGATTCTTGACTCAATCAGCTTGTCCAATTCTTTCCTCATGAGAGGCTCCATGTGTGGATTGGCTGGTCTCTGTTTCCGCTTTGACAGGCTTAGTATTTGGATCCAATTCGATGGTATGCTGAGCTAAGTTGGGATTGAAACCTTTCAAGTCTTCATAGCTCCAAGCAAACACGTCAGGGAACTCTTGACATAGCTGTATGAACTCACACCTTTCTTGCTCAGTTGTCATCTTTCCAATTTGCAATGGCTTGTTCTCTTCTACCAAGATGGATACCGAATCTTCTCTCTTGACCTGAATGTTTGCTTTCTCCTTTCTAAACTGATCATTGGGGTTAAAAATGGACTCCAAAGTGATAAGTCCCTTGGGCAGCTTGTCAGTTCTCAGCTGTATCACTTGGTCACCATATTGCTGCTCCAACTTTTCTTGATTCTTAGCTGAGAACTCAACTTCTTCTTGCAAGAAATGGATGATTTGTTGGTCGTTCTCAAATACTTGCCAACTGACATCGTTATCCGGCACCGAAGGCCTGAAAATCATGTGGATGTTTGGTTGTACCTTGTCTTGTTGAATGTTTTCTACAATGTCAAAGGCTGCCCCTACTGCTGCAAGCCTGTCAGCAGCTTGATTCTCTTTCCTAGGAATGGCTTTGATGCCGAAACCCTCAAAATCTTCCATGAGGTCCCACACCTGTTCTTGTAGCACCTTGAGTAGATCATTTTTGGCAGCATGCTGTCCCTTGACTTGATTTACAATCAATTCACTGGTCCCCAAAACTTGCAAGTTCTTTATTTTTTTCTTGATTGCCCAATGCATCCCTTGCACCAAGGCTTCATATTCAGCAGTGTTATTGGAGCATGCAAATTGAAATCTAAAAGCTGAATAGTACTTTACTCCTTGAGGTGAAACAAGCACGGCTCCACCTCCTGCACCTTGTCTACTCCTTGATCCATCAAAAAACAACTGCCATACCTCATTGTCATCCTTGTGGTTTGGCTTGGTGATGCTAGGAATAGGTTGACTTTCTTCGTGTATACAATAGACTCCTAGCTCAGATTCTTCTATTCCTTGATAAGGATCAAAAGCATGTACCTTGTTTGCCCATTCATCAAGAGTTAGATCCGGGATGTTTCCAACTTTAGTGTCAGTTTCGTCAGTGTTAGGGTGATCTTCTTGATCAAATGCCGAGCAATTGGCATTAATCTGACTTGGAGTGTAGGGCTCAATATGGAAGTTTGCAATAGGTTCAGATCTGATTGTGGTCTTAGTTCCATATCTTGTCCTGAATAGCATGTGAGACCAATCAGCGGACAAATATCCCCCAATCTTGGCAGTGAAGTCCCTTGACAAACATAGGGCAAAGAGTGGTGGAAGGTCTATGACTGACACATCTTGTAAAACAACAACATTTGGACATGCGTGCAAGGTAAGACTCAAATTTCTAATCACTCCAACTATTGCTATTGTTGTCCCATCCAACTGCACTACCCCTTTGGATGTTGTTTCATACTGAAGCCCTAGCTGATCAGCTATTTGTTTGGGCATGACAGAGCTACTTGCTCCAGAATCAATCATGCAATTATGCACTAGCTGATTTCCAATGATTAATGAAACATAGAAAGGAGGGGGTTTCAACATCTTACCTTGTTGTCCTCCATGATTTCCTTCAGATTGGGCAGCATTTGTAAGCACTTTGTCTTGCATCTGCTGATTCGAAGCTTCTTGATCCTTCATGGCGGCTTACGTGCAAATCTCTTTGGCACAGGATAGATAGGGATTCCCACATAGATATATTGACGTTTGTCTTCTTCATCTGATCAATGATACTGAATGGTGATGAAGGATCTCTCTGTTGTCCCTTGGTTTGCACATTTACTCCTTGTATGTGGGCAGCAACAGCTGGCATTTGAGTTGGCCTAGGGGCTATTCTTGGCTGCCCTTGTGCATTTGAAACGGGATTCTGCTTGCCAATCATTTGTGGAGCCATGGAAGGTTGTGGATTGGCTGGGGCTAATGGCTGCTCTTCACCCAAATTTCTCATTTTTGACCTTGTGTTTGCTGCAACACCTTGAGAAACTACCTGGTTCATGCCACAAAAATCCTCTGCTTGCCAATTTACCAATGTGGTGTCATTTGGGGTTGATTGTTGTTGGAATGTTTCTTGTTGTTGGCTATTTTCTTGACTGTTCTCACCCTCCACACCAGTAGTTGTTACCATTAAAGCTTGAGTCAAAGCACCATTGAAGCACATGGATTGATTATGAGGCTCATTACATGGAAAACACCAATCATACTCACAGGCAATTTTGTTTTGTCTTTAGGTACTAATGCCTTAGAGCGAGATATGGCATTTGGATTATAGAAATGGAATGGTCTATTGGCAAGAGGCCTTGCTTGATTCTGATTTATAGTTGGATTGGGTGGCCTTTGAGGCCGATATGGCTGCTATTAGGTTGAGCTTGAGGCTGATACGAAGGTCTAAAACCTTGAGCTTGCTTTGTCTCTTGAGTGTAACCAGCTCATTACCTAAATTTTGCGATTGCTTCATGACCTCTTGAAGCTCATTTGAGGCACTAGAAGATGAAGTAGAAGCTTCACTTGAATTCTATTTCTAGGAATGGGAGAAGGAGCTAAGACAGTGCACGACTAGTACTTGGGCTCTCTAAACTTGGATATAATGGCATTGGAGGCCTAGGAGCCAATTTACCGGCTTGAATAAGGCAGGTTTTAGCTCTAATGGCAATGCTATAGCGCGGAGTAAGGTTGTGCCTCCCATTGATTGAATTAACATAGAAATATCAGAATTCAAAGCTTTAAGATAGTATAGAAAAGCACCTTCTGCTGTTGGCCTGACTGCCACTGGAATCCTATCCCAAGACTTTTGAAATCTGAAGTTGAAGTCAGTCAGCTGCTCATTGGGAGCTCTCTTGATAGTTGTTAATTGTTCCAGTAGAGACAAATTGTCTCCCTTTTCCCCAAACTGCTCATGGAGAACTATGCATAACTGATTCCAATTTGTGATAGAACCAGCTGTAAGGCTCCTGAACCATTGCAATGCCTTCCCTTTGAATGATGATGCCAGCAATTTGACAGCCACATCCATTTCATTTATCTCATGGATTGCACAGATGTTAGCAATGTCTTTGACATGATCACCAGGAGTGGTATGATTTTCTCCAGTGAAAAATGGAATGTTCTTCAACGCTGCAATGGAAGCTGGATTACGTGCATTGAGGGCAAGTGGGCTGCTGCCAGTGAAATTGACAAAGGGATTTGCTGGTTGCGCCATTCTGATTGGTCGAAGGACTCTTGAATACTGAATGAAAGGCCGAGCAGGTGGAGGAGTTGAGAGAGTTCTGTTTGGTGGAGATGGAGACCTTTGAATCCTTCTTCCTCTTTGCCTTCTTCTTGGAGATAATTGCAGGTATTCAAACAGCACTTCTTCTTCTCCAACTCTTGACCTTGTGATTCTTCTCATAAGCTCTCAGGCCTGCACTACTGAAACCAGTTGATCTTCCTTTTGGAGTCGCCAGATATGCGAATAATAGCTTTTTCAAGCAAGAAAATTGCAGCAGATGCATATCAACTTTCTTTAATAAAAATGAGACCTCTAGGTCCCACCGGGCGTGCCAAAACTGTTAGTGCAAAATTACAGCACCCCTGGATGCAGATCAGGCTTCTAGGTTGATCACTCAGGCATCCAGTGTGATTGCACAACATGGAAACCTCTCTCTAAGTGTGGGACTTGAAAAATGAGAAAGGATTCTCCGAGAGAAGGTTGGTTCCTATTCCTCTGTTCGGATGCAACGAAATATGTAGAGGTTTCTCAAAACCTAATCTAATCTGCCAAGGAGACAAGGTAAGAAGATGCATAAAATAAATCTAAGCTAATAGAGGTGATGCACCAAGGAATGAAGAACACCTATTTTCCGGTGAACACAGAGACCATTTGAATGTGATATAAGATCATGCACGATGACAAAACCTGCAATGAAAGACCGGGGATGCAAAAATGAACACGAGAGAGGGCCGAGAATCATCCACGAGACATGCATTACTTGCTCCAAAGATTGATACAATACACTGAGAATGCCATGAGGCGAGAATAGTATTACAGTTCAAATGAGAGGTTCGAACTCCACAAATTCACACGAGGAGAAGAAGGGAGAGGCAAAAGCAGAAAAATGTTCGACTCTTGAAAAGAAGCTCCTCTTTAGAATATATAGAAAGAATGAGAGAGGAAAGAGAGAGAGGGAAGCCAAATCTACTCCAACCACCTCCGAGGTTGCATTGATTCATCTCATTATGACAAGCGGTGGATCTGGCAAAATGGCGAGTAATTTCTAACAAAAGTGGCGAACTGTCTGCTTGCATTAAAGTTGTTTGTTGAAGCATTACTTACGCTTGTTATTTCGTGCGAGAGGCATTTCTTGATTTTCTCTCCCAAACTGAACCAAAATGCAAGATTGACCACGGAATCGTGTAGAGAATCTCACAAGCTTTCCGTTGATATAAAGAACGTGTAAATCGAGCTCTGGATCGAAAGATATGTCGATCCGAAGATTTAGGGCACAAAGCAGTGAAAACGGATTTTTAAATTTCTTCCCACGCTCTGCCACCCTGGATGACACGTGGCGAGTTACGATTCATTGACGAGCAACTCTCTCTCCTCCACCTCTCGTCGGGCTCTCCTTCGAAATTTCCTTGTGGCCCCTAGGCGGGACATGTGGCACTATCCCATTGGTTGGTGACCCTTCAAATCTCGCCCTTTGACCTTTTGACCTTTTCCTTTGTGACACGTGTCATGATTTGGTTGGTTCTCGGCCCTTTCGGCTCCTTCACGTCCACCACGTCCATTTGTCCCGGATGTCCCAGTGCTGCTTGGGACAAAATCCTCCGATTCGCCCGATTAGGCGGTTCACGTCCATTTGTCCCAGAGATGTCCCACGTGCTTGGCGGGACAAATTCTTCCGGTTCACCCGATCCGGTGGTCGCGTCCTCGCGGCCCGGATATGTCCCATTTGTCCCGAGTTTTCCTTGTCTGAAGTTTCTTGTTTGGTGAACCCAGGCCATTCGCGTCCTTCACGCACTCTTGTCCCACTTGTCCCTTTCTTGTTTGGGTCCTGTAGGCTTTTCGGCCGATCCGCGCCTTGACGTCCCAAATGTCCCAACCGTCCCGGGACTAGGACTTAGCCATTTTCACTTTTTTATCCGGCCCAAGCTTATCTTCTGAACTTCTTCGCATCTTCTCGAGCTTGCTCTTTTAACTGGGCGGGAGAGTTAGAAAATTTTACGAAGGGACCCTAAAAACATGACTTTTGCCACTGAATCAATTTATCTCGCTGGGACTTGAGAATTGATGCATGTTATCAAATTAACCACAGGGGTGAATTTTGGATAACAGGAACTTCTTGTGAGCATGCAGGAATGTGGTTAGAGGGAATGTAGGCATTGATTTTTAGGGTTTGGGTAAGTCTTAGTTAGTTATGACAACTTGCTAAGAATAGGTCTTAGGTTGAGTTGGCTTGGTGAGGTTTCTAGGTGAATTATATGTGTGGATACTATTTAAATAATATATTTAAATAATAAATATAGTGAGGATAATAAATTAATTTAATTAGAGTAACTAAATTAATATTAATGGGGTGAAGGGGGCCATGGCTAGGTGAATGTAATAAAGGATTTTTATCTTGAGGGACGAAAGGGAGTGTGACCTAATTTTAGTGTCTACATTTTGCCCCTTTTGTTACGTAGCTTTTATTGGTAAGCGCTCTAACAAAAATAAGATGTGGTTGCCCCATGTGTGGGTGAAGGTGTGATCCCCTCAAACCGAGGCGACGAGGCGGCGGTGGCAAGCGGTGAGTGGTTTGATAAAAGGAAAATGTGAAGAAAAGGCGGGTGGGAATGGGGAAAAAAAAAAAAATAAAATGTCTACTTGAGCAATCTAGATAATGGGTCCGGGTCAAAGGTAGAAACAATCAAATGCACGCACACGTCAAACCGCAACACACAACCAGGTTGAAGAGTAAGAAAACTCTACATCGTCTAAGGTCGATAAGTGTATCCAGACAAGGTTGAAGTGAATCTGGTATCCAAGGTATAGGATATGGTCAAGAAACACAACGTAGGTTAGGTGCACAAATGTTTAGGCATGTCCCGAGTACACCAAAGGTAGGGTCGGGATAAATGGTCACAATAATAGGCTAGATAAGGTCATTAGGTCAATCAACACAGTAATAATGTTGCAGGTATATAGCAAACACATGAGGTCAAAGGTCACTAGCGATGGTCCAGGTCCAAATATCTAGGTCATGGCATGGGTAAGGCCAAGGTAGGGGTAAAATAATAAGAAGTCCCCAAAGGAGGACAAGGGTAGGTAGGTGAGGAGGTCTGGAAAGGTAAGGTAAATAGGTTGGATACAGGTGGGGTGGGGTAAAGGGTGGGGTAAAAGGGAAAAGTAAGGGCAATGTGTAGGTGAGGGTGACCGATGGCGGTCATGTTTAACCGACATCGGTATAGGAAAACTGATGATGGTGAGGTAGGGCACGCGACCGATGTCGGTCAAGGGTAACCGACGTAGGTTAGGTCGAGCGGGTTATAAAAAACAAAAAATCCACAATCTTATTCTTCATTTGTTATTTGCAAAGTGAAGAAATGAAAAAAAAGAGAGAAAAAGAGAAAAGTTTCCAGAGGAAACGATACGATGTTGGCAATCTGATTAGATGAGGTTGGGTTGGTGAGTAGCGGGTCAACTGGATCGGGGTGAGAGAATTGATTGGTCGTTGTTTGCGAGTAGTTATTCGGTGATGGCGGAGGCTAGAGAGGGATCGCGCAAACCACTAGCACGGTGGCCGATGTGCCACTAAGACGGTGGCAACGCGATGAGGTAAGCGCCTAACTCTAGATTGGTGATTAGATAGATTATAGGTTTTGATATTTGTTATTTGTAGAGTTGTGTGGGTTTTGGTTTGTCGTGGGTGGTTAAAAATAAAATGTGGGTATGGGGGAATAACATGTAAAAAAGCGAGGGGAGGGTAGGAAATTGTATAGGTGGGGTGGGTAGGGGTATTGGGGTAGTGTAGGTCATTATATGTGGGGTAAAAAGGGGCGAGTGGGAGAGTTTTTAAAAACGGGGTTTGGGAAGTCGCAAAAATTTTCCGCAACAATGACCGCGCCGATCAAGCTTGCGAGTGTCGGTTGGTAGAAGCTGAGATAAGTCACCAAACAGGTGACCGATGTCAATTAAGTGGTAATCGTGGTCGGTAAAGATGAATCTAGTACTTGATCACCACAGTGACCGGGTTTAAAGGTGACCGAAGTCGGTTAGAATAAACCAGTACCAATCAAGATTTTTGGCACAAGGGTGTGAAATTGATGTAGGTTAGGTAGTTGAGATGGGTAGGGTAAAAATAGGGTGAAGGGTAATGATAATTGGTGAATATGGTCATGATTAATGTCGTGCTTGGATTGGATGTAGGGTTGAGAGCATGTACATGCGGGACGGGTTCCGCCTCTGCTTTGGTCACGTTGCGCGGCTTAGTGACTCCTTTAGACCTGCAGTAGGTGGAGCGGTGGGCTTGAGTGGTATTCGGCACTACCGACATGTTGTTCAACAGCCCAGCTTGATGGTTGTGCTCATCGATAGATGGGACTCTGTGAAAAACACGCTCCACTGCTTGCCAACCCAGGTGAGATGACTATCACCCTGGAGGATGTGTTCGGACTTTGCGGTTACCTATATTGGGTGCCTAGGTTTACTCTATCTCCTTCAAGGCCTCAGAGGAGTTGATCAGGATAGTTTTTGGTGAGGGCGGTGGATCGAGATTCCATAGCGCCGATTGAGCTATGGCAGATGTACCTAGCCCATCCGGATGAGACGAGGCTAGTGGTTCTATTGATAGAGCGGTGTGTTGCTATGCACTACCAAATGTAGAGGGTGGACGCTTTCCCTTATCACTAATGGGGGTGATCCACGATATGATGGTAGATGAGACCCGATTTTCTGGCACCAAAGCATTCTTGGTGTAGCTATCTTATCTTGAGAGCTTTGGGCATATGGCGGTTGCGCGAGTTTAGCCTATGTTGTACATTTATACTACAACTTTGTTGGGCCTACAAGCACATAGTCACGTGTTTGACCTATAGGGGTGCCACTGAGTAGATGCATTCCCACCAATATCGGTGTGGGTGGGATACAGGAGATGGGTTCCGGTGATAGGAGAGCAGAGAGATCGGATAGGCCAACATATGATGTAGCCCATTTTTGGCGATTGTTGGAAAGGGTTGTCAAGTGGATGTTATATGGAGACCATATGTTGGATTCCCCTCATAGGCACATGCATGTGGAGCTAGCTGAGCTCCAGCTAGAGAGAGTGGATACTGGGGTCATCGTGCTTAGGGGAGGATGAGATGATCCGATAGACAGGGTCCGGCAGATAGTTTAGGCTTACAGGATATTCCTCTGTCCTTCCCACAATATCAAAGAGATGACATGGAGATGCCTCTACCTCTACCACAGCCTACAGTGCCTACAGGGAGGAGGAGGAGCCAATGGATTAGTGGATAGATGATGCCGGATGTACAGATAGGTATAGGTAGTGGTGGGTGGCTCGATTCAAAGCCATACCACCTAGGCCAGGGCAGCCAGACTTATCTACCATTATAGTGCGAGAGATGCCCTACGAGAGCGGTAGAATACTAATTACCCATATAGGTATACTATAGACACGGCTTGAGGGGTTAAGGTAGAGGTAGTAGAGCTACAAGTATAGGTGTCCATTGCGAGACCCGGATAGGCGGAGGAGGGGATGGAGGAGATAGAGATAGAGATGGTCGGTGAAAGCCTTGCGGCTCGGGTGGCGGAGTTTACGAGGCCGGTTGGCCAATCCCGAGCATAGGTTGGGGCCTTACGAGCCCGGATACGAGCAGCACGAGGGACGGGGCACCACCACAGCACGAGGGAACTAGTCCTAGTTCACAAGGCTGGAGCAGGCGGGTTGCGACATGGCAAGTAGAGGGGTGAGACCTATGGGACCACAACAAACCATGCCTAAATATAGGTTACGGGATGCCCTAGGTGAGGTGAGATATTATCAGGACCAGCTCACGGTGGCCGAGATAGAATTCCTATCTTACAGAGAGTACAGGCATAGCAAGCATCCGGTGAGAGGATGAGATCTCACACGCATAGTGTGGAGAGGATAGGAGGTCGGCCCGAGCTTCGAGGCCCAATCGGGAGAGAGGCTACCAGTATGACGGATGAGGTAGGTGAGGTGCCGAGCGGGACACGGGAGGCCGAGGGTACAAGTGACATAGAGATGGAGGACATCTAGCGAGATGTCTGATATGTGGTCACCTAATTTTTGATGTATACTAGTGATTTTTTGATATATATGCCGGCTGCGTGCTAAAGATAGTTATATTTTTATCACATGCGAGACTGTGTGAAAGACAGTGAGGATGTATGAGTGATTTTTGTATATTTTGAGCATATACCATCCTACGTGCCGAAGATATTTTGTATGGATTCATTCATTCTTTTTGTATATATGAGACCCGGCCTACGTGTCGATGACATTTTGTGTTGTATATCGGCTGTGTGCTAACATTTTGAGATGATAGACATGATGAGATGGGCATGTATGTTGAGATACATATTGATTGATTTATATGATGAGATACATGGTATTTTGTGATTTTTGATGTGTTTATGGTTTGTGTTAGATGAGATATGGATTTATTACTATGATGTAGATTGAAATTAGGTGAGTTAGGCATGATGGAGTTAGGTTGGTTTAGGCATGGAGTCGGGTTATAGGCATGGATCGAGTCAAGTTTGGCTAGGCATGGATCAAGTCAGGTTTGGTTAGGCATGGATCAAGTCAGGTGTGGTTAGGCATGGATCGAGTCAGGTTAGTTTAGGCATGGTTGAATCAGGTTATAGGCATGGTTGAGTCAGGTTGGTTTAGTTATGATTCATGATTTTGGCAATGAATGATACTATGGGTCATATGTGAAATGTTGTATAATCTATGCATAGTGATGATAGAGGGATGGTAGGTGTAATAAATGTATGTTGTGGTAAGCAACTTGTTATGTATGTGGCTTAATTTCTAATTTTGTTATAAAAGGGGAACTAAGTGAAATGTGATGTAAATGGTGAGTTAGGCATGGTTTATGAATTTTTTTAGGGTAGAGAATGGTCGCGCTAACCTCCAGGGCCCCATGCCCTCGGAGTCTTTGCCCTACATAGTCCCGGCGAAAAAGGGACCTCGGTGCCGATGTAGTTCTCCCATGAGCTAGGGAAGAATATGAAAACGAGTTGGTAGGTTTTTGGGCATGTTGTGGGTTTAGGTTTAATAGGTGTAGGTATATTATAGGTAAAATGATGTAGGGAAGGTGATTATGGTGAAAGGGAGGAATACCCCAAAGGTAAACGTCGAGGACCAACTCTTGTATAAGGTAATCAAAACATAAACAAAGATGGTTATAAGATAAAAGTGGGGCAATAAGGCCACCTAATTGGGTAGGATGATGCCGAGTAGATCATACCTTGGAGGGTGATGAACATAAGACCCAAAAGGCATTACATGATTAACTATTCTACGATGAAGGTAGTCACATGATCACCAAATGTCTAAATTCCAATATGTCCCTTGAGGTAATTGAGACAATGAGAGTGGAAGTTGTAAGGAGGGTGAAAGGTAGTTAATTTTATATGTTTTGAGTGACAGAGCTTTTGGGAAAGGGGTCCTAGGTCACAATGGGCAAGTCCATGACTAAAAAGTTTTTTTTTTTTGATAGAATGATCGATGCGAAGTCTATATGGGATAAATAATATGGTACTCCTTCAGGTCTTCATGAAGTTGATCGATGTGGGAAGCTTCGGTTTCTCTTGTTTTTTTTTTTTTTTGAAAAGCGTCACATAGCTATCCTTTGAGGGAGTAGTCTACTTATAGCAGCAATTTTGTCAAGAGGAAGATGTCCTTTTGAAGGAGTCATCTTTTATTAGAAGTTTGACTCAAGGAGTTTGGTCCCATGTGAGGTCTTTGAAATCATGGACAAGACCAAGGTGGAGGATAGGACTCTTATTCAAAAGGCAAGGTGGAGCGACCATGGATCTCATTTAAAGGAAGATGAAAAGTATCCATGAGAATCATGTTATGTGCAGACACCATGGTACACATATTCAAGAAGAGAGAACAAGTGATAGGTACTCACATGATTCTTGATTAATCGTTGGGGAGGTATATGGAGTGGGTAACGCTCAAAGAATGAGCTTGGAAGGAGATAAAGGGTGAGGTAGGACAACGAGTCAATAATAGAATGGTTGAAGATGCAATGCGTTAAGGGGCTCGGGTTACGGTTTACCATCAGTGAAGATAAGCGATAGGCACACGATCCATAGGTATGAGTTATGATGTATGGTCCAAGCCGATTCTGAGAAAATTTGCCTTGTTTACTTTTACGCTTTAGTTACGTGTTGATTTTCTTTCGAGACAAGGTCACCGACTTGGAAGGTTTGTTCATGAACACATTTTTCATAAGCGCGTTTGATACATTGTTGGTAAACTTGAAGGCAATCCAGAGTGTTAAGATGACGTTCGTCTAATAACTCTAGCTATGTTAAGCGGTCCTAACAAAATTCATCATCAGTGAGCATGTCATGGAGAGAAATGTGGAGTGAGGGGATCTGGACTTTGAGAGGCAGAACAACCTCTGTACCATAAACCAGAGAAAATGGTGTGGCCGTAATGGAAGTGCGAATACTAGTGCGGTATGCCCACGGGGTAAAAGGAATGTGCGTATGTCAATCCTTCCCGGTATCGTCAACTACTTTCATGAGAATTTTTTTAGGGTTTTGTTAGTGGATTTGGCTTTCCTATTGGTTTTGCGGGTAATAAGGTGATGAGAAACTAAGCTGAATGCCAAAGGCGTCGCAAAGTTTTGCAATGTTTTGTTTTTGAATTATTTTCCATTGTCAGTGATGAGGCGATGAGGGACACCAAAGTGGCAAATGATGTGATGGTTAATGAACTCACATATTTTCTCGGCTTTTGTGGAGATGATTTGTATGGCTTCCACCCATTTTGTGTAGTATTCGGTAGTAGTTATGATCCATTAATGGCGTTGGGAAGAATGGGGATTGATTTCTCTGACAAGATTCAAACCCCATTGAGAGAAGGGCCAAAGGTCATGAGCAACTTGTAAGGCATGAATGGGTGTATGATGAAGGTTAGAATGTTGTTGGAATTTTACACAACGTTTGGCATAGTCGCAACAATCATGGTTAAGGGTCAGCCAAGAATAGCCTAGGTGAAGAATACGCTTAGCAGTGAGAGCCACTAAAGTGACCTCCACATATGCCATCATGAACCTCCTTAATGGCATAAGGAATTTCAGAATTTGTGAGGCATCGTAAGATAATACCATCAAAGTCGCGCTTATAGAGGATCCCCCCCAAAATAATGAAACGAGAGACCTTTTTAAGGAAGGCGTGTTGTCTGCATTACAGGTGATATCAGGAGGTAAGATGGAGAGAGAAAGGTAGTCGGAGTATTGTTTATACCAAAGGTCACTCAGGTCTAGGGTGTCGGTTCCAATCGAGTAAACATTGTGAGGTAAATAAGAAGGTGAATGGAGGCATTATACGGTGACAAAGATTTTGGAATCGGCAGGGGAAGCGGGTATTTGGGAAGCTAAGCAGGCCATGGTATCGGCAAATTTGTTGGTTGAACATGGGATGGTTTGAAGGGTGTAACGATCAAAGGTGGTCAAAAGTATGTCTACATGATGTTTATACTTTTGAAGTATCTTGTTATGACATTGGTACATACCATTGACTTGGTTGACAACCAATTGTGAATCACCAAAGATGTGGATTGATTTGACATCTAGGGCATATGTGGCAAAGACCTAGTATGAGTGCTTCATACTCGGTAATATTGTTAGTGCATTCAAAGTCTAGTTTGAAAGACAAAGGCATGGGTTCTCCATCCAGAGGAATGAGGATAATACCAACCCCGCCCCCATGCTGACACTTGGAACCATCGAAGAACAGTGTCATTTGGTAAGGGGGTTCGTCCAGGGAAAGAGTAGTAATTGACTCATTGGGAAAGTCAAAATTAGAGGTTGATCCCCGGAAATAGGTGCGTCGGCTAGTTGGTTGGTGATAGCTTGGCCCTTGATGGACTTTTGATGAATGAACTCGAGGTCTAGATCAACTAAAATCATAAGCCATCACGCGGCATGATGGTTTTGATAAGGTTTGGCATACATGAAGTGTAAGGGATCGGTGTTGGTCACGACATAGGTTTTGTGGTTGAGTAGGTAATGGCAGAGTTTGTGGCAATGAAAACTAAGGCTAAGTGAATTTTTCTAGATGGTTATATCATGTTTCATAGACCAAAAGAGTATGGCTTATGTAATAAACTACCTGCTCCCTGTGTTTTTCATCGTGATGAGCGAGCATGGCTCCCAAGGAATGATCGATAGATGATATGTATAGCTAAAAAGGTTGATTGTCTTTAGGTGGAATGAGTACGGGTGGTTGGAGAAGGTATTGTTTTAAGGCCTCAAAATATTTGTGACAGTCATCATCCCATTTAAAGGAGACATCCTTCCTAAGCAGATGATGAAATGGTTGACACCGATCAGATAATTGTGAAATGAAACGGTGAATGGACTATAATTTACCTTGCAAGCTACGGAGCTGGTGAAGGTTAGTAGGCGGAGGCATTTCGAGGATGGCCTTGACTTTAGCAGGGTCAACTTCTATACCATGGAGGGAAACAATAAATCCCGGGGAGCTTTCTGGGAGAACCACGAACACACTTTTTAGGTTGAAGGCGGACACAATATTTAATGAGGTGGTCAAAGATGGTTTTGAGGACGGCAAGGTGCTCGGAGTGACGTTTAGATTTGGCCAAGAGATCATCCACGTAATCTTCCAATATGCGATGCATGATATCATGGAAGATGTAAGTCATAGCATGTTGATATGTAGCACTAGCATTTTTAAGGCCAAAGGGCATGACTCGATAGCAGAAGGTCCCCCAGGGGTGATGAATGTGGTCTTGTGTTGATCTTCTGGGGCAAGCATAATTTGGTTATAACCCGAGAAGCCATCCATGAGTGATAGCATCTCATGACCAGCAGTGAGGTCAACCAGTTGATCAATACCAAGCAAGAGAAAGTCATCTTTTGGGTAGGATAGGTTAAGGTCAAAGAATTCCGTGTAAATGTGGAGTCCCCCTGTCGCTTTAGTAATAGGGACAATGTTAGAAATCCAACAAGGATAATCAATGGGTAAGATGAATGACACGGAAAGAAGGTGTTGAATTTCTTCTTTGACGAGAAGAGCAATGTGAGGGTGCATTTTCCTCGGCTTTTGTTTGATAGGTTTGGCGTCGGGAACAGCGATTCGATATTTTGGACCACTATGGTGGGGTCAATACCGAGCATGTCTGCGTAAGACCAAGCGAAAGCGTGGTTATGATCTTGGAGAAAAGAAGTGATGGTTTCCTGTTTAGTAACATCTAAAGATTGTCTGATCTTTAGGATGTGTGGGTCGTCTGAGTATGAATGTTGATCTTGATAGTCGATTCATTCAACATGGTTTGCGTCTCAGAGGGTAACGACCGATGAATATATGAGTCTTCTACACCAAGGTAGGTGATTATGGATTCATCATCCTAACATTGAATGACGTGAATTGTAGGTGTGTCATCATCGATCATCTCAGGATACAAGAATGGAAGAGTGGAAGGGGCCTCGCCTTCATGCTGATAAGTCAAAGGCCCCAAGGAAATGGTGTTTATGAAAAAAAAGTTAGGAGGGATAGATTCAGGATCCATCAACTCGTCGGTGAGGGTGGTGATGAAAGTGGAGCGGTGAAGGTGGTGATGAAGATGAAGGTGGAGAAAGGCTAGGGTCCTCAATGAGTTCAATGCGGGCCTGTTTGGTAGGAGGTTCGGGGAAGCCGATACCACTATGGTCATTATATTTGTGGGTGGTACATGGAATAACGGTATGGCAGCCTTGCTCATAAAAGATGAAACCAAAACCCTTCCACGCACAGTGGTGCAGGAAGGTGTGGGAAAAACAATGATTGGTAAGTGATTAGAAGTCATCGAAAAATTGATGGGTTTGTGATGGTGGTTCAGGTGTGTAAGTGGTAGTATCAAGTCCCCCATAGGTGAGACTAGTATGAAGATGAGGAGGACCATAAAGGAGGCATTCTCCTATACGGTGATCATAGTGAGGGTGTTGGTGAAGGCTTCCATACTCCTGCAGAGTAAGGAATGTGTTGACACTATATAGGCGGTACTCTCCCAGAGTGAGGTGTTGGAAAACACCTTCCAAGGGATCATCGTGGTTGGTATGTAGGTAGCTAGAATGGATGATGTGTTGGAGGTCGGTGCGCAGAGGTGAAGTTAATAGATTGGGAAGCTAATGGGTCAACCGTGGAAGTTATAGCAGTGGTAGGAATGGAGGAGGTATGTGTGGTGAAAGCAGTAGCTATAGGTAGGTGGAGGTGTAGGTGAAGTGGTAGTGGTTGCGGAGGTAGATGGCTTGACAAGTATGAGCACATCATTGGGTCGGTAAAGCATGTTGCATTTTTTGAAAGGTGATGGGTCAGCTGGAATGGTATAAGTGTGTCCTTCATGTTCAAACTTTACACAACGATGCAAAGTGGAAGGAACGCAACCCATGACACGGATCCAGGGTCTACCAAGCAACAAGTTATATTAGAATTCCCCCTCCAAAATGTAAAACAATTCTAGAACAGTGCGGGGGCCCATGTGAATGTGAAGGATGATAGTTCCTAGTGTGGAGGTGATAGCATCGTTGAATGAATGCAACATGACCAGATGTTTATGCATGTAATTGTTAGGTATGCACATTTGAGTGAATGCATGGGATGAAATGATGTTAATGCTAGCACCTCCATCAATCATCACATGGCGTACCCATATGTCATCAATGTGGATGGAGATGAAGAGGGTTGGGTCCGGGTCATCATTTTGGTGTGGTGCGATCTCTTCCTCTGAGAAGCTAAGGGAGGCCACTTGGTGAACAAGATGGGGTGAAGATGAAGGTGGTAATTTGGTGAGAGAGGCTACATGATGGGGTGTGATAATGGAATCTACGGGTGTAGGGTCATTGGGTACAACCTCAATAGATTGAAGAACCTCCATGAGAGCTTGACGATGGGATTTCGAGGTTTGGATGAGGTCATATAAGGACATTTTGAGGGAGATTAGTGTAATTGTTTAAGCATGGTGTGATATGTGACACCATTAGAAATGGGGTACGTGGGGCCATGGATAGTTATTTTAGGTATGGGTGCAGATGGTATGTTGGGTATAGGATTGGTTGGTAGGTCAATTTCCTTTTCTTTGCCCTTATGCACATGTGTAGTGACGTGTATCATGTTGATTTGAGGGGGTTGGCAAATGGGGAAGGTGTAGGGTGAGTGGTGTAACGACATGAAGGGAAAAAACCTACTGGAGGAGAAAAGCCTTGTGAGGTGAGTTGGGCACAACAACATTAGGGTGGTGGTGTGGCAAGTTCTCTGATGTGAACCATGTTAATTTCAAATCTTGGGAGTGGCTCTAGGAGCCATGTGAGGGTGGAGGTTGTGGTTGTTGAGTGGGCAATGTGGGAATGGGTGTCGGTGAAGAAGGATCCTCATCAAGAAGGTCGTCATCATCAAAGTTGGTTTCTAGTGGACACAATTGGATAAGAACGGTTTCTAAGGCCTTATATTTCTCCACATCATGCCCTGGCACACGATGGTATGCGCAAATTTTAGTATCATCAAACCCTTTTGGCTTGGGTTTGAGGGGGTCGTAAGGTCGGAGTGGTGGTAATTTGATAACATAAGTCTCGAGGAGGTTGGTTAAAATTTTGGCATAGGATCCTGCTAGTCGATCACAAAGGGAAGTGAACGTGGGTTTGGATGCGGTGTGGTTGATTTTCAAGGAACTGTTTCTAGAAGAGTAGGAACGGGTTGAGCTATGGGTTTAGGTGCTGGTGTGGTTTTAGGTATCGGTTGTGTTTACTTGGGTAGGGGTATAGTAGATGGATGGGTAGGAGGGTGTGTAGTTGTTTTGAATACCTTATTGTGGGGTAGTGGAGTTTTATTTTTGGGTTGCACCTTTTTGGGTAAAGGTGATGTGGGTGTATGAGGTCTAGAAGGAAAAGTAGATGGAGGAAGAGGGTGATTTACCCACGGGGATAATGGGGGTGCTGTGAAGGTAGATGACGCAGGTCGTGCTTGGGGTGTGAGGGACAATGACTGAAGTGTAGTGGGTAGTGAAGCAATAGTTGAGGGTATTGGAGGTATTGGTGGTAAAGAGACTATAGGTGTGGGTGTAAGTCGTGTTGTGTGTCTGGGTAGGTTAGAGGTTTGTGAGAAAGGAATGGGTTTTGTGTTATTGGTTTATGGACGGGTGAAGGTTACTTGACCATGTTGGGAAACTAAGGTCGTAAGACAGATGGGACAAGTGTGGGTGTGATTGGTGCGGTCGAGGTATGAGGTCGATGAGTTTGTTTCTTTGGTTTGGGTGTTAGAGTAGGTGTGGTATTGATGTTGGGGGACATAGCTAAATCTAGTTTAATAGGTGGATGAGTGAGGTGGTGATCATGGTGACCCCTAAAGTGGTAATAGGTTTAGTTAAGGCAAATGTTGTAGGTGTGGGTTTGGGTTTAGATGTAGGTTGGGTTATGGGTAAGGATATGGTTTGAGTGCTAATAGGTATCGTGGAAGGGGTTGCGGCGAGAGGTGGTTGTATTTGGTTTGATAGGTTGAAATGCATTTGGGTAGATAGTGGAGGTATCAGCGAGGGATTTACTGCATCTGTATTGAGATAAGGAGTAAGAGGCGTCCCATAGTAAATCCCTATCCACATAATCTAAATGATCGCCAAATGTGAGAATGGCATGTCGTATGTGGAGTTGGTGAGGACCTAATGGAAATTTCTGTAAAATGTGTCCTAGAAGCGGGAATTGGCTAGCTTGACTTCCATGGGTAAGAGATCCGAAAGTAGGTCTGGGGATTTTGGTAGCTAATGGAGAATGCTCGCGAGGAAAATATATGTCAACTGGGTCTATGATAGGTGGAGGAGATGATGGAAGCTCCTCTATAAGTGGAGGAACAAATGGGCACTCCTCTGTGGGTGGAGGAGGTAATGGGTGATCCTCTATGGGTGGAGGAGGTACTAGGTGCTCCTCATGGGTGGAGGAGGAGGTATTGTAGGTAAAGGTTCTCTAAGTGGTGAAGCTAGGGGTGAGATGGGCTCAATGTTAGCGAGAAGACCCCTCCGTTGGTGATGAAGGAGATGAAAGGTGTTCCTCTGTTGGTGAAGGAATAGGGGAGGTTGGTTCCAATGCGGAAGGAGGATTTCAGGCTAGGATCTCCTCTATGGAAGGAATATGGGGTAATTGGGAGGTGACATGTACCTCGTTAAAGATAGCGTGAACCTCGCAGGTATGGGTATCATGAGTTGATGTCTCACTGGTTTGATTGGATGAAGGGGCATGGTTGGGAAATGATGTTTTGAATACTTGTAGATTTTGGTTGGGGTGGCATTGGGATTATCCACACTAACTCACCTTTCTTGAGCATTTTTGGACAATATTTTTGAAAGTGATGCGATTCATCACTATGACCCTTTACTCGATGATAGTTATAGAAATCATGTTCTTTATACCATGCGGGCATGGGGCGAGCAAGGTAAAAACCAATGTGTGGTTTTATAGGTGGAAGGGTGATGGCTCTAGCTTTGATAAGCTTTTCTAAGACAGAAGAGTAAGGTTCCCCAATTGGGGTATATTTTTGCTTTGCTCTCTCAATCGAATTGAAAAGTCAGGACAGTGAGAGATTAGATGAGGGGTAGCTTTGATTTGTGAGATGATCTAGTCTAGCCTTGAGTACCATTGTGTTAGCGGTGCCCTTATCTTTTGAATAATTAGTTTGTGGTTTGGAAGAAGAAGAGGTATCATTCGACTTGAATGTCAAATTCTTATTGCGTAACTATATTTTCTTCTCTCCGATGGCCGAATCTCTAACTTTCATGTCATAGTGAATGCCTCATCAAATGTTTGAAAGGTTTATACTTGCAAGGTCGGGAGATATGTCTAGCGCAAGCTCATGTGAAGAGCTCGATGAGTTACTTTGTGGCGATTGGAAGGTAAGTTGATTGATCAAGCTACACCAAAGCAAGCAAAAAATCTATGATAGATTCGTCCTCATACTTGACGTGTGGAATATAGATCGAGTCATGGTAACCTTCTTGATGATATTGATACAAAAATGATCTAAGAAGGCTTGGGATACCCGATTGAATGAGAATATACAAGATGTTTAGGTAACCCACTATACCAATCTAATGTAGGTCCAGTGAGGGACATGGGAAAGGTTCTCAAAAGCAAGGCATCATCATGAGTAATCAGATAACACCCATGTTTGAATGACCACAAATGTTGTTGTGGGTCTTCTTTGCTATTGAAATGATTGAATTTAGGCATTTCCCAATGCACAGGGTATGAACGGATAGGAATGGATGGGTGAATAGGCTCGTTGTAAATCTCGTCATAGGTGAGAGTGTTGTGGGAGCTGGAAACCGATGCCTCCAATGTTTGCATCTTTTCCAACATCATTTTAATTAGGTCATTGGTGGGTTGTGATGATTGGATGCCTCTGTAGCATGAGAGGGTTGGTTTTGGGCATATAATGGGGGTGGCACTCCAGTGTATGGGGCTGCCATGTAGGGTGGTGGAGAAGAAGGTAGTGAAATAGGGGGTACGTACCTGGAATGTATAATGGATGAAATGGGAGGTTGTTGATAGTATGTATATGGGGGTGGAAGGGTCATGGTAACCCTAGTGGCAATAGGGGCTAATGATTGTGGAATAGAAAGAACCATGTTCTGAAATGGGGTAGGGGTCACCGACACTGGAGGTGGTAATGTAGCTACGAGGTATGTGTGAGACATTAGGGGTGGATGAGGTTGTGTTTGGGGTAGTTATCGAGGGTACGATGGATGTAATGGGTGCCACAGAGGTAGCAGACATGGCATTCATAGCGGGTATAGGACCTAATTGCGAAACAACTGGGGGTAAGGTGGATGTGGGCAGCATGGAGCTAGATGGGGCTGATGTGGGAGTGGGTACAAGATTCGGGGGATAGATACGGGCATGCCATATATCAACTGACCCGAGGCGTCTCGAGTGGACAAGTGGGAAAGGTAAAACTGTAAGGTGGCAGGGTTTTGGTCAAGGAGTCATGCAAACTCCTCATCTTCGGTAGTGATAGTAATAGGCTGGATGGGATCCATGGTGGTGATAAAATGGAAGGTGGTGAAGGACTAGGTGGGAGTGGTTGACAACTGGAATGAAATACGAGTGTGTTTGCTTCTCTTTTAGTCAACACCATGTGAACCAAGATCTTGATCGAGTAGGGTGCTTCTCTCAGTAAATGACACGAGCAGTAGAACAAGTCTAACCGATGTCGATTAGAGAAAATTGGCGCTGAGTCGGGGTAACCACTTTGCGCCATAATTCTTGTAGAAAATGATAGTGAGTAAACAATGAGGCAAAAGGTAAAATCGGCAGTATGCCAAATCAAGATGTTTAAAACATCAATGAGAATAATGAGCATGGCAGGACTGTGAAAAGTGGAAGAAAGTGAAGCAAAATGTCCTTTTGAGTAGGTTAGCAAAGGACACGGAACCGAACGTCGGTTAGGTATAACCGATGGCGATCAAAGGTAATCGGCGGCGATTCTTGTGAAATTAAAACAGATGATGAAAGAAAGTGGTTGTGAATTAAAATCGATGTAGAATTAGACCCGAATTCTAAGAATGGTGATGATATGGCCCAGGCACACTCGGTGAAGCCGAAATACACCAAGCTGTGATGAGGAGCGTGCGAGAATGAACAAAAAAGTGACGAGCGTGATCTCTCACCTCAAAACGCAAGCCAAGCAAAAACACTAAGAAAATGTGATCTTAGGAGTGCCTTTTCTATTATGTTTGTTTAGCTTATGTTATTTAGGGGCCGACACATAAATTGTGAAATAGAGTTTTTGGTGATGATGGCTTCCTACAAAAAGGAGATCTAAAGGTGAGGTTTCGGTATGTCATGGTGGGGCGGGCTTCGCTCAAAGTATGACTCGACGAGCAAGCGAGTGGGTGCCCATTATGTCGTGATCGTGTGATCACCTACAACTTCTTCCATGTAGGATGTTGTTTAAGAATGTATGTATTTTCAATTTTTGTGAGGTTTCGTAGACTTGGAGAAAGAAAAAGGACATAAGTGCTTTTCTACAATTCGTTTGTCAACCATCAACTGGGCATGACTTCCAGCGTATAGGTTGCCCTCAATTAATGTGAGCTAATGCAATAAATCAAGAATGGAATGCACTTATTTTTAAACCCAAATTGAAAATGTGAAATTGGATGACACAATAAGATGAAGAGGAAGAGGGATGCTCTTTCACTACAATGCAGAAAACATGAAGAAATGGTTCTTTTTAATTACACCAAAAGAAAAAGTTTCCTTTAGAGCAAATAGAAAGAAGAGGTGGATTACCAAAGAAGAAAATTAGTGTGTATGCTTTTCAGAAGGGAAACAAACACACAATTTTTTCTAGGAATGAATGAAATGCAAGGAACCCGGATGGGTCCCACGCATGCCAAAATGTTTCACCTGATTCTTAGATTGTTTCTTTGAAGCGTTGACAAAACAGATAGGGTAACGGGCATAGGAGGAATACTTGTTCAAATGTTGGTTGATGGGTTGTTGCGCGCATATGACTTCTGGATCCACAACTGATCATGAGAGCTTCCTTTTGGCTAGGAGGAACTACCTGTAATGAAAACAAGACCACCAGAAGGAATTAAACAATATGGGCAGTGAACTGCCTAGCATATGCTAGATCCGGGAAGTGTGATACTTCCTAGATGGCTATCAGTCCACTATTTTAAACAATTTAATGTTGTAAACAAAGTAAATCCTATTGTAGTTTGAAATGATTTAGGTATCTCACTTAAAAACACAATAAGAAATAGATCTAATCTAACAGGCTAAGCTAGAATAGAATCCAAAGGTCAAATGATTGGTTCTGGGTTTTGTAGGTTTGACAGAGGTCACGGATAGATCACAGGTGAATGAGGGTAAGATGAAATTTGGTGGGTAGGTCTCTGTTCTAGGCTATGTGGGCAAATCTGGACCCAGGTGTCAATCAGGGGTGACCGACGGCGGTTAGGTGTAACCGGTGCCGGTTACTGTGAGATCTGGAAATATCACAGAACAAGTTGTGGTCTCCTTTGTGATTGCACAAAGGACTTTGGTGGGTCAAGATGAGGTATTGGGTGACTGGAGTAGGCTTTGGTGAGGTTTTAATGGGTATATGGAGGTGAAAACGTTGGAGAAGGTCAATAGGGGGCAAAGTAAACAATAGATGATAAAATGATGATAAAATGAAATAAACCAAGAAAGTATGATGTTATACTTACTTGGATTCCGGTCTTGAATGCCTGTGTGTGAGGGATGGAGGTGTTGATGAGGGGTTTGAAGGCTGCAAGTGATCACCAACTGAAGAAAAGCTTCTGCATGGGCTGCATGTACACTCCTCTTTGCTTGGATGGATCAAATCATGGTTGGGATGGTCATGCGGGAGAGAAGATGCTCAATCTCCTTCCTTGCATGTAGTTTTCATTGGAATTTGCTCTCTGAAGATGCTTTATCTCTTTGAGGTGTGTTCTTTCTCACAAACTTCTCCCAATGTTTTCCAACCTTGAGAATAAGCTATTTTAGGGGTTAAAAGGGTAACCGATAGTGGTCCACTTAACCGGTGATGGTTAAGGGTAACAAGCGTCGAGTCAGGCGGGATTTCACAGGTTTACTAAACTAGGGAGATCCTCTTGATTTCCTTGAATCTCGTGTCATTATCTCGTGGATTAGACTAGGAGCTTCTTGTGAGCATGCGGGAATGTGGTTAGAGGGAATGTAGGCATTGATTTTTAGGGTTTGGGTAAGTCTTAGTTAGTTATGACAACTTGCTAAGAATAGGTCTTAGGTTGAGTTGGCTTGGTGAGGTGTCTAGGTGAACTATATGTGTGGATATTATTTAAATAATAAATATAGTGAGGATAATAAATTAATTTAATTAGAGTAATTAAATTAATATTAATGGGGTGAAGGGGGCCATGGCTAGGTAAATGTAATAAAGGATGTTTATTCGTCGAGGGACCAAAGGGGAGTGTGACCTAATTTTAGTGTCTACAAAGGTGTCCGTTTATAGGAAGATACACCGACATTCCTCAATGGGAACCGCACTACCTTCTCCAAACCATTTCCGGTGTTAGATTCAATTGGTGTATATTTATTTCATCAAGGATTCATGTTGACCTTGACAGATCCATAAATAGGAGTGCCACAATCCAAGAAAATCCAAGGTAACAAGGCAAGGACACGAAACCCAAAGAATCAATATCAAGACCATACCCTCCCATACTGTTGAATGGGTAGAGTGACACCACAGATCTGTATGAGTTACCAAAATCAACTACTCGAACACTGACAAACTAACACTGGGCTTCACCATAATAGCTCCCCCACAAGAGAGACATCAACATGCCAAAAAATAAAGTGTCAAAAATATAGATCCATAATATCTCAAAAAAAAGAGATATAAATGCATACACCCATAGATACAAGAATGTAACACCCAAAAGCCGAGGGACGTCGGGCTCAACCAAAATTATGTCCACAAGTGATTCACACCCTCCCAAATTTGACACTTTATAATTGAGTGCATGTAAAAATTACAAAGAGAAAAAGTACCTTTTAAATTTGAAATAAGTGTTCAAAATTTCACCAATGCGTAGATCTCGAAAAAATACATAATTTCAAAAAAAAAAATCACCTTAATCCGAGCTACGGATCAAAAGTTATGAGCTCTAGAAGGTTTTGTTATTAAAATAATATTTTAATGTTGATCTTTTTTAAAAGGTACACGTGACACTCAAATGTCCAAAGGGTAAAAGAGTGCATCCACACAATACATGCTTGCGACCAAAGGATAAAATCTTGCACCCAAAACCTAAATGTCTAAAGGATAAATCATTGCATTCAAAGGGTACACGTCAATATCCAATGGATAAAAGAATGCACCCAGAGGGTACAGATCTGTATCCAATGGATAAAAGACTGCATCCAAAATAGAAATATCCAGAGGGTAAAAGAATGCATCCGAAAGGTACATGCTTATATCTAATGGATAAAAGAATGCACCCATAGGGTACATATCTGCGTCCAGTGGATAAAAGACGGCTTCTAAAACCGTAATATTCAGAGGGTAAATTAATGCATCCGAAAGGTACACACTTATATCCAATGGATAAAAGAATGCGAGAAAGAGGGTATAGATTTAAGTTCGGTGGATAAAAGATTGCATCCAAAACTAAAATATCTAGAGGGTAAAAGAATGCATCTGGAAGGTACACACTTATATCCAATGGATAAAAGAATGCACCTAGAGGGTACATATCTGCATCTAGATTTGATTGTCTCAAAACATGGTCGAGTTTACAGTCAATTCTAGGGTTTTGGCACCTTCCAAATCCAATGGCGCACTCTGTTTTGCATAAAAATGCATGTTACAGAAAAATTGCTAACAAATTCTAAATACATGAAAATAATAAACCATTGCTTGCAAAGAAAAAGCTACTACAGATGGGTGTCTACATCATCTATAGATCTGATACCATGAAAGAAACAATAAGAAGATTGTTCCAAGCCGCGATCTTAGATGATAATAGCACACCACATTATATTTGCAAAAGCAGAAGAGCTAAAATACCATATATGGAAATCCATCATAATCCATAATTCTCAATACATTACAATACAATGAATTGAATTATTCAATAAGAAAGATGTACATATATGAGGGAAGTGCAACTACTACATAAATCAGTGGTGAAGAACTCCCACTAACTGATATTGGTAGTTAAGTTAACTCTATAAGACTAGTAAGTTAGCTCCACATAACTAAGAAGCTAACTCAACATAACTAGTAAGCTAACTCCACACAACTAGTACACCTAAGCAAGCTAACCCAACAAGTGTAGGGCTAACACAAGTGTAAGAATTATCCTAATAAATAAATAAAATGATAAATAATAACCTACACTAACACCCTCCCATAAGCATAGCTTAGGTGGGTGAAAAAGAAGGTGGGTCCCGGCAACAAGGCTTGATGAGGTACCCACGTACAATAATTAGGAAAAATATACACCGCAAAGTACCAAAAACCAATAATAACAAAGCAAAGAGAGAAAAATACCACTACAAGATATCCTCATAAGCTCGGATCCAAAAACTTGTTCAATGTTGAAGAAGTGTGGTGCGCACTGTGGTCTAAATCCACTGCTCGATCATAAAACTCAAAAACAAGCGACAATGGGTTTCACGAAATAGCTCCAAGCAAGGAGACTGTCAATGGAGTGATGTCAAAAGTGCAAAAAACTACCAAACATAATTTGATCAACTGTTACAAATAGGTGTGCCATGATCTAAGAACAACCAAGGAAACAAGGCAAGGACATGAAATCCAAATAAATAGGAGTGCCACAATCCAAGAAAATCCAAGGTAACAAAGCAAGGACATGAAACCCAAAGAATCGATATCAAGACCATACCCTCCCATACTGTTGAATGGGTAGAGTGACACCACAGATCTGTATGAATTGTCAAAATCAACTACTCGAACACTGACAAACTAACACTGGGCTTCACCATAATAGCTCCCCACAAGAGAGACTGTCAACATGCCAAAAAATAAAGTGTCAAAAATATAGATCCATAATATCTCAATAAAAAAAAAAGATATAAATGCATACACCCATAGATACAAGAATGCAACACCCAAAAGTTGAGGACGTCAGGCTCAACAAAAATTACGTCCACAAGTGATTACAACACCCTCCCAAATTTGGCACTTTATAATTGAGTGCGTGTAAAAATTATAATGAGAAAAAGTACCTTTTAAATTTGAAATATGTGTTTAAAATTTTACCAATGCGTAGATCTCGAAAAAATACATAATTTCAAAAAAATATCACCTTAATCCGAGCTACAGATCAAAAGTTATGAGCTCTAGAAGGTTTTGTTATTAAAATAATATTTTAATGTTGATCTTTTTTAAAAGGTACACATGACACCCAAATGTCCAAAGGGTAAAAGAGTGCATCCACACGATACAGGCTTGCGACCAAAGGATAAAAGCCTGCGCCCAAAACCTAAATGTTCAGAGGGTAAATCATTGCATTCGGAGGGTACACATCAATATCCAATGGATAAAAGAATGCACCCAGAGGGTACAGATCTGCATCTAGTGGATAAAAGACTGCATCCAAAATAGAAATATCCAGAGGGTAAAAGGCATCCAAAGGTACATGCTTATATCCATTGGATAAAAGAATGCACCCAGAGGGTACAGATCTACGTCCAGTGGATAAAAGATGGCTTCTAAAACCGAAATATCCAGAGGGTAAAATAATGCATCCAGAAGATACACACTTATATCCAATGGATAAAAGAATGCACACAGAGGGTATAGATTTAAGTCCAATGGATAAAAGACTGCATCCAAAACTAAAATATCTAGAGGGTAAAAGAATGCACCCAGAGGGTACATATCTGCATCCATATTTGACTGTCTCAAAACATGGTCAAGTTTACAGTTGATTCTAGGGTTTTGGCACCTTCCAAATCTAATGTCGCACTCTGTTTTACATAAAAATGCATGTTGCAGAAAATTGCTAACAAATTCCGAATACATGAAAATAATAAACCCTTGCTTGTAAAGAAAAGATTACAGATGGATGTCTACATCATCTATAGATCTGATACCATGAAAGGAATGATAAGAAGATTGTTCCAAGTGATCTTAGATGATAATAGCACACCACATTATATTTGCAAAACAAAAGAGCTAAAATACCATATATGGAAATCCATCATAATCCATAATGCTTAATACATTACAATACAATGAATTGAATTATTCAATAAGAAAGATGTACATATATGAGGAGGGAAGTGCAACTACTACATAAATCAATGGTGAAGAACTCCCACTAACTGATACTGGTAGTTAAGTTAACTCCATAAGACTAGTAAGTTAACTCCACATAACTGAGAAGCTAACTCAACATAACTAATAAGATAACTCCATGTTAGGAAATAAGGGATAAAATATGCGGAATAATCCCTTACAGAATCGCAACAGTAGAAACTAATATGCAGAAAATATTACAGATCTCAAATAAAAGTGCAGAATAAATAACACAACACAGAGAGACAAGATTTAATGTGGTTCACCCAATTTGGGCTACATCCACCAAGAATCACTTGCTCAGATTTTATTACAAGCCTCCACTCTCTCAATACAATACCCAGATCCATTTGGAGCTATGCTCAACAAACTCTACAGAATTCACACCCGAATTCAAAACACATATGCAATACATTTACTTGTACATCTATCATATGCATAAGACCATATAAATAGACAACTGCTTAAGCAGTTTGATACAAAACCATGGGTATCAAAACCAAGGGCAAAAACCATGGGTATCAAAACAATGGGCAAAAGACCGAAAAAACCATGGGCCCAAAAACAACCCATAACGGTTACCCATTACCCATGGGTTAATAAACCACCCATGAAAATTTACTTCGGGGGCTTCGCCCGAACCCCCTGACCCACTCACCGGCGAGCGGGACCGCCGTAAAAATACCCGAGTGTAACACATAGAAGGTGTACCACATTCTAACATGCAAATAGGCTCCACAAACATAACAATCTCCCACTTGGAGACTGATTTCCACTGAGCAAGCTTCTCAACCCTTCACTGTCATCTGCGAAGGCCAACCAAAGCTGAACATAGCTTTATTTTATCCCTTGTGACCACCTTGGTCATCATGTCTGCGAGGATTAAGTGGTATGAATCTTCTCCAACTTCAACTTATCTTCCT
Source organism: Taxus wallichiana var. yunnanensis (assembly GCA_018340775.1). Taxonomy (NCBI): domain Eukaryota; kingdom Viridiplantae; phylum Streptophyta; class Pinopsida; order Cupressales; family Taxaceae; genus Taxus; species Taxus wallichiana. The sequence goes on along the minus strand of CM031234.1, from coordinate 718,693,337 downwards.
CCAAAGTTGTCTGATGAAGTGATATCTCAACTTGTATATGCTTCGTCTCTAGAGTGGAAAGCGAGTTCTTAGCTAGGTGTATAGCACTCTGACTATCACTATATAGCTTACATTCCTCTTGCTTATGCCCCAACTCCTCAAGCAATTGTTGTAGCCAAATCATCTCTTTTCTTTCCTCTGTGGCAGCAACATACTCAGCCTCCGTGGTTGACAAAGCCACCAACTTATGTAGTCGTGAAATCCATCTCACTGTTGTCCCACCTACAGTGTAAATATAACTGTTGTGCTCCTCCTGCTTGTCTACATCTCTAGCCATGTCTGAATCTACATAACCACGTAAAGTGGTGTCTGATCCACTTATAGCACAAAACTGTCCCCATGGTCCCTCTCAAATACCGAAGGATCCACTTTCTTGCTTGCAATGCTCTTTACTGGATCACTCATAAATCTACTCACGGCTCCCCTTTGCATGGGCAATATCAGGCCTAGTGCACACCATAGCATACATCAAACTACCAACTACTGATGAGTAAGGTACCTTTGACATCTGGTTTCTTTCCTTCTCTGTCTTGGGACACTTTGCTCCTTTGATAACTTGAAATGGCACACTTGAAAAGGAGTCCCAACCGGTTTAGCATCTTACATATTAAACCTCTCAAGACCTTCTTAATGTATTCTTCCTGAGATAAATTCAGCTTTTATTCCTTCCTATCCCGAGATATCCTCATACCAAGGATTTGTTTGGCTACACCCAAATCCTTCATAGCAAAGGATTCACTTAGCTGCTTCTTGAGTACTTTTATTTCCTACATGTTTTTACCTACAACCAACATGTCATCAACATACAAACATAGGATAATATAACTTCCATCCTCAAATTTCTTTGTATACACACAATGGTCAGAATGGCATCTGATATAACCTTGCTCCATCATGAAGCTATCAAACTTCTTATACCATTGACGTGGAGCTTGTTTCAGGCCATACAAGATTTTCTTCAGTTTGTAAACCATCTCCTCTTTACCTTTGACCTCATAGCCCTCACGGTTGCTTGCATATATAGTTCCTCCTCCAAATCACCATGGAGAAATGTAGTCTTTACATCTAAGTTGTTCTAAGTGTAAGTCTTCTCTTTGCAACTATTCCTAAAACAGTTCTAATAGAAGTCATTTTTACTACGGAGAAAAAAATCTCATCAAAATCTATCTACCTTGTTTACTGCAAACCCCTTGACCACCAATCGGGCCTTATATCTTTTCTTTCCTCCTTCTTCATCTTTAACTTTGTACACCCACTTGTTCTGCAATGCTCTTTTGCCTTCCGGTAGCTTCACCAAATCCCAAGTCTGGTTCTCCATGAGAGACTTATGCTCCTCATCCATGGCTTGCTCCCACTTCTTACTAGCATCTACCTGCATTACTTCATCAAAGCTCTTTGGCTCTCCACTATCAGTGAGTAATAAATAATAAAGAGAAGGAGAAAAACGTTCAGGTTCTTTTCTTACCCTAGAAGACCTCCTCACTATAGGAGTTTGGGGTTCCTGTTGAGTAGGTTCCTGAACTGATTCATGGGTCACTTTCCCATCCGGAAGATCCTCTACCACTGCATATTCTTTCTTGGATTCTTCCCTGTTTTCCTACAACTGTTGCTTATACATGACTTTCTCATTAAAGACCACATCCCTAGACCGAATGATTTTCTTGTCCTTAATACTCCAACATTTAAACCCAAAGTCATCACCACCATAACCAATGAAAGTATATTTTTCTGATTTAGCCTCTAGCTTGGTCCTATCATCCTTGTCTATATGAACAAACACCTCACATCCAAAGACTCTAAGAAATGAATAATCAACTTTCTTACCATACCATGCCTCCTCAGGTATGCCTCCATCCAAGGCACTTGAGGGTCCTCTGTTTATCAAGTACACAGTTGTGCTCACCGCTTCTACCCAAAAAGAAAGAGGCAGTCCTGCATGTAACCTCATGCTCCTAGCACGTTCCATTATTGTTCTGTTCATCCTTTCTGATACCCCATTCTTTGTGGAGTTCCTGGAACCATCTTTTTCCTGTGGATTCCATTCTTAGAACAATAATCATTAAATTCATTGCTGCAATACTCCCCTCCATTATCTGACCTGAGACATTTTAGCTTAAGACCTGTTTCATTCTCTACCAAGGCTTTCCATTTAAAAAAGTGTCAAATACATCAGATTTGTTTCTAATACAATAAACCCAAACTTTCCTTGTTGCATCATCAATAAAAGTAACATAATAACTTGAACCCCCAAGAGATGATACAGCCAGCCCCACACATCGAAATGCTACCATCTCTAACTTACTCTCTTTCTTCATAGGTCCAACCTTGAGAAACCTTACTCGCTTATGTTTCCCATATATGCAATTCTCACAAAATCCAAACTGTTTACGTATATCCGGAAAATTCTTCTTTATGATGTTCATGCCCTTATGGCTCATATGACCGAGCCTATAGTGCCATAATGTTGTATCTGCATCTGAAGCCACAAGATTACAATCATTAGTACTATCAGTGGTTAAATACAAGGTTCTAACCTTCTTACCTCTTGCCACCACAAGAGCACCCTTGGTAACCTTCCAAGAGTTAGCTATAAATATCACAGTACAACCATCATTTCCCAATTACCCCGCCGATATCAAATTTCTCCTTAATGTAGGCACATGTCTGACATCCTTCAATAGCCATGTATTCCCATTATGCATCTTAACTGAACATAACCTTTTCCAACTATGTTACAAGGCTCATCATCACCAAGAAAAACATGCCCAAAATCCCCTTGAACATAATCAACAAAATAATGCCTATGTGGAGTAGCATGAAAAGAAGCCCCTGAATCTAAAACCCAAGATTCAGTAATATTATGCAAAGAAAGAATCAAAGCATCCTGACATACATTACCCGATGCCACATTTTCCTCCTTGTTTTCTTCTATTGTTTCTTCTTATCCCGAAGCTCCCAACCTTCTTCTTTGCATGCCCGGGCTTTCCACAATTCTAGCATACAATCTTGTTCTTGGTTTTGACCTTGCTCGATCTTTTGATTTTCCACGGTTTCCTCTATTCTTCTCTCCCTCTAGTTTCCACTTTGTCAAAGCATTCCACAAGTAGAATATTCCCCAGAGCTTTTTCTTTGCATTTCCTCGCTTAGAATCACCCCTACAACATCCTCAAACTTCAACTTCGAGTTAGCTAGAACCGAGTTACTTACCACCATTACCAAGCTATTCCAACTCTTAGGTAAAGAGCACAAAATTAATAAAGCCCTAACTTCTTCATCAAATTCTATTATAACCAAAGCTAGCATATTCACAACCATATTGAAATCATTTAAATGATCTGCTACTGAACTATTCTCAGACATCTTCATATTAAACAACTTTTTCATTAAAAATATCTTGTTAGAGGCAGAGGGTTTTTCATACAACTTCCCTAATGCATCCATTAGATCTTTTGTAGTCTTTTCCTTTGAAACATTAAATAATACCGAAGATGCAAGACACAATCGGATTGTCCCAAGTGCCTTCCTATCCAACAAATCCCATTCCGCATCTGTCATACTCGAGGGTTTGTTCACCTTCTCAGACAACGGAGTATAAAGATCCTTTTGATAAAGGTAATCTTCCATCTGCATCTTCCAAAGACTGAAATTATGCCCGTTGAATTTATCAACCCTAGATCTTCCTTCATCTGCCATAGCTCCCACTCAAGCTAAAAACTTTCCTGCGATTCAACACTTCAGCAAACCAAACCAAGCTCTGATACCAATTGTTAGGAAATAAGGGATAAAATATGCGGAATAATCCCTTACAAAATCACAATAGTAGAAACTAATATGCAGAAAATATTACAGATCTCAAATAAAAGTGCAGAATAAATAACACAACACGAGAGAGATAATATTTAATGTGGTTCACCCAATTTGGTCTACATCCACCAAGAATCACTTGCTCGATTTTATTACAAGCCTCCACTCTCTCAATACAATACCCAGATCCATTTGGAGCTATGCTCAACAAACTCTATAGAATTCACACCCGAATTCAAAACACATATGCAATACATTTACTTGTACATCTATCATATGCATAAGACCATATAAATAGACAACTGCTTAAGCAGTTTGATACAAAACCATGGGTATCAAAACCAAGGGCAAAAACCATGGGTATCAAAACAATGGGCAAAAGACCAAAAAAACCATGGGCCCAAAAATAGCCCATAACGGTTACCCATTACCCATGGGTTAATAAACCACCCATGAAAATTTGCTTCGGGGGCTTCGCCCCGAACCCCCTTGACCCGCTCACCGGCGAAGCGGGACCGCCGTAAAAATACCCGAGTGTAACACATAGAAGGTGTACCACATTCTAACATGCAAATAGGCTCCATAAACATAACACTCCACACAACTATTACACCTAAGCAAGCTAACCCAATAAGTGTAGGGCTAACACAAGTGTAAAAATTATCCTAATAAATAAATAAAAGGATAAATAATAACCTACACTAATAGTATCATAGATAGCCACAGTAGTAAAAAAAAATCCATTTTTGTCAATTACAGTTGGAAGGAAAAATGACACTATATATGAAGTGGACTATTGAACTTAATGTTAAACAAAATTTCCATATGTCCTTCATATATTCCACACCCCCTTCCTCCTTGGAGAATCACCCTTTCCCTTTAAATTGTCCCTTCCCCGTAATTATATCCTTTATATCTCCTTCCTCGTCACCCCACATCCTTTAATAAAGTTTATCTTTCTCCTCCCTATCGGCACATCTATTGCACCACTCACATACGATACAAATATGTTTAGTCATTGATGTAAAACGTTGGCATAACCATGCATGTGTCTTTTTAACAAATGAGATGTTAATACATTTTAAATTGATAGGTTTCATTGTGTTAAAATTCCAAGCATATTCATGAGGTTGTGAATAAATGTGGCTTGTGATGTGGAAAAGGCTAAGAACATTGTTATGAATAATTTTTCTAAGCTTGATCCAATCCTTGTTGCATTTATAGATCATGGTGGTTTTTCGAATGACTAAAAAATTATTTTGAAGGCATATATGGACGACACTGCAAAATTGGAAGTTTGGTTTACCACATCCTCCCAAATTGTAGATTGCTCGATGATTACTACAAGAGTGGATTTTCCCCCCAGAGAGTCATGACTAGACCATACAATCTTCCCATATTGGTTAATTCCAAATGAAAAGTACCCTCCTTCAAATGTTATAGGTTTCTAGTAGAGGTTGTGTGGGTGGTGATTGGGGCCATTTATTATTCTTTTTATGACAAATATTGAATTGAAACACCTTCTAGATCTAGTAAAAATACAAATAAAGAGGCACGGCTTCCTAGTATGGGGAGTGATAACAACGATAGTGACAAAGGAAATTTTTCCATCTCTCTCTAAAATAGAGGGGGATGCACTTCCAATACCGATTGCGGTTGGGATTTAAATTAGGTTTTCCCTCTAATACATTTTTCTAAGAAAGTGTAGAAAACATCAAAATGTCAGTCCATCCCATTCGCCAAACCATGAGTTTGAATAGGCCAACCCCTTTTGTTTTTCTTAAAGATTCCAAAAAAATTAATTATTAAGAATATTCATTAGTAGTGCTCACATTATATTTGGGTGGTTATTATCAATGTGTGAGTGATTATATTATCTTGATAATATAATTACATATTATATGAGAGTGGTTACGTGAGTTTTTTTAAAAACTCACTAACTTTAAATAAATAATTAGTTATATGTTTGTATTAGCTATTATCATGAGAAAAATGAAAGTGGTTTTAACCACTCACATATAATAGCTTGTGAGATATTTTTGGGGACGCTTGTTGAAGTTATTAAATCCAATCTCCATGCATGTAGGGGATCACAATGCCTATTTATATGTAAGCATTATCTGAGATGAATAATAAAAGAATTATTAGTGTGTGTGTTATATGTGTATTCGTGTTTTGCTTTTGATAAGCTCTACCGAATTTTACATTTGGTATTAGAGCAAGTTATTCCTATGAGGTTCAAGGAGATTCAAGAGGTCTCTGAGATAAGTATGAGATATTAAAAATTATTTGGGAAACTTCATTGTAATTATTGGTTTCCCTTATAGATGAAATTCATTAATATGATAGAAGTGTTTTTAAATTAGATTATAGAGTTCTATTTGTGTGAGAAAAGAAATTTAAAGTTCAGAATGGTGTTAAATTAGAAACAAATGCAAGTGCAACAAAGAAAAATAAGAAGATTGAGAAATCCTGTGAGGAAAATACCAACAGATAGTGCCTAGTAAAATAGACGTATTTTACTCATATGGTATCAAATTATCATCTCATTTTTTGATTGGATAGATAAAAAGAGACACACAACTTATAATTTTACGTCATCTTCAAATTATGCTTGTAGATATGGCGAAATTACTATCAAAAATACATTTTTGTGGCTATAAATTCACATCTGGTGAATGAAAAATGATCTGGATGTCTTTTTGTGAAAAAACACAAACCTTTCAAGAATTAGCATCCAAATATTTTAGGGAGAAAGGAAACAAAAAAATCATCGAAATTGCAAAGTCGTCACCTGTAGAGCACTCCAACAAGCTACAAAGCTTCAAAAAAATGTAAGACATGTCTTTTGTGATCGGTAAATTTTTCATGTGCACATTTTAAACGAAGTTTTAAATATCCATACAAAAATAGGGCTGGTTAGCTTATTGTTTGCATGCCTTAAGGTTGTTTAAATTAATCATGTTTGATATTTTGGTCATTCTCTTAAATTCATTTGTAGTTAATGTGATTTGTTGTGTCTAGTTTATGTTTGTTTGGTTATTATATGTTCATAAATATCTATGTTCATTGTCATAAGACTATCTTTGAAGTTTGAGTATCTTGTTTTATATATTCATTTTCAATGTCTAAATAAATCAATTTGTGTCATAAAGAGTCTATTTGTGTCATTATGTATTTTTAAAAAATAATTAAATATTACTTTTTAATTTTCATATTTATCGTCTTGTAAGTTAAGATCCAATAAATAAATTATTTTCAAATAAATTGTTGGTAAATAGATGCATTTTCGGTGGAAACTAAAATCCTAAGTCAAACATTTCACTTTGTGAGGGGAGTTATAAAAATAAACACAATGTGGATATCTTTAAGCTTCAATTTCCAATCAGCTAAGTAAGCAACAATATATTGGAGGACAAAGGCATTGAAGCTCGGAGGGCAATAAGCATCCTCTCATCATCCGCTAGTGACATGACTATGAAAATGAAGTAGTGGAAAACCAATCAAATCCAAAAGCACTAAAGATGGGATCGGTCTCAAGTGGCACCAATGACTATATTATATTGATTGTGATCAAAGTGGCATTGATCTACGATAGTGGTTACTTAAGAAAAAATGAGGAATGCATCCTCAACCTTTATTTTCTTAATTTTTGTGTATATGGTGTGATAACTACAAACAAATGAATGAGAGAGCAAATGAATACATTGATATTCTATCTATCGCACTTCTTCATCGATTGGCTTGTGAGAAGCTCACTAGAAGTTAAAGTGAGAAATATTGAGACCATGTATGTAGGCAAATCGGTGAAAGTATGGTTGGCTAGTGAAACATCATTCATTGGAAGTAAAAGCAATAATTGTTGAGCTTTCACATGTAGGTGATCATGCACATCAAATGTCTAGAATAGAATAATTACAAAATCCTATAAGGAAACTCGTGTATATTTCCATTTCCTATTGTGTGATTATTTCTCATGTTCATACTAAGGGGGAATGTTAGGAATATTTCTTATTATTGCTCAAATTATATTTGAGTGATTATTATTAATGTGTGAGTGATTATATTATCTAGGATAATATAATTACATATCATAGGAGAGTGGTTACATGAGTTATTTTAACAACTCACTAACATTAAATAAATAGTTAGTTATGTGTTTGTATAAGTTATTATCATGAGAAAATGAAAGTGGTTTTAACCACTCGCGTATAATAGCTTGTGAGATATTTTTGGGGACTCTTGTTGAAGTTGTTAAATCCAATCTCCTTGTATGTAGGAGATCACAAGGCCTATTTACACATAATCATTGTTTGAGATGAATGACAAAAGAATTATTATTGTGTGTAAAATTTTTGTATTATGTGTTTTACATTTGATAAGCTCTATTAAATTTCACATCAATGAATTTTTCAAAGTTAAACCTACTTAGATTGTAACTTACTTTAGGTGATCTCAATTTTTATTTTATTTATACGGGTGATGTTTTATTAGATGAAATCGTTTTAAGTTCATGTATTTTCGACATGTCCACAACAAACCAATCAGCCCCACCAAATTTCCTATGCATGCATTTAGAATATTCACATCAAAAATTATCACCTCAATAGGCATGTTCCAAATTAGAATGAGGGTGGCTAATTATGATACTTGCGAGAGACTTAAATGGCACATATCCATTTGTTCGTTGATGTATGACATTGGTACAAAGATACATGTTAATAGGTAAACAATATAAGCTTCAACAAATTTTAAACCGGCATGCACCATTGTCTTGAAATTGTAACCTAGCACTTGAGGTTGTTAGTTGTTTGCTCTTAGTAATTCATCTCCTCCACGTACCAAGCTTTCCCAATTTTTCAATCGCAACCTCTATCGATCTTATTCTCAATCTTTGTGTTAATCAATCATGGCTTTGGTGGTTTGTCTCACCAAGTGTCTTTATTTGTTTGCATGACCAACTCTTTTGTGTTGTTTCATAATAATCAATCAATATTTGACTCTCCATATTTGATACAATAATAGTGCAATTTGAGGTCTCTTTTGAGGCTTCCACCATTACATGTCTCACAACCTCTTTTATCCTCTTTTGCACGTGGTTTGATCCATTTTCCCTCGAAATAAAAACACTACTCGGTTTAAATATTGTACCATCAACTCTCCCACTTTCATATTAGCTTGTGCCTACCTTTAGTTTGTTTGCAGCTAATTTGGATTTATCCTCTTCTTCCATGATTCATGAGTTTCACCATCTTTAATTCCTCTGTAAATATCTCATTCACCATTAGGCTCGTGTCTCATTTTCTTTATCGTAGGGTTCATTTTAAGAAGACCCCTCTAAAAATTACTTTTGAATCGTTGGCGAATCTCAAAAATTGACTTTCGAATTGTTGGTGAATATCTAGAAAAAATGTTTCGTGGCAAAGGCGATTTCATGAGAGCATTTTTCCCTGGTTTCGCAAATTTGGTCGGGTAGGTTGGTCGGGGTTAGGTGGGAAGTTGGTTGGGTAGGTTGGTTGGGACTCGGAGGTTGGGCGGTTGAGGGTTGGGCGGGTGAGGGGTTGGATGGGTGAGGGTTGGATGGCTATTGGGCGGGGTGGGGTTGGACGGGTGAGGGTTGGGAGGATGGGATGGACGGGTGAGGGTTGGATGGGTGTGTTGGACATAAGTTTAGGTTAGCTTCTTGTTTCTATTCTTGTTTGTGTTATGGACTATAGTGAAGACTGAAAGAGCCACATCATGTTAACCTTCCATAAGAACTTGATATGCTTCAAGATAGATTTATGGGATACAGGTTGAAAAGTTGATGCAAATCCTTAAGCACCCAAATAAATTAGGGGAAATCCAAATGACTACTCAAAAATATATGTTTTTGAACCTAGAATGCAAAATAAAATTATGAAATTTTATTCTCTCCTAGGATCTTTTCAATCACTTTCATGCAAACCTCTAGAATAAAGAAGTTTTTACATACTCTACCTCCTTTCCTGTGAATTTGGAAGGTGGATTTACACTAACAAGTAGCAACACACTAAGACTAACAACATCTATTTGTTATGAGTAACTCAAAGACAAGTCAATAAATCAGACCCAATTGTATAAATTGAGAGGGTACTTAGACGATCGAGTATAGAGAATATGATATTAAAAAAATTCTGAATATCCCCTTAACAAATTAAATAAATGCATTAACCCATAAATAATAGAAGGACCTAATATCTGATTGAATGAACATTTAACATAGAAAATAATTACGGTTATAATTATGACATCTTACCTTTCTCAACAGCTGAATAGGACATAACTCCTCCATAGGGTCTATTCACAGTTCTCCTGCTCCTTTTCAGCTTGCTAACCCTGTATTCGGCAGCCTCAAATGGGGAATCTGTAAGGCATCAACCAATCCAAAATGTGATATTTGAGTTTAAGATTTTAAAAAATCATAAATCAACAACAATAAATCAAAACTTTGGGCTTATAAATCCCAGTTATAGTTTTGTAGATGAAACAAAAATAATGTGACTACAATGCTACAAAAATCCCCCACAACACAAATATCAAACAAAATTATAAAATCTATCAGAAACTTCATTTGATGGGCTTTCAAAATCTCTACACAAAGGTTTGAATTTGTTCATATCCCTCGACAGAGTTGCATATAGCTTCTCTACTCACTAATATGCTATAAAAATTCATTCAATTTACGCCATTATGAGAATACCAACAAAAAAATAGAAAAAGAAAAAAAAAAAGATCTTACTCCTTGGATTCTTTTGCCGGTAAGGACATTTGGGTCTATTGGCCCTCTTTTTGGTAGTCTGATAAATTAACTTCCCACCTGTACACAAATACACCCAAAACAATTGACCCCAAAAATCATACGAAAAATGAGAGAAACCTCAAAACTCTAAAACCTAACCCAGAGTCAAATAAATACATAACGAAGATAAACTTCAAAACCCTAGATGAAGTGGGCATGTTTTTTACCAAGGGTTTTGACGATTCAGGTCTGGTTCAACTTGGTGTGATAGTTGTGGCCTTTGTGGTATGTGAGCCTCTGCACCATCTTTTCCTTCACCCACTTCCCTACCTCTACCGCTCTTGATTTCTCCTCTTTGAAAAATTAGGGTTTTTCCTTGGCCCGATGACAATAATGTATAGAGAGAGGCTTTCCCACTTTAGTGATTCTATGAATTTGTAGTTTTTTTGTGCCCTTCATTTTAAGGTGATTGTACTTATATGACATCAAGGACGGAAGAGTTGGACAACATAGATGTTGAACGACTCGGGTTGGATGGCTCGGGGTTGGATGGCTCGGGGTTGGACGGCGAGTTGGATGACCAAGGGTTCGATGGCTAAGTGGTTAGGCAGTGAGGGGTTGGGCGGTTGAGTTGTTAGACAAATCAAGTTTGGAAGGGCATGGCTCGGGGTTAGTCGACGAAGGGGTTGGACGACCAAGGATTGGACGGCTAAGGGGTTGGACGGCTAAGTGGTTAGGCAGCTGAGGGGTTGGATAGCTAAGGGTTAGATGGCTGAGGGTTAGATGACTTGGCTTAGGGTTGGACGACTCAGGTTTGGACATCCCAGGGTTGGAACACTCAGTGTTGGACGACTTAGGGTTGGACAGCTCAAGGGTTGTTTATGTTTACTTCGGTGAATATGTGCATGAAATGATTCAAATTGGTGGCAAATTACATTCATAAGCTCTTATATATGTGTAAAATCTAGGTGAAATGAATAGTATAAGGGACATGTCGGTGGAATTTTTTGGTGAATAAGTCAGTTGCGAATCATAGAATATTCGCCAATTCAATTTCCATAATCCTCGATTTTCACGAGTTTACGAAAATTTGCCACTAAAATTTTCCTGCTTTATCGACATGTCAATGGTCTCGCTTCACTATTGTTTACACTTTAGAATGCTACATATAACTTTGTTGATCTAATAATCTCCTTCATTAATGATGACCCATTTTTCTCGAGTATGCACAATGTGGCCCATATATTTGAGGATGCAAAATGAATTTGCCTTTTAAAAATTCCAAACATTTTTCATCATTTATGAAAAATTCCAATGCATCATGTCCAGTCGGGATTTTTATTGTTACGTTCTATTGAGTGATAAGATTTTTTTAATATTTTATTAGAAACGTTGTCTTTTCATGCCTCGCTAATGGGAAAAGTAATAAATAATTTGTGAAGGGTCGATCCATTAATTTAGAGCACCGTGATAAATAAATTGAATTATAATCTTCAAACTAATCAACTAAATTATAATCTTTAAATCAATTGACTGAATTATAATATTCAAATTGAAACATTCCCTATTTATAACCTTGGATGTGTTCAAGCATTGAAGGACGATGTAAGAGCGCAAAAACAAAAATTAATTTTTCTCTTTTTCCAATCTATTAAACATTAATTACATCAATAGGCATTCAAAATTGGAGTCTTGGTGGTTGTGTTTTAAAATGTTAAGGAAATGGACGCTCGAGTTAGGGAAATGGACACTTGAGTTAGGGAAATGAACTAGCAAGGTTTTATGTTGGTGTTCATTGACGCATAACATCGTCAAGACCGTTGATGATGGAAACCTTAATCACCACGTTAATCGCTAAAGAGAAACCCTAATTGTAAATGTGCATGAAAACCATGACAAAAGGAACCCTGAATGTAGACTTTCCATATCTAACATATGCATAGTTCAGAATTTAAATATATGCAAGTTTTCCTATCTATAGGAAGTGGTGAATGAGACTCGTGATGTGACCGGTTAAACCACCTCTCCATGCGATTCACTAACAAATGTCACTCAAAGACTAATTAGAGTAATTCCTTTATTGTCGACTAGGGTGGTGGGGTAATTTCTATAAGAGAAGTGCTAGGTTGCATGCTCATTGGCAATAACATTCTAGCGGTGGTGAATTCAATGAAAGAGTGGGGGTCGTGAAAATAATTCTTGATATTGATATACATGATAATGCTTCAAATTTAATGAGTGTTAAGAACTTGGAATGCTACATATCCACAAGGAAAACTCTTGCAAACGATATTTTTTGTTTCTGAGGCAAGCATGAAGAATTGCCTAAGATAATAGTTTTTAAAGATGTGGCAAAACCACTTGACGACCCATGTTTTATGGTAATCAAATTTAACTACTACATCAACTTAACTATGGATGTTGATTCCACTCCACATATCCCTATCTCTAGAGTGACTTGGTACATGCGCAAGTGAATTCCCCATAATTTGATCAGTGTGTTCTAACTACCCACAAATCACAAGGGTTGACATTGCTAACATCAACTTGCACCGCATCCCCTTTCTCCAAGTCAAACAAATGACAAAAATGACATGTGGTTCGTAGGTGTCCACTCATAAGAAAGAAGAGTTTCACATATGCTACCCCAACATTTTGCTCACCCCTTGACTTCTCCTCCCTCAAATGCCTTTTCCATTACCCCTCTTCCTCATACAACATTTCACTCCCTTAAGTTTAACTTCTTGAACACGTCTCCTTGACATCCCCATTACACCATTCACATACAATTACTAAGAACATAACCATTGTTTGAGATGAATGACAAAATAATTATTATTGTGTGTAAAATTTTTGTATTATGTGTTTTACATTTGATAAGCTCTATTAAATTTCACATCAATGAATTTTTCAAAGTTAAACCTACTTAGATTGTAACTTACTTTAGGTGATCTCAATTTTTATTTTATTTATACGGGTGATGTTTTATTAGATGAAATCGTTTTAAGTTCATGTATTTTCGACATGTCCACAACAAACCAATCAGCCCCACCAAATTTCCTATGCATGCATTTAGAATATTCACATCAAAAAATTATCACCTCATAGGCATGTTCCAAATTAGAATGAGGGTGGCTAATTATGATACTTGCGAGAGACTTAAATGGCACATATCCATTTGTTCGTTGATGTATGACATTGGTACAAAGATACATGTTAATAGGTAAACAATATAAGCTTCAACAAATTTTAAACTCGCATGCACCATTGTATTGAAATTGTAACCTAGCACTTGAGGTTGTTAGTTGTTTGCTCTTAGTAATTCATCTCCTCCACGTACCAAGCTTTCCAAATTTTTCAATCACAACCTCTATCGATCTTATTCTCAATCTTTGTGTTGATCAATCATGGCTCTGTTGGTTTGTCTCACCAAGTGTCTTTATTTGTCCGTAACCAACTCTTTTGTGTTGTTTCACAATAATCAATCAATATTTGACTCTCCATATTTGATACAATAATAGTGCAATTTGAGGTCTCTTTTGAGGCTTCCACCATTACATGTCTCACAACCTCGTTTATCCTCTTTTGCACTTGGTTTGATCCATTTTCACTCGAAAGAAAAACACTACTCAGTTTAAATATTGTACCATCAACTCTCCCACTTTCATATTAGCTTGTGCCTACCTTTAGTTTGTTTGCAGTTAATTATGGATTTATCCTCTTCTTCCATGATTCATGAGTTTCACCATTTTAATTCCTCTGCAAATATCTCATTCACCATTAGGCTCGTGTCTCATTTTCTTTATCGCGGGTTCATTTTAAGAAGACCCCTCTAAAAAATTACTTTTGAATCATTAGCGAATCTCAAAAATTGACTTTCGAATTGTTGGCGAATATCGAAAAAATGTTTCGTGGCAAAGGTGATTTTGCAAAGAACATTTTTCCCTAGTTTCGTAAATTTGGTCGGGTAGGTTGGTCGGGGGTTGGGCGGGAAGTTGGTTGGGTAGGTTGGTTGGGACTCGGAGGTTGGGCGGTTGAGGGGTTGGGCGGGTGAGGGTTGGATGGCTATTGGGCGAGGGGGGTGGGGTTGGACGGATGAGGGTGGGATGGGTGAGGGTTGGGCGGATGGGATGGACGGGTGAGGGGTTGGGCACTAAGTGTCGAGTGAGTGGGTTGGACGAGTGAGGGGTTGGACGGCTAAGGGTTGGATGGGTGCGTTGGATGGGTGAGGGGTTGGATGGGTGCGTTGGACATAAGTTTAGGTTAGCTTCTTGTTTCTATTCCTATTTGTGTTATGGATTGTAGTGAAGACTGAAAGAGCCACATCATGTTAACCTTCCATAGGAACTTGATATGCTTCAAGATAGATTTATGGGATACAGGTTGAAAAGTTGATGCAAATCCTTAAGCACCCAAATAAATTAGGGGAAATCCAAATGACTACTCAAAAATATATGTTTTTGAACCTAGAATGTAGAATAAAATTCTGAAATTTTATTCTCTCCTAGGCTCTTTTCAATCACTTTCATGCAAACCTCTAGAATAAAGAAGTTTTTACATACTCTACCTCCTTTCCTGTGAATTTGGAAGGTGGATTTACACTAACAAGTAACAACACACTAAGACTAACAACATCTATTTGTTATGAGTAACTCAAAGACAAGTCAATAAATCAGACCCAATTGCATAAATTGAGAGGGTACTTGGACGATTGAGTATAGAGAATATGATATTAAAAAAATTCTGAATATCCCTTAACAAATTAAATAAATGCATTAACCCATAAATAATAGAAGGACCTAATATCTGATTGAATGAACATTTAACATAGAAAATAATTACGGTTATAATTATGACAACTTACCTTTCTTGAACAGTTGAACAAGACATAACTCCTCCATAGGGTCTATTCACAGTTCTCCTGCTCCTTTTTCACCCTCTAACCACCGTATTCCGCAGGCCTCGAATAAGGAATCTGTAAGGCATCGCCCATCCAAAACGTGATATTTGAGTTTAAGATTTTAAAAAATCATAAATCAACAACAATAAATCGAAACTTTGGGCTTATAAATCCCAGTTATAGTTTTGTAGATGAAATAGAAATAATGTGAATACAATGCTACAAAAATCCCCCACAACACAAATATCAAACAAAATTATAAAATCATCGTAAAACTTCATTTGATGGGCTTTCAAAATCTCTACACAAAGGTTTGAATTTGCTCATATCCCTCGACAAAGTTGTATATAGCTTCTCTACTCATTAATATGCTATAAAAATTCGTTCGATTTATGCCATTATGAGAATACCAACAAAAAATAGAAAAAGAAAAAAATAGATCTTACTCCTTAAATTCTTTTACCGGTAACAGGACATTTGGGTCTGTTGGCCCTCTTTTTGACAGTCTGATAAATTAACTTCCCACCTGTACACAAATACACCCAAAACAATTGACCCCAAAAATCATACAGAAAAATGAGAGAAACCTCAAAACTCTAAAACCTAACCCAGAGTTAAATAAATACATAACGAAGATAAACTTCAAAACCCTATATGAAGTGGGCATATTTTTACTAGGGTTTTTGACGATTCAGTCAGTTCAACTTGGTGTGATAGTTGTGATGCACCGTAGTATATGTGAGCCTTTGCACCATCTTTTCCTTCCTTCCACTTCCCTACCTCTATCGCTCTTGATTTCTCCTCTTTGAAAAATTAGGGTTTTTCCTTGGCCCGATGACCATAATGTATAGAGAGAGGCTTTCCCACTTTAGTGATTCTATGAATTTGTAGTTTTTTTTTGCCCTTCATTTTAAGGTGATTGTACTTATATGACATCAAGGGACGGAAGAGTTGGACAACATAGATGTTGGACGGCAGGGTTGGATGGCTCGGGGTTGGACGGCTTAGAGGTTGGATGGCTAAGGGGTTGGACAACTAAGGAGTTAGGCAGCGAGTTGGATGACCAGGGTTCGATGGCTAAGTGGTTAGGCAGTGAGGGTTGGACGGTTGAGTTGTTCAACGAATCAAGTTTGGAAGGGCCTGGCTAAGGGGTTAGACAACGAAGGGGTTGGATGACCAAGGATTGACGGCTAAGGGTTGGGCGGCTAAGTGGTTGGATAGGCGAGGGGTTGGGCGGCTAAGGGTTGGCAGGCCGAGGGTTGGACGACTCGGCTTAGGGTTGGACGGCTCGAGTTTGGACATCCTGGTGGTTGGAACACTCGGTGTTGGACGACTCAGGGTTGGATGGCTCAGGGTTTTTATGTTTACTTCGGTGAATATGTGCACGAAATGATTCAAATTGGTGGCAAATTACATTCATAAGCTCTTATATATGTGTAAAATCTAGGCAAAATGAATAGTATAAGGGACATGTCGGCTGAATTTTTGGCAAATAAGTTGGCTGCGAATCATAGAATATTCACCAATTCAAATTTCCATAATCCTCGATTTTCGCAAGTTTACAAAAATTTGCCACTAAAATTTTCCCTACTTTATCGACATGTCAATGGTCTCGCTTCACTATTGTTTACACTTTAGAATGCTACATATAACTTTGTTGATCTAATAATCTCCTTCATTAATGATGACCCATTTTTCTCGAGTATGCACAATGTGGCCCATATATCGAGGATGCAAAAATGAATTTGCCTTTTAAAAATTCCAAACATTTTTCATCATTCATGAAAAATTCCAATCCATCATGTTTTTCGGGATTTTTACCGTTACATTCTATTGAGTGATAAGATTTTTTTAATATTTTATTAGAAACGTTGTCTTTTCATGCCTCGCTAATGGGAAAAGTAATAAATAATTCGTGAAGGGTCGATCCATTAATTTAGAGCACCGTGATAAATAAATTGAATTATAATCTTCAAACTAATCAACTAAATTATAATCTTTAAATCAATTGACTGAATTATAATATTCAAATTGAAACATTCCCTATTTATAACCTTGGATGTGTTCGAGCATTGAAGGAAGATGTAAGAGCGCAAACAAAAATTAATTTTTCTCTTTTCCAATCTATTAAACATTAATTACATCGATAGGCATTCAAAATTGGAGTCTTGGTGGTTGTGTTTTAAAATGTTAAGGAAATGGACGCTCGAGTTAGGGAAATGGACACTCGAGTTAGGGAAATGAACCCAGGCGAGGTTGTATATTGGTGTTCATTGGCGCATAACATCGTCGGGGACCGTTGATGATGGAAACCGTAATCACCACGTTAATCGCTAAAGGGAAACCCTAATTGTAAATGTGCATGAAAACCATGCCGAAGGAACCCTGAATGTAGACTTTCCATATCTAACATATGCATAGTTCGAGATTTAAATATATGCAAGTTTTCCTATCTATAAGAAGTGGTGAATGAGACTCGTGATGTGACCGGTTAAACCACCTCTCTATGCAATACACTAACAAATGTCACTCAAAGACTAATTAGAGTAATTCCTTTATTGTCGACCGGGGTGGTGGGGTAATTTCTATAAGAGAAGTGCTAGGTTGCATGCTCATTGGCAATAACATTGCTAGCGGTGGTGAATTCATGAAAGCGTGGGGGTCGTGAAAATAATTCTTGATATTGATATACATGATAATGCTTCAAATTTAATGAGTGCTAAGAACTTGGAATGCTACATATCCACAAGGAAAACTCTTATGCAAACGATATTTTTTTGTTTCTGGCAAGCATGGAGAATTGCCTAAGATAATAGTTTTTAAAGATGTGGCAAAACCACTTGACGACCATGTTTTATGGTAACCAAATTTAACTACTACATCAACTTAACTATGGATGTTGATTCCACTCCACATATCCCTATCTCTAGAGTGACTCGGTACATACGCAAGTGAATTCCCCATAATTTGATCGGTGTGTTCTAACTACCCACAAATCACAAGGGTTGACATTGCTAACATCAACTTGCACCGCATCCCCTTTCTCCAAGTCAAACAAATGATAAAAATGACATGTGGTTCGTAGGTGTCGACTCATAAGAAAGAAGAGTTTCACATATGCTACCCCAACATTTTGCTCACCCCTTGACTTCTCCTCCCTCAAATGCCTTTTCCATTACCCCTCTTCCTCATACAACATTTCACTCCCTTAAGTTTAACTTCTTCAACACGTCTCCTTCAACATCCCCATTACACCATTCACATACAATTACTAAGAACATAACCACTATTTCAATTTTTATAAATGTCACATACAATATTGGCAATGGATGTCAATGTGTACCTTTTAAACGTCCCTTTTTTATGTGATGATATTAAATTATACACAATTTCCTTCATATTTACTTTTCTACAAGCTAATCTCTTGTAGTGCTCAAGATGGGGCCAAGAAACTCCATTAAATTCCACCAAGAGGTGGTTTTAGACAATTCATCATTCTCATCTTTGGGACATTTGTGAGATACCCTATTGACTTACCTTTCTTTTGTCATTTTTATATTATGGCCTCACGTTTTTTGGAGCTCCCCATAAACATATTTATATAATTAGGAGTATTAAATTATATAATTCAAGCAGAATATGCTTGGAGGAAACGTTTTATATATTGTATCAAAATGGCGGCACATGCTCATTATTGCAATCTTGACTTCAACCGTATATTTGGACATTATGAAGTGTTCTTGCCAAATAAAGATATTACGGATGGAGATGATCTTCCTATATTTTTTAATTGTTAGCTTTGAAAGTAATGGCCATTGGCCTTTTACTTTTAGGGACCCACGTCATACCGCACGGAGTAAAGGCAGCGAAATGTGATGGACACTAAAGAGTATCCATTTGAGACTCGAGCGTCCAATAGGGGAAAACCTTACTTATCAAAGGCATTTCTTACTAGAGGACGAGATTCTAGTAAGGGTTAAGGACCCAAACCACGGTATCTTTTTACTTATTAAATTGTATGGTTTTTTAATATTGAAACAAAGCTTACAAAATGAGGCAGCTAAAAAGAGGTTCTAATAAAAGGTTATAGAGACTAAAATAAGAAAAAAATTTATAATCACCGAGTAAACTTACTCAATATCAAAACACACAGAAAAGAGACTATCCGAAGTAAATACCAAATAACTAATTTATTCTTTTGGAACTACATTGGCACCATGACTCATCCTCTAGTTTATTTGGAGTTGTGACTTAATTTGATCCAACTGGTGGGCAACGTCCTTGTTCGTCTTGGTCAATACTTGTATTTGAGATAGAAGAGAAGCAATTTGGAAAAATATATTAGAGTAAAGCTTTGAAATTACAGTTTTACGATGAATATTAGAGCTGGAAAATACTGTTGAACATCTAGATTTCCAAATATTCAATAAAATCACATGTCTAACAGAATCAACTATAACATTATTTTTCAATCCCAATCCAAATAAAGCTTCTCTCCAATTCAGATGACGATCAAACACATTGGTAATGCTCTAAAAACATCAGACCATTGCCTTTTAGCAAGGGGACAACTCCAAAATAAATGTTTTATGTTTTCATTGAGTTGACAAAAGGGGCATTTAAAAGTATGGATAGGCATATATTTCAATATTTCTCCAATTGGGAGCTTGCAATGTAATATCTTCCATGCAAGTAATTGAGCATCAACATCAGCTTTAGATCTCCATATTTGAGCACTTAATTTAACCCAATAATCATGGCTAAACTGACATTTCCATTTAATATTGAGGCGAGGAGTTAGAGACAATGATAACTAATTTCTCAATTTAGGTCTTTGTTAATATGTTGGTTGTATTTCATCATTTTTTTTTATTATTGGTATCTTTTCGTCTCATCTCTTTTTATTTGGGTTTATGGGTATCTTGTTAAGAACATTCCTAATGTTCTTAAGGTTGGTTTGAGTGTTTATAACGGTCTCGGTCCCTCTTGTGGTCATTTTTGGTCCTTATTAAGTCATGGTGCACATGTCTATCATCTTTCTCGTTTTTAATAGTTTTGATGTCAATTTGGTGCCAATAATATATTATTTTGAGTTCAACGTCTATAAATATACAAACGTTGTAGCTCATTTGACACTAACCATACACACAATATTTAGCACTTATTCATAGAGAATTTATTGAGTTGCAGCTCACATGTATTCTAGATAGGTCTAGTAATCACTATAACAAAATTGTCATTATGTCTAGAGCTAGTATTTCCCATGGATCACTTTTGGCATACAACCTAGGGTTTTGTATATCGTTGGAATTGTCTTCAATTATGCAATTTATTATTTTTTTAGCATACTTCTTCAATTGGTTCTCACTAATTAGGGGTTTCACCACTACCAAGAGTCCGACAATTCCCCTTATCGATTTATGCAAACCCCTAAAGCTCACTTTACTTTCTATGTTGGAATTTCCTAGGGTGAGAACTGGAATTGCTTTTTTTAAGTTATGGGTGTCACAACCTTAAGATCAAAATGAAGAATTTAAATATATAGATCAAACACACACAATCATCAATCTAGTTTCAACCATGTGTGTCATCTATTTAGAGTGTCGACAATGTTTTGTACTTGTTTGGAGTACTTACGATGTTGTTTTACATATGTTGTCAATCACTTTTATATTTACAAACAAGGTCATGTTGTAGCATATGAGATCATGTATTTCAACATTTCGAATAAGATGAGTGTCAAAATATTATAGTTATAATTAGATACACCTCTAAACCCTATGTAAATGGCCTACTTTTAGATTTAGAAATATCACTAAGGTATTATTATTATTACCTTTAATTTTTGAATAGGGTTTTACTTGCCCTTTCCTAATAAAAGACAATATTATTGTCAAGTTGTATGTGTCATGCTTGATTGAAAGCAATTATGTTATGCGTGTCTCATTTATGTGTAGTTCATTTCTCTCGATTATCTTTTGTTGAACTTGAGCTATCTCACACCCTGTAGGGTGAGATGTTTCCCATGTTGTGTTATATCTCAATTTGTTTCGAGATGACTAAGGTTAGTTGTACTACACGCTCCTATATTTAAAGTGCACTAGCTTACATTTTTTATTAGCTTGATCTCAAGACCTAGGTTATTTCTATTATTAAAAGATCCTAAAACCATCACATGCTTTCCTTTGTTATAATTTATTATCTTTCTAGAGTTTCAATGTAAAAATTTTATCTTTATTTTACAAACCCTACTCATTAATCAATGTAATTATTGCTTACTTTTTTTTGCAACCATACTTCCATTATATGCAAAATTTTGTATAAACTTTTGTAATCATGGTTTAGGATTCTCTCCTAATGTGTTATTTATTCACAGATATAATTTAATAATGCAACACCCTACCCTTGCATTATTGTGTGTAATGTTCACTCTATATTATAAAATGCTAGTGTATATGTTCAAATGTATCTCATAAACTATCTCTTCAATACCAAATCATAGAATGCTTGAATACAATTCCAATTTGTGGGAATGTATAAATTTGAATAATATTCCATAGATGCTAAGGTTTCATGTGTTTGTTGCGAAAGTGTTTCATGTGTGTGTGTTGTACATACCTTAGTTCTCCTAGTAAGATCTCAATCGGTGATAGAAGAATCATCGTGTGCCATTCCATTTCAAAATTACCAATGCATGAAGAAACATTGTGAGATCAACCATACAATGAAATGGAAGGATAAAGATCAATATTAGTCCCTCAAGTATTGAATAACCAAGTAAATCCTAAAAATATTCTCCTAGCTCCTGGACTTAGATTGTAAGTAGCAAATTATTATCTTTTTTTTGGATCATTTTAAAAATATTCAAGCAAAGATATGTATTCTAGAGTTACAAAATCAAATGTTTTCAAAGATATTTTATATCAAACCTTGAATGATGCTATTATACCAAGTTATACTCAACCATCTCACTTTGCTTATATTGCTTAACTACTTGAAAGATGGTGAGAAATCGACACCTTTGAAGATATTGAGATATATCCAAGAGGCATTGTTGATCACCACTTACCTTTACACATCCAACTCAATATTGATCATCTAGGAATGAAAATATTACTTGTTAACAATGGTTCAAAATTGAAAACTTTTTGTGGAAGCTTTCTTACTGCAATTAGGTATTAGTAAATAGGCCTTGATAAAAGCAACTATGAGAATAAAGGAATTTGACCATCAAGAGTGATGAGCCCTTGGTATAATTTTGTTAAATCAAACTCTTAGATGAAAATATTACCGATTGAGTATCATGTCATAATATAGTGGTGTAAGTCACAACATTTTTCTTTAAACACCTTAGATTCTTGTTATAGGTGTTGCACCTTCTCTACTATACATATATGTTTGAATTTTGTGCATAACATAATTAGTTATACATGTCTAACAAATGGCACACTCTTTATATTTTATAAAATAATTCAACCTCAAGATAACCTAGTACCTCATTTGGATATAAAGATAAAACAAATCTAGTCACATAAAAATTTCAAGTTTGGATATATGAATGATCAAGCACGAGTTAACATTAGCAATACACCTTTTAATGTGGATAAAAAATATTACAATATTAGAGGTTATGTATACGATCTCATCAATAGTAGATATGTTTTACAATCTATATTTCCAAGATGACAAATCCCTTATCATCCAATTTAGAAAGTCTAGAATGGATCACTCTAAGACATTGCAAGTATAATGTTTATTTGGTAAGAAGTCACATATAAGTTGTTGATGAGATTGCTTTGAGACAAATGTAAATTCTCAACATGCCGTAGGTTCATTATGATAGCTTCAGATTAGGAAGGGAAAAATTCCACGTATGCTCAAGGAAACTTTGGGGAAAGGTGGGGCATGTCCTAGCTCCATCACATATTACTCTTTTATTTATACCCATTATTATTGTGCTTTTCAATGTTATATCTATGATGTGTGTACATGTATCTTCATATATTTCCATGATTCTTGTTATGCCAATATGATGAATTAATTTATTTACTATCATGTCTACCATACTCGTGTGCTCGATTCTCATGATGTGCCTCGTATGTTTTCTCTTATATCTAATGTTCCTATGTGCTTGTTATATTGTGTGTCATGTGCATATGCCTATAAATGTTTTATAACTGATTTCGTAAATTTCTACGAAGTTATTCCATGTGCTTGACATGCTTTCCATGTGCTCGATATGCTTTCATATGCCTTATGTGGCTAAAGTGTTTGAGGTTCTTGTTATGAGCGTGTTGTGATCCCATTTCCTTATGTTCCTTTTGTGTCACTATTTTTATTTCATTGCCTTATGTGCCTTACTCATTATCCATGTTTTTAGTGGATGATTTGTTTTCCACATGCTTGATGTTATTTTACGATTAAACAAATGTACAACTTGATCCCAATGCCTAATTTTTGTGTGTGTCATATTACATTGGCCATTAGGGCATATTTTTACTTTTATTACTTATGCTTTAATTTTTTTGTATAAAGTTACTGACCGACTAATTTTATCCGAGATTTTTGGTTAAAGTTTTTAATTTTAATTATCTATTTGGCTCTTTTGGTTCATCTTTTTTTGTCTTTTCTTGATCTTAATTATTTTTCACTTGAATTATAGTTGTGCCTTTTCCAAGATTTTTGTCATTTATCCTTTTTCCTTGGTGCTTTTTTAAAGATGATCTTTTACAATCTTTTACTTTGTTTTTGAAATTGATGTTCTCGGTTTTCCACTTAGTACTTCTTATTCTTGATTTCTTTATATTATCTTGTATTGTATTATTTGTGTTTCCATGATCTATATCATGCGGATTGCTTTGTCCCTTACCTATGTTCCCAAGATTCTTATCATCCATATAAGGGCCATGCCCTTAAACATAATTTATCGCTATCATATCTTATGTTGTTGATGCTTTATAATATTTATATTATATGGGGAAAAAATCAAACGTGACACTTCATTGCTTACATCATGGGTCCATTTGGGGAAAATTATTTATCATGCACATGCTTTTACATAAAAATCATATTGTCGACATATGAGTTGGTTTTCAAAGTTATATTATACGAGTTACCTCTAATCTCTTTCTTTTGAGATGTGACACTCATAGGTTTATCTCAAATCTCCAAAGTGGGCATATATTCCAGTGATTATATTTGGAAATATGTTTTTGAGGAATGTGTATCATCGCACTAAAATTATGGTAGTTCAAATTTCATTCAAAAGTTCATATTGGAATGTACTCATAACTTTATTTACTCTTCTTGAGGATGCAATCATAATATTATCTCAAGACTTTATTTATCCTAATTGAGCACATAATCATGATACTATATCAAATTTAGTTGTGATTATATTTAGCTTTATCTAAAATACTATACAAAGTTTTATCTAGCTTTTATTCATAAATTTACTCAAAATCATATTTAGAATGTTGTTTGGGATTTTTATTCAAATTTAGAGAGATTTAGTTATGTCTCGTGTGTGCGCATGTGTGGATACACACATTTGTGCATGCATGTGTGTGTGTGTGTGGGGGCGCGTGCGTACATGCATGCACCTATATCTAAAAATAATTTGAAAATTTAGTTTCGTTACTTTAGATTCTAACAATTATTACTATATTTCATGTTGACCCGTGCATGTGTCGAAAAAGAAGAATGTATTTGTAAATTATATTGTATATTGACTTCTAAAGTTGAGATGGACAAACACAAAAGATTTTATGTCCACCTATATTCTTTCTCTACTTTGAAATGTATGCATGCAAACACTTCAAAGTAGGGCAAATGTAGACACCTACAAATGACCACTGTGTCATTTATTAGTCATTAAATTACATGTTTTTTTTTCATGGTATAGAAATATGATTTATTGGCGTGTTTATCATGTTTCATCATGTCTCCATTTTTACTCTAGCCCACTTTTCTCTCATGTCTCTTTGTTTAGGTTTTCGAGAACATTGTTCAATGTGCTCTCGACACCTGCAATTTATGCAAAGTACCCATAGTGCTCTTACGCCTTCTTGAAGCAACATTTTCTCCTTCTTTAGGTCATGGAGCACATGGCTCATTTGTCACATATTTTTCTCATTTTAGTTGTTTCGATATCAATTGGGTGTCGATGAAGGTCCTAATTTAAATTCAAGTTGTTTATAAATACACAAGCATTGTAGCTCATTTGATGCTAACTATACCCATAATATCTAGCACTCATTTAGAGAAGATTTATTGAGCACTTAGAGACATTCTACAAAGATCACACAAATATTATAGTATTATCATTTTTTCAATCATACATTTCCCATGGATTACTTTTGATGCATGACCTATAGATATTTTGTAAATAACTGGAATTGTTTTCAATTATGTAATTTACTATTTTTCGACATACATAAAAATTGGATATCGCTAATTAGGTTGTTGAAAAATATCGAGATAGTTCTTTTATTCACTTGATTTGTCACGAGTTGTAAAGCAAACTTTATTTCCCCTTAAGCCCTTAGATATTGCGGGTGTTATATTGAAGTTGCTCAAGGGCAAGAATAAGTTTTTTTTTTGAAGTTATATGTGTTGCGGTGTGGGACCATGCATAACTTGGAGCGAAGGAATTGAATATCCAGATTAGATGAATATAATTGTGAAGATTGGAATGAAGGAATCGAAGCTTCAAACCAAAAGAACACAATCATCAGTTTAACTTAAGTCGCCCCTGTCAAGTTATTTAGAAACCCTACTTCTCAAAACCCTTCCCCTTGGATGGAGATGAGGGCTTACCTCAGATATCCAAATCAATTTATAAAAACATAGAAAAGTGCAAAAGAGGAGGCACCCATTTTTTCTCTTTCCATTTTTAGGATGGCAAACACATTGAGAGGGAGTCGAGATAGGCGCAGAACCTGCCTTTTAACTTTGTGTGGAAAGGGGGCGACAACACTCTAAAAAATTGGATTTAATTAGGGCAAATCCTTTCAAGGGTGCAAGAAACCAACATTGAGGCATGTGAGTACTTCTCTCAAAAATCCTCGATCAATTTCAAAGCACTATAATTAAACAAGTATTAAAAAATGCCTAAAAAGGTACATAAAACCGTGGTTAAGATAAGCTTCACGTCCGGACGCATCCGATCTTTTGTACGCTAACTCCACTTCACAAGTCTACGTCAGATTTTAACTGACGGATATTTGCATTGGGTGGATTACAGGACGTCACTGACACGTGGCTCGTGGGGGTCAGTTACTTAGTGGGTTGGTTTTGTTATGAACGTGAATCGGATTTCTCAAGGGCGTGACTGGTGACATGTCGGCGTGTAAAGCGAGAGCTCAGTGGGGTCTACGTGGCGAATCTGATGCTGGACCCACCATTACCAGGTTGACGCCTGACGGGAATTAATTCACAGAAAACGCGTCCGTTGGTTTTCGTTGACTTTGTACTGGCTAGGAAGAGTCCGCCGTCAAAATGTGAGTCCGTCCTGATTGGCAACAGACGGGATTGTGTTTAATGTTTTTAATAAAAAATGTGTTATAAATACGAAGATTTTGGGTGTCATTATTTTGGGTTTATTACGAGTTTGGTAGGTGGGTTTTTAATTCGCTAACCTCCCTTCTCACTCACAAAACACTGTTTTCCTCTCTAAAATTAACTCATTACAACCCAAACATTTTTTGTTAAGAGTGTCACTTTGGTCAATAACGTTTCTAACAATTTCTTTTCCCTTCATCAATAATAAAAATTACGATTCGAACTAATTTTGTAACTTTTTTACTAAATGGCTTCTCCTAAATTTCGGAATTAATTTTAAAAATTTATTTTCTCACTTATAAACATAGTTTATATTTCAATTAGATCCAATCTTCACAATCATTTATATAAGGATAAAGTATTTATACTAGAGGTGTTCTTATAATGGCAGTCAATAGTGCGGAATTTGATATCCATTTGACTCTCCCCTCACAATTCATCTATAAATTTGATTTCCATTGAATTGTTGCTTAAATGTTTTTATCCTTTTTCACTTACACTACACTAACATAATTAAACCCTCAAAATTGATCTCTCAACACACACACACAATATTTACAATGAAATTACAAGGTAGTAATGTTATAGAAGTTTTTTTTTTTTTTGAATTCTTAGTTAAGGAATTTGAAATTGGTCATTTGTTTATGTAAGATATGCATCACAAATAATAAGATAAGATGAGCCAATTCAACGAAGGTGATGGTTATTTGGTTGATTTGATTGATTGATTAATTGTCACAAGGCTTGATGAGTGAAAGATGATGATATGTGACCCCCTCAAGTAATAGTTTATGTGCCCTAACTTGCCCTGGTAGGGGTAGGAAGGCATAGAATAAAAAGTGGCCCATCCGATTTCTCAATGTTGTTTGGGTTTCCTTTTTATTAAAGGTTATCATGAAACAATTTTTGCATCGATCATTAAAGATTTTGAAAGAAAGATTTCTTTTGTTGAAACTTGGTAGGTCTTAGACCGCCATACCCCACGGGGCACGATCCCGACCTCATCCCTTATTATAGTATATTCGGGCCTTTGCCTCAACAAGAATTAAACCCTGGCGGGCTCTTTGTGAGCCAAACAACTTCACCAATGGGCCAACGATCATTCGATGAAGGAAATATTTTGTCTATATATTTGTTAAGGCTTTCATGAAAACATTTGTTTATATATTTTGTACATTTTCTCATCATTAATCATAAATGTGATCCGAACCATTTTTCTAGAACCTATTTTCTCAATTGTAAATATACTTTATATTTCAATTAACTCTAATTACGTTGAGAAACATTTCTATAATGGAAGTTAGGACTATAATGGATTGAGGTGTTCCTTTTATTCTCCACATTAAATTTGATGTTCATTTGACCATTATGGAATAGTTCATCCATACATTTGACTTCCATTGGACTATCACTTACATGTTGTTTTTTTCCTTGGAAAAGTTAATAAAAAATAGTAATATCCGGCCACATAATAATGTTTGGACCCTTTTTCTTGAATTGACAGTAATGTGTATCTGCCACAAATCAATGAAAAATTGATAGATAATTTAATGAAGTTATTGATTAAAATGGTATGTGAAAAATCTAAGCTAAGAACCTTGAAATTGATATCTATTGATGCATTTCATACAGATACATTTAATATAATATACTTATTATATTATACCTATTTTATTTTTTATTTTTTTCATAAGTAGATAAATATCTAAAATTAAAATCTCTTGATATATATACTTAAAATATCTATACTAGTCTTCCAACCATTTTCATACCTAATAACAAAGTATCTGAAGTAATTAGATTGTAAAAGATCACTAGTCGTTTTCTTTGTAAGATGGGCATCAATAACAACATAACACCCACCACCAACATAAATAAATTAAAAAAAAATCCCCTTTTTTAATATCATGCACCCGATTTTTTATATCTTGTAATTAAAATATTTAATATTTTTGAAAAGTCTTTTCGCTGAAATATCCGTGTAATTCAATATTCAAAAATGATGTGGGATCTTTGATTTCGTTATACTTACACTAAACAATTCATTTCATAAAATAAAAACGTAATTAAATAAATATAAGAAATACACTCGAATGGCGTCAATTAACAGAAAATCAATTTCCTCCCAATAGCAAAAATCGCGTACTCGTCACCGAATCACGTTCCTTAACTGAAACTCAACGGAATCATAGAATCCGTTAGCGTTAGTTTCATGCTATCTAATGGCAGGGCATATTACTGTAAAAAATATATCGGACAACCAGACAGAGACCGCAGTTTGAATATATAAGAGGGGAATATTTTTAATGTATATATACCTTCTAACCTAAGGTCAAAGCCCCCACTTACAAGTTAAGTCGAGAAATAAATACATAAATATATACATTGTTTTATCGAGTTTGTCGTTTATTACAGGCCCAGTTCCGTCCAGCAGGCAAGGGATAAGAGACGTCAGACCCCACGGAACAGCACAGTCGTAAATTCAATTAGCCTTCATAGATTTTAGTGCAGATCTGTGGAAATTAAAAAAAAAGAATTACCACCTCAATCGTGCCCATTTGGGACAAGCTACTGTTATTACTGAATGCTGAATGCTGAATGGCTCATCATTTATGAATAAGGCAGGAGTGTTGCAGCACAGGTTTTTTTTCTTTCTCATGTTATACAATGTATAGCCCACAGAAATCAAACTCAAAGCTACCATCAAAATCCTCTTTATCAAGGTCTACTTCTAATGGAATCCAAGTGGGTTCCTCTTTAATGCAGGTTGATGACAGTAGCAGTCTCAGACATTCTGTCTGCAGTAACAGTACCAGCAGCGACGTGAATATGGAGAGCTCTGCACAGGTCTCCAGTAGACTTATGCGATACAGGTCTGCACCCAGTTCGTTTCTTGCTAGTTTGGTTGAAGAAGCAGACGATTATTTGCCACGGGTTGCAGGGTCACATGAGCCTGATCACACTGTTATAGCTCGCTATTTCAGTGCTGATTCCTCTTCCCTGACATCAGAGTCTAGTTCTGGAGTAATTCAATCCAATGGGTCGGATAGATCTGCAGCAGCAGCAGAGAAGGAAGGCAGAGGCAATCAGTATAGCACCATGAATGGAGCCAGTCACTGTGCTAGTGCTGCTAGGCTTCAGAGCAGGAATGAAGATGTGGGTAAACACCATCTTGCTTCAATACTTGAGAATGGGCCTGAGGTGGTTTCCAGGAACAGTTTTTGCAATGCTTACCAGGCACAGGGACAGGACCCTCGATCTGGGATGGACAATAACTATAGAATGAATCAACTTTTCTGCAACCCACTGAATAGTATGCCCCCTTCTGATGCTGCAGCCAAGAGTAACCTTACTAGACACAGTAGTTCTCCTGCTGGCTTCCTCTCTCGGTTGGCTGCTGTTGATGGACAAGGAGTTTATGAAAATGGTGAGAACCCTAGTTTTCTAGTTTTGTACTGTTTCTCACAAACGATTTTTTGTTAAGGTTTTTTCTGAACTTACGGTCGATTTGGAGGGTTTCCTGATAACTGGGACATAATTACTCTTCTGTTTTGGGAGAAACATGTTTCCAAATCGCATGGAGGACAAGCCCTCAAAACCAATCACGCTTCTAGTTGAGCCCTCTGCAGTGCCCCAGTGTGGTTTGACAGCATCCGACCCCATGAATAACCTCATCGGCTCCCCTTGGAGCAGACCATTCTCCAGATCACATTTTTAACTGTGTCTAACACACTCTTCAAAATTTATAGCCTGACTGATGCTTCTGATACCATTGTCAACATTGGGTTGTACTCTTTTAGCTTGCTATTTTTGGTACGTTCTCCTATGTTGTAGGTGAACAATTTTCTATTCTTAAGCTAGTCTAAGCTAATCTCACTAAACTAGTTGTACTTTAGAATTCCATGGGCCTAATATTGGCCATTTGTGGACCGACGTCTTTGTTTCTTGTTGACCTCAGGCCTCTGTTCTTCTTGCTAGTACATATTCATAGTTGTTCTTGCTAGAATATATTAATAGTTTACAGTATAAGAGTCTGAGTACCCATCTATTGTGGCCATTTCACCTTGTTTCAGTTGGATTCAATGGAGAAAGATTGATCATAAGTTGCCGAAAGGTTAACCCAATTACTAATTATTCTTTCCCAAGTTACTTCTCTGGACCAGATAAGCGAAGTTACATTACTTGGTATATCAGGGGCCGTGAAAAAGAGATATGTCAAGGCACTGGCGGCTAGCTTGGTTTTGACAACCAGCCAAGAAGAAAATGATACAAAAGGGGATTTCAAGCTTCTTTTGCCAGCAAAAGAATGGCTCTAGAAATCGGGGTTTTCTGTTCTGCAACAAATGCCCGGCCAAATCTGCAAAAAGACAACAGTTTAAAAACACACCAATTCTTTCCGACGCGCCGCCAGTTCTATAACTGTGTATAATCATTCTGTTTTTTCAGCAGTTACAATGAATACTCTATTGAGATGGACTTCTGTTCAATCAGTCTCTGCCGAGGCGGTCCACAATTTTTTTATGCTGTATATGTTATATTTGATGTAAATAATGAAGGATGTCATCTTGTGCAACTGAAAGTGTGCAGCAATTCAGATCGTAGTCCTATGGGAACATCATTTGTTGCTTATAAACTCTTTATAATGAATGTGAATATGATATATCTTGTAAGAACACTGCAGCAAATATATCAGTAAATAATAGGCTTGCAATTTTTGTTCTTTTACATGTCTTATGTCTTTGTGCTGACCTTGGTCTTTGTCGGTTTCCTTATTCACCTACTGAATCTCTTTCTTTCAGGTTTCCTAGGGGCAGTAAGGAATATGACCAACCTTTCCTCTTAATACAGGTCATGTGGTGATATGGTTGCCCCAAGTAGGCTGGCAACTCAGATGAGTTTTATGAAGCAAGGTAGTTCTACTACAGGGCTTTCATCTCAGCTGGGTGATATGAGCATGCCAGAAGTTGTTGACAAGCTCAATATGCCTGCGGGATCTTTGGCTGAGAGCTTGGGTAGGAGTAGCTCAGATGATGGTAATTTAGGCAACGGGAGTGGAGTCCAGCCTTATATCCCAGGTTTTCAAGTTGGGTCCTGGGACGAAGCAGCAATCATTTCTGAGAGCTTTGCAGACATGCTAAATAGGACATCCTTTTCCACAAGAAAGCGAGCTAGAGATCTGAATGGGAAAATTTTGCTACCTTTGAGTATGACAGAGTCCTTGGTAAGCATTTATGCAAATTCAAAATTACAAGGTTCCATGGTTTTTGTCTTGAGTTCATGAATGGGGCAGGTTTTTAGCCTGACAGTAAATGTGAGGTTTGTTGGATGTTTTAGTCTAGGTTCATTTTTTCCCTAAACAATGAAACAAACTAAATGGATGTGAAAGACAAAGCACATGCATTCCATATCAAGCTTATTTATTATGCAGGAAATTATATTTTGAATTGTTTTACTGGTCATTTAGCCATTCCATTGGTGGTTGGATGTGGAATTGGCAACTTAGCTCAAACACATGTTAATCCATTAGGTTGTTTTCCTTATCTTGTCTTTCTGATTGTTGCATTAGAAGGTAGAGGCCAGTACTCATCTTCCTTCGGGATTGACTCACCAATTCAGCTTACCAAAATCACCATCAGAAATTGCAATGGAAAAGCTACTTCAGGACTCTGTTCCTTGCAAAATTCGAGCAAAGCGAGGCTGTGCGACACATCCACGAAGCATTGCAGAAAGGGTGAGTACTGAGTAGCAGTTAATTTGATATCCTTTGTCAAAATCTCTGTCTCAAAATAGAAGTTGTACTAAATATTCTGATTTTTGATTCATGTCACTTTAGGTTCGAAGGACGCGGATCAGTGAAAGAATGAGAAAATTGCAGGAACTTGTGCCAAACATGGACAAGGTAGATAATTCTCAAATATTTTAAAGGGTGCTGTGTTGAGTTATAGGATTTGAGAAATTTAGATTCAATAGATTATAAGTTTTAGACTTTAAGGATGGATATTGTTTCTCTGTTTTCTGATATCTGATACCACTGTATGTTGTACTCTGTCCCTTACAAGAAACATTATTGTTATCAAGCGGTATGATTAGTGAGGCTGTCAGGTTCTCTGTTACTAATACTTAACTTTATATTCCAAGAAGTTAGATTGACCTTTTTTGGTCCTACAATGTTTACCACACGCAGCAAACAAACACTGCAGACATGCTAGATGAGGCGGTTGAATACATCAAGCTCCTTCAGCGACAGGTTCAGGTGAGATGGAATGCAATGTTGCAATTGGTTCTTGATTTTCAGAGGCTCATATTCCTCATGGCCCAATTCAACATACATGACACCCACATAACATGATAACAACTCTGATAAAGTTGGCTTGATCTGTTGTAGGATCTTTCTGAAATTCAGTCCAATTGCACCTGTTCAAGTAAACAAGCCCCAGAAAATAATTAGATAATCTAAGCATGCTGAGGGAGGGTGGAAAAGTTGTGCATTTGAGGGTTTTGAGCTAACTAACAATGTCATTGCTAAGATGGAAACAATCCCTTATCCGACTATGACATGTTACAGTCTCTCCAAGCCTCATCTGTGTGTCTGGTTAAGGTCAGACAACTAAATGGAAATTGGAAGTGAATTCAGCCTCTATTTTTGGCTGAGTACCCAGAAAAGAAAAGGGCTGTCATAATCCTTTTGCCAACCTTTTTGCACGCTAACCAACGATTACTGAATACCCTTCAATTTCAAAATGGTGTTTCACAATCACCCAAGACTTCTGTTGTGGCTCATGATGGTTTTTTGTGTAAGATCGGTATTGATATAAGACAAAAAAGCTTCTGATTTCCAAGTTGTTGAACCGAATATTTTGGTGGAACTGGTATTATTTTGCGTAATTGAAAAGGCACAGAGGTCAAACATATACAGGTTTAACCAGCTATTACTCTCCTTGCAGAGATACAAGGTGATAGATGTCGAATGAAATGCTAATTTTGAAAGGGGTCCTCATCCAACTGTTAACAAAAACCATGTCTTCTAGAAACAATGTAGATTTTATTACAAACTTGTAAACCTCAAATTTTATGGCCAGGACTGGTTCATGCCTCTGGCCTTTCTGTAATGAAACTGAACTGTTTGAATTTCTCTCGAGCAACACAGTCTATTTCTGAATTAAGAAATTCATCCTTTGCAAAATAATATCATTATGCTTGGTTGAAATTTGAACTAATGAATCAAATTTATAAAGATGTGTAAAGAAAGAAAACTTCAAGACAGACTTTGTAATCCTGGTCTATTTTGCATGATCATGGTTTATTTTGCATTCAATTTTGGAATGTGGAAGTCATCATCATGTCTGTTGCAAAAGCCTCTCATTTTGACATATGGTAGCAGCTTTTTGAAAAGTTGTTGGACAGCTGAACAATATAAAGTACAGCAAGTTACTTAAAAGGCTGCCCAATAACATGGGAAAAGTGTAAGGACTGAAAAATTTGTTTATCGTGGTGTACTTTGTAATCAAATCATTTCATAAAAGAAGACAATTTTATTTTTACATATGTTAATATATAAAAACACATGATTTATTAGTAAAACTCGGTAATTTTTTTTTTTGGGTTGAAACCTGTATGAAAGCTGCCTGCATCTAAATAAACATCATAAAACAAGTAAACTATAACAAACAGAGTTATGCATGTAAAATAAAATAAGCAATGTTATATATGTAAAATAAAATAAACAATGCTTAATTAATTGTTTGATCAAACAAGTAAAGAGAGGGGAATAAAAAAGTTTGTATGTTTATATGGTGTTAAATTTATTTTCAAAATCTCAGCTTGGAAAAGCGCATGTGACACTCTTACAATTCCGGCCTTAAAATTTGGAGATGCACCAAGATTACTGTTAGGACTGTACAAATATTTATAACAAGTTGCTAATGCCATACATATACTCTTAGTTAGCAACTGTCACCTAAAATTTGATCTTTTGGGTCCGTTTGCCTTACATATCATTCACTACCTTGCCCCAATTTTGCTCACAACGTGCAATGAATTGAGTTTGCAAATTGGGAAGCTATTTGAGAAATCCACTAATTTATTAGATCGATTTGATTGGAGTAAATATGTTAGAAATATAAAATGTGGAGTAAAAATAGAATTGTCATGTTGTGCATATCCATTTAGTCGAAAGCCTTGTCTCACAATGTTGTTGGTGTGACTTTGTACATATGGATTCACCTTGAATTAGGCAACTAGCAATCACACATGAAATGTACGATGGAAATGTCGAAAGGTATCTTGTGAAGAAGTGAAAGTGGAGGGAGAGAACAATGGGAGAGGAATAGGGGAAATGAAGAAGGGTTTGAGGGTGGATAAGTGCAAGGGTGGGGAAATCGGAATGGGGAAGCAATCCATAACTCCACACTCCAATAACCACATGAGTTTTTGTTAATCATTTGAAGTAGAAAAGGTGTTTTGTGTAAGATGTGGATGTAAATGTTTGTGGAGATATATGAAAATGTAAGGATTGGATGAACAATACTAATGAAACATAAAATATTTTACAATTCTAGTTGTTGCATATATTCGTTAGTTAGAACACACGTAAATGTAAGGGGAAATCAAGTGCACGTTTAATGGGACACAACATAGACAGGAAGATGTGTAGTGGGTGTAGCATCGAAAGGTAGTGATTGCATGTAGTTTTAGGATTAGGGTTTCTCTCTAGGTTCGTGAACAATTATTAGCGACAATGATGAAGATTGTTCGTACCCAAATAATATATGCTATTTGTGTTCCACTTAATTGTTTCAAGCTTGTGCTCATATTCATGTGAGGAAAATACGATCTTGAGGGCCAAAATTTAAAAAAATGGTAGGAACTCAAGAGGGGCCAATTTTGAAACCCAACCACATTGGTTTCTTCTTGTAGCACTTTGTAGGCATGATTTATACTTCCAAGCTTGAGTAATATAAAAAAACAATGTGATGGAGGAACACTTAGTGGTAATTGAGTCTTTTAAAGGAATGGACATTATCTATTTTTCTCTAGGTCCATCAACAATTACTAGTAACAATGATGAAGATTGTTCGTACCCAAATAATTTATGCCATGTGTTCCACTTAATTGTCTCAAGCTCGTGTGCATTATTCATGTGAGGAAAATATGAGCTTCAAGGGGCCAAAATTAAAAAAATGGCAGGGACTCAACAAGGGCCAATTTTGAAATCCAACCACATGGTTTCTTCTTGTAGCACTTTGTAGGCATGGTTTATACTTCCAAGATTGAGTAATATAAGAAATCGATGTGATGGAGGAACACTTATCGATAATTGAGCCCCTTAAAGGAATAGACATTATCTGTTTTCTCTAGGTCATCAACAATTATTAGTGATAATGATGAAGGTTGTTCATACCCAAATAATATATGCCATCTAAGCTCCACTTAATTGTCTCAAGTTTGTGCACATTATTCATGTGAGGAAAATACGAACTTTAAGGGGCCAAAATAATTTTTTTGCAAGAATTCAACATGGGCCAATTTTGAAACCCAACCGACCGGTTTCTTCTTGTAGCACTTTGTAGGCATGGTTTATACTTCCGAGCTTGAGTAATATAAAAAAACAATGTGATGGAGGAACACTTAGTGGTAATTGAGTCCCTTAAAGGAATGGACATTATCTATTTTTCTCTAGGTTCATCAACAATTACTAGTGACAATGATGAAGATTGTTAGTACCCAAATAATTTATGCCATGTGTTCCACTTAATTGTCTCAAGCTCGTGTGCATTATTCATGTGAGGAAAATACGAGCTTAAAGGGGCCAAAATAAAAAAATGGCGGGAATTCAACAAGGGCCAATTTTGAAACCCAACCACATTGGTTTCTTCTTGTAGCACTTTGTAGGCATGGTTTTTAGTTCCAAGATTGAGTAATATAAGAAAACGATGTGATGCAGGAACACTTATCGATAATTGAGCCCCTTAAGGGAATGTACATATGAATGAAAGGGAGATTTTATCTCGTTGATCGAGATTTTCAATTTTGTTATTATTTTATGGCATCAAGTATTTTGTGTGCACGACATTAATTTGCTAGGTAAGGCGAAGACATAAATAGAAAGTTGGAAATAAAAAGGTGGGAATTGAAACCCTAAATATCCCACACCTATTCCATGGATCGATTGTTCCTTCCCAAATAACATTTGCTATATGTGCTCCACTATATCATCTTGATCTCTCTCGCATTATCCACATGAGTGCAATTTATGCTAAAAATGGCCAAAATAAAAATTCCAAAATCGAATATGTTTGAGGATAGGTAGATTTTATCCATCAATCAAGCTTGCTAGTGTTTTTATTTCATGGCACCAAGGATTTTGAATGGACGATGTTTAATTTGATAGGTAAGACAAATACATGATTGGAATGTTGGAAAATAAATACTTGCATGAACCGAGTTATTCCGTGGAGCAAATTGTTACCACTCAAATAAAAAATGCTATCTCCGCTCAATTTAATCGTCTCAACCTCATGCACATTATTCACATGAGTGAAATGTGAGATTAAAGGGGCCAAAATAAAAATTTATTGATAATTCAACATGGGCCAATTTTGAAATCCCACCACACTGGTTGTTTCTTGTAGCACTTTACAAGGACACTTTTTGGTTGTAAGCTTGAGTAATTGGAGAAAAAATAGCCAATGCAGGACCGCCCATCAATAATTGAGCCCCTTCAGGGATTGAACACATGAACGGAAGAAATATTTTATCCATTGATTGATCTTTTCTATTTTACTATTTTACTTTTTATGGCGAAGGCATGAACGATAAGTCGAAATAAAAATGTGTGAATTAAAACCTTACATGGTCCACACCTATTCCACAATGCTTTTGCATCTAATTTTGTCAATCTAACAAGACCAACAACATGACATCATGTGAGGAAATCAGGGCTTTCATTCATCCATCAATTGAAAACACATCTCTAGCTCTAACAACCTTTTGTGAATGAATATGCAACATGTGGACGAATGTCATTAAGTCATGCTTTAACAACCAAAGTAATAATTGTGGTCCACACTCTACTACTTATCATAATTTCCTACTCGCATTTCTTACTTGGAGTGGAAACACTGAGCGGATACGTCAAAGAAGTTAAACTTAAGGGAGTGAAACCTCGGAGAAGGAAGAGGGGTGATAAAGAGGTGATTTGAGGGAGGAGAAGTAAATGGGAGGGCTAAATGCTTGGGGGGTAGCAATGTGCAATACTTTACTTTTTTACAATGAAGCACATATGAAAAATACTTCATAGTATTGGGGTTAAGAATAAGGTTGTACCACATCTATTTTAAGCCATATGGAGGGGTCACTCATTCATTGTCATTAACTGGTCCACACACAATTGAATGAAACATAATATTTTGGGAAAATAAGGTGAAAATGGGTTTTTTTTTTTTTTTTAATTTCAATGGCAAGGTTCTCAATTGTTGTTTAATTTATTAGATAAAAGGAAGACATGAATGAAAAGTTGGAAATAAAAAATGTGGAAATTACTTGCATTGTTTAGGTGATTGCAATTTTCCATTAAAAGGGTCAAAATAACTTTTCAGTTTCCTTTAGCTACCAAATAGACGAAATTATTTATATGAGAATGGCCTCTCCATGGTTTACAAAAAGTTGGTTATTTCCAATGTTGGTAGAACTTGTGACACTTTAATATTCTAACTTTGATGGATTGGTTTAGTTTTAATTTTTATGTTTTATTATTTATTTTTGAGAGGTGGAAAATTTGGGAAGATACTCACATGTATATATAGGAGGTCCGATTAAAAAAAAAGGGAGAATATTTCAAGGGAGAATATGATATGATGAAATAAGTATTGAATAACACCACTCAAACACAAAAAGGTGCTTGCATGACAATGTTGTACCATATGGAGGGGTCATTCTTTCACTGTTGTTAACTTGCCTATTAGTTCTAGGGCCTTTCCCCAACTTTTTTTGGAAAAATATGGGAAACAAATGCTTGCTTATTTTTTAATTTCATTTTTATGGCCTCATGATTTTCAATTAGATGACATTTAATATCTTAGATAAGATGAAGACGTAAATGGAAAGTTGGAAAGAAAAAGGTGGAAATTAAATACTTGCTTGTCCCACACCTTTTCCACGACTCAAATTATTCCTATCTAAATACTATCCGCCATCGATGCTCCACTTTATGGGCTAGGTCTAGGAATAAATCTCGATGACCATACTTTCATTATAATCTAGGTAAAATGTGACCTTCACAAATTCTTCCCAACCTGCTGCTCTAGGTACTACAATCCTTAGTCTCTTACCATTAGTAAGTATTTCCCAACCGCGTGGAACCTTGGTAGAACAACCAAGAGAAACCATGGGTCTAAGCCCCTCATTCCCCATTGATGGAAGTGTTTTAAACAATGTGCTAGATTTCTATGGCCAATACCCAACAACTTGATAGCTTTTACCCACCACATTCACTATCTCACAACTGGAACAAGAGCCTTCCATTTCTCCATGATGGAGATTAATCGGTCTGCTTAAGCTTGAAATACTTGTCAATAGTATTTCATGTAAAATTTGCGCACCTTTCATCATGGGTGTAATGAATTTCTTTTGAAGGCCATCACTATCTAGCATGTGCTAACAAAAAATGGAAATATTTTTTGGGAGTGCAATGGAGTTGCAGTAGAGAAAGATACATTGGTACCTTGTATGCTTCTCCAACATCTGATACAAACACAACAACCTTTGACGCATAAAGGAAAATGAAATTGGGAAACTATTAGAGAAATCCACTAATTTATTATATCCATTTGATTGGAGTAAATATGTTAGAAATAGAAATTGTAGAGAAAAATATAATTGTCATGTTGTGCATATCCATTTGGTCCAAGCCTTGTTTGCACAATGTTGTTGGTGTGACTTTGTACATATGGATTTACCGTGAATTAGACAATTATTAATGCATTACTCTTGATATTTTATTCTCTATTTTTCTCGATATAGTCAAATATCTTTATGTTTCTTCTTTCTTTTGACTTGTCGATCTATCATAAGGGTCCTTGCTTTCATCATCTTTGCATTTGTACTTGATCATATGCCCAAGACAATATTGGCATCTAAGGAGAGTACAATACATTGATATTGTCCAAGATGACCAATAGTGTCGTGGCGTGTCCTTAGCCAAGTTTCTTGGGTTGAGAAAACATGTGTCAGTGGATTTCATCTTTTTGGGTCTTGTCGAGTCAACATTTGCACACCAATAGGTTTCTAATTCAAATTTGAGAACACTATATATACAAAGTCCTTAGAGGAATTTTTAATAACAAGCATCTTATAACATGAGAGGCAACTGACTCATTCTATTGTTTATATATGCTCACAAACACATTTTAAGTTTTTTTAAGAGAATTTTCTTTATCATGCACACCACTCGCATGTTTGTATCAAAGGTGGACATAAGTGAATTATATGTAGTCGCATCTAACACTCATAAGAATTGGAAGACATAGTTCGAGTTGATCCCTTGAGGTAGTGGTACATAGTGTGACACTCACATGTATTGGGGCACTAATGAGGCCAATCCAATGTAATAGTGAGGCCAATCCAACGTAATAGTTCTGAGGGAATTTTTATGGCACTTTGTTAAGGTTATAGAGGAGAAGGCATTATAGTGATTTCACGAGATAATCACAAACATCTGAAGTAAAATTCTACCAACATAGACGAAGGATAACATACATATCCAATTTGGAAAGGTTTTGAGTACATGGGCACTACCATCCACCTTGGTCACTACCATTTACTTGCGGTGTCTACTTTAATCGGTAGTGTTTAAGAGGCTCGAGTAGTCAACCACTTCTAAGTGATGTTCATAATCTAGTACTAAGTATTTTATGTTTTTATGGAAATCCCTATGACATACAAACAATGTGTGTTAGCTAAGAATCTTATCACTCTCA
The DNA here is from genome assembly GCA_018340775.1 of Taxus wallichiana var. yunnanensis. Taxonomy (NCBI): domain Eukaryota; kingdom Viridiplantae; phylum Streptophyta; class Pinopsida; order Cupressales; family Taxaceae; genus Taxus; species Taxus wallichiana. The sequence continues at coordinate 718,652,296 of CM031234.1, read as the reverse complement.
TTGTCTAGCATGTTTTTAACTAATCAACTATGCCCATTAATCTTAATTCAAGTTATATTATTGTCTTTTATTGTGTTTATCTAATAATATAAATTAGGTCAATTAGTTTAGCAATTTTATATATTTTTGTGTAAATAATTGTTTTGGTGATGTGAGTTAATCAAATGTAAAAATGGGGTACACCTAACATCATTTACATCTACAATTTTAATGGGAAGACTTAGTTTCCTTGTTGGCATGTGTGTCCAATGCTCCCTGTGAGTTTTGTGACATGGACTAACTACCTCTCATGGATCCTAACTCGGCGATTGTAGTAGAGACTAACACATATGGGTTTTAGTCTAACAGAAATCGCGGTCCAACAAATGGTATTGGAGCCACGAGTCTTGAGTTCCAAACTCACTCGGGTAACATTGAGGGGGAGATTGTTGGCATGTGTGTCCAACAATCCCCATGAGTTTTGTGATATGGACTAACCTCCTCTCGTAAATCCTAACTCTGGAGATTGTAGTGGAGACTAACACCTATGGGTTTTGGTCTAACGACAATCGTGGTCCAACATTCCCAAGCTTTTATTTTCTATTCACCGAGCTTCCATCCACATACATAGCTTATTGTAGGGTCCATATGTAGCTTGGAAACTTCTTTGTTTGATCTTCCACCATCGATTATAGACAAATCTAATGGTAGTTAATCCTTAAGAAATTAAGTTGATCAACTTTGAAGTAGTCAGTGCTTGCCATTAGATTAGAAATAAATTGCAAGGACACTTAGCTTGTTAAGCATAGGATCTAGCGCTTTATTGTTCATTGGGAGGAGAATCATAAAAATTCCTTAGAGAGCTTCTCCTAATTGCCTATTATTCACGCAAATAGATATCTAGCACACTCTTGAGTGACTGAACTAGATTTAGGGAAGAAAATGTATCAAATCCCCCCCTTTGAATATATTTTGGAAGTCAATAGCATGCAAATAATTTCTTGGAAGAATTAGTTTTTATATAAGAGAAGCTCATTGAAGAGTTTTTATCATCAGTGTTAACAAATTTTTAATGCAACTATGTTCTTTTCAGTGCCTTGACACAAAATTGTATACAAAAGAAGAAATACATACATTCCAAGTGAAATATGTAGGGTGATGCAAGATCATCCTATTTTGCAGAAAATAAAATCATATTCTAGTTAATGTATAATGTTGATCCAACCAAAGCCACAAAGGGCATATAAAAATAACCGACTTAATCAAAGCTTTCCCATTTAACAAGATTTGTAGCAATAAAAGGTGGGGAGAAGAGTGGTAAACTATTGATTCTTTTAGGCTCTCCTCCATTTTTTGTTTAGGTTCTTACTCATGTTCTAAGATGAGCATGATTGTAGCTTCTCTACACTAGGTTCGAAGAAGTCTTGAAACCAAATAGGGAATCCACGCCTTTCTTTAAAGCTCATGTGATCTCCCTCCTTGCTATTTTTGTGGTTAGATCTCATAGATACTTCCTCAACCTCCTCCATCCTTATAGCTTTAGAACCTCTACCAATAGATGTTATCTTGAGACAAGCAATAGAATTTGGATCCTTGCATTAAAAAGGAAGCAAGCTTTGTGGATTTGATCATAGAGGGTCCATGACTTGTGGAGTCGTGTGTTGAAAAAATGCTTAAAAATAAATTTTGAGCTAAAGTTCTCAACTACAAAATCAAATAAGTGAATTTACATAAAATCTTAAAATTGAAACTAAATCCTATCCCACCGGGCATGCCAAAAGCGATTGATAGTTGGATTTGTACCATGTCCTAGGGCATCCATGTTTCAAACACAACATGGGATCTTTCCTCGGTGTGGGGATAAGACTTAATAGAGAACCTCTAAAGACAATAGGTTTTGTTCATAATATAGTGCTTACTAACATACCTAAACCAATCCCTAAACTATTATAAATAGATACTTTACAAAAAAGGGTAGGTCTTAAAAGGAAATAACTCGGGGAAAAATGTTTACGATTAGAAGAAAAAAAAGAAAAAACAACGATGCACCAATTTAGTATAAATATATTTAAATCTAATTTTAGAGTAACTTACTATAATAAATGATATTCAAGTGATTACATACAATAATGTGCAAGCACTAAGCATTCAATAATGTAAAACCCTAAGTAAGTGAAGGGAAGAAGAAGACTCAGATGATTCTGTGTGATCTGGGAGTGATTGGGACTACACATGTGTTGGAAAAAGCTGGAACAACGTCATAATGGCTTGATGAAGATTTGGAAGTACAAAAATATGTAATATAGAAGTTCCCGCAAGAAGACAAGAGTGTCCCAAGCACTAGTGAATGATATGGGTGCTAGTGTCTGATTAGATGCTCAGGTTATAAATTTTTCTAGGTCGGAAGGTCTTCACTCCAATATTCACTGTGTTGCTCCAACTTCACTATTAGGGTTCCGATCACACATGTAACTTTGTATGTTAGAAAATAAGGGATAAAATATATGGAACAATCCCTCACATAACAACAACCGTAGAAACTAATATGCATGAAATATTACACATCTTAAATAAAAGTGCAGAATAAAAGTAACACATCACAAAGAGACCATATTTAATGTGGTTCACCCAATTTGGGCTACGTCCACCAAGAATCACTTGCTTAGATTTTATTACAAGTCACCGCTCTCTCAATACGGTACCCATATTTGTTTGAAGCTATGCTCAACAAACTCTACAAAATTCACACCCGAATTCACACACATCTGTAATGTTACATTATACCTACCATATGCACAAAACCACATAAGTAGACAACTTCTTAAGCAGTTTTACAAAACCATGGGCATTAAAACCATGGGCCAAAATTGTTCCATAAACCTATGGGTCAAAAATCCCGCCCATATGAGAAGAGCACGTTTTTTGAGGCCCCAAAATTTTTCCCAACCCCGTGAGACAATTGTGGAAAGTGTATAGTACTCTTAGTGTACAATCTTCAACACTTTCACACATGAAAACAAGCTCCACAACCTAACAACTTTGTAAAACAGATGAATAACCGCACATGCCCAAAAACCACATCAAATCTAATAAAAAAAGATGCAAAATGGGGATTCGAATTGACCCCAGTGGTGACCCGAAGAGTAAAATTACGACTGATCATTGCACTCATCTCAAACTCCATGTAGTTCTTTGTGTATGTGCATGTACCCATGTCCCGTGTCCTAGGTTTCCCTTGTGCAAGTTACACAATGATAATGGGCTAGATCTAGATTATCCCGAGTATGTAAAATGTGTGAGATGGAATATAATGAACTCCCATCCTATGCACTGTATGCTGACCACTACAACCCTTGTCCCATGTATAGATGTATACCTTGTAGTGCTCTTTTTCCTTTGTGCAAGCTTAGGTGATGATAGATAATGCTTATAATGCTTGGCCCCTTATTTAGAAGAAGTAACTAAGTATATATATGATTCCCTTGTTTGAATTTTGTAATTGACAACTGAAAGGCCAACTCAAAAGTGTTAAAAGGTGACCAAAAAGGTGAAAATGACCCAAAAGAGTAAGAAGAAGATAAAGAAGGGCATGAGCACTAATGAGAGACAAGAGATCCTAGGTGCTTGTGTCCTAGCTAGTAGCTAGTGTCCGAGGCCATCAAAAGATAAATCAGTCAAGTGTCAACAAAGATGTAAGATGTGTAAAGTCAGTAAAGTGTAATATATAAAGCAATCGAAAGGCCAAAAGGTGTTGTCAACCACTAGTTTTCTTTATTAGGAATCATATGTACATTACTATACTTTAAGACCTAGAAATGTACCCAAGTGCATATATTTTGTGTCTACATTTGCCCCCACTTTATGTTGTTGAGTGAATACTCGATAGCATAAAGTAGATAGAAGATGTGTACCTTGTGAATCTAGAGAGGAGTATAGCCAATAACATGTCGAGTGGACAATTATCCATGTGAAGCGTGATGTGATTGTAATGTGAATCATCACAACTAAGAAATGAAGGTAGACCTTAGGGGTGAATCATATGCACATTAGCATGTTGTAGGAGTTTGTGCTTGTTAATGTGATCTTCTTCTCATTTGCTTATAAGGATGGACTGTAAAAGTAAAAGAAGAAGAAAAAGATTACTCAAAGTACCGTATATGAAAAATCAGAGTAACATATGTATAAGTAAGTAAAAGTGTGTAAAAGTGGTAGCTAAGGAAAGAATGCACCTGATGTATGAGAGAGTATAAGATAGAAAGTTGTCCTATTTACTTTGGATATGTTGCGGATTTGAGCATCTTATTGCTAAGAGTGATGTTTTGGGTGATCTCACACCATGAGAAAGTTTTTGGGCGATCTAATGCCAAGGACGGGTTTTTTGGGTGATCACACGCCATGGGCGATCTCACGCCAAGGAGAAGAGTTTTGGGGAGAGAGGTATATTTTTATCTCCTTCTATGACGCTTCTCGAAGTGCCACTCCAGATTGACACGTCCCGATTTGTAACCAATTTGTAACTAAATTGTAACCGTATTGTAACAGTAATGTAATCAATCAGAATCGTATTATTATTACTAAATTATGTAAATGAAGCCAAGTGTAGATCCATTACGTAAATTCTTTGAAACTTGAGTCTTTGAATTGAGAAATTGTCTATTTTTACCCCAGGGAACAAACACCTAGGTGGGACACAAGTGCCCACCATTCCTATCGATACTTGGCACTAGAGTCTGCTCTATGTTTGTGAACTAAGTTTGATTACGGATGACTCATTGACAAGGTGCTTTTGTAATTTTTCTTTGTCTTGTTTTTTCTCGAGCTCGTCTTGTTGGAAGGATGATTTGTTCACCCAATAGTTGGCCCCCTCGTTTGGGGTGCATGTGATGAATGTAGGAGGATGTGGCCCAAACGAGAGGAATTGAAACTGATATGCATATCGTATATTGGATACTTGCAGGGGGTAGGGGATGTGCACGGTAGAAACTAAGGAACATACAAATAAGATAGACTAACAAATAAGTGTTAGTGTAAAAGAGCTAGGATGCAATATAAAACAAGGTAGCAAACACCTATGAAGATAAGAGGTACTGCGAAAAGTGGATTTCATACATGGATCATCGCTCACAATTTCACAAGAAAATAAGAGCCGAAGCATGCATAAGAAAACAATGATCAAACAAGACATAGAGCATGGCCCATAAATAGTGACAAATAATAACAAACAAGTAATAGATAACCATGGTTGTATAGAATCCTACAAGTAAATGCTACACATGAAGAACCGATTAATCATGTTAGAAAGATAAGTAGTATGTCAAAGCATGTATATATCAGCAAAAAGCAAGTGCTAGTGACAAGTAGTAAGTACCGTGACTATAGGACCTGTGATGTGTGGAGTATGAGAGTAGCAAAAATAGATGCCCTAGGATCCTTGGAGGGACTAGTCAAGAATGGTGTAGATTATCATGCATTGTGTAAAAATATGTAAAATACCTACACGCACCTCAAGATACCATGTGAATGCACATGTGTGTATAGAAAAAGATAATGACATACTAAGTATCCAACTAGCATAGGAAACAAAGTGCAACATGTAAGTAGTATAAGCTAACAAGAGTAAAGACAACCAAGATGTGTAGATGTTGTGTGAAAGTGATGGTGTGTTATGATATGTAAGATGTGCAGATGAGAGGGGTCCATGTTTCCCCCCAGTGGATGTGTGTGACGTGAGGTTCATTTAAGAATTTCTCCCTCAACAGTCAAGTATGAACCGTAGAACAAGAGTACGTCATGGGTGGTAAAGGTATTATATGTGATTGAGATTAGATGCTAGGAAAGATTTATCATGAAGCACAAAGCGTGAAGTGTAGTAGATAAGCTATGAGTAGATGATAGAGACATCCAATAGTGATGGGGGGGAGTACGATGCCCCTCAAGTGTGCGAGTAAGGTTCATTTAATGCCCTCAACAATCATGTATGAACCTTGAGAACATGAGTACGTCATTAGGTAACGAGGTAGAGTATGTAGTAACAACATTGTGTTGTATAGATAGGTATAAGAAGAAAGTTAGGAGGGGGAGTCGATGCTCCCCAAGTGTGTATATCAGAGAGCTCTTTGGCAAATAGATGTGATCATTATGAGAAAGAATAGCTAGAGTATGTATAGTGTATAATATGTGTATCATGAATAGAAGGATCCATAAGTAAACATGAGGAGAAAAGCATGTATGGAGTGACATATGAGTGGAAAGGGAAGTCATAAACATAGATACATGTAGTAAGGTGTGCTCATAATGTAGATAAGAGAAAGTGCTGCTAGAAATATTGACTTGAAGTGCAAAGAAAAGTAAGGTATAAGTGTGTATGTGAGTAGTATGGATAGGTAACTGTTGATTAGAATGTGTGAGTATGGGGGAAGTTTGATTCCCCCAAGTGTGAAAGTGATGTAGATATATCCAATGATGTAAGAGATACCATGCCATGGTGGCGGATATTGAAATGTGTCCCAGTCATTGACATAGGCATTATCTAGATCGAAAGGAGGAATTATAATTTTAATTGTAGGAGGTTGGTGAGGGATCTCATCTTGTGGTGAGGGAATTGGTTGTTCTTCCTTTGATGGTTTGGAATTAGATGGGGCTTGTGGTGACTCTTGCATTACTGGAGAAGGAACATGAGTTATTATTGCATGATGCTCGCTAGACATAGAAGGATCAGATTTGGGAACCCATTAGGGTTTGGTAATTAGAGATGAACATGTAGAATAATGTTGTGTAGAAAATGAAATAAATCCTTGATGCTCAAGTTTCCCAATTCTTTGTTCTAAAGCATAGAAATCATTATCACGGTGTCCATTAATTCTATGATAATTGTAAGACAAGTGACCTTTATATTTAGTAAGTTAAGGAGGAGGAGGGTAGTAATGAGTAGGTGGCAAGGTGATTAACTGGTGATTGAGGAGCTCAAAGAGAATATCATGTTACCTAGCATTTTGATCAAACTTAAGAGGTGCTTGTTGTAGTAAGACCTTGGCCTTGCTTATATGAGCACATGTACTAGACATGGGATCAGGAGGAGGTGTAGAAGAAAAAATAACATGGGCATGGGAATCATCCTTTAGATGTTGGATTTTAGTTGTGAGGGATGTAATCATGGTTTCATAACTTGAAATTTATCTTGAAATAAAAGGTGTAAATCTTGAATTGACTTAAAAATGGATTGATTAGTTGTGTTATCAGGACTAATAGGGGGTTGGAGATACGATTGAAAATTGCACTTGTGAAGGTGGCGTATCACGAGGAGGTACATTGTGTGTAGGGATTTTTTGAAAACATATTTACAAACCGGGTGCTTTTGAAGTAATTGAGCCAAGGAGACTTGAGGAAATTTAGAGGCCATGATATGAAAGAAAAGGTAATTTGCGAAATAAGATCCCTAGAAAGTGACCCAGAGGATAGGACTAAGGATGAAACCATAGGAATAACTATGCAGATAAGATGTATGATAAAAATAGATGGAAATATGAACCCTAATGTAACTAGGGTTTGGGGTTATGGAAAGAAAAATCTAATAGAATAGGAAAAATAAGGATCCGAGTGGTCGATCACGAGTTGGGGTTCACCAAATGATTTAATCTAAATATAATTAAATATTATTTCAGAGTAACTTACTTGTAACAAATGATATTCAAGTGATTACATATAGTAATGTGTAAGCACTAAGCATTCAATAATGTAAAAACCTAAGCAAGTGAAGGGAAGAAGAAGACTCAACTGATTCTATGTGATCCGGAGTGATCGAGGACTGCGTATGTGATGGAAAAAATTGAGAATAACATCAAAATGGATCGATGAAGATTCAAAAGTTCAAAAATATGCAATACAGAAGCACTTGCGAGGAGGATATGAGTGCCCAGGATGCTAGTGATCGATATGGGTGTTAGTGTTCGCTTAGATGCTCATGTTCTGAATTTTTCTCGTTACTTTGTCACTTTGAATTCGTTATTTGGGTTTTGATTGCACATATAACCTACAAAAGATGATTAGTTGCACATGCCCACAAACCACATCAAATCTAATAAAAAATATGCAAAATGGGGAGTCGGACTGACCCCGACAGTCACTTGAAGAGTGAAATTATGACCGAGCGTTGCACTACATCTTAGAATCCATGTAGTTCTTTGTGTATGTGTGTGTATTTGTGTCCCATGTCCTAGGTTTCCCTTGTGCAAGTTACACGATGATAACGAGGCTAGATCTAGATTGTATTGAGTATGCGAAATGTGTGAGATGGAATAGAATGAACTCCCCTCATATGCAGTGTATGCAGACCAATGTAGCCCTTGTCCCTTGTATAGATGTTTTAGATGTATGCCTTGTAGTGCTCTTGTGCCTTTGTACAAGCTTAGGTGATGATATATAATGCTTATAATGTTTGGCCCCTTATTTAGAAGAAATAATTAAGTATATATGATTCCCTTGTTTGAATTTCATAATTGACAATTGAAAGGCCGACCCAAAGTGTTAAAAGGTGACCAAAAAGGTGAAAAGGACCCAAAAGAGTAAGAAGAAGATAAATAAGGGAAAGAGTGCCCATGAGGGACATGAGTGCCTAGGCGCTTCTGTCCTAGCTGGATGCTAGTGTCCAAGGTCATCAAAAATAAATTAGTCAACTGCCATCATAGTTATAAGATGTGTAAATCCAATAAAGTGCAATAGATAAAGCAATCAAAAGGCCAAAAGGAATTGTCAACCACTAGTTTTATTACTTAGGAATCATGTATACATTAGTATGCTTTAGGACCTAGAAATGTACCCAAGTGCATAGATTTTGTGTCTACATGCACTAGATTATAAATATATGTCTAAAATATTATAATTAATTTTTGTTCGAGATATATCTAGTAGATAAATATGTAATAAAAGTTTTGATATACTTAGGTAGTCAATAATTATGAAAAGGTGAGCTCCACCATGTGGAGTAGCGAGGACATGATTAGAATGATGAATTATCGCCACAAATAATTCTATCAAAACTACATTTTCAAGTCACTCGGTGCACATTTACAATCAAGAGGCTCGAAAAGGATGTATTAGATACATTTACAAACCTCTAAAATCAAATACAATAATTATAAAGATATTGGACTCCTAGACTTTAATGCGAGATGATAAAACTAAAAGCCACGATGGTTTTACACTTAAATCTTAAGCTCTTTATAGAATCAAAAGAAGGGAGAAGAGAGGAAACACATTAAATGTAATTTAATGTGCTTTGAATGTTGCCCAAGTTTTTCAGCGACTATAGGTTCAAATGATCTATTTGGCGATTGTTTATCTCCTTGCTTTCGAGTAGCTTTTTCTGCTCACAAATTTCTATATGAAAAATATCTCATCAAATAAGATTTTCATAAGTACCATGAGATTCTATTTGTAATAAAAGCTAATTGATTTAGTACAAAACTTTATTCTTGCCATCAAGAAGTATTGAAGTTTTAGTTTCCTAAGATTTTCTTTTCTCTTGATCGAACTTTTATCCATGTGCGTAGCTTCCCACACTGAAGCTTAAGATGTGACGTTGATCAACTTTGAAGTAGTCGGTGCTTGTCGTTGGATTAGAGATATATCTACAATGAGAAAGCTCTTCAACTTTTATGTGACAAGATCACTAGAAGTTTTGGGAAGTCCGTGAAGAAGAACTTTGAATCTTTAAGTGAGACACGACTATAAAACACGAGCTAATGATAAAAGGACATCGGGATTTTCATTACTTGGAAACCTCTATCTCTGCTCCTTGTTTCATCCATCCTAGAGTATAATGATTTGGATGATTGTACACTTCCCACCCAAGCCTATCTATTATCTCTTCACTAATCAAAATTTCTTGAAAGTGTGAATCAAAAATAACATTTACCTCTGTCTTCTTAATATTAGGTTTGACATGGAATTTTTTAGAAGATTCACCTTGTTTTGGGTATCATTTCCAATCACACCTTCCTTTGATGAGATGTAAAACACGTCCTCTCTTCCCTATTATGGTTACATCATCATATTTTTCCAAAACTAAGGCCATAGCTTTCTTCTTCCTATTGTTCTTAAAGGGATGTAATTCCATGTGCAACTTCCATCTCTTCCATATGACCATTCACATCACAATGCCCACACTGCTTTACACATTACTTAAAACAAAAGTAGTATTCAACTCAGATTTTTATCATTTGAAGAGGTAGAAAAACACTTATATTTGTATAATGAGCTTGAGAATAAGCCTCATTGATATATTTTGGCTTAACAAACAACACAAACCTCTTAAGTGACCATGTGATCGCCCGACATACTTCATAAAGATGTCATAATCAAATGTGCCTTTCCCCATTTAGACTTCCATATTGTCAAACTTTCTAGTAAAATCATGCATACTTCATCCTTATTGTTGACTAAGATATTTCCGAAAAATAAACCTTTCTTCTTCATAGCAAATAAGTTAGAATTATTTCTTAATAAAAATTTACACTCATCCCACTGGGTAATTAGTGGTAGTTTCTTCATAATTAAAGAATGAACGACACTTATTAACCAAGTTAAGACATGATAAGATAACTTCAACCATATAAAGGAGATTAAACAATTTTCATTAATTTGATGTAAGCTAAAATATAACTCAAGTTAAGCTAGCCAAGGGTCTAGCTTCTCCACATTCACCTCTCCTTCATACAAGTGAATCTCAATATTTGCTTCATATTTGAATGAATGAGTAGTTTGGCTGGTATGAATCTTTTCTCATAATCGGGGCTTCCAAATCTCGCTTGTAGATACCTAAATATGGAGCAATGACCTTTGACAACTAATTCTTGTATTTATCTCATCCCATTAGTCATTGAGCACTAAAATACTAGTTCCTACATGCATCTTGCTTAATTAACACCTCTCACCACTAGATCACACTTTTTACTCATAATTGAATAATCGAAATATAATTTTTAATATACAACACATATCTATACATCTAGCCACCCTATCCAGCTAACATAATTCCATTTGCACTATACCATGTGCGGCCGACCATGATGGAAAAGTTCATTTGGGAGGATCAGATTTTTCCTATGTCAACAACTTCATCCTCTAAAGTCTTGAGATAGACCTTTTGAAATTCTCTAGTTAGCCTAGTCGGCATAGTCACTAGTGTCAATTAAGTGGAGAAACCTTTCACAATAGTCACCTATAAAATCACACTTACACTACCCATTAAAAGGGCCTCTTATCTCACCTCTTTGGGGACTACCTTATAAATCAAAACAAAGCATCCAATTACCAAATCACTCTCTCAAACACATCAACCAAAACTAAGTCTCTGTGTACCATCCTATAGGGCTTCCTATGACATTTTGTAAATCTACATCCTTCACCAAAGATCAATGCCAAGTGCCGGAGGTTCATTTAGGGTATTCAATTATGAAACATGTTGTTATGCACATCTTGCAGACATTCATTAGGTATGAAACTACGTGTGTTTGATGCCTCTATGGAGTCTTGTCACTTAGGCATTGTGGGGGCAACTCAAACCAATCAGACTAACCTATTTTTAGGTCTTTAAAGAGGATAACTATGTTTTTAAGAAGCGAAATCCTAATATGATGAACAATTGTGAACATAAATTTAGGAACATAGAAAGTGAAGCTACATACACAAAGGATTGTAATTCTAGAGGCAAAACTCATTTGAACCTAATTTACCCTAAAAATAAAAAAGTGGGAATGTGATAATTTTACATATTTACATTTGGTTTAGGGTTAACAATAAGATGTATATTCAAATTATTAATCAAGCATTGATGTTTGGATCTAAAACAAAAATTTAAAGCATTGAAAGGTAGATCCATTAGGACATGGGCTAAATATGGATAGATAGATGAACAAAAATGTATTTAGATTATGTCTAATTTGGAAACTAATATGGGTGTGACAAGGGGGATAAACTAGCTGGAAATTTTTTATCGGGACTTCATTTTTTATTCTGGATTTCAATTTTCGAAGGGATGGAACCATTTTAATTAGGACTAGATCCTTGATGGTTTGGTCTTGCTAGACATTTTTTTTTTTGAGTTGCGAAATGAGGGTTTGCAATATTTAGAACCTCTAGAACAACTGTTATATGCCTTGTTTTGAAATATTATCTCTCGATCATGTGAAAGACCCTATAAAATCAACCACCTTGACTTGAAACCCTAAACTTTGGTTTAAAAACCCTACAAAATATTAGGGGTTGGGTTAAAGCACAATTTGTACGCTACCTACATCAGCATTTGCTCTAAGATGCTTTAAACCACATGTAGTTCTCCACATAGAGATGTGACATAATACTACATGGATGCAACTATATTTGATAACTTGAACACTTGATATTTAATTTTTATTAACTTGGATTGATTGCATTTTAGTTGGATTTGTGAGATATTGATTTAGGAAGCTTGACTCTTAAACTTGATTTAGATTGCTTGAGAAATGTGTAGGTTTTCTCCTAATGTCTCATCTTTCTTTAGGGAATATTAGGAGAGATTTACTTTATTTTTGAGCGATTTGTACTTGAGAATACTAGATGAGTGTCAAGTGAGTAAAAAAGTGTCTTAGAATTTCTTATATAGGGTTTCATGGATATAATTCACATTAAGACCAACCTATAGTGGAGATGTTGACCCATAAAAGTTATACAAATTATAAAACTAATCATTGGGTGGCGCAAGAAAGGATCATTATTCCCAGGTTTTGATCATTTAACGATTTGGTCCTATTGAATGGTTTGGTCTAATAGTAAGGGCTGGTGCTAGGGAGTTTTATGAACAATGATTAAGAGTAATGGACCACTTATGACTGATATTAGCATTTATAGTGGTTAAGAAGTGTAATGAGGAGATAATTATTACAATAGGACTAAGGATGAACTATTATATGCCAACTAAGCTCAAAGTAGGTGCATAAGACATGATTAAAGGGATTACATCAATAATAACATTATCAAGTGCTAAATTACCAAATGTAGGTTTCTACATTTACTACCCCTTTAAGCTAAGAAATAAAATTTTCTTGCATAAAGGAAATATACGCTGGGTGTCTAACAAAAACATTGTCTTTTCTTGATTACTTGAGTAGTTGTAAGATCCCCAAACTGTAACCTACAACATAAAGTGTAGTCAATGTCCATATAGAAAGAATTGAATTTTCACTCTAAATTTAAATTTAAATTGAACAATGCATGGAAGGATTACACATGTTTTCCTTGTGAATGGTAGGAGCTCCTTGATGAAGCACTTAAAGAAAGGGATTGAAATTGCAAAAATGGAGGGTTGTGGACGACCAATCTCTAATTTGTAGAAGTATCATGAACCAAAAGGGGTTGGGTGTCACTTGACCCAACAATCCTCAAAAGGGAATGAAAATAATGTTGGAACATTTAATGCTTGTGGGGATTCATTTATATTGACCCCATTATAATAAACTTACATTTAGGGGATTCATTTATGTTGACCCCTTTTACATCCTTGGGGAGTCATTTATGTTGACCCCACTTATACTCTTAATAAGGGGATTCATTTATGTTGACCTCAATAAGAGTTGAATTAAAAAGTGTATTAATATCTTACTCTTACGTGTGTTTATTAAAATAGGTGGAATGGTATGGCCCCAATGCGTGTAACCAATTACCACATTATATAAACATACTTACCCTTTGTAATTATTTACATCAAAGACATAATTATTTCATTCGAACATACATGAGAGATATTCGGATGTGAAAAGTAGAAGTGAGAAGAAGATATGTTGGGTTCTCATAGTTTGTACTATAGATTAGTTATATGTTCTTTTTAAATATTTTAATAAATTTGGATAATGCTTCTATGGGGTTTTCCCAAATAAATATGTGTCATTGTGTTGTGTTCTTATTTAAATTAATGTTGTATTGAGCTATTTATACACACACTTAACTATTTATTTACAGTTAATAATTTGTCATGTATAATTATTTGATTGCATGAATTATATGATCCTTTAATTGTTCTGACATGGTATTAGAGCCATGTGGTGTTGTCTAAGAGTTTTTAGGTTACGAGAAAATGGTGTGAAGCTTCTTCTATAAATTGCGGTGGTATAAAAATTTATAATTCTTACTTGTCTCTAAACATGTGGAAGAAACTAAAGTACTTATATAATGATTTACATGGTGGTAGAAGAAACTTGAATCAAATTATCCCATATTCCTTATCCTATGCTCTTTGAAGAGGTAGATTAAATTTTTAATATATTATAATATAATTTCAAACCTATTTTAACATAATACATGGCAAATGCTAAAAAAACTAGTCTAATTTATTCTCTGTGCTATAGAAGAACTTGTTTCCCCTATTCTATTTGGTGTGCATCCTTGCTCCTAAGTAACCCTACACTTATGTAGATCATGTTCTTTCTTTCCTACCAAGGAAACCCATCCTCTGTCCGATCTAGTCACTCCTATATTTTTGGTGGCCAAATGAAGAGAAAGTAAACAAAACATCAACTTATAAAGCAATGGTGGTAAAAAAAAAGTCTCAAACGTGCCCCTAAAATTTGAAAACCTTAACATGCATTAAGAGGTCGGTGTTTATTTTTAGTTTTACACAATTGGCCACTAATTTCATTTCTCACACCATCGAACACTACAGCCTTACATGGTCAATCTTATTTGAATAATAAAAAAATCTTACACCATCGGCATTGTAGTCTTGTATGACCAATGTTGTTTGAATTTATAAAAAAATTCATTGACCATTGTAGTTTTACATATGGCCATGTTGTTTGAATTTGGATTTTTTTCTTACAACATCATACATTGTACCCTTGTATGGAATGTTGTTTGAATTTGAAAATATTTTCCTTACACCATCAACCACTTTATCCTTGCATGGCCAATCTTGTTTGAATTTGAAATTTATTTTCTTACACCATCGAACCATTGTAGCCTTGCATGGCCAATATTGTTTGAATTTGGAAACTTTGTCCTTACATTATTGGCCACATTAGCTTGGTTGGTTGATCTCATTTGAAATCTTTGTTTGTAAAATCTTGTATTAGAATATACTTTTTAAATTTCTTTAATTTCAAAAATAATAGTTTTTGTTCAAAATTATTTTAAATTCTAGAAAATTGTGTTCTTTTCTAAATCAGTGTAAAACCTAAAAATGAAATCATCTAGAAATTTTAATATTGATAAATCTTAAATGCTAAATGGATCTAATTATAATATTTGGAAAATTAGACTTAAGGCTGAATTTATGGCTTAAAACTTTATGGATATTGTTAATGGGACTAAGAAAGCCCCTTTTGACAGATTGACAACCTTTGAGAATACCAATGCTTATCAACAAAGGACTCAAGAGGCCATGTCCATTATTATGCGGAGTGTTAAGGATGATTTCCTACTTCACATTGGAAACCTTAAATCTCCTAGTGAAGCCTAGAAACACTTAGAGTCTATGCATGAAGGTACTAGGTTATCTAAAATTATAAAACTTATCCTAGAACTAATGACCACTCTATTGAAAGGAGATGAAAATGTTGCAATTTTTTTCTAAAATAAAAAACATAAAATCAAAATTAGATGGTTGTAACTATAATTTGATTCAAGATCAATTATTCTATTTCATAATTCAAATGAAAATTCATGAAAAATTTAAGAATTTCATTTCTATTCTAAATTCTAAATATCAAAATGAAACTGATATTCCTAGTTTTGATATCTTGTCCTCTCTTCTCATATAAGAAGAGAAAGTTATGACCAATTTTGACTCTAAGAAGAATGTGTCTTAGGACCATCTATCTCAACATCAGAAAATGTCTATTCATAATAATAATGGATCTCATAAGTTTAATCCTAAATATTCTAACTATAAGAAAGGGAATAAGAAAAATGTGAATGATTAAATATTCTGGAAAATGTAACAAATGTGGAAATTTTGGTAAATTTTTAAAATCAAAATAAAAAGGTCTCCAATTATAGAAACTTTAGGAATAATAGAGGTACAAATTTTAACAATCAAAACAATGATCAAAATTCAAATCAACAAAAATCAAAATCAAAATTTAGAGAAAATAATTGCACTTTTCATTGCATTTATTGTTTCTTACAACAATAAATGGATCCTAGATAGTGGTGCCTTAAGGCATGTGAATTACATGAGCAACACATATGTCAAATTTTTTGTGAAATAATTTATCTAGGAGATAACTCCATTGAAGAAAAAGTCAAGGTAAAGCTAAAATATTTAATAGTTTCATTACTGATGTTCTGTTCGTTCCCAAACTTAGAAAAAAATCACCTTTATTGTTCTCAACTTACTAGAGATAAATTTGTTGCTACTTTACTTAAGGATAAAATATTTAAAGATCATTTTCATTACATTATTGTTGTAGGTATCCAAAAGAATGGTGTATATATTTTTGATGGTTTTCTAATGAAACATGTCTTTCCTCTCAAATTACAAATGCAACTCAAATATGACATGAAAGACTTGGTCATCTTAATTTTATGATTTTTTCTGATACATGACAATATAAAATCTTGTGATAGTACTACCTAAAATCAAATTTAATCATGAAACTTGTGAGGGTTGCTTACGTGGTAGAAACATTTGAACCCATTTCACAAACATCATGATTCTAATTCATCTCATCCTTTAGATCTTATTCATAGTGATGTTAGAGGGCCACTTGAGGTAACTTATCTTAGTGTTGCCTTATTTTGTACCATTTATTGATGATTATAGGATGATATGTTCATACTTCATAAGGAAAAAATATGAATTTTATCTAAATGTAAAGAATTTAAAGCCCTAGTTGAAAATATATCTAATCATAAAATTAAGAGTTTAAGATATGAGAATGGAGGTGAATATATTGGTATGAATTTTATGCCTATTACATATCTTGTAGAATTGAAAGAGAGATTACCACTCCCCATTCTCCATAATAGAATGGAATTGTAGAAAGGAAAAACCTAACCATTCTTGAAGTGCTAGAATCATGATTCACTCTACCAAAGTTCCTAAATCTCTATGGGAAAATATATGAAAATTGTTGTTCATATATTAAATAGATTATCTACCAAAACCTTGCATAAAACCACTCCTCTATAAGTATGGCCAATCAAAAACAAAAAACTTCTCATCTTAAAATATTTGGTAGACTTGCTTCTATTTTCATTCCTAAATCTACAAGAAAAACTTGATCCAACCTCTTACTCTTGTATATTTGTTGGGTATGGAGGAAAAAATAAATGATTAAGAATCTATGATCCATCTAAAAGAGAAATAATTGAAAATACAAATGTTCATGTCCTTGAAAAACCATTTTGTATCCTCCTCTGAATCTCCTCAAATTTATGTAAATGAGGAAAACAACGACTTAGATAAATAAAATTGAATTATGGATAGTTTATATGATGAGGTTGAGGTTGAGGTAACTCAAAACTAATATAAAAGACTTAGATGGGCTCAATATATTTTTCAAGAATCTAACCTTGGTAATCATAATAGAATAACTAGAAGTCATCATTCTTATCATGCCCTTATAACCTTGTATTAATGTGAACCTCAAACATTTGAGGACGCCAACCAAGATAAGAGATGGAGGGATGAGTTCAATCTAGGTGTCTTTATAAAATCAGATATACCTTCATATGTGAGATTGATAAATTTAAATCAAGGTTATTCTCTCATGGTTTCACTCAGAAACCAAGAACTTATTATGTGAAACATTTTCTCCTGTACTAAAAATGAACACAATTAGGATTTTGATTGCTCTTATAGCCAAAAATAGTTGTGAAATACACCAAATGGATTTTAAAATGCATTCCTAAATGGTGATTTGGAAGAATAGATCTATATATCTCAACCTAAGTGATTTAAAGAACTTAATAAATAAAATTGTTTTTATAGCTTAAATAAATCCCTATATGGCCTAAAATAAGCTCCCAAATCTTGGTATTCAAAGATCAATAGCTATTTTAAAACTCTAAGGTTTACACATTGTTATTTTGATAATGATTTATTTGTTAAAATAGAAGATAATCATATTATTCTTATTGTTTTATATGTTGATGATCTTCTTATAACTATAACTTAGACTAGATTAATTCTTAAATATAAATCTAAGTTATGTTAATGATTTGGAAAGCTTGCTTCATCACTTTCTAGGCATGACCATATTTCAAGATAAAAACTCAATTGTGGTATCTCAAGCACAATATGCTCATAGCTTACTAATTAAGTTTAATATTTATAACATTATAATATATATAGGATTAATTCACCACACAGATATAGTCATATTATTTACATTATAAGCGTGTGAAAAATCTGAAAGTATAAGACCATGAAGCCAAGGATTCAAGAAAAAACGAAAGACTCAAGAGGTAAGAGAAAAGATAATGTTGTCTCAGACTGAAAAGTTTATTTTGTGTTGATAGACAATAACATTTATTTGTGTTACCGCTCAACAATAAATTCTGTGACGACAGATGACAAGATAAATGTGCAAAAATGAATGGAAAGAACAAAATATTACTAGCCGACAACATGTATAAGTGTTACGGGCCGTAATGATATATGTGTTACCAAACGGTAACAGATATATGTGGTACCAAACGGTAATAGATATATGTGTTACCGAATAGTAACAAATATTTTTGTTACCAACCTGTAACAACTATATGTGTTACCTGGTAATAGATATATGTGTTGCCGGTCGGTAATAGTTAACTGTATTACCTCTTGGTAGCAATATATTTTCAGCCATCCTGCGTATTAATATAGTAACAAATATTTTTGTTACCAACCTGTAACAACTATATGTGTTATCGGTCGGTAATAAATATATGTGTTGCTGGTCAGTAATAGTTAATTGTATTACCTCTCAGTAGCAATATTTTTTTCAGCCATCCTACGTATTAATTTTCCGTTTGAGTACTCGGTTTTGTTTTCTGTCATTCTTAAGTTGTGTTGCCTTGCATTTGGATAAAGCTATGTTTCCGTCAGTATTTGAAAGTTCTATATTTTTGTCACATGTGCAGACTTCAAAATCATCCATTCGATGGCCCCTGTTACAAATGAGAAAAGAACTCAAGGAAAAAGAAAACACGATATGGACATTTCAAAATATTTCAGTCAGCCAACAGTAACCCCAGTGGCAAGAGGTAATTTTCACTCTTACTATGATAATGTTACTTTATTTTTTTGATTTACTTAGGGAAGTCAGTAGCAAACCAATTTCTCTCAAATGCAGAAAACCTAGTAGTGACCTTACTCTAGATGAAATTGCCAATCACCAGAGTAATTCAATTCAAATTGACAATATTGATAATCCCATTTCCCATCCAAATCAAAATTTTGATAAACATTCCAAAAACTCACATTAGAAACATAAGAGTGGGAAGTGGACTATAGGAAGGACTTATAAATTTGAATGGTCAACCAAATATCCATTCATTGAACTTGTTGAACCTAAAAATAGTACTGATACTCCTACAAAATGTAGATGTACTATATGTAGTTGGAAACTAGGCAGAGACCACAAAATGTAATTGAAGTTGGACACAATAGAGAAGCATTGTGGGAAGGTATATGAGTCTAAAAAACAAGATGATGGAAAAATTATAAAAAAACTAGATGGAAAAATGCTACGTGACTTGCATTCATATATGTCAAGTAGTCCTAAAAGATTTCTGGAGTTTCATAGATTTTCTATTGGAATAATAAATGGTAAAAATTGCTAAAATATGTTGACATGAGATGGATATCATTATATGAACCAACTTGCAGGATTTTTGAGGAACACAGGTCCTTAACATGGTATATGTAACATCGAAGACAAGTGGATAATGATAAATATCTACTGTATCGCTTGAAGTATTTAGAGACATTGTTAAATTTATGTGGTATTTTGCCAATGCTGAAGGAAATAAACAACTTGGTGAAACATGCTCAGAAAGATCCATATACATTGTTGATTTTCTAAAATTAAAGAGACAAGTATGTATGATTTTAGATACCTTGTATATCACCCAAGATTGGATTCAAAAGCCAATTTTTAGTAGCTTCAAGGTTTTAACAAACACCAAAGATCTGAAAAACTATTTAAAGTTCAATATCAGTGGTCATATTTATATTTTTGTTGATGGGAAAAATATTAAAATGCACACTTTATACAAAGATCCTTATGTAATAGGTTCTGAACTTGAGGAAGTACCTGTCACGAGATGTCTTTTTGATGCTGTAGTTTTTGATGTACGTAAAAAATTGATGAAAATATCTGAAACATTATCTTTTGAGATCAAAGAGCGTTTTAAAAATAGTGATTTGCTGGAGGCCATGGGAGTTGTAAATCCCATTTTCAGAACCCGATGATTGATGAAGAACAAAGAGCTACAAACTTTAGAAATCCATGATTGCACTTATGGAGTAGTTTTGTAAATCTTTAGATGTTGATGGAGGGGAATATAAGTTAGTTTGGATAGAAAATTACTCATATCCTAGTCACAACATTTTTTTATATACAATGTCCTGCCTAATATAAGTCTATTGCTAACCCGAAAAAAATGGGAGATGTCACTCTATTGTGGAGAAAAATATATCAGAGTAGCATTATGAGAGAGAATATAAGTGAATAATTCAAACTATATGAACTCATACAAAAATGATTCTTGGGTCTATTGAAGATGAAAGGGTATTTAGTGCACTTACATTTGTGAAATCAAAACTTCACAATAGATTGGACAAGAATTTGGAAACTTGTTTGAGAATCTATGTTTCAAGATATGGGGTGGACACATTTCCATTTGAAAGAGCACTAGCTACATAGACATCTCTTATAGAGTACATAATTGTTAATCAGATAACGAACAATGAAGTCTCTAATAATGGTGAAATTGACTTGGAATCTACTAGATAAGATATTGCAACATATATAAGAAGTGATGAAGGACCATCCAGGATAGGGTTGTTTCAGCTACTAGACAGTTGATTGTATTCATTTTTGAAATATATATTGTTACTTGATATTTTTTCATTTACATATATTGCACATATAATGTTTGGAATTTTTTTAATCCCTTATATATTTTTAATAATGTTTACAAATAACATATGGTAGCTAGTTCATATTTGTGCAATATCATATATGCAAACTGGATGATGTAATAAAATTAAAGTTCGTTACTAATAATGTATGTTCAATCTTTGATCTCTCACTATCAAAATTCCACAGGCACAATTGTTCACAAAAATATTATAATCCATATATGATATGTAACATCACGATTATTAGGATTAACAAAAACATAGCGAGTCTACTTACTACATCCCATCATGATTATTGGAGATAATCTTTACATGATGAATCAATATACAACTATTAAGATCGACAACAACATGCACATTCAAGACACAAGTTTAAATTTTTGAGTTCATACATATTTGAAACTAAATTGAATAATGTAAATCTAGATTCTAGAATCCATGTGTATTATTCATCAACTATTTCACATAAAGATAATAAACCATTTCACATGAGACTCGAGAGAAATAAAAATATCAACAATTTCACATAAAGATAATGTTTTCAAATTCCAATTGTCAAATACTAAATACATCAATAGTAACATAGTTTAAAGTTTTAATTGAAGTTAATTGGACCCTTGTCCTTGAACAGATTCAACAACTACAACATTTGAACTATCTTGGATTACACCAGACTCTATTAATTCTTTTGCAGCAACATTAATATTTTCTAAATTTTCTCTATCTTCATGAGTCAGCATCTCCGCTAAAAGGATAGAACGATCTTCATCGTTTTTCCTTCAGAAGAATTTTTGGATCCAGTTTAAGCTCTTTGATAATCCTCCATAATGTATTGTTCTACTTGTTCAACAAATTTTTTTATATTTAAAACCAATAGCCCCGCAGACACTCTCTCTCACTTTTTTAAGGTGCTCATTTAAGACCTCCACCTCTGTTTTCAAAGTCTAGTATTTTGAATACAATTAAAAATACCATAATTAGTATTTATAATAAGATAAAGGATAACTATATATTTTTCTAACAATCTACAAAAAAAAGAACTTACCGCGATGCTAAGTCTTTCTCTACATTAGCAATAGTGACAAGGTTCTAATCACGACTCCACTTGTAGTAAGATTGTGCCTCGACATTCAAATTAGCTAATCTGTTCAACATTATTTTCAAAGCTTCATCCCTGTTATAAATATTATCGGTGATTGTACTTTCTTTTTGTGCTTGAGCAAGTATAATGTCAATCGCCATCGGTTGATTTGAAACCAATGAATAATTTTTTTCTCTGTTTTCAAAATTATGATATCTATCATTGATTTATTTTATTAGAGCTTTCACTCTGATCTCCCACATTTTCAGCTCCTTAAGATCAGAAATAAAATTCTCCATGACAATGGATGTAGCATTATCTAACACAAGGATGTCAAGTGAAAACCTGGTCTTTACATCATCATCCATTTTTTCCTACCTAGTTGGGGAAGGAGGATCTGAAGAGCCTACTAGTTGTCGTACTTGCTTATAAACATATTGCATCAAATTCTCAAGATGCCTCCTTGACACTTTGCCATGTCAAAAAGATGTTAAACCCGAGATACTCCTCATCCATTTCTATATTATTTAAACAAGAAGTGCCTCTGGCACTCTGCACACCATCAACTAAAAATTAGGGAAATCAGATGTGAAATTCTAAGTTTCCCTACTTGTAGTCATTCTAGGGTTAGGGAGCACAAGCCTTTTTCCCCTACCATAAGCAGGTGAAGGAGGTGGAAGGGGAGGTCAAACTGATGTACTCCTTATGTGCTGAGATGGAGTCAAAGTAGAGAAGGTGGCTATCACCGACCGAGAGATAAATTTTAGATTGCAAAAGATATGCAAGTATCAATACTTTAACAATATCGATTCAATAATTAGTATGTTGAAAATTTAAAATTAAGAAGACAAACAAGTGAATAGTAAGAACTTCAAATTAATAAGATTGAAATCAATAGATATTTCTTACACTGTGAATTTTGTCTGTAATCAATATACTATGACTGTGGCACTAGGTGGAAGGGTGGTGGTGGCACTGGCACAAAAAATCCTGAATTTAACGAAAACCAATTAAAAATAATGATAAATTTGTAAAAGCAATTCAAAAGACTAATATAAATAAAGTTTAAGTCACTATTTATTGGTTTTTTTGTACCAGAACTTGAAGGTCCTGGGAGATTATATGGTGGCAGTGTAGACTGATACTCTTCTTGTTCTTGCTCAGGTATGTATGTCGTGTGTTCCTTCGCTACCGGGTGTGGTGACTCTCTAGGAGTCTTCAATGCAAATATGTCAAAAAAGGTTGTACATTAGGATAATGAAATTAGAAATATGTCATTGTCAAGAATCATGTTGGAACATAATAATTAAGTGATCCGCCAACCCTTAATGCATATGGGTCCATCACTAATATATAGGTTAATATTTAATAATATGAAATATTTATATTTCTATTATTAAATATGCTAACCTAGGTATATACTTTAGGTTAAATATTTAATATCATGAAATGATTATATTTCTAATATGAAATATTATAAACCTAGGTGTATGTGTCAACCATTTTAGGTTGAAAAGTGGGATGAATTAAGATTAAATGTTTTGCATTTTATTTATTTAATTTTTATGGGTTTTTTCAACCAACCCGAAAGGGTAAATTTTTTAGGTTTTTCAATTTTAAATCCCTATTTTTTTTGGGGGGGGGGAGATGTAATATGATATGATTCTTAATTTCATTTATATTTTGTAAATTATATGGAATTAATGTTTGTTTGGAGATTGATGTGTGCATAGGTGAAAGGGGCTTCAAATATTACTGCGTGAAAGTCACATACAAAAAGAAATGATTTATTACTATATGAAATAATTTTCATGTTTTATATAATTTCAAATGTTTGCAAGTCAAATATTTGGACGGTAAATTCATACTCATGTTCTTTGGTCCCCTCTAAAAGGATTTGATTTGAAAAACTATAGTTTATAGTTAATCTATAACTATATCCTATATTATTTGAAAACTATATTATTATTTTTAAATTATATATATATATATATATATAATAATGTTTATATAATAATTTATATAAACATCATTTTAAAATTTATATAGTTTTGAAAAAAACTATATATTAAAAGCCTTAAACCATATTAAAATTACATGGTATTGAGGGAAGAGTTTTTGGTTTATATATGTTTAAAAAAACTAAAGTGCTTTATTTTTCTTAGTAAGGGGGCCCGTGTTTATTTCTTGGCCATGAAGGGATTACTTTTTAAATATTAATACTTATTAAATAAAACCTAACATGTGTCCCTAACCATTTATATTATCCATGTAAGGGGGCCACCCCATTCATTTAAATCTTATAGTTTATATAAACTATATAAATAAACATATTTAAAGGTTTTCTTTTATATAAGAGTGGGAGTGGAGAATAAAATGAGATAATATCCATACTTATATAAAATATTTTGTAATATTTCCATACTTTTAAATGTTTGCAGGGTAAAATTAAGAGTAAATGAAGGGAGGAGACAAGGTTTATGAAAATAGGGATTTCAATTTATTTCATTGGTCGGGTGAAATTACTTGTCCCCTCTGTAAAATATGCAGGTTAATCTATACTCTCATAAATCTACTTGCACTTGGTAAATTTTTTTAACCTGGTCTATGTCCTTTAAACCCCTTTAATAAGGGTTATGTGTTTTTTAATATAAAAACAATATACTATAGTTTATAATTTTTATGAACTATATGTTGTTTTTTATTTTTCATTCTATAAATTATATACATTTTTTAATAAAAAAAGTGTTTATATTTTTACATTATACATTATAATAGGTTATTATAATGTGTTAAAATATAACCTCTCTAATATTATACACAAGAATAAATTTTGAAATTTCACAATCAAAAATACATAAGTTTTAGCATCATTAAATTTGACGGTCAAATAACCGTTATGGTAGACTAAACATAAGACAATATGACGGTCATTTATACATTAAATTTAAGCTCGTAGGTTCGAAACTTTAATCGTATTTAAATTTGACAGATCAAATGATCACACGATAGACCAAAAATAAGCCATTATGACAGTCATTTAGACGTCAAATTTAAGCCGCGATTTTTGTTTACATTATTTTTTTCCGAAATAAAGTTTTTATACATTTTAGGGTCTCTTCTTCACTTCTATATGGTCGAAAATATTTTTTATATAAATCTTGGGTATAATGCAGAGCCCTTTATAATGTGGGTTATTATTTTGATCATGGGAGGTTAATTAGTATGCATTGTAATGACAAAATTAGTTATGATCAAATAGTTTCTTTAGATATGATTCTATTAAAAATATTTTTTATCGATAAATATGTATCTAACTCTGTGGTACATTGTATATTATAATGGGGTGTGTTTTACAGGTTTAGGAAAACAATGACGTCCAACTATTTCTGTCTTGACAAAACCCAAATCCTGAATGAAACCAACTACAACATTTGGGTCAAAATATAATTTATGACAAGAAAACTCTGGACTATTGTTTCTAGATCTGAGGTTGCTCCCACTGGTCTAAAAAACTATAGATAACATGAATGCATTCTTGCAACGAATGTAAGATGCTCTTTCTATGCAATGTGAACGATGAGTACCTTCTACACATTGGTAATATCGAACATCCGAAAGAGGTATGGACACAACTAGAATCCATGCATGAAGGATACTTAGTATATCAATGATAGTAATGAGAGTATAATAGCTGAAGGAATTCAAAGAAATGATCTATACATTTTTGAAGATTTTTCTTCTCGCATTTTGTTTTATATCTCGAGTTTTAATAATTCAAAACTATGGCATGAAAGGTTAAGACATGTTAATTAATGAAATTTATATGAAATGTATAGATATAATCTAGTGAAAGGTTTACATGTGTTGTCTTCTTCTATTGAAGATACTTCATTAAATGCTTCTAAATGATGGTTTTGATTCTGATTTAGTAAATGGTCATAATTATGTTTTGATGTTATAGATGTTTCTAAAACTTTTATCTTCCTAGATAAGAAATTAAATTGGGCTTAATCTACGTTAGAAAATTTAAATCCTATTAATCTTAGGAAAATGACTAGAAGCCATCATATGTACCATGCATTAATTACCTTGTATGAACTCCGAGCCGTGAAGTATTATAGGGTCTAGGTGGATATATAAAGTAAAATATAATGGTGATGGTAGTATTAACAAACATAAAGCTAGACTTATCAAGTAGAGGTTTCATTGGTATTGATTATGTTGAGACACTTTCTGTAGCTAAAATGAGTACTGTTAGGGCCTTATTTACAATTACGCTCAATTTGGGTGGGAAATCCACCAAATGGATAAGAAAAATACTTTTTTGAATTATGATTTAAAAGAAGAACTTTACATGTTTCAACCTAAAGGATTTGAAGAAACTGGTAAAGAAAACTATGTTTGTAAGTTGAGAAATCTTTGTATGGTTTAAAACAAGCTCTTAGAGCTTGGTATGTGAAAATTGTTTCCTTCTTTAAACTGTTAGGTTTTGTTAATTATTCTTCTAATAATGATATATTCATTAAGCAATAAGGCTCACATATTATCATTATATGTATATATGTTGATGATTTTCTTATGTCTGGTGACAATTCTAATTTAATTCATAGGATTAAAGAGAAATTGAAGCAATACTTTGAAATGAATGAGTTAGGTCTCTCACATCATGTTATTTGTATGATTGTATTTCATTCTATTGTTATTTTTCAAAACACAATATGCAACCATTGTATTGAAAAAGTTTCTTATGATTGATTGTAAACTATTTTCTACTTCAATGGAAGTTAGAATAAATATTGATCATAAATCTGCATATGAAAAAAGTTGATCCTATTTTATATACGTTGTTAGTTGATAGTTTGATTTATCTAACTATAACTAGATCAAATATTTTCTATACAAAAGGAATTACTTCAAGGTTTATGCAGGAATTTTTTTAGAGATCATTGGAATCTTGTAAATTATTTTTAGATATTCAAAAGGAACAATCTATTATGGGTTGCATTATAATAAAAATGAAAATGGTATCTTATATGAATTTTGTGATTCTTACCATATTGATGTTATATTATAAAATATACTAGATATGTTTTCAAGTTTTTTGGTGTAGGAACCATTACTTGGAACAACAAATACAATCAACAGTCTCCATTTTTTCTACTAAGGTAGAGAAGTACAATAGAAGAAGTAAAGAAGCCATGTGGCTACAACGATTATTGGTAGAGATACACATAGAAGCTAAAGGAAGTATTTATCTTCTATGTGGTGGTCGTAGTTGCATTATTATTGATTAAGAATTCACTTCAACATCAAAGGACAAAGAACATTGAGATACATATACCCGTGAGAAGGTGCAAAGTGATGAGATAAATCTCAAGTTCATGTTGATCAAGAGCATGTTGCTTTGACATTATCACAAAGTCCCTGAGTGCTACAAAGTTTTGTCACTTTCGTGAAAATCTTGGATTGTCGAGTTTCCATTGAGGGGGAGTATGCATGACAATGTCACCTCCTAATGGAACTTAGTTTTTGTAAAAAGACCTTTGGACATTTGTAAAAGACCTTTGTTCAAGTGTAAAAAGACCTTCGGGCATGTATACCTCCTCGAATTATTTTTTAGAAAGAAGTGTAGAAATATCTTAAAGGTGGTCTTCAATAAAATCTTTAGTGCTATTGAGTTTACTGGTAAACATCCAATACAAACATATTGTTAAGGAGGTCCTTGGTTAGTAAAAGACTCCTATATGCGTGGGTTCAATAAACTTTTATGAGAACCTGTAAAACTCACAAATCATACTTAGCCACTAATCATGGGATGATCTTTTGGATTCTAAATCCTTTTGTACCAAAAGGTAAATTGAGTATGATGAAGGTGTTATAATTCCTTCAACCGATATGTTAGCCTAAAACCTTTATGGTTTAAGGATTGTAAATTCTATAGTGTACCACAGTAGGTAATCTATTCGCATATGTTATGATATCCTACTTAACATTAAGGGGGAGTGTTGGAACATAATGATTAAGTGGTCCGGTGGTCCTGCCAACCCTTAATGTATATGGGTCCATCACTAATATATATGTTAATATTTAATACTATGAAATATTTATATTTCTACTATTAAATATGTTAACCTATGTATATAATTTAGGTTAAATGTTTAATATCATGCAATGATTATATTTCTAATATGAAATATTATAAACCTAGGTGTATGTGTCAACCATTTTAGGTTGAAAAGGTGGGTCGGGAGACATATCCGATCACCTTATATAAAAAGGACTTTAGGTCCTCATTTAATATATTTGGGAAATATATCAAAGGTGTGCAAATCAAGTGATTTGATTTTACCCTTAGTAAATAGGGTTTTAAAGGAGGAGGTGATCTTACTTTGGATGTAAAATAAGTTCTCTCAAGTAAAATGTTATTTTCAAAGTAGTTTTTACTCTATCATGGGTTTCAACTATAAATATTATGTCACCTGTGTTATTTATTTCCCGTAAGTATTTCTTTATTTACTTATGTTATGATGTAATATTTATTATAACATTATGTAATATGTAAGTTGATTAAATCCGTATTTATTAGAATTTTCAAATTCTAACAAGATTCATATTATCATTAGTCTATAAAATAATATCATAAAACTGAAATGATTGTGTAGTATATAAAACTTAAAACTTGGATTTGTCTCTACATTAGAAGTAGAGAACATTCTCTCCTTACTTTGGGATCGGGACGAGTGAGAGGAATCCAAGGAAACACACATTCATTTGTCTAGTCTCACTCTATTAAATAGTCATCGACTTGGTGGCATCATTGAACTGACTCTCAGCCCAACAGGGTTATGTGAGCGAAGTGTCGCATGATAAAGTTCCAGTGTTTCGCTTGATTTTACCTGTTCATAACAAAATTATAGATTACATATTTATAAGAATTAATTTAACAATGATTTTGTTTTTGAAAGGAATCAAGATTAAATTATTTTAAAACAAAATACTCACTAACTATTCTTCCAAAGGAATTCCATGTTTATCCATATTCTCATGAAGAAAAGTTGGAATAGCCAGTGGATTTGAGTCCATAAAAACCCTCATAATAGAAAGAAAGAACATAACAAGAAGAACAAATAATTGCAGAAGGATTCAATTTGGATTTGTCAAGTTCAAAATGAATCTTTGATGCAAGATATGAGCACCAATCAAATCTAACACTAGCAATGGTTTGAAGAAGGTAATACATTTCCCATTGAGGAATGTCGAGTGTATCTTCCTATTAGCATATATATTTTCACGCATTCAAATGACATGTAAGAGTCGTGGAATGAAGTACCTCCTCAATGAAGGTGAGGTGTCTTTATTGAAAACCAAAATTGTATTTAAATCTATACATTTAAAATTGTATGTGGGTGTGTTTTAGACATCAAATGGAAAGAAGTGTGAATGAGGGAGATGGAATCGAATGAATAAAAGAAATGGAAGGAAGGAACATACAATAGTTAGGTAAAAACACAACCTAATATTACATGGAGAAGAAGAATGAATAACTAACTCAAATAAAGAGATTTTGAATTAGATAAATAAGAATAAGTGAAATGGAATACACATGAAAAAGTAAATATCGAGCTTGATCATTATGAACAAGATTTTTTTAATAACATCGCAATAAGATCAAAGACAATATCTCGCATGCAAGATTTAAATACTAACATGTAATGAACATAAGAGCATCAAATGCTACAAGAGACAATGAATGGGACACAAAGTTCATATTTAAATAACTCTCCAAAATGTCTTCACAAAAGAACACAAACTTTATTTCTTGAAACAAAGCTTGCAAACAAAATTATTTTCTTCTCCTATATCAAATTCACCCTTACAAATGAGCCCCTAACTTCATTTTATAGCCCAAAATTTGGTTACAAAGTAGTTAGGGTTTACATGAACATTAAATTAGGGCACCTTAAGTGACTTTGAATTTAATTGACCTAACTAGAATAAGTCAACATCACTTTATAACAATTTGAAAGTCACTTTACGAAAAGTACATAAATAAAAGGAAATAGGTACATGTGGACCCCATGTAGAAAAACACATGAAAATTAAGAGAAAGAACTAGTTCCTTCTCCATTGGGAAGGGTTCATCTATGCTCAATCGTATGAGAAATGAACACGCACAACCATTAGATAATATAAGGAATTATCCCACCATTCTTTTGGTGAAACAAAGATCCTAATTCTTCCCCAATTTGAAAGATTTGAGCTTCTGCAATGTCCGTGCATCTTTTAAACCTATGAAAAACAAATTGGAAAAATACAAGCCTCACAAATTACATGAAGTTTAAAAATCATACTTGGTATGGTATGCAAGTCTGTAACTTTAGATTGGATCTCTTCACAAAGGTGTTTGATCTTGAAACATTGATCCATAGAAGAAGTGGACAAATTATCAACAGGAGTGTACATTTCATGTATCAATTTCATATTTTGTTCCACTAGATGATGTATTGAATTCCTTTGGTTGTGTTCATTGATAAAGGTACAACGAATCTCTTCGATGAAGGCTTGAATGGAGGAGAGTGCGGTATAAGATTCATCACACAAACTGTCAAACTGAATTACTAAGTCTTCCAGAATCATTTTCATGGACGTAACATGATTTAACCATAGAATTTGTGTCATGCGATGGTCAAACTCAAGGATTCCCTCCAAGGCTAGGAATGTATATTCTACACGGAAAAAACCTGAAGACTTGGAAAGATCCGATCTATAACTATTAATTCTGTAATGAGGCATTCCTTGAATAGAAACACTGGATCAAAGTAAGCATAATGTTCTCATATATTAATATCACCTCATCAATTTTTCTCAACCCACCATTTTCTACCTTAGAAACCCAAGACCTTAGAGTGTGTTCTAGAGTGATCACATCCTTTGATTGATTGATAATTTCCTAATCTGGGATGGCCACCGTTTCTGGAATAGGAAAAGAAGACGCAATTGGACTAATCAAATGTTGAACGTATGAGATCAACTGATTCTTCTCTTCTTTGAGTTGGGAAATTTGAGATTTGTATCTCTCCAACCTTTTAAGCACATTGTTCATTGAATATTTTTCCATAAAACATCACTTTCAAAAGTGGTCTTTCCAAGGGCTATTTTGGATACTTCATAGTCAAGTGATTTTCATGTCCCCATGATCCTTTTCAGTTGTTGGAACTATAATTTCTAAAAATTTATCTCCACTATTATCAATCACAAACCTGGAGAAGACCTTAGGATTTTTGGGCACAACTTCATTGGAAAGGGCAGAAAGAGATTTTAGATCAATGTTGGCTACCTTGATCAATCTCTTCCTCTTTTGATTTTAGAATCAACCCAAGTAGGTGTTTCGTTCATTAGGTCAACGCAACAGAGTCAAGAATTGGAAGGGATATCCTCTTTACTTTCCTCGTGATTAAAACCAGTAGGAAATTTTTCTGCGGCCTCAATCCTTGGTGAAGTGGCATCTGCAACACATTCTTGATTACCCTCATGTTCTTGTGAAATATTCCTATCACCTTGCTCCTCGGAAGAATTGGATATCTGTACCACTGGGATTTGTTTGGACTTCGGTGTCTAACATTGATGACTTGGATCTTTAGTGGGCCTATTGGAACTCTCAGTGATGTGAACAGATGAGTTTGGGGTAGAAATACCTAAAACATGTTCTCTTCCTTCCCCAAGATGCACACTCTTTACCGACCTTTGAGGCACTACTTATTTGTTAGAGACAGATTTGGGTAACCACCAACTTTGCCTTTGAGATGTGTGTGATGATGTTGGTGGAGACTCTAAGCTATGAAGAATTTTGAACCACTTTTTTCTCTCGTGAGTCCTCCAAATGTTGGTAGTTTTTGTATTTCAAAAATATGTGCCTAAAATGGGAGAGGATTGGCTATTTGGTTCTCATACCAAATCATAGTTCTTCTCAACATACGTTTATTTATGTCATCTAGAGAAACTTCATCTCCTTTACTCTAATCAATACTAGGGAGTGGAATGAAAACAATCTGATCATAGGTAGGATCCATAAGATCAATTCCATTATCGCAAGGGTCAAAGGAGGATCTCTCAATCCATAATTTTCTATTTGAGCCAGTGTGAGACGAGAAAATTGTCATCGTCTTACCTCCCTATCATCTACACATTCTGCCCAATAGTCTTCTATGCTTGCTTTGTGCTTGTATCTTGCTCCTAGGGATTTTTCCATGGACCCTTTAATATCAAACTGAGCCCTACTTGTGAAAGAATGTATGGTGATGTGGGAAAATTATTTTTCCATCAGTTCTGCACTACGGAGCTTGGACATTTGTATTCCCCTATCTGAATCGGGAAATGAATGCCTCCTCTATGTTTATCCACAAGTAGGCAATGGACTTTGAAAATTTGACGTGAAAGTTCCATCAACGCCAATTTGTCATTGACATATTTAGGGAGTTTGTAAGGAGCTCCCACAAATCCACTAACCCGTATATAGGAGTAAGAAGGAAACTAGATATACTAAGTTCCCCACTATTTTATTACGGATTTGGCATCCTCTGAAAACCTTTCTTTTGGATTTCTCCCTAGTGACCAGATTATATAGAAAAATAAGGCATTGTTGATCCTCCGGAAATGGTGAGAACCATTCTTGAACTCAAGCTATGCGTAAAATTGAAAAACACTATTTGTACTAGGACCCATTGTACCTCTAGTTGTTAGCCCTGAAAATATCCTCCTTCTTGCTACAACATAGATCAAATATGAGGTCATGCAAAAATGAACCATCATTTTTACCTCAATCAACTAATTTTGGAGAGTGTTACTGATGATACTTGCCAAATCAACAAACATCTTTGCATCAATAATGATACAAATGAATTTGTCAATCCAAGGATGGAAATTCTCGGTGGAAGGGAGACAAAAACCTTGCTAAGGAGAGTGATCATAGCTCCTATTTCTTCATGAAAATCCACATGAAACAATTCTTTAGGCATCCTTGAAGTGTGAGTTTTTGGTTTAACTAACCAATTTTTACTAACCATTTTTTACCATCTCAAGGGATCTTCATCCCATAATTGTTGTGCCGATTCTTGCGTTATGTCAACATTTTCTTCATAAAGTGGCACTTTTAACATATCTTCCATATGCTCAGAGAGTTGAGTAGAAGGGGTTCATTTCTGTCATTAAAAACTCCCCGACACCCAAGTTCGTAGTGTTCAAAGACATGCCGAACAAACTCAAGACATTGTATTGCAACTGGAAATGCTACTGCTTGAGGTAAGCCACAACGATAAAGCCTTTTTGAGAAAACAAAATTTCCTTCCCTCCTAACCTTGTCGCAAAATTGGATCATATCCACATGACCCATATTAGTATCTAAAATATTATCATATGCTGAGCTTAAGGATGATGCTTTGGAATTAATCCTTGATATGCATACTTGAGCGCTTATTTCTTAGAACGTTTCTCCCATTATGAATTTTAAAGGAAAGACAAAACAAACATGTAAAACAATATAAATAGTGTCGGTATTAGTATCCAAATCACCGTGGACACAAAGAAAAATACGACTATTTATTTATTATTATATATATTTTAAAAAAACAAAGCCTAGTAATTTCTGGGTTACATTTTTTTTAAAACGGTAATACAAACTCGAGCTATATAACAATATTGAGACTAAGCTCGAATTACTCGATTTGGATTTCAAGCCAATGGTTTGGCCACCTGTATTTAATTCTCTACCTCTTCATGTTGCCAATGGCCTAAGCTTGTGAATGCGTACTTTTGTTCTTTCCTCCTACACGTAAAATTTTAATCTTCTTATCAATGTGTGGGAGCTGCTCTAACTTTACCAATGCGTGGTATTTCTTTCTTCTCCAGGAAGACATGTGCTATTTTTCTAAGTTGTCCTCCAAAATGCGCGGACAATATTGTTTTGCATGGGCTATGTGGTATCTCCTTTCTTTGCAAATGAGTGGTAGCCATCTTTGATCTTTGAATGCGTGGCCTTTAAACCCAAATGCATGAATCCTCTTTGGCTGCGTGGTCCTTAAATGCTTTCTCTTTAAAAATTTCCTCTATCCCTAACGTGGATATTTGCTACCTTTTTTGACAGCTTGTGCATGATATTTTTGGACTTTTGGTGTGAATTTCCTTTACCGATGCATGTGTCTATTTCCTTGTAGGTGTGAAAATGGTCTTTGGCTCTTCTTTTGACTCGTGAGTGTGTGTTGTCTTTTCCTTTCTCCTAAATCTTGCATGGAAATAATGAATTCTTTGCAAATGTGTGGCCACTATTACCTTGGCTTGTTGATCCTTGGTCAATGCATGGAAATTCTCTCCTATTGTTTTTCTTAGACAACCGTGTGCTTCTTTTTCTATGTGTGAACAATGCCTTGGCCAATGCATGGTATTTTTATTCTCTTTTGCGTGATCTTTTGGCCCGCTCCTCCTTGAAAATGCATGATATTTTTTCCTTCTTTTGGCCTATGTGGGTTGTGTTCTTGACTAATGTGTGGCTTTCTAGCTTCAATCTGCAAGCGTGGATCTCCTTTAAATGCGTGTATGTGCTTTCTCACACCGGTGCATATTTCCTTTTCCTACATGGGATTCCGTATATGTGCCCAATTTGGCACAATAAAACAAAAGAAATAACTTTAATAAAAATACACAACATGCAGAGAAAATAAAGACTCTTAAACTTGAGTCTTCTTTTCATTATTTTGAGCTTGAGCTAGATTTAGCATGCTATACGGATCAAGCACTCTGCACAGAGCATGGATGATCTTGAGAAAATGGTAAAGGATGGCTTCTTGTAAGCTTGTGATTTTGAAATGGAGACAACTACCTAGAGCTCTCAAGGTTGCCTGGCTCTAGCCAATGCCCATGCCAGTTTTTGTGTGAAAGCTGAGGAGTGCCTATGGAATGATCTTTTCTTTCTTCTAGCTTTGGATGTCTACAATATTTTCCTTGCTTCTTCTTCTTCCCAATTTCTCTTGCTTTTGCAACTTCTTGTAACCGTCTTCTTCCCAATTTCTTGGATGATGGAAGCAAAATTGTAATTTCCCATGGTAATTGGAAGCAAAATTATAATTGCCCACGACAATTGCTCACGGTAGTTAAATGCCCATGATAATTGGGGAAATGAGAAAAGTTCTTCCAAATTTGTTGAACAACTTTTATGAGGATTAAATTAATATTTATTAATTAAAAACCCTAAAATTTAATAAATTTAATTTTATTAAATAAAAGGTAAGATATTAATTAAATATTAATTAATTAATTAAAACATAGTTTGAGACATAACATGAGGACCTCTCAACCGAAAACAATGAAATGAAGGGAAAAATGATTAGACAAACAAAACGATCACGATGAAGGTGATAAACCATGAGAAAGGACACTTCTGATTTTTTATAAAAATTTCACGTTATAATTTTGTGAAGTCAAAATTAGCTGATAATAACTGGCTCTTATTGGGGACAAGGAATTTATGGATGCAAAGAATGGATCTAGACCCAAAATTTAATGAACGTGATCCCAAAAAGACGATGCACAAAAACAAGATGAAAAAACAGAGGAAACCGAAAAAAAGGAAACATAAACAAACAAAACCCTAATTACCTATGTACATACGGGGATAACCCATTTTCAATTTTGATATAGTGCTTGAGATATTTCCTGCTATAGGGTAGAGGAAAATGAGTTCCATTAGGATATGCCAAGTAATATGTGCTATCTCCATAGAAATGCCTGATTTTGAAAGGGCCTAGCCACAACGAATCAAACTTCCCGTGCTTTCCTTTTGGTTCATGCCTCTTGTCCCATAGAAGAACTAGGTCATTGATTTGAAATTGTCTCTCCTTAGTTTTTCTATCAAATAATTTCTTTACCTTGGATTGGTGTTCCTCGATCTTGTTCACTACTTGACTTCTTTGTTCTTCAAGCTTGCTTAGGAACATGATCCTTTTATCCAACACATTGGTGAAGCATTCATTGTCAACTTCTTGAGCCAATCGTAATGCCGGTAACTCCAATGTAATGGGAATTTGAGCATCGATTCCATACAAGAGTTGGAATGGAGACATCCCAATTGCTCTTTTGGGAGTTATGCGGTCATCCCACAATGCATCATATAACTTTTTGTGCCAAGTTCTTTGATTTTCTTCGACTAACTTGCACACGATAGTAATGATATTCTTGTTACTAGATTCTCGCTTGATCTGCTTTCCTTAAGGCTAGCAATATGATGAATGAGATAAAAATATCCCACACCCATAATAAAAACCTATCATCTCTACAGAAGAGAAATTGGTGGCATTGTTTGTCACGATCTTTTGTGGAATTTTGTAGAATCGAACCAATATATTATTTTTGATGAAGTCATAGATTACCATGCAGATGTTTGTTTCACTGGAATGAATTCTACCCACTTCATAATGCAGCCAGTTTCCATGAGCACGTGAGTATGACCAGCACTAGAATTTTGGTTCAAGGCCCCAATGAAATCTAAACCCCATCATCAAAGGGATCTTCAATAACAAATGGATTTAAAGGAAAAGCTACCAATGCAGTCTTCCAACAAATTGTTGACAAGCTTCGCATTTGGCCGCATAATAATGTGTTCACAAAATATTATAAGATTTCACTAGTCCAAAGAAATGACCATCGCAAGCATGATTGTGAAATACTTCCACTAACCTAGGTTGTTGTTCCATATCAACACATCTCGGGAACATGCCATCAATACCTTTCTTGAATAAGGTGTTGTCCCAAATAATGTACCTGGAAGCTCTTAATTTGATAGCTCTTTTTTCCTTAACTGTCAGATTCTCAGAACATTCACCATATGTTAGAAAGTAAGCTATATTAGAATACCATTCATTTTTGCACTCGATAAAAACTACCCATGGTAAAATTTCTTCCTCAGAGTCATCTCGTGGCTCGTTCTTTGTGATGAGTTGGTAGAGTCCTCTTCCTTGAACTAACTTGGTAAGCTTGATATTTAATTCATATTCCTAGATCTTAGAGACCCAATTACTTCTTTTAGATCCTGGTTCTGCTTTGTCAATATTGATTTAACTGTAGTGTCCAGAACTAAGAATTTGGTGTGATAATTCAATACATATTACCTGAAATGTTTCAAGGCTCTAACCTCCGTGTATGCATGCCTCTCAAAGGAGTGTAATTCAATTCATGTTTCTTGAATCTGGAAAACATGAATGCAATAGAAGATTTAATTCCATCTTGCTTATGTTGATTCAGGATGGCAGAGATCGTGTACGGGGAAGCATAACAATAGACTATGAAATTCGTTTTAAAATCGGGACACACCAATGTAGGAGATTTTGCAATAGCACCCTTGCTTTTTTTAAATGCTTCCCTACCTTCCTTTGACCATTTTAAGGATTATTTTCCTTTCATCATGTCCACGATTTCTTTTGTTAGCTCGGAAAAGTCTTGCACGAATCTTCTCAAAAGTTCACCTTCCCAAAGAATGAGTGGACTCCAAGCTTACTTGTAGGTAAGGAAATATTCTTGATAGCTTGAACGTGCTCATGATCAATCTTAGTTCCTTACTTAGAAATAATATGACCTTGGAGTTTCCTTCTACAACTCCAAACATGGAATTTTTTTGATTTAGGAGATTCTATGAAGCCTGCATCTTTGTAATATTTTCTCCAAATCTCTTAGATGATCTTCTCGCTTCTTTGAGAAAACCATCAAGTCATTTAGCTATATCATGATGATCTTGTCTTTATAATATGTGAATGCCATGTCCATAGCCCTTTGAAAGGTTACACCGACATTGATAAAACCAAAAGGCATTCTTCTATACACGAACATACCCCAGGGGTGGTGAATGCGGTTTTATGTTGGTCTTCTCTAGCCACTTCAATCTGATTATAACCAAAGAATTTTTCTAACATGGATAGATTTTTCGATTCAGCTTATTGCCTACGAGGATATGGTCCATGATTGGTAAAGCAGATAGTTATCCTTCAAGGAAGCTTGATTAAGATTGCGAAAATCCACACAAATTCTAATTTCTTCATTTTTCTTGCGAATTGGGAAAATATTAGCTATCCAAGTTGAATGTTGAATAGAAAACACTATTCGTACGTCTAACATATTTTGAACCTCATGGAGTATCATCCATGCTATCTTGGGGTTATACTTCCTTTTCTTCTTCCTGAGTGGAGTTACACCAGGTTTCAAAGGCATGACATGCTCCATTTCCCTAAGTTGGAAAGACTTCAAGTCTTCATATGAGCAAGCCAAGACATCAGAATATTTGGTAAGGAGGCTTACAAATTTCTTGTGCTCCTCAGTGAGCAACACTTACCAATGTTTACCGCATAAGGTTTGTCCTTAGTACCAATGTCAACTTTCTCATAGTCAACAAATTCACAGGTCTTGACTACTCTTTCTCTTTGATAAACGTGTCATGTTTATCAAAAAGTTCTTCAAGTGAAACCAATCCTTTTGGAATTTTATTTCCTTAGCACCGAATGATTCCATCGCTAGAATCTTCACTCTTAACTCCTTGAATGGGAGAGGTCTTTGATTTACGAAATGTGAATCACTTACTTCAAAGTAAAACCTGCTCAAAATTATCCCTACTTCCTTCAAAGTACAACTGTTCAAAA
Organism: Taxus wallichiana var. yunnanensis; assembly: GCA_018340775.1. NCBI lineage: Eukaryota > Viridiplantae > Streptophyta > Pinopsida > Cupressales > Taxaceae > Taxus > Taxus wallichiana. The sequence goes on along the minus strand of CM031234.1, from coordinate 718,613,460 downwards.
TTATCCCTCTTTTCTAAGAAGGCAAAAATTTGTTGATCAACATTGAAGATTTTCCATTTTTCCGCATAGTCGGGAACACTTGGCCTAAAAACCATTTCAACGGTGTATTTGTCTTGATAAAACTTTGAATGAGGGATCATCAACGAAGCTGAGATTGCTAGAGAATATTATTTTTCATTCTTTTCACAAGGGATGGATTCTATAGAAAAAGCATCGAAGGCTTCTATCGCGTCCCACACTTTATTTCTATAGTGTCTCAAGCAAGAATTTTTTACTTGAAATTATTTTTTCACTTGCTTCATGATCAATTTTATATCTCCCAAGGATTTCAAATTTTTGATCCCTTTTTCTTTTGTAACTTGGAGTCCAAGGATTAACACCTCATATTTTGTAATGTTAGAATTTGAAAACTGGAGTTTGTAAGAAAAAGGAAATATTTTACCATTCAGAGATATAAGCACCACTCCCGCGCTGTAACCTGTTGAGTAACATCTTCCATCAAACTCAAGAGTCCATATCTCATTGGGATCTTTGAAAGTTACCTCGTGTGCATGAACCTCGTAGTTGTCATATAATTACCCATATTGGAATTTTGAAATAGGACCTGTGTGCGAGGATCATCTGTTTTCATTACCATGAACTTTGTTTGAGTCTCTATTACTAGCTTCTTCATTTCTCCCTTAATAGGGATCAAAACAAGAGACCACCATTTGAATCTCACCACCCCATCTATACAAAATTTCCTACTTAAAAACATACCATATGAAGTGGGAATGTCAGCAAATAGAATGGTTACCTTAATTCTCTTTTGAGGAAATTGTGTTAAAGCCATTTGAGCGTCTTTAATTTTCCGAATTGGAGGAACTTGTTTTGTCTCCATGGAGTACCAAGATCTGAGTGTCCTAGTACAAGTCAACCCAAGAGAATGTGCTACTTTTGTAGGAATCACATTATCCGAGGCTCCATAATCTATAATGCAATTACTTAATTTGCATTCATTGATCATAAAGGACATAAAGAAAGGGTTAACCTTTTCATTTGAAGGTGTAGTGGTCGCCAAAATATTTTGAGTCTTCCCATCTTTGGGAGTTTTCATAATTCCTTTAGAGGAATGAACAATAGAGCCACCTTTGATAAACCGGACCAATTTATCAAGTTAATCCTTATTAGACTTCAAGTATTCTACTCGTGACATGGAAATTTTTGTTTTATTGATATGATTAGTAATATAAAATTTGGGAAAAATGACTGTACTTTATGTCTTAGATACAAGTTCTTTCGAACTTAATGATGGATAACTTTTGACCTTTGCTTCAAGCTTAGTTGATATTGATGTGGAAGAAGAAAATTTCTTTATAGCTGATTTATCAATTGATTGACCTAGCGAAGGTTTTTTTTCTTTAAGATAGATTTGACCATGAAAACCTTAGTCATCTTGGAATCTTTAGGAATCTTAGTTGTTTTAGTTTATTTAGAAGTTTCCTTAGTTTTAGTTTCTTTAGAAACATTTTTGTCCATCAGGGTTTGGGTGAATTCCAGTAGGAAATTTGTTCACCATTTTGTTGAACTTAGCCACAAAATTCCTCATGGATTTCGTTGGGTCTTTCTTTTCTTGAGATAGTTGGGCAAGAAGGGCATGTTCATCTTCTCGCCATTTTGAAATGGTCTTTAAACTTACTCTTCATAGTATCCCAGTTTGTAATGCATCCATTTGGGAGATGATGAAACTAATCTATGACAATGTCATGCAATGTTTCAACAAAGAGGAGAACAACAACATCTTCATATTCCACTAATAGAACTGCACATGTAAAAAGAAGGTAGAAATGTGGTCATCAGGTGAAGTCTTCCCATCTCCATTGAACTTGGGAAGAATCTTCATCGATCCTCATGGGAGGTCATGTCAAGCTGGTAAGGCCAATGGGCCTATGGAATTTCCCATGGTATGTTAACAACCATCTTGGGAAAGGTTGTATGTGAGGGTAAAACAATGTGAGAAAGAACAGTGCTTGACTTGTAGTGATTCCTCCTTTACTTGCTCTTTCAGACTTGATGCAAGGTTTACAGATTTACAAGGAGTTTTCCCCCTTGGAGGAGATAACTTGAAACCAAACTTTCCTTGAAAATAAAAAAAGGGATTCAGATTGAGCTTTATCTTTTTCTCCACGGGTAAAAGTCCTTCTTGCTAGTTTGGAATTCTTACTATGAATCGATCAATGACACGCTCCAATCAACTCGATTCTTTTCTATTTTTCTCTTTCTCGATCTCTTTGCGCCCGACTAACTCTAAAGCAACTCTCGCATCTTGATTTTCTTTGTTATCTAATACTGATGTGCTGAGATTAAAATGATAGTCATTCGTGTGATTTTCCTAAATAAATTGCCTCAAATATGATGATATGTTTTCTTGAGTATCTTCAAAAATAAGATTAGGTTACAAGATATATGGATTACTTGTAGTAGTCATATTGATTATTACCTTGGTGGAAGAGGGCCGTCGATGAACACTAATGAATACGTGTCGAAGAGGTCTTCTAGCCACAAGTGTGGGTGTTATTCTTCTAAGGTCTTTAATGTATATTTCTCTATCAATGGCTCTATCAACAACCAAAAATTGCTGCAATCTTTTCATGCGGTTTTCCCAAGCTAATATTCGAAGGTTAGTAGCAACGTATCCTAGAAAATATTTGTTGGGTATAAGATTCGTTGAAGAAATGGAGCTTGTGCAGATGGGATAATCATAAATATTTAACCAATCATTGGTTAATGATTCTTAAATCCCCAAAGAGAGTTGCCAAAAATGTTGGCATATGAATTTGCATGAATGCAAATGACATGCAATAGTCAGGGAATGAAGTCCCTTCTTAATGAAGGTGGGGCTTCCTTTATTGAAAACCAAAACTATATTTACATCTATACATTCAAAATTGTATGTGGGGCTGTTTTAGGACATCAAATGGAAAGAAGTGTGAATGAGGGAGATGGAATGGAATAACGAAAAGAAATGGAAGGAAGGAACATATAATAGTTAGGTAAAAAAAGACTAATATTTTATGGAGAAGAAGAATGAATAACTACCTCAAATAAAGTAGAGTTTGAATCAGATAACCAAGAATAAGTGAAAGGGAACACACATGAGCAAGTAAATATCAAAGCTTGATCACTATGAAGAAGTACAACAAATTAATAGCGTTGATAATAATATCAAAGACAATATCCGCATCTAAGATTTAAACACTAAAATCTAATGAACATAAGAACATCAAATGCTACAAGATACAATGAATGGGACACAAAGTTCATATTTTAATAACTCTCCAAAATTTCTTAACAAAGGAACACAAATTTTATTTCTTGAAACAAAGCTTGCACACAAAAGTATTTTCTTCTCCTCTCTCAAAGTCACCCTTACAAATGAGCCCCTAACTTCCTTTTATAACCCAAAAGTTGGTTACAAAGTAGTTAGGGTTTACATGAACATTAAATTAGGGCACCTTAAGTGACTTTGACTTTAAATGACCTAACTAGAATAAGTCAACATCACTTTATAACAATTTGAAAGTCACTTTAGGAAAAGTACATAAATAAAGGAAATGGGTACATGTGGACCCCATGTAGAAAAACACATGAAAATTAAGAAAAATAACTAGTTCCTTATCCATTGGGTAGGGTTCGCCTATTCTCAATCGTATGAGAAATGAACACACACACCCATTAGATAACATAGGAAATCATCCCACCATTCTGTTGGTGAAACAAGGATCCTGATTCTTTGCCAATTCAAAAGATTTGAGATTCTGTAATGTTTGGTGCATCTTTTAAACCCCTAGAAATTTTTTTGGAAGAAGACAAGCCTCACAAAGTACCTACAGTTCAAGAATCTTACCTGGTATGGTATGTATGCAAGTCTGTAACTTTAGATTGGATCTCTTCACAAAGGTGTTTGATCTTGAAACATTGATCCATAGAAGAAGTGGAAAAAATATCAACAGAGTGTACATTTCATGTATCAATTTTGTAAATTGTTCCACTAGATGCTGTACTAAATTCCTTTAGTTGTGTTCATTGATAAAGGTACAAGGAATCTCTTCGATGAAGGCTTGAATGGAGGAGAGTGTGGTATAAGATTCATCACACAAACTATCAAATTGAATTACTAAGTCTTCCAGAATCATTTTCCTGGACTTAACATGATTTAGCCATAGAATTTGTGTCATGTGATGGTCAAACTCAAGGATTCCCTCCAAGGCTAGGAATGTAGATTCCATGCGGAAAGATCCTAAAGACTTGGAAAGATCTGATCTATAGCTATTAATTCTGTAATGAGGCATTCCTTGAATGGAAACACTGGATCAAGGTAGGCATAAATATTCTCAGATATTTTTATCACCTCATCAATTGTTCTCAACCCACCATTTTCTATCTTAGAAACCCAAGACCTTAGAGTGTGCCCTAGAGTGATCACATCCTTTGATTGATTGAGAATTTCCTAATCTGGGATGGCCACCATTTTTGGAATAGGAAAAGAAGATGCAATTGGATTGATCAAATGTTGAACGTATGAGATCAACTGATTCTTCTCTTCTTTGAGTTGGGAAATTTGAGATTTGTATCTCTCAAAACTTTTAAGCAACCTTTTAAGCACACTGCTCATCAATCTTTTCCATAGCAATATCAATTTCTAAAGTGGTCTTTCCAAGGGATATTTTGGATACTTCATAGTCAGTGATTTCCATGTCCCCGCGATCCTTTTTAGTTGTTGGAACTTTCATTTTCTACAAATTTATCTCCACTATTATCAATCACAACCCTGGAGAATACCTTAGGATTTTTGGGCATAACTTCATTGGAAAGTGCAGAAGAGCTTCTAGATCAATGTTGGCAACTTTGATCAGTCTCTTCCTCTTTTTGATTTCGAATCAACCCAAGCAGATGTTTTGTTCATTAGTTTGACACAACAAAGTCAAGAATTGGAAGGGATATCTTCTTTACTTTCCTCATGATTAAAACCAGTAAATAATTATTCTGTGGCCTTAATTCTTGGTGAAGTGGCATCTGCAACACATTCTTGATTACCCTCATGTTGTGTGAAATATTCCTATCACCTTGATGCTAAGAATAATTGGATATTTGTACCGCTAATTTTTTTGGACTTCGGTGTCTGACATTGATGACTTGGATCTTTAATGGGCCTATTTCAATGATGTGAATCGATGAATTTGGGGTAGAAATACCTAGAACATTTTCTCTTCCTTCCCAAGATGTACATTCCTTACCGACCTTTTAGGCACTTGCTTATTTTTTAGAGACAGATTTAGGTAACCATTGAATTTTCCTCTGAAATGTATGCGATGATGTTGGTGGAGACTGCTGTGAACAAGTTTACACCACCTTTTTCTCTGCGAGTCCTCCCCTCATTGGTAGTTTATGTATTTAACAAATATGTGTTTGAAATGGGAGAGGATTAGTTATTTGGTTCTCGTACCACATCATAGTTCTTCTCAACATGGGTTGATTTATGGTATCTAGAGAAGTTTCATCTCCTTTAATCCAATAAATACTAGGGAGTGGAGTGAAAACAATCTGATCATAGGTAGGATCCATAAGATAAATTCCATAATCAACAAGGGCAAAAAGAGGATCTTTCAATCCATAATTTACTATTTGAGCCAATGTGAGATGAGAAAAATTGTTGTCATCTTACCTCCCTATCATCTGCTCATTTTGCCTAACAATATTCTATGCTTGCTTTATGCTTGTATCTTGCTCCTAGGGATTTTTCCACTGACCCTTTAATTTCAAACTGATCCCTACTTGTGAAAGAATGTATGGTGATGAGGGTGAATTCTTTTTCCATCAGTTCCGCACTACAGAGCTTGTACATTTGCATTACCCTATCTGAATGGGGAAATGAATGCCTCCTCTATGTTTATCCACAAGTAGGCAATGGAATTTGAAAAGTTGACATGAAAGTTCCATCAATGCCAATTTTTCATTGACATATTTAGGGATTTGTAAGGAGCTCCCAAAATTCCAAAGAACCCGTATATAAGAGTAAGAAGGAAACTAGATATACCAAATTTCCCATTTGTTTATTATGAATTTGACATCCTCTGAAAACCTTTCTTCTGGATTTATCCCTAGTGACTAGATTATATAGAAAAGGAAGGTATTGTTGACGCTCTAGAAATTGTGAGAAACATTCTTAAACTCAAGCTATGGGTAAAAGTGAAAAATACTATTTTTACTAGGACCCACAGTACATCTAGTTGTTAGCCTTGAAATTATCCTCCCTATTGCTATAACATAGATCAAATATGAGGTCATGTAAAAATGACCCGTCATTTTTACCTCAATCAACTGCTTATGGAGAGTGTTGTTGATGATACTTGCCCAATCAATGAACATATTCACATCAAGAATGATACAAATGAATTTGTACATCCAAGGATGGAAATTCTTGGCGGAAGGGAGACCAAAAACCCTACTAAGGAGAGTGATCATATCTCCTATTTCTTCATGAAACTCCACATGAAACAATTATTTGGGCATCCTTGAAGTGTGAGTTTTTGGTTTGACTAACCAATTTTACCAACCATTTTTGACCATCTCAAGGGATCTTCATCCCAAAATTGTTGTGTTGATTCTTGCGTTATGTCAACATTTTCTTCATAAAGTGGCACTTTTAACATATCTTCCATATGCTTAAGAGAGTTGAGTAGAAGGGGTTCATTTATGTCATTAAAGACTCCCCAATGCTCATGGTTTTAGTGTTTGGCATAGGCTAGAATAAACTCGGGACATTGTATTGCAAATGAAAATGTTTCCGCTTGAGGTAAGCCACAACGATAGAGCCTTTTTGAGAAAATAGTTTTTCCTTCTCTCCTAACCCTGTTGCAAAATTGGATCATATCCACATGACCCATATTAGTATCTGAAATATTATCATATGTTGAGCTTAAGGATGATGCTGGAATTAATCCTTGATATGCATACTTGAGCGTTGATTTTTGGAACGTTCTTCCATTAGGAAATTTAAAGGAAAGACAAAACAAGCACGTAAAACAATATAAACAGTGATGGGTCATAGTATTCAAATAATCAGAACATAGAAAAATATGACTATTTATTTATTATTATATATTTAAAAAATAAAATAAAGCCGAGTAATCTATGGGTTACAATTTTTTTAAAAACGGTAATACAAACTCGAGCTATATAAATATATTGAGACTAGGTTTGAATTACTCGATTTAGATTTCAAGCCAATGGTTTAGAACTCGTATTTAATTTTCCACCTCTTCGTGTTACCAATGGCATGAGCTTGTGAATGCGTAATTTTATTCATTCCTCCTACACATGAAATTTTAATCTTTTGATCAATGCATGGGAGTTGCTCCAACTTTACCAATGCGTGGTATTTCTTTCTTCTATAGGCATACATGGGCTATTTTTCTCGAGTTGTCCTCCACTAATGTGTAGGAATTATTTCCTTACATGGGTTGCATGGTATCTCCTTTATTTTTAAATGCATGGAAACTATCTTTGATATTTGAATGTATGGCCTTCAAACCAAAATTCATGAGTCCTCTTTGGCTATGTGGTCCTAATGAATGCTTTCCCTTTGAAAATTTTCCTTTTACCCCTAGTGTGGATATTTTCTCCTTTTGTTGACAATTATGGATGAGATTTTTTGGACTTTTAGCATGAATGTCCTTTGCTGATGTGTGTGTCTATTTCCTTGCAGGCGTGGACAATGGTCTTTGGATCTTCTTTTGACTATGAGTGCGTGTGGGATTTTCTTTGCTCTTAAATCCTACGTGGAAATAATGAATTCTTTGAAAATGCGTGGCCAATATTACCTTGGCCTATTGATCCTTGGTCAATGCGTGGAAATGCTCTGATTTTGTTTTTCTTGAACAATTGTGTGCTTCTTTGTCTATGCATGGTATTTTTATTCTCTTTTGCATGATCTTTTGGTCTTTTCCTCCTTGAAAATTCATGATATTTTTTCATTTTTTTTTTTCCTGTGTCGGCTGTGTTCTTGACTAATGCGTGGCTTTCTAGATTCAATCTGCTGGCGTGAATCTCCTTTGAATGTGTGTATGTGCTTTCTCAGATTGGTGCATATTGCCTTTTCCTACGTGGGCTTCGTATATATGCTCAATCTAGCACAATAAAACAAAGAAATAACTTTAATAAAAATAAACAACATGCAGAGAAAATAAATAATCTTAAACTTGAGTCTCCTTTTCATTATTTTGAGGTCGAGCTAGATTTAACATGCTATATAGATCAGCCACTTTGCATAAAGCATGGATGAGCTTGAGAAAATGGTGAAGGATGGCTTCTTGTAAGCTTATGATTCTAAAATGGAGACAACTACATGGAGCTTTCAAGGTTTCTTAGCTCTAGCCAATGCCCATGCAAGGATTTTATGTGAATGCTGAGGAGTTCCTGTGGAATGATCTTTTCTTTCTTTCGACTCTGGATGTCTGCAATATTTTCCTTGCTTCTTATTCTTCCCAATTTCTCTCACTTCTGCAACTTCTTGTAACCATCTTCTTCCCAATTTCTCGAGATGATGGAAGAAAAATTGTAATTTCCCATGACAATTGGAAGCGATTTATAATTGTTCACAACAATTTGTCAAGGTAATTAAATGCCCATGACAATTGGGGGAAATGAGAAAATTTCTTCCAAATTTTTCGAACAACTTTCATGAGGATTAAATTAATATTTATTAATTAAAAACCCCGAAACTTAATAAATTTAATTTAATTAAATAAAAAGGTAAGATATGAATTTTAATATTAATTAATTAATTAAAACACGGTTTGTGACATAACAGGAGGACCTCTAAACCGAAAAGAATGAAACGAAGGGCAAAATGATCAAACAAATAAAACGATCCGTCGACAATAAAATTTTCCTCCATGATTTCTATTTCCTTAATATATATATTAAGAATAGGGTGTTGTTAAGTATTGTTAGTAGTAACATCCGATACAAGATAATGCCGCTACTAATAATGTACAAGATCAGAATAATCAAAGTACAAAGAGGAATTTTGTGGTAAAAATTAAATATTTGTCATAAGTGGTCCCGTAATATTAAAATGTCAAAGTTAGGGTAAGTAGATAAGTAGGGTCTACATGATTAGGAATTAGAAATATTATATTTGTAATAAGGACAAGGAGTGATGTCATAAATATTTTGTATATTTTATTTTTATAAATTCTAAAAGGTGGAACCCATGTGAAATGATAAGGTTTATCTTATCTTAAAAGATAAGCCTACATGTAAAGATAAGAGTTAAGGTATGGAATATGATTAGTCAGAGAAGATTTCTTATCCTATCTTAGAGATAGGGTGGATAAGCCTGAAATTTCTATAAATAGAGAGGCCACCCCCTCATTTAGCATATAAGGAGTAATGAGAAATATTGTATGAGAAAGTGTGTTAAGGAAGCCATTAAGAGGGGTAATTGTGAAGTTTCTCCCATAGTTATTATTGGAAGGCGAGTGGAGTTACTAACACTTGGAGTATTTCCTGGGTGAGATTGTAACAATTTCATGTTGAGAATATAATTTACACTTGTATTTCAGATTTTTCATCATTCCTTTGTATCATAGTCTATGGTATTCTTATGTTATATCATTATTGTGTTTCTAGATTACTACCATCAAATCAAAAGACGTGCATTACTAAAATAATCATAGCACGAGGAGTTCCCAGTGAAGAATTATCACGGATGATAGATTGGTGATGACATATCGTGATAAAGGTGATAAACCATGAGAAAGGACACTTCGATTTTTTTTAAATTTTTCACGTTATAATTTTGCGAAGTCAAAATTAGTTGATAACAATTCCTTGTAGAATGATATGGGACTAGAAAAATTCCACCATGGCCAGGAGAAAGGGGTCTTTGATAGATTGAGATTTAATGCCTCTTTTGGCTGGAGTATTAACCTTAGCCTCAATAGAGAGATTTTAATGAGACTCTAAAAATTTCTTTTTCTCATAAAAAAGAACGACTTTGGTGCTTACAAGAAATGCATTTTCATGGGGCAGGTCCTATTAGATGATAAATATCTTTAGGTGTTATTTTGATGTGAAATTGGTGGGATGGTAATTGAACTGTGAAAGTTCCATCTGAAGTATTATACACTTGCATTAAATTATTTAATAATTTGTGGTCTATCTAATATTGGGGCATGTAAATAAGTCCATAGAAGCTTGACTTAGGAATCCAATCGATTGACTGATTATTTTAGGGTTTTCGAGTAGTTGTATTAATCGGGGATAATTTTTTTTTAGTAAACATAGGAAGTTGGTTTAATGGTATTTTTCTTTGGGTCATTATTCTTGAATGTTGATTGCTTGAAAAAATAAGAGGTTGGAAAATGGTAGATAAAGATACCGTATATGAGCCTTGAGGATCATAAAATGAATTATGTGGCGGTGGCACTCGGTAGTGGTTACTATCTAATACTTGGAAGACTAGAAGTGGATGAGAAGGCTGGAACTCTTTGAAAAGTTTTATCTTGGAGAAACCTGCATGTGAAAATGGGACAAAATGAATGGGGATGGGTATATATATATAGGAAAGGAAAGTGTATTAAATGCAGGAAGCGGAAGACACGTGGCGTATTAAATTCCAAAAAACCATATATGTTACCATCTAGAGCAATATATATATATATATATATATATATATATATATGTTACTATCCTGGGAACACCATACATATGTTACCGTCCGACAACAACGTCTACACAATAGCTCATTCATCGGCATAACAAAAACATTGACAATAAAGAAAACCACAAAAGTTTGGGACAATGCATGTTACCGCCAAGTAATAATATGTTACCGTTTGACAATACCATGAAAACTATTAGTACACTCGTTATCGACCAAAAATGTTATGTTTCCAACCGGTAACACCATGGTTCTAGTTGGAAAACATGTGTTACTAGCGGTAACACTATGTTACCGACTGATAACACCGACATTTTATTATCATTCAAGAACATACCGTACGTGTCAAATGGTAACATATTGTTTATTCGTACTTTCCAAATTGTAACAACCAAAACTTCGATTCCTCCACCATTTTTGAAAAAACAAATTCCTTTCGCCACCATCATGAAACTCATTTCCATACATTCATCTATAGTGTAAATGGCTATTTCATCATATTCACCACCCATTCTATAATATTGGGGGTATTAAAATGAACCCCAGTAAAGATCAATGGAAAATGGCCAAAACAATACTAAGGCATATTAAATGTACATTTAATTTTGGTATTTATTATTCCTTCTATGAAAATGCTAAATTATTTGGTTATTGTGATGTTGAACATGCTAGTGATATTTTAGATATAAAATCTACTTATGGATATGTGTTTAAATTTGGTATAAAAGGTGACCAAAATATCTATCTCATTCATAAAAAATGAGTAAATTAATATAAATTTTCTTTGAAATAAACTATAGAGGTGATGTGGCTTGATATATTGTTGGAATAAATCCATATGGGCATGAAAGGAAGTACTACACTTCTATGTGACAACAAAAATTATACAACTCTTGCAAGAAATATAGTTCAACATTAAAAAATAAATCATACCGAGATTCATATGCATTTTATCGAGACAAATTCCTCAATGGTGATGTTGATCTAAAATTTTGTTATACAAATTATTTATTTGTAGATATCTTCACAAAGCCTCTACGTGTTGCAAAATTCTACAAATTTAGAGTAACACTAGGCCATTTAGAGATGTCATTGAGGGAAACTGTGTGTTGACTTGTGGAGCTCAATTACTTCGGATTAGCATGTAGTATGAAACTTGCTGGAAAACACAGTAACTGACATCAATTATGGAGGGACTGACATCGATCACCAATGACCGGCATCGATCAGGTAAGGAGGAACCAACATCGGTTAGGGATAACCGACGTCAGTTACCTGTGTGTGGATGTTTTAATTAACTCTTGGGAATTAGATCTATTTTTAGTGTTAAAGTAGATCTATTGATTGTAATTACATGGATAAGTGCCCTAAGTTTGCATACACCTATAAACATGAAATATATGGTTTAGAAGTAAGAATTAAGAAGAACTTACAAAAGTTGATGATTATTGTGAGAATAATTGTGAGAGAGATAATTCTTGGAGAAGAAGAAAAAGCTTGAGTGAAAGAAAGTACTGTACATCTGAGAGGTGTGGAAGATTATAAATATTCATTGTATATCTTGTGAAAGCTTTGGATAATAGATTGGCTTGTTTCTTGGTGGACATAGCCCACACTGGGTGAACCACGTTAAATCTAGTGTTGATTTATATCTCTTGTTTTGTATATTTCTTCTAGTAGAATATCCACTTTTATTTGCATGTATGCTTAGATCTGATATATTATCTATACAACCAATATGTTAACCCCAAAAATTGGTATCAGAGCTTTGTTTGAGGGTTTTGTGTGTTGACATATTTACTCACACAGTTTTCGAGTGAGTGGGAGCTATAACAATGGCAGAAGAAAAAAATACAAGGTAGAGAAGTTTGACGACTGAAATTATCAATTATGGAAGATGCAAATTGAGGATTATCTATATCAAAGAGATTTGTATTTACCATTGGATGAGAAGTCTAGACCTATGAAGATGACTGATGAAGAATGGAAGATTCTTGACAAAAAGGCTTTGGGATCTATAAGATTGAGCCTGATAACATCTGTGGATTCCAATATTATAGACTCGATTTCTACGACGGGGATAATGAAGTATCTTGCTAATTTATATGAAAAACCTAGTGCTTTAAATAAAGTTTATTTGATGAAGAAACTATTTAATTCTAAGATGCATGAAGGTGGATCTCGTATCTTTCATTTGAATAATTTCGATCTATTGTAAATTAGTTAAAATCATTGATATTGTGTTTTATAAAGAAGTTAAAGCACTTTTATTCTTATGTTATTTGCTTGATAGTTGGGATAACTTGGTAATGGTGTTAGTAATATAGCATCTACTAATACTATTTTGAAATTTGATGATGTGGTTAGTATAATATTGAATGAAGAAATTCTCAAGTAGAGTACATAGGAATCATCATCCGGGAATGCTTTGAATGTAGAAAGTAGGGGTAGGCGAAGCAAAGATCTAAGAGTAAGAGTAATGGGAAATCAAATTCAAGGGATCATGAATATAAATCTAGAGGTAAGGGAATTACTTGTTGGAAATGTAGAGAGAAAGGACATGCAAAGAAAATTTTTGGTCAAAGGATAAAGAGAACCAACAACCAGACAAAGGTAAAGAAAAAAAAATTTACTCGCAGCAAATGTAATGCAAGATGCTCTTATTATTTCTTTAGATAATAGAATTGAATCATGGATTTTAGATTCAAGAGCTTCTTTCCATGCAACCCCTAATAAGGGTTATTTCAGAAATTATTTCCAAGGCAATTTTGGTCATGTTTATTTGGGTGATGATGAACCTTGCAATATTACTGGTAAAGGTGAAGTTCATCTAAAATTACAAAATGGAAATACATGTGTATTAAAAGATGTAGCCATGTGCCAAGCCTCGGGAGGAATCTTATTTTTGCAGGGCAACTAGGTGAAATTGGTTGCATGGTTACATTTACATGAGAATCTTGGAAAGTCACCAAGGGTGCTTTTGTTGTGACAAGAGGTAAGAAGGTAGGAATGTTATATTTATCTACCTGTGTTACTGATTCCTTTTCTGTATTATCTACTTCAGATTCAGATGCATGTATGTGGAATAATTGGTTGGGCCATATGATTAAAAAAGGACTACAAATCTTAAAGGCTAAGGATAAGTTATCGATTTGAAACATTTAGATCTTGATTTATTTGAGCATTGTGTCTTTGGAAAGAAAAAGAGAGCGAGATTTCTCAAAGTCAGGGAAACTATGAAGGAGCATAAATTGGATCTTGTACACTCGGATGTGTGGGGACTAGCTCGGGTAGCTTCTCATGGAGTATCTTAGTATTATGTTACTTTCATTGATGATGCTACAAGAAATGTATAGGTTTATTGTGTTAAACATAAATTTGAAGTTTTGAGAATTTTAAAATATGGAAAGCCATTGTTGAGAATGAATCAAATTCAAAGTTAAAGTGCCTCGATCTAACAATGGTGGTGAATACTCAGTAGCAAGACTTTCAATGATTATTGTTCAGTGAATGAGATACGTAGAGAAAGGACAGTTCCAAGAACACCGCAAGAGAATGGTGTTGTAGAGATAATGAACACAAAAATCATGGAACGTGTTAGAAGTATGAGGATATATTCTAGATTTCCCTTACGGTTTTGGGCGAAGTAGTTGATACGTCATTTTATTGATTAATTGTGTGCCTTCAAGTTCAATATATGGAGGAATACCAAAGGAAGAATGGACTGGAAAAGAGATAGATATTTCTTTTCTTAAAGTTTTTGGTTCAAAAGCTTTTGTGCATATTGATAAGGAAAATAGGAAAATTTGGATGTAAAATCCAAGAGATACACTTTCATTAGTTATGAATCAGTGATTTTGGATTCCATTTTTGGATTTAGAGAATTCTAAAATTATTAGGAGTCATGATATTGAATGGAATGAAAAGAGAATGTATAGGGATAAAATTTTGATAACCAAGAAAAACCAGTTGAGAATTTTGTTAATGAAAATGAACTCTTAGATTTAAAAGTAATACTGAAGGGTTACACAAGAATTGGTTGGTGAAATATTTTCTCCTATTGTAAAGATGACTTCTATTCGTATTGTATTGAGTTTAGTTGTAGTAGAGGATTTGTATTTAGAGCAACTAGATGTGAAGACAACTTTCCTTCATGGTGATTTGGATGAAGATATTTATATGCAACAGCCGCTTGGGTATGAAGTCAAGGGTAAGGAGAAATTAGTGTGCAGTTGAAAAAGAGCCTATATGGGCTCAAGAAATCTCCAAGGCAATGGTACATGAGGTTTGATAGTTTTATGCATGAGCATGGTTACTTGAGATGTGAATTTGACCATTGTGTTTATTTCAAGAAGCTTGAAAATGGGAGCTATATTATTTTGTTACTGTATGTGGATGATATGCTTATTGCAGGATCTAGTATGCAGGACATTGGTGAGCTTAAGGGAAAGCTAGCTCACACATTTTCTATGAAGGATTTAGGAGCTGCAAAAAGAATCCTTGGCATGCAAATACACAGAGACATAGGAAGAACAAGAAATTGTATTTGTCTCAAGAGGATTATATCTATAGGGTGTTAGAAAGGTTCAAGATGCAGAATGTAAAACCTATTAGTACACCTATGGCTGGAAACTTAAAATTGAGCAAAGATCAATGTCCTTCATCACATGAGGAGGTCAAATACATGACATGAGTGCCATATGCTTAAATAGTTGGGAGTCTCATGCATGCTATGGTTTGTACCAGACCAAACATTACACAGGCAGTGGGAGTTGTGAGTAGATATATGGCTAATCTAGGTAAAGAACATTGTAAAGCAGTCCAATGGATACTCAAGTATTTGAGAGGGACATCTAGCATGTAGTTATGCTATGGAGGTTCATATATTTCATTATGTGGCTATGTTGATTCGGATATGGTTGGAGATCTGGATGATATGAGGAGCACTAATAGATATATTTTTATAGTAGGTGGGATGACAATTAGCTGGATTTCAAGATTGCAAAAGGTTGTGGCTTTGTCTACTATAGAGGTAGAGTATGTTGTAACTACAGAGGCTAGCAAGGAGATGATATGGATGAGTAGGTTCATGAAAGAGTTGGGAAAGGAGCAAGATGATTGCAAATTGTTCAGTGACAATCAAAGTGCAATTCATTTAGAAAATAACTCAACATTTCATTTGAGAACAAAACACATTCAGTTGAGGTATCACTTCATATGATAGGTATTAGAGGATGGGAAATTGAATCTGGAAAATATTCATACAAGTGAGAACCCTGCAGATATGCTAACAAATCCATTAGCAAAGGAGAAGTTGGAGCTACACTCCACTTCTGTTGGTCTTCGAGTTTGAGACTTGAAGAGGAAGAAATAAAGCTAAGGAAGGATCCAAGAATGACGTTGTATAGGTATGGTGCAGTAATTAATATCCAAGTGGGATATTGTTGAGTTGTGGAGCTCAATTAATTTGGATTAGCATGTAATATGAAACTTGCTGAAAAACATTGTAACCAACATCTGTTATGGAGGGATCGACATCGGTCAAGAAAGGATGAATTGACATCGGTTAGGGATAACCAATGTTGGTTACCTGTGTGTGGATGTTTTAATTAAATCTCGAGAATTAGATCTATTTTTAATGTTAAAGAAGATCTATTGATTTTAATTGCATGGATCAGTGCCCTAAGTTTGTATACACCTATATAAACATGAAAGATAGGGTTTAGAAGTAAGAATTAAGAAGAACTTGAAAAAGTTGATGTTTGTTGCGAGAATAATTGTGAGAGAGAGAATTCTTGGAGAAGAAGAAAAATCTTGAGTGAAAGAAATCACTATACATTTAAGAGGTGTGGAAGATTATAAATCTTCATTGTATACAATGTGAAATATTTATATGATATATTGTCTTGTTTCTTGTGGACGTAGCCCACACTTTGGGTGAACCACGTTAAATCGACATTGATTTATATCTCTTATTTTGTATATTTCTTACGGTAGAATATTATTCTTTTATTTGCATGTATGCTTAGATCTGATATATTATCTGTACAAACGGTGTGCTAACCCCAAGAATTTGCATGAAAATTCCACCTCATAAAGAACCCCTTCGTATATTCTTCTCTATCTTATTATATATTGTAAAAACATTAAAAATCACTATTTATATCACTCTTTAAACATATCAAAGTGGTTTTTGTAAATATAACTTTTCTTACAAAGAACCCAAAGAAACATTGTAATTATGGAAGTCTTGAATTATAAAAGGCTACATGACTATCCATGAGGATCTTAGGAATAAAATATTATGTAATTACGAAAAATGATATAAAATGCATATCACTTGACAAATGGGGATGCTCACCATGTATATATCGAGAGATGTCTAATACTGATAACATTGAATATAATTCGTATCATTTTACCACATATTTTCCACAAACATGCTAGCCTAAATATTCACTATGGCTTATAGATTTGAAATTTATAAAAAGGTTTATATTGACATGTATCCCCACCTAACATTAAGGGTGGGTGTTGGAACATGTAATTATTATAGGGATTAATTTATGTTGGCCCGTTATAACAAAATTACATTTAGGGATTCAAACCCCTTTTACATAATTGGGAGTCATTTATGTTGACCCCACTTATACACTTAATAAGTGGATTCATTTGTGTTGACCCCATTAAGAGTTAAAATAAAAGTGTAATAAAATATATTTATACTTACCCGTGTTTATTGAAAAGGTGGAGCAATTTGGCCCCAACGATTTGTAACCAATTACCCTACTATATAAACATACTTAAGCTTTGTAAGTATTTACATAGAAGACATAATTATTACATTTGGACATACACAAGAGATATTTAGATGTACAAATGATAAGTGATAAGAAGATATGTCGAGTTATCATAGTCCGTAATATAAATATTTTGTATGTTCCTTTTAAATATTTTAATAAGTGTGGATATTGCTTGTGTTGGGTTTTGTTACCCGATAGGGTATTCCCCACATAAATTTGTGTTCAACGTGTTGTGTGTTATTATTTAAATTCATGTTCACAATTCTATTGAATTTTTATATAAGCACTCAATTGTTTATTTATAGTTATTAGTTTCACTTGTATAATTCCTTGATTACATGAATTATATGATTCGTTAATTTTTATTTCAAGGAATTATGTCCCAATTTTTCACTAAAGCCATATATACTAAGGGTGTAACTAGACTCATAGTAAAACCATTCACCAATAGAATCACACCACTTTGCATATGAATATAGATTATAAATCTGCATAGTCGAAAGGGGATGAAGTTTCTTGAAGTCCTCATTATGCATCAGTAGTAGTGTTTTTGAAAAATTGTAAACACGAAACAAGATCATGTTTATGCCCTTATGCCAATTTGATAATGTGAGTGCATGCAAAGTAGAAAATGTACAATTTAATATTGGAGATTTGTATTGAAATTGTCACCATGCTCCTTGAATTCTATCATAAGATGTAGTGAACTGTGTACTACAACAATGCATATGTCACTAAATTTATATCATAGACCTCTTAAAAATTATATTTTCTCAAAAAATTAAGAGATTGGATGTTCGAAGTTTCCCAATAAGGTACCATCCATTAGGGTCAACATAATTTAATGACCTCATATTTTTTTAGATGGGTCCATATAGATCGAAGTTATGTGTCACATTTTTTTCTATACATATGTCCATATAACCTATACCATTAGATTATGAATTACAGTAATATTACTTATGTTCCCGAGTTACATTGATATTATTGTAATAACTCCACCGAATGATCCCTTATTTTAGGTGAGTGAGATCAATTGTACATAACTCATCTCAAATGAATTTAAGTGTGTTTATGTCAAATATAACATATAATCATTGTTGGATCACATAGAAAATAATTTTAGATGGCCATAATGAAGAATGTGGCCTTGCAGAAGACTGTGCATGATAGAAATCATGGCATAATGAGACAAAAGACACACACAATAAACATTTAATTATACAATTATAAAAACACATAAGAATATAGATATAATAATTAATGTCACATATAATGCCATATAAAATGTTGAGGATCGCATATAAGAGACATGATAACATCACACATAAAAACAAGGGTTGAAGGGCCACAAAAGAAAGGATATTGATGCCACAAATAAGGGACACAAAAATGTCATACAAACAGATAGATAGGCCAAAGGTTGAAAATAATAAATAATGCACACATCAAACAATTAAATTACATCAAGAGTTGTAGAGATCTAGAGTCATAATTATGTACGGTCCACATGTGTTAGTGTCAAAGATTATGATAGAATCATAGTATAGTAAAAATAATAAGCATGATCGAGATATGTGGAAGTAATGAAGGAAACCATAAATAAAAAATAATCCTTGATAGTGTAGAATATGCCCCCAAATAAACAAGGCCACCGAGTGAAGGGTAATTCTAGCAATTATGATAATGTAAAATCATGTGTATCATACATCATGATCATATACCTCATGAAATAAATGTGTGTATATAATGTATAATATGTTATCTTTAAACCATGTGACAAAAAACATATGTAAAGTAAAAACTAGTAACTCAAGCTATGTTCAGGTCCCAATTTTGTATTTTTAGAAATATTTAAATGTGTTTTGCGTTTTTAGAAAATATTAAAAAACAATATGATGCAATCAAGAGGGTGAGGAGAGAAACCCATAATTCAGGGAGGATTAGACTCAATAGAATATGCATAATAGGTGTGAGATCCATCACTTTAAGCTAAGGTTGTTGGAAATGCTTAGGATATGGATTTCCTATAGGAGGATACCTAGGAAAAGGCCTTTTTAAGATAGGACATGTAGATATAACACGAGTAGACTTAATATGTGGGGGTTTAGAAACAATTACATGAATTTACATGTTTTTAACCCCAATACTTACTTTCACCTACACACACATTACAAACTATAAAATATTAATAAAAAAATTAAAAGAAATTTAACCCTTACCTTCATTTCCGAGGGTCCCAGAGATATTTTTCACCATGAGATACTTTTTCATGTGCACGTAAATAATTTAAGAGAATTTCTGAAATGTGTGAATTTTTATGTGTCTCGTGTCCCAAGTGTGGAGGGGGTATTTAAAATAATTTTTCTAACTGATCAACCAAATCCAAACAACCGTCATTTGATTTAATAATTAATTAAAAACATTAGTACTCTTCTCTGGTACCATGTTAGGACTGAGAATATAAATTAACATATTAAATATTTACTAACAAAACATTATAACCAACATATAAACATAACACAAATATTATAAAACAAATAACATATAGGAAATATTTAATGTGGAAAACCCACAAGGGGTAAAAACCATGAAAAAGAGATATATCCATTAACCGAGAAAATTTTATAGTTTATAATCTCCCTCCTCACTTCTCTCCACACATTCACTAAGTGAATTAATGCCCATGATTATGCCACATGATCTATAATAATTGACCCCATGGGTCATTTAAATATCAAGTGATGTGTTGTGTCTTTTTTACAAAGCACCTCAATTTAAATATTGATTTAATAAAATCAATTAAACATAAAAAATTGAGCTTCTATTAAATAATTAAGAATATAAATATTCCTAATTATTTTATTATAAACTAAGGTTTATAACACACTTATTATTATGTTCTAACACTGCCCTTAATATTAAGTGGGAACATATGCCAACATTACTTGTTTATACTACATGATTTACAAATCCATAAGCCACAATGAAGGTTTAGGCTATCATATCACAATGAAGGATTTATACACCTTTATCATGCTCATTTTACCTTGTGGTACAAAAGGATTTGAAATCCATAAATCAAGTAAATGATTTAGGCTAAGCATGATTTGTGAAATTACATCTCACATTTTCTCATGAAAAATATCTCAACCAACATCTCTAAGAGCCTTATATAACACAAGCACCTCTTTTACAATAGATGCAACACACTCGTATCGTACACCGTAAAATTAGAGTTACAAGTTTACAAAGATCCTAAAAATATCTTCTTACAATGCTTTACAATGGAGTAGAAGTACATAGGAGAAGGAAATATCACATGGCAGACCATTAAGAGGTGGCATTGCCATGCACACACCCCATCAACAGAAACTATGAAAGGCCAAACATCACACAAAACTTGTAGAATTTTGTAGCACACAATGGCTTTGTAAACATATCTGCAACTTGATCTTTAGTCAAGTAGTATTTGAAATCTATATCACCGCAGAGAACCTTCTCTTGGAAAAAATGAATATGAACCTCTATATGCTTCATTCTCTAATGTTGAACTGGATTCTTAGAAAGAGCAATGCAACTATGGATATCACATAGAAGAGTAGTATTTCCTTTAGCTTCCATGTGTATGTCTTTCAACAACCGCTTTAGCCACATGGATTATTTTGATGCTTCCATTTCACTTCTATACTCTTCTTGAGTAGAAGAGATGGAGATTGTTGGCTGCTTTTTACTGCTCCAAGTAATAGCACCTATACCAAAATTGAACACATATCCAGTTGTATATTTTATATCTTCATGCATTGATTCTAGTTGCATCCAAGCCTCACTTGGAATTTCCTGATTCTCGATGTGAAGAAGGAATTAATCCTGCACACTCCAAAATATAATGGACATTGATTTATGCAACTTCTATTGATATGCAACTACATTGTTCCTTGTCGCATTCTGTCATCGAGAGATTTCTCCTACCGCTCATGACAATCCAAAGATTGTGTGTCATAAATTCTTCCTTCATTCTTATCTTCTATATCTTGTAATTATATCCATTCAACATCTACGATTTTTCAATTATAAAATGATTAGATCTCATTTTTACGTAAAAAATTTCAACAAATGAGAACAACGAGGTTTTTAGTAAAGTAGTTTAAAAAATCTCACCGTCATTGTTCAAAATATGACGGTCGTATATTTGATGATTTTCCCATATTCACATTGAAAATTTGATATGTTAAACAAACAATTTACACAAAAAAATTAGTTTGAATGTAAGACATTTTTTTGAAATGTATGTGAATTGTTTTTAGTTTTACAAAAATAATAATGTACTTGACTTGTCAAAAATTATTTACTTCTTATTTTGTAAAAGAAACACTATGAACATATTAAAATATTTTCTTATCCATACAAAAATACTTTGTAAATTTATAATATTAAATAATAAATAAATAAATAATTGACCTAAAAGGTAAAATAGGTATATATCTAAAAACTTGGGGAACAATGCTCCATAGTAGGATTTTCAATCTCTTGGCCAAGCCGGGTCTAAACCGGGGTGAGATACGAGTCGAGTTGGGTCCCAAGTTGGGGGTGAGAAATAGGCTAAGATGGGTCCCGAGCTATGGGCCAAGCGACTTTCCTTTTCAATTCAACTTGCTAAGTAACAACTCTAGGGATGAGCTAGGCGGGCTTACCCAAACCTTTGTTTCCACATGCTAATTGAGCCACACAACACAACTACCTTGATACTGGCGTGGAATTTTCTAAGCTAAAAAAAAGCCGAGAAACATTGCTACAAAAGTCATATTTACTCTTATTCTCACTATGCTTTATAAATCCCTACACTTCCTTAAGAAAAATTAATGTGGGTCAAAGAGTCCAGGAAAAAGACCCCACCAAATAGCCTTTGCACGACAAATCATGCTACCCACATGGAGTGTAGGTGGTCGGCATGGAAGTGGACTGCGAAGCCACGTGGTGGCCTCTAGAGACAATGGTGTGGTAATGAGCAGGGTGCTCTTTCAACACCAATCCGAAACTATGATAATATTTCATCGGGAACTCCTTGTGCTATGATTATTTTAGTAATGCACAACTTTTGGTTTGGTGGTAGTAATCTGGAAACATAGTAACATACATAACACAAGAATACCATAGTCTATAATATAAAGGAATGATGAAAATTTTGAAATACAAATGGAAATTATATTATTAACATGATACTCTTACAATCTCACCCATTAATTACTCCAAGTGTTACCAACTCCATTTTCCTTCCAACAAGTAACTTTAAGAGTCCAGAAAAAAATACCTGCGAAATAGCCTTTGCACAATCCGCACCACATGGAGTATAGGCGGTTGACACAGAAGTGGACTACGAAGCCATGTGGTGGCCTTTGGAGACAATGGTGTGGTAAGGATCAGGGTGCTTTGTCAACACCAATCCAAAACTATGATAATATTTCATTGGGACATCCTCGTCTTTATGATTATTTTAGTAATACAAAATTTTTGGTTTGGTGGTAGTAATCTGAAACTTCAAGAACATACATAACACAAGAATACCATAGTCTATAATATAAATGAATGATGAAAAATCTGAAATAAAAATGTAAATTATATTATTAACATGATAATCTTACAATCTCACCCATGAATTACTCCAAGTGTTACCAACTCCACTTTCCTTCCAAAAATAACTCCAAGAGAAACTTCACAGTTACACAATTTGATGACTTCCTTAACACACCTTCACAATGACCCCTTTATTCATATAATAATTATTACAAATTTATTCTATGATAAATGAGGGGGTGGCCTCTCTATTATACAACTTTTAGGCTTATCCACCCTATGTCTAAGATAGGAAATCTCTTCCGGCTAATCATATTCCATGCCTTAATTCTTATCTTTACATGTAGGCTTATCTTCTAAGATAAGATAAACCTTATCATTTCACATGGGTTCCACATTTCTAGATATTATACAAATTAAATATAAAAAATATTTATGACATCACTCCTTGTCATTATTACAAATATAATATTTCTAATTCTAAATCATTTAGACCCTACTTATCCACTTACCCTGATTTTGACATATTAACATTACCAGGACCCCTTATGACAAATATTTAATTTTTACCACAACATTCCTATTGTACTTTGATTTATTACTATAATGTAATTGATTGGCGGTGCCATCTTGACGACATCATACCGGTAACACCATTATCTTCTAGTGGATGTTACTACTAACTATACTTAACAACACCTTATTCATAATACATACATTAATACAATATAAATTATGGTGGAAAATTCTAGTGTTGACAAAGACACAAGTGGAGATGTAGAGAGGGATTTAGACCCTTATATATATATTTAAAGTGGCCTGGATGTAATATACAATATAGTTTAAAACAAAAATTATTCTAGACTATAGTTTAGGCTATAATATAAATAAGGGATTCCATATAATAATTTTTAGTGTATAGTTTAGGTTATACAAATTAGCTTTTCGAGTTTTGAATATAGTTTAAAACTATAAACATTTAATATAGTTTAGTTAAAAACTATAGGCTATTTTTTTTTGAATAATACGGTTGTAAACTAATCAAAAGAGGGCATGAGGGGTCACACCAGGGCATCAGAGGGGAAAAAAATTATTGAAAAAATTGTTTATGGTCCCATTCCATGGGTCTTCACCAGAGCCAATAGGAAAAATTAGATTCCCATTTCCATGGAGGTTTGTCTCTTTTTGGGAAACCTTGAGTAACATGAATTTACTTGTTTTTAACCCCGAATACTTACTTTCCCTTGCACACACATTACAAACTATAAAATATTAATAAAATATTTCAAATAAATTTAACCCTTACCTTTATTTGCAGAGGGTTCTAGGAGATAATTTTCACTACGAGAGACTTTTCACGCGTACATAAAGAATTTAAGAGATTTTATGAAATGTGTGAATTTTTATGTGTCTGTGTCTTGAGTATGGATGAGGGGGTATTTACAATAATTTTTCTCGACCAACCAACCAACTCCAACCAACCGTCATTTGATTTGATGATTAAGTAAAAACATTAGCAATCTGCTCTAGTACCATGTTAGAATCGAGAATATAAACTAACATATTAAATATGTATTAACCAAACATTATAACCAACATTTAAACATGAAATAAATACAATAAAATAAATAATATAGATGCAATATTTAACATGGAAAGCCCTTGAGGGGTGGAAACCACAGAAAACATATATATCCATTAACCAAGAAACTTTTACAGATCTAGAATCTCCTCCTCACTTCTCTCCACAAATTAACTAAGTGAATTAATGCCCATGATCATGCCACAATCTATAACAATTGACCCCATGGGTCATTTAAATATCAAGTGACGGGTTGTGTCTTTTTACAAAGCACCTCGATTTAAATATTGATTTAATAAAATCAATTAAACATAAAAAACATAGTTTATATTAAATAATTAAGAATATAAATATTCCTAATTATTTAATTATAAACTAAGGTTTATAACACACTTAATATTATGTTCTAACACTCCCCCTTAATATTAAGTGGGGAACATATGCCAACATTACATGTTTATACAACATTATTTACAAATCCATAAACCATAGTGAAGGTTTAGGATAGCATATCACATTTGAAGGATTTATACACCTTCATCATGCTCATCTTACCTTTTGGTACAAAAGGATTTGGAATCCATAAATCAGTAGTGAATGATTTAGGCTAAGCATGATTTGTGAGACTACATCTCATAGTTTCTCATGGAAAATATCTCAACTAGCATCTCTAAGATCCTTTTATAACACAAGGACCTCCTTTACAATAGATACAACATATTTGGGTATTACATCGTAAACTTAGAGTTAGGATTTTACAAATATCTTAAAAAGATATTTTTACAATGATTTACAATAGAGTAGAAGTATATAGGGGAAGGATATATCACATGACCAATCACTAGGAAGTGGAATTTCCTTGCACACTCCCTCCCAATGGTAACTCTAAAATGCCAATCATTTACGAAACTTGTAGAATTTTACATCACACGGTGGATTTGTAAGCATATTTGCAACTTGATCTTCATTGGGCGATCAAGATCTATATCACCGCTAAGACAGTCTCTCAAAAAAAAAAAATCATATGCATATCTATATGATTTTTATCCGATGTTGAATTGGATTCTTAGAAAGAAGCGGTGTATCTTTGGCTACCACATAGAAGATGATTACTTCATTTACCTTCCATGTGTATCTCTTCCAACATCTAATTTAGCCACATGGCTTCTTCTATTGCTTCCTTTGCACTTCTATACTTTTCCTCGGTAGAAGATATGGAGACTATTGGTTTCTCTTTACTACTCTAAGTAATGACACTTGTACCAAACTTGAACACATATCCGAGTTGTAGATTTTATATCTTCATGCATTAATTTTAGTTAGATCCAAGCCTCACTCAAATTTCCTGATTCCCGATGTGTGAAGAAGGAAGTCATACTACACACTCTAAAATATAATGGATATTGCTTCATGTACCTTTGGTTGATATGCAGCTACATTATGCATTTATGCATTATCTATTGTCAAAGATTTCTTTATCGATTCACACTGTCCAAAGATTTTGTGCCATGAATTCTTGCTTCATTAGTATCTTCCAAATGTTTTAATTATATCCATTCAACATCTACAATTTTTCAATTATAAAATGATTAGATCCCATTTTTATGTAAACAATTCAACAAATGAGAACAACGAGGTTTTTTCTAAAGTAGTTTAAAAAATCCCCATGTCGTTGTTCAAAATACGTTGGTCATATTTCGATGATTTTCCCTTATTCACGTCAAAATCTTGATCATTAAACAAATAATTTACACAAAAAACATATCAGTTTGAATGTAAGACATATTTTGTTGAAATGTAAGTCATTTTTAGTTTTACAAGAAACAATAATATATACTTGACTCATCATCAAAAATTATTTACTTCGTATTTTGTAAAAGAAACACTACAACATATTAAAATATTTTTTTATCCATACAAAATTAGTTTATAAATTTATAATATTAAATAAAATAATTTACTTAAAAGATAAAAATAAGTATATATCTAAAAATTGCTCCATAGTAGGATTTCCAATGTCTTGATCGAGATGGGGGGCTGAGTTGGGTCCAAGCTAGGGGCGGGCTATGGGTCGAGTTAGGTCCCAAGTGGGTGAACTGCAGAAAAGTTGGGTCCTAAGCTACAGGCCAAGCAACTTTCTTATTTAATTCAACTTTCCAAATAGAAAACTCTAGGGAAGAGCTAGATGGGCTCACCCAAACCTTTATTTCCACATGCCAACCAAACCTCACAACACAACCGCCTTGATACCATGGAGTTGGCTAAGCCAAAAATTGAGAAACAATGTGACCAAAGTCACATTTACTGCTATTATCACCATGGTTTATAAAGCCATACGATTCCTAAAGCACAATGAATGTGGAACAAAGAGTCCAAAGAAAAAAAATACTACGCCAAATAGCCTTTAGACAGTCTGCGGCCATATTGAGGGTAGGCGATCAACACGAAGGGGACAAAAATCCACATGGTGGTCATCGAGAGCGATGGTGTGGGAATGTGTGGGGGCTCCACATATGGAGAGGGGTTTAGACCCTTATAAAGTTTTTTTAAGTGTCATGAATGTAGTATATACTATAGTTTAAAACAAAAATTATTCTAGACTATAGTTTAGGCTATAGTATAAATAAGGGGCTCCATAATAATGTTTAGTGTATAGTTTAGTTTATACAACTTAGCCTTTAGGGTTTAGATTATAGTTTAAACCTATAGACATTTAATTTATTTTAGTTTAAAACTATAGGTTATTAATATTTTTTGAATAATATAATTATAAACTAATCAAAAGAGGGTATGAGGGGTCACACTAGTGATTTAAAAAATATTGAATTTGTAAAACCCTAGATATTTCGAGTCACAAAAATGAATAAAACGCTAAAGTACATATCTGACCTAAGCAATAAGCTAGATAAAAATGAAACCCTAGGTGCAAGAGATGGAATAGAAGACTTAGCTGATTTCACAATAAATCTGAAGTGTGATGGAATGGAAAACTAATGAACAAGAGGAGAAAAGCTGTCAGAAATGTTCCCAGGTAAATTCAGGAGTTGACAGATCTACCTTGATAGGGATGCTTAGACTAGGTTAGGGGCGCTAGGGTATTAGAAATTATTTCTAGGTGCTCGTGACTACAAAAATGATCGAAACTATTTTTTCTTGAGTTGCAGAGAGAGAGAGAGAGAGAGAGAGAGAGAGAGCCTCTAAAACCCCAACATAAAAGAGAGATAACCTACAAAACCCTAAAATAAATAAAATCCTAAAAACAAAAAAGATGCAAATGGGGAGTCAAACTGACCTTAGCGATCACTTGCATTGCATTACATTTGAGTCCATGTAGTTCTTGTGTGTGTGTGCAATAATCGTGCCCTAGGTGGCTCTTGTGCAAGATGCACTTGATAGAAAACAATATTTAGATGTAACAATGTATGTAGATGGAAAAATGAACTTCCCTCCTCTACGTGTATGTAGAAAATGTAGTCCCTTGTCCCTTGAGTGAGTGCTATATGAATTCTTTGGTGCTCTTAGAATGCCTTTGGATGTAACCTTAGGTGGTGATAGTAGATTCTTAGAGCTTGGTCCTTTATTATGGTCACATATATTTGTATTTATATGATTCCCTTGTTTGAATTTTGTAATTGACAATTAAAAGTCCGACCCATAAGAAAACAAGATGCCCAAAATATAAAAGAGGCCCAAAAGAGGTGAGTAAGATACAAAGAGGTCGGGGGTGCCCAGAGGGGACGAGGGTTCTTGGGCACTAGCATCCTTGCTAGGTGGTGGTGTACAGAGTCAATGAAGATAAAGAAATGAAGATAAAATTAGGTTGTAGGGTGTGTAAGACCAAAGAGGAAACAAGAAAGTCAATAAATAAGCCAAAGATAGATGTCAATTACTAGTTTTCTCACTTATGAATCATATGAATAGTGGTATGTGATTAGGACCTAGAAATGTACCCAATTTTGTGATTTAGTGTCTACATTTACCCCTACTTTATGTTGTTGAGTGAATAATTGATAACATAAAGTAGATAAGAGATGTATACCTGATAACCATGTAGATCGATGGTGAAAGCGTGCTGAGGAGACAAGAAAAAGCGTAGAGTGATAAACATGAATCGTGGAAGCTAAGGAAGAGGAAGTGACCCTAGGGGTGAAGTGTATAAGTTGTGTTGTGTTTGTACCTACTGTTGTTTTCACTTAATGATGATGTAGGGTTGTTTCTTGTTTTGTATTAAGGTTAGAAATGTAAAAGAAAAGTGAAAGAGTATTCGAAGTCGTGTATATGTGAAAAGTTTGATCCAAGTATGTAAAAATTTGAAAAAGGTAGTAAAAGGAACATGTGCACTTGATCCGTGACGAGAAAAAAGAATAGAAAGTGCCCTGAAATTTTGTAGAAGAATGAGTTTTTAGGAGATCTCACGCCAAGAACAAGTTTTTTGGGATATCTCACACTAAGTGCAAGTTTTTTGGGTGATCTCACGCCATGGCAGGAGAGTGTTGGGGAGAAAGGTTTAATGTTTTTCTCCATCCCTGAATGCTTCCTGAAATTTATACACCATTGTAGATGGTGTGAAACTAATTTTTTCAGGTTTGATCTAGTTTGATGTAAGTAGAAAAATGAAGGTAGAATGCATTCTGATTGTTAGAGGATTGTTCTGTACTATGGAAACTTCTCTATAAACTTCATTCTTTATGAAAAAGTGATTATAACTACCCCTAGTCATAGGCACCTAGGAAGGGTTAGGAGTGCCAAGGCACTAGTGTGTGTAGCTAGGCATTGGCGTATGTGCTAAACTAAGTACCAAAGTTAGAATCTGGTCATTCTTATGTTGTAATTGTGCTATGTTCTTGTATTTTGAGGCTTGTATTGAAGCTATGAGTTGTTGTATGGGATGACTAATTCACCCAATGTATGCCCCTCTCATTTGAGGTGCATGCGACATTGCTAAGAGGATACGACCCAAAGGAGAGGAATAGATGCTGATCTAAAATGGATAACTTACATGGGGAGGGAATGTGCATAGTATAAACTAAGTTACATTCAAACAAAGTGGTTGGAAACATGTGTTAGTGAAATTAAGACAAATACACATATAGAAGACAATGTGTAATCTAAAAAAAGAAGACAATGTAGACCATCAAAAGTGGGTTCTAAACATGGGACATACCTCATAATGTTGCAAGAAAATCAAGGCCTAAGTGGCCAAAATAATACAAGGAATGAACAAGCAAGATATAGGGCATATCCCGTAAATAATGACATATAATGGAAAACAAAGACAAACAATAGCAAACAAAGTATCAGAAAACCATGGTGGAAAATAGTTCTTGCAAGGAAAATGCTACACATGAAGAACCCATTAACATGTTAAATAGATAATAAGTATGTCAAAGCATGTATATATTGACATAGTAGTGTGCTAGTAAAAATAGGAAGTAGTATAAAATGAAACAATAACACCTATAATGTGTAATAAAGTAGATTCCCCCAGGAGCCTCGATAGGATTGGTAAGAGGTACAATGCCAAGTATCCATGTTGCGTGTGAGGATATGTATAAATTTAACATTCAAAACTAGAGAACAAGTGAACGTGCATGTGTATATGATAAAGATAATGACATATAATGTATCTGCATGAGTATGTGAAACAAAGTGTATATGTAAACATAAGTAAGAATAAATGCAACCAAGATATGTAGTATGCAATGAGATGGAATGTAATACAATGTGAGTGTGATAGGAACAATGTGCCCCCTGCATGGATGTGTACAGATGTGTATGAGATAAGTTTCATTTATAAAATACCCCTCGGCAGTCAAGTATGAACCATAGAACAAGAGTGCGTCATCGAAAACGGTTTGAATTGTGCACTAGAAAGATAGATCGATGAAGCATAGAGCATAGAGTGTAGAATGTGGTGAGTTTGATTTCAGATTTAGACCCTCTCGTATTCGAGTATGAACCATGGGACTAGATTACATCATCAGGTAGTGTGATGTGTGATAATTTGATATTAGAAAGATGTGTCGTGAATGTGCTGAGTGTGAAATGTGTCATGTGTGTGATGTGAGGTTCGTTGACATAATATGACCTCAACAATTGAGTGTGAACCATATCACAAGAGTGTGTAATAGGGTAATGATGATACAAGTGTATCAAGATGTGTAATATGCGTGCGAAAGACTAGAGTTGATGCATAAAGTTGAAAAGTATAAATGTGAGAAACCCGATAATGCTAAGAGGGGGAAGTAAGATATCAATTAACATCGTCTAAGATATCATTGTTGTCATGGTTGAATCAAAATAGAGATGTGTCAAATACATGGTAAGTGATAGTATGTAGTTGATCATGCAAAGAATGATTGTGGCCTAAATTATACATCTTGGTGTGAAGGCGATAATGGACATCCATCTCGTATACCGAGTTAGTGAGATTTTGTGAATAGCTAAGAAATGAGTTATTAAAAATATAAACATGAATGAAGGACATTAGAAATGTGATATGAATATGGTTAGGATCCGTAGTACCACCAATGTAGTCAACCCAAGACTGCCCAAGAGTAAGTTGATAAGTGCAAGAAATTCGTGCAATAAAGACTGATAGATGGAAGCTGTGAAGGCCACATACGATAATGATGTGAACATATCCATGATAGATACGATGAGAATGAGGTGGATGGAGGATCTTCGATTGTGAATCCAATCTAAGTCAAGCCATCATGTGTGCAAACAATGTCGAGCAAGTGGGACCGAGTGGAATATGCAGCCAATAAGCATTATTGATTAAAAGAGTGCATGTGAAAGGAGGAAGCATAGATGCAGGTTCCTCATGAGAAGAAGAGGAAGGTGAGATGATGTCCAATAGATGGACAGACCCATGATAAATTACCATAGCATTAGTAGTAGGTGGGGGAGTCAACACAAAGTGTTCTTGAGAATATGAAGTAGGTGGCATGGTCTCTAATACAAAAATTGATCACTAGGGATTAATCATATCATTGGTAGGGGTAAGAGGTTCCATGAGTTGATAATCATCAGTGAGATATGTAGGAGGATTATGAGGATGACTGACATTGTGATGGAGAAATGGAGTAGGGAGAGAAGTGAGTAGGTATAGAGTGCAATTAATTGAATGGGCCGCGATAAAAAATAATAGTATACAAAAACCATCATGTATAAACTTAACACATTGATGAACTGTAGAAGGTACTACCTACATAGCATGAACTTATATTGGATCTTAGCATCAATAACAAAAAGAATACCATGGGGATAATTTTTGGACCAACTGTGATAGGTAAGGTGATATGGCCCATGCATGGTCGTGTAGAAGAATCATAGCTATGAATAGAAATAGATGTTGGATTGAGATTAGCTGAGGAAAGGCCAAGTTCTGAAGAAATGTAATATTACACAGATTGAGCTCATATCCATTATCAACTAGTACCCACCTAATGCCTATGTTAAAGATGCAAGCATTGATATAAAGAGGAGAATCATTTTCGTAGACAGAAAGAGTAGAAACTACATCAGATGGGAAAGTAAGGTGTTGAGTAAACACATCAACGAATAAATAATATACCTAAACTAGAAAACTATTAGCAAGAGTGTAAGAATTAGCCATGAGAGATTTAATTTTAGCCTTACATTCAAGGCGATCTTGTAAAAATTCATAGATGGAAATAACCATGATGGAAGAAGAAGAAGAGATTATTCTAAAGGCCGGTTCACCAAATGATTTAAAAATATTAAATTTGTAAAACCCTAGATATTTTAGAGTCACACAAATGAATAAAATGCTAGAGTACAGATCTGACCTAGAAGCAATAAGCTAGATAAAAATGAAGCCCTAAGTGCGGTAGAGGTAATAGAAGACTTAGCTGATTTTGAAATAGATCCTGAAGTGTGATGGATTGGAAAAATAATGAAAATGAGGAGAAAATTATTGCAATTGTGCCTCGTAAATTTTGGAGCTAATGGATCTTCCTGGACTAGGGAACCTAGACTAGGTTATGGGTGCCTAAGAACTGGAGACTATTTATGGGCACTTGTGATTGTGAAAATGATCAAAAACTAATTTTTGTTATGTCAAAAGATGGTCTCTCACCTTATTTGTTTGTCACCTATGTGTCACCGGATGATTGCTATATTAAAATGTGACCTCGAAAGAGAGAGATAAATTACAAAAACCCAAAACACATCAAATCCTAAAAATAAAAAGATACAAAAGGGTAGTCGTATTGACCTCGGTGATCACTCGACTAAGTGAGATTACAATCAAGCATTTCACTAAATTTCAGAATCCATATAGTTTTTATGTGTGTGTGTGTGAAAGAATCATGTCCTAGTTGGCTCTTGTGTAAGATGCACTTGATAACGAGCAATAACTAGATGTAGCAATGTAAGAAGATGTGTGGATGACAAAATGAACTTCCTATTTTATGCGTGTATGTAGAAAATTTAGTCCCTTGTCCCTTAAGTGAGTGCTAGATGAATGCTTTGATGCTTTTAAAATTCCTTTGGATTCAACGTTAGGTGGTGATAGTAGATGCTTAGAGCTTGGTCCTTTATTATGGTCAGATAGATTTGTATTTATATAATTCCATTATTTGAATTTTGTAATTGACAACTAAAATTCTGGCCCATAAGAAAACAAGAAGCCCAAATGATAAAAGAGGCCAAAAAGAGGCAAGTAAGACACAAAGAGGTCATGGGGACCCAGAGGGGTTGAGGGCACCTAGGAACTAGCATACTAGTTGGGTGCTTTGGTGTCTAGAGTCAATAAAGATAAAGAAATAAAGCTCAAAGTGGATTATAGGGTGTGTAAGACCAAAGAGAAAACAAGAAAGACATAAAAGAGGCCAAAGATAGATGTCAATTACTAGTTTTATTGCTTAGGAATCATATGAATAGTGGTATGTGATTAGGACCTAGAAATGTACCCAAGTGCATGATTTAGTGTCTACAACCGAACATTGGAGGAAAAAAATTATTGAAAAATTATTGTTTATGGCCCCATTCCATGGGTCTTGACTAGAGCCAATAGGGAAAATTAGATTCCTATTTCCATGGAGGTTTGTCTCTTTCTGGGAGACCTTGAGTAACATGAGTTAACATGTTTCTAACCCCGAAATATTAATTTCACTCCCACACAATTAGAAAGCGTAAAATAATTCAAATAAATTTAACCCTTATCTTTATTTGCAGAGGGTCCTAGGAGATATTTTTGCCATGAGAGAATTTTTCATGCACATGTAAAGAATTTAAGAGAGTTTATGAAATGTGTCAATTTTTATGTGTTTGTGTCCCAAGTGTGGATGAGAGGGGTATTTAAAATAAATTTTATAACCGACCAATCAAATCCAACCAACAATCAATTGATTTGATAATTAATTAAAAAACATTAGTACTTCACTCTAGTACCATGTTAGGACCGAGAATATAAACTAACATATTAAATATTTATTAACCAAAAATTATAACCAAAATTTAAACATAAAACAAATATAATAAAGAAAATAACTCGGAGGTAATATTTAACTCCGAAAACCCCGAGGGTTAAAAACCTTGGAGAAGAGATATATCCATTAACCGAGAAAATTTTATAGTTCAGAATCTCCCTCCTCACTTCTCTTCACAAATTCACCGAGTGAATTAATTCCCATGATCATGCCACATGATCTATAACAATTGACCCGACAAAGTCATTTATATATAAAGTGACAAGTTGTGTTTTTTTACAAAGCAACCCGATTTAAATATTGATTTAATAAAACTAATTAAATAGAAACTACATAGTTTATATTAAATAATTAAGAATATAAATATTCCCAATTATTTAATTATAAACTAAGATTTATAACACACTTAATATTATGTTCTAACAATGTGATGAGTAGGATTTGGGTCATTTAAGATCTCAGGGATTATAATTCTCAATAACATGAAGCTTAAATTGCCATTGGGTAGAATAAAACTTGATAGCATTAGTGTTATTTAGATTTTAAATGAAATTTTGGAGCTTGTATAATTTGTTAGTGGAACACAAAATATATCTATGGTAATCACAATAGGCATTAGAATAGAACGCTTTATCTTGAGGCTTAGTCGTATTAACTTCTATAGGTGGAGGAAGAGATACAAGGTTACATTAAAGGACATTTTCTAAGATCACGTGCAGTGGGGAATGTAACTGTGTGAAATAAAGGAGCAACTTGTAAATAAATATTTATAGGTTGAGGTATGACAGTAATGGCTACTTTCGCTTCGTTTTTGTTATCATTGGTTTTGTCTTTGTAATCAAATTTATCTTGGAACTTATATGTAGATGCATTATGTGGAGTAAGACCACTAAATCTTGTTCAATTATTGGAGCTTGAACTCTCTTTCCTTTAAAGCTTGACATATCTCATGAAAGGATGCACATTTTTAAACATGATATATTCTTGCAAGGTATTTAGGAGATTGTGAGTAAATAGATCTTGAAGCTCATTGTTGGACCCCTAAATTAACAAAGTACCTAGGGCATGAAAATTGGTAGCGTATAGAAGCAAGGCATGAAGGCATGCACAGAGGTAGTTCTTGGAGATGCATGGAGGCTCGTGCCAAGGATGGATTTAGGAATTAGTGAATTTTGGACTACGGGAAAGGATGCATTTAGGAGCAGACAAAAAAAGTGACCAGATACATATATGGATAATCTATGGAGACTTGTAGCTCGAGGAAAGGATATTCCAGGGCATCAATATGGTTATCATGAAAGGATAAGGATCCAAGTTTGTTATGGATTAGATGGCACATGCGTGTTAAGGAAACTCGATTAGGGGAAATGCATAATGACATTTGGCATGTTCTTGGGTAGTGGTAGGGAAATCATGAAAGATTCCTTCAGAATTTCTCATGTAATGATGAATGGTTAAGAGGAGATTCCTAGAGAGTTCCTCATATGTATGGTTTTAGGAGAGAGGTGTAGGCGAGTATGGAAGCAAGAAAGGAAGATAGTTAGAAAATATATGAAATGTGTGATGGCAAGCTCTGTAATGTGTAAAATCTCTGCTACTATGAATATCTTCATGCATGGAACTCTTTTAATGTAATCTTGGCTACTGTACTTTGGCATATAAATATAATGAAGTGATTATGAAGAACTTATGTGGTGAATCTAAATATATACATTTCATTTTTATGTTCATGGGTGTATTACTAGTTTTCTTGATGATAATCATGGTTTAGCTCTACTTCCATTGTAATATGATCATGTTATCCTATGTTTTGGTCCATTAGATTAGGAGTTAGTGCTTACATTTGGCTGTCCAAAATGGGTGTGTCACTCTCTATTTGTACAACACCCCTTTATTAAGGAAGAAAATTCTCACTAAGCTCACATAAAGGGGGGGCTTAGTGCCTGCGCGTGCCTCGGGTGAGCTTCTAGATAATTCTGGATAATGTGTCGGTGAACTTGGGGTTGATTGGCGAAACAAGAGGTAAATAGAGACTAAATTTTGGTTCCATTTCCAGGACCTCTTTTTAAAGTTATTGTGAGAATGATGTGTGATGATGGAGCGTTTGACCTTGGAAAGCATCGAGACCTGGCTTAAAATCACAAAGGATGAGTTTTCTCAGAGGTTCAATATTGGATCTGAGTTTGATGCACAAAAATGGGTGGAGGAGAACCTATATCATGAACTCTATGAGACATTCTTCTGTTGTTTCCTAGTAGAGTTGTATGAATGGCTATCAACATATGCATCAAGGACAAGTTGGTACTATAGACCTCGTGTTTGGACCCAAGAGGAATATTAGTGGTTACATGATGTCGATCTGACCTGGACTGTGTTGTTGATCATTGGTGGAGTAGAGTGCTAACTAGTTATACCTTGGAATACACTATTTCTATGTATTCTTTCTCGAGAGATTGCTGAGTTTGAGTTCTTGAGGGAGCCTAGAGGATCATTCTTGCATGTTATTCCACTGGCTATCAAGATCTTGGTCATTACTTTGAGTTTGGAATCCTTTCCCATAATTAGATCAACTCCTACTAGGCGTGGGGCGCGGAAGGCGACATGGCAGAGGATGGAAGATCTTCTTTGCGAGAAATGGAGAAAGAGGAGAGGTGGCTAGAGTATAATGAATCTTAGGAGAGGGAAATGGCAAGACAACACAAATATGTAGGAGTGATGGATTTATGGAAGTAGACATTACAAGAAGGATTTGAGGTTCGCACAGAGGACATGGAACATGAGCAGTCTGAGCTACCCCATCTTGGCAAGCATGGAAGAGAAACTCCCTTAGATTCTAGAGATATCTCATCATATGAAGAAAAGAGAAGAGTCGTAGGTGTGCATCTTAACCCACATGGTGACCAGACCCTTGCGCTTAGTTTTCTAGTTCCTGAGATAAGTTTTGATAATCCACTTGGTATCGATATTCGTAGTCGAGCGACACCTAGGAGGTATATATTTTCATTTGGTACATTTATGGATGCACAGTCATTTCCTATGTTTAGGGGCATTTTGTTTGGAACAACATTCAAGAAAGGTGTGGGATCATAAGGTTTGAGTATCACATCCGTAGTGATGCGAGAAACACATCTGGGAGTGGTTCGGTATCACAGATTGTCGGCGTGAATTTTAGTGCCATAGTGGGCCCACAGGTACAATTGCGTTAGGATCCTTACCTACGACAAGAGCAGGATTTGGTGGATTTGGAGGAGTTGGCACTAGTGGATTTGGTGGATTTGGAGGAGTTGGCACTAGTGGATCTAGTGGCTGGTGGTGGAGGTAACATCAAAGGGAATCAAGGTCTTGGATTTGGCAGACAAGGTCCACAACACTATCAACAAGTGTTTTATGATATGTCACTCCACTTACCTAATTACAAGGGTGTTGAGGATGCCACAAAACATGTACAAAAGTGTGAGTTACTATGGCGCACAAAGGGAATCACTTCCCCATGAGCAGGAAGGCAAGTAAGTTTGCAACTACGATGTAAGGATGCATGTATAGTAGTAGAAGTATGAACCACACCAGATAGTGGTGGATTATATTGCGTTGCGTAATACATTTTTGGCATAGTTCCACATACCTAAGTTTTAATTGAAAAGCATTAATGCATTGAAGGAGATCTAGTTAGGAATGGCAGAAAGTGTTCGGGAGTATGATGCACATTTCAAAACTCTCCAATCCAAGTTATCTTATGACATTCACCCTTCGCAACATGTTTAGTGGTTATTTGGAGGATTGATCACACTATTCAGGAGGATGCTTTCATAGGAAACTTTCACATATCCATGCGAGGCCTTCGAGGTTACCTTACATGTTGAGGTAGTAGGAAGCATTGATATAGGAGTTAGTCCATTCCTAGAAACCCAAATTATTGCAATGGAAAAATAGCTAGAGAAATTATGTCTGGGAAATCGGCTCATGAGACTCACATTGGGTTATGGTATATGGATTGTGAGGTAGACGGGCATACAAAGGACAACTATCCTTGTAGATTGATACGCGTGATGATGATAGACTGTGAGATTTTCCATGGAGATCATTATACAAGTAGGTGTCCACTACTGCAACATGCGATCCGTAAGAATGTGTCTTGCTATTACAAAATTTTCACCTCTACTACTCATGACAAAAATGATTGTAGATTGATTGACCAAATACATGATGCCATTGATACTAGTGTGTGCTAGACTAGTATTTCAAGTAGTTCCAAGGATGAGGGCCATCATTATAAAGGGCATGTGG
Source organism: Taxus wallichiana var. yunnanensis (assembly GCA_018340775.1). NCBI lineage: Eukaryota > Viridiplantae > Streptophyta > Pinopsida > Cupressales > Taxaceae > Taxus > Taxus wallichiana. The sequence continues at coordinate 718,575,051 of CM031234.1, read as the reverse complement.
ATGGAGGGAGTCATGAAAGAGGCTTTTGTGGAGGTGGAAGAAGTGAGTTACCGCATGGAACTTGTTACAATTGTGGGTCTACGGAACACTATAAGCATGAATGCCCCAATATGTTATAATTCTCTTGGTGTGGAAAGAAGCACAAGTATGAGGAGTTCCCAAAATTATTTGAACACATGAGCCACCAACAACGGAAGGAAAAATGTGCCAGATGGTAAGAATGAAGAATGCCGACTCATGAGTGGATGCTAAGGGTGGCGCATGAGTAAGAATTGGAACCTGTCTTGGTGATAACACGAGCTGATGCTACACACACCAAGGAGATACCAAAGCAGAAACTGTTGGTTACTAGAGAAGAGGTGGTGTATAGGAAGTACCTAGACCTTTCTTATAAGAAATAATTCTATCAGAAAGCATGGATGTGATTCAAGCTTACAAGGAGAAATCTAATGCCTAAAGGAGCAATCACGATAGTTAGAGAAAAAAATGCATTGAGGCTCCGCAAAGGATCTAGATGAAGTCGGGAGGTATGTAAAATGATGAGGCAAGAGAATATCCTCCTTTTCTAGGAGTATGGCTATGGGAGAAAGAACCACGCATTGGAGGAGAGTGCGAGCGATAGGTCTTGCACGCTAACCTTTCTCCTCATAGCCTTGACTATGATAAGGAGATTACCTTTAATTCGATTGTTAATGGATGGCTCTAAGTAATATTTTGATTGACACAGTGTAAAGTTAATGTTCTCACCTTAGATTCACGGAATCAAATGGGAAGGCCCCCTTTACAACATCTTCAAATGTGTTGTATATGGCTAATAAGAAAAGGTAATGCCCATTGGTGTTTTAATGGATGTTGCTATCACTATCCACGTGGTGAAATTCATTAGAGACTTCAAAGTCTTAACGGTTGCTTAGGAAGAGAACATTCCAACATTACTTGGGTGCCCTTGGTACTATAAAAACAATGTTGACTTACACTTCAATAAGGGGTATATAAGTTTTGAGAACAAAGAGGAATATGTTATCATTCCTTTGAAGGATGGGAAGTTAGCGCCATATACTAAGCCCTTGGGAGAAGAATACTTAGACAGAATTTGTGTTTGCACTATCAAGGATCCTGAGGTTGTGCAACCAAAAAAAGAAGGTGTTATTCAATGGGAAGAAGCTCAATATATAAGTGATACAACTAGTGTGGCATGTGAAAATTAGGTGCATGGGACATATAAATTAGTCGAAGGAAGGAAAATAAGAGGCTCTATGATGAGAGTAATAAAGGCACACTCGGTCGAGGCACACAGGAGGAAAGCATTTGCCAAGTTACACTAGGGGAGCCAACCTTGATGTCTTCCTATGAGCAATAGGGGACTAGTGGAGATGCGAGATCAAAAGGGGAAAGATGCTTAGCTATAATTTTCTTGGGACCACAACACATTGGTGGGTGACCCATCATGATAACCTTCTAGAGTGGCGTGAGGTGAGAATTGTGTTCTCTATTAGGTTTCTCTAAAGTAATGCACCTACTACTATATAAGACTATCATGGGAAGGAACCTACATTTCACGTCCAGGCATGTGAGAAGGCATAGATGGAAGGTGTGGAAGCCTTACCACCATATTTATGGGTGCATAAGCTTTAATCCACCTTACAAGGTTACACATGCACGGTACATTCATTCAGAACTACGTCATCGGACAAGAAACCGACGAGTTGATGATGATATCCTTGAGCTTTCAAGTACTGGAGAACTAAACCATTGGTGAATGAGGCACTACAGGTTGTTAAGCACCTAACTATGGGAGATAGTGCCATGGTGGAGGATAGAATACTGGAATTGTTGGGAGAACCTGACTTGGAAGCGTGCTTTGATGAGGAAGAGCCAGAGGAAATACAACTTGAGCACGCTTGCATGGAAAAAGAGAAAGGGAAGTTGGTCTATGTGATCAATGGTGAAGAAGTGGAAAAATTGGATGTTAACCATACTATGGGTATGCGTGAGGTTATGGATAGTGCTGATGAGCAAGTGCATGCCTACCATGAACCCTTGAAAACCAAGAAGGTTAACATTGGTTTGGAGGTAGAACCTAAGGAGGCTACTATTGGAGATTACTGGACAGAAAAGGAGGTTTTAAAGATCATCGATCTGTTGTGCAAATTTCAGAATTTCTTTCTGCATGGGTACCATGAGCTTAAGGGAGTTCACCACTCTTAAGGAGATATGTGAATCAAACTGAAGGAGGGCACACACCCAATTAGGAAGAGACCATACTTGAATGGATTTGAATCTTGCATCGCGTGGGGTTAAGGAGGAGATTGAAAAGATGATCACATCAGACATCATTGAGATTTTGAAGAATCAAAATGGATAAGTCCAATGGTCATCAACATTAAAAAGTATGGAAGGATAAGGATTTGCATTGATTACAAAGATTTAGATGAAGTATGTGTCATTGACCCTTTTCTAACCCCCTTCACCGAGGAGATCCTAGAAGGAGTTTCTAGGTGTGAGATCTATTCTTTCACGATGGATTCTTAGGATACCATCAGGTTAGAATTGCAAAGGAGGACCAAGAAAAGATAACTTTTTCCACTGAATGGGGAATTTTTGCCTACACGGTCATGAATTTTGGACTGAATAATGCACCTACTTTGTTTTAGCACATTTTGGTTTGTTTCAGGAATTCATCCATAAGTTTCTTCAAGTCTACCTTGATGATTAGATGGTTTATGGACTATTAAAAGCCATTTGACCAATCTATGGTTGATGTTTGAGAGATGACGATAATTGAGTATATCTCTCAAAATTAAGAAATGTGTTTTCGCTACTCCTTTTGGATCCCTGTTGGGACATATCATATGTAAGGAAGGCTTGTTAGTGGATCATGTCAAATTTTTCATTATTGTTGGGATTGGGGGAACTACCGGCCAGAGTGCAATGCATGATTTCTTGGGCATACGGTACTACTGAAAAAATTTATTAAGGGATATGCCAAGATCGCCGCACCATTGGAGGGATTGCTGAAGCACGAAGTACATTTCATTGGGGAGAAGTGCAATAGATGGCGTTTGATACATTAAAGAATAGGATTATCATTGTGCCCATATTACGCTTTCCTTCCTAGGATAAGCCATTCCATGTACATGTTGATTCCTCAAGAATGAAAATTGGAGCAATGTTAGCACAACTTGGTGAGGGAATGTTGATCACCCTCTTTGCAAGTAGGAGTTGACACCAGCATATAAGAACTATAATAATACTAAGCACGAGGCATTTTTGATCTCACGCTTGCACAAATTTAGGCAGTATATGTTGGAAACACCCTTTATATTCTACACGGACCACATTACATTGAAGTACTTAGTAAACAAGCCCCTTTTACAAGGGAGCATATGCAAGTGGGTCCTATTATTTCAAGAGTTTGAATTTACAGTTGTTGTAAAACTGGGTAAAAGTAACACAGGACCTAACCATTTATTAAGGATTGATTCGGGGAGGAGGTACATAGTATTGAGGATATAATGCCAAATGAAAAACTATTTAGATTATGACATACACCCTCTGAATTAGAGGATATTTTCATGTTTCTCAAAATAGGTATGGCACTTGAAGGAATGAAGACTTTAGAGAGAAAATAGTTAGCTATACATGACACACTTTACATGTTAATTTTTGGAGACTTATACAAGTTAGGTGATGATGAGATCTTGCGTCGATGCATGGTAGAGAATGAGAACACTACAATCAAAAGGAACCACATGGTGGAATTGTAGGAGGACACTATGCTGGAAATGCCACCACGCGAAAGATTTTACTAGCAGGTCTCTGGTGGGAAAGCATTTACCAGGATTGTATCGATTTTTGCAAGGCCTATGATCTTTTCCAACACCTTAACAAGACAGAAGAAGAGATGAAATGCCCTTAAGGCTGATAGCTAGTGCTGAACCATTTGAGAAGTGGGAAATTAATTTTGTAGGACCTATTTCACCTGTCATGGAAGGACTGGTTGATGCTATATCATTACTTATACTAATTACTTAACACGGTGGGAGGAGGTAATGCCTACGAAGGATTGCACAACAACCACAATGGCAAGATTCCTGTGGGAAAATATAATTAGTAGGTATGGGTGTCCATTGAGTTTGACTAGTGACAGGGTACACATTTTTTGAATGAGACAGTCAAGATTTTTTTGGCAGAGTTCATGGTGGCTCATCACAAGACTACCCCTTATCACCCTCAAGATAATGGAACCATGAGGCATTTAACAAGATACTAAGTCACATGTTGACCAAGATTTGTGATGTTGGGAGACAATATTGGGATGAAAAGTCTCAACCGTATTATGGGCATATAGGACAACCTATAAGAGATTGAACAAGGCCACACTATTTCAATTGGTGTTTGGCATGAAAGTTCTTTTACTAGTAGAGTTTATACTACCCTCTTTTTGTATTACACATGCAAGAGGATTCGCCGATGAGAAAGCATTACAAGAGCACATGGATAAATTAATGCAATTGGATGAAAGATGATCACTTGCTAGATGGAGTTAGAAGATTGAGAAGGTGAGACAAAAATCATGACACAATCGTCACATTAAGAATAAATAATTTGAGGTTGGGCAGATGGTTTTACTTTATGAAACTTTATTCGTGCACCATCCTGGGAAACTCAAAGTCCATTGGTTAGGGCCATATATTATATCTTACATCCTTGATTCAGGCACATGCTAGTTGCAAGCGTTGGATGGGACAAGGTTTCCAGGATATTTCAATGGGAGTAGGTTGAAGCCCTACTATAAATAAGGATTCTATGTGTCTATAAATAAGGTAATATTGCCAATTAGATTAGGTTTCCTTTAATGATTTTCCCTTTTGGTTGTTTCCTTTGTCGTCATTTTTTTGGGTTTTACGTTGCATGTTGGTGTGCTAGTAGCTAATTACATTGTAAGAGATTCTATGTGCAGAGGACCGTGCATACATTTTTGTGTGGAGTGAAGTAGTAGATATGTCGAATATGTTTGAAAAATTCTTTCGACAATGGAATAATGGGAACAATTAGCACAAGGGTAGAAGAACAAACGTAATGATGGTTAAGGTGTGGAATTCATGTGGTTATGGTGGTGTGTCGAGAAAGGTTTAAAGACCATGAAGAAGGGAAATATTGTGGAGTACAACATAAGGTAGGCAACACCATGGGGAACTACTTAGTGGAAAACATGGAGGTTATGTACTTTGTTTAGGTGACACGTGTGAAGGGAGGTCCATGGAAGTGAAGTAGTGTTGGAGCGTTAGAAGGTTATAATTGCGACATGTGAGGGAAATCGTAGAAGAAGTTGATTTAAGTGAAATAAATTTCTCTATTAAAAAGTGACGTTAAGACACGTGGTTAGAGGAACTCTAAGGCATTAAAAAAGTATAAATAAGAGGTAAGAGTAGTAATTTTGAATACTTTTCCTTAGATAATTTATTTTGTGCTCTCAAACTAGAAGTGCGACGAGGATTTTGCAAAGAAGAGAAAAGTGCATTACTTGTCATGAAACAGGATGAACTGCAAGTTGTAGTGTAGGCTTAGGACGTTGTGAGGAGGAAGGAAGACAACAAAGTAGGAGAGTGATTATGTGAAAGAGAAGCAGAGAGAAGTCATCAAATCCAGGGTAGGCAAAGGAGAGATCTATGAGAATAAATAAGAAAGAAAATGACACCCAAGAAAGCTCGAATAAAGATGTTGGTGGTGGAGAAGGAGGATCCCGTGGAGATTTACTTGGAAATGCAGTACCCCCAGGGGTTATCAAGGAAAAAAGTGGAGCTCAAAGTTATACAAGTGCAAGATCAACAAGTACAACCATAGGACAAGTGAAAATGAAAATATGATGTGGGAGGACTTAGTTTCAAACACTCCAATGGTGGACAAGCTCGAAACCCTAAGGTTGATGACTTGGTGCAATAAGAACTACAAAAGACTAGAGTTTTGTAGCTATGGGAGCTTCCTTTCTTTGTGAAACCCACCCCGTTGTTTAGATGGTTAATGTCATAGGTGCATGAGGACTTATTCTACTTCACGGGAAGAAGGATGAGAATTATAGGCCACTTGATTAGGATAGTTACAAGCCTATAGAACACCGGTGAGGACATGGCACTTGATTTATGTGCCACTATAAAGATTGAGGAGATAGTGAAGAGATTGAGCTACGAGAAGGGAGGAAGGACACATGTGATTATGGATCTCCCAAACCCAACATTGAGAGTCACCTCCCGAGTCATTAGTTGAAAATTGGGTGCATCAGAGAGGTGGACAAAAATCAATAAGTGGTTCTTGTATATGGCCTACAGAGTGTAAAAAGGGAGCATTATAATTTTTAGAGTTTATCGCAAATGACATTGTTGAAGAAGAAAAAGTATAGAATGAGACAGGAGTGAAAATCACATGGGGATCCATACTTCTATTGATCATATTTTGGGAGTTTGGTGTCCCATATGGGCTAGATGGGAACATATGGGTTCACCCACTGGCAAACTTGTCCCCTACAGTTCAATTTGCAAATTTCATTTGTGATGGGACCATATCAAGCACGTCTGAGGCTTAGATGAACATGTGGTTTGAATGCAGTTGTGCAAAGCATTTGTGAATGAGTGGTGCATTCCCATGAATTTTCATAAATTGTTGGGGATCATGTAAAAGTCACAGCTTACTCAACATTTTTTCATAGAAAAGTTTATAATAGCTAAGGGAGAGATAAGGCCATGGTGCAAGCTCCCTTTCACGTTTATTGCTAAGTATATGAAGTGCGCCATCAAACAGATAAAGGATGCATAGAAGTTGGTATTTGATGTAGATAAAGTGGATGATGATGTCCATACCTTCCAAGTGATATACAAGTATGGTACTTGACCTGCTTATGTCAAAGTTATGGAGCCATAATTTCTAGACTTGCACCCTTAACTCGACATTACCATGAAAGGGTACGTCCATCGAGTGTTTGTGTAGATACGCCCCAAAAAACAAGGGGGATTGAAGTGGAGGTTACATACCCCCTTTCCAAAGCCATGGGAGGCGCCAATCCTTCCCATGAAAGTGGTACAAGTCAAAGAAGAGGAAGAAGAATAAAGTGAAGGTAAGTTAGATACTTCTCGAAGAGGAGGTACTACATGCGCTGAAATGGTAGCAAGGGCACTAACACTTCACTACAAGGTGGTGCCAAGGCCTCATTACTAGGGCATGAGAAAGAGAAGGAAGAGGAGGAAGATCCTAAAGAAAAGAAAAAAAAATACACACAATGCATCGAGCCCCGTAATAGGCTCGGAGGAAGGTGAAGAAGAAGACCCCACCACCTTCAAGGTAGAGTTAGAGGTAGAGCTAGAAGAATAGGAAGATGAGGCTGAAACCATGGATGCGGGCAAGGCACATGAGGAAGGAAAGGAGCACTTTGCATGATTTGAGAAGAGCCCAACATGTGAGCCCTCCCGACATAGACCACTAGCCCAAGGGGAGATAAGGGGGACTCCTTTACTATAAAGGAGGATAAAGGATTCACCCCTAGAAAAAGAAGCAGAGGATGAAGCGCAAAGCTATGAGGAAGAAGTGGAAAATAGTTTCCCCACATATATATATTTGGTAGATAACTCCATAAAGGTATTTCACATAAGGTTGCAGGCCCCTCCCAGCGAAAAGCTAGATGGATGGGATTTGATGGATTAATAAGGGAGTGTTCCCATAACTGGAAGATGCTTAACTGGAACATGCATTGCCATGTGGAAGATCCTAAGTTTGAGATCAATTACTATGTGATTGAGACCGTACATTTGAAGAAGGGAGGAGAAAAATATAGGGTCGGAGATCCTAGCCACCTAACATATGAGCAAGCATGCAATGCACTTAAAAATATTTCTTCGAGGTGGTCCTGTGTAGCTTGGATGTAGGAGCCACTTTGTTCAAACCATGTTCGCATAACGGAAAAACAAGGAAAAGGAGATAGATAGATTACATTGGGGATTAAGGGGTGAACAAGCACAAACTAAGAAAGCATATGACCAAGTTGGTGCCCTTGTGAAGAATATTTTGGGACAATGTTTGGCATTGGTGAGCTAGGTTAGGAAAACTATGGGGATGAAATGGAATATCTTGAAGACCTTATGGGGATGTTTCTCACAAACATAATGATGGCACGGGGCCCACAACTATAGATATCGCAAAGGAGAAAGAGGAAAACAAGGTCGTTGTTGAATCCTAGATCACTAAGTTGGAGGAATTTCTCACCCAACTCAAGGAAGTAAATATACTTGTAAATAGGGGCTTTAACAACTCCGTAGAAAATGTGAGCCCATCATTAACACATGGATGACAGAAGTGGAGGCCACCCTCAAGTATTTATAGGAGACCATCCCCACCAAAAAGGCCGAACACATGTAGTTGGTTGTTAACACCATAAATTAGATGTATAATATCAAAACGAAGCGTGAGATGTCGGACTTCAAGATTAGAGAACTTTGAAAATCCATCACTGAGCGGATGGATGAGTTCGAAGGAGTCTGCGCAGAACTGGTGGTAGCTATAAATGCACTAAAGGGGAAGGTAGAGGAGATTAGCTCGTAACAAGTGCCCATCACATGGGAGAAGCACCGAGAAGGCCTTATCGAATTGAAGGCCTAGTAGAAATTGAAGGACAAGATAGATGCGAGTTCCCCTGAACTCCTCCAATTGGTCACATACCATATTCATCAAGTCTTCAATTCTTTGTTCAGGTTCTTCCAATTCCACTATTATTTATTATTTGAGGCAAAAAAAAAATTTCGTTAGAAAATTTTGGTTGTCAAGACTTTGTTTGGGAAGCGTAAAGGATTTCTGGGTGGTAATCGATTAGTGTGGGGTGATGTTAGACCCGTAAATTAACTAAGTACCTAGGGCACGAAACTTGGTGGCACATAGAAGCGAGGACATGAAGGCGGACACATGGAGGTAGTTATTGGAGATGCACGAAGGCTCATGCCCGGGAGGATGGATTCAAAACTTAGTGAGTTTTGGATAGAAGGAAATGACATGTTTAGGGAAAGGATGAAAAAATGACCAGATATGGATATGGATAAGCTATGGAGACTTGCAGCTCAAGGAAAGGATATTCCAGGGGAATCAATACGTTTATCATAAAATGATAAGAAGCCAAGTTTGTTATGGACTAGTTGGCACATGCGTGCTAAGGAAAATAGATTAGGGGAAACACATGATGACATTTGGCATGTTCTTGGGTAGTGGTAGGGAAATCATGAAAGATTACTTTAGGATTTCTCATGTAATGATGAGTGGTTAAGAGGATATTCCTAAAGAGTTCCTGATATGTATGGTTTTAGGAGAGATGTGTAGGTGAGTATGGAAATAATAAAAGGAAGATAGTTATAAAATATATACGTGATGGTGAGATCTATACGGTGTAAAATCTCTACTACTAATGAATATCTTCATACATGGATATCTTTTAATGTAATCTTAGCTCTATGTACTTTGGCATATAAATATAATGAAGTGATTCTGAAGCACTTATGTGGTGAATCTAAATATGTGTACTTCCTTTTTATTTTCATGGGTGTATTACTAGTTTTCATGATGATAATCATGGTTTAGATCTACTTCCATTGTAATATGATCATGTTATCATATGTTATGGTGCATTAGATTAGGAGTTAGTGCTTACATCTGGCTCTCAAGAATGGGTGTGTCACTCTCTATTTTTATAACACCCCTTATTAAGGAAGAACATTCTCACGAATCTCACATAAAGGAGGGGCTCGGCACATGTGTGCACCTCAAGTGAGCTTCCAGACTAGTTTGAATGATGTGCCGACGTGCTTAGGGTTGATCGGCGAAACAAGAGGTACATAAAGACTACACTCATTATATATAATTATATTTCTTATTTTTGTAAGAACCATCTTATAATACAAGACATAATCAATAATTGGTACATTACAACCTTGTTTCATTTTAGCCATTTTAGCATTAAAAATCTTATCACTACTCATTAATAGAGATATATGAAAGAAATTAATGAGTGATGAATTAAAATCCATAACATATTGAATAGGTATGTCATAGAACCATTGTAAAGCATAATCCTTGAGACTTCTAGAGAAAATACTAGTTAGAAGTTTATCGTTGTAAGGATAATCTAAACAAGCAACATGATAATAGTTAAGGTGTTTTCTAGGATCACCTTTACCCTCATAAATAAAAATCTTAGGAGACACAAACCCTAAGAGTTAAGGACAAAATGGAACATCATGTACAAGTGGTTTATGAAGTAATTGATTAGAATTAATGATATTAGAATCTCTAAATACACCCATGTCTAATTACAACACATCATTCTATGAATGATGAATGCGATTCTTCAGGAATGTGCGCAGAGAGAATGCAAGGGGCCATGGGTATACAAATGAGACGTGGGAATAGTAGTAGAATTTTGGATATGCATTATAATTTATTGAAGGGGAATAGTATATGCCCCCATATTAGGAATGGATGTAGGCTTAGTAGATGTGGAAATAATATATGTAGTGATAGGGAATTTCTTCTCATCCCTAGCTATCTAAAGGAGTGTGTGAATATGTTGAGGGCTAATACTTTTGAATTATGTAAATTATTATTCATAAATAGTGTCACAATTTTTGATAAAAGGATTAGAATCATCATTTAAATTTTCCCTTTTAAAGGTTTGGTATAAGTGGCCATAATAGTATTGGAAAAGAAAAATAATCATGACACATTGAAAAAATGGAGAGCAACATAAAGAAGATTAGGGTTTATGTAGAATGCATGATTTGGGATAGGGTGACCTAAGCCAAATAGGTTAATGATATGATCAATAAGAGGGCTTAAACACTCAAATTTGGTAACTTATCCTTTTACAATGACAATGGTTTTGTTCCTTTGCTCATACAAATTCCCACATTCTACATCCAATCAACACATGTTTTTTACCTCTCTTGACTTTATCATCTTTACACTTTGTTTTATCATTAATATAAGAAATATATATTAGTCGAAGAATTATTTTATCTCCAGGTATAATTCTCAAACTTCATCTCTTACATCCCTATCCTTCTAGTAAAAATGTATAGATTAGGGTTGTAGTGGACTACGGTCATTACCAAATCATATGGTTTTAACCTTTCTTATCTTGCATGACTATGTTTTTAATTTGATTATCTTATATGTGTTGTTTCATATTCCTAGGGTCGAACTTAGCATGGAATTCAACCTATGAAATCCTATATAATAAATTCAATATTACTCCATAACTCACCTAGCACTTTCATAAGCTCCTATTGTAAATATAAACACAAAATCACTTAAGACTCTCTAAAATATTCCAAAATTATTCGTGCATAATTTAGATTAGTCACAAATATATGTATAAATCAATCAAATAGATAAAATATTCTAGCTTCCTCCATTTACAATTATGCAAAGGTCTTAGAGCCATGTCTTAGTAAGAGAAAATTCACTCCAATAATTGTCAAGGGTCTTTAAGGTAAAAAATAGTTTTATCTACCAGGTTGAAGCACACCACATCAAACTTCTATTGCATTGGGTGCATTCTCTATTTTATAGGTATCCGACTATTTTTGTGTTCAAGATACATTAGGTCCCACATAAGGGGTTGACCTATATCACATTTAAATGTGTAGGTATACACATAAGAGAACTACATGAGGCTTTATTCTGCTTAAGGGAATGAAGTGTGGAACTTGGATTGGTTTGATAGGGGTTGGTCGATAATGGTAAAATAAACTCACATGCAAAGTGATTTATCCTTTTATTATCTAAGTCACAAAAACTTCTATCAAGTTTGAATGATTATGGACTATTATATGTGTTGGTTTGCTATATCCCGAGGGACGTGTTAGAGCTAATGGTATCCCAATTAGATTTAAAAGGATGACAATTTTGAAGGATTTGTATTAGTAAAAATTGTGATCAAGTCACACATTATAATATATGAGGTATTCTAATTCATTATGAGTTTTATCTAATAGACTTTTGATATAATGGGTACATCTTCTAAAATACCAAAAATGAAAAAAATACATAATAGTTTAATGTATTCCTATCAATTTAGTATTTGGTTCAATCTTAAAACATTTGGATGATTTTGGTTTGATTAATGGATTCAATGAAGGGTATTACAAGTATCTGTTGGAATTACAAGGACCGAGAGGGGGTGTGAATCACCACTAAAAACATTATTCCATTTCCATTTATCATACATTAACATTCATATAACCATTCAATTAAACATAAACCATATACATGTTCATTGAATCATTGAATCAACCATGCAAAATAACAAGAGCAAGAGAGTGCATAATAACACCAAGTTTAAGTGGGAAACCCTCAAAGGGAAGAAAACCCACCGAAACAAAATTTTATTAGAGTTATGTTTCATATTTAATTGAGAAAAAAATAAAAAGGAGTACCAACCCCTGAATTAGCAAGGAAAAAACCAACAAGGAGCACCAACCCCTTATGTAGTGAGGCACCAACCCCATAAGGAGCACCAACCCCTATTTTAGTAGAACACCAACCCTACAAGGAGTACCAACCCCTATTTTAGTGAATCAAACACTCCACAAGGAGGCTATAACCCCCTAATATGATCAAGAAAGAACTCAACCATATGAAGATGAAGATATCTGAGTTTTGTTTCTACCACAACTGATTGAGATCACAATTTCAACTCACACACCTTCAAACCCTTATTCAAGCCCTCTCTTCTTTAACTCAGTATATCTCACACTTTCATCACTTGTCTTGGATTCAAAAACTTGCACAAATTCCATATTAAATTCCTCAAACTTTCACACACATATTCATATATGAATATATGCCTTCATACATTTTTCAATCATACACTTAGGTCACACTTTTTTATTTCATCACTAGTTTAAAAATGAACCAAACATGCACTTTTTTATGATTCCAAATTCAAAAACATAACATGAGTTGGTCCAGAACAAATATATCAATCAATAAAACATAACACTATATTCATAATAACTCATGATATGGACCCATGTAGGTCTTCCATGCTCAAAGACACCAAACAAGCTCAAAATAAACTCAAAATCCCATCATCTGGATGACTAAAAACACAAACCTCATCATCATGATTATTAAAGCTCCCAAATTTCTCACACATGTAAAATATGACATAAAAACATCATCCATGGTTGTTAATTATCTTGAACTAATCAAATTCCTCATAACTCACTCAAGAAGGCTCATATCCTTCACCAAACAGTTGTTTCCAGGAACCAGTCTTCACCTTTGGGCCTTAAGAACACCCAAGAACATATCAAATATGGCATGTAGTCAATAATTAGAATCACCTTGAAAGTTATATCACATCCATGTTTTCTAGATCTTATGAAACATTCATACATGCAAACCACACAAACTTTCCTCTTCACTAGACCGAGCTACCCGAAAGTTGTTTTAGAAACACTAGTTTTTACCCTTTTGTCACTTTCAAGATCTCCAAATGCCTTCAATAGGATTTTTTATCCCTGTTCACTCTCCAAATGATATCAATAATCAACTAATCCATAACATGCCTCTTTTACGTCCATTTTCTAGACATCAAAATTCTTTCCTAAGAAACAAACAACCTTCTTCTTCAAAAATTGAGTTGGTTGGCCTGTAAAATCTCATCATCATGAGATAAAACATATATCATTATAAATATCTCTAAATCCTATTTCTATAACACCTTAAATTTCCTTCCAACTCCAAATGGAAGGCCTTCAACTAGGTCCATCTTTGAAAACCGCTCAAAACTACCACAAAACTTCCTTAAAACCAATATTTATATACAGACACACTTTTCCATTTATAAGCTCAACCATGATATGAAACCATCATGGAAATAAATTACAACTACTAGGATAAAAAAATTTCAATTTATTTCATACCTCCTTTGGACAACTTTGTCCCAAACTGAACTTCTTCATAAACTTGCATATTTGAGTGGGGTCCACTCATCACCACATGCTCTATATTACCTTTATGGAAACATATAGGATCCATATAAAACATAAAATCATCATATTATCATAAGAAATAAATTTTAGGTACTTACTAAGCAAATCTCTCTTACCTTTTTTGAGCTAGGGTTTCAAGCACACAAAAAATAGTTTCACTTCTTAAAATTCATTCATAAAAGTTTGGGCCTCGTTTGATCTAACTCCAACTATCATATCTTCTTAACTCCATCCCCCAACATACAAAAGGATCATCTTCCCGTGAATAATTTACACATTCCAACCATGAGCATTTCTTTCATATCAAGATGGAAAATACACTCTCAAACACCTTATTTTGCCGAAAACATCAAAACTTACAAATTTCTCTTCATGCTGAAAATTTTTTTCCCACAACATTATGACACACCCTAATAACATCTCAAGTCATCATCATGTCTCAAATAGCTCTGCCTATTCATGACCCATCTAATTTGCATGACTAGCCCTTGTGGTTTTGTATAGTTTAGGTCAGTCAACATAGAAGAACCTCATAACTCATGAAAATACCTCTCCAAAATTCCCTAACATACCTTATTCAACATTTATGACACATTTTTATGTTTACATTATCTTATCTACCTCTGCATCTCACTCTCATGCTCCATTTGGCCTTCAAGCACCTAGACTAGGTCTAGATGATCACCTGTAAACCATGCTCAAACTTGTACCTGCACTCCTCCACCTCACTCTACATCTGCTAGACCAATAGGACCTTCATACAATATCATCATAACAAAATTAAGAAAAAATATGAAGTATTCAGTCCATACTCTAAAGCAAATAGTTCGACTGCAAAGCAAGTAGACTAGACTTCAAACTAACTCAAGTATTCAAGCAACTCCGAAGCATTCAAGAAAACTCCGAAGCATCTTGAATTATATCTTGAAGACACTAATACTACTTTAACATATCATATTATCAATTATATACCTTATGGAAACTTCTATTCAACATAGGATAACTCATACTATGATCGTGCCTACTAATCCATGCTCTAGAACAACATAGACAACACCAAACTCAATCGTTACTAATCAACCTTCATGTTAGAAACTAAAAGACACCTCATGGAGATTGATATGACACCATGACACCATTTTTCATCAATTGACTTGACATCAATGCCAAAACTAATACACAATGGCTAACAATATCTAGGGTTTTCACTTGTTACAGTCATTATAGGTTGTCGACTACATTACATAATGCCATTACAAGTAGGCCCAAGAGAATACAAAGAGGGAATAACTATACATATTAAGGGAATAACCATATTGTCCTTGACAAAGATAATCTCTAGGTACAATATCAAAAATGAAACATATTTAGGTTCATGTTTGAATTTTCACCCATTTTACACACACATACCTCCTCTGTTCCACTTTGTAGAACAAATTCTTCATCTCATCTTAGATTTTGAGATATCATTATATTGTTTTAAGAATTAATGTATTTTTTTATTATTCATAATTAATTGTAAATTGATTAATTTATAATAACCCCTATAATGAACCTTTCCATCCTATAAATTGCTTATATTGCATCTTTTATATATATATTAGGGTGTAAGCATAGGTTCATAAAATAACTTTTATAGTTTTTATCTTTTCATTTTTATATTTTGTAAATGTCACTTTATTTTATAACAAGTATACATTAAGTCATAAGTTCACTTTTTACTTAAATTTTCTTGGTCATGTTCAAAATAGAAAAAGTTAATTACTTTTTAAATATAAAAATGAAAATAAAAAATTGTTTATGGGATTAATCTGTGTAAAGTTTTTAATTGATGCATTTTGAATCACTACCCATGATTCATCATTATAAATATTATCCTGATGATGAATCATAGATGATGAGTCTCAATGCATCATAAACAACTTGACACACTTAATCCCATTAATCATCTTTCAAATTTTATGTACTATGGAAACCACAACACTCTCGCTATAAATATGTGTTTTGAAGCCATTTGTAAGGGAATTTTTGTAGAGACAATGTGTTGAGAGAAATAAGAGAAATTAAAGCTTTGTATTTGTATTTCAAAGGAACTACAATAGAGATATTAGAACCTTGCATCATATGTCATTATTTTTATTTTAATATGTTCCTTTATCAAATGGTATGATCATTATTTTTTAATTTTCAAGAAAATAGTTCCAACAATTTGTCTACATTGGATCCATTTCTTGCTTGCTAAAGTAGGTTGTGTTTGCATATTTAAAAGTGTAGTTTTTTTCTTCTTTTCTCTACTTTCTCATGTTATACTCATTTCCACATTTTCCCTTGATCTTTGTGTTTCTCTTAAGTTTTTACCTTGGGGAATGAAATCCCAAACCATAGAGGATATATAGTATATATATGGTATATATTTATTATATGTAGATTTAGTTTTCAATAAGGAGCCTCCCCAAAATAAAAGAGGGACTTTGTCCCATAACACTGCTTTCCTAAAATATTATTTTTACTAGAGACAAATATTTCACCAATAACATCCTATGACACATTACATAAAATTTCTTTAGTTATTTCCATTAGATACACATTTTTATGAATCAGTTAGATTACAACATATATTACTTTGATATACATTAATCAACACACATAGATTATGGAAACACTTTCTTAGCACACATTACTTGATTGTAATTATGGATCTAGGTCTTAAAATTGACTTAAAATTTAAGGCTTGATTACATACCCAATGGATGCTTCAAGGATATTGATATTTATTTTGAACAACTCATATAAGTTTCATACTTAGGAGGCTCCTATTGAAGACATGAGGAGTAAAAGAATGTAGAAGGTAGTCTTTTGTGGCATGTGTGAAAAGCTTAGTGTTGTGCAACATGGAAAATATAGTATTACATGGGCTTGGAAAATATGGAGTTCTACGAAGTTGGTTAATTCCTTGCAATAAAGCATATAGTTTACTCAAGAGAATCCGTGATAAAGGAAAAAAGTGTTGTGAGACACTGCAAGGTAAAGGAAAGGAAGTTTGAATGTGACTAAGGTTGGAAGCAATACAACAAGAACTTCGTGTTCTGTGGGTTCTCAAGAAATAAAGGGAAATTATCGGAGGTTTAAAATCTACAAGGAAAAAGGTGGAACACCATGACATATGGAGAAGGAATTTTAAGTGTGGATCAAAGTTTGCACAAGTTCAAAAGTTGTGATGAATCTCATGTAGCACGGTGAATGTCATGGGAAATAGGGCAAAGGGCCACACATGTGGTATAATGTATTATGGAGTTTGAGTGTTATTTGCGAGATCATGGTGGAGGTAAGAAAAAAATTCGTGGAATAGGGAAAAGTAGAAAAAGGCCATGAGGGCCATAAAAGGAGAAGTCATGGATCATAGTAGGAACATAACAAATCCATACTTAATTTGAAACTAGGCACTTAACCACTCCACCAAGCTAAATATAATTTTGAGTGGCATCGTCCTCCTCCATTGGCGATTTGATGACATGTGATTGGAGTAATGTTAGGCATCCATACCTGATCTATAAAATATATGGTGATTGGTCCTTAGTGGTGGTGGGTGGTTGAATCTATTCATTACTGAATGTGATTGGTATATGTCTTATCTCCTTATTTCTATAGATACAAATCAAAAACTCATTCTAAAGAATCCTCTTATGACTATAAAGTCACCATGCCAAAATGGTGTCTGATCTTTCACAAGCTATAGACCTCAAATTTAAATGGTAGTGTGTCTAGTTCCTTCCACCGTTAATGTAATGGAATTTGTATCCTTTAGGAAATAAAATATTTCTAGTGTGGCTCATTTGTACCCTATGCTCGTGTTTATCCTATTACTTACTCTCTGTTTGTTCTGGTATGTTGTGTGTGGATTATATTCATAGGTTTCCATTTTATGTGTCTATAATGTGTAGAATGGAAGGTTCTATGTAGGGTTAGTCTATGGCATGTGTCTTCCCTCTCCTATCTATGTTTCCTTTTGTTCTTCCCCTCATGGAGAGTGATCCCCTTCTTTCTAGTGCTATCACCTCCTTCCTTAGCTTAGGTTTCATTTCTTGCATTCTCTCTAACCTTGGTCCCTTGGATGCTTAGATTAGGTTTAGTTATTTGTGATTTCTACTTAACTAGTGTTATTTCTAGGTTATATATGTAGAGGAACTGACCTTCTCTAGAGGATGATCTCAATAAGCAACTTCCACATTGAGAGAGCATCCCATATTTCACAAGAGTTATGAATGTTATATGATTTATAAGGGGTACAACTTTAGGTGATAACCATTCAAAAGGACTGTTGAGACTTGGTCCCCATGGGAAAAATTTCCATATGCTTTCATAGCTAACTATTTTGTGTGATCTGTGCACTAGATCGTAGAAGGCAAGATACTTAAGATTGACATGTAGAAAAGTGGTGAGGATATTCATACACTACACATAAACTACAAACACCCTAATTGGTATGCCCATGAGGAGAAGAAAGTGACAAATATTTTTCAAATTACCAAGTGGGAGACTATTCTGTGAAGAATGACACACAAAATTTTTTTCTTTTATGTGTGTCCAAATAAAAAGGTAGTTAATGAAAATGTAAAAGAAAAGAAATAAGATCTAGATGGGAGATAGTTATTCTTAAGCGCAAACGAAAAGTGCATGGGAGCAAGTGGAGTGTGCTAAAAGGGCACAATAAGTAAAGGAGCATGCACATAAATAGATAAACTAACCCAAGAAGAAGAGGAGATTGAACTGAGGCAAGAGCTTGTATTAGTATAGGAGGTTATGAAGAAACATGGTATAGAGTATCCGAGTAGTATAGAAACCACAATAGGTCGCATCCAAAATAAAACATCACTAAAGAAATAGGAGGATTTCAATGATGAAGATCTAGTATAGCACTTTCTATTCTAGGATAGCATCAAGGTGGGCCAAGTGAAAATTTGGAGAAAAAAATACAGGCACACAAACAACATCTATTAAAAAGTTACCCTCAAAGGTGATTAAGGTCGAAGATAACTATGAGGAGACCAAACAAAGTGAAAGTGCTAGAGGGATTCATACGGAAAAAGTGGCCATGGAGGCGATGAAGAAGTAGAGAAGCCTCAATAAAGTATAGGAAAGAGGGTAATATAAGAGCTAGAGATTGGGACAAACGACAAAGAGGTGGAACCCCAACTCTTCCCAAACCTGAAAAAAAGGTTAATGTGTGTGGAATATCATAGGAGAAGAACATTAAATAATTATTTCAATGGGATTGTGTCAAAAACACGTTGGCCACATAATGCTAAAACATGCCTTATCATATTTTTAAGATGTTTGTATAAGGGAGCCACTCTTCGAGCTATAGTGTGACAACATACACATTGTTCCTACAAAGGGAGGGGATCTTGTCCTCATCACTATGACTTATAACATGTTAGAAAATCAAGTAGGTGAGTCATTTCTTAAAATTATTAGTGATGAAGTCCAATAAAACCTATAAAACAAGAATGACTCCAGGATATACATGGCACATTCAAAAAATATATAGGTAGAGCTCCAAGAAACAAGGAGTAGGTTGCACGATCTTCAACATGAAAACAAGGGCCTTGTGGATAAGTACGAGCACATGGATTCTAAATCCAAAGCATTAGGAGAGGAGATAGTAAATAATGAACCCAATATTTCACAAAAATCCTGTTCATTAGAGGAGAAAACATTGATGGATTAGAACAACTCATAAATCTATTATTCAAACTTAAAAAATAAATGGAAAGAGAAAAATGACGAAGGGTGATAGTGAAAATATCGGAGTCTTTTGTAACAAGAAACTTGAGGCATGTGAGAATAGCATGAGACATCTAGAATCCAAAGATGAGAAAGCTAAATAGTTTCTTAAGGGTATTTATAAGCACCTAAGAATAATCAATGTGTGCATAAAAAAATGGCCAATAAACTAGAAACATTAAAAGCTCGAATAGAAGATGACTCTCCTGGACAAGGCTAATAGGAAAAAACTAGTGGAAGAATGTGAAAAGGTTAGTGAAGAGGTCATAGAAAGAAAAGAGTGGGTAAAAAGTAGTTGATAGAGATGAGGAGGCTCATTGATAAGTTAGAATCATAGGTAGGAACACACACCAGAGTTAAGTCAAAATGTTGACACTATGTGAACAACAAAGAACATGGGAATGAAAGGTGCTATAAATTGTAGTCAACTAGTCACATAGTTGGAAAATTTGGACCAAACTATTCTTGAGGAAATCAATAATTGGCAGGCACATGAAGACTTTTTAAGCCTCAAGGTTTTAGATTTATTTGATGATATACAAGAAGTGTTTCCGAGGATGGACAACAACTTTAGTATGGACTGATGTTGGACCTATAGTTTTGTATTTTTATCCTTTAAGTCCTTATGGAACTAAATTTTTTTATTCATGATCCATTATTCTTTAAAGGGATGCATGAAAATTTTAAGAGGATCTCGTATGGTAGAAAAGGAGGGAAGCACACACACCAAGAGGAGTAGGCATGTGAGAAATTAGGATAAGTTACAAGTTCAAAATAAAGGAACTATAGGCCACATAAGGAAAGGTAAGCATGATAAAAGTGGAAGAACATGTAGAAGGATAAGTTCATGTAAAAGAATGTAAGGAAAATAAGGATAAATATAAACATGATTGCAAAGATATACTTCGAGTTTCGTGTTGGATCACTTGCATGAAGTAGAGCAAGGGTAAGGTGGCGAGTGGTTATCTTTAGCCATTGCCAAAATATACTATTTAAATTTAAGTTTTAACTCAAATGCTATTACTATATTTTGAAATACCAAAGTGAACGGAAAGGCCCCACTAGTATAGATACCCATGAAGAATTCAATGTAAGCGTTGAGAGAGAGTTAAAAGGTATGAGCTTCTATCTTTTGAACTTACTACTAAGATGATTGAGTCTATAGGAAACTATAACATCTTGAATATAAATGTGTAACTATTAATTAATATATGAGTAGTATGTGGTTTGGTCAATAATCAAATTTGTTGTTCATTTATGTAAAAGTACTTATGCTCTCAAGTCTATTTACTCGTTAACAAATCTACTTCAACCTTGTTAATATTGATGGGACTTAGAAACCTCCCATGATTTGGGTGAGCATGAAGAGTAGAGTAAACTTATGTACATAATTACTATAATCTCACATGCATTAGTACAAAGGAAGAGTACAACTAGACGAGAAATAGGTCTACATGCCCATCCATAGGTCCAAATGAGAGCTTGTTAGGTACAACATTGTTCGTAAACTCGTCCATCAAATTTATACCATTTTTCTCTCATAAAAATATTAAGAGACAACACTTGACCGATGTTTCCGGAAGGACCGTATTCATTAGGAAAAAAACAAATCCTCATCTAGAATCTACCATACCACCCTAATATGTGGACATTGTCCATTCAATGCCACGAGGTGTAATTTACAACATATCATGTCATTGACAACCTAAGCTAACATAAATTGAGGATTTTAGTAGTGTTGAATTCACTCTAACCATGATAAAACCGTATGGATTTGGGATAAACTACCAAAAAAATAATAGAGGGTCTCCATGCTTAGCCATAGGTCTAGATGAGACCATTCTAAGTACCACGGTCTACGATAAATCATATGTCAAAGTTAGACTCTTTTTACTCTCGAAGATCTTAAGAGACAACACCCAAATGATATTTTTGGGAAGGAATAACATCATAGGGTAATGAAATGAACACTCCTCTAACATCTACCAGACATTCTGATGTGTGTGTGTTATTTATTTGGTGTCATAACGTGTTGATTGTAAAATATAATTATTGACAATCTAATACTAACACAGATTGAGGCTTTTAGTAGCCTTACATTTGTTATGAATATGAACATGGTTTGGGATAAACTACCATAGTATTTATTATAGGATCTCCATTTTGAATTGTATGTCTAGACGATACCTTACAATGTATCATAGTGTCAAAGAAATCACCTATCTTAGACCCTTTTTTTTTCTCTAAGGGCTCTTAAGGGACAAAACTTAATCAATATTGATTGGGAGGAATAGGATCATTTGGAAGTGAAATGAATCCTCCCCCAATGTCTACCAAGACACCCCAATGTGTGGGCATTGTCCATTTTTTTGCCATGATGTGTAGTCTATAAAATATTTTGTTTGCAACCTAATACTAACAAAAATTGAGGCCTTTACAACATTGCATTCATCGTGATGACAAGAAAACCATGTAGACCTTGGATAAACCATGAAAGGTTTTCATATAGGGGATCCATTTTCAATTATATGTCTAGAGGAGACCTTATCACGTGCTATGATGTATGAGAACTCTCTCATCAAAGTTAGAAATTTTTATCTCTCAAGGCTCTTAAGAGACAACACCCGACCAATGTTATCGGGAAGTACCAATATAATTAAGTAGTGAAACAAATCCTCCTTTAGCATCTACCATGACACTCCAACATTTGGATGTTCTCCATTTGGTGTCATGAAGTGCAAATAAAAAAATATCATTGTTAGCAGCCTAAGACTCACACAAATTGAGGATTTAGAATCATTTCATTTACTATGACGATGAGAAAACCATATGGACCTAGGATAAACTACAACATAATTTTGTAAAGGGGTTCCACACTAAGTTGTAGGTAAAGATGAGACAATTCCAACTCGCCACCGTGTGTGTGATAACTCCCTCCTCAAAGTTAGACCCTTTTTCGCTCTCAAGGCTCTTAAGAGACAACTCCCAATGAATGTTATGGGGAAGGACTAGGATCATTAGGAAGTGAAATTAATCCTCCTCTAATGTCTTATAGGATACCCCAATGTTTGTAAATTATTTGTTTGGTACCACGAGGCAAGGATTGTAAAATATTATCATTGGTAACCTAACACTAACATAAATTAAGACTTTTGGAAAAATTATTTGCTACTGACCACAAGAAAATTGTATAGGCCTAGGAGAAATAGTGATAGGATTTTGTCGAGGGTCTCAGTGAAAATTAGTAGGTCTAGATGAAACCTTGTCATGTGATATGGTGTCCGAGAACTTTCCTATCGGGTTAGATGCTTTTTTTCTCTCAAGGCTCTAAAGAGACAATGCTTAAAATATTTTTTTTGGGAAGTACCGAGATCATTACATAGAAAAATAAGCCTCTTATAATGTATACAATGTCACTTTAACATGTGGGTTCTTTCCATTTAGTGTCATGAGGTAAATATTACAAAACATCTTCGTTGGAACCTAAGAGTAACACAAATTGAGGCTTGTAGCATTACATTCACTACAACCGTGAGAAAACCATATGGACAAGGAAAAACCATGACATAATTTTATAGAGGGTCTCCATAAAAGGTTTAGGTCCAGATGATACCTTTCTAGCTTCCATGATGTTTGATAACTCAATCATCAAAGTTAGACCTATAGTCACAAAATCACGCACTTTAGACATTATTTAGTCTCGGTCTCATACTACTATTCATATGGTTTTTGAGTGAAGAAAGTACTAATTAACCCATGTCCTTTGGCCATTTTAATTTGTTTGTTGTCATCACTTTGCCGCCAACCTCCTTTATCTACTCGCCCGATCAGCTTCTTCCATTTGGTGTCATTTTATCTTTGGATCGGGGCATTCGGCCCCT
This sequence comes from Taxus wallichiana var. yunnanensis, assembly GCA_018340775.1. Lineage (NCBI taxonomy): Eukaryota > Viridiplantae > Streptophyta > Pinopsida > Cupressales > Taxaceae > Taxus > Taxus wallichiana. The sequence goes on along the minus strand of CM031234.1, from coordinate 718,551,356 downwards.
GTCTTCAGGGAACTAAAGGTGCCCTGGTCCCATTTGGGGCACCCTAAGCCTTCTTACACTTTCCCGCCACTTTTTGAGCACTTTCTAGTCGTTTGAGATTTCTATCTTTTTAGTGGTCATCTTTTTGGGGTTAATTATGAAATTAGAACAAGAGAACCATATAAATATAAAGTTATGAGACCATAATGAGAGACCAAGAACTAAGCACTACTATCATCACCTAAGGTTGCATCCATCAAAGGCTCCATTTTTATCCATATAGCTCCATCACAAAGCACAAGGCTAGTTCATCTGCATCACACTACATAGGAGGGAAGTTAAGTCTATTCCATCCACCAATTTATTACATTTTATAAACATAGTTATAGCTCATTACTTTCACAAAAAGTGACTAGCAAAGAGCACCTAGGGCATGATTGCACACATACAAAAATACATCGAGTCCGAGATGTAGTTTTGTGCTCGATTAAGTAAGTCCACCATTGTGGCCACTCGAGGAAAATATAAACCCTTATATGCATATTTCTTATTTTAGGGGTTTGATACTTGTATTAGGGTTTTATAGGTCTCTCCTTTATCACTGATTTCTAGTGACATACTACACAGTCCGAAAAGCTATTCCAACAGGAAGCGAAGGAAAATGATCACTCAAAAAAACATTAGAGGAAGATTGTAGATATTTTTCCCAGCACTGGCATCCATGGGTTCCCCATTCTCTCCAGCGCCCCATTCTAGCTAGATTGCTTATATCTGCACTTTTCTCGACCTCTACACCATCGTTTCCTCCTCATGTTTCTCCAGCCATCTTTACGACACGACCCAACAAGCTCGTCAAATCGCCTGAGTTCTTTCTAACTCTCCTTGCACTTGGGTTTTACATTTCTACTTTATTAGTTTCTTGGGTCATTTTCCTTTATGTATTTATCTCATTATTTATTGTTGTTATTTATATTAGATTAACTCTATAATTATAACAAATTCCACATTTTAGTTAATCAAGACCCTTTTTTCTCTCAGGGTTCTTAAGAGACAATTTTTAACCGATGTTGTCGGGAAGGACTAGGATCGTTGGGTAGAAAAACAAATCATCCCTAACATTAACTACATGACCCTAATGTGCGGATTTATATGTTTGGTACCACAAGATGTAGATTACTAAATATCATCGTTGCTGCAACCTAACAATGACACAAACTCGGGATTTTGGTAGTGTTATATTCTCTATGACTGTGTGAAAACTATATAGATTTGGGATAAACCATGATAATATTTAATATAAGGTCTCCATACTGATTTGTAGGTCTATAAAATACCTTTCCAAGTCCTACGTTGTCTGAGAACTTACCTATTAAATTTTGACCCTTTTTCTCTCAAAAATCTTAAGGAAAACACTTAACTAATGTTTCCAACAAGGAAAAAGATCATTAGAAATTAAAATAAATCCTCCTTTACCATTTAAATAGTCACCCCGATGTGTGGGAATTGTCTATTTTGTACCACAAGGTGTGCATTACAAAATATTATCATTGAAAACCTAAGGCTGACACTAATTGAGGATTTTGGCAACATTTCATTAGTTACGACCACTATAAAATCATATGGAATGATGATAAACTGTAACAAAATTTGATAAAGGGTTTCATGATAAGATCTAGGTCCATATAAAACCTTTTCAAGTGTCACGGTGTCCGAGAAATCACCCATTGAAGTTAGATTTTTTTCTCTCAAGGCTCTTAAGAGACAAATCTCAACCAATGTTGTTAAGAAATACGGTATCATTGGGAATTGAAGTGATGTATCCTCAATCAACTAACCTCCCACATGGATGTGTGGGAATTATCCGCTCAATTTCATGAGTTGAAAAATGCAAAATATTGTCGTTGGAAGCCTAAAACTCGGCACAAAATTAAGGATTTTGACAGGTTTTGATTTGATACAACCATGAGAAAACCATCATGACATGGGAGAAATCGTGATATTATTTTTTTATAGTGGGTCCTTTTCAATTCATAAGTCCATATGATACCTTTCTAAGTGTCTTAGTGTCCAAGAACTATCACGTCAAAGTTAGACTCTTTTTCTCTTAGGTCTCTTAAGAGACTACACCAAACGGATGTTGTTAGGAAGGAATAGAATCATTAGGAAGTGAAATGATGCCTCCTCTAGAATCTATTAGCCTACTTAAATGTGTGGGTGTTGTCTATTTGGTGCCACAAGGTGTGGATTGAAAAATATCGTTGTTGGAAGCCTAAAACCGACACAAATTGAGGCTTTTAGAAATGTTTGGGTTATTGTGACTATAAGAAAACCATTGAGACCTGGAAGAAATCATGATAAGATTTTTCGAGGGGATCCATACCAAACTTTAGGTCTAGACAATACCTTACCAAGTACCACAATGTGTAAGAAATCTCTTATTGACATTATTAGACATTTTTTTGCTCTCGGGGCTCTTAAGAGACTATGTCCAACTAGTTTTATTGGGAAGGAATAGGATCATTGTGTGGTAAAATTATTCCTCATCTAGTGTCTACTATCCCACTTGGATGTGTGGGAATTATTTATTCATTTCCACGAGGTGTGGATTATAAAATATCGTCATTGGTAGCCTAAAATTGACACAAATTGAGGTTTTTAGTAGTGTTGCATTCACTAGGACCATGAGAACACCATGTGGACCTAAGATAAAATTTAATATAATTTCTTAGAGGGTCTCGATGCCCATCTATAGGTCTAGATAATACCTTTCTAGGTACCACAATGTTTGAGAACTCACCCGTCAAAGTTAGACTCTTTTTTCTCTCATGGATCTTAAGAGACAACACCCTACCAATATTGCTAGGAAGGACCGAGATCATTGGGAAGTGAAATTAAGGATCCCCTAGCATGTAATAGGTGACCTTGATGTGTGGATTTTATCCATTTGGTGCAATGAGGTGAAATTTGTAAAATATCGTCATTGGTAACCTTAAAATGACACAAATTAAGGCTTTTTGTAACATTGTGTTTGTTGCAAATGCGAGAAAACCATATGGACCTGGGAGAAACCACCAAAATATTTATTATAGGGCACCATGTTGATCTATATGTCTAGAAGAGACCTTACTATGTCTCATGGTATCTAAGAACTTACCCATCATAGTTAGACCCTTTTTTCTCTAAGGTATCTTAAGGGATAACGTTCAACCGATGTTTTTGGGAAGGATTTGGATCATTGAGTAGTGAAATAAAAATTCCTCTAGTGTCTACCAAGCCATCTTGATGTGTGAGCATTGTTTGTTTGGTGCCATGAGGTGCGATTTGAAAAATATTTTTGTTGACAACCTAAGACTAACACAAATTGAGGATTTTGGAAGCATTACATTCATCATGCGATTGCAAGAAAACCATATGGACCTAGGAGAAATCATGAAATGTTTTCATAGAAGGAATACCAAGAAATATTTCATCAACTTTAGATCGGTTTTAGCTCTCAAGGCATGCTTTTGTAGTTTTGCAAGAGAATTTAATGAAGAGTGAACATACTACTACTTGTGTCAATGTGTAGAGAAAAAAATAAACTGAATACCCCAATCATTGATGGTGAAAACCTTGAATATCCCACTAAGTCAATGGTAGTCACTGGAACTTGTATTCAATGATATCCTATAAAAAAATTAAATTTATCGTTGTTTGAAGAATATGAAATACATAGGAAGATACCCCATTATTCACTTTTGGTTCTTAAAACAAATATTTAGTTGATAAAATATCGAGGTAGGCCATCAAACAAGAATCTATGGAATGATTGTGAGTCAAACCATGAAGTAATTCTTTGTACTATCAAGAATAGAGTTAATCCTAGTGGTTCATTGGATTAAATTTCCAAGATATGTTGACTAAAGACTAGATGATGACGAACCTTTAGATTTTTACTGAGTTTCTACTTGATATCATCCAATCACCGATTGATCTTGTCTACATCTCTTTTATTGGCCATCTAAAAATGTAGGATTCACATTTCATACTCAAGTTGGCTTACCTTATGATCCACCGAGGTAAACCCTTGCACTAAGGATACCATAGTTACCCCGTCTAACTCCAAATCCTCAACTATTACCACATCATTAGTTGGGGTTTTACCCAGAGTGACAAGATTCTTTTTACTTCTTATGGAATGTCCTGCCATGATGCTCCGAAGAATAGTAGGGTTTAGGGATCAAGGTAAAATTTTAAGGTTTTTTATTTTTAGGAAATTTGCCCAAATATGAAAAAAATCAAATAACATACTCGAAAAAATTTCTTCCTCTTTCCAAAAATGTAAAGAAATTGGAAAAAATTCTACAATTTTCAGCCTATAGAGTGAATTTATGAAAAACCCTAAAATCATTATAAATTTTGCAAAATAGAGCAAAAAAATATGAAATTTTCAAAGAACCTTACTTCAAATGTTTTAATATAATTATTACTAGTTTACTTTATTCTGTGGGTTATGAGTATGCATTTATTCTTTTGATTGCAATATGATGTTAAATGATGCTTTGTATAATGCCAACCTTGTTTGCAAAAACTTGTTATATGTAACAACTAACATGCATAACCAAAGGATCCATACAAACACAATGCAGCCAAAGGGAAGGAACTCATCCACATCAAAGGGACTCATCCATGTAACCAAAGGGACTCATCCATAGAAAATCATCATGCAAAAAGAGGTCACACACATAAATAAAGTCATGATTATGAGGAGTTTGTACAATGTGGACATCACACCTAAGCTCACACATGTCAATGGAAGAAGTAATTATGAGAACTAGGAAAGGAAATCAATGCCATCATCTTATTATGTGTTGCAACTCAACAAAAAAACTAGCTGATTTAATTCATAATTTAATAACTGGTTGATCAACTGATCGATTAGTTAAGTTATGTGATTGTTATGTAAACATCTACTAAGTAGTTTTGTTGCATGCATGTAGTTTTTCAAGATTGTTTGGTTAAGATATTTTACTTAATCTAACTAGAACTCCTAGTAGAACTCTATCTCTTCACACCTCTACTTTGTAATGAAGGATATAAAAAGGAAATGATTAATGTTGAAAGAGAGAGGATCGATCCATAGATAGAGAATTTGTTGTATTTTCCAACTGTAATCTTCATGTTGATGAAATAAAATTTGAGTTTTGTTTATTCATTGTAGACATAGCCTTAGGAGGGAACACCCAAGGCAGGGCCCACTTGTGGTTTTCTAACCCTCTCCTTTTTTTTTTGATTTAATTCATTGCATGATTAGATTAGCAATAGTTCATTTCTTTATCTATGTTCTATTTTTACATGCTTTTTCATTAGCCATAGTATTTACTTTTAGTCATAATCTAGTTCATTTCCAGCATTGTTATTTCTTAATTGTAGTGACAAAATTTACCTTTATACCTCCCAAATATCTGTAATTATGCATACAACACTAGAAATATTGAAATTTTACGTCCCTTGGTCTGATAATTAAATGATGTAGATTAATAAACAACATACTAATTGTTGCAAGTTAATTTACACCACCATTTTTGGCACATTTTGCCAGGATACTACCAAGTTATAAGGTTTTTGAGAGGTTTTTCATTTCTTAGAAGTAGTTTAGGTTTTAGGAAATTCACCTCCATTTACCAACCCCCACTAATTTTTGTTGATTGAGTTGAGTTAGTTGATGCATGCACCATCCAAGGGATGCCCATGGTAGATTTTTACCTAATCCACAAGTAGCACATATCTCTTCATATACCTCTAGGATTCTGAAGAATAAATCCTTTCATCTTGTACAAGGTTTATTGTTCAAAGATCATCCTCCAAGTGAAAGTTCTGAAGTTTCTCTCTGAGAAGCCAGATATGGCAAGAAGTAGATCAAAATGTTCAAAATGGGGCAACCACTTTTGAGTTTCCCATTACCAACAATGATGATGAGTTGTATTCTAAGAAATATTTCTCCCTCAACCTTTCCCAATTTTTCATGGATCCATGACTGAAGACCCAACACCTTTCTATTTGAGTTTGATGTTTTGTGTAGGAGTTATGATTATACTACTGATGCACATAAATTGAAGCTATTTCTTGCTACACTCAAGGATGCAACCTTGAGATGGTTCATGGGTTTGGGAAGAAATTTTGTAACCACTGTGGGCAAAAATGAAGGAGAAGTTCCTCACTAAGTATCAAGACTATTGCAGACCGAGTAGTAGAGGAGGTGATGAAATCTACAAATGGCACAAAAAGAGGATGAACCATTGAAGACTATTTAGAAATATTCTTGTTCTACATTTAGAAGTCAAGGCACACAAGACTACCTCCTGAATCTCTCAAATTACTCTTTTTGAAGGGACTCAAGTGAGGAGGACATGGATGCTCTGATCTGATAGGAGTAGAGACATTTCAAAATATTCCTTTGAAGAAATATGTGAAGCCTACAAAAATTACTCAAGAGCTACTATGAAGAGGGTAAGAAATGTAAGATCAAGAGGTGGATCAACTACCAAAATAATTGGGGACATATCCAAGTCGATATTGTTAGCATGTTTAAGAACATGAAGCAGAGATATTTTCAATGACATGGCCACTCAATTAGATGCTCTACATGCCAAAAAAAAAGGAAGATGTAGAGGAAACACTCATATAGTTCTTCCATGCATGCAGAAGAAATAAATATGACTATAGATGTAGAGGGTTAGCCAACATTGTAGAAGAAAAAAGGAGGCTTCACCTAAATTTAGGATGATAGAAATAGAGGATGGACAAGTGTTCTATGTTTCTCAAAGAAAACCATGGCCACCAAGACAAGGAGGTATGTCACAAGACCCTATGCAAGAATTTCAAAATTGGTCTAATAATCAATATATGCCACCCCCACCTTGGGCTAATCAAAAAAGGTTGGGCTCCATATCCTAACCAATATCAACAAAATGGAAACCTCAATTTCAAGGCCAACAATAATGGAAAAAACCCCCTCAATCATGGCAACAACCTTGGAGAGGAGGGAAGTAGTGGAATAACCCACCTCCTAATTACCAACAATCCTACAATCAACCTCCTTACCCTCAAAAACAAGCTCTAATGCCAAACCCCAAGAAAATCTCTCAAAAAAGTTACTCAACTACCAGCTCAACCAACACCTAACCCCAACAATAAAGTTTCTCAACCAACCTATTCCACTAACCAACTCAATACCCTACCTATTTATTGATGTCAACAATATCCATCTTCCTTTGGGAAAAAACTTCCTCCACCAACTAGACCCACCATTACAAGATTGTGATGAACCACAAATGTATAAGATGATCCACAAAAAAAAAAACACACTACAAAAATCCATAAAAAATAGAAGACACTGCAAGATGATCCATAACAACTTGAGAAAAAATTCTAGCAAGGGTAAAACATAGGCTAATGAGCCACCATTTCTTAAAAGGTTACAAGAAAAGAAGAATTGACCTCAAATCAAAATCTGACTCTAATTTTTTCAACCAACTAAAATATATTTGTGTCAAAATTCCATTGATTCAAGCCATCAAGGATGTGCCCATCTACAATAAATTGGTTAAAGACCTATGCATAAAGAAACTAGGCAGGAAGAGAAAGATCCATCTACTATATAAGTTATTGGACAACTAGTGATATTATGCTTGGAAATTCAATTTTTCCCAAGTACATAGATCCAAAGCCCATTGGTAAATGTTTCAATTAATGACATAGTGATAAAGAACACTCTGATTGACTTGGGGGAAAATTAATGTCATGAAAAAAAAATCATGGATGATTTGAAGTTAGAAGGACTAAGACCAACAACCATAGTCTTGTCTTGCAACTGCAGATATATCATCAACAGTGAAACTGAAAGAGTCCTGGAGATGATAGTAGTAGTGGTAGACTCTTGGGAATACCCTACTGATTTTATTGTTCTTCAGCCAAAAGAAAGCTTGGAGGATATCCTATCATCCTAGGAAGACCATGGTTGGCCACTTGTTGATGCATTCATAGGATGTAGATCTAGTAATATGATTATTTCTAATGGAAGTGGTACTAAAAATATCATGCTTTATCCCCTACACAACCATTCAATGAAGAAGATCAAAAATTTTGGGTTGAGGAGCCAAGAAGACCAAAATTGTGCAAGCTCATGATGTTGAAAAGTCATGCACAATTGAAGGACAAGAAGAAGATGTTGTTCTTTCCAATGTCCTATAAAATAATTATGGGAGGAATGAAGAAGTAGATGGAGATTATGGTGTATAAGTTGTCCTGTGAACCAAATTCTACCACAAAAAAAGCACTATGAATGTTCTAGGTAAGAATTGCATCCTTCACCAACTTCTCCCACATGATTGCATACTAAATTCTATAAGAAACAATGTATGTTCCATGATTGATCTCTCTAAGCAAGTGGAAATCACTCTGGAAAGCCACTTAATGTGAACAAAATGTTGAGCATGCAACAAGAGAAGTTGTTGATTTCTCTTCTAAAAACAAAAAAAACATTTTCATGGGACTATGGTGACATGCATGGGATCCATCCTAAGCTCTGTACACACAAGATATATATCAAAGACAACTTGCAAGCCAATAAGGAAACCAAAAAAGAAGAATGAACCCAATAGTGAGAGACATCATGAAAGAAGAATTAAAAAAATTATTAGATGTTGGATTCATATATCCAATTTCAGATAGTCAATGGGTGTCACCCCTTGTCATTATACCCAAGAAGAATGGAAAATGGAGGATTTGCATAGATTATAGAGAGATGAATGCAACAAAAAGAAGGATCATTTTCCACTCCCTTTCATTGATCAAGTACTTGACACTTTGGCTGGTAAGAAATATTTTTCTTTTCTTGATGGATATAGTGGCTATAATCAAATTCAAATTGCACTAGAGGACCAGAAAAAACCACATTCACATGCCCATGGGGAACATTTGCATATTTTTTTTCCTTTTGTTTTGTGTAATGCACCTACTACATTCCAGAGGGAAGTTTTGAGCATCTTCTCAGATCTAACCAATGACTACATGGAGGTATACATGGATGATTTTACAATACATGGCAATACTTTTGATGAAGCAATGAAGAATCTAGACAAAAAAGTTTTGAAGAGATGCAAGGAGCATAATCTGTCCTTAAGCAATGAAAAATGCTACATGATGATGTCTAAAGGAATAGTGTTGGGGCATTATCTATCATCTATGGAATTCAAGGTCGATCCAACAAAAGTATATATAATTATAAATCTTCCAACACCAAAGAAACAAAAGGATGTGAGGAGCTTCCTAGGCCATGTTGGTTATTATAGAAGATTTATACATGATTTTAGTAAGATTGCAGCACCATTATTTGTACTACTGGGAAAGGATGTTGCCTTTGAGTGGACTAAAAAATGTGAGACTACATTCCAAACTTTGAAGCAAATGTTGACCACTGCACTTAGTGTTAAGAGGACCTAATTGGAACTTTCCATTTCACATCCATATTGATGCATCAGACCATGCCATTGGAGTTGTTTTAGGATAGAAAGGATGGAGTTCTAAACTATGTAATTTATTATGTAAGAAAGAACTTATAACATGTTGAACTTAACTATATAGTCACAAAGAAAGAGTTCTTAGTAGTTGTGTATGCCATCAATAAGTTTAGGCACTACATCACAGGTTACCCAATGTTTATTCACACTAACCATGTTGTAATTAAATACTTGATCAAAAAACCAGTTGTAAGAAGCAAAATAATTAGATGGTTGTTACTCTTGCAAGAGTTTGATGTCACCATTATGGATAAACCTGTAAGGACAACATTGTAGCAGACTTTCTTTCAAGAATGGAGAATAATAATGAAGAACATGTAGTGGATGACTCTTTCCCAGATGAGAACCTATTTTCCATTTCCACCAAAACACCTTGGTATGCTTGATATAGCCAATTATTTGGTCTCGTGGTAAGACACCTCCACACTACTTATATTCTGAAAAGAAATACATAGTTGAGAAAAGTGTGAATTTTTCTTGGATAGTTGGATTTCTATTTCACACATGGTAGGATAATGTTATGAGAAGATGCATAGATGATGAGGAAATATATGATGTCCTCAAATCCTACCATAATGAACCATGTGGAGGACACTTTACTACAAAAATAACAACACAAAAGGTGTTGAAAACAAGATATTACTAGCCAACACTACATAAGGATGCAACATTATATACCATGAGGTGTGATAGATGCCAAAGAATGGGTAAGCCTACCAAGTCATAGATGAGATGCCATTGCAGCCTCAGTTAGTATTGCAGCCATTTGAAAATGGGGTTTAGACTTCATTGGTCCTATAGATCCTAAATCTCAACAAAAGGAATACATTTTGGTGTGCACATATTACCTCACTAAATGGACAGAAGTGAAAGCATTTCCAAATCAGAAGAGTGAGAAAGTTTCCAAATTCTTATATGACCACATCTTCACAAGGTATGGAGTACCAAGAGAAATTTTACTTGATCAAGGTACACACTTTACTTGCTGAAGTTATTTCTAATCTAGCTAAGGAATATGAAATCAAACATAGGAAGTCTACACCTTATCACCCCCAATCTAATGGCCAAGTTGAGGTGAAAAATAGGGAAATAGAAGCCATCTTGACAAAAACTATTGCACTCCATAGAGAGAGATTGGGAGATAGACTTTCCAGAGGTAGTTTGGGCATTCAACACAACATGGAAGACAACAACAAGGATTCACACCATTCAATATTTTGTATGGTAAGACTATTGTTCTCCCTATTGAATTTGAGCACAAGACACTAAGGACTACACTTGAACTAGGCATAGATTTTTCTAAAGCTCAAAGGCAGAGGATTCTCCAACTCAATGAGTTGGATGAAATGAGAAGACAAGTTGTGCATAATACAGAGGTAGTACAAAAAAAGGATCAAATGGCATGACAAGGTTCATCAAGACAAGACAATTTGAAGAAGGTGATTGGGCTCTCTTATTTGACTCAAAGTACAAAGACCACATGGGAAAACTCAGACAAGGTGGCTAGGTCCATATGAGATTGAGAAAATATTTCCCAATGGAGCTATAAAACTCACCACCATAGATCCTGAGATTCAAACTACTAGTGAATGGTCATAGATTGAGATTGTACAAAAATCCAACTGATAGGAGCACCTTCATGCAGTAGTTTAGAGGAGGTCAAAGCAGGATGGAGATGAGAACATCGAGTTAAGATCAAAAGTTGAGCCTGTTGGTTCATCTTCTTAAAATTTTTGAAGATTGAGATGTTTTAGTGGCCTTGGTATATTCATCTTGTTGAATACTCCAAGGGTGAATAAAAGTGATGTGATCATCCCTCTTGGTGATCAACAACACTCAACTAACACATTTTATTTTCTTAGAATTTATGTTTTGCAGGATTTGGTGTATATGTTGCAAGAAGTGCATAGTCTCTACACATAGGAGATATATGCAAAAAGACTAACATGTTCCACTTGCAAAATGCAACAAAGATCTACTTTTTTTCATGTTTGGTGGAACTTATGATTGCATGAAAAAAAATAAGGAACAATCTACACGTGTGAGTGGTGATAAAGATGACTGGCACCAAAACAAGTCAGTATTCCCTCTCTAGGAATTATTTGATTTCACTAAGGAGCCTTCAACATGATGTTGCATATGCTTACAACATTATAAAAACATCCATAACATCATGAACAACATGCAACATCATGAAAAATGAACATGAAATCAAAATAAATGCAAATCACAATTAATGCACATGTAATCATCATCATATGCATACCTCAAGATAAGTGCACTCATTTCACTTTAATAAAGTATCGATGGTATGATTATTTTTAATTAATGTTTATGCCATGTCATGAATGTCTTAAATAAAATATTATATGTCATCACCTTTAAACCTATGAGTTGTCACTCCACGTCACCCCACTTCATCACACCACTTCACCTCACACATTTGCAACACTCAAATCAATTTAATTCATTCCCTTTTTTTTGTGTGTGAGTCGGTCATAAATTCAAAAAAAAGTACTCAAAACATTCCTCCTTACTCAAATTCTTGCATCATTATTGCAAACTGTGTGATTTTCCCTATATGAAATAATTTTAAAATTCAAAATGGGGGAGGGGATTTAATTCACCATGAGCCAAATGATCATTCTCAAATCCAAAACCAACCACATATATTTTAGTATTTTCATAATAGTGATGGATGGACTACATCAATAAGTTCTAGGGTTTCAAAAATCTATGGTAAAGGAATTTTCTACTACATTTAAGGATGGAGAGGCTACTTTCAAGGGTTTAGCAGTGAGAGTGGATGATGATATTTTGGCTACATAAGCTTACTTAGGGCTTCTGTAGAGAGGTGAACTTTTCCTAAAAGGAAAAAATATCTAGATGCAGCTAGACAAGATTTTGTTGATGTAGATGATGACTTCATAAATGATAAAGGTACATTTCACACTTCTCTCAAACCACTTTGGGCTGATATTTCCAATTATATCATCAAATATTTTACTTGTGAGGGTAGATATTCTAGACTAAATACATCCATTTCAAGTTACTCAATCACTTGAAAAATGATAGGCATGTTAATGTACCCAAATTTCTTAAATGAAATCTTGAAAAGGATGAGTAGAGAATCACAGAGAGGAGGTCAGATTTATCCACCATTGTCTTATCACTCTCATTGTCAAACATACATTGGAGAGAGAACATCCTAACTAAATTGGGGAGATTTTTCAAGGGTTAAGAATATTGATGAATTATTGGGGCATGGAAAGAAAAGAAGAAGTATAGTAGTAGTTCTTCCACTCATAAATTTGAACCCATAGCTTCCACTTCTCATCCTAAACCCACAACTTCCACTTCTCAGCCCACAAAAACCCTATTTCTAAAAAATACACCACCTATTGAAGAGAACCTTGTTCTTGTATCCCCTGAGAGGATTCTCATTGCTGAAACCCTACTTGGATTTTCAACTCCTAAATCATCCACCTCAAGGAGTAAGATAAAATATTCTAGGCCCACTTCTAAATCTTCCAGTCTACTCCTACATCTTCCAAATCCACTCCTACACCACCTAGGTGCTCAATACTAAAAACTAAAAAAACAAAATCCAAAAACATCAAAATGCCACAAAATCCTCAAACCATATTACTTGATAGTGATAAAGAAGCTACAAAAGAGAATATTGAGGCCACATCAATGGACATAGAGCAGGAGGTGTTGATGTTGAAATTCATGAGCAACAGGGTCCTAGGGAGCCTATGGAGGGTATGGAAGAGAAGAAGGGAGAAGAAAGTGAAGAGAAAATGGTTCAAGAAATCCCTGTTGAATAGATGAAAGAACATGCAAGAGGAATTTCATGTTGGGGAAACCCATGAGAAGCATGAAGGAGAAGGATTTACAAAATAAATTAAAGACACAACTCATGTAGCCACAAATGATGAAGATAAGGATAGAGGAAGCACATGACCATAGTGCTTGAAACAAACACAAATGATGAAGATGAAATTGGGGATGATATGCCCCATGATGTTGAAGAAATTATTGAAAATATTGTTCATAGAATTGAAATAGAACAACCACCTGAGAAGATTGAGAAGGTACAGGAATGTTCCTACAGTTATTGAGGAGATAGTTGAGACCATATTAGAGCCTTCTCCACCATTGTTTTCCACAAGCTAACATGCAACCACATGTTATCATTAGAGAAGTTTTCAAAGAGCCTACAAAACCAGCTTGTAGGAACATGGCCACACAAACAACCTTGCTAGACTATTGGGTCCAATAGTTTGAAAACTATGTTAATAAATTGCAAGGAAAATGGGAAAGGGAAAAGGAAGAACTCATCTTCCAACACCAACAAGATAGGACATTGAGGAAAAGGACAAGGAGCTTAAGGCCAAGGATAAGGAGATTGAAAGGCTCAAGAAAAATAGGAAGATACAATTCAAGTGACCAATGACATATTTAAATGCAGCCACCTTCTAACATTTATGCCATTTTCTTAAAAGAACAGATGTTACAATTAAATCTCACTATATCAACTCAGATATTCCATTTGATATTAGTGGAGCCAAAAGTTTCTTTAGAATATACTAAAAATTCCTCATGAGATTCAGTTATTATTATGTGAATTGTATATGTATAATTATGCCCTTGAATATGATAGGACTGATCCCAATACTTTATATTGGAGATGTTCCAATTAGGGCAACTATGTTTCTTATTTTAACAATGAATTGTATAGAGAAAAATAGATGGAAGAATACAGACACTTGTCAAAAGTGCAACCATTAATGATTGGAGGTGAAGCTACAAATACAAAGGGGAAATTATTGAAGAGTATGGAAAATACATGGAACATAGGAAATTAGACAATGAGTATACTAGATGAGAAACAAGCTCATGAAGAAGCCAAGGACCACATTAAATTCAATGCACAAGAGAGATAACATATGCTATGTAGGATGTGCTTGGCAAGAGATGTCCCTTGAGATGCAAAAGAAAATAAATGCACTCTTATCATAATATCATTCCAACTTTAAGGAGGGTAAATGCATACATTGAAGTTTCTAAAGGATGTGGAAAAACTTGGTTTCCCATTGGTTATTATCCCCCAATATTCCACTATCCTATACCACATTGGTCTAGTGAAAAGAAACTAGATGATGACATACATACATGAAAAGTCATGGACAGATACAAAAGGAATGGAGGTTACTTCTTCACGAGCCTGAAAGGAACATCTACACTAGTGGATTTCAGATGCTTATGCAACATCATTCAAGTGGACCCTAAGCTAGCAGAGGAACCTAAAGAATCTTGAATGAGGACATTCAAGAAGTTAAGTCTGGGGGTGTGATGAGTCATTTTATTTCCTTTTAAAAACACCTCATCTTTTGTATTCTATTGAGCCATTTGTAGCCCTGAACTTGTATTTCCTGATACTACTAGACATTTTCATTATAACTTGAACTCATGGCATGGATATTAGTTAATATAATTATTACTAGTTTACTTTATTTTGTGGTATTATGAGTATGCATTTATTATTTTGATTGCAATATGATGTTAAATGATGCTTTGTATAATGTCAACCTTGTTTGCAAAACTTGTTATATGCAGTAACACATGACACCAAAGGATCATACAAAAATCATCATGCAACCAAAGGAACTCATCCACAAAAAGGGTCATCATCATAAATAAATTGACATGCAGCCAAAGGGACTCATCCATAACAAAGTCATCCACAACCAAAGGAGGTCACACACATAAATAAATCATGTGATTCTGAGGAGCTTGTACAATGTGGACATCACACCTAAGCTCACACGTGTTGATGGAAGAAGTAATTATGAGAACTAGGAGAGGACTCAATGCCATCATCTGATTATGCATTACAACTCAACAAAAAAAACTAGCTGATTTAATTCATAATTTAATAATTGGTTGATCAACTATCGATTAGTTAAGTTATGTGATTGATTATGTAAACATCTACTAAGTAGTTATGTTGCATGCATGTAGTTTTTTTGGATTGTTTGGTTAAGATATTTTACTTAATCTAACTAGAACTCCTAGTAGAAATCTATCTCTTCACACCTCTATAATGAAGATATAAAAAGGAAATGTTATGTTGAAGAGGATCGATCCATAGATAGAGAATTTGTTGTATTTTTCCAACTGTAATCTTCATGCTTGATGAAATAAAAGTTGAGTTATGTTTATTTGTTGTAGTCACAGGCCTTAGGAGGGATTAACACCCAAGGTAGGGCCCACTTGTGGTTTTCTAACCCTCTCCTTTTTTGTTGATTTAATTCATTGCATGATTAGATTAGCAGTAGTTCATTTCTTTATCTATTTATTTTTTACATGCTTTTCATTAGCCATAGATAGCAGTGAAATATTGTTATCCTTCTTCTATTGTTTCAAATGCATTTACTTATATGGTTTTAAATTCACAAAAATCCAATCATCAACTTCTAAATGTCTTTCGTTGAAATGTTGATTAGGTTTTAAATTCACAAAATCCAATCATCAACTTCAAATGTCTGATGAGGTTTTGTGTCATAGATTTGTTATCCTTGAGACTAATAAGTACCTTTTATTGGTGGTAAATGTGTTCTTCAACTTCTCTAACCTTTTGATGGCCTCGTAAGGGTGATGTAATGGATGGATAATGGTACCCATATAATGCCAAAAAGGAGACATTTTAGATGAAGTATAGAAGGAAGTGTTATACCACAATTCTCCGTAAGTGGAAACCATTAGACCCATCTCACTTTTTTATCCGAGGTAAAACAATGAAGATCCTTCCAAGAACTTGTTTTCCAACTCATTTTCTCATCAGAATAGGAATGATAAGAAGAGCTATGAGATTGTTGAGTAACCAAACATGAAAACAAATTAGTCCAAAAATTAGTAGTAAATATAGGGTCTCGATCACTTACTATAATATTTGGTGTCCCATGTAACTTTTGAACTATATTCATGAAGGCTAATGTTCTTGTATTTATGAAAGATGGGTGTGAAAAGGCTAAAAATGGGAATATTTGGTGAATTTATCCATCACAACCATGATTACATTTTTCAATCTAATTTAGGCAATATTGCGATGAAGTCCATGGAAACCTCTTCCCACCTTTGGCAAGGAATAGATAGAGGGTATAAAATTCTTGAGGACTTAATTATTTCACCCATTGTGCTGAAAAATCATGCATTCTACCACACATTTTTGGACATCCCCTTTTAGCCCTTCCTAGGATAAATATTTCTTGATTCGATGATAAGTCTTTAAGAAATTGAAATGTCCCCTATTAGAGAATCATAGAGCTCAAATAGAACCCTATTTTAGGGTTGAGTTCTTACATAGGTATAATATATCCTTGTACCATAAAGCATCCCCTTTCCATATAATTTTGTTTGACATGCTTGGATCATGTTGGAGATCTTGAATGATATTTTGTGTACTTGGGTCATCTTTTCATTCAAAACTTTCCTCCTCAACCCAATCTTCCTATAATATAGATATGGAACAAAAAAATTCCTTAGATGACTCATCATTCCTAGATAGAGCATCAACTACTACATTATCCTTCACATTCTCGTATATTATATTGAAATCATACCCAAACATTTTTAGCCCCATTTTTTCATTTTCGGATGATAAATATTTCTCTAAGAAGTATTTTAAACTATCACAATTTTTCTTTACTTGCAAGTGTCTTCCAATTAGATATGGTCTCCATTACTTTACTACATGAGGTATGTGTAGCATTTCCTTCTCATAAATTAGTTTTGATGTATTATTAGATTTTAATTGATTGCTCTAAAATAAAATGGGATGAACCTCTTGCATGAGTACTTCCCCATATCATACCTTAAAGCATCATATTCAATAATGAATGTTTTGGGAAAATATATACTAGCTATAACTAAAGTGGTGCACATGGCCTCCTTCATCTTCTCAAATACTTTGGTAGCTTCCTCATTCCAATGGAAAGAGTACTTATTCAATAAACTCGTTAGTGGTGTTGTTATGCTACTATAAATCCTTACAAATCTATGATAATAACCTGTAAGCCCCAAAATCTGTTGGTGAAATAATTTGTCGTGTGGAAAATTACAAGTTTCCACCAATGCTCACTGGGCTACACCTTTCCTTCATGTGTACGACATTGTTGGGGTGGCCAATAGGTCGGGGATCACACAAGAACACTTCACTGAACCTATGGAAAAGTGCTTGTATAGGGTACAAGGGAGGAATTTGTAGCGGTGAGGGGTGAAGGAGAGAAATTAGGAAAAGGAAGGCTATTGTTATGAGTAGGAAATAATAGAGTTCACACACAACAACCAAAGTAGTTCATCATTCAATTAGAGGAAAACAACAATGTTGTAGACATCTAAAATGTTGACATAATTAATTTCAATTAATTTTTCCCATTGTTATGTGACTAAATCCCCAAAGATTTTAAAGCATCCAAGACTTGTTGGATTATTAAAGACAAGTTTGATTAAAGACTTGTTAGATTGCTAAAGACAAGTTTGACTTGAGATTATTTATAACAAAATCTCTGTAATTAAGATAATGATGTAATATGGGAATGAATATCTCGAGAATTTGATTAAATATTCTTAATTGAGTTATGAAAAGGTATGAAAGCCATCGTGATGGTTCATAACTACCATGAAATGCTATAAAAGGCATGTGAATTATTCTGAGAAAGATAGACAAGGAATTGTGCTTGTGATTCTGAGAGAGAGAAATAATTGAAAAAGAGTCTTAAGGAATTTGTGAATTTAGTATGTGGAAGTAATTCCAAGGTTGACCCAGTTATAGGTAGGTGGTGAGCAAGAGAGAGGCATCGGTGGTGTCCTAACCGAGGTATAAAGTACAACCTTGGATGGTTCTTGGCCAAGGAAAGGTGAATATACACGGGTGTATAACAGTTTCCTCTCATAGTGCGGCCATAGTTTGGTGTTTATTAACTTGGGGGTGCATTGGAATTTTGTACTAGAATTTTTATCATTGTCTCAGATACATTTTCTCTGTATTGGAATTTCGAATTACAATTCTGGATAATTTGACTTAGATAAGTTCTCTCTCTATGAACTATGTAAATCTTTGAAAAATCTATGTAAATTCTATTGAAAAAGCTAATGGAAAGAAGTTAATGAAATACATAATTTTAGATCTGCTTGTCTATTTTTAAAGAAGATCTATTTTAAACTAATATAGAGTAAGATTGTATGTATGTAATTGATCGTATTCAATATATAATATTGTGAAGTTAAAGCCAATAAAAATGTTCCATGTAGTTTTGTTGTGTCAACATTTTGCTAAAACTTTATGACTGTTGTGAAACTTTAGCCAATGAGAATGTTCCACATATTTTTTGCAATGTCAGACCTTTTTTAGATCCTTCCATGCATTGCAAAGCAAAAACCAATGAGATCATTCCATGCTCTTCATAAATTCATATTTATGTTGACTTGTTTTGTCAAATGTGAAATCCGAACCAATAGAATATATCCAAGTCTCTTCGTATTTCACGTTGTCAATCTATTCTTAATTACCTAAGTGGTTAACCAATAGGAATAATCCACCATTTAAAATACTAAAGTAAGACTTTGTCATATTTTTTCAAATGTGAGCCAATAGAATTTGTCCTCCTGTCCCCGCCTTTCCATCTCATGTTTTATGTCTTGTTATAGACCCAATAGTTTCTTGGAATCTAATTGATTCCAAGGATTTTACATCCTCTAGCCCCTAAAGTGTTTTCAACTCCCAAAATGTTGACACATAGCCTTCTGTAGTTGTTGAGATCTTGAAATATGTCTTGTCTTGTCACTGCCACATGTCTTATTCTTTAACCCCGCTAACCACTCAGACCCAAAACTATTTTTGTTTGGGTTAATTCTATGAGATGGTGTCCGTGAGGTAGAATTATTGGAGAAACCCACAAAATCTCAATGCATTTTTTCAAGGTTAAATTTTTAATTAATCTTGTTTAACCGTAATCACCGATTTTCTAAATTTATCTTATTTTTATTACATAAATATAGTTGTAAATCAATTTAGCTTTCTTGACTAACTAGTTTAAGAATTTAAAAATGTATCGAGTCTTACGCAATAACATTTGTTATAAATAATTATTGATTTTTTGAGTTAAAATTTGCATTTCAATTAATCGAGACAAATTTTCATATGGGAAAAAGTCATGTTACATTTGGTATCATAGATGATTATCCTCATTAAGAGGCATTATGTTGTTGAATTGATGAAAGGAAAGTAATTATTCTATGAAGTAATAATAGTACTCAATTGTGGTGATTTTTCTCACAAAGATAAAATTATTTATATACACAAAATTGCGGAGAAATTGAATTTGAATGCAATAAATTCACATAATGACATAGACTATAATGAATTGGAGCGGTAAAACCAACAATTGGGAAGGGAAGTAAACTATCTTTTTGAGTAATTAGAACTTTAAAAATTGAATTTAGAGAAGTTATGATTGATAAAACTGATAAGTCTGATCAATCACATAAAATTTCTAAATCATAGAGGAAATGCTCTAAGTCAGAAAAGAAAACAAGAAAGAGAAAACACTCCTCTTCAAATGAGGATTCTATTAAATCAAATGTTTCTAATTCTTCTAGTAATGAACAAACGAGTTCAAGTAAGAAATCTACAAAAATTCAAAACTTTTCTAGAAAAATAAAATTTCCTGAATATGCAAGGGAAGTAGGAATGGGAGATCAAGTTGAAACTTGTCTTTCTAGTCTAGAGAGATATTTTGAATTGCAGAAAACTAGTAAGCTTGGTAGAACACAAATAACTTCTTATCAATTGAAAAATGTTGCCCTTAACTGGTGGGAAGATACCCTAAGATCTAAGAAACTTAAAGCTCATAAGGTTTCATGGAGTAAATTTAAGAAGTTGTTCAAGAAAAAGTATTTATCTGATCATTTCTTGTAGCAAAGGAAAAATGAATTATTTGATTTAAAACAATGTCTAAAGACTATGAATGAGTATAAACAATTTTTTGAGAACTTAAATATATTTTTTTCTTTTATCTCTGAAATAGACATGATTTGTTAGATTTATAAATGGTCTAAGAGAAGAATATAAGGCTAGTGTGTGGTGTGGAAAACCTACTTCAGTAGATGAGGTTGCAAAAATAGCTGAACAATTTGAAAAATACAAGACTGTAGTTCATCAAAAGAAGGAAGATTATAAGAAAAAGAATTCTAATTTCCATTTTAAGGATAGGAAAAGACCATTTAGTGAAACCGTTAAGTCCAAAAATACTCAGATTAGCAAAAGAAACAAGAGTATGTCAAATCTAAACTAGAAGAGGTCAAATGTTGGAATTGTGGAAATAACCATTATGCTAGGGGTTTTCCTTAGAAACACAAGAATTGGGATAGGAATAATAATCAGAAAAATGATGACAAACCAAAGGAAGGTAATCAAAATATGAAAATTTATGTTGATGTAGATACAGTACAAAGACACAAGCAAGAGTCTCTAATTGAACTAAAAGGGTCTATTAAAAATGCATCCCTTGTTCTCTTGATTGATTATGGTAGTAATCGCAGCTTTTATATCTTCTTACTTGGTAAATTGAGGTCATGTATTAATTATAAACAATTAAATAAGATAAATATCAAGAACAAATACCTTTTTCCTAGAATTGATGATTTTATAGATCAATTGAATGGTATTAGATGTTTTTCTAAGATAGATTTACATTCGGATACCATCGATTAGAATAAAGGACACCGATATTGCAAAACTGCTTTTAGGACTAGATATGGTCATTATGAATTTGTTGTTATGCCTTTTGGGTTATACTATAACCACCTTCATGACCTTGATGCATGATGTGTTCAAAATTTTTCTAGATGTATTTTTGATTATATTTCTAGATGATATCTTGATCTATTCTAAAAATGAATAATAACATGAGAAACATGTTAGGCCCGTGCTTGAAACTTTAAGAAAAAATTAGTTGTATGGGAAGTTAAGTAAATGTGAATTCTTTAAAACTGAAGACTCCTATCTAGGTCACATTATCTCTGAAAAAGGAATTACATCGGATCCTTCTAAAGTAAAAGTAGTACAAGATTGGGATACACCCAAAGATGTACAAGAAATTAGAAGTTTTCTTGGTTTTTCTAGTATTTATAGAAGAATTATTTTAAAATAGCTAGCCCTCTTACAGACTTAACAAAGAAAAGTAACTCATATAATTGGTATGAGGAATGTGAAGATGCTTTTAATAAGTTGAAAAAATCCTTAACTAGTGCACCTGTGCTATGTATTCCTGATTTTTCTAAGCATTTTTCTATTGCTACTTGATGTTTTTTTCGTTTAGTATTGGATGTGTATTAATGCAAGATAGTGTAGTTTTATGCTTTGGGTCCGTAAAATTGATGTGTTATCCTACCCATGATTTGGAATTGTTAGGGATAATTCACACTTTGAAAATTTGGAGACATTATTTGTTGGGTTGCAAATTTGTATTGAAAATTGATTAGAGGTCTGCAAGGTATATTTTTAATCAACACTTATTAAATATGAGACAAAGAAGATTAAAATTACTTTGGGAGTTTCTAAGCTACTAATTTTTTTTTGAAAATGGTTAAGTTTAAGTGGGTCAAATAACTAAAATACCAACAAGTGCTCTGTTTTTGTTAAAAAACATAGTAGACAGTCTTTCATGCCCCCACCATTTTTGAGCACTATTTAGTATTTTTGAAAACCCTTTGGTAGAAAGATAGATAGGAGCATCTAGTTTGGGCTAGATTTTTTTTTTTTTTTTAGTGAGTATTTTTTTTTAATGATTTTTCTAGTACAAAAATTTTAAATTTTGAAAAATAATGGAGCTCCAACCATGCCCCCTAACTACCTCAAAAAATATCAAAAATTAGTTTTTTTTGAATATGTATAGAATTAGTCCTAGTTTGGGCCTAAAATTTTTTATTCAATTTCGATGAGTTGAAAAAAAGATACATGACAAAAGATAAGCATTTACAATCACTAAAAATAGAGGTATAAAAGACATAGTTTGAAATAAATATAAATGGAAACCTTAGAATAGTTAGAAAAATATAAAAATTACATATTTAGAAAGAGGATAGTTTTCTTGACGTTGTAGGAAAATTTTTTAAAAAGATAGAGAATGTTTTTTGTAGGATTTAGCATGGTGGAAGGTGATTTTTTTACATATTTTGTCAAAAACACGTAGGTTGTTGTGTTGTTACAGGTCCAAGGCGCAGGTTTGGGAAACCAAGGCAATTCCAAGCCTGTAAATTCTTGGTTTGGGGGCATAATAAAAAAATGCAAAATGTGTACTTATAACATGTGCATACATGCATTCCATAGTAGTATATGCATTATATGTTTTTTTGGCATGCTTATATTTACAAAAATAAATGTTTAAGTAAAATTTATTATTATTTATATTTTATTATTAAAAACTTATACTTTAAATTTATTTTAGTAAATATAAGAAATTAGGGTCACTCTGCACCTTATGGAACTAGTCTCACAACTCCATGAGTCACGGTTTAGGAGATAGTTTTTTATAATCTAATATGGTCAATACATAGGTAATTTTTAGGATTTCAACATTCAGCCTAAAGCTTTTAGCATTTAAATTCTACAATCGATGTCTATTTTGGAAATGAATATAGTCATTGTTTAGGTTTTGGGGCCTTTTGGATTGTTTACTTGACATTTGTAGGAGTGTTAGATGTGTCAAAATTAGATTTTACAAACCTCACAACTCTCAAAGGAAACAACAACTGCTCAAATATATGCACTCATGAAATGCCTTATAATACATAACAAATCAAAACACATGTGTTGGACATAGTGTCATTGGTGTTGTCATTGATGTCAAGTTGCATTGATGGAAAAAGGGTGTCTAGGTGGCATAGGAGTCAACATGAGGTGTCAATCATCAAGAAGCATGAAGGTTGATTGGTAGTGCCTATTTTTGTGTCATGAAGTGTTGCATCAAGGTGAAGTGTTGGTTTGGAAACAAAATGGGAAGCTTCACTATTTTGAAATTATTCATGACTCCTTCAAGCCTTAGAGAAAATGGATGTCTCCAACATGTAGAGGATTTACTTAGCTTTCCAATGCCTATTTTTTTTCCTTCTAACTCCTTACAGAGCTCTTGAATCTTCCAGAGAAGTTAGGTTTCACCATTAGAGTGTTTGTTCCCTACACCTAGAAAACCCGATGTTGAGCAGATAGTCCTTGAATGATCAAACCTTTCCTAAATCTTCCTAAATTACCTTCAACACTTCCAAGATTCCCTGACATCACCTCTGGATGCTTAATATCTTTCCTAAACTCTCCTCAGGGTGTTTTAATAGCTCTAGAATGGCCAAAATAACTAGCATGGAAATTGAAAATTTTGAAGCATGACAAACTAAGCCCTTAATTGAAAATAAGGCTTCTAAGTCATTGTGCATCCTTCCTCTGGTGATGTAGGAACATCTTGTTAATAATCAAATTTGGATTTCTTAGGTGACTAGGGGTATCTTGGGTCCACTTGAGATGGTCATAGCTTGTACTAGTCCATTTGGACTCCATAGAAAAAATAGGGAGTTTCCCTCCAAATGTATAATTTGAATATTTGAACTAGCTCTAGGTATGTTATAGGCTTAGGTGTTAAGTGACACAGTCCTCTCTAGATCGAGATATCAGATTTGGAGGTTAGAGACTATTTTGCAAACCATTTTCACGTGTAAATATCTTGTTTTGGATTGTCTTCTTATCTATAATGGTGTTCAAGGCTTCATGGAACCCTCACAGTGTCCAGGGAATGGAAAATAGATAGAAATACTTACTCACACCATACTATACCTATGTTTTAGAAGTTTAGTAGTATGTAACATGAACATAATGATTCAATGGAATCCTTGAGTCTATTTCAGGGAATTGATCACAAGGACTTGGTGTTGCAAAATTCAAGAAAAGGTAATAAGCCATCTAAAGGAGGATTTCTTAAATTAAATTTGCGTGCACAATCCTAACTTGTGTGTGCCCAATCTTAAGGGCCTAGAGTAGAACATTCATTGTAAAAGTTAATAATTATGCCTTGTAGAGTCCTTGATAAGTGTGGAGGAAGGTAATAAGAAGACCAAGAGTTTCAAAATCCCTAGTACATGTTGGAATAAGAATAAAAGAAAAGGAATGTGCAAATACAATCTAGCAATGTTAATGCCCAGTTTGAGGGCTAGGAAAGATGTACTTTTAGAAAAATAGTCTTTATTCCATTTTTTTGAAGTTGGTGGAGCCTCTGAAAAGTTGGAGGAAGGCCTAAGGGAATTAAGGAATCATAAAATCAGGGCATAAGGACAGAGTATTGAGTGGTTAGTAGGTAAAGGAGCAATGTACAATCATGCTTATTTCTTGTGACTATCAAGACCAACCTTCAGAAATAGTTGTCTTAGGAAATAAAATCATAAGGAAGTTGTATCTATCATTGAGGGAGTGGTGTTATAATGTTTTGAATCCTTGAGGAACAGGGGAAAATCCTTATACAAATTTAATCAAGAAGACCTATTGACTATCCTGCATAGTTCCATAAAGAATCCTAGAGAGAGTAAGGGTTTGTATGAAAATCCTTAAGTGAAAGAGGAAGAGTTGAGTGATTTTCATTAGTGATTAGGAGAGGGGTAAGCACAATAGTGAGATGAGTGAAAATAATATTGATTAAAATTCAATGTGAAGGTGAAAAACAAAGTTGAGAAGATTGTTAGAGCTTGAGCAAACAAGGAGTCTTAAAAAGCCAAAAGTTGAAAATCTAGCAAGATGATGGATAAATGAGTAATGGAGCATTGAGGTGTGCTTGAGTAAGGTGTATGGGTGTGTTGAAAGGTGGATGTAAGGATGAAATAAGTGGTAATCCATTAAACCCTTAATTTTTCTTTCAAACCCTAACTAGACCTACTTGAAACAAGGGAAAAGGAGAAAGTTGAATTGGGGAAGTTGTATTTTGAGTTGAAGTTATATAAAGAGGATTGTAGGGTACTCTATATCATCTGGCCAGCCTGTCATAAGTTCAAACTTTACCCTATCTCAAAGGAAATTCCTAATAAGATCATTCATAGTGTGTTTTAGTGTGTAGGGAATAGTGTCTAGAAGGTGATTGATCAACTCATTTAGTTTTGATGAGAGACTACTTCCTCTAAAGGCCTAAAAAGGCCATTTTTGGCCATTTGTAGCTAATTGAACACCCTTAGGAAGTTTTTAGAGAAAATATAAAGCATATGAGGGTGATTTCAGAGAGAATTGAAGATGTCTAAGTAAATTTAGGAAATTTTAGGAAATAAAATCTCATTCAGGAGCAATTTGTTTAAGACCGGGTTTTCAGGTGCAGGGAATGAAAGCTAAAACGATGAAAGATGACTTCTTTGGATGATTCCAGGAGTTTTAGAAAGATTTAGGATGAAAAAAATAGGCATTGGAAGGCTATTAGAATACTCTATAAGGTGGAATAATCAACATTGATTCAAGGCTTAAATGTTTCTTTAGGTACTGCAAAACTCTGTATTTACTTCCCCTCCCAGTTCAAAATGAAATAGGACCTAAATTTTGAGTTGCAGGCAGAATTATATTTTTAGAATAGTTTCATTGATCATAAAATGTGATTTTTAGTGTTTCAGTGAAGTATGGAGGTCAAGAACATGTAACTCATCCTCAAATTTCATTCAAGGATTCATCCCCTATCTGGAGGAGGAAACCCATTTCCATGAGGAGCAACTTGAGAAAAAAGGTGTCCATGTACCATAAGCATGCTTACACCCAGTGTCATCTTGGTCAATAAATTGAATTGTGAAGGATTCATCATGTTCAAAGGTGAAATGTGGATCTCAAGGAGTGACTTAATGATCATCATATCCTGACTCTGTCATTGTACCCAAATCTCTCCAAAGAACAAGCTAAAATGAGCTAGTCATGCCACCGAGGTATCAAGGACCATCATGTGTGAAGTATTAAGGCATCATCTATCTCCATGAGAGACATATGAGAAAAAAACATGTATGAGAATCATGAATTTGATTCCATGAAAGGATGATTTTAGAGCCAGGAAAGGTGAGGGGATGATCTTTATATGGAGCACCATGTTTCTAAGAATGAGCAATCATCTGAGTTCACTTGATGCAATTCACTTGGTACTATTCATAAAAACTCATTCAACACCTAGTAGTGTGATCACACCTTAAGGAGGAGGCACATTACAATCACCTCATTTTTCCATAGGACAGAATCCCATTCAGGAGCAATCCTCTATCTACAAAGTGAGGATCTCATTTTAGTAAGAAGTAGACAAGCATCATAGAGTTGATTCATGGTCACTAAAGTGAATTATGGACCAAATTTAAAAATTGGTACCAATTCAAGTAGTGGTAGGGCCAAAATCCAATCCAGAAGGTCAAAAAAACCTACAAAATGACTATATGCTTTCCCAAAACAAAGACCGACTACAATATATATGCCCTAAAGTTTTAGGTCCTTTGAAATCCTAAAAATGAGTAAGTACTGACTAGATTAGATTTTGAAAAACTATCTTCTAGATTATAACTGTCAAAGCTACGGGACCACTTCCATCAGTGTTCGAGTGACCCTAACTTCTTATATTTACTAAAATAAATTTAAAGTATAAAGAAATAATAATAATTTATTATTAATTCTTTATACTTTTATACTTAAACATTTATTTTTGTAACTATATTGTTGTATTATAAAGGTAGATTGTGTATTCCTAATCTTCCTAACTTAAGACAACAAATTTTGAGAGATTCTCATGATATTCCCATAGTTGGACATCCTGGATTTCAAAAGACTTACTTGTCAATCAAAAAGAATTATTTCTAGCCTAGGATGAAACAAGACATTAGGAAGTATGTGCAATAGTTTATGACTTGTCAAAAGGTTAAAATTGAGAAATGTAGTAAAAATGGTCAGTTGCAACCTTTTTCAATTCCTAATTGGAAATGGGAGTCAGTTAGTATGGATTTTATTACAAGTTTACCTAAGACCAAGAATGGTCATGATGTTATTCTTGTGGTGGTTGATAGATTGAAAAAATGGCACATTTTCTACCAACCAAAATCAAAACCTCTGCTTCTGATATATCTCATTTGTTTTAAGGAAATTTTTCATTTGCATGGTCTTCCTAAAGATTTAGTAACTGATAGAGATCCTAGATTTACTTCTTCTTTTTGGAGATCTTTGTTTGATGAATTGGGTACTAGTTTGAGCTTTAGTATTGCTTATCATCCTGAGTCTGATGGTCAAATTGAAAGAATAAATATAATCTTAGAGGATATGCTTAGAATGTATACATGTGAAAAACCTAGAAATTGGGAACAATATCTGCATTTGATTGAGTTTTCTTACAATCAGGGTTATCACACTACAACAAAAATGACACCTTTTGAAGTTGTGTATGGTAGGAATTGTACTACTCCTATTTCATGGTCAAATCCTGAACATAGATCTTGGTATGCAAATGATAACTTAAAAGAAATGGAATAAATTATAAATAAAGCTTAAAAACATGAAAGTTGCCCAAGATAGGTATAAACATTGGGCTGATTCAAAAAGATCTATTAGAGAATTTTTAATAGGCAATCAAGTATTTATTAGATTTAAACCTAGAAGAGTTCTTTGAAACTAGGTAAATATGTTAAGTTAGCACCTCACTATTGTGGACCTTTTGAAATTTCGGGAAGAGTAGGAAATCTTATTTATAGACTTATTTTTCCTCTTGAATTGTCTAGTATTCATAATGTGTTTCATGAAATATTGTTAAAGAAATATGTGTATGATGTTAATTATGTTATTGATTAAAAAATATAGTTATTGAGCCTACATGTGAATTCAAAATTGAACTGAATTGATTCTAGAAAGAAGGACTAAGAACATTAGAAATAGAGAAATTAAAGAGGTTAAAGTAAAATGGACTTTCTGTGATGTTGCAAGTGCTACATGGGAAAGGGAATATTTCCTAAAAGAACAATATCCTAAATTGTTTAGCTAATGACTTATGTTGTGTTTTGTGGTTTCGAATATACTTGCACTACTAAGGATAGTACCCGATTCAAGGAGGGAGAAATGTTATGTGACTAAATCCCCAAAGCTTTTGAAACATTAAATACTTGTTGGATTGTTAAAGATAAGTTTGATTAAAGACTTATTAGATTGTTAAAGACAAGTTTGACTTGAGATAATTTATAACCAAAACCTCTATAATTAATATAATGATGTAATATGAGAATGAATATCCCAAGAATTTGATTAAATATGCTTAATTGAGTTATGAAAATGTATGAAAGCCATCGTGATGGTTCATAACTGCCATGAAATGCTATAAAAGGCATGTGACTTATTCTGAGAAAGACAGAGAAGGAATTGTGCTTGTGATTCTAAGAGAGAAATAAATTGAAAAAGAGTCTTAAGGACTTTGTGAAAGAGAAAAGAGGCATCAATGGTGTCCTAACCAAGGATATAGAGTAAGATTTCTAGATAATTTGACTCGGATTAGTTCTCCCTCTATGAACTATGTAAATATCTACAAAATATATGTAAATTATGTTGAAAAGATAATGGAAAGAATTTAATGAAATACATAATTTTAGATGTGCATGTCTCTTTTTAAGGAAGGTCTATTTTAAATTAATATACAACAAGATTACATATATGTAATTGATCGTATTCAATATATAATAGTGCAAATCTCTATAGTGTGAAGTTAAAGCTAGTAAAAATGCTTCGTGTAGCTTCATTTTATCGAGTTTTTCTAGAACTTTATGACTGCTTCTAATGTTCCGCATATTTTTCACAATTTTAGACCTTTGTCATATCCTTCGAGAATTACAAAGCGTGAACCAATGAGATCATTCCATGCTCTTCACAAATTCATATTTATGTTAACTTGTTCCGCCAAATGTGAAAATTGAACTAATAGAATAGCTCCATTGTCTCTTCACATTTCACATTATCATTATATTCTTAACCGTGTCAATGGTTAACCAATAGTAATAAACCACCATTTTTTCTACTATAGTAAGACTTTGTGAAACGTTTTCAATATGCGATCCAATAGAATTTTTCCTCCTATCTCTGCCTTTCCATCGACATGTCTTATGTCTTGATGGAGACCCAAGAGTTTCTTGAAATTGAATTGATTCCGGGTTTTTACATCTACCAACCCCCAAAGTGTCTTCAAATCCTAGAATTCGACATGTAGCCTTCCATAGTTGTTGATATCTCGACATATGTCATGTCCCGTCAATGCCACATGTCTTGTTCTTTGACTCCATTGACTACCTGGACCCAAAACTATTTGTGTTTGGGTTAATTCCATGAGCTACTCATGTTGGTGAGGTAGAATTATTAGAGAAACCCGTGGAATCTCAATGCATGTCACCAAGTTAAAGTTTTAATTAATATTGTGTAGTCATAACCGCTGATTTTCTAAATTTATCTTAGTTTTATTAAATAAATATAGTTGTAAATCGATTTAGCTTTCTTAATTAAACAATATAGGAATTTAAAAACATACCAGTCTTCCACAATAAGATATGTTATCAAGAATTATTGATTGTGTCGAGTAAAACAATTAATCGAGCCGTATTTTAAAATGGGGAAAATTCACATTACATTTGGTATCAAAGATAATTATCCTCATTAAGATACTTGTTTTGTTAAACTAATGAAAGGAAAGAAATTATTCTCATGAAGAAATATTGGTACTCAATTGTGGTGATTCGTCTCACAAAAGATAAAATTGTGTATATATACAAAATGGCAGAGAAATTGAATTTGAATGGAATGGATTCACAGAATGACATGGAATACAATGAATTGGAGTGGCAAAACCAACAATTGGGCAAGGAAGTAAACTATCTTTTTGAGAAATTAGAAACTTTGAAAATCCAATTTGCAGAAGCTATGATTGATAAAATTGACAAGTCCGATAAATAAGGCAAAAGTACTAAATCGAGAGAGGAAATTATCTAAGTCAAAAAGAAATTAAGAAAGAGAAACCACTCTTCTTCGATGACAATTCTATTAAATAAAATGATTCTGATTCTTCTAGTAATGAACAAGTAAGTTCAAGTACGAAATCTAAAGAAATTCAAAAAATTTCTAGAAAAATAAAATTTCTTGAACATGCAGGGGAAGTAGGAATATAAGATCAAGCTGAAACTTGGCTTTCTATTCTAGAGAGATATTTTGAATTGCAAAAAACTAGTAAGCTTGGAAAAACACAAATAACTTCCTATCAATTGAAATGTTTTTCATCTAACTGGTGGAAGATACCTAATTTCTAAGAAACTTAAAGATCACGAGGTTTCATGGAGTAAATTTAATAATTTTGTCAAGAAAAATTATTTATCTGATCATTTCTTATAGTAAAGTAAAAATTAATTCTTTGATTTAAAACAGTGTCTAAAGACTGTGAATGAGTATAAACAAGCTTTTGAGAACTTAAAAAGATTTGTCTTTTATCTCTAGAACATACATAGTTAGATTTATAAATGGTCTAAGAGAAGAATATAAGGCTAGTGTGTGGTGTAGAAAACCTACTTCAGTAGATGAGGCTACACAAACAACTAAAAATTTGAAAAAATACAAGACTGTGGTTCATCAAAATAAGGAAGATTATAATAAAAAGAATTTTAATTTCCATTTTAAGGATTGAAAAATACCATTTATTGAAATTGTTAAGTGCAAAAATACTCAGATTAGCAAAAGAAACAAGAGTATGTCAAATCTAAACTAGAAGAGGTCAAATGTTGGAATTGTGGAGATAACCATTATGCTAGGGGTTGTCCTCGGAGAAAGAAGAATTGGGATAGGAATAATAATCATAAAACTGATGATAAACTTAAGGAAAGTAATTAAAATATGAAAATTTATGATAAAATTGGAAATTCATAACAAACCTCTACCAATTTTATCCATCATCCATCATTCATCTACAATAATTCAATCCTTCATCTTCATCCACAATAATCATCAAAAATCAAGGGGAGGTGTTGTCCAAGTGACTCCAAAAATATGAAGCAAGCACATCCAATCCACCATCAAGAGCACATCAAACAAATCAAAGGGAGCTCTACTTTGGTAAGTGAAGGTATTGCACTTTATTTCCCTTTCCATCCATTTCTTTATCTAAGGTATTTGTTGAAGAGATTAGATTAGAGAAGAAATTTTGTTTGTTTTCCCACATTTTCACAAGATAATATTTCTAACATATACAAATGTAATTAGTGAGACTAAAAAACTAGAGACACATAGTTCTTTAGGTTCATCTATTAAGGACACCAAGTTCCTTCTTGATCACCATATTTGTAAAGTTGTAAGAGAGAGAG
The DNA here is from genome assembly GCA_018340775.1 of Taxus wallichiana var. yunnanensis. Lineage (NCBI taxonomy): Eukaryota > Viridiplantae > Streptophyta > Pinopsida > Cupressales > Taxaceae > Taxus > Taxus wallichiana. The sequence continues at coordinate 718,519,401 of CM031234.1, read as the reverse complement.
AGTAGAGAAAAAAACATGAGCAAAGGAAAATGGAATAAATTTAGATTTTTATTTCTTGTGTAGTGATGAATACAAAGCTCAATCAATCTACAACAATCCACAATTACTACCAAGAAATCAAAATTTCAAGATTTCAAAATCCTTTGGAATGTATAAGCCATCACAATTTATAACATTATGAATTCATGTTTCATCTACCTTCCACATGACTCTTCATGTTCCTATTCCACTTGTGACCTTTCATTTTCCTTAGAAGAGACAAATTAAGTACCTCTCTTATAATTTTGAGAGATTAATTTTATAATTTATAAATATTGTCACTTATGTAAATAGGAAAAAATACTATGATTGTGTACAATGAAGAATTAGAAGAAAGGGAGTGAATAGGACTAGGGAAAGGGATTGACATATCTATTGGGGAAACTCCTTTTGATGTATAGCATGTTGATCCCAGACATGATAGTCATAATCCATTTGAAAAATTATCATCCTCTTATTCTACATTTCTTGTTATCCAGAGCCCACCTTCTTGCAAGACTAGGAATACTTGGTTGCCAAAATTCTTAGACAAGGAGAAAAGATCCAAGCTACATGGGAAGGCCACACCTTTGAGCTCAAGATCCATTTCATCATCTTCATGATGGGAAGTAGAGAAACATGTTGGGACAACAATATGAGAATAATTTTCAACTCCATCTTGATCATTTCTTACAGATCTTCTTAGTCACAAGGAAAATGATAGTTTTTTTACTTACTATGATGATCAATGTTACGCTCGTTTGATGCGAATGATAAAATTAGCTTCTCTAAGAGATCATGTTCAATTTTATCATTCTCCTTGGTTTCTAGAAAGAAATTAAACTCTTCCATTTTTTCATTTGTGATTAAGTCAAGAAGATAATTTGATTCTTCAACTATCTCCATTTCATCATTCAACATTTCTACATCACTTAAAGAATCAAAATTAAAAAGGAGATTATCCATGATTACCTCAAATTCATCATCTTGAGTTGAGGTTAAAGGATTTATTTATTATACTTATTCATTATTGATGGAGTCCTTGAAATCACCGAACCATCTATCATACCAAAAAAATCTTCCTCTCTTGAATCCATTGTTTCTCTAATAGGTTGCATGCATCGAGTCGAGTCGAATTATTTGATGAATGGAGGTTCAATTACCGTGTCTTCTTCATCATATTCTAATGTGCTGATTTGATTCTCATCAGAAGGTTAAAGGATATGACATTCATCATAAGTTTACAAGAATATTCTAGGGATGAACACTTCGTAGTGCGGACATAATCGTTGGGGTTTCTTGAGTTTCTTCTTACTCAAAATTACTAAGTTGTTTAAGATGTTCAGACCTTTTTGCAAGGTCAATGCATACTTCCAAAATTCATGATAGGATTCGAGATCGTAGTTTCCTTCTTCTACACTCAGAATCCTTTGCACATATTCTCTTCTCAAAACATCCATTTCTTCATCTCCATATGCAAGAAAATCATCTAGAGGAAGGGAAATGAAAGACAATGTTATGAGTTTCTTGGTCAACTACGTGAATTTGAAAATGTTATCTTCAATGAATTCTCCCCCTCATGCCATTCATACAAAATTTCATATCTTTATGAATCTTCCTCATCCATTTCTTGGATTCTCGATTATCGGTGGGTATAATTCCCATTTTCTTTCCTCTGGAAGCACTCTTCTTGAATTTTAGCCACCATTACTTGATGACAAGGTCTTCAAAAATAGAAATCTTCTCCATTTTGGATTGTCTTTTCATGGAAACTGCAGAGATGGTACTCGACCTTCTTTCCAATATCTTTCTTGGCTTTATAAGATACATTCCAAAATGAGGGCTGATCAAATATTTGCATTTATTGACAATCGTAATCATCTTCTTCTTCACTGTCACTCATTGGCATTGAACTCAAATCCGTAAAAAATTTCATTCTAATATCTTAAATGAACGTGACATGATTTGTTCCTTGATGAATTTTCTTTCAAAAATTTATTTTTCTTTAAAATATGATTTTTTTGGAAAATGTACTTCTAAATTTTTTTATAGATATTTACGGGTGCAAGTGGGAAAATCTCTCCCCAACAAAGTTACAAAAAACTATTGGTGAAATAATTTGTTGTATGACAAATTAGGTATTTTCACCAATGCTCATGGGGCTACACCCCTCTTTCTTGTGTATGGGGAGGCTCCCATTATTGAATGTAAACTATTCTAATCCTATATAAAGGTTTTGGGGTGGAAAAATAGGTTGGGGATCACATAGGCACACTTCACTGAACCTATGGAAAAGTGCTTGTATGGGGTACAAGGGAGGAATTTTTAGTGATGAGGGATGAAGGATATAAATGAGGAAAGGGAAGGATATTGTTGTGAGTAGGTAATTGCAATTTTCACACCCAATAACCGGAGTAGTTCAACATTCAATTAGATGAAAGCAACATTGAAGCATCTAGTGATAATAACAAGCCTAGACGCACAATTATTTAGATTCATTCATCAAGGATGAAAAGTTTCTTCTTGATCATTATGATTGAAAAGTGCATAAAATAAAGAGAATAAAGGAAAACATGAAAAAGGTAAATGGAAGAAATGTAGCTTTTATTTATTGTGTTGGTAATACAAAGCTCAACGTCTAAACCACTATCCAAAATTTCTACCAAGAAATAAATTTTCAGGATCTTCCGGAATGGAGAAGCCACGTGAATTCATAGCATTGTGAATGTATATTTCATCTAACCCCCACATGAATCTTCATGATCTCATTCAACTTGTGACTTTACATCTTCCTAAGAAATAAGTTATAAGTTCCCTTTTTATAAATTAAAGGGAATTTTACAATTCAACCTTAGAAATTCACTTAAGTGAATGAGACAAATTATCATGATTATGCACAATGGAGAAAATAGAAAGGGGAGATAAGAAAAGGGAGAAAGAAAGGAGAAGGATGATGTAACCTAGAATTTACCGATAACACCTGGACGTGCTGGCACATCACTCAGCCTAGACTAAGCACTCACCCAAAGCACACAAAGGTACTAGGTCCCTCTTTAGGGTTGTTGTAGTAGGATGTTAGTGTGATGAAGGAAGAAACATATAGATCCATAACTAATCCATCATTCTACAATGCATGCCATATTCAGATCTATGAAAGAAAAAACTTAAACAATAATCATGATTGAATCAAGAACATGCACTACTTAATTACACACAGGAATGACACTTAGATTCAGCCAATAACTTCCATCTATTAATAAACACATAAGCTCCTTACAATAATGGAATTCTATACCAATGCACGCATGGATATGATATAATAATCTAGTCATATGCACATATCTCTTTATGCTTACCTCTTACGCTCTACATATACCTATATATATCTCATCTCCCTCTCTCAAGTAATTCTCTACATATATATAGGGTGGGGAATTTTCCTTCACCGCTTATCTATTCCAAAAATAGGCTTCTTGCTATTAATAGCCACGCATCGTTTACAGTCATAGCCATACATGCAAGTGTGCTATCTATAGACCTCTTACAATTAACTGAAGTGAAAATCCTATTCTTAGCTCGTCTCCATGCAAAATGCTTCAATCTGATCCTCCAAAGATAGACAATGCATGGCGCGCATGTCTCTGCATCATTGGTGTGTTCTACACGCCATCTTCTAAAAATAGGTCTTCATGCTCAAAATTGGCTAAGTCCTAAATGTTGAACTTCGCTCCGCACGTGCGTTCTTCCTATCCATTCATGCCCTTAAACCTAGCCTATTTTCCCGTGTGGAATTCTTGTGTGAGTTCTATCAAGTGTTCTCTGATCAACATTACCCCACACTAATCTCATTGTCACCCCAACAATGGGTATCTCCAAAAATTGAAGTAAAGAATAGAAGAATGGAAAGAATAAGAATGAAAGAATGTAGATGAATAAAGAAGTTTTATGAGGCAGCCTCCTCTGTATCAGTTTGAAGTATCAACTCTGGATACTCCTCCTTTATTCCGGCCTCCAAGGCCTGCCATTCAATGAGTGCTTGTTCTACTTTTTCTGGAATGTCCATAGCAATGGACTCCAATTCATCCCTCACAATCTCCCCTTTTTCATTTTGCAGAACCAACACAATGCTAGACATTGAGGTCATTCTTCCTTCTAGAAGATCCATCTTCTGTGCAATGAGCTTCCCAAGATCTTCTAGCCAAGTCTTGTATGGCTCTTTTGTTGCTGTTAGGGCCTCACACTTTTGCTTAACCATTGACAATCTTTCTGTGCGTGGCCCAATGTTTCGTCCTTCATTGCTCTCTAGACCTCATTGTTTTCTTCCAGGTATTTATGTTGATAAGTGCCTCTAGAGCTGTGCAGATGTTCAAATCCTGGTCTTCTTTCTTCAATACTTCTTGTAGCACTTACAGCAGCCCTTCATAGGATGCAATCTTTCGCATCACTAAAGCTTTCTCTCATTCTACCTCTTGTTTTGAATTCCTTGGCACTGGCATGCACAAAGGTTCATCTTCAAGTACCAATTCCACCAACTTTCTTACATAATGTATCCCTGAGGGAAACATTTTTGGTACCTTGGGCTCCAAGTGTGGCCTAGCTCTTATGACATTATCTCCAATCTCCTCTGCAATACTAATAAATACTTCATTCTTATTTTGCGATTAGTCCCTCTCTTGCATTATACACACTATCTCTACATCCTTTGTCTTTATCTCCTCGTGAAAAGCTCTTATCATTTCATCTTTGTCCATGTTTCTTCTAGAAACTTTAGTAGAAACCTTCACTAATGCGTTGCTAACCTACTCATCTGACATGACAGTAGGCTTTACTGTCATATGTCTAACTTGGGTTCCTTCTTAAGCCATCTCAACATGCATGACTCTTCGTATACATCAAATTCAGGATCATCCATGTGGGTATGCATTCACCATGAGAGTTTCTTTCTAGTGTGAATGGTCACCATATCCCCATCCATTAATTTCCAGCCAAATAAATTCTTTTGTTCTACAGTGCTTTGGAATGTGCGCTTTGGCATCCTTTGCATAGCCCATGATTGGTGCACTATGTTCCCCACTCATCCTCTTCAATCTAGGTCCCTTGGGAATTATAGCTTCAAGGTTAGGAGCCTATCTCATTACACCTTGAATAGTCACATGCGCAGATCCAGAGGTTTCTTTCTCTCTTTCTTCTCCATCCTTCATCTCTTCATCTTTTTGCTCTTCCTCGTTCTGTGGCTTGTCTTCTTGCTCAAGTAGGGTAGGAGATGCACGCTCGCTCTCCCTTGATTCCTCCGCTTCTTCATCTAACTTGAAATTTCTTCTCCTATTTAGCTTAATGGTCTCCTTATGTGGAGAGAGATGAAGTGATTTCCTTACCATTTGTGGGGTTGCACCTTGAGTTCTTGTACGTCTGAACACTTTCTTAAATCTATTCTCCCCCTGCTCAACCTTCGTATCTTCCTCTTCATCTTGTCCCTGAGGTGGAGTGGTCACACGTTGTGACTCTTCTCTATCATATGGTTTCTTTCTTCTGTGCTCTAAGCCTCCACTATCTTCACACTCCTCTTCTTCATCCTCTACTTCAACAATTTTTGTGGGCCTTTGCACTAGTATGTTTTCCATTGTGTGCTTACCCTTCGGTGGCCCTAGGAGTGCGAATTCATTCTCCACATACTTATTGTTCTCCATCTTGGGCTTCAGCTGAAGATACACTAATGCTTCCCCTATATCTGCTATAGCCAAACTTATTGGCTTAATATTCAATACCTCTCGAAATGATCCTCTCGACATAGGCACTTCTTCCTAGATACACATACTTCTTCCTCAACGTGTGGTAGTCATAGTCTACCTTATCTGCATTGAATACCAGTCAACATGTGTCTGTGAATCTGTGAATAGATGCTTGGAAATACCTTATAGTGAATGCGTAAGGAAATTTACACCAAGGGCTCCGACTCCATCTCTCATTGGGAAGCACACGATGCAGAAATGCTGATATACAAAAACTGGACTTGTTTCCCCACTACTGATAGTAGGTCCTTTAGGATGTGCCACTCTTCTCCAAATGCCGCACGGAGCCTGTCGTACCATTTCTTCACCCTTTTCTTGACGTCATCTATCATGGACCCTTTACATAGGTACTTGCTGAACCTTTCAGTTGGTGACTTATTCTCCATGGGGTGTTCCCATACCTTTTCCTTTGGTCCGTCTGGTACTCCAATTTCCATGAATAGCAGTAATAGTAGAACAACCCCAAAGCTGATCTTCCATCATGTGCGTACTCGACTATTTACTCTACAATGTAACCTACAATATTGTAGACTGCTCTTTCTGACATCTTGCGCACAACGTGTAACCACATAGTATTTACCTATGACCACCACTCCTGGTCATTCAACCTTGTAATAAGGTGTGCTACTACTTACTCAATTAGATAGTTTTTCAACTTGTCTATATCCATACCGTGTGGACCCTTCAGGTACCCCAACTCTTGTCTGGTCTTTAAGATAGCACCTTTATCTGTGAGATCATTATTTATATCTTCTCCTTTGGCCTTCAAACCTATCACTATTGAGATAAGTGTAGATGAGATTCTAACTCTACGTCCTACAAAGTAGAATAATTCCTCATGCACTCTTCTCATGAGCCACTGGTACAAGGGCTCATACTTCCCAAAATATGGAAGCTTATATAATTAGTAGACCCCAATTCTCTTCGAGTCTTCTCATCTACATCATCATAAATAGGCATGTCATCTCGTCATGACGTTTGTTCATCCTTGTAGTGAGCAAGGAATCAAGCTCCTTCTTGTTCTCTAAGGTCTTATGATTGTATTCACTTACTTTGCTCTTTCTGATGGGTGAATCCCATTCTGGCTAACGATGACTCCTTCTGGATATTGCATTTATAAAAATCACTTTTGGGTGCCATCTCTTTCTCCTCGATGACCACCTTCTTTTTCCTTTTGCTCCATTTTTAGCTACCTTCTTGGTGCCATTTTTACCTTACAATTGTCTCCTCTTTAACTCTACAATTTGTGAATCAAACCCTATCTCAATTTAATTGTGCCCTAGGTGGAAAATTCATGCCCTAACTCCTCTCTATCACCTTGCTTCTCTCAAAACCTTAACCATCGGGGACACATGCTTCTTTTCACACAGATTTGTTTGCCACACTTGGTTTCACACCCTTAGCACCTTAACCTAATCACTCGGATCTTCACACTTAGCTCTTTCCTCAAATACTCTTAGTCACAACGGTAAAAATGAATTTACATCCCATCCTTATATAATTTTTCAAATTTTGATGCATTTATTACTCCTTCACCTACCAAATATCCTCCCATTCATTGATCAAATTCATTCATTCTACATGGTACATCTTCGCACCCCAGCTATAAACTTCTAGCATGCCTTCCTACCCTCTGGTCATAGACTTCTCTTTAGCACGTGCCCTTATGCCCGAGTACCTTGTCACTGTACCTTCTCCTGGTAGTTATCATGGCCTCTGCTTACCTCATGTTATACTGTTCTTTCATTTATCTCCATCCTTGGTCACTTTTGAGAAGCAATCTTCTTTTGACTTAAATTACACCCGTAGCAGCTTATTACTTTCACCTTTCAATTCCTAGAGTCTTTTACTTGGATAACTACAACCACCCCACACTAAAAGTATGTGCAGTCCTTTGCGCATAAACATTCTTCACATAGTAATTAGCTTCATGCATGAAAGCATGCTTATTTACACAATAACAACAACTAATTTGACAAAGCATAACGATAATGAAGGAAATACATTAAGGAAATACATTATTGAAAACCTAATCTAAATGGAAATACTTCCTTATTACAAACACCAAGAAGACTTATTTATAGTAGGGCTTTGGCCTACTCTGTTAAAATAACCGGATAGCCGTGTTACATCAAGTGCTTCTAATTGGAAAGTACCTTATTCAAGTATGTAAGTAATGACATACGACCCAAACCAATGTACCTTAAGCTTGCTTGGATGGTGCAAGAACTTAGAGTCATAAAGAAGTACCATTTATCCAACCACCAACTTTTTCTCCTTTATATTTCTGTCATGCCATGCTTTCTACCTGGTCTTTTCTTGCTTCTGACACCAACGTGCTATGGCTTTTCACTCATCTAGTTGAATCATCTTTTCAATCCGCTCTTCTAAAGCATTCTCATCATCTAGACCTCTAATGCGTGTAATACACAAAGAAGGTAACATAAATTCAATAGGGAGAATGGATTTTGTGCCACACCAACTAAAACAATGTGGCTTTGTTCAATCTCTTATAAGTTGTTCTATATGCCCAAAGAATAGCTGACACTTTATCATCCCAATCCTTTCTTCCAACATCACAAATTTTTTTCAATGTCTGCTCAAAATCTTGTTGAAAGCCTCAGCAATTCCATTTTCCTAAGGGTGGTAAGGTGTAGTCTTATGGTGGGCAACCATAAACTCATCTAATAGGATCCTTATGGTTTCATTTAAAAAGTGTGTACCCCTATCACTTGTCAAACTTAAAGGACATCCATATCTTGTAAGAACATTCTCCCATAGAAACCTAGCTGTTGTATAGTCCTTTGTAGGTGTTACTTCTACCCACCGTGTGAGATAATCTGTGCAAGTAATGATATAACACAATCCAGTCCTACACGTGACTAGTGAAATAGGTCCTACAAAGTCAATGGCCCATTTCTCAAATGGTTCTGCACTGATAATAGGTCTCAATGGCATTTCATCTCTTTGTCCTAGTTTTCCTAGGCACTGACAATGGTCACACACCTTACAATATTCTTTACAGTCTTTATACTATGTCTCCCACCATAATCTAGCAAGTAGGATCTTCCAGAAATCGCATCACCTGCATAATGGCCTCCTACAATACCACCATGGGATTCTTCCATAATATCCTTATGCTCATGCTCTAATACACAACGACGTAATACTTCATCTCTGCCTAACTTGTAGAGGTCACCACTGATTAACATAAATGGTGCCACACATATAGCAAGCTATTTCTTTTCTAATGCCTTCATTCTTTCCAAAGGCTACACCATTACGGAGAAAGACAACAATGTCTTCTAAATATGATGTCACGCACCGTAACCTACATAATTGGGCATCCGGCATGGTTTCTTTAATTGTCTATGCTTCCTCTCCTTAGTTGGTTCTAGAAAAGTGTTTTGGTCCAAAGTTACTTTTCCCCGGCTTCACCAAAAATGTGAAATCAAACTCTTGAAATAGGAGTACCCATCTGCATATGCACCCTTGTAAGATGGGTTTGTTCACCAAATAATTTAATGCCATGTGATCTGTATAGAATACAAATGGTGTGGCTTGCAAATACTATCAAAACTTGTGTAATGCATAGATCATTTACAAAGCTTCGTGCTTTGTAGTTGTATAATTCTATTCAGTAGAAGTCAGCTTCCTACTAGCAAAGCAGATAGGATGATCGACAATACCTTCTCCAGGTTGAGCTAATATTGTGCCAATGGCTATGTCAGAAGCGTCCTCATGTACATGAAATGCTTTGTCCCATGAAGGAAAATGTAAGTTAGGCATGGTAGTAAGTTTCTCTTTCAATGTTTCAAATGCACGTTGTTGCGATTCTCCCCAATATAATGTACCTTTTCCTTTCAGTAACTCCTCTAAAGGTGTGGCAATTTTTTCATATCCCTTTATGAATTTTCTATAATATCCTGTGTGACCTAAAAATCCGTGCACCTCACTCTAACTGGTAGGCACTTCCAACCCTAAAATGACTAGCAACCTTAGCTAGATCAACAAACAATCCTTCCTTGCAGATTATGTGTCCTAATAGTATTCCAAAAGGTGTAGCAAATATGCACTTCTTGATGTTCAAAGAGATACTCAATTGTCTACACCGTTCAAACATTAAGTGTAGATTGTCACAGTGATCCTTAACAAGCCCATATACTATCCAATCATTGAGGTAGACCTGTAAGAAGTTGTGAATAAAATCTTTGAATGCCTGAACAACTATGCACGAGAATACAACAGTGTGTTTTTCAATCCAAAAGGCATCACAATATAGGCAAAATTGCCCCATTTAGTAGTAAAAGTTATCTTTTCTTAATCCTCCTGAGCAATCTGAACCTGATGATACCTAGAAAACCCATCTATGAATGAATATATTTTGTGCCCTGCAATTCCTTCTAGTATTTCCTCAGTAAATGGCATAGGGAATGGGTCTCATTGCATTCAACATTTAGCTCCTTGTAGTCCACACATATTCGAATTCTACCATCCTTCTTGATACTGATCACCATTGGACTAACCCATTCTGACTCATCAAGGGGCTTGATAATTCCATATTTCAACATTTTATCAATTTCTTCTTTTACCTTTTCACATAAATTAGGATTCATTCTATAAGGTATCTTTCACACTTTGGACACACATCTTCATTAATTTTTATCTTTGTTTCCCCAAGTGATTCATGCACACCTTTAAGTTCATGATACCCTCATGGGAATAAGTCCTGATAATCCCTAAGTAACTCAATGATCTTTGCCACTTCTGATTCTGACCAATAGTCTCCAATTATGACCTCCTTAGGCTCAGCCTTCGATCCTATATTGACCTTCTTTGTCTTCATTGGTTCATGGTATGCACACGTATCCTTATCTGCACTATCCAAGACCTTACGCGCCCCCTATGAATGGTCAATATCTAAGTTTTCAACTTCCTTATCATCCATGATGTACACCATCTTTCCTTTTTATTTCTCAAGGAAAGCATGTTCAAGCAATATGGAGTCTTCTCTTTCTTCTTCAAAATATGCGCCTGATTCTGTCTCACCAAATAATTCATGTATGAGTTCCTCTCGCCTTTGCACTATCTCCCATGGTTAACCACTTAACAAATTTTAATGCCTCTTCTATTGGAGGTTGGGAATAAAAGTAGTCAAAGGCCTGGATCATTCCTGCAGTCAATTTTTTCTAGTTTCCAGTCTCTCGATGTAGTTCTTCGTATACATACCAAGCACATGCGCACCTCGCTAGAGTGGAATACAATTTATACACCCAGAGTGAAGGTGGTAATGCTTCTTGTCCTATTATCCACAGTCTGCCACACTGCTTGAATGTGGTGCTTGAATAGGTTGATCACCATTATAAGTGAAAATCTACGTAGGTGCATTGCTTCTTACAAACCTGGTAGATAAGGTGATTCTGATCTCCTTCCACTCTGTAAGATTATCTCTATGAACTACCCACCAAAGGTGATGCTGTCCCGAAAGCAAGACATAGGTGAACATGTCTCTTCTCCTATCCTGGTCTATCCATTGTAGTACCTCCATAGCTTTAAAAATACAAGAAGATCTTCTGCTCATGTATACCAAGGTATTGTGCCACCTATCCGTCAAACAGAAGGAAGTCCATTCTTGCATGCAACCACACTTTTTACCTCACATCTTACTAGTTCATATGTACCATGATCCCAATTGTCACAAGCAATACTTGTAGTATCACTAATAGAGTGAAAATTGTCCCACTATAAGATGCCTTCCTTTGATGTCTCATTGACCTATGGGTCCTAAATAACATGTACATTGATTCTATTTAAGTCCTCCTCACTTAGAGGCTCAACATACGGTGTAGAATTCCCATCTGTCAAAGGTATCACAACCCTTTCCTCTTTGTTCTCAAAGCTGATATACCCCTTATTGAATCTCAAATCAGCATTATTCACATAACACCAAGGGTGTCCAAGCAAGGCTAGAAAATTGTCTACTTCTGCAAGTGCTAATACCTCAAAATCCCTAGTGAATTTGGCCCCTTGTATAGTTATGGATGCATCCTTCAAAACTCCTATGGGAGTGGCCTTAGTCCTATTTTCCATAAACAACACATTAGATGATGGATGTAATGGAGGTCTCCCATTTATACCCATGCATATAAAGTAAGAACATTGACTTTCGCACCTGTATCAATCAAAATATTACTTAACAACAATCCATCTACAACAACATTCAGAGTGATCTCTTTATCATAGGCAATGCTATCAGGGGGAAGATTTGCATGTAGGATCTGCCGTTCGGTCTCGGTGTTTTCATGTAGAGTGTTCCCTTCAACCAATTCCCTAATAATGGAATAATATTCTCTTAGCGTAGCATTTTACACACCTCTCTAATGTCATCAATATCATAGGGACCTTCGCTACTTCTTTCTTCTATTCCAACTTTCTGGAGTGTTCTTTTAAACATTGTATTTCACCTTGAACATTTCTAAGGACCTCCATGGTCTCTTGATAGACTTCCTTCGATGGTCAAGCTCTAGGTACCTTGCGTGCAAAACCTCATCCTTAATGATTGTAGGCTTTTGGTAAAATGCCTCTCTTATGCGCGACACTTCAGCGCATGTGGTAATCTTCATAGTTAAGGCCTCAAGTTCTAGTGCTATCTTGGGCATCCACTGGTTTTCCTCCACACGTTGGATCCTAACCATCCATGTGCCTTTTTTCTTATTTATGATGTTTACAGAGATGCTCATATAAGTCCAGAAACCCTCATAGCTATGATTCTTTCCATAAAAAGAACATGTAACATTCTGAGGGACATTTGCACCTATAATGATCAGGGGATCCACATGTATAGCACGTTCCTCGAGGAAACTCACTTCTTCCTCCACCACGGCCTCATCCTCCATATCCACCTTGATATCCACATCCTCTTCCATGACCTCCTTCAAAATGACCCTCATTCTGTCATAGCATGGGTTGATTATGATCCCAATCTTGGTGCTCATTCTTGTCCTTAGATTTATCCATTACACTTGTCTATCATACCCCAATGTCTATAGCATCATGGATCTGACCAATCAATTAACAATCCTCAGTATCATGGGTCATGGATCTAAAAATCTTGCAAAATCATGATACATTCTTCCTTATCGCATGTAACAAAAAGGATAGTGGCTAGCATCATGATTCAAATGACAGATTTCACAGTCTAACAACAATGAACATATAGATCTGTGAGGGAAACTATCCTTGGTGTGACCTTCCACTTCATAATCTGTACACCAAATCCCTGAGCATGTTTCATGGGATGAATTCACTGATAGCTTCTCTAACTATTTTTCATAGCTGTAATCTATGCCTCTAAGAATGGACTAACGCAAGTGTCAATGCTCCCAATTGCCTCAGCATGCAAAGCTACTTCCAGTGCTTTGCGTGGATCAGTGTATGTCTTATGTGAAAGTGCTCTTCTAAATGGTGTAATAAATCCTCCAACAAACCATTGTGCATGTTGTCTGCAGGTGTGAATATCATAAGACAAATTATATATAAGTGTCTTAAAATGGGCATCATACTCACGTACACTCTCGGTAGTGCCTTTTTTGATATCTTTGAATTCCTTGATACTCTTCCCGATCAAACTTCAGGATATAGAACTCCTTAAAGAAAGCATCCTTCAATGCTACATAATCCACACAAGTTTGATCAGGGTCAAACTTCCTATACCAGCTGTGTGCATGTCCTTGTAATGTAGTAGAAAATTGACATGCCTTATGCTTAGAAGTCGTGATCCCTTTCACACGCCATAAGATTTCACACATATGCACATTTTTGGCGTATCCTCTATACCTCTATACTGGGATATGAAGAGACATCTCCATATATATTTTTGTGGTTGTTGTGGGCCTTAACACCTGATCCAAAACCTCTTATGTTTCCTCTACCTCTAAAACCACCAGATCCACCAAATTAGAACCACATATACCTTTTGTTCCTCCACCGTAACTAGAATAGGACACGGACCTGAGATGTACTCCCCGTGCTCCGACGGTAGTACTATACTAAAACCCTACGATCAGCGTGAGGTAGTTCCAATTCCAAAGGTGAATCCAACATTGTGTGCGCTCGGTTATGTGTGGATGATGAGCCTAAGAATGTTCCTCTAAATAACATTGAATTTGTCTATCCTGCCATTGATGTACTTGCTCCCTGACTTACTCTTGGTCTCCTACTTCCCAAGTGAGCTTGTTGGTTACTTGTTGTACTAGATACTAGAAAAACAAGCGTAAGGGCTAGGTCACCAAGTGGATTAAGATGCATGCTCGTGGCCGAGGTAGTCTTTGTTGGTGAATTTCTGTGTGAAGCCAAGGGGGGATCTCTATCATGCTTTCCTAGATGAGGGAGTTCCTGATGCTCTAGCTCTACGTCTTCTATGTGAGATTCAAATATTTTATAAGCCATCTCTCTCCTCAATGCCATACTTTCTACAACGGTGTGCTACTTCTCTATCTCCCTCTCATGTGCCATATTATACTCAAGCCACCTTTCCTCTCTCTCGCCTTTTGCCACTAGGTCTTCCATCTTTCACCAAACCTATTCATTCCCTCGTATGTGGTGAAGTTTAGTTGGCCATTGGTTTACTCTCTAGGTTCAAAGTTACCATCAAGATCTTGATCGCCAGTGGAATACCTTGCAAGTATGCTCCTCTAGGATACCGTAAAAACTAGAATTCAACTACCTCTAAGCAAGAATACGTCAAAATTGAATATTCTAGAATATAACTGTTTAAAACACTAAAAAACCACATATCCACAACGTGAGTCTAGATCAGATCAACAACATAAAGGGCTTGAAATTATTCTTGTTTCCAGAAAAGTGTGCGATACCTCCAATTCCACTTAGATGCATAAGAAATCATCCACTCATATAATTCTACTGGAAAGATGGTGAAAAATCTCTCGAGATAAGTCATTCATACGATTCTATTCTACCCAAGTGCATGTGTTAAACTTGGATCCAATGTTGAACCATCGTGGATATTATTCCTCCAAATCATGTATCCACTCCTCAATACTTTTAGAGTTAACGATATGTCTTCATCATGAACCATCCTGAAAATAACTAAAAAAGAGGTCCCGAAAACAGAACCAATGATGCAGCCTAGAATTTACTAGATAACACCCTAGACATGCTTTGGCACATCACTCAGCCTAGACTAAGTGCTCACCTAAAGCACGCAAAGGTACCAGGTCCCTCTTTAGGGTTGTTGTAGTAGGATGTTAGCATGATGAAGGAAGAAACATATAGATCCATAACTAATCCATCATTCTACAATGCATGCCATATTCAGATCTATGAAAGAACAAACTTAAACAATAATCATGATTGAATCAAGAACATGCACTACTCAATTACACATAGGAATGACACTTAGATTCAGCCAATAACTTCCATCTATTAATAAACACATAAGCTCCTTATAATAATGACATTCTATACCGATGCACGCATGGATTTGATACAATAATCCAGTCATATGCACATATCTCTTTATGCTTACGTCTTGCACTCTGCATATACCTATATATCTCTCATCTCCCTCTCTCAGGTAATTCACTACATATATATATATATATATATATATATATATATATATATATATAGGGTGGGACTAACCGTTCACCACTTATCTAATCTAACAGAATAGTCCTGTTTCACCCGATTCTAGATCATTTCTTCAAATGTTTACGAAATGCAGATAAAGGGTAAAGGGATAGGAGGAATACCTTAAGATGCTGGTTATAGGTTGTTGCATGCATATGACTTCTGAATCCACAACTGATCATGAGAGATTTCTTTTGCTTGGAGGAACTACCTGAAATGGAAAACAAGACCACCAAATAATAGTTAAATAGTATATGCAGTGGACTGCCTAGCGTGTGCTAGATCCAGAAGTGTGATACTTCCTAGATGGTTGTCAATCCACTATTTAAAATAACTTAATGCTAACAATAAAGGAAATCCTACTATAGTTAAAATGATTTAGGTATCTCATTCATCTACAATAAGAAAATTTTTTCACAACAAGCTAAGCTATGATTGAATCTGAAGGTTAAGGTCTTAGTCAAGGTATTGGTACTAGCTAGGGTGACGTTCGGTTGTTTTGGGTATTTGGTGGAGGTTTTAAGCTTTGTTCTTGGTTTCTAGTCAAAAACACAGAGACCGACGTCGGTTTGGTATGACCGATGTCAGTTTAGGTTAACCGGTGATGGTTGTGGGTAATCGGCGTCGGTATGGTCAGGGTTATAGGAAACTCAATAAAAACTTGGCAAGGTGATAGATCTGAGGCTAGGTGGAAATGGAAGGGCAATGGTCAGATTTGTGTGGGTCCCAGGTATGCATAGGAATGATTAAAATCTAGATATGGGTAGTTCAAGGGTGTGGGTAAAGGGATGGTCAAGTTTGCATGGAGGTAAAATGGTGGGGAATGGGAATGGGAGTAGAAACTAACAACAAAAGTAAAAGGATTTGCTCAAATGATAATGAACTAGTGCAGGTTAACAAAACTTACTATTTGTACGAGCTTGATGTCTGGTTGGCAATGGTGGGTGATCAAATGGAAGGAACTCGTGTGGTTCTAACACTTCCTGGATGCTCCCGTGAAGGAAAATGGCTCTGTAGTTGCTTTTAGTGTTGGCTATGGATGCTCTGATGCGTGTATAGATGTTAGTTCTGCTTTCATGCAACACTGATTTTGTCACTTATTCTTAGAAGATGTATCAACCTCTCTGAAATGTGCCAACAATGAAATAAGGTTGTTTTGGGGGTTAAATGGTAACCGACGGCGGTTCTGGGTTGACTGGCGGTGGTTGAGGGTGACCGTCGGTTAGGGTGGGATTTCCTAGGTTTTCTAAAATGGGTAGATCCTTTCGATTTTTGGGATCTCGTTCATTTGGCTCTACGGATTAGAATGGAAGCTTCCCTTTTTAACATGCGAGAATGTGGTTAGAGGGAATGTAGGCTTTGATTTTTAGGGTTTGGGTAGGTCTTAGTTAGTTATGGTAACTTACTAAGAATAGGTCTTAGGGTGAGGTGGCTAGATGAGGTGTCTAGGTGAGGTGGATATGTGGGAACTATCCCAATTAGGATATTTAAATAATAAATATTGTGAGGATAATGAATTAATTTAATTAAATTAATATTAGAGTGGGATGAAAGGGGCCATGGTTAGGTGAATGTGTTCAAGGTGTTTATTTGACGAGGGACCAAGGGGAGTGTGACCTAATTTTAGTGTCTACATTTTGCCCCTTTTATTGCATAGCTTGTATTGGTAAGTGATGATGAAAAAAATAAGATGTGGTTGCCCCATGTGTGGGTGAAGGTGATCCCCCTCAAACTAGGAACTAATGAGGTAGAAGGCGGAATCGGGAGTGGTTTGATAAAAGGTGAATGTGATGAAGAAGAAGTGGGGTAATGGGTAAAAAGGGAAAATATCTACTCGGGTAATCTAGGTAATGGGTCAGGGTCAAAGGTAGTAATATTCAAATGCATGCACATGTATAAACTGCAGCATGGTACCAAGTTGAAGAGTAGGAAAACTCTACATCATCTAAGGTTGATAGGTTTATCCAAACAAGGTTAAGGTGATTCCGGTATCCAAGGTATAAGATATGGTTAGGAAACATGACGTAGGTTAGGTGCGAAACGTTTAGGTATGTTCTGGTACACCAAGGGTTGGGTCAGGATAAACGGTCACGAAAAGAGGCAAGGTAAGGTTAGGATGACAATAAACACAGTAATGATCTGCAAGGTATAGCAAACACATGGGGTTAAAGGTCACTAGTGGTGTTCCGGTCCAAGTATCTTGGTCACGACATGGGTAGGCTTGAGGTATGGGAAAAATAAGTAGTCCCCGAATGAGGACGAGGTGGGGGTAAATGATAAGGTCAAGAGGATATAGTGAAGTGTCCAAGTGAGGTGTGGGTGAGGAAAAAAAGGATTCAGTCAAAAGCGGGGGTAAGGGGTAGTAGAAAGACTAAGCAGTATAACCGATGATGGTTTGAAGGATTGATGCCGGTCCAAGATGGACCGATCATGGTAAGCTAGGGTACATGACCAATGTCAGTTAAGTTGAAACCATCACCGTTAGGTTGGGTAGGTTATAAAAAAATTGTCGTATTTTTCAAATCATGTGTCGTTTAATTGAGTTGGGAAAATGAAAAGAAAGAGAGAGAAAAGGTGGGAAGTGATAGAGGGAGACTGAGAATTGGGTTGGCAAGCCACGTGGCAGGTGATAGTTGGTTGATAGGTGGATCCACGAGCTAGGTTGGGTTGATTTGATTAGATTGAGTGATTAGAGAGTGAGCGGTCATTTGGTGATGGCAGAGGCAGGAGGAGGGATCGGGGGACCACCAAAGCAGTAAGGGTTGGAGGTGCCACCATGTAGATGGCGATAAAATGAGGTAGGATTCAATCCAACGTGTTGTTTTATTTATTAGAATTAGTGGGTGAAAATAGGTTTTTGTTTTTTTGGGGAAAATAAATTTTGAATTATGGGAGGGAAAATCAATTAAAATAGGAATGGGGAGGGAGGGATTGGGTGAAGAAGGGGTGGGGAAGGGTGTGGGGGAATTTGGGTAGGATTGGGTGGGTAGAAGGGAGAAAAAGGGGAATTGAAGGAAAAATGGGGGTTTGGGCGTCACGGTTTGGATGTGACCATGACCGGTGTTGGTTGGAGGGTAGTTGACGTTGGTGTTAGTGCCAGGTATCGACCACGGTAGGTGACCGATGCCGGTTGAAGGGGGACCAGGTCGGTTAGGGGTAACCAGTACTGGTTGGAATTGGAGGGAAAAGGGGCCAAAAGGTGTCCGAGGTTGGGTGGGTGAGGTAGGTAGGGGTGAGAAAAGTGGGTTTGGTGAAAATCATAACATAGGTAAGGGGTAAAAATAGGTAAGGGGAGGTGGTTAGGGAAAAATGTATAGATGTGTAGGAAAAAGGTAAGGTCGGGGAGTGGGTCAAAATGGAAGTAGATGAGGGTGGGCTATGTGGTTTAATAGGTGAGGTGATATTAGGTTGGGTAGGGTTAGGGTAGGTAAGTCGGTGAGTTACGATTGGGTTGGGTAAGTAGGGAGGTGTGGGTTAGTTTGGGTAAGATAGTGAAGAAAAAGAGGTAGGGTAATGGGAATGGGTATGGGTGAATGTAAATATGGTCATGTTGAATAATGTGATTGTTTTGTTGGATGCAGGTGAGAGATCAACTAAGGATGTAAGACAGGGTGCCACCTCTGCTCATGATAGTTCGAGGCGCAACGATAGCCGAGGAGTTGTGGCATGTTAAGGAGGTGGGCCTGAGTGGGGTCTGATGCTATTGACATGCAGTCTGAAAGTTGAGTATGCTAGTCGCCCTCATTTATATATGAGATTCGGTGACCAAAAAGTTCCACCTACCAATGAGTGAGATGACAATCACCTTGGAGGATGTGTATAGGATCTTGTGGTTACCCATATTGGGGACATAGGTATATTTGATCTCCTCGAGAGGTGTCTAAGGATTTTATCCCGATTGTATTTGGGGAGCGGATGGTAGAGACGACATTCCATAGCGCCATCCCGAGATATGGAGAAATGTACCTAGCCCATCCGTAAGAGAGACGAGACTAGTAGTATTACTAATGGAGGCGATTAACTATTTTACACTGCTGCTTGGCCGAGGGGGGAGATTCCCATGATCATTAATGGGAGTGCTACATGAAATGATGATGGAGAGGACTTGATTTTCCTGGGTGCTAGCCTTCTTGGTACATTTGTATAAAGAGTTATGGGCATATGGGCAGCTCCACAGGTTCAATTTGTGTTGCAATTTTATTCTACACTGTTGGGCCTATGAGCATATTGTCTGTGTGCATCCAGTGGGTATGTCCCGAGGAAATTCATTTGAGACGGTTTTTGTGTGGGTGGCGTATAAGAGATGAGTACTTGTTATTAGAGACTCGGTGATCGACATGGCTACACATGATGTAGCATACTACCGGTGGCTATTGGAGGGATTGTCTGGAGTAGACATTATATGGAGATCGTATGTGGGTTATCCCTCATACAAACAGATGGCTGAGGAGCTATCTGGCCTTTAGCTACTTAGATGGATAGGGGATGCCATGTAAGAGAGCATGAGATGATTCCCGTTGACGGTGGAATCGACGGTAGTTTGGATTACTACAGGATATACCTCTACCCTTCCCACAGTACCAGAGGGATGATGTAGAGAGACCACTACCACTTCCACACCGACAGTACCTATTGGGTAGGAGGAGCAGGTTATAGATTGGTGGATTGATGATGTCGAGTGATGGATAGGTATAGATAGTGGTGGGCAGCCCAAATTTTGAGTAGTACCTCCCGTGCTCAGGTAGCTAGATTTAGCCACCATCACTGTGCAGAGAGATGCCCTACATGGGCAGGTGGTGACCCTAATTACATAGTTGGGGATGGTACAGGGGAATCTAGCAACGTCAGAGATAGAGGTGGTTGTATTGCATGTGCAGGTGGCTAGTCTATAGGCCCAGATGGCCTAAGGTGGGAATGAAGAGGGTGATGATGAGTAGGTAGTCGCCCTACAGGCATAGGTTATAGGTTTGCAGGGCCAGTTGGCCACTGCACATGTGTAGATTCAGGCATTATAGGAACAGGTTCAGGCATAGGGTGCGAGGCCGATGGCACCTCCATAGGCATCGGGACAGGGTCTTAGTTCACAGTAGGGGTGGGACAAGGTCCCATAGGATAGGTATAAGAACTGAGGTTGATGTGGAAACCACAGAAAGTACCCCTATCTAGGTTATGGGATGCCTTAGGTGAGGCCAGATACTACCAGGATCAGCTAATAGTGGTCGGGATAGATTTTCTATCCTATGGAGAGTACAAGGCACAATAGGCCTCGAGTGAGAGGACTAGATCCCGGACTCATAATGTGGAGAGCATAGGGGGCCATCGAGCTCCGAGATAGGATCAAGGAGAGGCCACTAGTTCACAGAGACCAACTCCAGGTGATGTACCAGCAGGGGCCCGACCGTGACCTATGACGGGTGGTGAGATGTTATCATGTCATCGAGATAGGAGCCGAGGAGGAGACCGGAGAGACTGACATGGAGGATGTCCAGCAGGATGATGCCTGATGCCCATCCCTGTATTTTGATGTATTTTAGTCATTTTTTGATATATACCGGCCTACGTGCCAAAGATGGTGAGGATGTACAAGAGTTTTGTATATTTTTTAGCATATACTAGCCTACGTGCAAAGATGGTGAGGCTGTATATGATATTTTTGAGAGATTGGATTATATACATCGCCTGCATGTCACAAGACATTTAATAGTTATGTATATGATACACATGTTTGGATATTTTATTTATAGAGATGATGATGATTATGGTCATTATGTGTTTGTGTTGATAGCATTTTATTATTATGCATAGATGGATTTATGGTAGGTGTGTTAGGCATGGATGGAGTCAGGTTGTGTTTTAGGCATGGATCGAGTTAGGTTTTAGGCATGAATTGAGTCAAGTCATAGGCATGGTTGAGTTAGGTTTTAGGCATGGTGGATTATAAATTGGTTGATGTTATAATTCATTAATTTGTGCAATGAATGATGATATGGGTCATGTTTAAGATGTTTTATAATACATACATGATGATGGTAAAGAAATGGTAGTCATAATAAATGTATGTTTTGATGATGATAAAAATGTGAAGCAACTTGTTGTTTGTTTGGTTGAATTTCTAATTTTTTATATAAAAAGGAAACTAAGTAGGGTAGAATGTGATTTAGGAAAATGAAAGATGAATTGGTTAGGGTAGAGAGTGGTGAGCTAACCTCCAAGGGCCCCATGCCCTCGGAGTGCTACCTACATAGTCCCAGGTGAAAAGGGACCTCACCAGATGTAGTTCTCCCATAAGCTAGGGAAGAATGTGAGGAGGTATGAGAATGAGTTGGTAGGTTTTAGGCATGATTGAGTCTAGGTCTGTTAGGTATGGGTGGATTGTGGGCACATTGGTATAGGTGATTTTGATTGTGGTGGAAGAAGAAGATTATCCAAAGGTAAGCGTCGAGGACCAAGTCCTGTATAAGGTAATCAATATGTAATAAGGAAGGTTAAAAGATAAAAGGAGGCAAGAAAGCCACCTGATTGGTTAGGATCATAATGAGTAGGTCATACCTTGGAGGGCTGATGAACGTAAGACCCTAAAGACATTGCATGATTGATTGTTCTAAGGGTGAAAAGTAGTCATGTGACCACCAAATGTCATGGTTCCAAGAGGTCCCTTGAGGTGGTAGGAAATGAAAATGTGAATGGTGAGAGGGTGAAAATTGGTATTTTATATGGTAGTAGGTAGCATGCCTTTGTGGCAAGAGATCCAAGGTCATAATGGGCAAGTCCATGACTAAAAGGATTTTGTGTTAACTGATGTTTGAGATAGACTGATTGATGCAAGAAGTCTATATGGGATGAGGAAATTAACTCCTTGAGGTCTTCGTGAAGCTGATCGATGTGGGAAGCTTCAAATTCTCTATCTTATTTTTTGAAAGAGATTTACATAGCTATCCTTTGAGGGAGCAATCTGTTTATAGAAGCGGTTATGGAGAGGAAGATGTCCTTTTGAGGGAGTCATCTTTTTATTGAAATTTTGACTCAAGGAGTTAGATCCCATGTGAGGGCTTTTAAGTCATGGACAAGACTAAGGTGAAGAATAGGATTCTTGTTTAGAAGGCAGGGTGAAATGACCATGGGATCTCATCTAAAGGTAGATGAAAAGTATCCATGAGAATCATGCTATGTGCAGTGCGTGGTACACATATTTAAGAGAAGATAAAAAGTGACAGGTACGCACATGATTCTTATTTAATCATTGGTGATGGCGTAGGAAGTGGATAGCACTCAAGGGACGAGCATGGAAAGAGATAGAAGATGAGGTAGGACTAAAATTCAATAGTAGAATGGTCAAAGATGCAAGGCATTAAGGGGCTCAAGTTCGGGTTTACCATCGAGTGAAGATAAATGATAAGCACCTGATCCATAAGTATGAGTCATGATGTATGGTCCAAGCCAATTAGGAGCAAATTTTCCCCGTTTACTTTTTTTTGCTTTGGTTACATGTTGATTTTCCTTCAAGACAAGGTCACCAACTTGGAAGGTTTGCTCATGGACACATTTTTCATAGGCACATTTGATACGTTTTTAGTAAACTTGAAGGTGGTCAAGAGCATTAAGATGACATTCATCTAGTAACTTGAGTTGTGCTAAACGGTCCTGACGAAAGTCATCATCATTGAGCATGTCATGGAGAGAAATGCAGAGTGAGGGAATCTAGAATTTGAGAGGTAGAATAGCCTTTGTACTGTAGACTAGAGAAAAGGGTGTGGCAGCAGTGGAAGTATAGATACTAGTGCGGTATGCCCACAGGGTGAAAGGAATGTGCGTATGCCAGTCCTTCCCAGTATCGTTAACCACTTTCATGAGAATTTTGTTCAGGGTTTTGTTGGTGGATTCGAATTGGTCGTTAGTTTGTGGGTAGTAAGGTGATGAGAAACTCAACTGAATGTTGAAGGCGTCACAAAATTTTCGTAAGGTTTTATTTTTAATTGTTTTCCGTTATCAATGATGAGGAAATGTGGAACACCAAAGCGACAGATGATGATGTGATGATTGATGAAATCACATATTTTTTTGGATTTTCATTTAAATGAGAGGTATGGCTTCAACCCATTTTGTGTAGTATTTGGTAGTGGTGATGATCCATTGATGTCATTGGGAAGAATGTGGATTGATCTCTCCGACAAGATCCAAACCCCATTGAGAGAAGGGCCAAAGGTCATGTGTGACCTGTAAGGCATGACTAGGTGTATGATGAAGGTTGGCATGTTGTTGGCATTTTACACAATGCTTGACGTAGTCACAAAAATCATGGTTGAGGGTCAACCAGTAATAGCCTAGGTGAAGAATATGCTTAGCAATAGTGAGGCCACTGAAGTGACCTCCACATATGCCATCATGAACTTCTTTAATGGTATAAGGAATTTTAGAACTCGTAAGGCATCGTAAGAGAATGCCATCGAAGCTGCATTTGAAGAGGAGGCCACCCGTGATGACGTAACAAGAGACCTTTTTAAGAAAGGCCCGTTTTCCATTACGAGTGAGGTCAGGAGGCAAGATGGAATGGGAAAGGTAGTCTGAGTATTGTTTATACCAAAGGTCACTCGGGTCAGGGGTAGTGGTTCCAATGGAGTAAACCTTGTGAGGTAAATAAGAGGGTGATTGGAGTCTTTGTATGGTGACAAATATTTTAGAATCGGTAGGTGAAGCGGGGATTTGAGAAGCCAAGCAGGCCATGGTATCTGTAAATTTGTTGGTTGAATGTGGGATGGTTTGAAGGGCGTAGCGGTTGAAGGTGGTCAAAAGTATGTCTACATGATGTTTATACTTTTGAAGTGTCTCATTATGACATTGGTATATACCATTGACTTGGTTTACGACCAATTAGGAATCACCAAAGATGTTGATGGATTTGACATCCAAGGCATAGGTAGCTTGGAGACCTAATACGAGTGCTTCGTATTCGGCAATATTATTTGTACAATCAAAATCGAGTTTGAAAGACAAAGGCATGGGTTCACCATCAAGTGGAATGAGGATAACACCTACCCCACCCCATGCTAACACTTGGAACCATCGAAGAAGAGTTTCATTTGGTATGCGGGCTCATCCAAGGAAAGGGAAGCAATTGACTCATCTGGAAAGTCAAAATCAGAAGGTTAATTCCTGGAAAGAGGTGCATCGGCCAATTGGCCAGCGATGCTTGGCCCTTGATGGAATTTTGGTGGATAAATTCAAGGTCGAGGTCAGCCAAAAGCATGAGCCAACGTGCGACATGTTGATTTTGGTAAGGTTTGGCATACATGAAGTGTAAGGGGTCGGTGTTGGTCACAACATAAGTTTTTTGATTAAGTAGGTAATGGCGAGTTTTTACGGAAAAGAAAACTAAGGCTAAGTAGAGTTTTTTGGCATGGGTGTATCGGGTTTTGTAGTCTAAAAGAATACAAATTATGTAATAAACTACATGTTCCCTATGTTGTTCATCACGATGAGCGAGCATGGCCCCAAAGAGTGATCGGTAGCTGAGATGTATAGGTAGAAGGGTTGATCGTATTTAGGTGGAATGAGTACGGGTGGTTGGAGAAGGTATTGTTTTAAGGCCTCAAAAGATTTGTGGTAGTCATTATCCCATTTAAAAGAGACATCCTTCTTGAGAAGATGATGAAATGGTTGACACCAATCAGATAATTGTGAAATGAAGTGGCGAATAGACTACAACTTGCCTTGTAGGCTACGGAGTTGCCTAAGATTAGTGGGTGGAGGCATTTCAAGAATGTCCTTGAATTTAGCAGGGTCAACCTCTATACCACGTAAGGAAATGATAAATCCTAGGAGCTTTCCTGAGAGAACTGCAAAGACACACTTCTTGGGCTGAAGGTGAACGTAATATTTAATAAGGCGGTCAAAGATGGTTTTTAGGATGGTGAGATGCTCAGAGCAGTGTTTAGATTTGGCTAGGAGATCTGTCGACACTAAAATTTTCCTCCGTAATTTCTATTTCATTAATGTATGTATTAGGAATAGGATGTTGTTAAGTATAATTAGTAGTAGCGTCTGATAGAAGATAACGGCGCCACAAGATGGTGCCGCCAATAATGTGGAGTACGGTATGATCAAAGTACAATAGGAATGTTGTAAAAGTAAATATTTGTCGTAAGTGGTCCGGTAATTTTAAAATGTCAAAGTTTGGGTAATTAGAGAAGTAGGGTCTACATGATTAGGAATTAGAAATATTATATTGGTAATAAAGACAAGGAGTGAGGTCATAAATATTTTGTGTATTTTATTTATAAAAAGTCTAAAAATGTGGAACCCATGTAAAATGATAAGGTTTATCTTATCTTAACGAGATAAGCTTACATGTACGAGATAAGAGTTAAGGTATGGAATATGATTCATCGTAGTGGATTTCTTATCCTATCTTAGAGATAAGATGGATAAGCCTAGAACTTCTATAAATAGAGAGGCCACCCCCTCATTTAGCATAGAAGGAAGTAGTGAGAAATATTGTAGGAAGTGTGCGAAGGAAGCCATCGCTTTAAAGGTGTGTTGAAGAAGCCATTAAGAGGTGTAATTGTAAAGTTTCTCCCATAGTCTTGGTGAAAGGCAAGTGAAGTCAATAACACTTGAAGTACCTCATGGGTGAGATTGTAATGAGTTTCATGTTAATATTATAATTTATTTTGATATTTCAGATTTGTCATCATTCCGTCTTATCATAGTCGATGGTATTCTTGTGTTATGTTGTTGTTTTGTTTCCAGTTACATCCACCAAACTAAAGGTACGTGCATTAGTAAATAATCATAAAGACGAGGAGTTCTGGTGAAGAATTATCATAGTGCGGATTGGTGATGACATTTTGGTTCCGTTGCGGGACCATTCCTCGTTAGTGGATTTTACGGAGAGATATTCCCACTTAGTCAAAAATCAATTAGAGGGTAACCTTGTTTTTACTGCATAGTAGTTACATGTAGTTACCATGGTAAAGTCATTTTTGCCGGAATAGTATTTACCCCAAAAGTCACTTTTTACTTGTGAATAGTATTTACCGCAGATAACTTCACTTTTACCATGAATAGTATTTACCGCATGAAACTTCACTTTTTACCGTGAATAGTGTTTACCACAAGAAAGTCGAGTTTTACCGCATGATAAGTCAAGTTTTACCATAGTTTACCGTGGTCATTTCTATTTCTTTGTAGAAAGGTGTAAAGTCACTTTCTAGTATAGTGATTCCAATTATTTATACACATAAGTCTTGTTGATTGTACTTGTGAGTTGGTATTTCACGGTGGTTACTTTTGAAAATGGGAAAGATTCCTATTTTTTCAGCTCAATCTAATGAAGATGCTTCTTCTTTCATTCAAGAGTTTAAGTGATCTTGTATTTGTAATGGCCTTATAAGAAGGGAACAATGGACTGAATTTTTTCCTACCTTTTTGGATGGTTCAGCACTTAGGTGGTTTGAAACACTAGGTGATAATGTGAAAAATTCATGGGATTTATTAACTGAAAGTTTTCTTGAAGAATTTGGTGAACAACAGAAATATGTAGATCTCATGATCGAGATCACAAAGCTATCCCAAGGAGAGAAGGAGAAGATAAGGGATTATCATGCTCGTGTTCTAGAGCTAAGGAGGAAGCTCGATGCTTAGATCTGGAAGGAAGGACCAGCGGATGGGTTGATGAATGGCATGGATAATCTCCTGTGTAAGCACTTCATTCTTGGGATGAAGCGAGAGATCAGACAACGAGTGAAGTATGACCGCCCAGCTACCATTGAACAAGAAAAGGAGATTAAAAGAAGGCAAAAAGAAAGCATGGAAGAGGAGCCCAAAGAAATTGTTGCTAAAGTAGAGCCTACACCAGCACCTTTGGTCCAGAATCCACAACCACTCTCGGTGAGCACAAATATTTCTCCTAGTACATCTACTGAGTATGAAGATCTGCTCAAAAAGATGGGTCAGTTAACTATTAATCTTCTTGAGGAAAGGAATTTAGTTCTCGGGGAGGAGATAGAGGTCCAAAAAGAAATATTTATGAAGTTGTTTGTTATGGTTGTTATAAAAGGGTCATTATAAGTATAATTGTCTAGATAGAGCTTCTACATCAGTAAAGGAGATAATGATAAAGGAAAAGTACACAGTGAATTCTTTTGATGTAGTAGATAAGAGCGAAATAATAATGAAGTAGATGTGTTTGTAACAAAAAGAAAGAAAGAAAAAGATAATCAAGATGGAAATGATCCTAAGAAGATGAAAGAAGAAACTAGTAAGAAACATAGGAGAAGAAAGTTGGGTGTGCGGATTTTCGATTTCACGGGGCAAGGACCATACTCCATCTTGGAAGATCTGTCCAAAAGGCCTGCAAATATTACATATGGTCAACTCTTGGCTATGTCTTCTGAGAAGAGGCGGGAGTTGCGAGGTGGACTCAATGCTCGAAGAAGGAAGGAGGTTGAGGTCCCTGTTTTGGAGGCGAGGCGAGATCCCTATGCTCCACAAGCTGAGGTATTTGTAATGGTATTTCAATTCATGATGTCTTAGTTGATGGAGGTGCTGCAGTTAATGTAATGACCGAGTCTGTAATGAATATGTTGGGTTTAAAAATTGATCACCCTTCAACACTTATGTTAAGGTCATTAAATAAAGGAAAAACTAAACCAGAAGGTGTAGTTTCAAATGTGGCAATATCTGTTATGGGTGTGGTATGTGTGGTAGACTTTTAGGTGATGAAAAATGGTAATGCTTATTGCGTACCCAATGCTCTTTGGGAAGACCATGGCTAGGAGAGTTCATGCAAGAAACTACTTTGGAATGAAGGTTTCATGACACTTGGATGTGGTAGAGAGAGGGTGAAGATAAATGTGATCCTCGACATCATAAGGCGTAAACTCGTGGATTCAAGTGATGAAACTGATGATTGGACATCCTCTGATTACTCTAGTACCAGTGAAGTGGACACTGAAGATGAAGAAAGTGAGGTGGATGTTTCAGTCATGGATATCCTTCCAGTCACACCAACTCATGACCCCATAAAATTATCTGAAGAAGAAGTTGATGATCGTCTCCAACAAATAAAGATTGGTGATGCTGTGATGGAGAGTGAGAAGGAATCCTACCTCCAGCTCTTTCGAAGGTACATACACCTATTCACTTTTGATTACAAGGAACTCCGTCAAGTAAGTTGGGTAGAACATTGTATTGAGCTAGTAGATGGTGCTAAGCCCATAAAGCAAATGCCATATAGAATGAATCCTAATTTTTCCAAGACTGTAAAAGAAGAAATAGATAAGTTGCTTAATGCAAGATTCATATTTGCTGTGGAGAATTTAGAATGGGTTTCTCCCATTGTGATCTCAATAAAAAAGAATGGGAAGCTACGCATTTGTGTTGATTACAAGAAGCTCAATAAGGCAACAAAGACGGATCATTACCCTCTTCCATTTTCAGATCAGATCTTGGACAAAGTAGTTGGCCAGGAGTGCTATAGTTTTGCTGATGGATATAGCGGCTACAACCAAGTTTGTATAGCAGAGAAAAATCAGCTGAAGACCACGTTCACCACTCCTTGGGAATGTTTGCTTATAGAGTTATGCCTTTTGGGTTGTGTAATGCTCCAAAGCAACATTCCGAGCGTTTGATTAATAGGGTGTTCGACCCTACATTGGGACCTTCATCGAGTATTTACGGATGATTTTTGCATCTATGGGAGCAAGTTGGACCACCTGCACCAAATGGAGACAACATTTCAAAGGTTAGATGAAGCACAAGCCTCACTAAACCCTACAAAGTGTGTCTTTGGATGTTCTAAAGGCGTTTTATTAGGGCATGTTGTATCCAGAGATGGTATTGGTACTGATCACGATAAAGTTTCAAAATCAAAGATTTACCATTTCCTCTTAATAGAAGTAAGTTGTGATCATTTTTAGGCCATGTGGGTTACTATAGAAGGTTCATCAAGAATTTCTCAAAGATTGCACAGCCACTAACCCAGTTCTTGAAGAAGGATGTTACTTATGAACCAGGAAATAAGGCGCATGAAGCTTTTGGACAATTGAAGGAAGCCCTGGTGTCTTCACCTGTTTTGAAGAATCCAGATTGGAGCAAGCCATTCATTGTGTACACTGATGCCTCAGATGCAGCACTAGGAAGTACTTTGAGCCAAAAGGATGAAAATGGGAATGAACATCCAATTTACTTTGGGAGCAGACAAATGAGCAGTGCTGAGGTAAATTATACTGTAACTGAAAAAGAGGCTCTGGCTATCATTTTTGCTGTAAAGAAGTTTAGAAATTACTTGCTAGGGCAAAAATTTCTAGTTGTAACAGATCATCAGGCTCTAAAATATATTGTAAATAAGCCTAACCCATCAGGGAGGATAGCAAGATGGATAATTTTGCTACAAGAGTTTGAATTTGATATTATAGATAGGCCAGGAAAGAAGCATGTCAATGCAGATGCACTCTCTCGAGCCTATGATGGTTTAGGATCATCTTGTGATGATGATGATTTCCCCGATGCAACATTGTTATCCCTTGACACAATCCCTAGTGAATACATAGATATTTGGAATTATCTGAATGAATTCAAGTTTCCTGATGGTGCCAATGCAAAGACTAAGAGAAAGATTACTCAAGCCAGTCGTCCATATTCTATTCTGCATGGAGTATTATTTCGAATAGGACACGATGGACGATCTGAAGAGGGCGATTGGACATGATCAAGGAAGGAACTGCTAGAAGAATTCCACAATGGTACATGTGGAGGGCACTTCTCTGGAAAACTTACAAAGAAGAAGGATCTTGGATGCGGTTATCACCGCCCACTCTTTTTAAAGATTGTTATAATTATTGTAAGACATGTGATATTTGTCAAACACATGGTAACCGTAAAGACTTCATCAGCTCCATTATGTCCTATTCTTCCCCTTGGTCCCTTTGAAAAGTGGGAATAGACATTGTAGGTCCACTTCCAACTACATCACGCCAAAATAAGTATATTGTAGTTGCCACAGATTATTTAACCAAGTGGGTTGAAGCTAGGCCATTGAAAACTTGACTTCCATGGATGAAGTGGCAAGGTTCATGTATGAACACATTGTCACCGATTTGGTTGCCCATTAGAAATTGTAACAGATCAAGGAAGCCACTTCATTAATGAGGTGGTAGAAGCCCTAGTCAATAAGTTTTCTATTAAGCACAGGAAGGCAACAACATACAAGCCAAGCACAAATGGACAGATGGAACGAACAAATTTTGTGTTGTGTCAAATTCTAGCAAAAGATGCAGCCTTGCAGGTAAATAAATGGGATAAAAGGATTCATGCAGCATTGTGGGCATATAGGGCAACATCAAAGTCAGCAACGAGGTACTCCCCATTTCGGTTGGCCTATGGCATTGATCCAGTTCTTCTAATTGAGTTTGATATTCCCACTATGAGAGTTATGAAAAATGAAAGGATGGATGAAAGTGATTTAGTAAAAGAAAGGTTGTACATCTTCATTTGCTAGAGGAAATGAGAGAAATAGAAAAGGATACAAGCCATAAGAAGAAAATGAAGCGAGAAGGAATACTTTGATCAAAAGATCCGGTGGTCTCCATTTCATATGAATGACTTGGTTCTAGTATATGATTCCGATACAAAAAAAAGAAGACAGAAAAATTTCTTCCAAAATGGATGGGGCCCTACAAAATAGCATTGTGCATGAAAATGGTACGTGCACTGACCGGAGGAGTTAAATGGCACTCCCATTACAAAATGGGTCAACCACGACAAGTTGAAGATTTTCCAAGCACTAGAATAGTCTACTCCGAGGACGGAGTAGAAGCTAGGAAGGGGAAGATGTCGACACTAAAATTTTCCTCCGTAATTTCTATTTCATTAATGTATGTATTAGGAATAGGATGTTGTTAAGTATAATTAGTAGTAGCGTCTGATAGAAGATAACGGTGCCATCAGTACGGTGCCACCAATAATGTGGAGTACGGTAACAATCAAAGTACAATAGGAATGTTGTAAAAAGTAAATATTTGTCGTAAGTGGTCCGGTAATGTTAAAATGTCAAAGTTTGGGTAATTAGAGAAGTAGGGTCTACATGATTAGGAATTAGAAATATTATATTGGTAATAAAGACAAGGAGTGAGGTCATAAATATTTTGTGTATTTTATTTGTAAAAAGTCTAAAAATGTGGAACCCATGTAAAATGATAAGGTTTATCTTATCTTAACAGATAAGCTTACATGTACAGATAAGAGTTAAGGTATGGAATATGATTCGTCAGTGGATTTCTTATCCTATCTTAGAGATAAGATGGATAAGCCTGGAAGTTCTATAAATAGAGAGGCCACCCCCTCATTTAGCATAGAAGGAGGTAGTGAGAAATATTGTAGGAAGTGTGTGAAGGAAGCCATCAGTTTAAAGGTGTGTTGAAGAAGCCATTAAGAGGTGTAATTGTAAAGTTTCTCCCATAGTCTTGGTGAAAGGCAAGTGAAGTCAATAACACTTGAAGTACCTCATGGGTGAGATTATAATGATTTCATGTTAATATTATAATTTATTTTGATATTTTAGATTTGTCATCATTCTGTCTATCATAGTCGATGGTATTCTTGTGTTATGTTGTTGTTTTGTTTCCAGATTACATCCACCAAACTAAAGGCTGTGCATTAGTAAATAATCATAGCACGAGGAGTTCCTGGTGAAGAATTATCATAGTGCCGGATTGGTGATGACAGATCGTCCACATAATCTTCTAATATATGATGCATGATGTCATGGAAGATATAAGTCATATCCCACTGATAGGTGGCCCCATCATTTTAAGGCCAAAAGGCATGACTCGGTAGCATTGTGAAGGTCCCCAAGGGGTGATGAATGTAGTTTTCTATTGATCCTCTGGGGAAATCAAGATTTGGTTATAACCCGAGAAGCTATCCATGAGTGATAGCATCTCATGATTAGTGGTAAGGTCAACCAGCTGATCAATACTGGGTAAAGGAAAGTCATCTTTTGGGCATGCTAGATTGAGGTCATAGAAATCCTTGCAAATGTAGAGTCCCCTTGTCACCTTAGTGACAGGGACAATGTTAGAGATCCAACAAGGATAATCAATGGGTAAGATGAAGGAAACTAAAAGGAAGCACTGAAGTTATTCTTTGACTAGAAGAGCAATGCGAGGTGCATTTTCCTCACTTTTAATTCACGGGTTTGACATCGGGAATGGTTACGATATTGTGGACCACTATGGTGGGGTCAATACCAGGAATGTCTGCGTAATACCAAGAAAAAGTGTAGTTATGGTTACTAAGAAAGGAAGTGATGGCTTCCTATTCAAAGCAACATCTAAATATTGACCGATCTTTAGGATGTGCGTGTAGTCTTGAGTATGAATGTTGATTTTGATAATCGATTCATTCGGAATGGTTAGCGTCTCAAATGGTAATGACCGATGAATATAGGAGTCTTCGGCACCAAGGTGGGTGAGTATAGGTTCATCATCCTAACATTGAACGACGTTAATCAAAGGTGTATCATCATCGATCATTTCGGGATACGGAAGGGAATAGAAGAGGGAGCGTCTCCCTTGTGTTGATAAGTCGAGGCCCCAAGGAGATGGTGTTTATGAATTTTTTTTTGGAGGAATGGATTTTGGATCCATCAACTCGCTCGTCGGTGAAGGTGGTGATGGTAGCGAAGAAGGTGGAGAAGGACTGATGTCCTCAATGAATTCAAGGCGTGCATTCTTGGTAGGTGGTTTCGTAAAGCCGATACCACTACGGTTTCGTAAAGCTTCCTAGAGAGCCCACTTCCACACAAAGCATAGTCTCACACCCCCCATCATTAGAAACATTTCATTTGACTTCCAATTTGGCACCTATACTCACAATTTCACTATTCCATATACTCTTATTGTGTGTATCAAGTTTCTCCACCTTTGGTAAATGATTTTCATTTCCACCTCATTTCAAGATGACACACTTTAGTGATAAGGTTCACACTTGACTGTTGAGGACAACTTCATTCATGAACCTCACATCATACACACTTCACACTCTGCACTTCATGACATTTATTTTGTTAACACAACATATTCATTTCCCAATGACACACTTTAGTGCTAAGGTTCACACTTGAATGTTGAGGGAATAATTCATTCATGAACCTCACATCATACATAATTTACACTCTACACTTCATGATATATCTTTTGTTAATGCAACACATTCATTTCCCGATGACACGATCTATTGCTAAGGTTCGCATTTGAATATTGAGGGTATACTTCAATCATGAACCTCACATCATACACACTTCACACTTTGTGCTTCATAACATATCTTTTGTTAACACAACACATTCATTTCCCGATGACGCACTCTTGTTCTATGGTTCATTATTGATTGTTGAGGGGGAATCTATAAATGAACCTTTTCCTTACACTATGGGAAATTTCTCTTCCCCCCTTTTAATCTAAACTACATGCCATTGGGAACATTAGTTTACATTTACTCATTATATGAGTATCCATGCACTATTAATTCATTATTTTATCATGTTTCCATTTACATACCACATTGCATCACATACATACATTGTTATTTATCATATGATATATTCTTCACTCTTTTTCATTTACATATCTTATTCACTCTATTATCTAGCAATCCTTTCGCATCACAACAAATTCCAATAATCAACACTATCTATTAAGTCAATCATTCTCACAACACATGTAGAATTCAACAAACTAAACAATCACTACCAAGTAAAAATCATAATCATCACATAGTATACAAATAAACACCAACACCAAATGCAATATCAACAACATGTATATATACATATCTCATCAAAATCATAGTTACAATATACAATCATTGGGGGAAATCCCCCATGCATCAATACAACATGCAAAATACATCATAAATTGTCCTCTCTATCACTATCTATAATTGCATGGAGCTCTAGGTATCGAAGCTTCACCACTCACTCTACCTTGTTGATCTTGGACTCTATATCTCTCGAGATGGCTTCGTAACACAGAAACCTTTGTCATCTACTTTTCATATCAACCTTGTAGCTCCACATAACATGTAAATAGATCATGTGCTAGGCCTCCTCATACAACCTCCCTCAATCACTCTACCTCTACACAAGCCTCATCATGCTCACTCAACAATATTGTACATGTGGTTTCCACTATAGCCACTAGCTCAAATAAATGGGCATGCTCAATCACAATTACGTCTACCCACTCTAGCATCCCTCCTCCCACGAGCACATTTGGGGGCATGTTTTGCGTTAACATGCATATGGAGGTATCTATGACTAGCATCCAATAGGCATCACCTACAATCACTAGCCCACTTATACAGGGACTTGTATAGGCTTAAACATGATGGTCATGGTGGTGGCATAAGAGTGAATACTTTTTTACATGTATGGGCATATGAGAATATTGCTATATTGAGGCCACTTAATGGTTTGCTAGCCAATTGGGCCCAACCAGATATATTTTTGGCAAGGTAGGTGGGTACCCATAGCAAGATGATGGGATCGACCACATATAGGTTGATGATAGCTTAAATTAACCTTGGGGCCATTATATGGAAATTGTACATAGATAATTGTGGATGGGTGGAGGATGGTGTGAAGTCACAGTGCCTTATGCCTTTGATGCGCTATGTGGTTAAAGGATTGATTCACATGGGTAACATAGTTGTTTTAGGGTGATTAAGTATATACACAATTCGATATGGCTCAGGATGTGCCCCGAGAGCCATATATATGGTGTCAATCTATTAGGGCTATGAGGTGACCGGGGTCGAGGCCGTGCCCAATAAGAGAATGACTAGTACATCAAGGACTAGATGAGTTAGATCTTGCCATAGGGCCTATACATGTGGATGACATGAGGTGCACTCGGGCATAAAATTAGTTGTGGAAAGTACACTAATGGGTGTTGTTATTTCCAATAGTGGTGGATGCAGGTGGTGGGCCTGTAGTTGGAGGAGAAGAGGGTCAGGTACCCACCACCAATGTAGATGATGTGGAAATGATGAGAGTAGAGAATACATATCTTTTATTTTTTGATTGATATGAAAATGTGTAATACATAGCGTGTCCATGTGAATTTGGTACCATTCTCCTCTATAATGCGCAAAATGTAATGCATCTGGTATAAAATCCCGACTCCTCCACCCTCTACGACCATCAAAGAAGCTAATGCCACTGTAATAAATTTCTGCAATCATGGAACCATTGATCTCACAATGGCATCCAATCTAATATATGTCTCAACTTGTAATCAATACCCTATGAAATACCGATGTGTTACCCTCATCTAACTACGGGCATCCAATATGGTCATGATCTTTACTTTGTCTCTAATAATAAACAACCGCAAAGATCTCGTATACATCCTCTAAATTCACTGTCATCTCACCTATTAAAAATAGAATGTACAAGTGCACAGTGCACCATCTCTCACACAAATTTTTCAATAAAGGAATATTTTGGGTTATCTCCCCCAACCTAGTAATGTCTCGTAAGACATAATGGTCTAATATATCCCACACCGTGTCTCGTAACCCTAATCCAAGTAATGTTCTCAAGTGACAACCTACCTGAAACACTCTGGAGTGTATATCTCTCTACGCAACACAAAAAAGTAACAAAATTACACTATTAAAATGTCATGCATTCTTCAAAATTAATCATAACAACTTTCAACTAATCAGAATATAGTCATTTCATGTTACAATGCAAAAAATCTGCCCCTGGACATTAGTGCCCATGAGATGGATATTAACGATCAAAAGCGGGTCACTAGTGTCCTGAATGACATAAACACCATGTCTGCTCCCATCCTAGTTAGGAGTGCCAAAAATTACAAAAATTTAAATTTTACTAAAACGTTAAAAACAAGCATTTTGGATTAAAAATCCAAAAACAATCGCACAAAAACCAAGATTACTCGGTCTTACTGCGAAGCCACGATCACCACTAATTTCTCAAATCTTGTCAAACTATCTGCTCTAACGCATGGTTCCTTCACATCTTAGAGATAAAATTTCAAATACTCTTAGTACAAATAAAATTACTATTCACTTTTCCATATTACTATTTATAGTAATTCCAATTTACGATATATTATAGTTACTATTTACTACTATTCTTACAACTAATATATGGCACACAGTTTCACTCATATCTTGAGCCTTGTTACTCTATTTTTCTCCCCATTTGCACCATATGGATCATGGTTTCCTCTAGCACCATATTATATAACTTGCACGATCTCACATTCACATCGACATATATTCTAAGCTATACATACATAGTCTTTGTCAATACTAACATCTACCCTATGTTATCTCTCATTTAATATTACAACTTTTTACAACCGTACTTTTGGCTCAATGTTCATTTCTCTTCCCTTCAATATTTTTCTGAAAGGGGGGAATACAATCAGATCATCCTATAATCCCTCTCGGATACAACATGATCAATCAAGCATTCCAAATATATTAGTATCACAAATTTCCTTGATCTCATTTGGACACACTTACAATTATTCTATATGAAAAATCAATACTTGCATCTATTCTAAATCTATCCCCCCGAAATTACCTAATATGTGGGCAAAGTGAAACCTCTTCATGAGTAGTTTTCTAAATACATCTTATTTAATGAACTCATTATCACTCAATTTAATCAATCAACATAATAATCATAGTTCTTGTCACTCTCATATGACCTAGATTGGGAGCCACATTACATTACTATCGCTTCCAAATGACCTAAATTAGAAGCCATCCAACACTATTCAAATTGGAACACCCGTTACTATGGGAGTGGGAGGAATGAGACATCATTTCCTTTCCTATATTGATCCTATATGGGTTCTTTAATCGGGAACTACACGAACCAAATTTGGTCTCTATCCATCTCGCAATGAAGGGATATTTTGGGGATATAGTCATCAAAGGAGGGAAAAGAGAACTCTCTCCCCAACACTCTTCCTCCGGCTACATGATCACCAAATCCTTTAATTAATTACAAATATGGTTGGGAATTGATCACTCCCTACCCCTCTCTATCACCTTTTGTAAACAACTCAACATCTCCAATGACATTACAACTATTTCTCAAAGTTGATCATTATGATGTGTGCTACCTCCTCTAATGCCATGTGGATCAAAACATTGATCTATGATATTCTATGCTACAAGTCTCTTCATTCTACATGCACTCTATAATATGGCTTCTTCGGACTCTATACACGTATGTTCCTTCCTTTACACTACTTGAGTTTCATTCAAATAACATAAGGGGGAATGTAGACACAAAATAATGCACATATTACTATTTTTCTATGTCTTCAATATGTTGTTATATGCATGAATCTTAAGTAAGAAATATATTCGTTGGTGACACTATCTCATGTCTATCCATGTTTTTGATTTATTTATATTGTGACTCTCTTACACATTTTTCATTTTTGTATCCACTTCTAGTCAAGTCATAGGGATCCCTGTCTATGTGTCTTCTTGCATTTTTTGTCATTTATCCCAAGACACTAACTCCCACTCTGGACACTAGCGCCTGTGCGATTGTTTCCATCACGGGTCCTCTTGTCCTATTTATTTATTTTTTCTCATTTTTATGTTTTTGGTCAACCTTTTTAGTTTTCTTATCCTTATCTTGTGTTCATAGTCATCCTT
This sequence comes from Taxus wallichiana var. yunnanensis, assembly GCA_018340775.1. NCBI lineage: Eukaryota > Viridiplantae > Streptophyta > Pinopsida > Cupressales > Taxaceae > Taxus > Taxus wallichiana. The sequence goes on along the minus strand of CM031234.1, from coordinate 718,481,230 downwards.
TTGTGTCACTAGTGTCAAAATTCAAACAAGAGACTTATATATATACACAACATACACACTATTATTCGGGTGACAATTCTAAGGGACTATCTCATCTATATACTACCACTACTATCACAAGGGACTACATTTTTGGGCTACATACACTGCATAGGAAGGGGAAGTGTTAAATTCCATATCACACATTTACATATAAGCTAGCTATAGCCCACTATCTTGGTGTCATTGGCATGAGGGAAACCTAAGGACACTATTTCACACACAAGCACATAGAACTACACGGAGTTTGAAATGTAGTGTAGTGTTCGGTACTAAGTTCACTCTTTAGGTGAATGTTGGGGTCAGACTAATTTCATATATTGTATTTTTATTTCATATATTATTTGTTTGTGAGCTTGTGCAGGAGATAGCGATCGTTTTTTTGTAGGTTACATGTGACATCAAAACCCTAGCAACAAATTTGTAGTGACAAATAAGATATTGGAGCGAAGATCCTTAGACCTAGAAAAAGGATGATCCTGAACATTTACACAAATGCAAAAACCCATATTGGACACTAACACCCGGTGCTCCTTTCCTTCACGTGGGTGCTTCTATCCAACATAGCCTTGATTCACATAACTTCTTGTCACCATTGTAGCATCATTTCCAAATCAAATCCAACTCCATAGCCCCGATTATATCCATATCACATAGAAAAATAGCTAAGTCATCTATCCTTCTCATTTGTTCAGAGTTATATATTTTTCAAGTACTTATAATTTTTATATTGTTATATATCATTATTTTTATATTATTAGTTATAGAAGTTACTCTGAAATATAGATTTAATTCAATTTGCATTAAATCGGCGGAGAGTTGATCAAGGTCATATGGAGGTTGGGTGTATTTTCTTTTCCCTTCTATCCCCAAGGGAAAAGGACATGAGGGATCTAAAAATGTTCCACAACCTTGTGTTGACATGTGTTCTCCTGTGAAAATGAATAAGTATCAAAAGTTTACCTTGAGAGAGACCTTGAAGACAAAGTTTCCGGAGCTCCAGGAGGTCCTTTTTAGTGATAAACTATATGAAATTGACTCCAAAAACCTTCCAAGATGAATGGGATAGGTTTCAAGATCCAATTGTTCCTAAAAACCCCTCAAAATCTCCTTTTTCTTGAGATAACAGGTGTGTCTATTGAATCTAATTTGCCTTGAGAATCACTTGAGTTTTGTCAAAATGTAAAAGTTATGTCATGTAGAGAATCCTTAAATATTTCCAACGAGTAATTTTTTTCCTCCTAACTCCCTACAAAGCTCCAAGAATCATTTACCGAAGCTCGGTACTAGTTTAAACTGCAATGACTCCATGACCCTCAAAACCCACTTTCAATATTCTTGTTCCTAAACCTTCAAATCTTCCCTTAAATTTCTTAAATCACTTCTTGCATGTTCATAACTCCTTGAAACCATTCTGGATGATTTTTATCTTTTTATAGACACAAAATCATGTTGCATACTACTATTCTTATGATTCCTAAGTAAGGAAAGTATTAATTAACCCATGTCTTTTACCATCTTTCTTTTCTTTCTATTTCTACTTTTGGTCTTACACCCTTTACTACTCGATCAGTATTATCATACTTTGGCATTTCTTGCTCTAGACACCAATGCCCACCAGGATTCTAGTCTTGGGTGCTCCCATCCCCTCCGAGCATCCCTAACCACTTTATACTTTGTAAACTTCTTTTAGGTCATTTCTATCCATTTGAGCATCTTATATTTTTGGTAGCCCACCTTTTTGTGGTTAATTGTGAAATTCAAGAAATGGAATCATATAAATATAAAGTTATGTGATCATAATAAGGGACCAAACACTTTAGAAATATCTATCTCCACCTAAGGTTTCATCCAAAGGCTATTCACAAGAATTATAACATCCATTCAAGGGCAAGGGACTGCATTATTCTAAAAGGAATGATAACCCGATCATACTAAGCCAAGAACTCGATGCTAATCAAACACTTGTGATCAATAAGATGAAATCAATTCCCCATATTAACTTTACCAAAACATTTGCAAACAAATGAGTAACAATACCATATATTATTATCGAACTCAATGAAATAGAATGAGAATTGGCCTTGTTTAAATAGGCAAGGAATAACAATCTAAGAACTAGTTAAGGTCATAGATCAAACCATAAATCAAGGAAAGAACTAATCATTAAAGAACTAGTCAAGTCCATAGATCAAGAAAATAACTATACCTAACAACTAGATAATATCATCCTAATATCTAAATAAATAAAAAGAAATATCCACACACATAATTGGGTGAGGATAAATACAATAAAGGTAAATAAAGTACCTAGGTGAACATGAGCTAAGGTAAATACCTACTCTAACATATTCTACATACACTTCATAGGGCGAGTCTATTCTATTCTATACACATATGTATGGCATTTATTTACATCTAACTTACTTTCTCACTATGAAGTGTGACATGCACAAGAGCCACCTAGGGAATGATTCTACACACACACATATAGAACTACATTGGGTTTGAGATGTAGTGCAATGCTCAGTCGTAAGATCACCATTGTGGCAATGATTGAGTACAGTATCACCCCTCATTTTGTAATTTTATTTTTTAGGATTTGATGTCTATTTGAGGGTTTTACATTTTTATACTTCATTGCAAGTTTCAGCGAGCTTGATGATCTTGGTGTTACCATAGGTGAACAATAACGAACAACTTGTGACCCCGACAAGACAAGTTTATCATATTCTTCACGAGACATAGGCACATGTTTCTAATCTGTAGTGCCCGTGGGCGCCCCTCCCCCTTTTTGGGTGCCCTTTTCTAGCATGTTCCTCCATATTTGCATTTTTCTAGGTCTGTGTGAAATGCTCCTACCTTTCTCTGTTCACCTGGTTAGCACTTTGGAGCAGTCTAGACTTCATTGTGAATAAACTAAGTCCCTCTTTCTCCTCCTTGTAACTAGGGTTTCAAATTTTATCTCTTAGTTTTCTTGATTCAATTTTTGTATTTAATTTTCATTAATTTAATACTACAATAACAATTAGATTAGGCATATTCCTTTCATATTTAGCTAAATCATTTTGGTGAAACCATCATTCGAATCCTCCTTCCCTCTAGGGATTTTCTCTTCTTATCACTATGGATCAATCTTATGGAATTTTTTTAGGCCCATATCAAAGACCTTAATGATCATACTTGTTGAGCATCCGTAGGATTTATACTTGCTTATATTTGTTTCTCATGAGGAAATTACCAGTCTTGTAGACCTTAATGCTTCCACTGCCATCCCTACTTCCGTTACCACTCAACCACTTTCCTCTATGATTTCACCTATTTCTTTAGTTCCCATTTCAATCCGTGCTCCTACTAATCATTCCACTCCACCCCTTGTTTCTCATGCATGCCAAGTCTCTTCCAATAGTAATCAAGATTTGGCTTCTCTTTACCAAGATCTTCAAGTTCAAATCTGCCAATTATGGTAGACTACTTCTCGTGCTTCTCCATCTTTGGATTCCACTTTATTACTTCACACTCCATTCACACCGCCATCTCCACTTACCCGCTTCCTCCTAATTTTATCACCCCTAAGCTTCCCATATTCAATGGGCATGGTGACCCACAAGAGCACTTACGAGTATTTCGTGTATCGTGCCTATATTACGTGGATGATCATACATTGTTAGAAAATCCATTTCCTCTCGCTATCCAATATTATGCGATGTGTTGATTTTATGACCTACCTGTCCACTCAGTAACATCTTTCATGCATCTAGCTAATGCTTTTCTCACTCATTTCTCTATCAATATCGGCTCTAAGATCTCATATGTTCAACTCAAGCAACTTAAATAGGGATCTAATGAGCATCTAGAAGATTATGTCTTATGATACAAAAATAATTTAGCTAAGATGTTTAATGTTCTTGTAGAATATGAGCTTTAGAACTTATTCATTCAAATTTTACAACCATCTCTTTAGGAGAGTGTCTTATTTGAGACATCTCTATCATTTTATCAACCTGTCACATTCTAAAGCTACGTGAAACTAAAATCATATCTATATGAAAGCTTGAGTATCGGGAGAAAGATTCATCTTATACATGATTCCAAAGTAAATTAACTTTTAAAATAACCGCAAAACCTAATCTAAGGTAACTTTCAACGTTGTCTCTAACACCAAAGAACTCTAATGGAAACCACCTAAGCATATATATATGAAGTTGACTATTGCTCTACATCTTATATTACAAAAACTTCTTGAGAGAAATCTTATCATGCTTCATCCTCCACTCAACTTGTATCCATCTCATCCTAAATTTTGAAATTATAATGAGAAATTTTAATGTGACTATCATCAATGTGTCGAACATTTTATGGATAGGTGTTTCAAAAAAATTACTATTATCCAAGATCTTATCGATGATAACAAACTCAAGCTTCCAGAGCCTACGACCTCTGCACTAGTCAATGAAAATCATAAGCTCAAAATATTCAATAATCCACTTCCAAAACATGACAAGAAAGTGGTTGATTCCTCAACTAATCATACATATCACGTAGTTCCTCCTCCTACATCGGGGGCTCTTGATTTCCTAGTTTCTCATGCTGACATTTCTCCACCAATCATTTCTTTCTCTGATCATGATTATCATGCTACATTCTCTTTTGATCACTTGCACATTATTGCTTCTATCGAGTCCATCCCTATAATTAACACCAAATTTAACCCATCATGGCATATCACCGCGTGTTCTATTCCAATTCTTATTTCTATTGGATATCCACTCTCACAAATTTCATATCCAATGGATAACTCATATGGGGTTGTCAAGCTTCAAGTTACTATTGGTCCTCTCACCATGTTTGTGCCCTTCCTTGTAGCACAAACAATCGAAGGGTGTGACATTCTCTTAGGTCTCAGTCTATCATCTCCATGAATCACTTGCATCTAAATTTCATTCACAACAATCAATTTATCTCTATCAATGGTGTTCCTCCATCTACTCCATGGTCACAACCTCCTCTTGAGGTTTCCATTACATCACCTAGACCATCTAGTTCCCCATGGCCCATCAAACCTACTGAACAATCTACTCCTAGATCACTGTTTGCACACATTGCTCTCGTAACTCTAGTAAATCGAGTCTAGGTCCATCACAAGGATGCCTCCTTCATCCGGGCATATTTCACCATCTCTTTTCAATCTGCATAGGTTTTCATCACCTCTATGCTCTCCCGCACATAAGCATTTGTCACCTGTACATTTTTTACGTAGGCACCCATCATCTCTGCGGTATACTCATCAGTCACATGCATATAGGATTCATTCACCCACACAACATCTATCTCATATACCACCACTCTTAGAGTGTGATCACATGCTTTTATCTATACAAACATCATGCGGAGGACACTCCTATTTCACTTTTATCAGATAACACATTCATGATCACACACTTGGGGGGCATCACACCTATTTCTCCCCTAGCATCGACATGTGTCTTATATTCACATCATTTCACATCTAGACTTTAACATACAATATATACATCTTAATACACTTTCATCATCATTGCCTGATGGCACACCCTTGTGATTTTATTCATAGTTGATTTGTTGAGGGCATCCCATACCCAAGAACCTCACACACTACACATTACACATTACACATTACACACTACATACTTCACACATCACACATCATATACCTATTACATCTTTTATCACAACCCCTACCACATGTTTTGTGTCTTATTTACTCTACACATTCACAATATATATTTCTTGCCTCTTCTACTTTGCATTGCACTCACTACCCTATGACACACTCTAGTTCTGCAGTCCATAATCAAATGATGAGGGTGTACATATCAAATTGACCTCACCACACTCGTGTGTTCAACCCACTCACTCATTCACTCACGCATTTACACTCTACACTTTGTGGTTTGATGATCACATATTTCTACATACAATTCAAACCATTTCCTGATGACGCACTCTCATTTATAGTTCATTCTTGACTGTTGAGGGGCATAAAAAAATAACCTCACTACATATAATTCCATTTGTATTCACTCGGGGGGCACATGGCCCTATCACACTCACTTTACATTCCATCTCATCCATCCATGACATGTTACATAGCTTAGTTGCACTTATTATTGTTTACATTTACTTGTTACATGTACACTTTATTACACATGCTAAATAGATATCTTATATGTCATTTTCTTTATCATACACACATGCACATTCAATTTCCTTCTAGTTGTGATCACAGATTCTATAGATCCATTCATGTATCATGGATGCTTGGCTCTGTACTTATTACTTGTCTCACAAAGGTGGCTCCTAGGGTATCCACCTTCACATATTACAAGTGTTATTGTTTCATCTTGGTTTATAACACACCAATCTATCAAATTATTCACGTTTTTGACATACTCTTTATATTTCTAACATGTTAATGTGTGCTTCATGTGTAGCATTTATCTTACAAGGCTATTTTCTTCCATGGTTATCTATCACATTGCTTTTCATTGTTTGTGAGATTTTCCCTTTGTCTTGTGTGCACATTGTCTACTTTTGGCTTTGTCGGCCTTGATTTTCTTACAACATCATAAGTGGTGTCCCATATTGTAACCCACTTTTCATGTCTACATTTTCTTCTTTCATGTTTACATTATCTTCTTATGTCTTAGCTTACATTTCTGCACTTGTCTTCTACATACGTGTTTGTATTTTCTGTACTAACACTTGTTTCCTAGTGCCTTATTTTCTACCAAACACATTACCTTCCCGCTATAGGACATAGTTTCAGCATAGCGGTCAGGTCCTTCTTTGGTCCACACACTCCTTCAGCGATGTCACATACACCCTAAATGAAGGGGCATAATTTGGGTGAATCAGCATCATCACACATCATAACATAGTATTGGTACAACATAGTCATCATATCGGATAGGGCTCGAGAATCGACTTGGGTCCTTAACATAGTATAGGCACTAGCGCCTAGACCAGGGAAAATAGCATCTAGGAACCCCTAACCCTTCTTAGATGTCTATTACCAAGGGATAGTTACACAACATTTTAGTAGTTTAGCACAATCTAAAGAGTTCCGCACAATGGCTTTAATAGGGCACAAAGTCCTTAACATTTAGGCATGCATGCACTACACATTTTCACGTTAGATTGAATTGTTCAAATTTTACACACTATATGCATTGGTGTTCTACATAGCGGAAAGTAGTTAAAGATTGAAGGATAACACCAAACGTTTCTCCCTATACTCCTTCCATGACTTGGTGTGAGATAGCCCCAATAACTTGTGGCCGGCACAACTGGCGCAAGATCACGCCAAAAAATTATTTGTCTACAACATCTTCAAGATCCTTTCTACACCCTTTTTATCATCATGGATTAGGTGCACATGTTATTTTTTCATTTTCATATTTTACATACTTTTTACACATTTTGATCATATACATGTGTATTTTATTACTTGTTCATTCTTCTCTTTTGCAGGTCCATCCATATGAGAAGTGGTAGTAAGAATCATCACAACATCAACAACATCACACACATCAGCATCGACATTGACAACATGCACATTCGCGAAAGCTACAACATGTTTTTCCACCCTAGGTTCATCATCTCATCACTTTTGCACTTTCTCATATTTAGTCTCTACGTTCCATATTTTTATCACTTCACACTTTTCCTTGTCTCTCGACACATTTCTCACCATCAATCTACATGATTATTAGGTACGCATATATATCTACTTTATGTTATTGATATTTCACTCAAAAACATAAAGTGGGGGGAAATATAGACATAAAATCATACACTTTGGGTAATTATCTAGTCCTAATTGCGTATTATTATTCATATGATTCCTACGTAAGAAAAGTACTAATTAACCCATGTATTTGGCTATCTTTACTTTCTTTTTGTTGTTACTTTTTTACTTACACTATTTATTGCTTAGTCTACATTTTCATACTTTGGACATCAAAGCACCCAACCAAAACGCCATCACCAAAGCGCTCCCATCCTTGTTAGGCACTCCCTACCCTTTTATAGTTTGTTCATGTCTTTTGGGTAATTTCTAGACATTTGAGAATCTTATATTTTTATAGTCACCCCTTTTGAGGTTAATTAAGAAATTCAAGAAAGGGAATCATATAAATATAAAGTTATGTGATCATAATAAGGGACCAAACACTAAGCATTAGCTATCTCCACCTAAGGTTGCATCCAAAGTCTATTCATGAGCATTCAAGCATTCATTCTATCATCCATTCAAGGGAAGGGACTACATTATTATCCATACACTTCATAGGATGGAATTTTATTGTATTCCATGTACACATCTATTGCATTTCTTTACATCTAGCTTACTTTCTCGCTATCAAGTGTGACACAAACAAGAGCCACGTAGGGCACAATTACACACACACACACACACACACACACACACACACACACACACACACACACACACACACACACACTTAGACTTAAATTAGGTTTGATATGTAGTGTAGTGCACATTCATAAGATCGCCATTATGACAACTAAGGACAATATGACCCCTCATTTTGCATCTTTATTTTCTAGGATTTGATGTTTATTTGAGGGTTTTGCATGTCTATACTTAATTGCATGTTTCTAGTGAGCTCAGATATCTTAGTACAACCTCAAAAACACCAAAGGAAAACAACAAAAAATAACTTGTGACGCTAAAAATATGAGTTTTTGATCTTTTATGCGAGACACATAGGTGCATGTTTCCAATCTATAACACCCATGGGCACCCCTGTTAAGCATGTTCCTCCATATCTACATTTTTATGGGTCTTTGTGTGATGCTCCTACCTTTCTATTCACCTAGCCAACACTTCAGATACAATCCAAACTTCACTATGAATCAACTAAGTCCCTCTTTCTCCTCCTTGTAACTAGGGTTTCACATTTTATTGCTAAGTTTTCTTGAGTTAATTTCTTTATTTAATTATCATTCATTTAGTGCTACAATATCAATCATATTAGGCATATAAATTTCTTATTTAGCTTAATCACTTTCAAATATGTCCCAGAGGATGCACAAATGTCCTAGAAAGGCAAAAAGTAGCCTTCCTAGGCTTACTAAAGAATCCACCTTTAGAAGCACTACATTAAACGGAATGCGTCACCCTATTTCAAAATTTTAAACACTTGTTAAGGTATGTACAACACATATGAATACTTTCAAGGATAGGATAAACACACAAAAAGATGGCATACTAATCTTGAGAGGTTCGTAGGAGGTTTTTCAAGCAATTTTTTTGGCACTAGGGTTAAGTTGTCATGTTTCAAGTTTGATTTTTCCCTTTAAAAACACATGACAATTGCTTTAAAATGTGTTGGTGAAATAATTTTTCATATGAAAAATTAGGTGTTTTGACCAACGCTCAAGGGGTTATGCCCCTCCTTCATGTGTATGGGGAGGCTCTAATTATTGAATGTAAATTTTTATAATCCTATTTAAATGTTTTAGGGTGGCCAAATAGGCTAGGGACCACATAAGCACACTTCATTGAACCTCGTGATAAAGTGCTTGTATGGGGTACAATGGAGGAATTTTCAGGTGACGAGGGTAAAGAAGAGAAATTAGGAAATTGAAGGTTATTGTTGTGAGTAGGTAATTACGAGTTCGGACCCAATATCTGGAGTAGTTCAATATTCAATTATACGAAAGTAATAATGAAGAATCTAGTGACACTAATAAACCCAAACACACACTTCATTAGATTCATTCATCAAGGATGTTGTTGATCGAGAGAACACTTAACAGAGCAGCACACAAGAATTCCATGTGGAAAATCATGTCATATTCAAAGGCATAAATGGATAGGAGAACATGCGCACGTGGCAAAAGTTCAACTTTCGAATTTAGTCATTTTCACTCATGAAGGTATATTTTTAGAGATGGTGTGCAAAGCACACAAATGAGGCAAAGACGTGCATGCATGCCACATATTAGTTATTTTGGAGGATTGGATAGAAAGCACTTTACATGGATACATGTTGCAAATAGATCTACTACTATCAATTAGCTAGTAGTAGTCTATTGTTAGCGCACTTGCATGTGTGGATAGTTTTGTAACGGCACGTGGATAATAATAGCATGTGACCTATGTTGGGAATAGATAAGAAATGAAGGGCAAGTCCCCACCCTTATATATATGTAGTGAACTGCGTAGTAGATATACAGAGAGATGTATGATGGTGAATACCCACACAGATAGATAAGTGCATACAGAGAGAGATTATATTGTTACGTGCATACTACTATTACTGTAATGAAGCTTCTGTATAATTATTATCTTTAATATAATGGAGGACATTGGCCGAATCCAAGTGTTAGTTTTATGTGTATCTGAATCTAGTATTTTCTTGATCTCATCATTGTTAATACTTAATTTTTTTCTCCCTTAGGTATAGATCCAGTATGCTCTATAGAATGATGTGTTAGTAATGGAACTATATGTGTTAATTCTTCATCACATTAGAATCTTGCAACAACAACCCTAAAGAGAGACCTAGTACCTTTGTGCACTTTAGGTGAATGTTCAGTCTTGGTTGAGTGATGTGCCAACGTGACTAGGGTTTATTGGATTCATATCACTAAATTCTAGGCTGCATCATTGGTTCCATTACCGGGATCTCTTTTTAAGTTGTTTTCAGGATGGTTCATGATGAAGACATATGGGTTGACCTTAGCAAGTGTTGAAGAATCGATACGTGATCTGGAAGAAGAATACACACGGTGATTCAGCACTAGATCTAAGTTTAACGCATGCATGTGGGTGGAACAGAATCTGTATGACAGTTTATATGAGATATTTTTCGCTATCTTTCCAGTAGAATTGTATGAGTGGCTGATTGCTTATGCATCTAAGCGAGAATTGGAGGTATCGCGCACTTGTCTGGATGTAGGAAGAATTCTAAGCCCTTTATGATGCTGATTTGATTTGGACTTGAGCTATGGATACATGGTTTCATGGTGTCTTGAACAGTTATATCTTAGAATACTCAATTTCCACTTATTCATGTCCAGAAGTAGTTGAATTCTAGTTTTTACGATATCCAAGGGGAGCTTACCTACAAGGAATTCCTCTGGCGATCAAGATCCTGATGGTAACCTTGAATCTGGAGAGTAAACCGATGGAAAACTAAACCTCACCACGCATAGGGGGGAGTGGGTTTGATGAATGATGGTAGACCTAGAGGCAAAAATTAGAGAGAGGAAAGGTGGATTAAGTATAATGAGGCACGTGAGAGGGAGATAGAGAAGTAGTGTAACGTTGCGGAAAGTATGGCATTGAGGAGAGAGATGGCTCATGAAGTATTTGAAGCTCACATAGAAGACATGGAGCCAGAGTATTAGGAACTCCCCCATTTGGGAAAGTATAACAGAACCCCCTCGGCCTCGTGTAGAAGCACACCAAAGTAGAGACTACAGGGCCACAAGCGCGCATATGAATCAACCTAGTAAACTCACCCTTACATTTGGTTTTTAAGCATCTAATACAACAAGCGCTTAAAAAGCTAGTTCAAGCAATGGGAGAGTAGGAGCGAGTCTTATAAGAGTCACAATGATGGTAGAAAAATGGCTTCATTGTTATACGGGAGTACCTTTTTGGGTGTATCATCAACATAGAATACAAGCGTGCTGATTTTTGGATTAACTTATGGGAGAAGTAACGCTTTGCGAGAATGTCGTGGTACAATTCGGTTCTACTATTGGGACATAGGAAATTATAGCTTCTGGTCCAACCCCGCTTATAAGTTTGGGATCATAACACATAGATATCTTTGGTTCGGGAAGATCTGTGGCTCGGAGGTAGGGGAAACACGAAGGTTACGGATCGGGTAGGCAAGGTCCGCACCAACCCCATAATATCTACATGGAAATGTCTCTTCATCTTCTAGATTATAGGGGTATAGAAGATGTTGTTGAACATGTACACATGTGTGAAATATTGTGGCATGCAAAAGGAATTACATCTTCTGAGTATAGGGAAATCCAAATTGTTACTACGTTATAAGGGCATGCACACAGCTGGTACAAAAAGTTTGACTCGATCGACTTGTGTAGATTATACACCTTTAAAGGATACATTCCTTACAGAGTTTCATATCCTTGAGTTTGAGCAAAAGAGTATAAGTGTGCTCAAAGATATTAAGCAAGGCACTACTAAAAGTGTTAGAGAGTATGATGTATAGTTTAAAACATTGTTATCAAAACTTTCTTATGACATACACGCAAGCCAGCATGCGCAATGTTTCATTGGGGGCTTGATTACCCCTTTTTGGAGGGCATTATAACATAAGACATACATTGATCCACGTGAAGCACTTGAAGTAGCCTTACACGCTGAGGCAGTTGGAAGCATAGATACCGGGGTGAGCCCATTTTTAGAAGCACAATAATAGTGATGGCAAAACAATTGGAGAAACTATTAGCAAATTCAGCACATGAGATGCGCACAGGGATTTGGTGCATAGATTGTGAAGTAGAAGGTCATACAAAGGATAGTTTCCCTCACATAATAGTATGCTCATTATTGATGGATTGTGAAATATGCCACTTAAACCATGATGCTAGCCACTTCCCATTATTATAATGCACAATAAGGAAGAATATTTTAAGCTACTGTAAAATCTATAGGTCCACGACTCATGACACGAGAGGGCTACTTGGCGATTGGATAGATCCATGATGTTATAGATATTGGTGTACGGTAGACAAGAGTTTCAAATAACTCTAAGGGAAAGAATGAGCATCAGGACTAAGAGCACAATCAGGCGCACTATGATCGGAATGAAGAGCATTTTAAAGGCAGTCATGGCAAAGGTCAAGGATACCATGGTGGATTCGAGGATGAGGCTGTAGTGGTGGAAGAGGTGAGTTTCCTTGTGGTACATGTTATACATGCAGATCTCCTAACCACTATAGGCACGAATTTCATCAAAATATTACATGTTCTTTCTGCAGAAAGAACCATAGCTATGAAGAATTCCTAGACTTATATGAGCATCTAAGAAAGCAACATAAATAGGAAAACAAAGGCACAAGGATGGTTAGGATACGGTAGCGGCATGTGGACAATCAATGGATGCCCAAGATGGAAGTAGAATCTGAGGCACTACAAGTGAAGATCGTGACCCACGTTGAGGTGGAATGTGCCGGGAAGCATTGCGAGAAGAAGCCTACCCTCACTAAAAATGAGGTTCTTCATGCACGGTACCCAGATCCTACTTATCAAAAGGAGGTTTATCAAGAAACCATGGAAGTTATAAGGAATATTTAGGGTGAGATCTAGTACTTGAAGGAGAAAAATAAAGCATCAGAGATGATCCAAACTAATATAGATGACTTGAGGGAAGTGTGTAAAATGTTTCACCAGAAAACATCATTCCACTATTATAGATTTGGTTAAAAGGAAACACTCCATGCGTAACTACGAGAACAGACAGAGAAAATCCCGCATGCAAATCTCCCTTCTCATACCCTACATTATGACAAGGAAATCACTCAATGTTATTGTGGATGGGTGTCTATTGAGTAATATACTTGATTGATATAGGAGTGGAGGTCAATTTTCTTACCTTGTATGCATAGGTATAAATGGGAAGACCCCTCTGCAGCCATCCTCTAATGTATTATTCATGGCTAATCGGACTAGGGCCACTCCCATAGAAGTTTTGAAAGATGTATCCATTACCATAGAAGGAGACAAGTTCACCGGATACTTTGAAGTTTTAGCGTTAGCGAGTCGATAGCTTCCCGGCTCTATTGGGGCATCCTTGGTGTTATGAAAATAATTTTGATCTTCAATTCAACAAGGGCTATATCAGTTTTGAAAATAAGGAGGAAAGGGTTATTATCCCTTTAACATATGGAAAATCTATGCCCTATGTTGAGCCCTTAAGTGAAGAAGATTTGAATAGGATTTATGTATGCACCATTCGAGATCCATAGATGATTGAACCAACCAAAGAAGGACTAATCCAAAGTGGGAGGATGCACGATCTATTAGTGACACTACAAGTGTTTCTTTTGATAATTGGGCTCATAGCACTTATGAGTTGGTAGGGCACAAAGTAAAGAGCATATTCCCTCAAGGCACAAAACCACGTTATGTCAGGAGGATAGGTAACAACTCGGTACCTTGTTACATAGGAGAAGGGGATCCCATGGTATTCCTGCATGCCATGGAAGAAAAATGGATAGACCCACTAGAAAGAAGAAATATGATAGCATATACACTACATGGGATAATAACACACTGGTGGGTGGTCCACGGGATCATCTTGTCGATGGAATGAAATTGGGATTGCTCTTACTACTAGGTTCTTTAGGAGAAATGGACCTACTCAAATAAGTACTTATCATGGTAATCAACCTATTCAACACCACGTTCAGAAGTGTGAGAGACTGCGGGCAAGGGCAAGAAGCTTTACCACCTTTACTATGGGTACACTGGTTTTATTCCACTCTACAAGGATGTGTGAGTTCTTGGTATGTCTATACAAAACTCCATAGAGAAACTAGAAATTGACAAATTTAATTATAGGAATGGCCTATATGTTTGACTACTTCTCTACGAAGCCTTTGGTGGAAGAAGCATTAAAATTTATTTGACGCATAACTATAAGGGATAGTGCCAAGGCTGAAGAAATTCTTCAGAGTTATTAGATAAAGAAGACTTAGGAGCGCATCTTGAAATAAATAACCGGAGGCGATACAACATTACTTCAATGTGCTTGCCTTGAGAAGTAGAAAGGAAAAATGATCTACCTAGTAGATGATGAAGAAGTAGATAATCTGGATGTAAACCATTCAACACAAAGGCATGAGGTATTACATAGTGCGGATAAGACCATGTGCACATATCATGAGCCTATGAAGACAAAGTGGGTGAATATTAGAATGTGCACGAGCCTAAAGAAGCCATAATCGAGACTATTGGTCAGAATATGAAGTGGAAATAATCATAGAGTTACTAAGGGATTACCAGGACCTATTTCATAGGGGTACCATGAACTTAAAGGTGTGCATGAATCGTTAGGGGAGATGAAGATAAATCTTAAAGAGGGTGCATGCCCAGTTAGAAAGAGACCTTATAGAATGAACCCCAATTTGCACAAAAAGGTTAAAGAAGAGATTGAGAACATGTTGAAGTCTAGAATTATGAAGCCCCTTGATGAGTCAGAATGGGTTAGTCCAATGGTGATCAGTATCAAGAAGGATGGGTGGATTAGAATATGTGTGGACTACAGGGAGCTTAATGTTACATGTGTAACTGATCCATTCCCTACGTCATTCACTGAGGAGATACTAGAAGGAGTTGCAGGCGTGAAATATATTTGTTTACATATGGGTTCTCTGGGTATCATCAGGTTAGGATTTCCCGGAGGATCAAGAAAAGACTACATTTACTACTGAATGGGGTAGCTTCACCTATACTTGTAATGCCCTTCGGTCTGAAAAATGTGCCTGTTGTATTTTCACGCATAGTTATCCAAACATTCAAGGAATTTATTCACAACTTCTTACAAGTATATTTAGACAATTGGATGGTGTATGGATTAGTTAAGGATCACTGTGACAATTTGCACTTAATGTTTGAATGGTGTAGACAGTTGAGTATCTCTTTGAAAATCAAGAAGTGCATATTTTCTACACCATTTGGGATACTTTTAGGACACATAATCTGCAAGGAGGGTTTGTTGGTTGATCCAACAAAGGTTACAGTCATTATAGGCCTAAGGGAGCCTACCAGTCAAAGTGAGGTGCGTAGATTTTTGGGTCATACAGGATATTATAGAAATTTATCAAAGGATATGCCAAAGTTGCCATATCATTAGAAGAGTTACTGAGAAGGAAAGGTATGTTCTATTGGGGAAAACAAACAATGTGCATTCGGGACATTGAAGGAGAAACTTACTACCATGCCTATTCTACATTTTCCTTCATGGGACAAACCATTTCATGTACATGTTGACACCTTTAGCATGGCCATTGGTGTGGTGTTGGCTCAACCTAGAGAAGGTATTGTAGATCATCCTATTTGGTTTACTAGTAGAAAGATGACTCCTACGAACAAAATTACATAACTATAGAGTGCGAAGCTTTGTCAATGATATATGCGCTACATAAATTCTACTAGTACCTACTAGCTACACCATTCATATTTTATATAGATCACATGGAATTGAAGTATTTGGTAAATAAACCTATTTTACAAGGGCACATATGTTGATGAGTGCTCTTATTTCAATAATTTGATTTCACAAATGTGGTAAAACTAGGAAAAAGTAATTTTGGACCGAGACAGGGATAAAGAACCAAAGGCCGATGCAACATTACTTCAACGTGCTTGCCTTGAGAAGGAGAAAGGAAAAATGGTCTACCTAGTGGATGATGAAGAAGTAGATAATCTGGATGTAAACCATTCAGCAAAAATGTGTGAGGTATTGGATAGTGTGGATAAGACCATGTGTGCCTATCATGAGCCTATGAAGACAAAGCAGGTGAATATTGGAACAGATATTGAGCCTAAGGAAGCCATAATTGGATACTATTGGTCAGACTCTGAAGTGGAAAAAATCATAGAGTTACTAAGGGATTACCAGGACCTATTTCCTAGGGGTACCATGAACTTAAAGGCGTTCATGAATCGTTAGGGGAGATGAAGATAAAGCTTAAAGAGAATGTGTGCCCAGTTAGAAAGAGACCTTACAGAATGAACCCCAATTTGCGCGAAAAGGTCAAAGAAGAGATTGATAACATGTTGAAGTCTAGAATTATCAAGCCCTTTGATGAGTCAGAATGGGTTAGTCCAATGGTGATCAATATCAAGAAGGATGGATGGATTAGAATATGCGTGGACTACAGGAGCTTAATGTTACATGTGTAACTGATCCATTCCCTACGCCATTCACTAAGGAAATACTAGGAGTTACAGGGTATGAAATATATTTGTTTACAGATGGGTTCTCTAGGTATCATTAGGTTAGGATTTCCCAGGAGGATCAAGAAAAGACTACATTTACTACTGAATGGGGTAGCTTCACCTATACTGTAATTCCCTTCGGTCTAAAAAATGTGCCTGTTGTATTTTCACGCATAGTTTTCCAAGCATTCAAGGAATTTATTCACAACTTCTTACAAGTATATTTAGATAATTGGACAATGTATGGATTAGTTAAGGATCACTGTGACAATCTACACTTAATGTTTGAATGGTGTAGATAGTTGAGTATCTCTTTTAACATAAAGAAGTGCATATTTTCTACACCATTTGGGATACTTTTAGGACACATAATTTACAAGGAGGGTTTTTGGTTGATCCAACAAAGGTTACAGTCATTATAGGCCTAAGGAGCCTACCAGTCAAAGTGAGGTGCGTGGATTTTTGGGTCATACATGATATTATAGAAATTTTATCAAAGGCTATGAAAAATTTGCCACACCAGTAGAAGAGTTACTAAGAGGGAAAGGTATGTTCTACTGGGGAGAACAACAACAATGCACATTTTGGACATTGAAGGAGAAACCTACTACCGTGCCTATTCTATGTTTTTCTTCGTCGACAAACCATTTCATGTACATGTTGACACCTCTGGCATGGCCATTGGTGTGGTGTTGGCTTAACCTAGAGAAGGTATTGTAGATCATCCTATCTATTTTGCTAGTAGAAAGTTGACTCCTACAGAATAGAATTACACAACTACAGAGCGCGAAGCTTTGTCAATGATCTATGTGCTGCATAAATTCTGCCAATACCTACTAGCTACACCATTCATATTTTATACATATCACATGGCATTGAAGTATTTGGTAAATAAACTTGTTTTACAAGGGCACATATGTCGATGGGTGCTCTTATTTCAAGAATTTGATTTCATAGTTTTGGTAAAACCAGAAAAAGTAATTCTAGACCAGACCATCTATCAAGAATACAACAAAAGAATAAGTAAAGGCAATTAAGGATAACATGTCGATGAACAGCTTATACAGGTTATATCATGCACCATCAAAACTAGAGGACATTTTTGTCTTTCTACGGACATGGATGACACCGAAGGAATGAAATCCTTGGAGAAGAAACAACTTGCTATACACGCCACACATTATATGTTAATAAATGATTACTTGTAAAAATTGGGCCGAGATGAAGTATTGCACCATTTTTATTAGAACATGAGTGTAAGGGTATTATGAAAGAAGCTCATGGTGGAATTACAGTGTGGCCACTATGCAGGTGATGCCACAACGCGCAAGATTCTACTTGTTAGATTATGGAGGAGACCCTATATAAAAGCCGTAAGGAATTTTGTAAGGCATGTGACCATTTTCAACATCTTCAAGACCAACTCAATGAGATGAAATGCCTCTGAGACCTATTGCTAGAATAGAACCATTTGAGAAATGGGCTATATATTTTGTGGGTCCTCGTTATCCAAAATGAGCCCCTGCTTATTTTGGCTAACTTGCCTTCATTCTTTCCTTCCTTGTGCTTCAAATTCAATTTTCACACATTGTAAGCACTCAAAAGATTCTAGAAATGGATTCATCAGATAGGATTTTTCTTTCCCTTTCCAGAAAGGTAAAGAAGTCCTCCTAACTCCTTGTATTTTTTGAGTTATGGCTCGATAGAGTTTGGAGGGGAAATTTTCCTAGGAGGGCCCGTGGAGCTTGGGAGAGTTTTCACAAAAGAGGCTCGGGCCGGAGGAGAAGAGAAGGATTTTTACTAAGGAAGATTGGTAGGTTTGTGGATTCATGGGAAAATTTTTGGCACTTAGCACTTTTGGGCAAAAACTCAAAGGAAAAATTCGGCCCGAAAGCCCGCAGGGGAAAATAAATTATTTGAGGCCCACAACTAATCAGGATGCGCCATGTGTCAAAGCGGAGTAGTGAGTGCGGAAGGAATTTAAAGTTTTTGTTTTTTTTTCAAAATTTCTCGAAGGAAAAAATATAAGCAAATCCTCGCCGAGCAATCAAAAGATGCCACATGTCCATTCATCAGTGGGAATCGGGGTGCCGGGAGGATTTAGGAAATTTTGCCAAAGTTGTGAAAACACAAAAGGCAAGAATGGGCCGCATCTCCTCAACCAATTAGAAAGTTCCATGTGTCTCAGAGTGGTGGGGCCATGGAGGATGTTTGGAAAAATTTCCAATTTCACAAAAAGGGGAAAACGGTCAAGTTTTGGCCCGCCGACCCGATTTTTGCCCTAATTTTTCCCTATTTTGCCCTAAATCTTCATAGGGGCATATATTTCACACTGAGCTCATATTTTCATGATTTTGGTTTCAATGGAAAACTATTGAAATCCTCTACATGATAAACACTACAATTTTAAATTTTGATGGATTTTTGTAGGAGAAAAGTGGGAAAACGTCTCTGGCGTGAAAAATTGCAGAAAATGACCCCAACCACCAAAATTAATGAAGTATGGGCCTCTTTCTTGCTCTAAGAAGAAATGTATGATGAAGTATGGGATTTTTCATGGAAACCCATCATTTTTAGGATAATTAAATGGATCTTAGGAAATTTAGGAAATTTTGCCAAAGTTACGAAAACACAAAAGGTAAGAATGGGCCACATCTCCTTAACCAATTATAAACTACCACATGTCTCGAGAGCAACAGGGCCATGGAGGATGTTTGGAAAATTTTCCAATTTCACAAGAAAGGGAAAAAAGTCAAGTTTTGGCCCATCGACCCAAATTTTGCCCTAATTTTGCCATGTTTTCCCTAAATCTTCAGAGGGGCATATCTTTCACACCAGAGCTCAAATTTTCGTGATTTTTGTATCAATGGAAATATGTTGAAATCCTATACATGATGGACACTTAAATTTTAAATTTTGATGGAGTTTTATAGGATAAAAATGGGAAAACATCTCTAGCATGGAAAAATTACAGAAAATGACCCCAACCACCAAAATTAATGAAGTATGGGCCTCTTTCTTGCTCTGCGAAGAAATGTACGATGAAGTATGGGATTTTTCATGGAAACCCATCATTTTTCAGGCTAATTAAATGGATATTGTCGGTGGTTGGAGTTTTAAAATTGATTTTCCCACATTTTCTCATTTCCTTCATTCTGTTTGAGCATAAAAAGCCAGTTTTGGCTCATTTGTAAAGAGTTGTTCATCCTTCTTCTCTGCAGCTCTCTTCTTTTCATCCCTAGGGTTGAAAATGGAGTTTAAACCTCCTCCCCTACTCTACAATGGCATTTTTCCTCTTACCCATGAAATGATGCACTATGTATATTCCGAGAGCAATAAAAATGTGTTTTTGTGATGCATTTGTCCATCCTTGGCTCGTTTTATTTGTTATTTTCCTTACCTCTCTTCATTACAGGTATTTGTGCATGTTTGGATGTTCATTGCAGGTTTTGGAGCTATGTTCATGGAGTTTTGGAACATTTTCTGTGTGAAATCCATCTTTGGTCTATGATGCACTTGTCCATCCTTTCCATTGCTCACCTCTCTTTGTTTCCATGGTAGTTTTGATAGATGATCAACATTTTCCTTCTCTGGTGTATCACCATTTTAGTGTAGGCTCTGTTTTTCCTTGTTTTCTTCCTCTCATTATCTCCTTGGAACTTAGATTAGGTTAGATTAGCTTGCATGCACGGGAATAACTTGTGGCAGGTATTTTAGGAAGAGGAACCAGCCTTCTCTGGAGAGCTTTCCCCATTTACAAAGGTCCCACACTTTGGGAAAGCTCAATGTTGTGCAATCATACCAAATGACTTTTCCTTAGAAAAGTAGATCCATAACTCATTTGGGGGTGCTGTGAATTTGCACTAATAGTTTTGGCATGCCTGTGGGACCTTAGAGGTCTCCCATTTCATTTTTTGTAGGTTGGTGTGTTCTTGTGAAGATTTCAGCCTTTGGAGGCAATTGTAAACACATCTGGTGACTCCATATGGTCAACAACCCATCTCTGAAGTTGCAGACCTTCCTTTTCATTCATTTCCATTCCTTTTTCATTCATTCTTCTTTCCATCCCTTTCACTCTTTTCCATTCCATGAAGTTGTGCAATCATGACTTCATTTCCATCATGGAATTCACATTCACAAAGATGCAGTAGTATATTGCACCTCCAATGTGCTTTACAACTCCTTCAAATCAGCATGTTTACCCCTATGAGCAGTAGTGCCAAAATTAGTTTGGCTATGGAGCTTTCCAAGAGCAAGGGTATGCCAACAATGAAGACAATCAAATGCAAGATGTTGGTATGTTGGAGAAGATCTAAAAAATGGAGATTGGTATGGTGCAATCAAGGGCTACACAAATAAAGGCTTTCAAAATTGGTTGCAGGGCACCTTGTCCATGGGTTGGCCATTTTCCAAGACACTACAGCCCTCAAGAGAAGCTAGACTTCATGGTGGAGATGTTTCCCCAACTTGCACAATGGACTGAAGAGATAGGGGCCTATGAATTTGGTGCTGAGAAACCTTATCAATGGGTAAGTTCTACACCATCATCTGGTTTTTCTCTTTCCACTCCTCAAGCAGCACCATCTCAATTTGGGATTCAATTTCCAAGCTTCCCATTGAATGCTACCCCAAGTGTTGATTTCATTTCTCCATTCCCTAGTCTTCCACCTCATCTTAGTTCTTCTATCCTTTTCCCTTCCAAATAGTCACCCCCTCTAAACAAATAAGAAGTTCCACCTCACTCCCAACCACAAACAATTGCAAAGCTGGTTGAATCCCAACCTTCCACTCCTCTTGCTTTCCCAAATCCATGTTTGGAAGATACTCAAGAATCCAATCAAGGATAACAAGAAGAGGAGCCCAACAAAAAAAAATGATAGATAATTTGAAGAGTTGGGCTACCAAACTTGGGTTTACAAAGATCCCCTTGATGGTCAAACCAATGGAGGAGGTTGAAGTTGAAGAAGTGGTGGCCAAGGCTGATTTTATAGCAAAAGAGAAGAAAGAAGATTAGTCATAAAGTTGCTCAAAGTGTAGTGTCCATTTTGGCACTCTACTTGAAGAAAATGTTGGTCCCATTCAAGTTGCATAATCAGCCATGGAGGAGGAAGAACAATCAACTCTAAGTCCCATTGAAGAGGAGAAACTGGAAGAAATCAAATCAAAATTGGAACTAGATGAAGGAAGCATTATTGAAGATTTTTTGCTTTCATTTGAAGGGCCTGATTTGATTGATGAATCCATTATGGAGGTGACCAAAACAAATTCAGAGGCATTGAATCATGAGCAGGTTGCACAAGAAGTTACAGATTTCTCTCCCACTTCATCTCTCCAAAAATCTGATTTTTTGGATGAGTTCGAGCTGACAAGCTTCATGTTTGAAGATGAAGCTCCACATGGTGAAAAAAATGCAGATTTGAAGGTCACCATACAAAAGGGAGAGACCTTGTTGTAGCAGGACATTGAAGAGTTTGATTTGCCATCAGACTTAGAAGAATGTTTTGATGAGAAGGATCCTATAGAAATTACAACTTTTCCTTCTTCATCATTCATTCTTCAACCACAAGAACCTGCTTCCATGGAAGAGAACATGCAAGCACCACCTGTAGTTTACAACATGCCTCTTGAATCAAATTTGGAAGAATTTGATCTTCGAAAAGCTTCTGATGGAGGAACTCCAAAACCAAAAATGTATTGTAGCGAGGTTACAATAATGCAAAAGAACTTGATTGGATGTTGCAATCAATAATGATGAGATGCATATTATAGAAGAGTTCCATACACCATCCACCCAAGAAGGTCCATAAGAAGACTCCATTTTTGGAGGAGAAAATTAGAGCAATGGGCATATCAAATGGATCGAGACCTTTCCCAATCAAGTATTTGGCTTTATTGGAGCCAAAGGAAGAGTTTTCACCAGTCATGCTTGCTTCTAAGCATGAGGATGTGTAGACACCAAATTTGTGTCTTACGACCCCTTGTGACTGCATCTCATTTCGCAACCTAACCTCATCACCTAAACCTTACACAATTATTTATTAATTACCTTGTAATTGATAAATCCACATCACCTTACCTGCCACCTCATTTTGCCACCTCATCATGACC
This sequence comes from Taxus wallichiana var. yunnanensis, assembly GCA_018340775.1. NCBI lineage: Eukaryota > Viridiplantae > Streptophyta > Pinopsida > Cupressales > Taxaceae > Taxus > Taxus wallichiana. The sequence goes on along the minus strand of CM031234.1, from coordinate 718,458,087 downwards.
TAGTCCTAACCCTAAACTAACCTAATTAAGACCTATAACTTGGTCCACATCTACACCCATGACTAATGACCCCTTTCTCGCACCCAAAACCGACCTTCTAGTCACTTGACCAAGCCCGCAACTAATCTCTCGGGAGAAAAGCAGGGAAAGTGGGCTATTTTACTAAAAATAGCCTACTTTTTCCTTACCGATACCGGTTCCTACTCGACCGCCGTCGGTTACGAAACCGCCATCGGTTCCCTGTAAATGGGCTCCCCTAACCAGAAACAAAGGTCGAAGGATTTTTGGATCAAGGGAGATCATCAGAAGCGATCAAGAGAATCCGAGATCTTTACTTGGCCGAGCAGAGACAAGTGAAGAGACAAGAAGAGTTTGCAGCAAAGGAGATCAAGCCCAAGACTGCAACTGGATAACCAGAGCCCTGTGATACTCAGCTGATCATCGGGAGGGAGATATCTCATCTTCTGTGTGTCAGGCCATCCTACCTGAGTTCTGCCTTTGTCATCAGAGTTCTTGGACCTGCATCTTCGTCAATAACCAGTAAGTTACATCTTGCATGCCCTCTTTAATAACATTTCTTAGACTTTTTGAATCACAGTCCTCATAAATCCATTCCTGGATCCACTACCCAGCGTGCCATTGCATCTAACTATCATTCATTTACCTCTCATCACCTCATTACCTAATATCACTCATATACTAGCCTTACAAACAACACAGCTACCCTACAACACAACCACCCCACAACACAACCAACCTACAACCAGACCATACCGATATCGGTTATCAGAAACCGGTATCGGTTACTGTGACTCAAAACCAGAAACCAGCCTTTTCCTCTGCCCGTCTCAACGAAGCAATTTAATTGATATTTTACAGTCTTTGGTGTTAATTCATATTAGCAGGGAACTGACCACCTTCGAAAGGAAGTTTTATATTTCCTGGGCCCAAGGCAGTTTCCTCATTTATTGTCTAATCAAAATCTTGTGGTCTTGTGTTCTTATTTGCAGGTAGTCCTTCCAAGACAAAAAGGAGTTCTTCGCAGTCGATCTGATCTTTCTCTACGGTACGCGCACACCATCTCAACATTCAATAGGTATTCCTCCTAGCCCTAACCCTTATCTGTTTCTCAAAGGAATGATAGGATAGAAGCAAGTCTATTCTGCAGAGCCGAAACATTCCGTGCGAAACATTTTGGCACACCCGGTGGGACCCATTTTGGGTTTCTTTCTTTCTTGCTTGCTTTCATATAGGGAGCATACTTGCTGTTTTCTTCTTCTAAAGATATTCACAAGGTATTTTATTGTTTTGGTAAAAGAACTTGCTTTGCTTTTACATCTTGCATTAGTGAAAGTCATCTCTTTTGCTTCATCGAATATCATTTTCGATTTGGGTTTAAAACACGTGCATCGCATTCCTGCTTGTTGTTTTCAATTCTAGCGAACATAGATTAAGTAACAGGTCGTACACGTGGGGGTGATATCCACGGTATTGATAAGAAATTAATCTTACTTTCACTGCACAACACATACCGAATCACTTCACAATTAACACAACAGCTCAAACATCCCCCTTTTCCGCGGTATTCCTCCGCCCGATTGAGGTAACCTTATAAGCCAAAACAAACTTGACATTTCCCTTAAGTCTTTTGTTTAGGATTCTGACATCATTCTACGTCTAAAGGCATAAGCCCACGATAATTAAAATTAACCCTAGGGTTAGTCTCTGGATTTACGTGCACATCTTGCTTGTTTTCGATTCTGTTTTCTTTTGTCATACTCGTGTTTCTATGATCGAATAATCGATAAGTATATCTTGAACATTGTTAAAAATCAAATTAGCAGCCTTTTATATCTTGTTATACCAGTCTTGTTACACCGGCATCGGTTAACTGACCGACGTCATCTATGCTCTGACCGACATCGGTTATTAGACCGATACTACTGTCCTTTACAGCCCCTGACAAACCAGCAACCTGCCAATTTCACCATTCTGAGGCTGTTTCTGTTCCTGATAGATTGAAACCCTACTGTGTACTCTTGTCCATGGTTGTTATCACTCGGAAGCAAGCCGCCGCCATGGTTTCACATGCCTGCTCTGTGCCTTTGCCTGAATCACCCCCTTCACATTCTATAGGGAACCCTACGGACACCAGTGAGGTCCCCAAAATTCCTGTAGGAGATAAGGAATTTGCCAAATTTCTGGATGCTAATCCTAGCGCTGTACAATACTATTTGTCTCATGCCCCTGACCGTACGCTGATGGTCAACTCCTTGTTGGCATGCCCATTAGTATAGCTGCTCATTTAACTCCCACTCCGCCTGATAACACCGCCTTGCTTCCCGCATCTTTAGCCCCGTCTCCTAATCCGATGGCTTCAGAGGTTCATACGACACAGATTGGCTTTCCGTTGGTTAATCTTGGACCCCACATATCATTACCACCGACTGCTCCTACCTCATCTCTCTTGCAGACTGCTCCATTCATGACTTGCTCTCTGCCACCTATCCACACTAGCTTTCCTTCTCAAGCTCCGCCTACCTTTTCATTCCCATACACGTATCCAGTGACCTCAACATCTTATATGGGACATCCCTATTCGGTCACCTCAACATATTCATCCTCCATACCTTATCAACACTTAACCCCACCATTGTCTAGCGGAGGCCCTTGGCCCAATTTGCCTCCGTTTACCACAACCGCACCATCATCTCATCCAACCACGGATTTCATCAAACAAATGATGGACAAAATGCAAAATCTGGAGGCTTCTGTTTCGAGAAGTCGTAGCGCCTTGACATACGAGCAAGTTTGTCAGGAGCCTATTCACCCTTCTGTCCCCTTCATTCATATCCTCCTCAATGGGAATTGCCAAAATTTACTCGTTTTAATAGTAAAGAGGATCCTCAACAACACTTGCGATCATTTAGACATGCTTGTTATTTGATTGCCCATGATGATGCCTTGTTACTCCGCACCTTTCCCATGTCCTTATCAGGACCCACCTTGAGTGGTACAAAGATGCTTTAACCCAAAGACTCAATCTTCTCTTTTAACCAACTAGCCCAATCTTTCTTGGATCATTTCTCCATTAACATTGCCAAGAAAGTATCTATCACCGACCTTTATGCCATCCGACAATTCGAAGATGAATCTATCGCAGATTTCGTTGGACGATGGCGTGGCCTTATCAACCAACTTACATATGCCTTGCCTCAGGCTGAACTTATCGAACTTTTTACGCGGGCATGTGCTAAGCACATTTCTCCTACTCTTCAAATTCAAACTTTCCGCACATTTGATGAGGCCTTTACCATGGCTCGGAAACTAGAAATTCGAGCCTTAGAAGAAGAGAAATTGTGGTTGCGCAACAAAAACCCCAATTTCCGAACTCCAGATTCCACCAATAAACCAAACACCACCACTCCTCACGCATCCACTTCTTCTAAATCAAAAGGAGCTGTCCACGCGGTGATGGTCAAATCTCAAGCACCGTCTAATACCCCACCAAAAACCTCCTATAAGTATAAAGTCGAGCCCATCAATTACACTCCCTTGGGAGAAACTTATGATGTCATCTTGGAAAAATTGCTCAAAGCAGGAGCCATTACCTTACCTCCTGTTAAACCTCATTCCGGGTTCGATTCCACTCGCGCCATACCTTCTTGGTACAAAGAAAATGACTTCTGTAACTTCCACCGCGTGAAGGGACACAGTCATGAGAACTGCAAGATGTTGAAAAACATAGTGCAGGAAATGGTTGATGCAGGGGATATAGCCCTTGATAATCCTAACGCCCCTGCTAACCGAAATTTGAAAATATTCAACAAACCATTCCCGAATCATTCTTCTAACAGTAATCTAAACCAAGATATCTTAGCCGAGGAGAGTGTTCATGAGATCCATGCAGTCTTCGATTCCCAGCCAAAGACCTCTATCGAACAAATTCTCAATCAAGCCTCTTCACTAACGCAGGGGCCCGAACCTTCTTCACCACCATCAAACCAAGGTGAAATCATTCCTTTACCCATAAAGGAGTTAACTTCCCAGACTTCTCTTCTCATCGATGAGTCTTCTTACACCACATCCCTACAAGACTGCGAAACGGATGTTATCTAACTTATCTATTTCCCAAACGTCTCCTCCTACCACTCTTGCTGCACAAGAGGAAGGCTCGCCACTCCTTTTGTCATCCTTAGATGAGAAATCTCTTGCACCGACATCACCAAATTCTTTAACCATGACGGATCCTCTCAAACATGCCCTCCTACCTATTAGTTCTTCATCGCCTAAATCTTTTCAATGACCGGTTGACCTCTTAGCACCTATTGGTACAGTGCCTCATCTACCCCCTGTATCACACCCACAGTGGACTGGAGTCACAACCCACCGTTCTTCCGTACAAAAATTCCAATTCACACCTGAAGACTGTCATTCTCCAGAAGATAGACGAGTCCTATGGGAACGTTTGAGTACCCCCTATTCTACTCAAATGCAGATGACCAATCCAGACACCTCTACCATATACCCGAAGTGTTTACAGAAACTCAAAATGCCTATGTCCTCATCTTCATCCCCCGCATCTCTACCAAGTATCTCATCCACCTTTGTCAGCTTAACCAAATCTTCCCCTACACTTGGGACCTCACCAATACCCAGCCTAACACACCCGCCTAAGCGACTAGATTTATCCAAAAATAAAGCCGCCCCGCTACTTAGGAGACAAACTCAATCCGTGCCTCTATCACAATCAAAACCATCATCATCACACCTACCTTCCATATTGGGACCTCATCCCTCCACCTTGCATCAATATATCATACCTCCTGCGTTTTCTTTAAAATGACCTATTACACCCATACAGAGATCTAAGGGTATATCAACATTATCACCCCACGTATCCTGTCCACCCATCAACCCTAAACAAACTCCATCATCAAAGGATTTATTTTCTGTCACTCCCCTTTCTCCGTGGTTGTTTCCCACTACCACGTCATCTGTAGCCTCATCATCTAACCAGCTGAACGTAGCTCCTACGCCAAAGAAACCACGTTTAGTGAAAACCACGTGTCAACACCCCTTGGCTAAACCACCACCCGTATGAACCAACCACGCCCAAACATTACCAAAACCCGCACAACCAATACCCTCATCCTCCTCCGATTTTGACCCACTCAAAGGATCTTACGCCAAAATCCTTGCTATGTTGGTGGAGAATGCGACCATTTCCCTACCCCCACTTAGACCTTATGACCCGTCTAAACCTCGACCTATAGGTTATGATGAGTCTAAAATCTGCGCTTACCACCGCACACCAGGACATGACGTAGAGGGATGCAAAGCGTTGAAAACCATACTTCGTCCGTCACCTCTCTCAGATAGAAAAGTTAAGAAAGACAACTTACGAAGAGAGAGACCTTTAGCTTCAATTCCCTCTCCTATACCACCTGTCCCCGCCTCACCAAGATCTATCATTATTACAACCCCACCTCTTGAAGACCATGATTTATCCCAACCATCTTCCTCATCTCAGGTCTACGAGATTAATATGATTAGTGTTGCTACTCGAGCGCAGAAAAACAACGAGAAAGCGAAAGAAAGCACACCTGCATCCTCTCTTTCTCCGTCCACCATCCCGATTGCACCACCACCCAAAGTGGTTATTCGTGGACCCACTTACCCCGTCTCTAATGGAGTTGCCCATCGAGCCATGATCAAACAGCTTCACCAATCACCTATAAAAATGACACTATATGATCTCATTCAGACTTCTGAATCTCATCGACAAGCTCTCGTGGAAATTCTTCAAGGGATCGAGGTCTTACCTAATGAAACCCTGCCCGTTGCCTCCATTTTAACACCCAATCATGTTGCTTCTCTCACCAAACAACCCACTACCCCAACCACTTCTGTCTCTGTACAACAAGCTGCTGCTGTCAGTTTCTCTGAAGACGAAATTGTTGACTTTGGTACAGAAGATCCTGACCCTGCTCTTTTCATCTCAGCTTACGTCCGGACATTCGGGTACGTCGTGTTATGATTGACGGGGCACTAGCCTAAACATCATCTCTTCAAAAGCCTTCCAACAAATGAATATCCCTTCTAGCTACATGTGTGCCAATCCCATCATGTTGCGATCATTCAATGATGCTATTACTTCTACTTTAGGCACCGTGATCCTTAACATTCGTGTAGGACCACGTACTTTACCCGAACTCTTCTATGTCCTTGAGGGAGAGTTCCAATACAATATGTTGTTAGGCCGCCCTTGGATCCGGGCTATGGGATGCGTTCCCTCCACCTTACATAGATGCATAAAATTTGAGTACGAGGGGAAGTCCTACACCATAAAAGCTGATCCTCCCCCCTTCAAAACTTGCAATATGTTGTATCGCCCTAATGATGTGCTTGTACCAGTCAAGACACCCATTCATCCAACCCAGCCATCTACTTCCGACGCACCTACACCTTCAACCAATGAAACCGCCGTTACAAATATTACTTCCTTTCCCGCAGATAACATCCCAACCTCCGACCCCTTAGTAGATGTTTTTCAACGCCTTACGCTGGGGGAGTACCACCTATATAACGTTAGTTCTTTCCATACCCCACAGGAGTACGGACAATTACATGCCCATCCCACCTACGACCGTCGCGTGGGGGAGGTAATCTCTTACGGACCACCTCATTGCCGCACCAACCTAACATATGGGGGTGTTGACGCATCTTCCGTTACCCCTGAACCTCCTCTTGGTGTGGTTCCTTTCAAATCCGATTTTCAATACTTGACAAATCGTCGTTTCGCCCTCACCTTCTTAACTCGCTGTGCTTGGAAAGGCTTTGGTTTTGGTCTTTATGAACAAGGCCGACATACAATCATTCCCGTAACTACACGCAAGCACAATGATCACAGTGGTCTCGGTTTTCCTGAAACACCTACACAGGAGACACCTCATGTCAGTTGTATCCTGGAAGAAGACGACGTCACCCCTACCAAACCATCATCACCCACTTTGCCATCATCACCCACAGAGTCGATAGACCCTGAATCTATCCCTCCTAACTTTTTTTTTTCATAAATGCTATCTTCATAGGTCCTCTCACTTATCAACACGATAATGAGGATCCATCTTCTCTTCCCCTTCTATATCCAGACATGATCGAAGAGGATTCACCTTCGATTAATGTTGTTGAGTGCCAGGATGACGACTCCATCCTCACTTACCTTGGGGTGCATTTACTCCTCATATTCAACGCGCCTTACCATCTGAAACTCAAACCATGTTGAATGAGTCGACTATAGAAATCAACATCCACACAGAGGAGGATCCTCACATTGTGAAGATCGACAATCCCTTAACACATCAGAACAAGCCGCCTTTACTACCTTTCTCCGTACCCGCAACCAAGCTTTCGCTTGGTCCTACGCTGACATGCCAGGAATTGATCCTACCATTGCTGTCCATAACATCACCCTAAACCCCGATTCCAAACCAGTCAAACAAAAACTGAGAAAGATGCATCCACGCATCGCCCTCTTGGTCAAAGAAGAGCTTCAACGACTTCTTTCTGTTTCCTTCATCTTGCCTATTGACTATCCTCAATGGATTTCTAACATCGTACCTGTCACTAAAGCGACGGGGGGACTTCGGATATGCACGGATTTCTGAGACCTTAACCTCGCTTGCCCCAAGGATGACTTCCCCCTCCCAAGTATTGATCAACTTGTTGATCTCACTGCGGGCCATGAAATGCTTTCTCTCATGGATGGTTTTTCGGGATACAATCAAATTTTGGTAGCCCCGGCCGATCAACATAAAACTACTTTCATAACTCCTTGGGGAACCTTCTGTTATCGTGTCATGCCATTTGGCCTTAAGAATGCTGGTGCTACCTATCAGCGGGCTATGACTTACATTTTTCATGACATTATGCACACTATCCTTGAGGATTATGTCGATGATCTTCTTGGCAAATCTAAACATCGCAGTGAACATCTCGATGTTTTAACCATTATTTTCAATCACCTGTTGCAATATTCAATCCGTCTTCAACCAAAGAAATGTGTCTTTGGTGTTCTTTCGGGAAAACTTCTTGGCTTTATCGTCTCTTTGCATGGCATTGAGGTCGATCCATCTAAAGTCAAAGCTATCCTAGAAATTCCCCCACCCAAAAACCTCAAACAATTGCGTAGTTTGCAGGGTAAACTTCAATCCATCCGGTGTTTCATCTCCCAACTCTCGGATCGATGTCACCCTTTCCATCACCTTCTTAAAAAGAACATTGCCTTTCAATGGAGTGAAGAGTGTCACCAAGCCTTTGAAGCTCTCAAATCCTATCTCTTGCAACCACCCGTGCTTATTCCACCTCAGGATGATCATCCTTTCTACCTTTACCTTTCTGCCACTGACCATGCTATAGGAGCTATGCTCGCACATCGGGACTCGGCACGTCGAGAACAAGCCGTTTATTATATAAGTCGTACTCTCGTGGATTACGAGACTAGGTATACACATGTAGAAAAATTGTGCCTAGCCCTATCATTCGTAGCCACCAAACTCCGACATTACCTCCTGAATCACAAAACTTTTGTCATCACCAACACGGACCCCATTCATTATATGTATGCCAAACCACATCTAAACCAACGCATCGCCCGATGGCTTATGCTCCTCGCCGACCTCGACCTTGAGTTTGTACAACAGAAGTCAATCAAAGGACAAACTATTGCAGACCAACTTGCGGAGGCCCCTTTACCTGGGGAACAATTCACCAATTTTAATTTCCCTGACAAACTCATCGCCACTCTTTCACTCAGGGAAGAGTCGTATCAAATGACCCTCTTCTTCGATGGATCTAAATGCCAGCGCGGCGGAGGAGCCGGTGTTGTTCTCATCCCTCTTGACGCTGAACCTATGCCTCTTTCATTCCGGCTTGATTTCCCCTGCACTAATAATACAACAGAATACGAGGCCCTTGTTTTGGGTCTCCAGGTTGCGTTACACTTAGGTGTCAAATCTATTAATATTTTTGGCGACTCTCAATTGGTAGTCAATCAAGTTATGGGCATCTACCAATGTAAGAATGAGGAACTTCAAAAGTACAAACACTACGTGGATTCACTTCTAGCCTTATTTACTCACTATTCTATCCAAACCATTCCCCGCTCCACTAACAAATTTGCGGATACTATGGCTTGCTTAGCCTCACAAATTCCAGCTTCATCAACTGACTCTGACATTTTCGTCTTGGTCCAACAACTCTTTGCCCCATCTTATTCAGCCCCGGTTGTTTGTACGATAAATACGGTGTCTGCTAATTCACAGGATACTTGGTATCACCAATTCCACGACTACCTTACAACCTCTGTTCTCCCATCTGACCTTACTAGTACCGGAAAACGCGCTTTTCTTAAACGCGTTTCTCGTTATGTTGTTATGGGGGGACTCCTTTATAAACGTGGCTTTGATGGCATCCTCCTTCGATGTCTCACCGGTGCGGAGGTCACCCATACCATCCAACAAGTCCATGACGGTATTTGTGGCGGACATTTTAGCGGCCTTGCCGTGGCCAAACGAATCCTTCGCCTAGGTTATTATTGGCCTACTCTCAATAACGATTGCTACGAATATGTTAAGCGTTGTGTTATGTGTCAACAACATGCCAACCTTCAACATACTCCTAGCCACCCGCTACAGGTCGCCCGAGATCTTTGGCCTTTCTCACAATGGGGTTTAGACCTTATTGGTGAGATTCATCCGTCCTCTTCGCAACGTCACCGATGGATTATCACAGCAACCGAATATTACACAAAATGGGTGGAGGCTATTCCACTCATTTCAACTAAAAAAGAAAAAATTGTAGAGTTCATTAACCACCACATTATCTGTCGTTTTGGTGTTCCTCATCGCCTGATAACAGATAATGGAAAATCTTTCAAAAATAAGTTGTTGCAAGACCTTTGTGACAACTTTGGTATCAAACTTAGCTTCTCATCACCCTACTATCCACAAGCAAATGGACAAGCCGAATCCTCTAATAAAACCCTAACCAAAATCCTCATGAAAGTTGTCAATGAGTCCGGAAGAAATTGGCACGATCACATCCCCTTTGCCCTTTGGGCTTATCGTACTAGCATTCGTACCTCCACTAATGCCACACCTTTTTCTTTGGTATATGGTACCGAGGCTGTCTTGCCTCTCGAAATACAAATACCCTCCCTCAGAATATCTCTTCAGGATATTCTCACCAACGATGATTTCCGCCAAGAGCGGTTAGCCCAATTGGAGCTTCTTGACGAACGTCGTCTTACAGCTCTCGATCACCTTCAAATCTATCAAAAACGTATCAAGCGTGCTTATGATAAGCGACTTCATGAGCGTACCTTTAAGGTTGGTGATCTTGTCCTCAAAGAGAATCAACATGTAACCAAACTAGAAAAGAGCAAACGTGGAAAATTTGCTCCCAATTGGATTGGGCCTTATATAATCACTCACACTTATGGATCAGGCACTTATCGTTTAGCTTCGCTTAATGGTAAACCTGAGCCTGAACCCCTTAATGCCTTGCATCTTCGACCTTTCTACTATTGAATTTAGTGTTACATCACTTCTTATCTACCTACCGCTTGTCCCTTGAGCTCATTTACCACTACATACACTTGGTTTCCTACATCTCAAAATAAAATCAAGCTCACATAGTTTGATTCTCACCTCCCCTTAACGATGCCTTCCCTTTTTAGTCTAGTCCATGACTTCAAAGTATTAAAATAACACATTCTTATGGGATTTTCTTGAGTCAAACTTCCTACCAAACTAGATGCTTCACGCCAAAAGGACATCTAGCTATCTACATTATATATAGACTGCTCCCTCGAAGGACAGCTATATGCCAAACTATTGCTGCTATTATATATAGACTGCTCCCCCGAAGGACAGCTATGCACTAAAATCATATCTGCTACTATAAATAGACTGCTCCCTCGAAGGACAGCTATACACAGTCAGCCTTTAGCCGAAGCTTCTTGCATTGATCACCTTCATGAAGACCTCAAGAATAATACAATCAATATCCTTGTAGACTTCCCACATCGATCACTCTATATTCAGTAAAATAAAAGCCTCATTCAAAAGAACTTTTGAGTCATGGACTTGTCTATTTAGGGTAGGTTCTCTTTCGTCAGAACACTCACTTTGTAACAAGTTCTCCGTACCTCAGCTATACCATCCACCTCACCTCACCATTTGTTTCAACTCAAGGGACGTGACGTACACCCGATATATTGTGATCTTACAACTCTTTTCACCTATTGACTTCTCGTCTATGCACGGTACCTAGGGGTTCAAGCTCGTTCTACGTTATTATGTGGTTTGTTTAGCTCTTTTCACCTATGGAGCACTCTTTCCTCTTTGCCTCGCATCTAGGATTATGTATTGATCTTAATCAGGACATGGTTCCCTTCTACTTGGGTAGGCTAACTTTCGCTTCCCTTATACCTTTTACAACATCACCAATTCATTACCAACACCAACAACCTTACCTTACCAATATTAATATCAATATTTTTACCAACCAACCAATTGCCTAACCATACCAAATTGCCTAAATTCACCTCTCCCTGGTCCTAAGGGAGAACTACATCGGTCTGAGGCCCCTCCTTGCTTTGTGCAATGGGCTATGTAGGTAGCACTTCGGAGACATGGGGTCTCCCAAGGTTAGCTCGACCATCCCCTACCATAACCTATCATGTGTGGTAAATATAAATATTTTTGTATTTCTATTTAATCACATTCCTCTTTATCCTTTTTCAAAACACCAAAAGTCAAAACGCAAACATTCTTATTATTATCATCACTCAAAACCACATACATATTTAGTTTTATTTTAGATGTTAAACAAATACATTTTCTCTATCATCGACTCGCAGTCGGCATCCTTATTTATTATTATATTCCTATAAAATTCACTTAGACCCTCGCACTCTCCTCCCGAATCGTGGTGATCATGATCGCCGATGCCTCTTAGCCTGGCCTCTCCATCCCTAAGGCCGCCACCAACCTATTTGGCCCGACCCAAGGCCGTGACCTACCCATCCGGCCCGACCCAAGGCCGTGACCTACCCATCCGGCCCGACCTAAGGCCGTAACCTACCCAACCGGCCCGACCCAAGGCCGTGACCTACCCATCCGGCCCGACCCAAGGCCATAACCTACCCAACCGGCCCGACCCAAGGCCGTAACCTACCCATCCAGCCCGACCCAAGGCCTCACCCTACCCATCCGGCCCGACCCAAGGCCTCACCCCAACCATTTGGCCCGACCCAAGGCCACAACCCAACAACTTGGCCCGACCCAAGGCCGTACCACTTCAATACCTTACCCAACATCAACAACATACACTTTTATCCACCCATCATGTAATTTTTTGTTCAATCGAGCTCACCTGTTCATGTTTTAGCATGATTAGGGTCCTTGACTTGATCTGTCGACCAACTTTGCCTAGACCTAGACCGTGACGTTTATCTCAACCAAACCAACCAGTTGGTACTGCCGAACAAGCCTAAAACGTTCCTGTACCTTACCCGTTATATACCCTGGAGTTACTTCCTATGCCTTGGATACCAGGATTATATCACCCTTGTTTGGATAAACTATCGACCTTTGCCTATGCATTGCTTGGTTTGCTCGTCAAATCATGTACCCTAGTCGCACTATTGCATTTTAACGTGCGTCTGCTTCCTTGGACCTACCCCACCCTCTCACCATCATCTCTACACCATTTACCCTTTATCAACCCTATCCCTGATTTCACATTCTCTCAATCAGTGATAGATTTGAGGGGGATTACCTATACCCTTAACAGAGAAACCACTTCATATTATTGTCCGTGCAGCTTTACAAAACAAGCTACACGACAATAAGGGGCTAATGTAGACACCAAATTTGTGTCTTACGACCCCTTGTGACCTGCATCTCATTTCGCAACCTAACCTCATCACCTAAACCTTACACAATTATTTATTAATTACCTTGTAATTGATAAATCCACATCACCTTACCTGCCACCTCATTTTGCCACCTCATCATGACCTAGTCCTAACCCTAAACTAACCTAATTAAGACCTATAACTTGGTCCACATCTACACCCATGACTAATGACCCCTTTCTCGCACCCAAAACCGACCTTCTAGTCACTTGACCAAGCCCGCAACTAATCTCTCGAGAGAAAAGCATGGAAAGTGGGCTATTTTACTAAAAATAGCCTACTTTTTCCTTACCGATACCAGCTCTACTCGACCACCATCGGTTACGAAACCGCATCGGTTCCTCAGTAAATGGGCTCCCCAACCGTAAAACAAAGGTCGAAGGATTTTTGGATCAAGGAGATCATCAGAAGCGATCAAGAGAATCCGGATCTTTACTTGGCCGAGCAGAGACAAGTGAAGAGACAAGAAGAGTTTGCAGCAAAGGAGATCAAGCCCAGATCGCAATCGGATAACCAGAGCCCTGTGATACTCAGCTAATCATCGGGAGGGAGATATCTCATCTTCTGTGTGTCGTGCCATCCTACCTCGAGTTCTCGCCTTTTCATCGAGTTCTTGACCTGCATCTTCGTCAATAACCAGTAAGTTACATCTTGCATGCCCTCTTTAATAACATTTCTTAGACTTTTTGAATCACAGTCCTAATAAATCCATTCCCGGATCCACTACCCAATATGCTTGCATCTAACTATCATTCATTTACCTCTCATCACCTCATTACCTAATATCACTCATATACTAGCCTTACAAACAACACAAACTACCCTACAACACAACCAACCCACAACACAACCAACCTACAACCAAACCATACCGATATCGGATATCGAAACTAGTATCGGTTACTGTGACTCAAAACCGTAAACCAGCCTTTTCCTCTACCCGTCTCAACGAAGCAATTTAATTGATATTTTACGCGTCTTTGGTGTTAATTCATATTAGCAGGGGAACTGACCACCTTCGAAAGGAAGTTTTATATTTCCTGGGCCCAAGGCAGTTTCCTCATTTATTGTCTAATCAAAATCTTGTGGTCTTGTGTTCTTATTTACAGGTAGTCCTTCCAAGACAAAAAGGAGTTCTTCGCAGTCGATCTGATCTTTCTCTATGGTACGCGCACACCATCTCAACATTCAACAGGTATTCCTCCTAGCCCTAACCCTTATCTGTTTCTCAAAGGAATGATAGGATAGAAGCAAGTCTATTCTGCAGAGCCGAAACATTCCGTGTGAAACAGATGATATGAAAAGTGCCAAGGATCAACTGCAATGCCTCTTCAATCCAAATGCAGAGCAACTAAAATAGGTATCTAATTTGTTTTCAGTTGACACCTTGATAATTTGGGTAGAAGACTAGCTTCTTATTGATTTTCCACTCATCCAACCAGCCATGTTTAGTGCCAAATCAGTTGCATGGCTGCCATTTTTGACGAAGGGAAGCTATTTCTCCCTGCCAGTTACAGGCTTTGTTTGAGCTCCATTTGCTCTTGGTTAGAGTAGAATAGGTAGGTTTGTTTTCAGCAGAAGAAGTGATTTTACACACTCTGCATGTTCCATTTGGAGCATGTATGATTTTTAGTTTTGTACATAGTTATTTCGTGTTGTTCTCAAGTTGCTCTTACACAGTGCATTCAATGGCTTTTGGTGAAGATCAACTCCAAGTTTCAGTGGGTTTCCAAGTGGCTCAGAGGTTATATTTTCATAGTTCAGATCAAAGTTGGTTATCATGCTTGACTCCATGCCCAATGGATTCTTCAAAAGACCATTGATCATTCATCTAATAGGCATATGACCCCTCTGAGTCACCAATATTGTTATCCAAAATGATCCCCTACTTATTTTGGCTAACTTGCCTTCATTGTTTCCTTAATTGTGCTTCAACTTCAATTTTCACACATTGCACGCACTCAAAAGATTCTCGAAATAGATTCATCAGATCTTTTTTTCTTCCCCTTTCTAGAAAGGTAAATAAGTCCTCCTAACTCCTTTTATTTTTTGAGTTATGGCTCAGCAGAGTTTGGAGGGGAAATTTTCCCTGGGCGGGCCTGCCGAGCTTAGGAGAGTTTTGTGCCAAAGAGGCTCGAGCCGACGAGTGGAGAAGGAAATTTTTCCAAGGAATATTGGTGGGTTGGTGGACCCATGGGAAAATTTTGGCACTTAGCCCTTTTGGGAAAAAAACTCAAAGGAAAAATTCAGCCCGAAAGCCTGCAAAGGAAAATAAATTGTTTGAGGCCCACAACTAATCAGGATGCGCCACATGTCAAGGTGGAGCAGCAGGGGCTGGAAGGAATTTAAAGTTTTTGGATTTTTTGTCAAAATTTCTCAAAGGAAAAAATAGAAGCGCATCCCCACCGAGAAATCAAAAGATGCCACGTGTCCATTCATCGGCGGGAATCGGGGCATCGGGAGGATTTAGGAAATTTTGCCAAAGTTACAAAAACACAAAAGTAAAGAATGGGCCACATCTCCTCAACCAATTAGAAACTACCACATGTCTCGGAGCGATAGGGCCATGGAGGATTTTTGGAAAATTTTCCAATTTCACAAAAAGGGAAAAAGGTCAAGTTTTGGCCCGCCGACCCAATTTTTGCCCTAATTTTGCCATGTTTTTCCCTAAATCTTCAGAGGGGCATATCTTTCACACCAGCTCAAATTTTCATGATTTTGGTATCAATGGAAAGATGTTGAAATCCTCTACATGATGGACACTTAAATTTTAAATTTTGATGGAGTTTTGTAGGAGAAAATGGGAAAATGTCTCTAGCATGGAAAATTACATAAAACGACCCCAACCACCAAAATTAATGAAGTATGGGCCTCTTTCTTGCTCTACGAAGCAATGTACAATGAAGTATGGGATTTTTCATGGAAACCCATCATTTTGTAGGCTAATTAAATGGATCTTGTTGGTGGTTGGAGTTTTAAAATCAATTTTCCCACATTTTCTCATTTCCTTCATTCTATTCAAGCATAAAAAGCCAATTTTGGCTCATTTGTAAAGAGTTGTTCATCCTTCTTCTCTGCCTCTCCCTTATTTTCTTCCCCAGGGTTAAAAATGGAGTTTGAACCTCCTCCCCTACTCTATAATGGCATTTTTTCCTCTTACCCATGAAATGATGCACTGTGTAAATTCTGAGCAATAAAAAACGTGTTTTTGTGATGCATTTGTCCATCCTTGGCTCATTTTCTTTGTTGTTTTCCTTACCTCTCTTCATTACAGGGTATTTGTGCATGTTTGGATGTTCATTGCAGTTTTAGAGCTATGTTCATGGAGTTTTGGAACATTTTTTGTGTGAAATCCATCTTTGGTCTATGATGCACTTGTCCATCCTTTCTATTGCTCACCTCTCTTTGTTTCAATGGCAGTTTTGATAGATGATCAACATTTTCCTTCTCTGGTGTATCACCATTTTAGTGTAGGCTCTGTTTTTCCTTGTTTTCTTCCTCTCCTTGTCTCCTTAGAAGTTAGATTAGGTTAGATTAGCTTTCTTACACTAGAATAGCTTGTGGTAGGTAGTTTAGGAAGAGGAACCAACCTTCTCTGGAGAGCTTTCCCCATTTGCAAAGGTCCCACACTTTGGGAAATCTTAATGTTGTGCAATCACACCAAATGACTTTGTCTTAGAAAAGTAGATCCATAACTCATTTGGGGGTGCTGTGAATTTGCACTAACAGTCCCATTTCACCAGCTACGTGCGTAACTAGATCACGCCGCATTATAACTTTCACAAACTATCTCGACAAGATGGGAAGAAGCAGACCTACAAAGGACTGTACAATGGCTACAGCAGCTTGGTTTCTATGGGAAAATATTATTACAAGGTATGGATTTCCTTTGAGTTTTACCAGTGATAGGGGCACACATTTTCTTAATGAGACAATCAGAATTTTATTGGATGAGTTCATGATTGCACACCATAAGACTACACCCTATCATCCTCAGGCAAATGGAACTGTTCAAGCTTTCAACAAAATTTTTGGAAGAAAGGATTGGGATGATAAATTATTTGTGGTACTTTGGGCATATCAAACAACATTTAAAGGTTGAACAAAGCAACACCATTTCAATTAGTGTTTGGTGTAGAAGCCATTCTTCCTATGGAATTTATGTTACCTTCTTTGCGTATTGCACATGCTAGAGGTATAGATGATGAGAAAGCTTTAGAAAAATAGATTGAAAAGATAATTCAGTTGGATGAATAATGAGCCATAACACATTGGAGTCAGAAGCAAGAAAAGGGAAGGCAGAAAGCATGGCATGATAGAAACATAAGGGACAAGAAGCTGGAGATTGGACGAATGGTACTTGTCTATGACTCTAAGTTCTTGTGCCATCCAAGAAAACTTAAGGTACATTGGTTGAGGCTCTATGTTATCACTTATATCCTTGAAATAGGCACTTGTTAGTTATAATCCCTTGATGGAACACACACTAGCTAGTTACTTCAACGGAGTAGGTTGAAGCCCTACTATAAATAAGTCTTCTTGGTGTTTGTAATAAGTAAGTATTTCCTTTTAAATTAGGTTTTCAATTATGTATTTCCTTAATGTGTTTCCTTCTTTTTGTTATGCTTTGTCAATTTAGTTATTGTCCTTTTGTAATAAACATGTTTGCATGCATGAAGCTAATTTCTATATGAAGCATGTTTATGCATAGAGGACTACACATACTTTTAGTGTTGGGTGGTTGTTGATAGTTAGGTATAAAATTTTGGGAATTGAAAGGTGAAAGGAATAAGCTGCTACAGTGCTCTTCAAGTCACAATATTTCTTCTAAAAATTGACCAAAGATGGAGATAAATGATGGGATGGGATGTGATTTCATTTTTACCATTGCAATTAAGAGTATTTGAAAAGATCTAAGTGCGAAGAGCTAAGTGATCATATTGAGGTGCAAGAGGTGTGTAGCCAGTCATGATGAAGAGATTTATGCACAAAAAGAGATTGTGTCCGTGGTGGTGAAGGGTTTGAGTGAAGCAAGATGACATAGAGTAGCGAGGGCATGTGATTTCACCTAGGGCACACTGAATCGAGCTAGGGTTTGATTTACACATTACGAATTCAAGACGCAAGGATCTATAAAGGATTGGAAGGTAGAAATGGCACCCAAGAAAGTAGTTGTAGTAGGAGTGAAGGGGAAGAAGTAGGTGGTTGAAGAAGAAGAGGAGATGGTTCCCGAAAGAAAATTTTCTAAAATATAATATCTAGAGGGGGTTATCGTAGGCCACAAGTGGGATTCTCACATAAGGAAAAGAAAGGTGAGTGAGTACAACCACCGTACCACATAAGGAGCTTGATGCCTTGCTGAACACAAAGACAAATAAATGCATGGCTGGAAGAGCTTGGGAAACTCATTGCGTAGAAGATGGATTTACTAGATGGAAGGATGACTGCAATGTCTAGCATTGTGTTGGTCTTGTAAAATGAGAAAGGTGAGATTGAGAAAGATGAACTAGATTCCATTGTTGTGGACATTCCGGAAAAATCAAAGGAATCACTTGTTAAGTGGTAGGCCTTGGAGGCAAAAATAAAGGACATTATTCTTCTCAAGTTGTCAAGTTGAATCGATGAAGCTTCCATATAGACATTATTCTTTATTTATAAAGAAAATTATTTTTAATTCTTTCTATTCTTTACTTCAGTTTTAGAGATGACCATTGTCGAGGCGACAATGAAATTAGTGTGGGGTAATGTTGATCAGAGAACACTAGAAAGAAAGCACACAAGAATTCCAGATAGGAAATCAGGTCATATTCAAAGTCACAAACAGATAGGAGAACACGTGCATGGGGTAGAACTTCAACTTTCGAGACTTAGTTGTTTTCACTCATGAAGGTCTATTTTTAGAGATGGTGTGCAGAGCACACAAACGAGATAGAGACATGCGTGCCATGCATTGGCTATTTTTGGGGGATTGGATACAAATCACTTTATATGGACATAGGTCAGAAATAGATCTTCTATTAGTTAGCTAGCGTAGTCTAGTATTAGCACACTTGCATGTGTGGCTAGTTTTGTAACAATGTGTGGCTAATAATAGCATATGACCTATTTTGGGAAGAGATAAGTGGTGAAGGGAAAGTCCCCACCCTTATATATATGTAGTGAACTACATAGTAGATATACGAAAGAGGTATGATGGTGAATACACACACAAATAGATAAGTGCATACAAAGAGAGATTATGATGTTATGTGCATACTATTATTACTGTAATGAAGCTTCTTTATAATTGTTATCTTTAATATAATGGAGGATATTGGTTGAATCCAAGTGCTAGTTCTATGTGTATCTGAATCTAGTATGTTCTTAATCTCATCATGGTTAATACTTAATTATGTTCTTTCTTAGGTATAGATCCGGTATGCTCTATAGAATGATGTTTTAGTAATGGAAATATATGTGTTAATTCTTCATCACGTTAGCATCCTGCAACAACAACCCTAAAGAGGGACCTGATACCTTTGTGTGCTTCAGGTGAGCACTCATTCCAGGCTAAGTGATGTGCCAGTGTGACTAGGGTTTATGGGATTTGTATCACTAAATTCTAGGTTGCATCAAATGTAAAGTTCCTTCTTGATTACTATTCTTACAAAGTGTAGAATAGAAAGATAATAGAGGAAAACATGAAAATGGAAATGTAAGAAATGTAGATTTTATTTGTTGTGTTGGTGATAAAAATATCAACATCCAAACCAAAATCCACAATTGCTACAAATAACTAAATTTTAAGGAGTTTAGGATCCTCTTGAATGGAAAAACCATCCCAATTTATAGCATTGTGAATTGACCTTTCATCTACCCCCCACATGTCTCTTCATGATCTCAATCAACTTGTGGATTTACATTTTCCCGAGAAATAAGTTATAACTTCCATTTTTATAAATTAAGGGGACCTTTACAATTTAACCTTGGAAAGTCACGTAAGTGAATGAGACAAATTATCATGATTATGCACAATGAAGAATTTTAAAGGTAGAGAGACGACAAGGAGAAAGAGAGGAGAAGGAAGAATCTTTAATATATGAAAAAGAAGCCCCTATGATGAAGAATTTTGTTTATTCATGATTCTTGGTCTTGTTCCTTGAATTCCTTGTTGAATTCAGCCACTGCAAATGCTAGCTTATCTCGTCTCTTGAATGAAAACATATCCCAACACCTTGGTCCATGCCTTGGGAACATCACTGATCTTATTGCATTGACTAACCCATCCTTCATGATCTCTTGAAATTTCAGAAATGCAACTCTTGATGTTGGTTAGGGACTCTAAGTTATCTTCATTGAAGGAAAGAGAGTCACTTGCCTCTTTCTTGACCAACTCTTAGAAGGAAACAATAAGTTATTTTGATGATGAATTCTCGGTGAGTGGAGGGAACTCAATTTTTTTTGACACAATGTAGACCTCATTTAAGATCTTGAAACAATGTTTTCCACAAGATAAAAACTCAAAGATTACATTTTTAAGCATTCCATATCTTGCATCCATGATGTAGATCCAAACTTGAAAGAAGTTCTCTTCGGATGATGCAACCATGGTATTTCTCATGATGGTGTGAGATTCAAAGGAGCTCATCTCAAACACCAGTGGGAATACCTCATCCAAGTGAATTACCTCTTTTTCAAATTCATCCTTTTTTGAAAATGTACTTGATGAGACAAATGACATCTAGAAGCAATTCCTCTCATTACTCGATGATTTTATCAATCCACTTCTTGTTATCCTTCCCCACATCATGTATCCCCATGATTTCTTGATCACCTCAAGATCAACAATTTTGATTGTAGTAATTTCTTCTATAGGCACATGAGATATTGGATTGGGCTCCAAGAAACATTGAATATGAGCATTGTGAGCATTTACATGTTCTTCCAATTGTATAAATGTTTTCTTGCACTCTTTGTTCCATGTGAGGAGGTGGGAAGAGGATTCCTTGAAAAAATGATAATCACCCTCGTGCGAATCTTGACCTAATGAGATTCAAATTTAGATAAAATCATAATCTGATGGAGTCATTTCCTCAATAGGATTTTCATTCCCATGCCTAGAAATTTCAACATACTGATTACCTGAGGTCCCACTAAAGAAGTGGGATGTTGTCTGGCCTTCTTCCTTCGCTTAGAATTCAAGGTTCCTGAGATTGCTTCGATAATGGGTGTGATATCATGTTACATTTTCCCCGGCTCACTCTGTATCTTTTCTTGAATCCATGGAAATGGATCTTTAGGGGTTGACATGATGTCTATCATCAGAGAAATTTTAGGAATTGTTGTGGAATCAACTCTTGATCACCATGGGGAAGTTATACCATCTAATAATACATACCTGGATGCTTCTAAAGATAAAGATGATGTAATGGATCAACCTTTTATTCCTTTAACTAGCTCAGTTCAACCAACTCCCCTCGACTCACCCAACCATCTCACTAAGTCCGACTTAACCAACTCACTAAGCTTCACAATCAACAACAAGTTTCAATCAACCACTTGCCAAGGAGAGACGATTATGGATGCATTTTTACCAATGAGTTATTATTATGAGCGCATCTCTTGAATCTTTTGAACTTTTTCAAACTACACAATGTCCCCCGGTTTTACCTGTTGTGCCCTACAATGTTTTGCTTTGTTCTAGGACGTAAATTGATGCCTCGAGATCCCAAAGAGGTTTGAATTACCTTTCTTGACCTATGCCATCACCCGGAAACCCCGTGAAGATTTCAAAAACTAGATAGGTCACTAAAAATAATCCCTCAGTAACTTTTTACACCCATAATGAAGAATTTCTATTTTTAGCATGTATGAGAAAGGCCTATTATTTCAGGATATTTCACCTATTTTGCTCAAATTTGAGATTATCAATCCTCTAGAATAATCAATTCAACTCTATTGATGATACCACTATTTTTAGGAAGTTTATATTTTTGGAAAGTTGCCTTTGTTTTTTTATTTTTCAGTTTTTTTTTTTTCCTTTTTGGGAAAGATTGCCTAGTTTATCATTTTCATTGTTCTCCAAGTGCGATGATCTGAGAGGACTTCTTGTTTTTGAAATATTTCTGGTTTTACTAATTGACAAGAGCAAATACTTACTATATTTATAAATGGCACTTTCCTATGTCCAATTGCAACAAAAATGACTTCATTGTATTATGCTCGCTCCCTAGACTCCGTGCTAAAAATTTCACTTCAATCTACCCGCTGGAATAGATGGAAATTGAAAAATCATGATCTACTAGGGTTTTCAACCATTAAAAACTTAGGGAAATTTTCTTTAATGATATAGTGTTCTACAAGGCACCTTGATTGAATAAAATCTATGAAAATATTACTCGAATATGTTCACTGGTTTGCAAGATATGAGTTTTTCTTGTTTTGGTGCATATGGTAGCTCGGAGAAAATTTGGAAGATTTTATAGATTTTTTTAGTTTTTGGTGTTATAGAGTAGAAACCATGGATTTCTCATGAAAATATGAGGTGGGTAGAATCTCTTTCATGTTTTAAAACTTTCAAAGCACTTTTAGTTCACAGGAGAGGAAGAAGTGAGTAGTAGCAAGGTATAAACAATTAGTTTATTTCTTGGTTTTCAAAATTCCAAGCATGGGGGTACATTTTCTTGTCCGTTCTATCCCCAAGGTATAGGGACATAGAGGATATAAAAACTTTGATTTGATCTTGATAAGTGGCAATATTTGACTCGATGGTGGGGAAGTGGAGAAAAACAACATTTTAGCACCATGGAGTTGAGTGGGGGCATATGAGGAACCTTGACATGGGTTAGGAGAGGGGTGAATTTTACTGTCCCCTTTATCCCCTTGAGACATGAATAGAAGGGAATTAAAATTTCACCTTGATATGGAGATGAAAAGTCACGGGTTGTGATTCGATGAGGCTAAGAGGAGAAGGGGCTTAAAAATAACACTTTGTGGGGTTTGTTTTTTGTTATATGAAAATCTGAAAGCCAAGACAAGCATGGGGCCCATTTTCTTGTCCCATTTTTCCCAATGGGAAAGGGATAGGAGGGATAGAAAATTTTTCCTCACCCTAGGTTGACAAGTGTCAAACATTCATTGCACAACGTGAAGGCTAGAAACTAGGTCAAAGTGCTTGCGAAGAGTTGATCAAGGTCATGTGGAGGTCCAAGGGGCATAACTGAGATTGGAAGAATTATATTTTATCTCTATCCCTAAGGTACAGAGACATGAGGGACATAAAAATTTCCACAACCTTGTGCTTACATGTGTCCTCTTATGAAAATGACCAAGTATCGAAAGCTTACCTTGAGAGAGACCTTGAAGACGAAGTTTCTGGTGCTCTATGAGGTATTTCTTAGTGATTAAATATATGAAATTGACTCCAAAAAATATTCCAAGATGAATGGGATGAGTCTCAAGATCAAATTCTTCCTAAAACCCCCTAAAATCTCTTTTTTCTTAGGATAGTAGGGTATATCTCATAAAATTGAGCTTCCTAAGAAGCACTGAGTCTTGTGAAAATGTGAAAGTTACAACATGTAGAGAATCCTTCAATATTTCCAATGAGTAATTTTTCACATCCTAACTCCCTACAAAGATCCTAGAATCATCTGTCAAAGCTCGGGTAGCATTTTAAATTGCAAGCTATATGACCCTTAAAAACCTACTTTCATTGCTTTTGTTCCTAAAGCTTCAAATATTCCCTAAAATTTACTAAATAACTTCCCACATTTTCATCACTCCTTGACACCATTCCCTGATGGTTTTGATCTTTCACATTAGTCCCAAAGGATGATCACATGTCCCAAAAATTCTGAAATATCCATCTTATGCTCACTTTGAATAATCCACCTTTAGAAGCATTACACTGAATGAAATGAGTCACCATGCTTCAACATTTTGAGCACTCGGTAAGGTATGTAAAACATATATGAAAACTTTCAAGGATAGGATAGACACCACAGAGAGGGAATACTGATCCAGAGAGGTGAATAGGAGGGTTTTCAAGTAAAAGTTATTGACACTAGGGTTAAGTTGTCATGTTTCAAGTTTAATTTTACCCTTGCAAAACACATGAAAACGCATCCAATTGCTGATTGATCTTGTCTACATATATTTTACTAGACATATCATATTGTAGGATTCATAGATCATACTCAATTTGGCTTACCTTATGATCCACTAAGGTAAACCGTTGTATGCTTGAGGATACTGTAATTAACCCTTTTGACTCCAACTCCTTAATTATTACCTTAGCCTTATTTGGGGTTTTACCTAGAGTGAAAGGATTATTTTTCTTCTTATGAAATCCCCTATATGATGCTCGATAATATTGTGGTTTTGGGATCAAATGTCAAAATTTAGGGTTTGGGGTTTCGAGAGAAATTCACCAAATATGAAAAATTCAAAGAACAAACTCAAACTAGTTTCTATCCTCTTTCTAATTATAAACTAGAAAATTCCATGATTTTCATCCTATAGAGTGAATTTATGAAAAACACTAAAATCACTATAACATTTGGAAAATAGAGAGAAATTTTCTAAAAATTTTAAGCAGACCTTACTTGGAATGTATTGTAACTTTGTTTTAAAACATTGCAGAAAAATTTGCTACTGTTTTGGAGATATAATAAAATATTCACAATTAGGGTTTTAACCTAATTTTTTCCAAGATCACATCTCTAATACCAATTCTAATGAAATTAATTAGATAGATTTGACTATTAGTGGCAATAGAACACCAAAAAACACCAAAATGTAGATAAATGGTCACAATATGCAAGTAAAATAACTTAGCCACTTCAAGGAGCAACCTCCAAACCATAAAATAGGACTCAAGTACTCAATATGATGATCAACTATTACATTCTAATTCACACACACACACACACACACACACACACACACACATCTGTTATGGCCATCACCAAGGTTGTCCCACTAATGATATTACTAGCATGCCTATCTTAGAAAAATCTATGTAAAATATGCCAAGAGGTATCATTCTCGAGGTGCCTATTCCACTTATGTCACAAATTCAAAATAGGAACCTCGAGAATGATACCTCTCAACATATTTTACATATATTTTTTTTGAAAATAGGTATGCTAGTAGGATCCGTATGCTTTACATTTTTCATTTTTAAAAAGTCCAAATACATTATATACAATAATATAAAATGAAAATTAAATAGTCAAATAATATTAATCAAAATGTGTCATGCACATAGCATAACATATCAAGAAATAAGTCATTTTATTTCATATTCATAGAAAGAAGTTTGTAATATGTACATGCCTTTATATATCTTCTAAAGATTTCAGTCTTTCTTCCTCAACTTTCCTTTTGGAAAGGTGTTTTCCTTTTTTCATCCTTTCGTAGTGGTCATAAGTAAATGGTGGAAATATTCTTAGACCTTCCAAAGACTTTACATGAGAGATTGCAACAAATGTTAACCCCATTCTTTCTTGTTTCCCCTATATCAATTGTAGCCTTTAAAAGAGTCAAACCTTGTTATTTGTGTATTTTCAATGCCCAAGCCCACCATAAGGGTAGTTTTTGTGTGCATAACATTTCGATTGGAGTAATTGGAATTGTATGTGGAGTTTCATCTTCAAATGGTATTCCGAGTAATCAAAATTCAACCATAACATATGTTGGTGGCTCGGGTGGGGCACTTTCAGGTTTGTATACTATATTTCAAATATACCCTAGAGCTCCATTTACAAGTCTTGTGTGTGGATCTTCATGAGGATTCCATGCATGAACAATAGAATGGAAATATTTCTCAACATTTTTCATTCATGATCATTTTTCCAATCAAGGTTATCCATATTTTGTGCCCTATCTAACCATATGAATCCATGCACATGTGGTGAACCTCTATGTTTCCATTCATATCTAGACCAATAGTCTTTTACTCTCATTCCTTTTTGTAGTATCTCCTTACGAAAAATTGTATGTCACATGTGCATGTAGTGTGCCACTATATGAGGATAATCAATAATATTTTGTCTTCACCAATTTTGGGCATCTCATGGATTTATTGGTGTTATTCCTGGCATCAGTGCATGTAGATCAGGCCAATACATGTTAGTTACACTTAAAGTGAAGAAAATGGTAGGTGATCCAATTTGATGTAACATGTCAGTTAATTCACCATAAAAATGTTCTCGTGAGGACCCTTTTCCTCTCAAGTTGGTTACAAACCACATGAAACAATCAGATAGGTGGGAGTGAGGTACATTTTCCATATGTTTATGCAACTCATTAATTGTGATTGGAATATCATGAAGGTTTTTTTCACAAAACCTGCAGATGAATTTTGTGCACGATGTCTCATGATCATGTTCATCATGTAGTATCTAAATCTTCGGTGTCAACGGAAACGATGATCCCTATATCAAAACAAATGTTTAATGAACTCATGCAGATGCACTCGTCTTAACTGAGGTTATATCCAATCACATATTCCATCAAGAAACAATTTTGGAAATGTCATATCAAGTAATCCTAATGTGACATATTCATTTATAGGAGATGATCCAATCCCCTACCAATCAATAAGTGTTTCAGGATCTGCATTAGGGTTATTTACCCATGCATGTATTAATTCCATCTCTCTTCGGGCATTGGGTGGCTTGGAGGCCATTGATGTTGTGTGATTAATAATATTTCCTTCATCAATCTCCATCATTGGACCAACAAATACAATTTCATTTGCATTAGAATCAAACTCCATATAGACAGAGTTAAGTTGGTTGAATATATTTTCATTAGAATCAGGTGGAAGCTCATTAAGAGCATTATCATCAATCTGAACATCTGAATAGAACTTTTCATGGTCTATTTTATATTTAAGAGCCTTATATACTCTCTCTTTATTGATAGTAAAGTTGTAATTTTTCCTCGTTGATCCCTCCTCCAAATTATAATCATTGGAAAATCTTTTATTCGATGTGGAAAAACTTTAGCAACTTCTTTTATTTCTTATGGAAAACTTATTGTATGTCCTTTATATTTATATTGACCACCTGTTGCATGTGTCACTTGTAGGATTGGGTTCACATGGGCTATTAGCATTTCCTCAACCTGTGTCAAATTCGCAAGTTCTAGTGGTTGTGGCCCGAGATCCATATTGTTTGATGTTGAAAATCAATGATGTCCTTTCTCTTGTTGACATCTATTACATACAGGGCCTTTAGGGGTTCGAGAAACATTTATTCCAATATAACATTCTTGAAAAATGTAGCACATGTTTGGTGAAGCAAGATTATCTAGACCATGTCAAAAATCATTTGAAAATTATTCAAATTTATCGCAAAGCATCCCATTGGGATTAGTTATACTTTGTTCTCTTTTGATTTGTGAATCCTCCTTCTAGGTTGTGATCTTGATTCCTCTTCTAGATCATTATTTTGTAATTTATTTATAACATCAACATCGATTGTATCTCAAGGTGCATTCTCAGGTGTTTTGAGCACACAATCTATTGACACTGAATTTAATTCTTCTGAATTGACATGAGCATTAACATTTGATCGACGATAATACCTTTGAGTTCTTGACAATTTTCTTCTTGTATTTCTTGTCTTTCAGAATCACTCGATTGATTTGAACTCATTTGTCTTTGTATTCTTCTTCTCAACACATATTGATCATCTTGAGATGTATGTGCACAAAAACTTCTCATCGTATCAACATGTTCTCGATTTTGTGCTTCTAATTCTTCAACAGTCAATTCGGCTCTGCGTGTAGCAGCTCTTTGTCTATCATTATCATTTCTTCATTTTCTTTGTTCCTCTTTTTGTGCATTTGTCATTTGTTTTCATTGTCGTCTTCGATATTCTCATTGATATTCTCTTCGTTGCTCTTCATTTTCAAATTGCAATCGTGGTCGAGCCATATCTTCAAAATATTTGAAAAGAAATAATTATTAATATACAAATATTAATATAATTTTTAATTTCTTTAAACTATTAGTTATTTTAATTATATATAATATATAAAAATATCTATATTAAATATATTTTAATAATTTTAAACTGTAAATATATTATGTAAAAATTGAATTGTTGGGTAATTTCTTGGTAAAATAAATATATAGATTTCTACATAAAAAAAACAAAAACCTAATAGTTATACAAACCTTTAGTACATGAATCTTTTATTAACTTCGATGTAAATATAGAGTGTGGTGTGAAAACGTATGTCGGTTTATTAAAAATATTCACTCTATGTTCTTTAATATGTAGATTGTAATTTATTTTTATTTAATTATTAAAAAAATATTCGCTCTATGTTTTTTAATATGTCGGCTGTAATTTATTTTTATATAATTTATTTGAATATTTGTTTGTTATTTTTAATGTTTGTTATGAAGTAAATATATTTAAAATTTTAAATATAAATATAAAATATTTATTCACTTGGGATACATATAAAATATAATAATATCTTAGCATAGATTATATATAAGTAAAAACTAACTTAAATATTTTACGAAACTAAAAAAATTATTTAATCGATACATGTAAAATATCTTACCATAGATTCTATATAACTAAGAACTAACTTAAATATTTTATCCCATACATATTTTATTTCACTACTATTTTAATTATGCATATAAAAAAATTACTTACCCTATGTAAAATATCTTACCATATCTTAAATATTTTACCCCATACATATTTTATTTCACTACTCTTTTAATTATATATCTAAAAATTACACCTGTCATAGTAAAGTAAAAACTTAAAAGACTATTTAACCGAAACATGTAAAATATCTTACCATAAATTCAATATAAGTAAAAACTAAAATATTTTACCTCATACATGTAAAATATCTTACCATATCTTCTATATAAGTAAAAACTAACTTAAATATTTTACCCCATACATATTTTATTTCACTACTATTTTAATTATATATCTAAAAACATTACACCCCAATACACTAAAAATATGTTACCCCATACATATTTTATTTCGGTTATTTAATATGTCGGATTTATTTTAGTTTTTATGTACATGTTCACGCCATGAGAACTGATGCCCCTCTACAATTGTAGAATACCTCTCGACATAATAACATATATGAAAGAGATATAACATGATAAGAGTTTATGATAGCCACAAGTCGACCATAAACATCTAATGTAAGATATAGGATTAAGGGTATAACATTGTTGTCTATTTAGTGCCTTACTTATGCGGATTGTAAAATATCGTTGTTAAAGTGTAACACCGGCACAAATTGAGGCTTTTGGCAAGATTTGGTTTTTTACGATCGCAAGAAAACTAGCAAGACCTAGAAAAATTTGTGATAGGTTTTTTTTTAGAGGGGATCCACGTCAAGCTGTAGGTCTAGATGAGACCTTACAGTGTGCCATATTGTCTACGAAATCTCCCGTTGAAATTAGACCCTTTTTTCTCTCATGGTTCTGAAGAGACTGCACCCAATCAATTTTTTGGGGAGGATTTTGATTTTTCATGGTAAAATGATGTCTCCTCTAGTGTCTACCAACCCACTTGGATGTGTAGGCACTATCCATTTGATTCCATGAGGTGCAGATTGCAAAACATCGTCATTAGTACCCTAGTAATGACACAAATTGAGGTTTTTAGCAGCGTTGTTACCACTGCAACCATGAGAAAACCATATGGGCCTAAGATAAAATGTAATATAATTTCTTAGAGGGTCTCCATGCCCATCTATAGGTATAAATGATACCATTATAGGTACCACGGTGTCAAAGAACTTGCCCATCGAAATTAGTCTCTTTTTGGCTCTCGGGGATCTTAAGAGACAACACCCAACCAATGTTTCCGGAAGGATCGAGATCATTAGGAAGTGATATGAATCCTCCTATAACATCTACCAAGACACCATGATCATGGGTGTTATATATTTGGTGCCGGGAGGTGCAAATTGTAAAATATCATCATTGACAACCTAAGATTGACATAAATTAAAGCTTTTGGTAGCATGGAATTTTTGTGAATGTGAGAAAATTGTATGGACACAGGGAGAAACCACTACAATATTTCTTATAAGGGCTCCATGTTGATATGTATGTCTAGATGAGACCTTACTAGGTTTCATGGTATCTAAGATCTCACATGTCATAGTTAAACCCTTTTTTCCTCTAAGGTATCTCAAGGACAACACTCGATCGATGTTGTTGGGAAGGATTGGGATCATTGGGTAGTGAAATGAAGCTTACTATAGTGCCTACCATGCCACGTTGATGTGTGAGTGTTGTTATTTTCATGCCATAAGGTGCAATTTGTAAAATATTGTCATTAACAACCTAAGATTGACACAAATGAGGCTTTTGTAAGCTTTGCATTATTTGTGACCATGTGAAAATGATGTGGACTTAGGTGAAACCATGAAATTTTTCAAATAGTGGATGCTCGAGAAATTTCTCATTAAAGTTAGACCTATTTTATCTTTTAGGGAATGCTTTTGTAGTTGTTGCGATAGAATTTAACGAAGAGGGAACAAACTACTACTTATGTCATTTTGTTGAGGAAAAAAATAAATTGACTACCTCAATCATTGATGGTGAAAACCTTGAGTATCCCACTAGGTCAATGATAGTCACTTTGAAACTTGTCTTCAATGATATCCTATAAAAAAACAAAGGTATCATTATTTGAAGATGACGAAATACATAGGAACATACTTGTACTTATTCACTTTTTCTTCTTCACAACAAATATTTAGTTGATCAATTATCAAGGTAGGCCATCAAACAAAAATCTATGGAAGGTTTGTGAGTCGGACCACGAAGAAATTCTCATTACTATTAAGAGTAGATCCGATCCTAGTAATTCATTGGATTGAATTTCCAATGTATGTTGACTTAAGTCTAGATGTTCATGTGTTTTGATTGATTAATTTTTGATTATTTTGTTTAAAATATAGATTTTTAATTTCTATTTAATTTCTTACTAACATGCTCATATAGGTTAGTGGTGCTATAAATGATTCTACCTTCGCATGTTTGGCAATTTTAGTTAAGAATTCCTTATTCTTAAAGCTAAGAAATGTCTACGAATGACTTCTTATTCAAACGTATGTCACATATTTGTCAATTTTTTCCATGGGCATACTATGGGAGAAAATTTTTGGGATTCAATGTGCATGTTTCGGTCTGATGGTTCAATTATATCATTATTAGAATCCTAACACCGATGAAATTGAGGATTTTTGTAGGGTTGCATTTAATGCGACCATAAGAAAATAGTATGGACTGGAGGAAACCATGATAAGCTTTCATGTAAGGGCTCTATGTTTATCCATAGGTCTATACAATACCTTTCCAGGTCCCACGTTATCCGAGAACTCACATGTTAATGTTAGAATCTTTTTTCTCTCAGGGATCTTAAGGGACAACAGGTTGACTGAAGTTGTCGAGGAATGGGATCATTGTGAAGAAAAATGAAGCCTCCCCTACCATCTAGCCAGCCACCTTGGCATGTGGGCATTGTCTCATTTGGTGCCACAATGTGGGTATTAAAAATATCATCATTGACATCTTAAGACTAACACAAATTAAGGCTTTTGTCGGCATTGTATTAGCTGCAACTACAAGAAAACTATGTGGACATAGGATAAAATATAACCATACTTTGTAGAGGGTTTCCATGCCAAGTTTTATGTCCATATGATAACTTTCCAGGTGCCACGATGTTTGAGAAATTGTCTATCAAAGTTAGACTTCTTTTCTCTTATGAGTCTTAAGAGACAAATCATAACCTATTTTTGAGGAGAGAATGAAATTTTTTGGTAGTGAAATGAAATCTCCTCTAGCATATACCAACCCACCCAAAAATTTGTGAATTATCCATTCGGTTTCATGAGTTATAGAATCCAACATATCGCCATTGGCAGCTTAACACTGACAAAAATTAATATTTTAGCATCATTTGGTTTCCTCGACCAGGAGAAAACCATCAAGATGTGGGATAATGATGTAGATCTCTAAATGCAACTATCACACTCAACAAGTTATTAACACAAGTAACTCCAAAACTGCCCTTGAACGTTGAAAACAACTAAATTTCTCAAGTTTGAAGGGACCACAACATGCAAGATTTTAGTCTCTATGGACTTGTTTGACACTTAAGTGGAAATATAATCTACTAGAGTGATCAAATAAATATTATAATGGGTATAGAAAAATAAATTATCAAACACTTGTTCTCTCTTCCTCAAACTATATTCTTGATGTACTCTTTGTTAGCCTAGATGGCTCAATAACTAGTAAATTTTTGCTTCAAGCCTTGGTGGCACCTCAATGCAATGAACCCTACTTTAATATCTCCTCTTCAATGTAACTTAAACCTTTACCAATGTCAAAAACAAAAATTAAACTCAAAATTATTTATCTTCCCAAACAACTCTTCACTAGCTTCTCATTGATTATGACACTAAATGAGCAATTTTTCATCTTTTAGCCTTCTAGGCCCACACAATGCTGATTATATTTTCTCTAGATCTTCAAGTTATCTTACCTTTCCAAAAATTGTCCTAATTAGTCCTTGAGAACAACAGTGTTCCTCAAAATCAAGTTGCGAACTATCCATGCATACCCAAACCAATCTTAAAGTTGATATGAGTACCCATTATGCCCCCTATGCTTGATACAAAATTTTAAGTTTCAAGTCTTAGGGAAAGACACTTTTCCATCACCTCTTCCATCTCAACTAGCCACTTTTTCTACTAGCCCTGCTCTAAGGGTTTTTAAGGATTAACTTCTGATGTACAAGGTTATAGATCACATCAAGACATTTTTAAATACCCATTATCAAGTTACATGTGACTACAAACTTTCAATGGTTAACTCAAAGTGAAAACCCCATTTCTTACTATTGTAATCTCACTAATTAGGTCTTTGATTGTACAATATCTCTTAGAGGCTAACTATTAGGATTTTCAGAATTTAATGGCTTCTTAGCCCTTATAACCACAAAATTCAGTCTTCACTCAATCATTAAGTGTTACGTAAGAATTATCAAGACTTAATTTAAAGTGCAAGGATCTCAAGTGTTTGATTTAGGATAAACCATAACGAGGGTTTCGAGAAACTTGGGTAGTCTAAATATTTCATAAAATGATTTTTTCCGCTTCTAAAGCCTAATTTTCAAATGTAAGTATGTTTAGTGTTTACT
The DNA here is from genome assembly GCA_018340775.1 of Taxus wallichiana var. yunnanensis. Classification (NCBI taxonomy): domain Eukaryota; kingdom Viridiplantae; phylum Streptophyta; class Pinopsida; order Cupressales; family Taxaceae; genus Taxus; species Taxus wallichiana. The sequence goes on along the minus strand of CM031234.1, from coordinate 718,424,895 downwards.
CATGTGATTCTCTTGACAATAAAGCCTAACTTATCCTTTAATTTTTCAAATGCCTTTCTTTCGATTGTGTTGGGTATATGAGGGTTTCAAAATGATTAACACCTTTCATAACAAAAAAATATTGTACAATCCCATTAAAATATAAGTGTGTTCTTAAAACAAGCCTTCTTCTCACTTATAGATGATTCATTCCTAACTATCACAATATATCACCTTTACAATTTCTTTATGCGAGGAAATGGTCCAAGATAGCCTTTTCAAATACCCAAAACAGAGCACCTGCTATATCTTCATTCAAAATCATTAGGAATAAAATGAACACGTAACTCAAACTAAAATTTCAAGCTTCAAGATCTAAGAATATACCTTCTATTACTTATAACCCCAAAATTAGGGGATTCATTCCTCCTTGAATGACTTCTATAAAATGTATTTTGTATTCCCCTTCATATTGTCTTTCTTCACCTACAAAATGACAGTGTCTCCTTCCTCAAGAAAGAGAAACTCATTCATATGAAACTTCCTCAAAACTACCTCTCTCACTCAAATTTCCAACCCTAACTAACTCACAAGTGACTCATCATTCACTAACCCCTCACTTACAAGTTACATTCTTCACTTTTAAATCAATACAAAAGGATCTCTTATCCTAACTCACTTAACTTAAGAACACATGATCTTCAAGGTGATATCATATGTTTTTTATGCATTCTTAAACATCTTATACTCTTTTACTAATCACCAAGACTCTTTCTCTCTCTTGACAAACCAAAATTCCTCACTTACAAGCTTTACAAATTCAAATTCCCATTAGGCGGGAAAATAGAAAATAAGGGTAAATTCAAATTTGGATCACTTCTAAAGTCTATTAACCACTCCACTAGATCCCTCCTAACCTTCCAAGCATGCCCATGATGAAAATGTGTGATGTTGAGGCACTCTAGGTGATGCTCCTGCATCATACTCCCAAGGTGGAGAAAAGAAACCATGTACTTTTTTCTTAACACCTACAAAAATAATTTCCAAGTGCTTTTTGAGCTTCTTGATGTGTTCTTGATCTTGCTTTTGCACTCCCACTATCCTTGCTTACTCCATGACCACATAGATCCCATGTTTTGTTCTTGAATCTTGCATTTGCTTAAAATTTGCATATGCTTTATGTACCTTGGGATATGATATTATAATGTATATGGGTTGATGGAGATGCTAACATGTGGCACACATCCCCTTAGTTATATGTATGGGTTCACATGGGATATAATATTATAATGTATATGGGTTGATGGAGATGCTGACATGTGGCACACATCCCCTTAGTTAGTTATATGGGCTCACATAGGAATTAGTTATATTGGGTAATGAGTCGGCCTACATTGGGATTAGGTGTTACCCATCCTATTTAAAGGATGTGAGTATCATTATGAGGAGGTCATGTATGTATGAGTTGAGTCTTCTACTTAGTAGAGGTATATTGGAGGTGTTCCCTCGAAGTGGATTCCCATCTTGGGAGATTGTGGAGTTAATCCTTCCTTAAGGAGCACTGTATGGTGTTGCCCTACCTTAAGGGTATTATTTTGAATATATTTCATATTAGGGCATCTTGGTTCCCCATATTTCTTTTGTTGTGTTATCATTTGTAGATTATTCATTTATTTTATGCAAATATCTTATCAAGTGGTATCAGAGTGACCACCTAGGTTTGCATCCCAACATGGGTAGCTACGCCGGCATTGCAGTGTTCACCTAGGGCTCGTATAGGGTAGGGTGTGGTCCCACTATACGGGTGCAAATCTAGCCCAGGGTCTAGGCTACGGAAGCATGGTGGGATGTTATGATCCTCATGTGCGGATTTCACTAACACCTCGAGGTTTTGGTGTGACGGTTCGTTACAACATATTTTCCTCTTTTGTTCCACCTTCACTTTCTTCATCTTCAAGATTTCATTAGTTATATCTGCATAGACAAACATCACAACAACAAAAACATACTTCTTGTGATTTATTATGTTCTTCATTCCTATATAAAAATTTCCATCTTGTTTTCAACATTTTCTTTGCTTGGATGGACTGAAAACTACCCACATTCTTCTTTTCCTTGCCTAATTTTTTGCTCTTTCATGTTTTTCATCATATAGATATGTTCTAGCTCATTTTTGATGCTTTCTTGGTTAAATTTGTCATGATTCAAATCACTTTTTTCCAAATAAGCCATTGTAGTATCAGGTCCACCTTCACTCATCTCTCTTTTTTCATTGTATCAAAAAAATTGTAAAAGAGAATCAACTCCATCTATGAGAAACTAATCATCATACCTTTCTTCTTCACCATTCTCATCATTCCACTCAGCCTTGCTTATCTCATTCTCTTTTATCTTCTCATGTGCAATAAATTAGTCATTTCTTAAAATTTCAAGGAAGTTACCCAAAGAAGAATCAATATCGAAAACAAACAAGTAAGTTTATAATCAAATTTGTTTACCTTTCTTTCATTCCATGTTTTCTTCTCTTCTTCAACCTCTCTCTGTGTCTTTTTCCATCTCTCCTTCACCTGTAATCATCACTTTTAGACTTATTTCCTTCAATTCACTATATGGATTGAACATTTCCTCAATTACTTTCAGCTCTTTCTTCATGAAGTCTTCCAATTTTGTTGTATCTTCATCATATATAGGATTGTAAAATCTGATTTCCTCTTCTTCTTGTGTATTCACAAATAAAAAACCTTCATTTTGTACATGACCTTGTTCACATACCTCATTAACAAGTTGTCTTATTATTGTACCTGTGTTTTCTTCATCAACTTCAACTAACTCATCCATTTCTTCAAGTATTTCACCTTCTTCAGGGTAGCAATAGACTACCTCTTCATCACTGAATTCTTCTCCATCTTCTTCTTCACTTTCCCATTCATATTATTCTTCTAAGGTGGCCTCTTCATCTGCATTTTCTTCTTCCATAGCTTCCTCTATCTCTTCTTCAAGAAGGTTGATTATCTTCACAAATTTTTTCTCATTTTTACAAGCTCTTCCTTAGGGATCACTTCTTGTCCCATCTTTTCTTTCTTTTCCTCTTTCCTTATCCTCTCATCCATGTCTTTCAACAACTTCATCATCTCTTCCAATTCGTCCTATTTCATACCAGGTGGCCATCTTTTTTCTTTCTATCTTCCTCTTATTTGATTTCTTTCACCAAACAAGTCTTTTTCACCTTGTTTGAATCCAAGTCTCTTTCACCTCTGGATGTTTTCTTTGTGAGCTTTTAATGAGCTCTTCTTGTCAAATTTCCTTCACTATTGTTTGGACTCACCAAGAGTCTCTTTCTTATTCCTCTTATCTCTCTCTCTCTCTCTCTCTCTCTCTCTCTCTCTCTCTCTCTCTCTCTCTCTCTCTCTCTCTCTCTCTCTCTCACAATTACATTCACAAATAATTTCTATAATAAATAATTCATTTTTATGGTCTGACCATGCTCTAATACCAAATGATGTAGTGCTCTACATGAAACCAATACACTCAATAAGTTATTAACACAAGTAACTCCAAAACTACCTTTAAGCACCGAAAAACAACTCAAATTATCAAGTTTGAAAGGACCACAACATGCAATATTTTATTCTCTACGGCCTTTTCTAACACTTAAGTAGCAATGTACTCTTCTAGAGTGATCAAATATATGTTATAATGGCTTTAGAAAAAGAAATTATGAAATCTTGCTCTCTTTTCCTCAAACTGTATTTGTAATGTATTCTTTGTTAGCCTAGATGACTCAATAAATTTTTGCTTCAAGCCTTTGTGGCACCTCAATGCAATGAACCATGATTTAATATCACCTCGTTAATGCAATTTGAACCTTTACTAATGTAAAATATGAAAACTAGTCTCAAAATTCTTTATCTTCCCAAACAACTCTTCACTAGCTTCTCATTAATCATGACATTAAATGAGAAATTTTTGATCTTTTAGCCTTTTGGCCCACACAATCCTGATTCTCTATTCCCTATATCTCATTCAACATTAAGATCAACCTTAAATATGGTCAAGACAAGAGAAAACTTCAAGTTACCTTAACTTTCCAAAAATTGTCCTAATTAGTCCTTGAGAATAACAACATTCCTCAAAACTAATTGGGAACTATTCATGCATACCCAAAGCAATCTAAAAGTTGATATGAGTACCCATTCTTCCCTTATGCTTGTTACCAAATTTTAAGTTTCAAATCTTAGGGAAAGACATTTTTCTGTCACCTCTTCCTTCTCAACTAGCTACTTTTTCTACTAGCCCTACTCTAAGGGTTTCGAGGCTTAACTTTTGATGTATAAGGTTATAGATCACACTTTGAAGACTTTTTTAAATACCCATTATCAAGTTATAGGTGACTACAAATTTTTAATCGTTAAATGCAAGTGACAACCCCATTTCTTGCTAATGTGACGTGACTAATTAGGTCTTTGATTGTATGCAGTCTCTCCTGAGGCTAACTATTAGGGTTTTCAAGAATTTAATGGATTCTTATCCCTTATAACCACCCAAATTTGTCTCCACTCAATCATAAATTGTTATGGGAGAAGGATAGGGACTTAAGTTAAAGCACAACGATCTCAAGTGCTTGATCTAGGATAAACCCTAAAGAGGGTTTTTGAGAAACCTGGTAGTCTAAATATTTCATAAAATTATTTTTTTCTACTTCCAAAGCCACAAATTTCTATTGTAATTTTGTTTATTGTTTACTCATGTGGTTCTCTTGACAAAAGCCTAACTAGTCTCAAACTTTTCAAATGGATTTCTTTCCCACCGTGTTAAAATGTGTAAGGAAGGTTTCAAATTGCTTAATAATTTTCATAACAAAAACATATTGTAAAATCCCATAAAAACACAAGTGTGTTATGAAAACAAGCCTTCTTCTCACTTATATATGATTCATTCCCAACTATCACAATAAATCACCTTTACAAGTTCTTTATGCAAGGAAATGGTCCAAGAAAACTTTGTCTATTACCCAAAAACAAAGTAGTTGTTATTTATTAATTAAAAAATCATTAGGAATACAATGAACATAGAATTAGAAACCAAAATTTCAAGATTCAAGATCTACGAATATACCCTCTATTACTTCCAACCCCAAAATCAGGGATTCATTTGTCTTTGAATGACTTAGATAAATTGTATTTTGTATTCCCCTTCATATTATCTTTCTTCATCTACAAAATGACTATCTCCTTCCTCGAGAGAGAGCGACTCATTCATATGAAACTTCCTCAAAACTACCTCTCTCACTTGAACTTTCAACCCTAACTAATTCACAAGCTACTCATCATTCACTAACCCCTCACAAGTTACATTCTTCACTTTTAAATCAATACAAAAGGAGCTCTGATCCTAACTCACTTAATTCAAGAACATATGATCTTCAAGGTGATCTCCTACATTATTTATGTATTCCTAAATGTATTATACTCCTTTACTAATCACCAAGGCTCTTTCTCTCTCTTGACAACCCAAAATTCCTCACTTACAAGCTTCACAAATTCAAATTTGCATTAGGCTAGAAAATAGAAAAGAAGGGTAAATTCAAATTTGGATCACTTTTAAAGTCTATTAACAACTCCACATGATCCCTCAAAACCTTACAAGAATACTCGTGATAAAAATTTGTGAAGTTGAGGCACTCTAGGTGATTCTCTTGCATCAAATAAATCAAAACATGATTTTTAATATGGGATTTATATTGATTCATAAGTTTAGATGAGACATTTCTAAGTGTCACGGTGTCCAATAACTCTCATGTCGAAGATAGACCCTTTTTCTCTCTCGAGATCTTAAGAGACTACACCCTAATGTTGTTTTCTAGAAGGAATGGTATCATTGGTTAGTGAAATTATACCTCCTCTATTTCCTTCAATCCTACTCAAATGTGTGGGTATTGCCCATTTTGTGCCACAAGGTGCGTATTGCAAACTATCATTTTGGGCAACCTAACACTTACACAATTTTGGTAATGTTTGGTTTGTTGTAACCATAAGAAAACAATGAATACTTCAGATAAATTACAATAGGATTTTTAGAGGGGATTCATGCCAAGTTATAGGTTAAGATGATACATTTCCATGTGCCATAATGTCCAGAAATCTCTCATTAAAGATAGACCCTTTTTGCTCTTAGGGATCTTAAAATAATACGCTCAATCGATTTTACTAGGAAGGACCAATATTGTTGGGAAGTAAAATTATTCCTCCTCTAGTGTCTACCATTTCACTTGAATGTTTGGATGTTATCTATTTGGTGACATGAGGCGTGGATTGCGAAATATCATCATTGGTAGCCTAACACTAACATAAATTGATGTTTTTGACATGATTTAGTTTGCTTTGCAACTACAAGAAAACCATAATGACATGGGAGAAACAACAACATGAATTTTTATAGGGGATCTATATTGATCCGTAGGTATATAAAATACCTTACTAGGTGCCATGGTGTCTAATAACTCTCTTGTCAAAGTTAGACCTTTTTTTTCTCATTAGGGTTCTCAAGAGACTATGCCCTATCGATGCTTCGAGAAGGGTTAGGATAATTGGTTAGTGAAATAAATCCTCATCTAGTGTGTACTAGGCCACCTCAACATGTTGGTGTTATTCATTCAATTCCATATGGTGTGATTACAAAATATTGTCATTTATAACCTAATGTTGACACAAATTGAGGATTTTGGTAGTGTTTAGTTCACTATAACCATGAAAAAACTATAAGTACCTGGGAGAGTTTGTGATATAATTATTTAGAGGGGATCCATGCAAATTCATAGGTCTAGATGATACCTTTCCATGTATCACAAAGTCTAAGAAATATCCCATCGAAGTTAACACCTTTTTCTCTCATAATTATTAAGAGACCACCACCTAATCAATTTTGCCAAGAAGGATCAACATCATTGAGTATAAAAATGACACGTCCTCTAATATCTACCAACCCACCCAAATTTTTGGTGTTATCCATTCAAGTACCATGAGGTGTAAATTGTAAAATATCGTCATTGGCATCCTAACACTAACATGAATTGAGGCTTTTGGTAGTGTTGTGTTCTCTCGCCACCACAAGGAAATCTTCGTGACCTAGGAAAAACCATGATAGTATTTTATATAGGGTATTTATGCAGAGATGTAGCTCTAAAATATACCTTATAAGGATCCACGTTATTCCGAACACACCTATCAAACTTATACCTCTTTTTCTCTTAGGGATCTTAAGATACTATGTCCAATGATGTAATCGAGAAATGTTAGGGTCGTTGGGAAGAAAAATGATGCCTAATCTAACATCTACTAACCCACCTAGAAGTGTGGGCATTTTCTGTTTGATGCCATCATCTTTTGATTCTTAAAACTTAAAATTGACAACCTAACACTGAGACTTATTGAGGATGTTTGTAGTGTTATGTTCAATACCACTGTGAAAAAACCCTTAGGGCCTCAGGGAACTGTGAGAGGATTTTGTAGATGGACTCCAAGTTGATACATATGTCTAGATGATACATTGGTATTTTCGACGAAGTATGAGAACTCTCATTTCTCTATAACATGAACCACATATATTTATACTTTTTATTGGTATCAACTAATAAAGAAATGGTAGAATGTATGTTGGAAGAGTATGACTATATACAATCCCTCCTTTGATTCTTATATTCAAAGTAACTTGACCAATGGGAGATAATTAATAGTTCTTTTGCCGGTATATTTCATGGTTATTATGTCAACATAAGTACATTGATATACATTCTCTCAACTAAATCACATCCCCTTATAAACAAAAATCACAAAGTAGATGTTATCCCAAATTTACCCCCCCGGTTAATTTGGATAGTTCATTATAAATGGACTTAGCTATTCAGATTCTAGGATGTGTGGATGGTTGTTAAATTCAGCCCCAGTCGGAAGAGAAAGACAACTTGTTCGTTTGTTCACATGACTTGGTATTAAATCACGGAAAGCTATTGTGCCATGGTAAATGGTCAAGTTGGTGGTCAGGCTCATCAAAAAATTGGAAATATTCACTAGGTTGGATGCCTAGGTTGGACGGCCAAGATTGAACGCCTAGGTTGGATGCCTAGTTTGTATGCCTAGGTTGCTCGTATAGTTGTATGGGTGACACATCGTATGGAGCATGGGTTGGTTAGTGGTTGGATGCTTGACTAGGAAACACACTATGTTGGTTGGTTTGGTTGGTCGGTGGTTGGATGATAGTGTGGCACGGAAGAGTAGCTTGGTGGTGGCTCAAGGGTAGATGAGTGACGGTCATGGTTAGATAGTCGAGTTGGTCACCGACTATTGTGATATTGTGGTGACGAGTCAATGGTTGGTCAGCGGCGTGATGTACGATACAAGATGGATGGCATCTATCCCCCTCGGGTTGGACAACACATTTTTAGTCGGTTGGGTTGGTCACCACCACAAGAATGTGCAACATACAAGTTAGATGACATCCAACCCCCGAGGTTAGAAGGTTGAGGTTAGGTGACACATGGTTGGCTGGCTCAAGAGTCCCACATAAGGAAAAGGTAGGTGGGCGAATGACAGTTCAACAACTGGTATTAATGTGGTATGACGCTCATGTCATCATCTAACAGAAGTACCCTCGGGAAGAGAATTTGTATTGGTGCCCATACCTCTTTGATGAGGGTGGGTGACAAGTTTTCCTATATAAAAATTTTAACCCCCTCATTTTTGTAAAGACATCCCGGGAGTTAGGGAAACTCTTGCAAAAATTTACCTCAACTCCTTTGAGTTGTAAGCCTTCCCCGTGCCTAGAAATCGTATTTGTACCTCTTTGCATCAATGTAAATGGTTTGTGCACCTTATAAAGAAATAAAACGCATTTTTGTGGTGTTTTCAAGACCTTATTCATGTTTTAATGTATTTCTTTGCCTCTCCATTATTATTGTTGTATTGTGTACATACTTTCTCACTTACCAGTGTAAGATGTTATGTTTCATGGAGTGCAAATTGAGAATGGACCACCGGGTATGTGTCACTACTATTTTGATCTCACCTAGCTCTATTTTCCTCTTCTTCCTCCCTTAGCAGAGTATCTCACACCCTTTTTAGGTGTTATCACCCCCTTAGTGTAGGATTTTCCCTTTTTCAATCACTTTCTCTCTCCCTTTCTCCTTGGAATTGTTAGGATAGGCATAGATAGGTGTCTTTTCTGCATTAGGAGCAGTTTAGCATTAGGATTAGGTAGAGGAAGTCATCCTTCTGTGGAGGACCATATCAATTTTTAAAAGTCCCACTGCTTGAGAGATGGTCCCATGTTAGCAAATTACACTAGATGCCTCATTCATAATGAGGCCATTCAGGGGGTGTTGTAATTTTGCATTAACATTTTTGGCATGCGCAATGGGATAGATTTGAAGGACCTTACCACTTCATTTCATCAAGTTGGTGTTTTCTTGGTGAGATTCGGACTTTGGAGGCATATGCAAAGCAAATCTCATGAATCCATCTGGTCAACAACCCATTCTCTGAGTTGCAGACTTTCCTTCCATCCATTCTCATTTCATTTTCTTCCACATCTTTCCACTTTCTTTCATTCCATGAAGTTGTGTAATCATGACTTCATTCCCCTCTTGGAGTTCAAACATGCAGCAACAACAATTCATTCAAACATACCTCCACATTTGTAGCATATATTCTTAGGGTACTACCATCCACCTCCATATCCATACTTCAATGAAGATCAACACTTTGTGCATACCCATATGAGCAATATGCAGATCAATTTGGTTATATGCCAAATTATACGGTTGTTGAAGAGCATGGGTATTTGGATTACGGAGGCTACTATCTTATTATTGAGGATATAGAGCTATGGAACAATGTTTAAGGCATGGAGGACAATTTGGTGCAAATAATGGCTTCATCACAACGAAAATCACTCAAGGTCAGATTCAGGTACTTTTCCCATGGTTTGGCCCCATTCTAGATCAAATCCCTCTAGGGAAGCTCAGTTACATAACCGAGATGGTACCCCATCTTGAAAGATGGTTTCAGGTTATAGATGCACATGAACACAATAAAAGATCATCATGTCAATGGGAAGCACCTATATTACCATCTTACAACCCTTTTATAGTTCCACAGCTATTTCCATCTCAGCAAGAGCTACATTGCCCAAGTTTCCCACCACTTTCCCCATTATGGAACCCACTTCTACATCCCCTAGTCTTCCATCCCATCTTAGTTCTTCTACCCTTTTCCCTTCTAAACCCAAGTCCCCTCCACAAGAGTAGAGTATAACACCTTCCCTCTACTAAAAACAATGCAAACACCAGTTGTGACCCAACTCACACCTCCCCTTACATTCCCAAGTCCATGTTGGGAAGAGACCCAAAAGACCAGTCAAGAGGAACAACAAGAGAAGGCACCCTATAGAGAATAAATGACAACATTTTTTAGGAGTTAGGATACAAAATTAGGGATAGAGAAAGGATACAAAACTAGGGATAGAGAAGGTTCTCTTACTTGTCAAGCTTTCAGAGGAGGATAAAGTTGGAGAATAGGTGGTAAAATTTGATCTAGTTGCAGCAGAGTAGAGTAATAACAAGAAGAGGATCAGCAATCCATTTTTTTAGAATGCAAAGGTGTCCATGAGGGCACCTGTGTTCAGGACATGTTGATCAACCACAAGCTATAGAATCAGCATGGGAGGAAGAAGCAACTCTAATTCTAGTCGAAGACGAGCACACAAGAGAGGCTAAGTTGGGTTTGGAGGCCCTGAATGAGGAAGACATCATTGATATTTTTCTTCTCTCATTTGTAGGGTCTGATTTATCAATGAACCTTTGAAGGAGGAGGACATTCAAGAAGACCTCACTACCCAGGACAGTCCTCAAGAGCAGCAACTAGAGGAGTTTGACTTGTCAAACTTCATATTGGAGGAAGAGGACAAGTGTGTAGATAGTCTTGGTCTTCAAGCAAAGGAGGAACTCTCAAGAGAGAAACAAGATTCAACAAGTTGCAGCGGCCCATAAATTATTCCATCGATGTTGCAAGTGATTCTAAGAATTTGTATGCCGAGGAGGAGTTCCATGTGGTCAAGGAAGGAGAAGGAAGAAAAGATGACATCATCACCCAATATATCATCAAAGGAGAGAATCAATTGTTTGTGGATGCCCCACAAGATCAAAATGAGCATGAAAATAACCACCTTTTCTCGAAGGCCTGCAAAATGACTTCATTCTTGAAGTCAAAGCTTAGAGTAGTGGGAATATTAAGTGGGCCAGACCATGCCCCATTAAGTACTTGGATTCACTAGAGCCAAGGGAGAAGCCATAGCCAGTCATGCTCACTTCAGAGCATGAGGATGATTCTCAATGCACCAAAGGTCAGCATCAAAGCCTCCAAGATCCAAACAGGAACAAATTTGAGGAGGTATTTTTGATTGATGTTGATACTTTGGTTAGTTGGGTGAAGAATTTCTTCTATACCAGTTTTTCACTCAAGCACATGGCCATGCTCATTTCCAAATTAATTTCATGGCCACTTTTTGTAAATAAGAGAAGTTATTTCTCATTGCTTGTTGCAGGCTTTGTTTAGATTTTCAATTTTTTGGTTATAATAGAGTAGGCAGTTTGCTTTTAGTAGAAGAAGTGATTATGCACACTCTACATACTCCACTTGGGGTATGTATGATTTTATCCTTTGTACATAGTTTTTCTGTGGTGGTTGCTCTTGCACGCTTCATCATTTTTTCGGGAAAGAAATTTGTCATAGAATGGGGTTCAAAGTCATAAAATGATAGTTGTTATCTTCAAGTAAATCCAATCAGAGCAACTCAATCAAATTGAGGGACAATTTTCAAGATTTTCATATGTCATGTCTCTCTAGATTAGTCACAAATTGAGCTCATACACCTCTATTTACAACAAAAATTAGTTCAAGGGGCATTCCTATCTTTGGCATTCCCGCCAAGGCGTGTTCACAAGGGAAATTAGATTTTGGGCATCTTTTAGAAGTACATATATTAAGCCCTAACAGATCATTTATAGGTCTAGCATCCTTTGTGTCCTTTCCTTGGTCAAATTTGTAGTTTTGGGAGACAATGTACAATTTTTATCGAAAATTGCAAAAAATAGCTTTAAGAGTAGTCCAAGGAGGTTTTAGTCTGGATGCTAAGTTCACACGAGTCTAGGGGATAGGTTTTCAAGTGAATGATTAGTTTCTTTAAGGGTGGGCTTGACTCCATGCCCAATGGATGATTCAAGGCTACTGGTCTTTTCATCTAGCAGGAAGATGTCCCCGAGAGGTCACCATTGTTATCCCAAATTTACCCCCTTGGGTTAATTTGATAGTTCATTATAAATGGAATTAGCCATTCAGATTTTGGGACGTGTGGATGGTCACAAATTCAGCCCCAAATCAAGAGAAAGATAACTTGTGATTTGGCTTAGCCAACTTGGTCTTAATTCATGGAAAGATGGCGAGCCATAGTGAATGGTCGATTTGGTGGTCGCTCATCATGAATTGGGAAAGTTCACTAAGTTGGACACCGGGTTGGATGCCTAGGTTGATGGCCAAGGTTAGACACCTAGGTTAGACACCTAGGTTGGATGGCCAAGGTTGGATGCTTAGGTTGGATTCTTGGGTTTCCCACATAGTTGGATGGGTGACACATCGTATAGAGCATGGGTTGGTGAGTGGTTGGATGGTTGGTTAGGCGACATACTAGGTTGGTCAACCGGGTTGGTTAGTGATTGGATGGCGGTGTGGCACGAGAAGAGTAGCTTGGCAGTGGCTTGAGGTTGGATGGGTGATGAATAGGGTTGGATGGCTAGGTTGGTTAGCTGATTGTTATGATATTTCAGTGACGAGATAGTGGTTGGTTGGTGGCATAGCATACAGACAAGTTAGACGGCATCCACCCCTTGGGTTGGACAACACAAGGTTAGTCGGGTGGGTTGGTCGATGACCACAAGAATGTACGACCTATAAGTTAGATGGTGTTTGACCTCCTAGGTTAGATAGTTGAGGTTAGGCGACATAAGGTTGGGCGGCTTATGAGTTGCAGGCAAGGTGAAGGTAGGTGGGTGAATGACATCTCAACAATCGGTATTAATGCAATATGGTGCCCATGTCTTCATTTAACATAAGTAGCCTTGGGAAGTGAATTTTTATGGGTGCCCATACCTCTTTAATGAGGGTGGGTGATAATTTTTCCTATATAAAGAACTCAAATCCCTCATTTTTGTAGAGACATTCTGGGAGCTGGGAAACTCTTGTAAAATTTTCCCTCAACTCCATTGAGTTGTAAGCCTTCTCCTATGCTTGCAAGCATATTTGTGCCTCTGTGCATCAATGTAAATGGTTTGTGCACCTTATAGAGAAATAAAATGTGTTTTTGTGGTGTTTTCCAGCCCTTTTTCATGTTTTATTGTATTTCTTTGCCTCTCCATTATTATTTTTGTATTATGTGCATGCTTTCTCACTTACAGTGTAATATTTTGTGTTTTATGGAGTACGAGATGTTGAATGGAACCCGGGTCTATGTCACTACTATTTCGACCTCACTCGGATCTATTTTCCCTTCTTCCTCCCTCAACATAGTATCTCGTCCCCTTTTCGTGTGTTATCACCGCCTTAGTGTGGGATTTTCCATTTTTCACGCACTTTCTCTCTCTATGTCTCCTTGGAATTGTTAAGATAGGCTTAGATAGGTGTCTTTTCTAGATTAGGAGTAGTTTAGCATTAGGATTGGGTAGAGGAAGCCAACCTTCTCCAAATGAATATCTCAAGTTTCGCAAGTCCCACAACTTGAGAGATGGTCCCATGTTAGCAAATTACACTGGATGCCCCATTCACAATTAGGCCATTCAGGTGTTCTAATTTTGTATTAACACCGGATAGGTGGCAAAACAAAAAAATAAACAAGGGGGAATAGTTAATTAACTATATATATATATCACTAAGAAGAATTCACTTTTTATTGAAATAGATGAAACCACTCTAATGAATATGAATAGTTGGTCATTTATCAATATATTTATATTTATATTTTGAATAGGATATCTTGTAGTTCGATCTCAATATTCTATACAATGCCCCAATTGAGCACTACATCAAAACACAAAACTTAAGAATTCAACAATATCTTAATTATTAAAATTTTGAACCTCATCTAAAAGGTTCTTTGAACAAATATTTTTCACCTCTATATATGAGAGTTAAGCTTTTGGCACACTCATGGGTAAGAATATAAAATGTAAACAAATAGTGGACAACTTGGATTATAGTAAGGTATGCAAGGTAGGATAAGAAACATGATCAACATAAATGATCACAACTACCATATAATTCAATGAGTCTAAGAGGTTAGTTCCATATACATAAATACCATGGTGATATAGAGAACCAAAAAGTCAAAGATTATAGGCCTACGCATATATGCAATATCATATAGTTCAAGACATGTACACATTGATATTAAAGGAATAATTACTTAGAGATCTCTTTATATGATATAGATATTTTTTACTAAAATGAATTAATTTCCAAAGCTTCATGCATGTTACATGCCTTATAAGCACACCACGAGTCATAAGAGAAAAAATATTAGTATAACACCAATAAATCATGAATATCCATAATGTCATAACATCTTATAGAAATCATATTAATCCATAAAATTATAATCTCATAAATGTAAGACCATAAAATCATGCCAAGTTCCAAATATGAATGAAATGCACTTATATAGATAACATACAATGTCAAGTCAATATCATATAGGCATACAATGTCGAACAAGCATAAATTGTCGTATAGGCATACAAAAATGTCATAAGTCACACACACACACACACACACACACACACACACACACACACACACACACACACACACACACACACACACACACACACACACACACACACACACACACACTTGTTAATCTAATTAATTCCTCAATTTGTAGCTTATTCTCCACTATATGTGTAACTAAATCCTCTTGACTACCTCGAGAATCTATAAAAGCTACATGAGGGATATGAGGTCTAAGAGGGCTAAGAATATTTGTAGGGTTTTGTTCTTCTTGTGAAAGAATTGTAATAATCATAAAAACATGTTTTTTAATAAAAACTACATTAGAAATATCAAAAAATAACCAAATTTGATTGCAATTGAGATAAAAAAACAAGTTTTCCTACCTCTTTTCTAGCATGACATTATCAAATCCACCCGAGTGAAACCTTCATAGTGATATGGAGACAATGTTTTGATCAAAGGGGATGGAAATCAAATGACAAATGGAGGGTTTAGACACAAAAACATGATTTTGGGATAGAATTACAAATGAAAAATGTGAATTTTTTTATAAATAGTAGCTAACATGTACGTGGTTCGGTTTGGTAATTACCAAACCAAACACATTGATCACATACCCATTTTTATTTATTTTACATTTTTAACCACTTTTGGTCTCCCATCTTCATGCACTTACCCAAAGATATTTTGCAACTAATTCTAAGGAGTGGGGTTTACAAAATCAATTTTTTTGTGGGGTCCCCTACATTTAAATTATGAGAGGTCCATTAGAATAAGAATAAATGGATGTCTTTGTGGAATTTTTCCTAAAGGAGGAGAAATCAACATTCTAGAGCTAACAAAAATAATGAATCATGCAATCCACATTGCCGAATGTCAATGTAGTTGTAGTGGAAAATAATAACTAAAAATGCATATTGAAAGAAGTTATTCAAATTAGCAAGCACACTACAACATTGAATAGGGATGGCGGATTAGGCTTAACTCATGCTTGAAGACCTATAATTAACAAGTGTTGTGTAATTACTAGTTCATGTCGATAAATTAATCTTGTATACATTTTTAGTTAGAAGGTAGTTTACATGTTCCTACTAATAAATTCAATATGTAAATGTTTTTACTTAAATGGTAGTGTTAGTGCTTGATTTAATCTCACCCTTTTATCCAATGTATGCCTTCGAAAAATGTTCTTTGATTGGTTTGTCTATGTAAAAAATGTATGCTTGAAGATATAATCGTGTTGAATGTGAATGAAAACCTTATGTTTAGGCGTGTATCCTCTTTTTTGATCGAGAAATGTAATAGTCATGTTGCCTCTAAAAATCCTTGTGAAAAATCGATCATGGATCGGGTTTAATCTTGAAAATATTCCTTATATGTCATCCTTTGGAATTCCAATGCAAATTTCACATTTTTCTCTGCCACCTGATAATGTGTGGCATGATTCCATTGATTTCACCATAGTGGACTCAGTTTTCAAAGTTACATAATTTACATGATAACTACAAAGTGTAAGTTTGGCCCTGAGGCTCAAAATGGTTTATGTTTCAAAACATGACTGGAGCGGGGTTTCGGGCCAAAGATGCATTCCTTGATATTTTTGAGACCCACCAAAGACATGTGGTGTATTTCTAGAAAAGGTCGGATGGGCGAGACATCGAGTTATTATAGAATTTGGATCAAACTTGCACGGAGTAAAACACACAAAATAATATATTAATTGTCTATATTCTTGCTACTATAATTACACAATGAATTAGGCTAATTTATAGCCATTACAATAGACTAACCTCTTCCTATAAAATAGGAAGTGTATCAAACAACTTACCCGTTTATAATTTTACGGGTACAACAAAACTCTATAAATAATATATTGTTGAAACAATATATTATAACAATAAACATTCAAACCTAATATTTAATATATAACAATATTAAATATTAACTAACAAACTATAATGTAAACATTAATATTTAATTTCCTAACATTCCCCCCCTTAATGTTTACATGGTAACATTAGAACTTTCACACTTCCTTTGCAGCCTGCCGCCTCTGCACGCTCATGATCTTGGCACACACTTGAACTGAAGGTAGAAGAAGGAACACATCAACTTCTTATCAACCAAGCACTGTCGGGAACACATCTGACCGAAGAGGATGGGAACACGCTCAGGAATCATCTGCTTATCAACCAGTCACTCTAGGGAACACATCTGACCTAGCAGTGTGGGAACTCAAGCAGGAACACATTTGAACAACCTTCAATGGTTTTTAGGAGGCTAACCACAAACCTAGGTACGAACAGGAACACATCTGACTATTCTACCTCATCAAGCCTCATGATGCTACGTTTCACTGTGTTATTTGTTCTGCACTATGTTTTTGCATTTGGGGAAATAGGAATAGCCACATACTCAACTGAAAAACTGAAAATGGAACATTGGATCATGTTGATCATGTTCCCCCCTCAATGTGAACATTTCACTTATTCAACACACAACAGGAACTCAGAAAAAGAATCACACTAGACATCAAATACTGAAAGCACACTCACACCACAAAATGTGCCACCATAGCTTCTGCGCGGCCCCGTCGTTGGTGACTGACGAGAGGTCGCTGTCTGACCTCCAGCCTCCTATGCCTCCATCCTCCATTTAACATACCGCTTAGGTCAAATGCACTTCTTTTCCGAACTTCTCATTTTTCGTAAAAGATGGTCTTTGTATTCTTTAGCTGTCAACCTTTTTCTTTTTAGAGATCTAGGTGGTTCAAATTCACTGTCACCTTCATATCCTTCTTCTAAATTTAGCATAGCTGAATTTTCTTGATCTTGTATATTTTTTATGTCTCTCTCCATGGTAATTGGTTCCATGAGAATACATTGTTTTCTTCTTTTCTTGACCATTGTGAGATAGGTGTCGGATACAACCGAAAATGCACCCTTTTTACAAAATTATTTACCTAGACAGACTGACAATAAATAACGACACTTTATTTTTTGTTTAACTTTGAGTGGGAACTACCACTTTACCATTAACATAGACCAAAATACTAAAAACTTAGATGCAGATTAAGTTATAGAAAAAAATAGACATGTATGTTTATAAAGCCTAGATTAAAGCTAATAAAGCTCAACTTGCTATTCTAATTACACTATCTATATTAACTTGTAAAACAAATTTTAAAAGACTACCAATAAACAGCTAAAATTGAACCTCTCCTAAGAGTCTCATGTTCAAGAAGTGCTTTAGCGAGTGCATGCAACGTAGCTCGTGGATATAATTCGGTGACCGACTTGCATGCAATGTCCATTGAATAGGACAAACTAGATCTGCATCTATGGAATGCCACAAATCTGTGAAACCTCTTATCAAAACTGGGCAGATGCTACATAGGCTGAGAGAGAATGAGTCCTGATCAAGCAAGCCACCGTGATTTTCTAAAGGAAAAACTCTCCTCTCATGGATCTGGTAATGCACATAAAATCCACAAGGTGAATAAAACTAGTACAAAGAGACTTGTATGCAGATCACACGGGTGCAGAACTGATCACCAAAGACTATCACACGATGGAGGGCATGATCCAAATCCTGAAAAGATTAAAATAGATGGTGATAGCAAGAACGGTGATGGAGAATCCAATGCAAAAATGTTTGACAACGATGGCGATGCAAAGAAGCTGAGTTGATAATTTTCAATACTAATGCACAATTGAATTGGCCGCTTTGTTTTTGAAATCTGCGTGAAGGCCCTTCTGTCTCCTGTCAGCAAACACTGTGATCTAGATGAGAATGCAATCTGGGTAGAGATCAATAAAAATCAAGCCAAACCACTGCTCTGACTGAAATCTGTGTAGGGTAGAAAGATTAAGATTCATGAACGTGCTTCTTGGTGATGCTTCACCTGACATATGATTCACAGATCTATACAAAGCCCTCTCTTTGCTTTTTCACGTCGCCTTCAAGTGCTTCAAGAGCGTGACAGATTGTACACGTACAGATGGTCTCTATCTAAGCCTTTTTTAAAACAAATCATATAGAACTAGTATATACTAATTCATATGGATATATCAGTAAATGAGCTCCATACAACAGGGAAACTGAAAAATTATAATTGCCCTTGTAATCAAATTATTCTTCCATTACAGAACAGTCGCTCTGATACCAAATATAGAATTTGGATCAGACTTGCACAGGTAAAACACACAAAATAATATATTAATTTTCTATATTCTTGCTACTATAATTACACAATGAATTAGGCTAACTTATAGCCATTACATAGACTAACCTCTTCCTATAAAATAGGAAGTGTATCAAACAACTTACCCGTTTATAATTTTACGAGTACAACAAAACTCTATAAATAATATATTGTTGAAACAATATATTATAACAATAAACATTCAAACCTAATATTTAATGTATAACAATATTAAATATTAACTAACAAACTATAATGTAAACATTAATATTTAATTTCCTAACAGCTTATATTATCAATCTTGCATCCAAATGGGAGAACAAAAAAATTGTAAAATAGCCTCACATTTCGTTATGTCTAAGATTCGGACATGTTTCAAGATCTCAATAAAATTCAAAGACAAACACTCGCGTCAAAATGTAGTTTCGCACTTACAAAAAAATTGGCTAAAATGCAAGTGAGTTTTGTGGCTCCGCCATTATTCAAGTAAAACACATGGCAACTCCTTATTAAAAGTGGAAAAGTGGGGGTGTAGGTCAATATTACAGGTTTGCACCAATTTGAAAATCAATGCTAATCTACAAATAGACTCCCTAACCCCGTAAGAGACCAGATTAATCCACATGGACAATCAATATTCAAATATAGAAATCAAGATTTATGGTTGGAGTATAAAGTATTTATGATTACCGTCATTAATGCATTACTTGCATGAATCAAGGTAGAATCATTAAAAGCCTCCAATTATTTCAAATTTTATCATTGCATGCAAATATTTGGATGTCCTAGCTGTAAAAATTGGTGAAGTAACCGACTAAGAAGAAAATAATTTAAGAAAAATAATTTGGGAGCACGCAAGAAAAAGATAAATTCACATAGTTCTCATAAAAGCGAGTGAGTTCCTATTGTACCCCATTCAATTCTTAATATTCAAGTTGAAATTAAAGGAAGGACGAATTATATAAGATGAAGTATCTAGCTTCAGGTTTTCATGTGAATTCCAGTATTAGTAGTGATCTGGATAAGGTCATGGACATGAAGTTGTTAAATGTTGACTTGGAGGATTTCCAGAGAAGATTGAGTGACCCAAATAAAAGTAAATGGATGACAACCATTGATGTTAGTGACATTTCCCTAGCAGTTGTTTTCCCACCTTCAATACATGCTCCTAAGCTTGTATGGTTTTTTGTAGATAATTGCAACCCGAAAACAAGAGAGGTATTAGATGAAAGTGGAGAAAGAGTGATAAATATAATATTAGAACCCTTCAAAGTAATTTTAGGGTTGTCAAATATAGATCAACCGATAATTACTACGGTTGAATCTGCAAAAATCAATTATGAGATAAGACGAGATGAGTACGCTACAATGTTAAATACTTGGTGCTTGAAAGACATAAAACCATCTATAAAAAAATTGCTAAGAGGTTGACTAAGGCAATGTTTGTTGAAGAATTTGACAACTTAAATGTGTTATTAAGCAAGATGGCGGGGCTTGAGGGAGTTAATTATTTTCATTAATAGATGTGCCCTTTCATAATGGTCATGTTAGAGGAGCAAGGAAATTCATGTTGGGAAAACTTTATTTCAACATCTATTCATGCTAAGTTTTTCACAAAGTGATGGTAAATTGATATTGATTTCTATATGATGTCATATTTTATATAAAACATTGTTTCTTTTAAATCATTTTAGGACTCCCACTGCAACCTAGTTTTGATGATTACAGGGTTTATGATGTATATCTACAATTAAGGTTAAAAATTGGAAGGGGAATGCAAGGTTGGTGAATGATGCTTTTATTACCCATGTGACCTTCCCTTTTAAAAAAGAATGGGAGCAATATAGGTTATCTTTTATTGCTAGGGAAAAACTTTAGGAATATGGTTGTGTTTCCATAAAGTACATGTTCTTCACATACTTGAGGGTAAGTGGATTCGAGGGAAAACCTTACAAATTACCTAGATATTAAGTGACAAATGGGCCTTAATGGAATTATAAATATAATTTACTTTTGTGCATAAACAGATTGCTAAAAAGGCACATGACAAATATCAAGTTCCCCATCCAAATTGGAAAGCATTAATGCCAAAGTATCATAAAAGCAATACGATGAAGGAAGAGATGGAAATATTTGGAACGGAGAGATTCACACCAAGACCTAACTATGATATTTGATGGGTTATTAGTAATGGTGGACATGATTTAAACTTTGAAGATTATTAGATGAACTGTCTAGATGAGAAAGAAGTCAGATTTAGGGACTTTTCTAGAATGTCATTAAGACAAATTATTCATTTTAAGATTGTTGTAGTCCCACAAGGAATTATAGATAACAAGGATATAGTAGGACGATATTACAATGACCAGAAACTAGAATCAAGGGAAATTATTTCCATTAATTGGAAAGAAAAGGAACTAGATTACCCCATCTTGAGAATAACATTGAGTTGGTTAGGTATCAAAGTTTTGGATTTATCTTTACAAAACACCAAGGTATTGAATGAGTTTTGGAATTTAAAGATTTTGGAAGGAGGTCTCCCCAACTGAAGGAGGGAGAAAGTAAAATATATCCTCTAAAATGGAAATCCCTCGCTTACCCAGCAACAAGCCCACCATAGAAACCATTGATGAATGGACATCAACAACTAGTAAGACTGGGACCTCAAGGTCTATTTTGGTCCAAAAGCTAAAGGAATACTTCTAAAAGCCATGTAGGATGCTCCTATAATTGAAATAGTACCACTTCAAGCAAAGGGGAAGGGGCTGATCACACAAAAAAAAACCTAAGAACTTTTACCAAGATCATTGGACTCTGGAAAGAAGATGAGAAGATCTCTAATAGGTGTAGACATTCAATCCAAATCATATAGTGCTAAGTAAAGAGAAGCACCATATGTCAATCACTTTGAGAGAACCAAGAAGAAAGTTAAGGTGGTGTCGAATAACCTTTGACACGGGATTTTTGTGACCATGTATGAAGAAAACATAAGCATATAGAACTTAAAGTAATTGAGCCCAATTTGTATTGATCAAGATCAAAAGAAGGTTGTTGCTTCATTTTCTCATCAAAAATTTTCATCCTAGACTCCTGAAAATGTGCAATCTACTCTTGGTGTGAAGTTTCCTAGTATGGTAGCATTTTCCTCCCAAATTGAAAATGTTTTAGATATAATTGGTAGTACTTTCGATTCACAGTCGGTCATTTGAAGTTAAAAAGGAACATATAAAAAATAAACTAGAAAGTAAGGAATCTAAAAAGTCATAAAAATAGATGATGATATAGTTGAATCTTTTTAAGATGTTCCTAATTTAGAAATGGTTTTTGTAAATGTTGATATTCATACAATCAAGATATAAAAACTCCCGAACATGAGGTGCAATTTCAATATCCCCACTAAGCATCAGACGCAAGCATGAAGGGCCAACCCCAAAAAGTTTAAAGTAAAGTAACAGGAGATGAGCCCCTTCAAGAGACAAATATTCTGGAAGAATTTGTAACTAAGGTATCAAAGGAAATGAGTAGACATGTTGAGATTCATCTTAAGAAAGATAAAGATCAGGAATTACAATTAGAAACTCAACCAACAAGCCATAAAGGAGTTGAAGAACAACCTCAAGAGGGATAATTTGTTAAACAGTCACCAATAGGGGTGAAGATACTTTAAAGAATAGTGTGCCAAGTGAAAACCCCAAGTATGGATGAAGATGTTCCAAAATAAACTACAGACACCTCAACAAAGAACATAGATACATGTGCATTGGTTACTTCTCTTAGGGATATAAAGGAGGTTTCAATTAAAAATTTGGTTCTCATGGACAAAAATAATTAGGACAAGGGAACAATAGGTAGAAAAAAGCAAGAAGATGGAACGTAGTCACAAGATCAAGAATAAAGTAAAGAGAAATCAAATGTTGTCACATTGGATCATGAAAAGAAAATAATAAAATCTAAAGAAACACCAAAAGAACGGTGTTATATTCTAAAACTCCACAGAGGAGAAGAAATGAAATGTTCCTATGGTTAGATGGTTACGAAGAGTTTTTCAACAAGGGGAAAAATAAATTACTCCAAAAGAAGCTCTAAGTATCAGTAGTATATCAATTCCAAAGCCCAAAGATTCTTTGA
This sequence comes from Taxus wallichiana var. yunnanensis, assembly GCA_018340775.1. NCBI lineage: Eukaryota > Viridiplantae > Streptophyta > Pinopsida > Cupressales > Taxaceae > Taxus > Taxus wallichiana. The sequence goes on along the minus strand of CM031234.1, from coordinate 718,401,753 downwards.
AGAAAGCAAGAATTATTACCAAGAAAAGGGTAGATCATAATGGATTAGAAACTTTAGAGGTTGCATACTCCTCATCAAGTAAAAACAAAGTATGATATCACAAAGGGTGATTATGATATTTGACATATCTAGTTGGGAAAACCTAATAGGGAATCATTGAAACAGGGAGTGACAGAGGTAGTTGAAGGTTTGTTACAAAGGGTTAATGAGGATAAGATATCCAAAAGTAAATTAAAAGAACAAGTAAAAACATTAACCTCATACTTACATAGACCGCGGTAGGACACACGAAAGAAGTTGTCACTTTGTCATCACCCCAAACACTTGGGAAAGATTGAAAAGGCTACTAAGAAAGTTTAGGCAGTAGATAAGTGGATAGAAAATTTATCTCAAGAGGGTAAGAAATTAATTGAAAAAGTAACGACATGTATGCATAACTTTCTAATTTACTTAATGATATTAACGAATTTGTTGGAGAGTGTGATAATGATTTGTTCTATTGGGAAGGGATTTTCCTAAATTAGAAAGAATCAACCTACTTCACGAAGACTTACTTTGGAAAAAGAGGGAATAGTGCCACCAGATAAAAAAGGGACTCAATATATAATAGAAGACTTGGTAAAGATCGGGGTGGAAACTTTGAATCAAATTAGAGAAGAGTGACAACCGAGAAGGAATGGGTAGGCAAGACCATTGATGATATAGATTGTATACTTGGAAAAATGGTATCTGATCAACAAAAAATGGTTTATGTGAATTTGGGGTTGATGTCTTGGTTCAATCCTTTGACAAACATATTAAAGAAGAACCTTATTCCTATGATATTTTTAAAAGGATAACTTTGGCGGAGAATAAGGTCATAGAGCTGAATACGGCGTTAAGGGAATCTAGACCAAGGGTGTCTGAATGTAGTGATGTATTGAATAAGAATCACTTGATATACAAGTATCACTGTTAGTGCAAATCAGCAACACCCTCTAGATGTTTTCTCAGATTTCTAGTTTGATAATGGACATCCAATGTGATTGCACAACATTGAATCTTTTCCCCAAGTGTGGGACTTTGCAAAAAAAAACTGGAAAAAGACTCTCCAGATTAAAGGCTGGTTCCTTCACTCCTCTGATCAGGTGTACACATGAACTTTGCAGAGGTTTAATACTAGATCCTACTCTAAATTCCAAGGAGACATGGATAAAGGATGTAGAAGAAATAAAACTAAGCAAATGTGGTGATACACCAAGGGAGTGGTGAACATCTACTTTGCAAAATTGACACAGATCATAAGAAATACAACACAAGATATGCACATATTGTTAGAATGTAATGAGAGATCAAAAGACAATGATAAACATATGAAAGGATTGGAAAAATTCAATCACAGAACATACATTATCATTCCCAAGTCTAATACAATGCATTACAATGGATAGGAGGAAAATACGTGCTATAGTCTGTATGAAAGGTATGAAACTCTACAAATCTACCTGCTAAGGAAGAAAAGAGAACTTTCCAAAGAAAAATATGTCCAACCATTTACAAATGAGCCAAATCTGGCTTTTAATGGTCAAGTAGAAGGAGAGAAAGAAAAAAGCACAGGAAAAATGGATTTATGAACTCAATCACCGACCAGATTCCTCAAATTTCACTTGCAGAGTGATGGGCTTCATGGATGAACCCATACTTAGAATTACATTGTTCTGCAAATCCAAAAAAATGACCATACTTCATTAAATTTGGTGGTTGAAAGTCAATTCATGTTTTTTTTCCGTGCCAAGGACATTTCTCCATTTTTCTCCCACAATTATCCATCAAAATACAAAATTGGACCCTCCATCATGTAGATAATTTCACCATCTTTCCAATGACACCAAGAACGTGAAAATCCAAGCTCTGGATCAAAATTTATGCCCCTCTGAGGATTTAGGGAAAAAATTAGATTGGCGGGCCGAAAGTTTAAAATTTTCCCCTTTCTGAATTTTTGGAAGATTTTCCCAAAAAGTTCCACTGCCCACCACTCCAATGCCATGTGGCACATTCTAACTGGTCTGTAGGTCTGACTGGTCCTTTCACACCTTTCAATTTTTTGGAAAAAATTCCAAAATTGCCTCGCCAATCTACTGCTCTGATGCCACGTGTCATTCTCTTATTCGCTATGAGGCGTGCTTCCAATTTTCCCTTGACACCGACCATTTCCCCGAACAAGACATGTGGCACCTTTCTATTGGTGCAGGCCTAAACTCCAAACATTTCCTTTGATGCCACACCCTTTTTTACTTTTGTCGGCCACATGGACACGTGGCATGTTCTGATTGGCGCGGGCCATCGAGGTGGAGTTTTATTACACCATTTGCCACATTTTGGTGAAATTTTTAAATTCCCCTTGCACCTCTGCCTCCCACCAGTCTATGGACACATGGCATCTCCTCATTCGTTGCAGGCCTTCGGGCCAAGATTTTCCTTTTGTGCCAATTTTGGAAATTTTTCTAACTTCTCCCCGCCGATCTAACCTCCGACGGCCTCATGGACACGTGGCCACTTCCTATTGGTCGGCGGGCCTTTGGGCCAAAATTTTTATTTTGTGCACCCTGCCATTCCTTGGTGAAATTTTCAAATTTACCTCCGCTCCCCACCATTGCGCTGCCATGTGGTGCCTTCCTATTGGTCGCAGACCTCCCTAGGGAAAATTTCCCTACAAAACTTCGTTGAGCCATAACTTGCAAAGTACAAGGAGTTAGAGGGAAAATTTTACCTTTTTGTAAAGTTGAGAAGATCCTCTACCTGATAAAACCATTTCCAAAAAAATTTGAGTGCCTGAAAAGTGAAAAAATTCAACTGAGGCACAAGGAAGGAAGGAATGAAAGGAAGTTAGCCAAAAATGAGCAAGGGCTTATTTTAGATAACAATTTTGGCAACTCAGAGGGGGCATCTTCCTGCTGGATGAATGATCAGCTGCCTGAAGCAATCCATTGGCCATGGAGTCACCAAATTAACTACTTGGTGCTCTCAACTCGTTAGAAAATTTCTAGAAAGGAGATTGTGAGAGTAGAAAATCACCTGATTTGGAACATGGCCTACAAAGATGCATTCTTGGGACAAAGCAAAGCTTGTGCCAAAGCACTTAGGGAAATGGAAAACTAAGCTACAACAAAAAAATGTGCATAAGCACTTGGAGGAATGAAAATCTAAGCTAATATGTACAAGGTGAGGAGCTTCCTTCCTAGTAGCAATGTTTTAGATGGATTCCATTAACTGGAATCTGCAGTTCTTCACCATCTAATGTAGATAATTGGAAAGCATTGTTGTTCTTACATTTTGTGACCATATAAGGGCCACTCCAAATGGCATCAAACTTTGAATGCCTTCTTGGCTTTGCTCGGTCTGCATCCCATTTCAACACTAAATCTCCAACTTGGAAGGTTCTAGCCTTAGCCTTCCTATCAAAGGTTCTCTTGATCAAGGCTTGGTCCTTCCCCATTGTTTGGGCTACATGCTCTCTGATTTCTTGGAGCTCCATCAATTCTACATATCTAACCTCCATGGGTCCAAACTCCAACAATTCCAATTGCTTCATGAGTTCCAATGTTGGCAATTCAAGTGACATAGGCAAGATTTCCTCTCTTCCATAAACAAGTCTGAATGGAGAGTTACCTATGGATCTCTTGGGAGTTATCCTATCAGCCCATAAGGCTGATTTTAGTTTAGTATGCCAAGTCCTCTGATTTTCATCAAGAGTCCTCTTGATGATCTTTAATAGGTTCTTGTTGGTAGACTCGCTTGGCCATTACCTTGAGGGTAATAATTTGATGAAGTGCTTAGATAGATCCCATTCTTAATAGCCCATTCTGTTACCTTTGATCCTATGAATGCCAATTTATTATCTCGATATTAAAGTGGCGGGTACACCAAATCTGCTTACTATCCCTTCATATAAGTCTAGAATGTTGGATTCATTTGGTTCTCTAAGTGCCACCGCCTCAGTCCATTTGGTGAAGTAATATGTGGTTGTTAGGATCCATTGGCTTGAGTTTGGGTTAATGACTCCAATTAAGTCCAAACCCCATTGCATGAATGGCTGGTCAACTGAAATTGGGTTCAATGGAAGGGTTGCCAATCTTTCCTTTCCTGTGAAGAATGCACATTTTTTGCATCTCTTGATCCATGCATAGCAATCACTAAACACCTTGAGCCAATAATAGCTAGCCTTCATAATCTTGAGGGCTGTCACTCTTGGAGAAAAATGGCCCCCAGCTGATCCACCATGGAACTCTTCTAACATTCTATTAATTTGATTTGTTCCAATGCATCTCAACAACACTCCATTTATATCCTTTTTGAACAAGACACCATCAACAAGTGCATATGGAATAGCCTGCAATCTGAAGTGTCTTCTCTTGGTTTTGTCCATCTCTGGAGGGCATAGGCCTGTTTGTAAGAAGTGCATTATGTCTTGGGTCCAACAAGGAGTGAGCATATCATCATTCTCTTCTTGAACACCTCTTTGTTCTTGGTTGTCTTGCAACACCAAAACAACATCCTTCTCATTACTTGCGTCCATTGATTTGCTCAAGACCATTTGTTCACATAATCCCTTTCCTCGGACCAGCTTGGTGACTTTGATCTCAATGTCATACTCCATGACATGAGTAATCCACCTTGCATGTTTTTCATTTAGGTCCTTGTTGAGGAGGAAGTCCTTAACTCCCACATGAGAAACCAATAGTTGAACCTTGTTATTTGAAACTAGATGCTTAAATTTCTTCAAGCTCCTAATCACTACAAGAACAAGCTTCTCAATGAAAGAATACCTCACCTCATAGTCCTCCAAGCTTTGGCCAAAGAAGGCAATTGGTTGCTCTGCATTTTATTTGTTTTTCTGTACTAAAATTGTAGAAATAGTATCATCACCTCTAAATGCATAAAGGATAAAATCCTTGGAGAAATCTGGATTAATGAGAGTTGGAGCTTGTGAGATAGCCTCTTTAATTGCCTCAAAACTTGCCTTACCTTCAGCTGTCCATTTGAAAGACATGCTTTTCTTCAACATCATAGTTATTGGCTTGATAAGGGCTGCAAAATTTGGAACAAACCTTCAAACAAAATTGATCCTACCCAAGAAACTTTGAAGGGCCTTCTTGTGACTTGGTAATGGTAGTGTTGTTATTACTTCAACCCTCTCTGGATCAATTGTTAATCCCTCTTTGGAAATGATGTGGCCAAGGAGCTTTCCTTCATGAGCTAGGAAAATACATTTTTTGGGATTCAAGGACACCCCAAATCTTCTACATCTTTGGAACACTTGCCTCAAATGAAAGAGATGATCTGCAACACTTTTCGAAAATACAGTAATATCATCTAGGTATATCACCACTATCTTGTTGATCAATCCCTTGAACGCCATATCCATTTCCCTTTGGAAGGTAACTCCAGCATTAGACAGCCCAAATGGCATTTTTCTGTATGCATAGGTTCCCCATTTGGTGGTGAAGGCAGTCTTGAACTGATCAGCTTCCTTTACCATGATTTGATTATACCCTAAATAACCATCTAGCAATGAAAACCTCTCAAATCTAGCAGAACAACTTGTAAAATCTACTCCATAGAAGGAAGTGGGTAATGATCCCTAAGGGACGCTCTATTCAAATCTCTAAATCTACGCAAAATCTGATTTCTCTACTCTTCTTTCTAACTGGAACCAAGTTTTCTACCCAACTTGAATGCTTGATGGGAAATATGATACTTTCCTCTATTAACTTATTCAATTCCTTCTTCATGAGAGGCTCCATGTGTGGATTGACTGGCCTTTGTTTTTGCCTGATGAGTTTAGCACTTGGATCTAATTCAATTGTGTGTTGAGATAACTTGGGATTAAAACCTCTAAATTCTTCATAGCTCCAAGAAAATACATCTAGGGAACTCTTGGTAAAGTTGCATGAACTCATACCTTTCTTGCTCAGTTGCCACTTTACCAATTTGAAGTAATTTGCCTTCTCCCACCGAGATGGGCACTAAATCTTCTCCCTTGACTTGGATGTTTGCTTTCTCTTGCCTAAATTGATCATTAGGATTAAAAATGGACTCCAAAGTGACAAGTACTTTTGGTAGTTTGTTAGTTCTCAAATTTGTACCACTTGATTACCATACTCGTTGTTCAAACTTTTTCTGATTTTTGGCTGAGAACTTAGCTTCTTCTTGCAAGAAATTGCTGATTTGTTGATCACTTTCAAACACTTTCCAACTTACATTATTATTCAAGCACCGATGGCCTTATAATCACATGAATTTTTGGCTACACTTTATCTTCCTTGATACCTTCCACAACATCAAAGGCTGCCCCAACTACTGCAAGCATGTCAAAGAACTTGGGTTTCTTTCCTAGGGATGGAGTTGATGCCAAAGCCTTCAAAGTCCTCAATGAGGTGCCACACCCTATTCTTATAATACTTGAGTAGGTCATTCTTGGTAGCATGATGCCCTTTAACTTTATTAACAATTAGTTCACTGTCACTAAAGACTTGTAAGTTTTTTATACCTCTTTTTCTTGACCAATGTAATCCTTGTATTAAAGCTTCATATTCAGAAATGTTATTAGAACATACAAACTAAAATCTAAAAGCTTAATAATACTTAATGCCTTGAGGTGAAACAAGCATAGCTCATCCTCCTGCACCTTGTCTACTTCTTGACCCATCAAAGAAAAACTTCCATACCTCATTATCATCTTTATGGTCTGGCTTAGTGATGCTAGGAATAGACTGATTTTCTTCATGTATGCAATAAACCCCTAGTTCAGATTCCTCTATTTCCTTGTAGGGATCAAAATCATGCACCTTGCTTGCCCATTAATCAAGAGTCAAATCTGGGATACTTCCAACTTTGTTGTCAGCTTCATCGGTGCTTGGGTAATCCTCTTGATCAAATGTTGAATAGTTGGCATTGATTGGGCTTGGAGTATAATGCTCAATGTGGAAGTTTGCAATAGGTTCAGACCTGATTATGGCTTTAGTTCCATTTCTTGTTCTAAACATGTGTGACCAATCAGTAGATAAATACCCTCCAATTCTAGCTATGAAATCCCTTGACAAACATAGGGCAAAAAGTGGTGGTAAATCTATCACTGAGACATCTTGCAAAACAGTGACATTGGGGCATGCATGCCAGTGAGGCTCAAATATTTAATTACCCCAACTGTTGTTATTGTTGTCCCATCCAGTTGCACTACCCCTTTGGATATGACTTCATATTGGAGGCCCAACTGATCAGCTATTTGCTTGGGCATCACATAACTACTTGCCCCAGAATCAATCATACAACTATGTACTAATTTATCTCCAATGATCAATGAAACATAGAATGGAGGGGGATTCAAAACTTTACCTCATTGTCCTCCAAGCTTCCCCTCAGGATAAGCAACATTTGTGAGTACCTTCTCTTGCATATGAGCTTGCTGATTTGAAGTTGACCAATTCTTCATGGCAACTTGTAGTAGATCCCTTTGGCCTGGGATGGATAGTGATTCCCACATAGATATATTTACATTTGTCTTCTTCATATGTTCAATGATGCTAAATGGGGATGAAGTATCTCTTTTATGCCCCCTAGCCTAAACACTCTTTTCCTGTACATGGGCTACAACAGCTGGCATTTGAGCTGGTCTAGAAGGTGGCTTGGGTTGTCCTTGCATATTTGGAACTGCATTTTGCTTTCCAACACCTTATGGAGTGATGGAAGGTTGTGGATCACCTGGAGCCAATGACTGCCCTTCACCAATATTCCTCTTCTTTGACCGTGTGTTAGCTACTACATTCTAATAAATTGTTTGATTCATGCCACAAAAGTCTTCATCCTACCAGTTCACAAGTGTAGTCTCATTTGGAGTTGTATTTTGTTGAGATGTTCCTTGTTGTTGGTTTGTTTCTTGACTCACCTCACTCTCCATGCCAATTTTTGTCACCATCAAAGCTTGGTTCAAGGCACCATTGAAGCACATAGACTAGTTGTGAGGTTCATTGCATGGGAAACACCAATCATACTCTTGAGCTATATTATTTTACACTGCAACTAAGGCTTTAAAGGTAAATGCAGCATTGGGATTATAGGGCTGAAATGGTCTATTGGTAGGAGGCCTTACTTGATTTTGATTTGTAACTAGATTAGGTGGCCTATTAGGCTGATATGGTTGCCTATTAGGCTGAGCTTGAGATTGGTAAGAAGGTCTAAAACCTTGGGCTTGCTACCTCTTGAGTGTAACCAGCTCATTGCCTAAATTTTGTAATTGTTTCATGACTTCTTGAAGTTCATTTGAGGCACTAGAGGATGAAGTAGAAGTTTCATTTGAACTCTAATTTCTAGGAGTGGGAATAGGGGCTAAAGTAGGTGCTTGACTAGTGATTGGGTTTTCCAAGTTTGGATATAAGGGCATGAGAGGCCTAAGAGCCAGTTTACTAGCTTGGATCAAACAATTCTCAGCCCTAATGGCAATGCTATAAGCTGTAGGTATATTTGCACCTCCCATGGATTGAATTAACATAGAAATATTAGAATTTAAAGCTTTGAGATAGTATAGAAAAGCACCTTCAACTATTGGCCTTACTGCCATTGGGATTCTATCCCAAGTGTCCTTTGAAATCTAAAATTGAAGTCTGTTAGCTACTCATTGGGAGCTCTCTTGATAGTTGTTAGTTGTTCCAATAGAGACAAATTATCTCCCTTTTCTCCAAACTGCTCATGGAGAGCTATGCATAACTGATTCTAATTTTGGATAGAGCCTACCCCAAGGCTCCTGAACCATTGCAAGGCTTTCCCTTTGAATGAAGATGCCAACAATTTGACAACAATTTGCATCTCAACAATCTCATGGATTGCACAAACATTAGCAATGTCTTTGACATGGTCACCAGGAGTGGTCTGATTTTCTCCAAAGAAAGTATGAGATGTTCTTTAATGCTACAACCGGAACTTGATTTTGTGCATTGAGGGAAAGTGGATTATTGCTAGTGAATTTGACATAAGGGTTGTGTTGTGCCATTCGATTGCCCCGAGAACCCTTGTTGATTAGATGAAAGGTCTACGAGGTGGAGGAGTTGATAGAGTTTTGTTTGGCGGAGATGGAGACCTTTGAATTATTCTTCCCCTCTGTCTTCTTCTTGGGGATAACTGCAGATACTCAAACAATCCTTCTTCTCTAGCCCCTGACCTTATTTGGATCCTTTCCATGAATCTTCAGACTTGGACAATTGAAACCAGTTGATTTTATCTCTTTGGAGTCGCTAGATGTGCGTATCAAGGCTCTTTTAAGCAAGAAACTTACAACAAATCGTTGGTTTGAAAATCATCACTTGGGTGGATTTGTGGATAGACGAGCCAACAGCAGCAGAGCATAGCCCCTCTTTGAGTCAGTAAAGCAAAACTAGTTTATTGCTATTCTACCAGCAGGAATCTTTGCAAGTCTCACAATATTCTACCTTCGGGGTTTGGGATCTCATCCCAGTAGGGGTGTTTCGACTGTGGAAAGAAAGGAATGAAAGAGAGGATGAAGAAAGATCAGGTCCAAAGGGAGAAAAGAAATGAATTCCAAAGCGAGAAGGTCGAGAGGTTTATGTTTTGGGATTGGTAATAAATAGAGCCAAACCTACTTGCATAAACGAATAAAGCAATACTGATGGATAAATGACAAAAAGGTAGAGATAGATTCAACAGAAAAATGCATAGATCTGACATAAGAAAGATCAGATGCCCATAACACACATATTCAACACAAAGTCTTAATATTTGCATTAATATCTTCTTCTGTTACAAAAAGTACAAAGCCTTTTCTTCTCACTTCTATTTTTCATCTAAAAGATATCCACCCTTGAATACAACAAGTATTCGAGTATTTATAGAAGAAGGAGAAGAAGGGAAGCAAAAAGGAACCAACCACCTAATTACAAAAATATCTTACAATAGATTACAAAGACATGTGTTGACTTTTGACAACTTGGTGGATGACATCATCCCATGGTGCAACATGGATGATGTCATCATTTGTGTCAACACACTTTAAATATTTTACAAGGAGAAAGTTGGGAAGAAAGAAACTATTCGTCATCGTCCCACGGCGGAAGGGGGTATCCTACTTTTGCTGCTCGGGCGACGAGATGTGGAACTGGGCACGGTACTCCATGAACTTGCTGATCATGGGTTGGAGTTGATCCTCAGAAGGATCCTTGTGTCGATCGCTGATAGCTTCGCAAGTCTCCCACTCGTCTGTGAGATTTTCTGGGAGTTTTGAATAATCATTCTCTGCCTCTATCAGGTACTGATGAAGTCACGACACGCCAATAGGTTGTTGATGGATTTGGCATCGAACGTGACCTCTGGCCCCAGTCCCTGTGAAACGATCTCCTTGAAGATCTGAATAGTTTCCTCAACCTTTCTTAAGGTGAAAGAAGAGGTGAGCAAGCCTGGAGACATCCTTAGGACAATCTGTTCCATTTGATGCATTGCATCCAGGGCTTCCTCTTTTACTTTGTCGATCTTCTCTAGGACGAACTCTAGCTGATCCACCCGATAATCCAGAGTAGAAAGGATTTTATTGAGGGCTCTTGGGTGTCCAAAGACGCCGAACTTGACCAGATCTTCGACTGAACAGTCAAACATTTTCTGAAAGGTCTCGTGTTGCATCCTGGCATGATCCAGCTCTTCGGAGATGGGTCCTGCTATCGCCTGGAGTTCTCTGTTCGTCCGATTGATGTTCTGATATAACCCGGTGAACTTAGTGATTACTCCTTCACTGTCCTTGAGGATCTGGCTCCTCCAGTGGAAACTGCCATGCCCTACTCGCCGATTTTAGCATATTCATTGATTTTATCCTGACTCAGAGGCTCAGGAGTTTCGGTGGCAGTTGTGGGAGGTGCACTGCCCATCTTCTGCAAGGCGTGGAGAAGGTGTTTATTTTGCTCCTTTAGCAGCCTCTTCTCTTCCTTTGCTTCTTGGAGTTTCTTGCAAAGGGCGTCAACTGTAGATAGGGCTTCTCCTTGCAGCTTTCTGAAGATGTCCCCATTGTGACTTGAGTCACTGTGTAATCTATCAAAGACAGATCCTTCTTATCCTTCAAAGGATTGGGGTATGTAATCTCCATCACTCTCTCCCCTGATGCACTCTGAGAGAAGCGGGTTATGGGCTTTTGCTTCTTGGCCCCTTTTGATGGGATTACAGAGAAGTCCATCGGTGCGATGGGAACTTTCCTCTTCTATTGACTCGATGTGCTGGGAGATCCAGGCTGGACTTATGGGAGAAGGACCAGAAATAGAGAAGGGGGCAGCTGCAGTAGTAGAAGGGAAAATGTGGAGACACTTGGAGGCGGCATAGAGAGGGAAGCCAAGGAAGTGCTCACGGGAGGAAGAGATACTACAGGGGAGGAAGACATAGGGATGGAAGGGAGCTCAGAGATGAGGGAAGAAATGGAGGGGGATAGCTCCGCGAGAGAAGAGAAGATGGATGAGGAAGAAGGGGGAACAGTAGAAGATGGGGGAGAGGACACGACCAAAGGAATGGTCGCTTGGGTCACTCGAGGAGGGGAAGGAGGAGAGGGAGAAGGGACAGAAGGGACCTCAATAGTTACATTCGTGGCCACATCCTGAGTGGATGTGCCTATCGGAACATCTTCCACTGCTTCTTCTTCTAAGCTTTCCGGGATTACAACCCGTTCTTGTGAAGTGGAAGGAGGGCTTTCAGGGGCTTCCTCTTGGGTGGAGCTAGATTCACCCTCTTTTCCTTTATCCTTGCCCTTTGGTAGTTGTTTTCCCGAGGAGGTGCGTTGCCTAACGGAGATGTGGTGAAATCAACTCCGAGGTAGATGAGACCGTTCATTCTACACCAATGCTCTGTTCTTCACAGAGTTTCTTTAACCCTTTCTTCTATGGTCTGAGGTGCTTTGGTCCTGTCAATCGTAGCAAACGGCCAGTCATCTCCACCCGTGTCAAGATACACTTGATCAACTTCTTGCTCAGTAGTTTGATAGCCTTTTGGGACGATGGCCACACCGTACTGGATGATTTCGGCCAAGGCTAAGTGGGAATGATCCTTCCTCCTGAGCTCGACCTCATGATATATATCAATGTAAATATCCTCGATCTAAGGGATGTGAATTGGATCAAGTTTTTCCCTAGGGAGGCAATTCCTTGGGTCGAAGGTGGGCCTGGCCGGGAAGTTGTGCTTTAGATTCAGCAATTCCAACTCTGCAAGCATCTCCTGGGCTTTGTGATGTGAAACGCAAGTATACCTGCCCACTGTAAGGGGGAAAGGAGTTCCACCCTTCTTCCTCTTTAAGCACTTTTCATGGTAGGTAATGAGCTGTCTTGATAGCTCCAACAGGATTAGCTTGGGACCGGCATACCTTGGCAATTTAGTTGGTTTTCCCAAGAAGTTGGCTGCCCTTAGGTAGGTGAAGGTAGGGAATTACGTGAACAAGGCTCCCCACTTTTCTGTCACTGTCACAATGCTCTTGGTCGTACGACCGTGAGTCATGTTTGGCCTCAAAAGGCAGATGACGTCATAGAAGAAGGCGTCATTGATCTTTGTAAATTATGGAATACTATTCTCCAGCTTCAGCTCTGGATAGTATTCATATATTTTAACCTGGGGCCAAACCCCGCACCGCATTAGAGCTGGATAGTCTCTCTCTGAAGCTATAGCATAAACCACGTAGGAGTTCATATAGAACCTCCCCGTTGTGGTAAGTTGTTGGAGCTGCTCAGATATTGTGCTGCTTATGATCTCTGCCCACTCAAAGCGTTGATCGGGCACATTTTTATTCATTGTTTCTAAGTACCTCAGCATCCACTTGTGAAAGTAATGGGCATCAGGAAGCCCAAACACTCTACTCAGGAATGTGATTGTATCACTGAGTTCCTCTGAAAAGTCACTACGATGAATGACTTGTGGCCACCGGTCACCACCTTTTTGTTCTTCAGGTATACTTCATTCATCAACTGCATACACTGATCCTCATTGTCATCCCAAGCCTTGATGCAATCTTCCTGGCTTACGGCCACAAAGTGCCGTGGTGAGGAATGCCGAGCATTATTTCAAAGTGTCGGGCAGTGAGGTTGATTATGACCTCGCCCTTCTCATTTACGACACACCTGGTGTCTTTATTGTAGCAGTGGGCCACCACCATCATAAATTCATTATTTACTGCACTGACTGGGATCCCCCCAGCAAAATGCAGCGCACTACCCATCAGTTTGTCCATCCAGGGACTTCTTGTAACCTTTCTGGTTCTGGCCCAGAAATCCTCCATGTCAATGTGTCTGAGCTCAGAATCCCTTATATCTAGGTCGCATTCTGCTTGGGACTCGGGCATCCTGACCCTCTGATATTTGTACTTCATCTCTTCTTCCGTGAGTTTGGCTTTGCCCTTAGACTTGGTCGGTTTCTTGCTTGATGTTGACATATGTAACTCTGAGCTCAGTTGCTGATCTGCAAGAAGGAGTGAAACCCAATGCAAGAAAGTCATATTAGCTGTTTGATCTTCCATTAAAGTGTCAACAGAAGAAAGAGTTAGTGATTTTAAGGCCTCAGGGCGCAGGTGCATGAATACTGTAGGTTACAGGGCTAAATAATATGGCGCACAGGAAAGGGCTGCTGCAAGGGATAAATCAGCGCCAAAGGGCGCATGGCGCATGGGTATTGCAGGTTACATTTTTTGTTGTTGCAAGTAGAAGTGCACTGCGCCATGTGTATGCATTTTATAAAGGGTGCGGATATTTTTCATGTTACACGGGTACAGGATGCGCCAAAGGCGCAAGTTTAATGCGTGTAACATCATTTTTTCATGCGCCACAGGGGAACTTGGCGCGGCGCATGGAAAGTCTACATAACATGATGTTGTTGTAACAATGGATGCGCCTGCGCCTTTTTAACAGTTGTACTTGGCGCATATAAATTTAATGTTGCATACATGCAGGGTGCGCCAATGGCGCAAGGTTTTGTAATGTTGCACGCAAGTTTGGTGCGCCAAGAGGGCACAGGGAAAGCGGTTGTAACAAGCAAGGGAAGTGCGCCATGAGGGCGCATCTGTTCTTTATGTAACAGGCATGGTATGTGTGCCATTGGTGCGACTGTTTATCATGTTGCAGGGGTGGCAGATGCGCCAAAAGAGGAAATGACAGTGTCTTATTTTCAAGCCATGATTCTTTCTCTGAGGGGTTACACGCATTTAAGCTTCTTTTTAAGGATATCTTTGGGTGATGAAGAAGCTAAAAAATGAGAGTTTCAAGCAATCTTTTTAGGACAGAGTCCCCTTTACCAGCAGATCTGGAAAGAGGGGGAAATGCATGGGGAAGAATAGAGAAAAACAGCAAGGAGGGGGTTGAGTTCATGATTTCACAGTCTTATTTAACCCAATCCATACCAACAAGCAACCAAAAACCAAAACACAAAATGCACAAAAGAAATGAGGACCTCCTACCTGGATTATATAATGGAGAAGTGTGAAACCGGGTCCACGAAGTGATTCAAAATGACAGGGTAGGTGCACTGACAGGTACAGAGGAAAGAGAAAAGCACGTGATTCTGACTGATGAAAATGACAGTGCAGATGCGCCTATATATAGGTGAGGTGATAATAAATGCGCCACCCACTTTTTCAAGTGGCGCATGAAACGTGTTGTCGACACAAGAAAGCATGCGCCCTTTGGCGCATCAAAATACCTGTCAACACGAAGTTATGTGTGCCTTTGGCACACCGAAAGTTTTGTTGACACAAGAATATGTGCGCCCTTGGCGCACCAAAAAGTGGCACAACAAAAGTATTGTTGACATGAAGGTGCATGCGCCTTGGCGCATGCAAGAAAGGCACAACATAGTGAGGCGCACCAAAACACCTGTTGACACTTCAAACCGTGCGCCAAAGGATTTAAAGGGGGCACACCTAAACTTGATGTTGCATAGACATTATGTGCACCCGACCAAAAAAGACCAAAAAAGGTTAAGTTCGGAAAACTAGATTTCCCGGAAGGGATTTTTGCAACGTTCCGAACGCAAGGAGTCCCTGACAAGGGACCGGAACAAAATTTTAGTAGGGTTATCTATAAAATTGCCCTTGCCAATTTTACGGGATAACACAAATGCACATCAACTTTGTTGTAATGAAGATGAAGACCTCTAAGGTCCCACCGGGCATGCCAAAACTATTAGTGTAAATCAACAGCACCCTCTGGATGTTTTCTCAGATTTCTAGTTTGATAATGGACATCCATTTTGATTACACAACATTAAATCCTTTCCCCTATGTGTGGGAATTTACAAAAAAAAAAACTAGGAAAAGGATCTCTAAATTAAAGGTTGGTTCCTTCACTCCTCTGATCAGGTATACACATGAACTTTGTAGAGGTTTAATACTAGATCCTACTCTAAATTCTAAGGAGACGGGGATAAAGGATGCAAAATAAATAAAACTAAGTAAAAGTGGTGATACACCAAGGGAGTGGTGAACATCTGCTTTGCAAAATTGACACAGATCATAAGAAATACAACACAAGATATGCATAGATTGCTAGAATGTAATGAGAGATCAAAAGACAATGATAAACATATGAAAGGATTGGAAAAAATTCAATCACAGAACATACATTATCATTCCCAAGTCCAATACAATACATTACAATGGCCAGGAGGCAAAATACATGTTATAGTCTATATGAAAGGTATGAAACTCTACAAATCCACCTGCTGAGGAAGAAAAGAGAGCTTTCTAAAGCAAAATATGTCCAACCCTTTACAAATGAGCCAAATCTAGCTTTTAATGGTCAAGAAGAAGGAGAGAAAGCAAAAATGCGGGAAAAATGGATTTATGAACTCAACCACCAACCAGATTCCTCAAATTTCACTTGCAAAGTGATGGGCTTCATGGAAAACCCATACTTAGAAGTACATTGTTCTGCAGATCCAAAAAAATGACCATACTTCATTAAATTTGGTGGTTGAAAGTCAATTCGTGTTTTTTTCATGCCAGGGACGTTTCTCCATTTTTCTCCCATAATTCTCCATCAAAATACAAAATTTGACCCTCCATCATGTAGATAATTTCACCATCTTTCCAATGACACCAAGAACGTGAAAATCTGAGCTCTGGATCAAAAGTTATGCCCCTCTGAAGATTTAGGGCAAAAATAGGGCAAAAATTGGATTGGTGGGCGAAAGTTTAAAATTTTCCCAAAAGTTCCACCCTCACCACTCGATGCCACGTGGCACATTCTGATTGGTCCACGGGTCTGACTGGTCCTTTCACGCCTTTTGATTTTTGGAAAAAAATCCAAAATTGCCTCGCGCTCCGATGCTCCAATGCCACGTGTCATTCTCTTATTCACTTTGTGGGTGTGCTTCCAATTTTTCCTTAATGCCGACCATTGCCCCGAACAGGACACGTGGCACCTTTCTATTGGTGTGGGCCTGAACTCCAAACATTTCCTTTGACATTGCGCCCTTTTTACTTTTTTCGCCACATGGACACATGGCATGTTCTGATTGGCGCGGGCCATCGAGGTGGAGTTTTATTGCGCCATTTGCCACATTTTGGAAAAATTGTTAAATTCCCCACGCCTCCACCTCCCATTGTCTGGTGGACACATGGCATCTCCTCATTCACTACGGGCCTTCAGGCCGAGATTTTCCTTTTGTGCCAATTTTGGAAATTTTTCTAACTTCTCCCCATCGATTCGACCTCCGACGGCCTCATGGACACGTGGCCACTTCCTATTGGTCGGCGGGCCTTCGGGCCAAAATTTTTCTTTTGCATGCCCCACCATTCCTTGGTGAAAATTTCAAATTTACCTCCGCTCCCCACCATTCTGCTGCCACGTGGCACCTTCCTATTGGTCGCGGACCTCCCTAGGGAAAATTTCCCTCCAAAACTCCACCGAGCCATAACTTGCAAAATACAAGGAGTTAGAGGGAAAACTTTACCTTTCTGGAAATATGAGAAGATCCTCTACCTAATGAAACCATTTCTAGAAAATTTTGAGTTCCTGAAAAGTGAAAAAATTCAACTGAGGCACAAGGAAGGAAGGAATGAAAGGAAGTTAGCCAAAAATGAGCAAGGGGCTTATTTTAGATAAGAATCACACGGACCCGATGAAGTGGATATAATTCCACTATTTCAAAGGTATGATGCCTATATATACAGGAATCCAAAGGAAGAGAAATATGATGGAGATGAAGATATAGATGTGAAGACTGATGAGCAAGCTTAGGCTTGTTTTTCTTTGAATTTTCTTTTCATCTTATTTCAAGTATTAGTCTTATTTCATGAAAGCTTTGAATATCACTTTGAAATTTTTGTTTTCATACATGAATGTAATTTGATGCAATACACTAGATCTTTATATTTCTTTGATAAGATTTCAAATCTATTATGAAGCATGTGAACTAATGTAACTATTTGATATATTTTGTATTGTGGAAAAAAGCAAAATTGGGGTTCTATAAGGGCCCCAACCCATGACAGATATATATATATATATATATATATATATATATATATATATATTCAAGTATTACATAAATAAGGGAAACTAAGAGAAGAAATACACTCAATCATCCTCTAATTCTACTATGATATCTTCTCCAAATGGGGGAACCTTGTTCAACATCCTGTTCTTCCTTGGTATAAACTCTCCTGAGCTCTGAGCTATTTGGGAAAATACAACTGACCTAGCCAAATTCCTAGACATCCCCATCTCCATCAATGATTCAATAGTCATTCTCGACCATCCATAATATCACTCTTCTATATTTTATTTTGATAAGAATATACCCAATCCAAAAGGTCTAAACCACCTAAAGGAAAAGCCTTTTTCCCTTTTGCCTTGTATAAAGTGGACAGAAAGAGAGTAAATTGATGAAGAACATTTGGAGTGGCTAGAAGAGAAAGCATTATGGCCCTTAGATCTGATGAAGCAAGAGATCTAGAGCTAGGCTCACCCTTCTACCTCCTCATGAAATGTGGGTGCTCTCTTGGTAGAGGAACATGAAAAGGTCTTGATAATTTTTGCTCCATCAAAGGAGCTCATTCACCTTTGGATGAATGGAAGGTTGAAGAATAGACTTCCTCCTTAATTATAGAAATTGATGCCTTAAAATGCTGAGGAGATGAAGGCTCTACTTCTTCCTCATCCAAAATAATAATTGGGGGTTGAGAGCTTGATTCCCCCTCTTTCTTCTTGATGTTGGTGTTAGTATTACTGATTATTAAAGTAGATAAATTCTTGCTCGACCTCCTTCCAGAGAAATGATTCATTGCTCCAATTCTTCTACTAAGTGATAAATGGTAGGCACAGTGTCAATTGAGGTCTTTTCATGGAGCACATAGGATTCCCGAGGAACCTCTTTCAACACAAATTCTTCATTACATAGAAAGGAGATTCATATTCAATCGTCCCTACTACAACATGTCTCCTTTCAATCCAGAATTTCTTCAATTTTTCTCGATTCTTCTAGTATTCCCACCAAAAAGATGATAATACATGGATTGAAAAGCTAGGATTAATCTTGATCAATCTCATAAGAAGGTAGAGATAAACCTCCCAATAGGTCAAGGCCCCCTTGTTTTCCCCTGGATCTACAATATCAAATGAAGCCCCGATAAAGGATTCATCTAGGCTAGTTAAGTCAAATATTTGATTTAAAACTTCGATGACATTTCCTTTAAGTTATTCACCACAACCACCCTCACCATGTCACCAACAAAGAGCTCTGCAATAATTCCTCACATTCAAGAATAGAAAAAGGATACATATTTGAGAGAAAATAGAGTCTAATTTATAATGAGAATGACGCAGATAAAGATGAGTCAAGCAAAATCAATGCCACCAAATGAAGACAAATTTTTCACTCAGCTCACATGAAGGAAATAATTTGAGGGAAATTGGAATTGTACAACAAAATATGTTTGATTGATGTGATACAATCCATGTTGTTGAGTTGTGGAGCTCAATTACTTCAAATTAGCATGTTAAATTAAACTTGCAGAAAGCATAAGAATCGGCATCGGTTATGCGGAAGTGGCATCACTCATGTATCACTGGCATTAGTCAGGAAAGGAGGAATCGACATCAGTTAGGGCTAACCGGCATCGGTTACCTATGCGGGAGTGTTTTATTTAACTCTCGGAATTAGATATAAATTTAGTATTAAAGCAAATCTATTGATTGTAATTGCATGGATATGTGCCCTAGGTTTGTATATGCCTATACAAGCATGAAAGGTAGGGTTTATAAGTAAGAGAATTGTAAGAATTGATTATTATTATGAGAATAATTGTGAGTGAGAGAATTCTTGGAGAAAAAGAGAACCTTGAGAGAAAGAAAGTATTGTACGTCTGAGAGGTGTAGATTGTAGATCTTCAATTGTATATCTTCTGAAAGCTTTGGATAATAGATTGGCTTGTTTCTTAGTGGATGTATCCCACACTGGGTGAACCACGTTAAATATGGTGTTGATTTATATCTTTTTTTTAATTTCTTCTCGTAGAATATCCTCTTAATTGTATGTATGCTTAGATATTATATATAATATGTACAACCTTGTGTTAACCCAAACAACTAGTGTCGAGATTTGTTTGAGGATTTTACGTGTTAATGATTTACTCACAAAGGGTTTTCTAATTGAGTGGAAGCTACAACAAAGGTAGAAGAAAAAAATACAAGGTAGAGAAGTTTGACAAATTTGAAATTATCAATTATGGAAGATGCAAATTGAGGATTATTTGTATCAAAGAGTTTTGTACTTACCATTGGATGAAAAGTCTAGATATGTGAAGATGACTGATGAACAATGGAATATTATTAACGAAAGGCTTTGGGATCTATAAGATTAATCTTGACAAAGATCTCATGGGCTTCTAATATTACAGAAGTGAATTCTATGGTAGAGTTAATGAAGTCTCTTGATAATTTATATGAAAAACCTAATAATTCAAATAAAGTTTATTTGATGAAGAAACTATTTAGTTCTAAGATGTGTGAAGGTGGATCTACATCTTATCATTTGAATAATTTCGATCTATTGTAAATTAGTTAAAATTGGTTGATAGTATGTTTGATGATGAATTGAAAACACTTTTATTCTAATGGTCTTTGCCTAATAGTTTGGATAACTTGGTAATGGTTGTTAGTAATACAACATCTACTAATAATATTTTGAAGTTTGATGATGTGGTCAATATAATCTTGAATGAAGAAATTTGCAGGAAAAGTATAGAGGAATCATCATTTGGGAATGATTTGAATGTAGAAAGTAGAGGTAGATAGAAGGAGAGATCCAAGAGTAAGAATAATGGGAAATCAAAGTCAAGGGATGGCAGATCTAAATCCAGAGGTAAGGGAATTACCTATTGGAAATGTGGAAAGAAAGGACATGCAAAGAAAGATTGTTGGTCAAAGGATAAAGAGAACCAACACCTAGAAAAAGGTAAAGAGTTAAATAAAGAGGAAAATATTGTAGTAGCAGAGGTAATGCAAGATGATCTTATTCTTTCTTTAGATAATAGAATAGAATCATGGGTTTTAGATTCAAGAGCTTCTTTCCATGCAACCCCTAATAAGGGTTATTTTAGAAATTATGTCCAGGGTAATTTTGGGCATGTTTATTTGGGTGATGATGAACCTTGCAGTATTATTGGTAAAGGGGAAGTTCATCTAAAATTACATAATGGAAATACATGGGTATTGAAATATGTGAGGCATGTGCTAAGCCTCAAGAGGAATCTTATTTTTGTAGGGAAACTAGATGAAGTTGGTTGTATGGTTACATTCACAAGTAGACTCTTATAAAGTCACCAAGGGTGCTTTTGTTGTGGCAAGAGGTAAGAAGGTATGAACGTTATATTTATCTACCTGTGTTATTGATTCCTTTTCTGTGTTATCTACTTCAAATTCAGATGCATACATGTGGCATAATCGGTTGGGCCATATGAGTCAAAAAGGAATGCATATCTTAAAGGATAAGGGTAAGTTATCATATTTGAAAGATTTAGATCTTGATTTATGTGAGAATTTTATCTTTGGAAAACAAAAGGGAGTGGGGTTTCTCAAATTTGAGGCAACAAAGAAGGAAATAAATTGAAGCTTGTACACTCGGATGTGTGGAGACTAGCCTAGGTAGTTTCTCATGGAGGATCCTGGTATCATGTTACTTTCATTGATGATGCTATAAGAAATGTATGGGTTTGTTGTATTAAACATAAATATGATGTTTTGATACTTTTAAAAGATGGAAAGCCCTTTGTGAGAATGAATCAAATTCAAAGTTAAAGATCCTTAGATCTGACAATGGTGGTGAATACTATAGCAAGGATTTCAATTATTATTGTTCAATGAATGGAATACGTAGAGAAAGGAGGGCTCCAAGAACACCACAAGATAACAGTGTTGCAGAAAAAATGAACAAGACAATCATGGAACGTGCTAGAAGTATGAGGATACATGTTGGATTACCCTTGTAGTTTTTGGCAGAAGCATTTGATACAATGGTTTATTTGATTAATCGTAGGCCTTCAAGTTCACTAGATGGAGGAATACTAGAGGAATATTAGACCAAAAAAAAGGTAGATCTTTCTTTTCTTAAATTTTTTGATTCAGAAGATTTTATGCATATTGATAAGGAAAATAGAAAAAAAAATGGATGTAAAATCCAAGAGATGCACTTTCATTGGCTATGGATCTGGTGATTTCGAATTATATTTTTGGAATTTAGATAATTCTAAAATTATTAGGATTCCTAACATTGAATTGAATGAAAAGAGAATATACAAGGATTAAATTTTGGTACCCAAGGATGAACTGTTGAGAATTTTGTGAATGAAAATGAACTCTTAAATTTAAAAATAATACCGATAGGGTTACATAGTAACCAAAGTCGATTGACCCCAAACCGACATCATTCAAATGAACTGGTATCGATTCTACAAAAGAACCAAATGGGCATCGATTAGCGTAACCGGTGTCATTCACAGTGTGACTGATGTTGGTCACTATCATCGTAATTAGAAACAAATGTCCAGGAGGTCCAAAATGAACCTCGATACCCCAAACTTCTATGAAAAGGTCACAAAGGGTAAGTAACCCTCCGTAAATATTTACACCTTCTCTATCTTATTTATTATTGACTGATAATGGTGAACTAGAAATTTTTGAAGAAGCAATGAAGGATAAGACCCGTGTATAGTGGGAGCATGGCATGGATGAGGAGATGGAATTCTTAGAAAAAAACTAGATTTGGGATTTGGTTAAGTTACCAAAGATGTAAGAGAACATTGCAGAACAAGTGGGTTTACACTGTCATCAGGAAGAAGAGGGTGAACAAAAAGATACAAGGTAAGGCTTGTAGTAAAGGGATTTACACAAAAAGTAGGTATTGACTTTCGTGAAATATTTTCTCCTATTGTTAAAATGACTTCCATACGTATTGTATTGAGTTTAGTTATAGTACATGATTTGCATTTAGAGCAACTAGATGTGGATATGGTTTTCTTTCATGGTGATTTGGATGAAGATATTTATATACAACAATCACTTGGGTATAAATTCAAGGGTAAGGAGAAATTAGTGTGTAGGTTGAGAAAGAGTCTATATGGGCTCAAGTAAGATCCAAGGCAATGGTACATGAGGTTTTATAGTTTCATGCATGAGCATGGTTAATTAATATGTGAATCTGACCATTGTGTTTATTTCAAGAAGCTTGAAAATGGGAGCTATATTATTTTTTTATTGTAATTGGATGATATGCTT
This sequence comes from Taxus wallichiana var. yunnanensis, assembly GCA_018340775.1. Classification (NCBI taxonomy): domain Eukaryota; kingdom Viridiplantae; phylum Streptophyta; class Pinopsida; order Cupressales; family Taxaceae; genus Taxus; species Taxus wallichiana. Next base: position 718,378,984 of record CM031234.1, on the reverse strand, counting down.
ATTAGAGGATATAGTATGCATGACATTTGTGAGCTTAAGGGAAAGTTATCTCACCCATTTTCCATGAAATATTTAGGAGTTGCAAAAATAATCCTTGAATGCAAATACACATAGACAAGAAGAACAATAAATTGTATTTGTCTCATGAGGCTTATATCAATAAGGTTTTGGAAAGGTTTAACATGCAAGATTCAAAACCGGTGAGTACACTTATGGTTGGACACTTCAAATTAAGAAAAGATCAGTGTCCTTCATCACATGAGGAGGTTAAATACATGACACGAGTACCATATGCTTCAGTAGTTGGGAGTCTCATGTATGTTATGGTTTGTACCAAACTAAAAATTACACAATTAGTGGGAGTTGTGAGTAGATTTATGGGCATACCAGGTAAAGATAATTGGAAAATAGTGCAATGGATTCTCAGGTATTTGAGAGGGACATCTAGCATGCAGTTATGCTATGGAGGCTCGAGATATTACTTTATGTGGCTATGTTGATTTGGATATGGTTGAAGATCTGGATGGTAGAAGGAGCACTACTAGATATATCATCACAAAGTAAGTGGAATAACAATTAGCTAGATTTTGAGATTGTAGAATGTTGTGGCTTTGTCTACTACAGAGGTAGAGTGTGTTATAGCTACAGAGGCTATCAAAGAGATGATATGGATGAGTAGGTTCATGGAAGAGTTGGGAAAGGAGCAAGATGATTGCAAATCATTCAATGACAGATGATTGCAATTCATTTGGAAAATAAATCAACGTTTCATTCTAGAAAAAACACATTTAATTGAGGTATCACTTCATATGGAAAGTATTGGAGGATGGGAAGCTAAAACTGAACAAGATTCATATGAGTGAAAACCCTATGAATATGCTAACGAAGCCATTAACAAAATATAATTTGGAGCTACACTCCACTTTTGTTGGTCTTCAAGTTTGAGACTTGAAGAGGAAGAAACAAAGCTAAGGAAAGGATCCAAGAATGACATTGTACAGGTATAGTGTAATAATTTATCTCTAAGAGGGAGATTGTTGAGTTGTGGAGCTCAATTACTTTAGATTATCATATTATATTAAACTTGCAGAAAGCATAGTTACTGACATCATCAGAAAGGAGGAACTAGCATCAATTAGGGCTAACCAACATATGTTACATGTGTGGGAGTGTTTTATTTAACTCTCAGGATTTAGATCTAAATTTAGTATGAAATCATATCTATTAATTGTAATTTCATAGCTAAGTTCCCTAGGTTTGTATATGCCTATATAAGCATGAAAGGTAGGGTTTATAAGTAAGAGGATTGTAAGAATTAATGATTATTATGATAATAACTATGAAAAAGAGAATTCTTGGAGAAAAAGAGAAATCTTAAGAGAAAGAAAGTATTGTACATCCGAGAAGTGTGGAAGATTGTAGATCTTTAATTGTATATCTTCCGAAAGATTTAGATAATAGATTGGCTTGTTTCTTGGTGGATGTATCCCACACTTTGGGTGAACCACGTTAAATCTGGTGTTGATTTATCTCTTGTTTTTTTATATTTCTTTTGGTAGAATATTCTCTTTTATTGCATGTATGCTTAGATCTAATATATAATTTGTAAAATATTGTGCTAACCCCAACACATGTGAGAATATTCATCTCTAAAAGACACAAACATGAGTATGTATTTCTTAAAGTTGATTCTAAAAAGGTGAAAGGTATTGCATATCACATCAAGCCATATGGAGGCACCTAGGAACTATCAAAAAGGATTTCTTACCCACCAAAAGGAGATATGATTAAACAACTATCAAAAGGCATTACATGGCATCCCGGTTATATTTGAGGAAATGAAAAATTTGAATAGCTCATGATTTTTCCACCTCACAATATAAGATGGGATATTTTCAGGAAAGTAATAATAAAATAAACTATATGTTGTGAGGAAGAATATCTCCGAAGATTCATGCTTTTGGGGGGAAAATGGAGAATGAGTGACCGAGTGAAATTGTATAAATGTGATGAGAATACTCTCGCATAAGGGGGTTAAATTTTCTAAGCTTTAGAGAAAAAAGGAGATAATGTGTTTGTACTTGTTGAAATTGAACCAACCTAAGATACTCAAGCTTCTTACACCTATTCCTATGTAACATTCCCATTTTAAGACTTTAGAAACAAGGGAAAAAAATTAAAACATAATGTTCTTTGTTCTAAATAAAACATCATTTAGAACACACATTCCATGCCAATCAATCTCATAACAGATAACCATATGCAACTGTAATGACTCGGTATACTATTGATCTCTCATTCCATGACTCAGTTACCAACCAATCTCTCATGTTAACTTAAAGTATAGAATAATTTATGTATACTACGTATACTTGGTTCTCCTACCCTATTCCGGTACTAAGTGATCTGTTTAAAGAACTTATCTGAATATTTGTTACCAATATTCATTTGACATCATGTTGCTTTAAACTAGGTGACATAGGACAATGCAACCAGTAACTTGCGATACTTTGGCCAAATATTTTCAACATACTGTTCATGTTACTATTCCTAGACGGCATACTCATCATTCCGAATACGTCCTTCACCTCACTCTTTTGTTATCTAGAATGGTCTTTACTGACTACCGTCAGTCCACTTGCCCAAGGTTTGACCCTAGCCTAGGTTAGAAACATAATTTATTATAGGAAGACACTCATGATGACTTAGGGTATATGGGCATACTCAGTTGACCTAAGTCAACCGGATGTGCCGAGGTACCCTGAGTCATTGAAAGCTACTACCTATCCTAAACATGCTACTAACTTGACCTAGAGAGAAACTAAGTTCAAGTCCAGATGTGCGTAAATCTAGATGAACAAATATAAAAGGGTGTTACCACATGTCAACTACAACACTATATCCTCGAGAAGTCCCAGACTTCTCGAGGGTACATTCCTGCAATTGGTGTGTGCCAACATCCGTTAGAACTGATTCATCAAGATGTACATACCCCCTTAGTGGTCATTAATCATAATTAAATTGGATTAAGATTCAGATTACAACAACCATGCCTAACCCTAATTCCAACATTTATTAAGTTCTTTACCCATACTTATCTTAATTAGATATGGAGAACTTCATTAATCCATGTTTGCATTATTGTTCATTAACGTGGCATAACAAGCAGTTATCCCAAAAACAAGACAACAAACATCAATGTTTAATTCCTAATGCAACTTAGTTGTCCAAATCAAGTGTGACATTCACCTAGATTCAACTAGTGTTTACTTTATAAAAGAAAGTTATAAAGGTTAAGGATCATAACCACTATTCATCTTATCTTTCATTCTTTGGGAGAGGAAGAGTCTTCCTCTACATGGTTAAATGTTAGGTTTTAACATAACCTTTTTATCATTTGTTACTCATATAGTTTAATTGTATGTCCCAAGCATATTTCATTATTAAACTATGGTTGTGCAGTTAAAGAATGACATCTTTTGTAATTTAACAAATTCATTATAATAAGGGAGATTATACTATCTCCTTAATCCAACTCGATATCTGATAACAACAATAGTATACAAACAGATATAAGGGATACTGCCAAGATATCACTATTAATTCCGGCATTCAAGTACCAAAGAATTCACATCACAAATTTGAGTCAAACACAAAACCTTTCAATTCATGATTTAAAATATACATTTACAAGACAATGCAATTCAGACATTCTGCATGTCAATCATAATTAAGATCTTAAAAGAACAACACTTTTATTTTCCAATACATCTCAAGAATTATTCGAACTCTTTACATAAGACAATGCATCATAAAAGTTCTTGTCTTCTTTTATCACTTACGATGTCCATCTACAAAATTGCTAGCACGGGTCAATTCAATGAACTGAGCATGATAAACACTAATCATTAAATTAAAGTGCATTCCACTAATTGTTCCATTAAACAACTCTACTTTAATGAAACAATTAATATACATCATACAAACAATCATAAGTAATAACATCTAGAAAAGAAGTACCATAAAAGAGTATGAATTCACTTTTAAGAAAAGAACTTAATATAATCCGCAACATCGAATTATATCACAAGGTTTAATTGATCCTATCAATTTCTTTTTAACAATCAACTGGTCTTGTCATCCAATTGTTTCATAATTCCATAAGAATAGAAATACACATTTATCTTTTCTAAGCAGTAAAAGAAGTTAATTACAACATAGCTCATATAAGGAAGATTCATCTTTCCATATAAACAAAAGAAGAGAATCAAAACATTCTTATTCCCTATACACAAATCATCTGAAGGATAGAATCAAGTTTAGAACACTCAACACTACCTCAGTCCAAAGATAACAATATAAGGAGTCCATAAATAAAGAGACAACATCTAAACAAGAATCCCAATTCAATCCAAGAAGATTAGGAAACAAAATAGTCTAACTAAAAGTCTTACTAACTTCTATATGTTAGTAGATATAATTCAAAGGTCTGAAACCAGACTATCCACAAATCCAAGCTATACTCAAGAAAAATAAATCTCTTAACCAATCCACAAGAAGTTCCCATCTCAGAAGAGAATCAATTAAAGAGAAGTTCAGTCAATGAACTTATACAATCAATAGAAAAAGGATCTCAAACAAAAAAGGACCCAATCCATAATTCATTTCATTTATACTATGAAATGAAATCCCTTATCTAATTCAAACTTAGAAATTATTTATCTAGTTCCCAAAAGAGAACACAAAACCAAATGCACAGTCAAAGAATGCACACTACAAACTTTCCATTACAAAACTTACAAACTGGTTTCCTATTTCCATTCACCAAGCTCAAGTTCAATTCAAATCTCAAAACAAAATTCATAGTACAAACTCTAAACAATCTATTATCCCCAAGAGAACATTTTCAATTCTCTTTTAAAAACTAGAGACTCGTTCAATGAATCCAACAAGGAACAAAAATCTACAATGTGAGAGATAAACAAGGATCACTACATCTCACGGACTCAAAGGACTCAATTCCCATTACAAGACATCAACACTTAATGCAAATGAGTAAGCAGTTCGTGATCCCAAAAGAACAACAATACAAGCATTCTGAACAGAAATACTATATTCTTTCATACGACACTCATTATAATAGGTTTTAGATTCACATTCTATTAAATCCCAAAAATTAGATAAAATATCATAAGAGAGTAAGAAACTAAACAATTTGTTTAAGAAAATTATTGTCCCAAACTTCTTCCATCTTGACTAAACAGAATCAACACAAGCCTCTCGAGTTCCAGTTAAAAGCTTATGACAAGAAATAATTTGTTTCAACATCAATAATAAGAAGGAAAGTAAATAATATACTTCCATAATCTCTAATCTTTTAACGATTGATCCAAATGAACTAAAGATCAACTAATCCCACAACAAGATGTAGTTCCAGTCCATTTATTTCTAAGAACAAAATAGTCAAGCTTCCCACAAGACACGGGTTCACTCAGGGTAGAGAAGAAGAAGATACATTTCGAATTCGCACGCCTTGTCAAATTCAAGAACACCGTGCGGCCTGAAAGATAGAAGTAATACAACCATTCCCTCACAAGAAGCAAAATAGAGGAGGTTTCAAAATAAGTTACACGGTCTACTTTTGACCAAAACAAAACTCTCAAGACCCCTTCGAGCAGACAGTCTTAAAAGAGAATAAAGCTTTTCAAAACCAAATACCAACCAAACCTAGCTCACAATATAGGTAAACACGTCGATTCCAACATAAATCTAGAACACGCAATAATGGAATACATGTACAGTGTTGAATATGAGCTTTGAACATAAGTTCAGACTTTACAAGGCTCTAACACCGCTTAGACAAACACAAGATCAAATACGAGCCTATAAGAAACACGAAGCCCTAAATACAAGCTCAAAACCAAAACACCAATGCTCTAATATGAGTCCAAGTATTCTCAAATCCTTAAATGAGAATAAAACTCCAGTTCAGAATGTAAGTATAGAACAAAACTCAACAACTCAATAGTAAGTTCAGCATTCACAAGAACTGAATACGAGTATAGTTGTTGAATACGAAGATTCAACCAAAGTTTAGAACTACACCAAGTTCCAACTCAGTCCAAAACCAACACAAAGTCCCAATAAAATCTCATAACAAATCACGAAGCTTCAATACAAGCTTAGAACAACCACGAAGCTCCACTTCAAGCTCACAAAACACAAGACTAAAATAGAGATTTAGAACCATACAAGCAACAAAGCCAATTCAGTTGATACTAGTCTCAAATGTAAGTTACAGAGCTTTGAATACAAGCTACAGAGCTTCAAATACAAGTTATAGAGCTTCAAATGTAAGTTTTCATGAATACTACTAATAACTAGTACAGAGAAAGTTCCCAAAACTACCATTAATAGCAATGGATTCACATTCCAAAACCCACATAGATTTCATGAAAACATGCAAGTAAATAACTAGATACATCATGCAAAAATATATCTCAAGTGAGTAGAATTGTTTTAATGAATCATTTAGAAGAAAGCAAGAAATCTTAATGGGTAGAGCCTATCATGCCTAATAGTGCCTCTACCAATTCAAGAATACTTCCAGCCGAGTTTCCAACACCTCTTCTTCTCCAAGAAAGATCAACCAACAATAATATTTTTCCACAATGCCTCATATACTTTCCTCGAATCAAAAATAGATTAGAGAAATCAAAAATAGCCACAAAGTGCAGATCAAACTACTGGTTTGAAGAACCAGATAGCTCCATGCAGAGAAAAATCATGAAGCATGCAAAACAAAACAACCCCCAACAAATCACCAAGATGCCTTCCAAGATGGTTTGCTCACCAAAACCAAGGTGAATTAATGACATTAAATTACATATTCCCACCTATCTCTCCTTGCCACCACCATCCAAAGTTGGCGAGACCAAATTGAACTTCCACATGCATTTCCAAACTTAGTGATGCCTCCACGTAGGTTCCACTAAATTTCCATGTAATTACCAAGTCTGGTAGTACTCTACCCTATTAAATAAAAATCACATCTCATTAATAGCTTAGGAACCGCCGCTTAGCTCCCACTTACCAATTGACCCATAGGTTCCCTTTCATACCCCATTAGTTTAGGATAGATACAATTTGCTTAGGTTAGATCTTAGGTTAATTTAAAAGTATAACCTTAGGATATAACCTTCAAATAGATTTCCACCTTAGGTTATAACATAGCTTAACCAAATAGTGTAGGCAATAGGTTAGAAATAACTTAGCATCCCTTAGGTTATTTCCCTTCATACTAACTTAGTATTAACAACTTAGGTTAGGATGTCATCCCATGTAGAGTGGCATAGAAAGAGTTAGGAAAATTTACCTGAGTCTTGAATCCCATTAGGATAGACCTTATTAGATATAGGACACATTTATATTCTCTCTTTCTCAAGAATCCTGAAGTAGGTTTCTATTTCCCTTAACATCATTAAGCACCTGTAAAGGTCAATCAAGAAGAGCCGAGCACAACACACAACAGAATGCAGGCACGGTCTTTCAAGATAATAAAGAATTTACAACAAACACAAGTTTAGTCCATTATGTCTCTTAACCAATGAATGTCAGTTTACCATTCAGTCTGTTAAGAAGATTTAAAACATTCCTTGGATCACTGAAATTGATCCAAGGATGAGTCAGTCAAAAGAGATAAGTTTGCAACTCTAAAAATCTGATTGCAGCTTATCAACAAGAAGTGAAAATGGATTCCTAAAAGCCATATCATTTCAGTCCAATGAATCCAAGAGTAGAGATGATTTATCCATAACAAGCATGATTTTCAATAATCAAGGAAACACACCTCATTCAAGAAAATCACATGCCAACGCTTGTAATGCAAAGATAAATATAACAATTTGTTCAAGGTGTTACATCCAAAACCTTCTCACCAAGATGATTACATTGTACAGTCATTGGAAAATATTGAGGTCATATTGTTATATCCCCTTATTGAAGAATTGGAGTTTGTTGAATTAATATGTGTGTATTCTCGTGAGAACTATTCCTTTTGTTTCAAGATGAATTTTTTCAAATCAATTATCTGCATTTCTATTGTAATCTTATGATAATAAATCTCTCTAAATTACACAGCTTATTCTAAAGGTAGTAACATTTTGGTAACTACAATTATATGATTAATGGATCTTTCCTTCATAATGTGGTAAATAATTTTAAATTCAATTTGTATATGTTTGATCTAGGATTTTTATCAATTCCTAAGTGTATCTCGAAGCGTAATTGATCAGAGATTGTTAGTATTTTTTTTAGAATTTACCATGATATTTTGTGTTTGAATTCTCAAATTTTGTGTGAAATCTTGTATTCTTGGGCTTCCATGAATACAAACCTTCTAGTTGAAAGAATACTTTGAACCGTGTGATCCATATTTTACATTAGGAACAATTGTATGCAATATTTGTAAGGTTCATTTGAGTTCTTTTTATAATCAACTTTATCATGTTTAACTTCCCAACAATACATCAAAATTATAACCAATAACCATTAGATCCACCTGAATTTCCCTAATTGCACTTTATTAATGCATAAATACTATGAATATTTTCCAAAAAAATTCACCCTTTGTCCAAATTGTGCAAGAGCAATTCAAATTTACAATTGTCTTTAGTAATCCGAGCCTTTTAAGAATATATCTACATTTTCTAGTGTGACAACTCGTGAGATTTAGATAATGTATACATTAACCATATCTTCTTGAGGTTTCCTTTTCATATCCCTGAGAAAGAGAGTCCAAATATAGTTTTGTTATTCATTTATTTCATAAATACATGTTACAAAATGGGTCCTCTCACCCAGTTGCAGGCAAAACCTAAAGTAGCAGGGTAGGTCATACCCTTAGTGAGGTGTTATCTAATATTCCCCAAGTCCGAGTAAAAGAGACTGCCAAATCCATCCCCACCTGAATCGACTCAAATCATGTTTTATCTTTCTCTAAGTATCCCGCTTGAGTCTGCATTGATGATGTTTGGTTTCAAGGGTGGGACTAATTTGGCTATAAACACCCACGTGGTGCCATTTCTGGGGAATATTTTTGCAAATTCAAAGATACATCAATCTTTGTAACGTATTGAGTATGTTTAGATGCAAATACATGATCTAGACATCATCCTTTTTCAAGATTTACAAAAATGGGCTTAATTAGAACTATTTGCTTGATATTTGCCTAGTCTGAGCAAACTTTCCATTAAATTTGACTTGGCTAGGGGTAAATATTGATAAAGGATGCTAAGATTTTCCAAGCTTTGTTGAGATTGATCATTAAGTTTTAATTGGCAAGTTGTTTATAGTGATTTTCACATCTAAGGTACAAGACCTTAGTGGCGACTCCACATTATTAAAAATTCTGGTAAATACCAATGCCTTAAGTTTCAAAATATTGCAATTTGTCATTAAGATTTGTAAAGCTGGAAGGAAGAAGGTCCTTCTTCAAAATAGATCCTGCTAGAAACTTATTTCCAGAGCCAGAAAGGACAAATCTAATGAAGAAACAAGTCTGGAGAGCCTTAAGTGATCAAATTTCAGAAGAGAAAGTGGTGTCTAATGTTTAGGGTGACCAACCTTTAATAGAATACTATTCTAGTTCTTCATACACTCTGAATCGACATCTTACACAAATTTTTACACTCGGTAGGAAAGGTTCCTTTTTAACTAATAAGGTTATTCCTCATCTCCCTCCTCTGTTGCTTAGAAGTAATAGGGTGTTTTGTGAGACTGAATCATTAAAGGACCAATACTTTGAAGATCATACACCATTACCTCAAAGACCTCTAGTTCCCCACCATTTTAACCCACATATTGGAACACCTCCTCAAAATAACATGGCTAAGCCTCCACCTAGACCCCTCTTTGTTGTAATTTTTTTGGACCTATAGATTTCCATGGTATGGTGGGTTATCCTAATGCAGTTCCACAAGAAGTGAGGAATAGGTTGCCTAAATTTCAAGGAAATAATGTTATTACTTGGTGACTAGCACCTTAGACTTTTTGTTAATATTATGGAGGATTTTGAGATTGAACATGAAGATGTGTATGTCAAATTTTTCATTCACACCTTAGAAGAGGATGCTCATGATTGGTATAAATCCTTACCAGACAATTCAATTGACTCATGGACTAAAATGAAAATGCATTTAGGTCACAATATGGGGATAAGACTGATCCTATATTTCTCCTATCTAAGTTTGAAAACATAAAGAAGAATCCCAATGAACCTATCCAAGATTTTAATACCATATTCAACAAAACCTTGACCAGACTTCCTATAATTTTAAGGCCAAGTGATGAATCATGTCTAATAAAATACTCTGATGCCTTTGATAAGAAAGATGCATATTATTTAAGGGATAAAAACCTATGAATTTGAGACAAGCTTTCTCTATGGCAATGCAAATTGAAAATAATATTAAGGCAGCAGGAAACCTCCTAAGAGGGATGGTGTCAAGTTAGTAAATCCTGAAAAGCCTTAGGATAGTAAGGGAGTTGATCTGAAGAGGTAGTTAAGAATTTAGTAGGAGCAGTGAAGGAAATCTCCTACAAACTTGCTAGGGCAGAGAAGGGAATAGGACAGAGTTCTTAGGGCCAACACCAACCTCAAGGTCAAGGTAGATTTGGTAATCATCCTAGAGGTGATCATAGATCAGATGAGAAAGGAAAAGGGCCTATGGGATCAAGAAAAACAAACAACCACATCTAAGAGAAAAAAATTGGTCCCCGATCCTTTAACTGCTAGAGTTTCCATGGTAGAAGAGAACCATATTATTGAGTGGTGTGATAAATTTTTCTTACCACATCCCCATGTGATCTTAATGAAGAAAGTGAAGAGGTTGATGATGATGCTACTTTTGGTGATGTGTGCATGATGGAATTCCCTAATAGTCCACAACAAGGAGCCACTTCTACCGAATTACTAAGTGTCAGGATTATGGAATGTTTTTGGGATTGCATAGACCGGGTATCTCCTCTTCCTTCTACTAGTGATCTTGAAGTTGATATGGTTCATGCTTTTGAATTTCCTAATCATGATTTTGAGTACTTAAGGGCATTTATGATTAAAAAATATGATGGTGGAATCCCTTTTGAGGAGGATAGATAATTATTAATGAATGCAGTGGTGGCCCAAGAGAAGGAGTATAATTTAAGAAACATAATTGTTAAAATTGGAGGCCACAGACCAAACCAAAAACTCCCCTCCTCACTAACATCCCAAACGATCCCCAAGAAAGATGTGTCAAATAAAGGCCCAACAAATTCCAATATATCCAACACCCTTTTCCAAGCTAAATCCATGAAGAACCACCCTTCCTCTCAATACAACATTACCCAAGTACACCCCATGTGATATGGCTCAAATTTTGAGTCAAATCAAATTCATTATACCCGTTGTTGAGTTGCTTTGAATTTCTCGAGCATAGGAGTACTTGGGATTCAAGGAGGAAGAAATTACCCTGAGTAAAGATGTTAATAGTGTTGATCTTCCCCCCGTAATTACAGAATTGGAAGTGCTACAAGCATTGGAAAGTTTGGGAGAATATCCTGAAGTATATTTAGGCACTTCCCTTGTTGATTCCTAGCTTGATGTTGATCCCTTCTACACCACTTTGATTATTAAAAACATACTTATTCACAACTGCATGTTTGATTTAGGAGCTTCATGTAATGTGATGCCCCTTGAAGTCATAAATGAGCTGGATATCAAAATAACATCAGCCTTTGGAAAATGCATTGTTATGGATTCAAGGAAGTACCAGTGATAGGGTATGTGAAGGGTTTAGTAGTGCAATTGGCAGCTTATCCTAGTAAGTATTTAACCATGAATGTAGTCATTGTGGACTACCCTGCTAAATGGGGTATGTTGTTGTCAAGAAAGTGGGTTGCCAGTGTTGGTGGAAGTGTAAAAATGGATATGTCTTACGCCACTATACCAATAGAGGGGAGTTTGGTGAAGATATATGGGGAAAAGAAGATGTTACTTGTGATTTGGATTAAATAAAATAATATATTCGTCTTCTGCAATAAACATACACAATACATGGCTAATAAATAGCCAAACAAATAGTAAAAACAACCTCCTATACTTTAGGAGTGGTTGCAAACAACAAGCTAAATACGTGAAGTTGTTTCACCAACTTCACATATAATACCAAGTAATTATGAGTTGTTTCTCAACAACTCATAATACAATGTTTACACTATTAATTATTCCTAACATTCACCCCCTTAGTGTGAACATGGGGTAAAGTGTAGTTGAAACCAGAATCATATGCCTACGCATATTTTTAGGTCTGCATACTGCTCCTCTCCTCTGGACACCAGCTGCCCTCCTATACAACTGTTTCACTGACTGACACCTTCCACGCCACATCACAACACTTCAAGAGAACATAAAGGAATACTCACATGTACTAAGAAAACATACACAAACTGTTGCTCTTTATTCTACACACCAGATAAAATAAACACACAACTGGAAATAAATATGTCACCACCACAAATTACGGCCTCGTCGTTGGCGACTGACGAGAGGACGCTGCTTGTCCTCCATCCTCCTGTGCCTCCATCCTCCAGTTTGGTTATTTTCAGAAGAGATAATCTTCATCGCTAGGGCAAGAAAGTTCTTCATCAGTTGCATAATCTTCCCAGTCAGTTTCTTCTTCAACAATATAAGCCTTTTGATCAATCTTATCATCCAGTAGATCTTGTGCCCGCTTTTTACAATTTAAAATGACATGCCCCACTTCTTTACAATAGTAACATTTGATTTGTCCCTTTGTAGGAATGTGCTTTGAATTGTACTTACCCTTCTTTGATGATGTACTAGCTTTATTGTGTACATATAAGACCTCTTCTTCTGGTTCTGAAGGTTCATTCTGATCAAGAAGAGTAGAAACTACTCCTTCTAAACCAATTTTAATCTTGCTCAAAGTAAAAACCATATGAGACATTTTTTTAGGCAAACTATTCAAAAGAATTGCTTTGGCATCATCATCTTTTACCTTCTCGTTAATACCTGCAAGCTGATTGAGAAGAGAGCGGAACTTGCTGATGTGTTCTGCCATTTTTATACTTTCATCCATTTTTAACCCGTATAATTTTTGCTTCAGTGTTGTCTTTGCACTTTCTGCTTCAGATCCAAACAGTTTATTTAATGTCTCCCAGATTTCCTTTGCAGACTTTGTGAAGTCTACGTGGTGCAGGTACGCTTTAGACAAACCGAGACCAATAGTTCCCAAGGCCTTTTGATCCTTGATATTCCACTTCGCGAGATCTGTTGGATTTGTTGGTGTTGTCACATTTGGTTTGACCACATCCCACAAATCTTTTTCAATCAAAGTCAACTGCATCTGGATTCTCCATGTATGAAAATCACGTCCTTCGAACTTCTCAACAAGACTCAATTTCTCCATTTCCACAACTATTGTATTACAATTGATAAATCACTATTTAAAAAGTAATAAAGGGAAATTACTTTTTAAATACTCTAATTGTTTTTTTTTTTTTAAAAAAACTGAATGAAAAACTGCATAAACTCACGTATATAGTTTATTATATATAAACTATATATCAATTTTAAAAACTGTAACCCACCCCACGTGGCAAGTAAAATTTGTTTGTGGATGCATGGAAAATAATACTCAGAAACTGTTGTGGCTGCGTGGCAAAAACCTGCGGCGTTTTTCTCCCCCCTGGCAAATAAAACTCGAGAATTGCTATGGCTGCGTGGCAGGTTGTAACTGCTTCTGCATTTTTCTAAGTGTTTTGCTTTGGATACACTACAAAAACCACACTACACAGCCACCGTGTCCTCAGAAAAAACGTGAATGCTCAGAAAAAACGTGGCACTCATGCTCCAGCGACTGCTCATGCTCCAATGACTGTTCCAACTACTAAAATTGCTGAAACATTCCCAGACTGCGACCTCTCCACGGTATTCTCTCCAAGATCAACGCTGCTCTGGTACCAAATGACAGATTTGGATCAAATAAAATAATATATTCGTCTTCTGCAATAAACATACACAATACATGGCTAATAAATAGCCAAACAAATAGTAAAAACAACCTCCTATACTTTAGGAGTGGTTGCAAACAACAAGCTAAATACGTGAAGTTGTTTCACCAACTTCACATATAATACCAAGTAATTATGAGTTGTTTCTCAACAACTCATAATACAATGTTTACACTATTAATTATTCCTAACATTACATATAATTAAATATCTTAATAATGCATCTTATGAAGTTTTGTTTGTTGATGTTGATGTTGATAACTTTTTCAGAGATATGCAAGACTTTGAGGAGCATAGTATTAATGAAATTAAATGCTTTGAACAAGTTGGTGCCCCTTGGACCTTGATGTTTGATGGATCTTTCTCCAATATGGGAAATGGGGCTGGGGTTGTGCTTGTATCTCCAAGCCAAGATATTTTTAATTTTTCCTTTAAACTAAAATTTGAATGCACAAATAATATTGCAAAGTATGAGGCATTACTTTTGGGTTTGAGGATTGCTTAGAGATATGGTATAAAAGACATAGTTGTTAAAGGAGACTCTAAGTTAGTGGTCAAACAAGTTAGAAAATTGTATGCTACAAAAATCAAAGGATGAAATAGTATAAGCATGCAATATGGGATTTTATTGAGATGTTTGACTCCTTTAACATTTTGTATCATGACAGAACTCAAAATGTTGTAGCAGATAGGTTGGAAGTGCTTGGATCTAGGTTTGAATCTCCTTATTGTGATTATGATATTGAATTATTGTCAAGACCATATGTTCCTGATAATGTGAAACATTGGCAAGTATTTGATGATGATTCCCAAGTTCGAGATATTTTTACGCGAAACGAAGGAGAATTCACCAATCAGTGCATGGACTGGGAACCAATGGTCTCTATTTGTGATGGTAAAGAAACCTTGTTTGGAAAGGATATCATTCAGTTAAAAACCAATACCATTCCCAAAGGGTTGGTTGCTTTAGAATCAAATTTTGATAATTCGACAGGGTGGTTCATAGACACATCTTTGCTTCAAGGGATGTTGAATAATTCAATTTGGGAACTAAAGAAAATCCCAAGAAATTTTGGATAGGAAGTAATTTGAGTAAGGAAGAAAATAATTTGAAAGATTTGACGATCGTATCGAAAACGTGCACCACGATCAAGTTACACTCTGGTTGAATCGTAATGGCTCCAACATAATCACAAGAAAAATCGATCAATAACTAAACAATCTTGCATAACAAAACAAAGCTTGCACATGTAGAGAAAAGACAACAGAGTGTCTTGGCATGCTCATAAATGAATAGTGAAAGGGTACATATAGGGTGTTGAGTAACCCTAGTGTATGACACACAAGTAAACCCTAAACCTAACCCTAAACCTAACCCATGTGAGATGACCCTCCAATATGAGAGGAGGACACATAGAATAACTCACACTAACACTCCCCCTTCATTAAAGCTAGGGTAGTGGCTACAAGATAGATGGAAAAAGAAGACACCCCTAAACAACTAAGAAACGTGTGTTAATGGGGCCCTAAACTAAAGGCCTGATAAGGTACCCATATACAAACACAATCTTCCTAGAAGAAGAAGAAGAAAAGGACTACATAGCCTGAATAAGATGAGTAGCTGTAGAAGACCTCACCCCAAGAAGAGACCGTAAGTGAAGAAACTTCATTTCAGTGAAGGGATTGGTGAATAAATCTGCAATCGATCACCGTTTTGTATCTCAATGTACTTGAATGTCGATGATACCATCATGAATAATCTCCCGTATGACATGCATATGGATCTCAATGTGCTTCATCCACTGATGCTGAACTGAATTTCTATAAATAGATATTGTGCTCATGTTATCACAGTAGATAATGTTAGGCCACCGAAAGTGGATGCCAAACTCTGTCAGAATACCACAGCAAGCCAAATAATTCTATGGCGACGACATTAACTAGTCCTCTGTATTCTACCTCTATAGATGATATCGTAATCACATTATGCTTCTTGCTAGACCAAATAATAGGACCCGAGCCAAGAGATAAATTGTAGCGAAGTAGCTTTCGATGATCTAAGTCATTGGCCCAATCAGAATCTGTGAACCCAATCAAGTCAATATCTACCCCTCCATGATAGTGAATGCCATCATATAAGTGCCACAAACATAATGAAGGATCCATTTAGCTACTTTCCAATGCATCTCATATCGCTCCTGCATGAATCTAGACATGATCCCAATAGCACACGATAAATCCAATCGAGTGTGAGTCAAGTAAATCAACCTCCCCACCAACTGTCGATAAAGAGTACCATCAACCAAGGGAATAGAACAATCTAAAACCAACTTAACCCTAGAAAGAAAAGGAGTAGGAGAAGACTTGCAATCAGACATCCGAAAATGAGCTAGCAAATCAAGAGCATACTTAGGTTACAAAATCAAGATTCCCGAGTCAGATTGTGAAATCTGGATCCCAAGGAAGTAATGAAGCAGACCAAAGTCAGTCATGGAAAAATTTTTGGCCAAGGTGATCTTCACAGAATGAATAATAGAGGAAGAGCTGACTGTGATCAACAAGTCATCAAAATATAGAACAAGAATGAGTATGGAGTCATCTTACCATAGAATATAAACATTTGGATCAGAATGACACCTAGTAAACCCTGATGTAAGTAAAAAGGAGTCCATCTTGGCATACCAAGCCCGAGGGGCTTGTTTAAGGCCACAAATAGACTTCTTTAACTTACAAATGAGGGAGGGATCTTGGACATAACCCAGAGGTTGTTCCATATAGATCTCTTCCTCTAGGTCACCATGAAGGAAGGAACTCTTAACATCCATTTGATGGACTTTCCATCTTTTCGCTATAAGCAATGGCTGGTGGATCGAATAGAAGTCATCTTCGCAATCGAAGCAAAGGTTTCTATATAATCAACCCTGACTATCCGGGAGAAACCCTTCACTACTAATCATGCTTTAAAATTTTCAACATCTCCATCTACTCCATACTTTTTCATAACACCCACTTACACCGAATGATTTTTCTTCCTTTCAAGAGTGGTGAGATCCCAAGTAGCGTTCTTCATGAGAGATGAATACTCCTCATCCATGGCGTAATCCCACTCAAGAATACCGAAGCCTCCCAAAATACTGTGGATTAGAAGTAGAGGCAAAGAAAGAGTGGGGTCTAATGAAATATAAGTGAGTACGTCTCATATCTAAAGTATATCCAATCGAATCTCCAAAGAGGTTTATAAGGTTTTCCTAGCCCAAAGAGGACCAGGAGGATCGGCTCGAGTCGAAGATTATTCACTTGAGTGAGAAGGTACATAGCCCTCATCATCACTACTTTTAGAATTAGAAGACTCATAGGTCTAATGGTCGGGAGGATCTCGGAAGAGGAGTACGCTCAAAAATATCATCATCTCGATGAGTTAGAATCGAGTCGGTGGTGAAGAACCTCGGTGGGGTGGAGAAGTAGAATTCAAAGAAGACTCATCAAACTTAACACTTCTCTCAATATACAGCTCATGAGAAGTAGGATTCATCAATCGATTTCCCTTCATGCCATCGGATACCCTACAAAGATACAAGGTTTGGATTGTGGTTCCAAAGCCTTGTGTTTCTTCTTGGGAATCGAGCCATAGCCTTAGTTACGAAGACTTGAAAGTGATCAACATCGGGCTTGTGTCAAAACCAAGGTTCAAAGGGTGCCCATCCCTCTTACTTGCCTTGTGTGGAACACGGCTCTAAATGTAATTTACACAATTTCTTCGCTTCGTCCCAATACTATGGAGGAAGAGACTTGAGTGAATCGAGAAGTGGCCATATCCTTCGTGAGTACGGTTCTTTCTTTCTGTGACTCCATTCTACGAAGGGCTATAAGCAACTGTATGCTACAAAGAGATCCCTTTAGAAGTACAAAAATCCATGAACCTATTGTTTACATATTCACCTCCATTGTTGGTTTGAAGAACCTTGATAGACCATTCCACCTGTTTCTTAGCAAGAGCCTTAAAGTCCTGAAAATGTTCAAAGACTTCAGACTTAATCTTAAGAAAATATACCCAAGTATATCGTGAATAGTCATCAATGAAGGTTAGCACATAAAGAGCTCTAGTAAATAAAGGAGAAGGAAATGGACCAGAAACATCGTTGTGAATAAGATCCAAAGGATGAGTGGCTCTCCAGGCTTTTCCTTTGTCAAAGTTATTTTCGTGGATGCTTTCCAAGGGTATAACCCTCACAAATACTCTTAGAAAACTTGGCGCAAACGCAACCCATTGACCATTTCATTTTGGCTTAATTGTTCAAGGTAGTGATAATTTAGATGTCTGAAATGCTCATGCCATAACTTACTAACCTCATTTGCATGAGTGAGCAAGGTAGTGGGCGTAGAATCAGAAGTAAAGTGGGAGAAGGTGTACAACCGTGAATGGTGATCTGCCTTTCCCTCAGCCACTGTAGTGTCGTTGTTAAGCTCACAAATAATCACCGAGTTAGGACCAAATTCCACTCGCATTCCTTCACTAAGGCGAGTAATTTGGTAAACCGATAGGAGATTGGTAGAGAGATCAGGAATAGTCAACACTTGGTTAAATGTTCCCCCATCCATCTCTACCAATCCACTACCGGAAACCAACACTATCGTGTCATTACCCATCATGATTTGGGACATTCTACAAGGTTCGATGTTGGAAAACTCAACATGCGAAGAACCCATGTGGTGCGAGGCACCGAAATCTTTAATCCATGTCGATGAAGGAGTAACTCTGGCTATAAGGGTGTTTCCTTTCTTCTTATCATTTTTAGCACCTTTTGTAGCAGAAGACTCAGCCTTCAGAGCAATTTGTTTTATGGATTCAGGAACACTTATTTTATTCTTCTCAAGTAAATGAGATAAGTGATCAACTGCTTCTGAAAAAATTGTTGCTCATCGTGACCAGGACTTCTTGTAAAAGGAACACAAAAACTTTATTTTTGTGCCTTAGGCTTAGAATTCTAAGTGTTTGTGTCATTTTTAGGTTTGGTCTTGGTTTCTTTCTTAGGTTGATCCTTTATTTCTTTCTTCTTTTCACTCTGCTTTCCCTTGCTAGTACTTTCTACAAGGGCATGTGACTTGGACTTGAGAGACCCCATTTGAATGAGTTTGTCCTGTTCTCGAATGCGTTGGGATGAAAAATAGTCAAAGGAGGGCATAGTCCAAGTATCACCCAGATTAGCTTTTGTAGCATAGAAAGTTGACACGAAGACAGAATATTCGGGACCCAAACTTAGAGAGAATCGACAAGATCAATTGAGAATCTTTCTTCTCTACTTGACATCCTTTTAACAATAATCTAATGTGGACAAATTTTGAAAAGAAAGCTTGAGGTTTTCAAAGTCACTAGGATTTAACCCTAGTAGTTCGCTTTCCAACTCATGCGCTCTCACGTCATCTAGTTGTCCAAACATCACATCCAAGTGTTTTCCACAGATTTAGGTGTTTCGGATGCCTCAATTTGGAAGAGTAAGTCAAGAGAAATAGACATGCAAAGAAGACTTAAAGCTTCATTATTACTATTTAACTAGAGTGTAACTTGATCATGGTACACGGGCTTTACGATACGATCCATCAACTCTTTCATGGTATCAGAACTACATGAATTGCCGTCACACCAAAAGTTTGAGCTTTTGGTGTGACAGAAAAAGTCGTGCATCTCGATACCAGAGTAGTTAAGCGCGTCGGCACTGAGTAGTAGTGCTAGGATGGGTGACCTCCTAGGAAATTCCCAATGTCACTTCCTCCTAATGTTGTTGAGCCCGATTGGGTGTATACCCGGCTCCATTGTGTGGTAGGGTATTAGTGTAGTAACCGATTAACATGATGAGATCCCTCTCCACCATCAATTCAAGTTTTTGGTGTGACGGCAAGTCATGCAGCTCTGATACCATGAAAGAGTTGATGATCGTATCGGAAACTATGCACCATGATCAAGTTACACTCCGGTTGAATTGTAATGGATCCAACATAGTCACAAGAAGAATTGATAAATAATCGAACAATCTTGCATAGCAAAACAAAGCTTGCACATGTAGAGAAAAGACAATAGAGTGTCTTGGCATGCTCATAAATGAATAGTGAAAGGGTACATATAGGGTGTTGAGTAACCCTAGTACATGACACACAATAAACCCTAAACCTAACCCTAAACCTAACTCATGTGAGATGACCCTCCAAAAGAAGTATCAAGATTGCTTAGCATGGTCTTACTCAGAATTGAAAGCATATAGGGAAGATTTATTTCAACATGAAATACCTTTGGAACCTAATGCTAAACCATTTAGGTGAAAAAAGGCCAATTAATCCACTTCTCTCCCTCAAGATGTAGGAAGAATTAAAAAATTTAAGGGATGGAGGGATAATACAACCCACAAGATATTCTTCATGGGTGGCAAAACTTTAGTGCCAATAAGAAATAAAAATGGAGATATAAGGTTGTGTGTGGATTTCAGGAATTTGAATAAAGCCTCAATTAAATAAAACTATCCATTGCCTAATATGGATAACATGCTACAATTGGTCACTAGGATCAGAGTTTCTTTCCACATTGGATGGATTCTCAAGGTACAACCAGGTAGTTGTGAATAATCAAAAGAATTAAAACTAATTTTACCACTCCTTGGGGTACTTATGTCTATGTAAGAATGTCATTTGGTCTGATGAATTTTGGGGCTACTTTCCAAAGAGCCATGGATGTTGCATTCTCAGGCTACATCAATGATTTTATTATAGTTTATCAAGGATGATGTGATAGTGTTTTCTAGAAAGAGAAGTGACCATTTGAGCCATGTGGAGAAGATGTTGATAAGGTGTAGAGAATATGGCATCTCATTGAATCCTAAAAAGTGTCCATTTTGGAGTTCAAAAGGAAAAATTGTTGGGGCACATTATGTCAAAAGAAGGGGTTATGATTGATCCTGAGAGGGTGGAAGAAATTGGTAAGGTTCATGTCCCTAAAACTAAGAAAGGAATTCAGTCCTTCTTTGTCAAATAAATTTTATCAGGAGATTCATTTCTAATTTTGTTGAAATGACTATCCCCATTACAAAGCATGCTAAAAAGGACCAAATCATTCAATGGGAAGAAGGAGCTCTCCAAGATTTCACTAGAATAAAAGAAGCATTAAAGAATGCTCTAGTATTGGCAGCCCCTATTATAAAAAGGATTTTCAGGTTTTTTCTTTTACATCTAAAAATACTATTGCATCTATATTATTACAAAAAGATGAAGAAGGAAATGAAAGGCCTATTTCCTTTTCAATAAGGCTTTACAAGGTGTTGAATTAAAATATACCATCATGGAGAAGCAGATTTTCTTTGGTAAGAGCAACTAAAATTTTTAGGCCTTATATTCTTGAGTTCCAATATTGTAGCCTATGTTCCCCATACTATGGTTAAGAATTTTATCAGAAATGGAGGTTTCTAGCAAAAATATTCTATTGGGTGAACAAGCTACAAGAGTATGATATGGATATACAAACCACCAAGTTGGTTAGAGGTTTGGGCCTTGCAAATTTGATGGAAGAGAGTAACCTAGAGGTAATGGAAATTAATGAAATTGAGGAAGGAACCATGGATGTCCAAGAAAAAATAATCAACTCCACATGGTATAAGGACATAATATTTTACCTCAGGAATTTGGAGTGTCTAGGTCATTTGGACAAAAATCAAAAGACACTCAAATTAGCCTCCCAAAAATATATCATAACTAATTATGGGTTGGCTTGGAAGAATCCTAAGGGGTCCTTTTGAGATGTATCACAGAGGAAGAAGCTCCCAAACTTATTGCATAATTCCATGGGGAGTGTGTGGGGGCCAATTTTCTGGAAGAGTGATTGCCCACAAGATCTTGAGGGCAGGTTACTGGTGGCCCACACTTTTCAAAGATGCACCTTGTTGGTCAGAAGTGTGAAAGTTGTCAAAGGTTTTCAGAAGAATGAAAGCTTTAGGTGTTTTACCCTTATAACCAGTGTCAATAGAAGCTCCTTTCAAACAATGGGGCATGGAATTTATTGGAGAAATCTCGATCCTCAAGTGCAAGGCATAAATGGATATTAGTAGCCATAGATTATTTCACCAAGTGGGTTGAAGCCATCCCCACAAAAAAGGAAACTCACCAAATAGTCATGGATTTCATCTTTGAATCATATAATTTGTAGGTTTGGAGTGCCTACAAAAATAGTTTTGATAATGCCATGAGTTTTAGGGCTAAGCCATTGGTGACTATGTGCCAAGAATATGGAATTAATCTAACATATGCATCCAATTACAATCCACAAGGGAATGGTCAAGTTGAATCAAGCAATAATAATTTTCTCAAGATAATTAGGAGGACATTGGAGATTAATAAAAGAAAATGGGGTGAGTAGTTGAAATTTTCTTTGTGGGAAGATAGAATTACTACTAAAAGAGCTACTAGAAAGAGTCCCTTTGAATTGTTTATGGAGTCACAGGATCTTTTACCCCTACATATGTAATTGTCTTCTTATCAGTTCATACAACAACTTGAGGATGAAGAAGTGAACCCCTATGAAGCCAAGGATTAATCAAATAGTGGAGTTGGATGAAGAAAGAAGGGAGTCTCACCAAAGACACCTTAAGTTCGAAAGAAACTCAAGAAATTATTTGATAAGAAGGTGACTCCTAGAACTTTCAATGTTGGAGATCTTGTTTTATTGTGGGACAATGTAGACACGAGGATAAAGGAAAACATGGAAAATTTTATGCCTTGTGGATGGGTCCTTATTCCATTGACATAAGAATTAGTGAGCATACCTTTTCCTAAAATATCTGATGGATATTTGCTTGAATTTCCTATTAATGGAAAGGCATCTGAAACACTTCTTGGATTGATTACAATCAAGGTATAAATTTTTTTACAGTGTATAGTCTTTTTTTTTGTTTTTTTTTCCTTTTTTTTTTGTTTTCTTTTTGTTTTCCTAGTCTATAATGACCAGTTTCCTCGGTATCTTGGTATTTTTTGAATTTTTTGGTTGGTTCAGTTCGACCTTGTGCATGTTTTTAAATGACTCTATAACCCAATGGATCTAGGCACTTGGTCTATTTTATGTTTGGTTTGTTTGGTTCTTGTGGCACCCATAGGGGGTGCCCATCCCCGAGTCAGTCAAACCTTGTTAGTGCTCGATTTAATCTCACCCTTTTATCTAGTGTATGCCTTCAAAAATTTATTTGACTGGTTCTCCCATGTAAAAACATGTATGCTTGAAGATATAATCATGTTGAATGTGAATGAAAACCTTATGTTTAGGGTGTGAATCCTCTTTTTTGGTCAAGGAATGTAATAGTCATGTTGCCTCTGAAAAATCCTTGTGAAAAAACAATCATGGATCAGGTTTAATCTTGAAAATCTTCCTTATATATCATCCTTTGGAATTCTAGTGCAAATTTCACATTTTCTCCACCACCCAACAATATGTGGCATGCTTCCATTGGTTATGCCACAACGGACTCGGTTTGCAAAGCTTACATCATTTACATAGTAACTACAAAGTGCAAGTTTGGCCTCAAGGCCCAAAATGGTTTACGTGTCAAAACATGACTGGAGTGGGGTTTTGGGCCAAAGATGCATTCCTTGATATTTCGAGACCCACCAAAGACACATGGCATATTTCCAACAAAGGTTGGAAAGAGAATGGGGTATTGGTCATATTGTCAATCTTGCATCCAGTGGGGAGAACAAAAAAATGTGCAAAATAGCCCCATAGTTCCATTATGTATAAGATTCAGACATGTGTCAAGATCTCAATAAAATTCAAATGTAATGCTTCAGGTCAAAAATGCAGTTCTGCACTTACAAAAAAATTGGCTAAAATGCAAGTAAGTTTCGTGGCTCCACCATTATTCAAGTAAAACATGTGGCAACTCCTTATTAAAAGTGGAAAAGTGGGGGTGTGGGTCAAGATTACAAGTTTGCACCAATTTGAAAAGCAATGCTAATGTGCAAATAGACTCCCTAACCCCACAAGAGACTAGGTTAATCCACATGGGATGATCCATATTCAAATAAAAAAATATGATCGATCGGTTATAGTTGGAGTATAAAGCATTTATGATTGCCGCCATTAATGTGTTCTTTGCACAAATCAAGGTAGAATCATTAAAATCTTCCAAGTATTTCAAATTTTATCATTGCATGTGAAATATTTGGATGCCCTAGCTATGAAAATTGGTGAAAGTAATTAACTGAGAAGAAAATAATTTGAGAAAAATAATTTGGGAGCACGTGAGAAAAGATAAATTCACAGAGCTTCATGGAAAAATGAGTAAGTGCTTGTTTTACCCCATTCAATTCTTAATATTCAAGTTGAAATTGAAGGAAGGATGAATTATATAAGATGAAGTATCTAGCATCAAGTTTTCACGTGAATTCCAGTATTACTAGTGATCTAGATAAGGTCATGGACATGAAGTTGTTAAATGCTGACTTGGAGGATTTCCGAGAAGATTGAGTGACCCAAACAAAAGTAAATGGATGACAGCCATTGATGCTAGTGACATTTCCCTAGCAACTACTTTCCCACCTTCCATACATGCTCTTGAGCTCGTATGGTTGTGTGTGGATAATTACAACCCAAAAACAAGAGAGGTATTGATGGAAGTGGAGAAAGAGTGATAAATTTAATACCGAAGCCTTCAAAGCAATTCTAGGGTTTCCAAATCTAGATCAACCAATAATTTCTACGGTTGAATCCACACAAATCAATTATGAAGCAAAGATGAGATGAGTATGCTACAATGTTAAATGCTTGGTGGTTGAAAGACAAAAACCATATATAAAAATAATCCCTAAGAGGTTGACCAAGGAAATGTTTGTTGAAGAAGTTGAGGACTTAATTGTGCTTATTAAGTAAGATGGCAGGGCTTGAGGGAGTTAATGATTTTCATGAATGGATGTGCCCTTTCATAATGGTCATCTTAGAGGAACAAGGAAAGTTATATTGGGAAAACTTTATTTCAACATCTATTCATGCTAAGTTTTTGACAATGATGGTAAAGACTACTGAAGGTAGTTCAGTTGATATTGATTTCTATATGATGTCATATTTTATATACAACATTGCTTGTTTTAAATCATTTCCAGGACTCCCACTACAAGCTAGTTTTGATGATTACAAGGTGTATGATGTATATCCACAATTAAGGTTGAAAATTGAAGGGGAATGTAAGGTTGGTGAATGATGCTTTTATTGCCCCTGACCTACCTTTTCAAGATAGAATGGGAGCAATATAGGTTATCTGTTATTGCTAGGGAACAATTCAGAATATGGTTGTGTTTTCATATAGTACATGTTCTTCACATACTTGAGGGTAAGTGGATTTGAGGAAAACCTTAAAATTACCCAGATATGTAAGTGAAAAATGGGCCTTAATGGAATTATCAAGACAATTGACTTTTGTGCATAAATAGATTGCCAAAAGGCACAAGAGACAAACATCAAATTCCCCATCCAAATTGGTAGGTATTCATGCCAAAGTATAATAAAAGCTAGATTGATGGAGGAAGAGATGGAAATATTTGGAATGGAGAGATTCACACCAAGACCCAACTATGATATTTGATGGGTTATTAGTAATGGTGAACATGAGTCTCACTTTGAAGATTATTGGATGAACTATCTAGATGAGGAAGAAGTCAGATTAAGGGACTTTTCTAGAATGTCATTAAGACAAATTATTGATTTCAAGATTGTTGTAGTCCCATAGGGAATTATAGATGACAAGGATATAGTGGGATGATACTACCATGACTAGAAACTAGAATCAAAAGCAATTAGTTCCATTGATTGGAAAGAAAAGGAACTAGATTGCCCTTATATAAGGATCTCCAATGTGCTGAGAAGAACATTGAATTGGTTAGTTGTCAAAGGTTTGGATTTATCTCTATAGAACACCAAGGTATTAAATGAGTTTTAGAATTTGAAGATTTTGGAAGGAGATCTCCCCCCACTAAAGGAGGGAGCAAGTAAAATAGATCCTCTAAAAGGGAAATCCCTCATTACTTACCCAACAGCAAGCCCACCACAGAAACCATTGATGAATGGACATCAAAACTAGTAAAAAATTGGGACCTCGAGGTCTATTTTGTCCAAAAATAAAGGAATACTTCTAAAATCCATGTAGGATGCTCCTATAACTGAATTAGTACCACTTCAAGAAAAGGGGAAGGGCTTGATCACACAAAAAAATCCCTCAAAATTTTTACCAGGATCATTGGACTCTGGAAAGAAGATGAGAGGATCTCTAACATGTGTAGACATTCAAGCCAAATCATATAGTGCTAAGGAAAGAGAAGCACCAAATGTCAAGCACTTTGAGAGAGCCAAGAAGAAGGTTAAGGTGGTGTCGAAACAACAACCTTTGACAAGGGATGTTGGTGACCATGTATCAAGAAAACATAAGCATATAGAACTTGAAGTAATTGAGCCCCTATCTTGACTAAAGATCAAAAGAAGGTTGTTGCTTCATTTTCTCATCAAACATTGTCATCCCAGACTCCTGAAAATGTGCAATCTACTCCTAGTGTGAAGTTTCTTGGTATGGTAGCATTTTCCTCCCCAATTGAAAATGTTCCAGATAATTAGGTACTCAGATGCCTAGTTAGTCAGTTGAAGTTAAGAAGGAACATGTACAAAATAAACAAGAAAGTAAGGAATCTAAAAAGCCATAAAAATAGATGATGATATAGTTGAATTGTTTAAAGATGTGCTGATTTAGAAATGGTTGATGTAAATGTTGAGATTCATACAACTAAAGATATAAAAACTCCTTAAACATGAGGTGCATTTTCAAGATCCCCACCAAGCATCAGATGCAAGCATGAAGGGCCAACCCCAAAATGTTCAAAGTAAAGTAACATGAAGTGAGCCCTTCAAGAGACAAATGTTCTAGAAGAAGCTATAACTGAGGTATCAAAGGAAATGAGTAGACATGTTGAGATTCATCTTGAGAAAGATAAAGATCAGGAATTACAATTGGAAACTTAGCCAGCCAACATGGCATAAAAGAGTTGAAGAACAACCTCAAGAGGGATCATCCATTAAATAACCACCAACAGGGGGTGAAGATACTTGTGAAGAATAGTGAGCTAGTCAAAACCCCAAGTATGGATGAAGATGTTCCAAAAGAAATTACAGACACCTCAAAAAAAAACATAGATACATGTGCATTGGTTACTTCTCCTAGGGATCCAAAGGAGGTTTCAATTGAAAATGTGGTTCTCATGGACAAAAAGAATCAAGAAAGGGAGCAATAGGTAGAAAAAATCTAGAAGATGGCACTCAATCACAGGATCAAGAACAAGTAAGGAGAAATCAGATGTTGTCACACTGGATCATGAAAAGAAAATAATAAAAGTTAAAGAAACATCAAAAGAACTAGTGTTATATTCTAAAACTCCATAGAAGGAGAAGAAAGGAAATGTCCCTATGGTTGGATGGTTGGGAGGAGTTATTCAACAAGGGGAAAGGAAATTACTCCAAAAGAAGCTCTAAGTATCACTAGTATATCAATTCCAAAGCCCAAATATTCTTCAAAGAAAGCAAGAATTCTTACCAAGACAAGGGTAGACCAGCATGGATTCAGAACTTTGGAGGTTACAACTCCTCATCAGGGAAAAATAAAGTATGATATCACAGAGGGTGATTATGATATTCAACATATCCAGTTGGGAAAACCTAATAGGGAATCATTGAAATAGGAGTGACAGAGGCAGTTGAAGGTTTGTTACAAAGGTTGATGAGGATAAGATATCCAAAAGAAATTAAAAGAACAAGTAAAAACATTAACCTCATGCTTACATAGACTAGTAGGACACACAGAAGAAGTTGTCACTATCATCACCCCTGAAACACTGGAAAAGATTGAAAAAGCTACTAAGAAAGTTCAGGCAGTAGATAAGTGGATAGAAAATTTATCTCAAGAGGGTAAGAAAGTCATTGAAAAAGCAACTGACAGTATGCAAAACTTTCTAAATTACTTAATGATATTAATGAAGTTGTTGGAGAGTGTGATAATGAGTTGTTCTATTGGGAAGGGATTTTCCCTAAATTAGAAAGAATCAACCAACTTGATGAAGACTTACTGGAAAAAGAGGAATAGTGCCACCAAGATGAAAAAGGGACTCAATATATAATAGAAGACTTGGCAAAGATCAGGGTGGAAACTTTGAATCAAATCAAAGAAAAGTTGTAGACATTGAGAAGGAATGGGTAGGCAAGACCATTGATGATATAGATTGTATACTTAGAAAAATGGTATCTGATCAACAAAAAAATGGTTTATGGGAATTTGGGGGTTGATGTCTTGGTTCAATCCTTTGAAAAACATATTAAAGAAGAACCATGTTCCTATGATTTTCAAAAGGATCACTTTGGTGGAGAATAAGATTACGAGTTGAATAAAGGGTTAAGGGAATCTAGACCAAGGATGTTTGAATGCAAGTGATATATTGAATAAGAATCACTTGATATACAAGTATCACACTAGACCTGATGAAGAGGAGATAATGCCACTGTTTCAAAGGTATGATGCCTACATGGAGAGGCAGCCAAAGGAAGAGAAAGATGATGGAGATGAAGATTCAGATGTGAAGACTGATGAAAGCTTAGGCTTGTTTTTCTTTGAACTTTCTTTTCATCTTATTTCAATTATTACTCTTGTTTCATGAAAATGAATATCACTTTGAAATTGTTGTTTTCAGACATGAATGTAATTTGATACAATACACTAGATCTTTATATTTCTTTGATAAGATTTCAAATCTATTATGAAGCATGTGAACTAATGTAATTATTTGATATCTTTTGTATTGTGGAAAAAAGAAAATTGGGGTTTTATAGGGCCCCAACCCATGAAATATATATATATATATTATATATATTAAATTACATCAAAAAGAAAAATAAGAGAATAAAGACACTCAATCATCCTCTAATTCTACTTTGATATCTTCTCCAAATGGGGAACCTTGTTCAACAACCTGTTCTTCCTTGGTATAAACTCTTCTGAGCCTTGAGTTGTTTGGGAAAATACAACTGACCCACCAAATTCCTAGACATCCCCATCTCCATCAATGATTCAATAGTCATTCTTAGGACCATCCATAATATCCCTCAACTCTATCTTCTTCTGATAAGAAGATACCCAATCCAAAATGTCTAAACCACCTAAAGGAAAACCTTTTCCCTTTTTCCTTGTAAGAAGTGGACTGAATGGGAGTAGATTGATGAGGAAACATTTGGAGTGGTTGGAAGAGCAAGCACCATTGTGACCTTGGACCTGATGGAGCAAGAGATTTAGAACTAGGCTCACCCTTGTGCCTCCTCATGAAAGGTGGGTGCTCTCTTGGTAGAGGAACAAGCAAAGGTCCTGATAATTTTTGCTCCATCAAAGGAGCCCATTGCACTTGGATGAATGGAAGGTTGGAGAATAGACTTTCCTCTTTCCTCCTTGATGGTAGAAAGTGATGCCTTAAAATGTTGAGGAGATGAAGGCTCTACTTCTTCCTCATCCAAAATAATAATTGGGGTTGAGATCTTGATTCCCCCTCTTTTCTTCTTGATGATGGTGTTGGTACTGTGGATTGTTGAAGTGGCACAGGTCTTGCTCGACCTCCTTCTAGAGAAATGATTTTTGCTCCAATTCTTCTACTTTGTGAGAAATGGAAGGCACAATGTCAATTGAGGTCTTGTCATAGAGCACGTAGGCTTCCCGAGGAACCTCTTTCAACACAAATTATTCATTACACAAAAAGGATATTCATATTCAGTCGTCCCTGCTACAACATGCCTCCTTTCAATCCATAATTTCTTCAATTCTTCTGGAGTTTTCTAGGTGTTCCCACCGAAAAAGATGATAATACATGGATTGGAAGGCTGAGAAGACATGATTGATCTTGATTAATCTCAAAAGAAGGGAGAGCTGAACCTCCCGATAGGTCAAGGGCCCTTTGTTGTCCCTTGGGTCTACAATTTCAAACAAAGCCTTGACAAAGGCTTCATCTGGGCCAGTTAAGTCAAAGATTTGATTTAAATCTTCTGATGATATTTCCTTCAAGTTATTCACCACAGCCACCCTTGCCATTGCACCAAAAAGAGCTCTTAATAATCCCTCACATTCAAGAATAGAAAAAGGATGCATATTGGGGAGAAAATAGAGTTGAATTTATAATGAGAATGGCACAAAAGTTGAGTCAAGAAAAATCACTACCACCAAATGAAGAAATATTTTTCACTCAGCTCACACAAAGGAAATAAATTTGAGGGAAATTGGCATTGTGCAAAAAATATGTTTGATTGATGTGATACAATCCATGTGAGAATATTCAGCTCTAAAAGACATGAACATGAGTATGTATTGCTCAAAGTTGATTCTCAAAAGGTGAAAGGGATTGCATATCACATCAAGCCATATGGAGGCACCTGGGAACTATCAAAAAGGATTTCTTTCTTGCCAAAAGGGAGAGATGATTAAACAATATCAAAAGGGATGACATGGCATCCCAGTTATATATGAGGAAATGAAAAATGTGAATAGCTCATGACTTTTCCACCTGGCAATATAAGATGGGATATTTTTAGGAGAAGTAATAATAAATTAAACTATATGTGTGAGGAAGAATATTCTCTTGAGATTCATGCTTTTGGGGGAAATGGAGAATGAGTGAATGATTGAAATTGTATAAATGCGATGAGAATACTCTCACATAAGGGGGTTAAATTTTCTAAGCTTTAGAGAAAAAGGAGAGAACTTGTTTGTACTTGTTGAAACTAAACCAACCTAAGATACCCAAGCTTTTTCACTTGTTCCAAAACCTTCTCGCTAAGATGATTGCATTGTATAGTCATTGGAAAATATTGAGGTCATAGTGTTGTGTCCCCTTATTGAAGAATTGGAGTTTCTTGAATTAATTTGTGTGTATTCTCATGAGCATTGTTACTTTGTTTCAAGATGAATTGTTTTGAATCAATTGTCTGCATTTTTGTTGCAATCTTATGCTAATTAATCTCTAAATTACACAAATCCTTGGTCTAAAATAGTGACAATTTGGTAACTACAATTACATGATTGATGGAGCTTTCCTTCATAATGTGGTAAATGGTTTTAAAGTCAATTTGTATCTGTTTGATCTAGGATTTTTTTAGTTCTGAGTGTATCTAGAGCGTATTTGATTAGAGATTGTTAGTATTTTGTTGAGAATTTACCATGAGATTTTGTGTTTGAATTCTCAAAGTTTTGTGTGAAATCCTTATATTCTTGGGCTTCCATGAATACAAACCTTCTAGTTGAAGGAATGTTTTGGACTATGTGATCCATATTTTACATCAAGAACAATTATATGTAATATTTGTAAGGTTCATTTGAGTTCTTTGTATAATCAACTTTATCTTGTTTAACTTCCCAACAATACATCAAAATTACAACCAATAACCATCGATCCACTTGAATTACCCCTATTGCACTATTAATGCATAAATACTATGGAGATTTGTCAAATTTGTTCACCCTTTGTCCAAAGTATGCAAGAGAAAGTTGGAATTTATAATTTCTTTAGTAACTTGAGCCTTTTTAGAAGATATCTACATTTTCTAGTGTGACAACTCATGAGAGTTAGATAATGTCTCATTGACCATATCTTCTTGAGGTTTCCTTTTCATATCCCTGAGAAAGAGAGTCCAAATATTGTTGTTCTATTCATTTCTTTCATAAATACAGAGTTACAAAATGGGTCCTCTCACCCTGGTTGTAGGAAGAACCTAAAGTAGTAGGTAGGTTATACCCTTAGTGAGGTGTATGGTATCAATAATATTGTTTTACAAATTTTGAAAGGAAATATTAACAAACTATAGTCATTAAAAAAATATTTGGGTATATGTGACAATTAAATTTAACTTTATTTTTATCTTTACCGAATTGTTTTGTAAATATAATTAATATTGTGTAAAAATATATGGTATTAGGGTACAAATAAAGCCTAAAGAAACTTAAAAAGAAAAGAGGAGTATATTATTATTAAATAGGGTTCCAAAGTAGTTTTTAGAATATCATTTGTTTGTCTAAAAGATAGGGAAATTAAGAAGAAGAAATAAAAAGTGGTACAACTGTAAGTGGGATCCACCAAAATTATTATCATAAGTTGACTATGAATATTAATAGATAAATGCTATATGATAATCTATATAACCCCTATAGAAATTGTGTGATATGATTTGAATAGTATATTTGATTACCATGACATCATCTTCTCTTGAACTATGTGAAGGAGTAGTAAGAAAAAAACTAATATAATCAATAACTAGATAAATGAAATTTTAAGTATTTTTGGACTAAAAATATGCAAGTATAAGCTTTGAAATATAAAAATCAACACACAAAAATAATACAAGCTATTGATTGGTTTTAAAATGAGGTTATTATTACTAGTTAGGAAAAAGTAAATGTAATAATTCATATATCTTAACTAATAAATGAAAAAAGGATCTTTTAGTTTAGGAATTAGAACACATTATTTTATACCTAGTTAGTTATAATATTCAAGATCTATCATGAAAAAGGAAAGAAAGTGTGAGCAATAGAGAGATAAGAGTGACTTAGCCTATATTTCATTGTTTGGGATGTTTATGGGTTGGATACTAGGTGAAACAGGCTAGATATGAACTCAGTAGGTTTCATCTAGAGAATAAAGATATGAAAATCTTCCAAACAAAACCACCCAAAGGAGCACAAGACTTCCCCGGGAACTAGTGTCCTAGAAACTACTTTGAATATGATATTTTCAAGGCCAGATATGTCTTATTCCTTTCACTCTTTGTCACATCCACCTCATTGTAGGGTTTCACTATCACACTTGAATATATAAAAAAACTCTAGCTACCTACGTAAGGCTCAAGCATGCATTAGATCGGATAAATAATGTATATGCTTGATTCAAACTGACCTCGGTAGTCACCCCAATGTCATTTTCATTGAGTGGTGCACTATATTTCATACTCAATGTAGTTCCAGTGTGTGTGTGATAAAATCATGTCCCTTGAAGATAAGTTTCCACTATGCTAGTCACACAAATATAGTGGGCTACAACTAATTTTCCCCCAAGATGAATGTGTGAGATGGAATACGAAATAACCCTCGTATGTAGTAAATGTGTAGACACAAAATCATGCACTTTAGACATTATTTAGTCCCGGTCTCATACTACTATTTAGAAGGTTTTTGAGTGAAGAAAGTATTAATTAACCCCCGTCTCTTGGTCATTTTTATTTGATTTCTGTCATCATTCCCGACCTCCACCACACACATGCCTAGTTATTTTTATCATCTTCCATTATTTTAGCCTTGATGGGGTGTCCATGGGCACCCTTGTCCCACCAGGGGTGCCCCGATCCTTTTCACACTTTCCTACCACTTATTGTGCTCTTTCTAGTCGTTTGATATCTCTATCTTTTTGGTGGTTTGCCATTTCAGGGTTAACTACAAAATTAGATCAAGAAAACCCTATAAATATAAAATTATGAGACCATAATGAGGGACCAAGCACTAGTCACTACTATCATCCACCTAGAGTTATATCCATTTGGAGATCATTTGCATCCATTAGCTTCATCACAAGGACAAGGTTGGTTCATCTACATCACACAAGCATAGGGGAGGGACTCTATTATATTCCATGCACACATCCTATTACATTTGCTACATCTAGTTATTGCTCACTACTTCACAAAGTACAACTAGCACAAGTGAACCTAGGGCACATGGTGCACACACACACACCGAACAACATTTGGGTCTAAAATGTAGTGTAAAACACAATTAGTAAGCCCACTATTGTGGCAATTTAGGTCAATCTGAACCATTCATTTACATTTTTTTAAGGTTTCAATACTTCTTGTGGTTTCTTATAGGTCTATCTATCATCTTGGATTATTAGTGACACCTAATGCAATACAGTGAATCTGATGCAACACATAACAAGTATTTCAAACCACCTTCTAGACCTATGAAACTTAATTCTAGACTTGTTGCATAGACCACAAAGCCCATTTTATGACCAAAGCACCCACAGGCACCACGGTCCCTTTCCGTACTCTAGTCTAGCTAGATAACCCGAGATCATTCCTTTTTGGGACCTCTGTGCACGTTGTTCTGGTTCCATATTATTCTATTCATTCTACGGCATAGTTCAGTGAGCTTCTCTAATCAGCTAAGTTCATTCTAACTCTCTTAACACCCTAGGGTTCTGCATTTCCATTTTCATATTTGCTTGGGATGCTTTCCATAGTCATTTACTTGCATTTATTTATTGCATTTATTTACTACATTTACATGTTGTTCTAGATTAGATTAACTATCATATATCCACATTTTTAGTTAATCAAAATGATGCATCCGTAATTCAATCCTTGAATGTTACTCTTTTCCCAAGTAGTATACAGAAGTAATAGCCTAAAATGCCTAGCCCTAATAATAGTGAGTAGGTTGTGTATATATATGGTTCCCTTGTTTGAATTTTGACACTTTGTGACACTAAAGGCTAACACATAGAATTAGAAAAGACCCTAAGTTAAGTACCAAATTCTAATTTATAAAATGAAGGAGAATGGACAAAAATTTCCTAAAAGGGACAATATTTCCTAGGTGGTAGTGTACTTACTAGGTTGTATTGTCCTAAAGCTAAGAAATAGAAACATGACCAAGAACGAAGATAGAGATCCTTATGGCTCAACCAAAAGATGTACATCCAAGGAGTATAAGACAATTCCATAATCAAACCCAATTGAAAATAATATAAAGATTAGGAGAATGTGTCACCAGTGTCTAATCTTCACACTTAGAAATCGTGTATACAATAGCATACTAGAGGCGTAGTGTAATAGTAATAAGTGAATAGTTTTGTGTCTATATTCCTCTCTTTATGTTATTTGGATGAAATTCAATAGTATAGAGAATATATGAAGAGTGTACCTCTAGAGGGATGAAGGATCCATACCCGAGGCATGTTGATAGTAAGAATCACAAAGCATGAAAAACCATGGATCACTATTTTGATCCATGTGGAGTGAGTTTATTACCATAGGATTTATTAGAAACATGCTATGGAGATATATGAGAATTTGAAACTAAAATATTGAATGAGGGATCGAGAGTGATCATTTACCAAACTGATGTGGATGATCTATAGATTTGAGCATCCTGGCACTTGAGGAAGAGTGTAAGAAGAGTGATCAAATTTGTTCTCCACCATGACACCTCCTTAAAATAGATTCCACTACTGTAGATGGAAATGAACCAATTGGTACTTGCCTAGTAGTCAATTAAAAACCCCTCGTAAAGTGGAAAAGGATAGATAATGACTTCTCATTGCCTCAACTTTATGATGTAAGGTTGCAAACTTGGTCAAAATGGGAAAAAATGTTTGATTTGATTGGCTCCCAAGTTAGGTCATCTGGGAGGGATATTGATATTGTTGGAATGGAATTGGAAATAACCTATATTGATTGAAACGTAGTATTTGATTAAATTTGATTGATTTGAACCTGCTTTGGGAAATTAAATTTCCCTAGAATATGACATTTGAGGGTGAAATTGTGAGGATCCAATAAATTTTGAGGATATGGGATAATTTTGTACTTGAAATAGATTGAAATTTGTGATTTTGAGTAATAACTTTTGTAGGATTTGAATATTGCTTTGTGATTGATTGAAAATAAAGTGGCGGTGTAGTGTGATTGTGTGTATTATGATGGAAGTTTGTTTGGATTTCTCTAGGAGGGTAATAGGATAACCCCAAATACTTTCCCCTTTCAGTTTAGGGGTGAGAAGTGAGACAATGAACCATGAGCCAAAATAAAAGTAGATAGAGTGGTTAGAAATGAGATATGTATATGATAAAATAGGTAGTGAAGAGTGATATATAAGTGCAGCATGTAACAAAGGATAGGTAGTGTGTTATTCAACATTCAATAAGGTAAAATTCAAAGATATAGTTCTAGTTTTGCCAAATGTGCTAAAAATTGAGAAACAAAAACTCAATATATAACGAAACAATGTTGGTGAATTAGTTGTCGTAAGAAGAAATTATAATAACTATAGTAATTGTAGTGGCAATATAATTTACTATAAATAGTAAGGAGGGAAATGTCTATAGTAGTTTCATTTGTACATTAAATCTTTATGATTTGATCTCTCGCTTGTGATGATGTCACTATCATAAGAGGTGATCCCGACTAGGTTTGAGAGGGTCGTAGAGGTGATAGTGACTCAAATGGAAAATCATCTAGTAAGTTTTGATGTATATGAATTGTTTTTGTCTTCATTCAGCGTCTTGTCCACCATAGATGGTTAGTCATCTCACTTGGTGATATCATAGGTCATTAGGGTTAGTTAGGGTTGTGGCCATGTTTCATACACAGGAGTTACAAAACACTCCTATATGTACCTCTCTTTTTTATCTATGAGAATGAGCAGACCTATTCTTTCAAAATTGATTCTCATTTTTTTTGATTCAATCTCTTGCTTACTACGTGGAGTGTTCACAATGCCAATGGAAGTGCAACCTTTTTCTATGTACACGAGGTTCCATATTGATCCTCGTATAGTAATTTTTATGGTATCAAAGTAATTTTTCATGAACGTGCACTCATTTTATTCCGGTTGTTAATTTCTTCCTTTTTTGGTTTTCATGCTTCTCGTGAAATTTTTCATTCATTTTTCGAATCTTGTTAACATGTTTAACAATATTGTATTTTGGAGCTTGTGTAGTTTTTCTGTTTGTGCATGTGCGGAGTTACGGTGTGTTTCACGACCTGATCTAACTAGCTACTGCTAAGTTTGGAGGAACAACTAAATATAGAGGTAGGATATTCAATCCGTTTTTATCAATAATTTTTAATTAAAAGTGATTTTTTAAAAAAATTATGTTTTGGATATGGATTTGGCATTCTCTTTTTGTTTGCGATTTTCTTTTTTCTCTCTGTGTTGTCATTCCACCCGCTCAACTCAAGTCAAGATCTTGGACAAGCTAGTTAGGTCCCTATGAGCTATTTGTTTACATTGGTGGTTGAGTTGGCTGCATTGAGTGAATTTGTTGGTTTTTGTACTATCGAACCAGTTTTTCATTGATTTTGACTCTACCCCATGAACCTTGTCTATATTGGTTTGGCTTTGAGTTATTGGGTTGCACTGCATCAAGTTGGGTCTCTGTGTTTTGTAATATCTTTGCATTGAGTTTTGTTGAGTATCTTTGACAAGTGGGTTTGTGGTGAGTTAGCCTTTGGCATTTTTACTTTGTGCATTAGCGTGGTGAGTTGAGTTATATCTACCTTGGCTCTAAGTTGATTGATCTCAACTCATTTTTCTTTAGCCTACATGTTGTCAATGAAATCGATTTGTTTGGGTTCTACATTGCATCTCTTAAGTCATTTTTGCTTGGTTTCCTATGACCTATTCTATGTTGCCTCAATGAGTTCCTATTTTTCCTTGATTCAAAGATGTTTTTTCTTGGTTTCCCTACGAGTTTAATTGGATCTTGCATTTTTCATTAGTCCTGTCTTGAGCTCACCAAACACTTCCTGTGCACTTGGATCCATCCATGCCTTGACCTTGAGCTCACCTCCATCCTGTGGCCATTTCCATACGTGGATCATTCACCTTGTCATTTGGTACCCACCTGACTTGGCCAATCCACTCCATCCCAATCTACACGATTCCTCCACTTAGCTCACTCCCACCAAGCTTTTATCCACCCATCCACCCGTTCTACTAGCCCATTGAGTGATCCCCCTGCGACCCGGTCTTTCTCCTCACCGCTCGTTGGGTTATCCTTCACATGATTCATAGATCATGGATGGTATCTCCCCATGGCCTTTTATCTTTAGAATCATCCTTCCCTCTTAATTCCTAGGAATCCATCTAATGCATTCCGATATGGTTGGGCTCCATGCCCTCCTCACTCATGTGTCATTATCTTGACCTAGTTTCCCTCCTTGACTTTGTTTGTTATTTAAATTCCCGCTTGTTTGAATTTGTTTGT
Organism: Taxus wallichiana var. yunnanensis; assembly: GCA_018340775.1. NCBI lineage: Eukaryota > Viridiplantae > Streptophyta > Pinopsida > Cupressales > Taxaceae > Taxus > Taxus wallichiana. Next base: position 718,340,839 of record CM031234.1, on the reverse strand, counting down.
TTCAATTCATTTAAATTAAATTGGTGTGTTTATTTTAAATATTAATCGATGTTTCAATATTAAGGGATTATTTTTTGAAAGGTGGGTAAGGAATTAGGTATAAGGGTGGTTATTTTATATAAAAATATTAATATTAAGGCTTTGGTTTAATAAGGATTAAGCTCGGTGATTCAATATCTAAGTCTTAGTTTTTAATTAATATTTAGTTAATCCTTTTAGTGATCATCATCTCATTAGGATTTTAATTAAATATAATTAGTATTAATTAATATTAATTTACTCTTTACTTTAATTAATAGTTTAGTAATTAATTTTATCATTCAAATTTAGCGTTATTATCATTTTTATAGCGTTATTGGTGATATTTTTCTACTAACCATTTTTTAGAATGTGTAGCATCCTTCGAGCATTTTTCCACCTTAAGAGCTACTATTATGTCCTGAAGTCCCTTGGACTCTTTTTGAGTCCCATTTTCACATTGTAATCGTTCTTCTTTGCTTGCGGGTTAGTGAGCGCATCTGTCATAACCTTATGAAAAGAGAGTCCCTTACCTTCTTAATTTCTTTTGTTTTTGTTTAGTTGTTTCATTGTGCACATTTGAACATATTATGGTCTCCATGCTTGTGTGATATTTCGCTAATTACAAGGTGAGTGACCAACCTGTCTCATGTCACATGAACACTTGGGTGTAATCAACGCACTACTTATAAAGTTCCACATTTAGGGGGATGTTCATTTTGTGTGGTTATTTTCTTTCTGCTATTTTATTTTCTCACTTTTATTTGTTATGGATCTTAATTTTGTTCCTTTTCTTACCCCATTTAACTATCACAAATGGAAAGATGTTGTATCTCTCACTTTGAGAAAACAAAACTTTACTGATAACTATGGGATTGCAAGTTGAACCTAAAGAAGATGTAGAGAAAGAAAAGTGGTTTGAAAAATGTGATGAAGCCTTTGGTCTTTTGTGTCTTTCTGTATCACCGAACTACGCTTTCATATTAACACATCCAAATCACCCAAGGAAGTTTGGGATTCCTTAGAAAAAAATTGGAAACATGATGAAATGAAAGGGTGTGAACTTAAAATGAGTTGATTAGTCTCATCCCTAGCAATTTTGACACTCTCTAAGACTTTTTCACTAAACTCAAATCTCTAAGATTACAACTGAAAAATTTTGGAATTGAAAAAAGGACTCACAACTCATACTTTCCATCCTTACAAAACTTGGTCCCGACTATTCTATTTTTGTCTCTACCTTCCATGCTATAAAAAGAGAACTTGGTGCAAGTTGGACTATGCCCTCCTTTGATGAGTTTGTTGTTGATTTGACTAGAGAATATGATAAGCTAATTCAGATGGGTACTCTAAGATCCACAAAATCCCATGCTCTCATTGTTGGTCATGAAAAAATGAGGGTTTCAAAAGAGAAGAAGCATAACACAAGGATCATGAGAATAAAAAGACCAATCCACCACAAAACAAAACTTTTCCACTTCCTCTTCTAGTTCTAAAAATCCTAAAGAAAAAAATCAAATGTGGGTACTGCAGTGGTAGGAATGAAGAATAAAAATGTTTGAAGAATAATATTGACCTCCTCACGAGTCTTCTTGAGAAGAACAACATAGGAGTTCTTGATTCTCTCAAGCCATATTCATCATCAACTCACAAAATTTCTAAGGAAAAATACAATGGAAAGGGGAAAGTGAAAGAAAAAGAAAAAGAATCAACTAAGGAGAAAATAAAGGTAAGAGATTTAGTTGCATTTGTGTCACCTACTCCTACATGGGTGATTGATTTGGGTGCATCTCATCATATGGTCTCATCTAGACATTGAGTTTGCTTCATTAGATCCATGTGACATGTCTTCTATTCATCTTGGTGATGACACTTCTACACCGGTTTGGAGAGGTTCTATTGAATTGAATGGTGGAAATTTCAACAATGTGCTTAGTGTTCCTTCACTTTCAACTAATCTCCTTTCAGTATATTAGATCAATCACCTTAGTTAGGGAATGTGGATTGAGTTCACTCTAGATTTTTTTTATGTCAGAGAGCATCACAGTGACAGTGTTATTGTAGTTGGTACAATTGATCATCACACTCTTCTTTATGTTGGGGTTAGCACACCAGTTGTATAGATAATATATCATATCTAAGCATACATGCAAATAAAAGTGGATATTCTACCAGAATAAATATACAAAATAACAGATATAAATCAACACCATATTAAACATGGTTCACCCAGTGTGGGCTACATCCACAAAGAAAATAGCCAATCTATTATCCAAAGCTTTCACAAGATATATAATGAATATTTATAATCTTCCACACCTCTCAAATGTACAATACTTTCTTTCACTCAAGCTTTTTCTTCTTCTCCAAGAATTCTCTCTCTCACAATTATTCTCACAATAATCATCAACTTTTGCAAGTTCTTCTTAATTCTTACTTCTAAACCCTAGCTTTCATGCTTATATAGGTGTATACAAACTTAGGGCACTTATCCATGCAATTACAATCAATAGATCTTCTTTAACACTAAAAATAGATCTAATTCCCAAGAGTTAATTAAAACATCCACACACAGTAATCGACAACTTTGGTTAGCCCTAACCGATGCTCGGTTACTATGTTTTCCATAAATTTTCATACTACATGTTAATCCAAAGTAATTGAGCTCCACAACTCAACACTTTACTATTTTTCTCACTTTGTTCCTCCTTTAGATTCTTCATCGGATTCACCTAGACTTGATGATATTTCTGAGCTCACTTCTGATGATGATGAATTATCTTCTAGTTTGGTTGATTTCCATAGTGATGGGGACCCACCTCCACCATCCACTTATCATCTACCACATCTTGAGGAGTTATTTCTTGATCCACCTACTTTTGGTCCACTAGAATTTTCATAGAGCAAATACTTTGATTCGAGACTCATTGGACATCAAGCGAGATATTCCACCTTCCTTCTTCGCCACTACTTTAGATTCACCATCCCTTCATGGAGTAGTTGGCACTTCCACCTCACATATGGAGCATCATTCCTTGGATAAGAACCACACCTTGTCACTTTGGGGATCTTCTTCTTCTTCACTTGATACAAGGTGGTCTTCGATAGGTTCTTTGTCTTGGGAGGCTGGATAGCATTTCTTCATCTCTTCTCTTCTTGTAGAAATATTACAGTTTGTACATGAGTACCTTATAAGGCCTTTAGTTGTTAGGACTCATTCAATCCTCCATTACTTGAGATCCTTATTATACATGGGTACCTCATCAGGCCTAGTTTTCAAAACCCATTTCCCTTCTCCTCTTCTTCTTTTCCAAAAATATTATTTTTGTACATGGGTACCTTATCATGATTAGTTTTCGGGCCTCATTGACACATATTTCTTAGTTGTCTAGCAGATTTCTCTTTTGTTATGACTTTCCATGACATCTACCTCGGCTTCGATGAAGGGGGGTTGTTGGTTTATATGACTTGTTTCCGTCGTCATTCATCATATTTCCAACCATAGATGGTTAATCATCTCACTTGGTGAGATCAAAGGTCATTAGTTTTAGTTAGGGTTATGTCCATGTGTCATGCATAGGAGTTACACAACACTTATATATGTACCTCTCTCTTTTTATCTATGAGAATGAGCAGACCTATTCTTTCAAACTGGATTCTTATTTTGTGATTCAATCTTTTGCTTACTATGAGGAGCATTTACGACACCATTAGAAGTGTAACCTTTTTATGTGCATGGGTTCCGTATTTATCCTTGCAGAACAATATGATATTAAGTATTACATTTTTAAAGTAGCCTAGGTAATATTAGAGAAATTTTTAGTATTTTTTATCTCATTTTTGTGATTTTTGAGAATTTGGGCGTTATGTACGGAAGGAACCGGTGGGGCCAATTTTTTCTTTTGGGCGTACCATCCAGTGTTGGACGCTACTATCCAAGTATTGGGTAGTAGTGTTCAGGCTTCTAGGTAGTTTTGTCTAGAGGCCGAATCATTCTTGTATAAGCTTTTGATCACATTTTTGAGGTATATGAGATATTAATTATGTGTTTTATTACATTTTTGTGTATTATAAAGAGATGTACATTCATGTGAGTTTCATGCAGGTAGGAATTTGACTACATTATTGGAGTTAGGATTGGAGAAAGATGAATGGTATATATTGAACTATGTGAGGTTGTGGCACATTATTAGATTAGGGAGGTTCATTTGATTATTGCACTCTGCAATAGATAGTGTGTATATACATTTGGGCCCTAAAATTGACTAAGTCCTAAGGAAGAAGTTAGTGTGTGTGGGAGGTAGTAAAGAAGGAAGGTGCTCAGGAAAAAGCATGTAAGGGAAAGGCACGTGGTAGAAGAGGTTGGTGCACACGGGAGTAAGAAGGTTTAGGGACTTAGCCATATTTTGAAGGAGTTTTCATAGGAGAAACACGTGAAAAGTCTAAGTAGGCATGATGAATGGATAAGGTGCTAGCCTAGAGCCTTGGAGGTCAAGAAAAGAATATTCCACGTAAGGAATATTCCTAGGATGATCATTATAAGTAGTGGAGGCATTTGCAAGATGACATAGGCATTCAACCATGGAGGACCAAACTTCCACTTGGCATGTGATCTAGTTCATGAAGGAAACCAAGGTGATAAATCCAAATCCTATTTAAAGGACTGCTTGGGTCCAAAATAAAGGAGGAGAGAAAGAACAAAGTGCTGAGGAAATGAAAGGTTAAAGAGGGTTTTAAGTAGTAACAAGGTGCTTTAGAAATACTTGCAAGGATGTTATTAAGCATATATGTATGGGTTTGGGTATGAACAAGGGTTGTAATGGGTAGAATAGCTAAGAACTCTCTCTCCAGAGTATTTCTTAGAGGGTTTAAGATAATATCCTTGATGAATTCAGTCTATATGACACTTATGATGTAATGAGGCCACTGTAGATGTTTGTAAATCAATATATGTGTGTGATTTTGGTTATTCATGTTCTTAAGTGTAAACCCTTATGTTATTCATATTATTCTAGGTCAGATCTAGTTTCATTATGCTTATTTACAATGTTCATTTCCATTTATGATGCATCTATGCATGGATTTGTTATCTGTATCTTTTGTTTTTGAGTGAATGTCTATGTTTCCATTCTTACAACTCATTCTCCATCAATTTTGGACCATTTTTGTGAAGCTCACATAAAGGAGGGGCTCTGCACCTAAACGCACCTCGGTGAGCACCCAATGCATGTTGGGTGATAGGCCAATTTGCTTGGGGTAGAAAGAATTTATATGAAGAAATGGCTATATTTTGGTTCCATTGTTGGGACCTCTCTTGAAGTTGTTGTGAGAAGGATGTGTGATGATGGAGTATCTTGACCTTGAACAACATCAAGACCTGGCTTAAAATCACAGAGGATGAGTTTTCTAGGAGGTTCAATATTGGATCTAAGTTTGATGAACATGAATGGGTAGAGGAGAACCTATATCACAAACTCTATGAGACATTCTTCTGTTTTTCCTAGTAGATTTGTACAAATGGATCTTAGCATATGCATCAAGCACAAGTTGGTACAATAGACCTCATGTTTATACCTAAGAAGAATATTATAGGCTCCAAGATGCTAATCGACATGGACCCATGTTGTTGATCACTGGTGGAGTAGAGTGTTGACTAGTTATACCTTAGAATACGTTATTTCTATGTATTCTTGCCTGGAGATTGTTGAGTTTGAGTTCTTGAGGGATCCTATAGGATTATTCTTGCATGTTATTCCACTAACTATCAAGATCTTGGTTATTAATTTGAGTTTGAAGCCTTTCCCATGGCTGGATAAACTCTTGCTAGGTGTGGGGTGTGAAAGCTGGCGTGGTAGAGGATGACAGACCTTACGGCGGAAATGGAGAGAGAGGAGAGGCGGCTCAAGTATAATGAAGCTCAAGAGAGGGAATTCGCAAAAAGATTGAATCTACATGAGTGATGGATTTATGGAGGCATACATTACGGGAGGATTTGAGGTTCACACAGAGGACATGGAACCTAAGCAATCTGAGCTACCCCATCTTAGCAAGCACGAAAGAGAAACCCCCTCGGCTTCTGGAGAGAGATCGTCATATGAAGAAAGGAGGAAAACTATGGGTGCACATCTTAACCCATATGGCAACCAACCCTTGTGCTTAGTTTTCTAGTTCTGAAATAATTTTTGATAATCCAGTTAGTATCGGTATTAGTAGTTGAGTGACACATAGGAGGTATAATTTTTCATTTGGTACATCTATGGTTACATGGTCATTCTTGTGTTTGGGGTATTTTTTTCTACACATCATCTGGGTAAGGTGTGGGTTCAAAAGGTTTGAGTATCATGTCTAGAAGTGGCACAGGAAACACATCTGGGAGTGGTTCGAATCACAGACTTTCGGCAGCATTTTAGCATAATGGTGGGTTCGCATGACAGGAGTAGTTGCTTTAGGTTCCTTGCCTAATATAGGAGGATTAGGTGGATCCAAAGGGATAGGAGCTAGTAGATCTAGTGGGTCTGGTGGAAGAGGCAATACTAGATGGAATCAAGGTCCTGGATCTAGTAGACAAGGTCCACAACACCATCAACAGTGTTTTATGAGATGTCGCTCCACTTACTTGATTACAAAGAGTGCTTTGAGGATGTTTGTGGAACATATACACAAGTATGATTTTCTATGGCACATGGAGGGAATCATGGCATCGAGTGAAAAGAAAATTAATTTATAACCACATTTCAAGGGCATGTGTATAGCTGGTACCAAAAATTTGATCCACACCAGACAACAAAGTGGATTACATTATTGTGTGTAATGCCTTTTGGAAGAGTTCCACATACCTAAGTTTGAACATAAAATCATCAGCGCGTTGAAGTATATTCAAAGAGGAATGGTGGAGAATGTGTGAGAATATGGTTCACATTTCAAGACTCTCTTATCCAAGTTATCTTATGACATTCACCCTTTGCAACATGCTCAATGGTTCATTAGAGGACTGATCACACCGTTTAGGAGGGCGCTTTCATAGATCCACACAAGGCCTTGGAGGTTGCATTATGTGCTAAGGAAGTAGGAATCATTGATACAAGAGTTAGTTCATTCCTAGAAGCCCAAATTTCTGTAATGGAAATGTAGCTAGAGAAATTATCTGTGAACTCGTCTCATGAGACTCCCAATGGGTTATGGTGTATAGATTGTGAAGTAGAGGGCCATATAAAGGATAGTTTCCCATGAAGATCGGTGTGCACCATGTTGGTGGACTATGAGATTTTCCATGGAGATCATGATGCAAGTAGGTGTCTGTTGTTACAATGCACGATCCATAAGAATGTGCCCTGCTATTGCAAAATTTTCACCTTTGCTACTTATGACACCAAGGATTGTAGATTTATTGACCAGATACATGATGCCATTGATATTGGTGTGTGCCAAAATAGTGTTTCTAGTAGTTCCAAGGATGATGGTCATCATTATGAAGGGTGTGCGGATGGAGGAGGATAAGGTAGAGGCTTTTGAGGAGGATTTATAGGTCATGGTAATTGTTGGGGAAAAAGGAGTCAATTCCCTCAGGGAACCTACTATAATTGTGGATCCACATAACATTACAAGTGCGAGTGTCCTGATTTGTTGCAATTCTCTTGGTGTGAGAAAAATCACAAGTATGAGGAATGCCCAAAATTGTTTGAACACATGATCTAGAAGTACTGAAGGATAAGGGCGTGGGATGGTGAGCGTAAAGTGTGTTGATAAACATTTGATGCTAGAATTAGAACACGTCTTGGAGACGACGCGAGTTAAGGTTGTGCACACCAAGGAGATACCAAAGTAGAGAGTGTCGATTATAAGAGAAGAAGTGGTACATGGGAAGTATATAGACCCTACACACTAGAAGGAAGTGTATCAGGAAACCATGGATGTTATTCAAAGCCTACAAGGAGAGATCTAGTGTTTGAAGGAGCAGTCACGACAATTAGAGTAAAATAAGAGCACTAAGGCTACACAGAAGGATATAGATGAAGTCAGGGAAGTATCTGAGATGTTGACACATGAGAATATCATCCCTCTGTTAGGAGAGTGGCTGAGAGGAAAAGTACCAAGTGTCAGAGGAGAGCGCGAGAGGTAGGTTTTGATTGTTAATCTACCTCCTCACAACCTTGACTATGAAAAATAAATTACCTTGAATACAGTTGTTGATGGATGACTCTTAAGTAATATTCTGATTGACACGAGTGTGGAAGTTAAATTTCTCACCCTGGATGCATGGAATCAAATGGGAAGACCTCCATTATAACCATCTTCAAATGTTTTGTATATGTATAATAATACAAAAGAAATGCCCATTGGTGTTTTAAAGGATGCTTCTATAACTATCCAAGGGGTGAAATTTACTGGAGACTTTAAAGTCTTGGTGCTTGCTAAGGTGGAAAACTTTCCAGCATTACTTGGGTGCCCCTAGTGCTATAAGAACAATGTTGACTTACATTTCAATAAGGGGTATATAAGTTTTGAGAATAAGGAGGAATGTGTTATTATTCCTCTGACGGATGGAAAGTCAATGCCCTATACTAAGCCCTTTGGAGAAGAATACCTAGACCGATCTATGTGCGCACAATCAAAGACCCTGAGGTTGTGCATCCAACAAAATAAGGTGTTATTCAATGGGAAGACACTCAATCTATAAGTGATACAACTAGTGTGGCATGTGATAATTGGTGCACTAGACATATGAGTTAGTCGGAAGGCAGTTAAGAGGCTCTGTGACAAGAGTAACAAAGGTGCGCTCGCCAAGCACACTGGAGAGGAAAACAATTTGCTAAGTTACACTTTGGGAAGCCAACCCGATGTTTTCCTGCAGCAATGGAGACCGAGTGGAGATGTGAGATCCGAAATAGAAGTATGTTTAGCTATAATTTTCTCAATACCATAGCACATTGGTGGGTGACCCAATGAGATAACCTTTTATGAATGGCGCTAGTTGAGGATCACATTTTCTATTAGGTTTCTTTGAAGCAATACACCTACTACTATAAAAGACTCTGGGGAAGGAACCTACCTCGTTTCACATCCAAGAATGTGAGAAGGCATGGATGGAAGGCATAGAAGCCTTACCTCCATCTTTATGGGTGCATAAGCTTTACTCCACCTTACAAGAATTTTCACGTGTGTGGTACATTCATTCGAGTTGTGTTGTCGAGACGAGAAACTGGTAGGAGTTGATGGTTGATCTCATTCAATCTTTTGAGTATCGGAGTACTAAACGATTAGTGAATGAGGTGCTACTAGTTAGTAAGCACCTAACTATGGGAGATAATTCCATGGTGAAGGAAAGAGTACTGGATTTTTTGGGTGAACCTATCTTGGAAGTGTGCTTTGATGAGGAAGAATTAGAGGAGGTACAGCTTGAGTGTGCATGTATGGAGAAAGAGAAAGGAAAGTTGGTCTACGTGATAGAGGTGAAGAGGTGGAAAACTTGGATGGTAATCAAACTTTTGGTATGTGCGAGGTTATGGATAGTCATGATGAATAAGTGTGTGCCTACCATAAACCTCTGAAAACCAAGAAGGTTAGCATTGGTTCGAAGGAGGAACCTAAGGAAGATACTATATGAGATTATTGGACAAAAAGGGAGGTTTCAAATATTATTGATCTTGTGATGAATTTTAGGATTTGTTTCCATGCAGGTACCATGAACTCAAGGGATTTCACCACTCTTTAGGGGAGATGCAGATCACACTAAAGGAGGGCATGTGCCCAATTCAGAAGAGAACTTATGAAATGAATCCAAATCTACGCATAAAATTCAAGGAGGAGATTGACAAGATGATCGCATCAGGCATCATTGAGGTTGTTGAGGAATCAAATTGGATAAGTATGATGGTCATCAATATTAAGAAGGATTTGCGTTGATTACAGGGATTTGAATGTGGTGTGTTTCATTGATCCTTTTCTAACCCCCTTCACTAAGGAGATCCTGGAAGGAGTAGCTGGGCACGAGATCTATTCTTTCACAGATGGATTCTCAGGATATCATTAGGTTAGAATTACAAAGGAGGACCAAGAAAAGACAAATTTCACCACTGAATGGGGAATTTTTGCCTATATGGTCATGTCATTTGGACTGAAGAATGCACTATTGTATTTTCACACATTATGGTTCAGGCATTTTAGGACTTCATCCATAAGTTTTTGCAAGTCTACCTAGATGATTGGATGGTGTATGGATTAGTGAAGGACCATTGTGACAATCTAAGGTTGATGTTTGAGAGATGTAGGTAGTTAAGTATATCCTCAACATTAAGAAATGTGTCTTCGCTACTCCATTTGGCACCCTATTGGGACATATCATATGTAAAGAAGGCTTGCTGGTGGATCTTGCCAAAGTTTTCATTATTATGGGATTAGGGGAACCTACCAGCCATAGCGTGTGGTGTGCAAATTCCTTGGGCATACAAGGTATTACAAGAAATTTATTAAGGGTTATGCCAAGATCATCACATCATTGGAGGAGTTGTTGAAGCACAAAAGTACATTTCATTGGGGAGAGGCACAACAAATGGCATTTGACACATTGAAGAATAGGCTTATCACTCGCACCCATATTATGCTTTCCCTCTTGGGATAAGCCATTCCATGTACATGTTTATGCTTTAGGGATGGTGATTGGAGAAATCTTAGCACAACTTGAGAGGGAATTGTTGACCATCCTTTATGCTTTACTAGTAGGAAGTTAACCCCAGAAGAATAGAATTATACTACCATAAAGCACAAGGCATTATCGATGATCTACACGTTGTAAAAATTTAGGAATTATTTGCTAGCGATACCTTTTATCTTTTACATGAGACCACATGGCATTAAAGTACTTAGTGAACAATCTCGTCTTGCAAGGGCACATATACGGTGGGTCATATTGTTTCAGGATTTTGGTTTTACATTTGTTGTAAAACCGGTAAGAGTAATTTAGGGCCTAATCATTTATCAAGGATTGACTTAGGATAGGACACGCAGAAGTATTGAGAATACAATACCAAATACACAATTGTTCAAATTGCAACACGTGCCTTTTAACTTGGAAGATATTTTTGTGTTTCTCAAAATGGGTGTGGTGTCGGAGGGAATGAAGACTTTGGAAAGGAAGCAGTTAGCCATACACGCCATGCCCTACATGTTAATTAGTGGAGACTTATACAAGCTAGGCCATGAGATTTTTCATCGGTGTGTGTGCTTGAGCATGAGCTCACTGCAATCATGGAAGAGGCTCATGGTGGAATTGTAGGAGGATAATATGTGGGAAATGCAGCTATACGCAAGATCCTTTTAGCTGGACTTTGGTGGGAGATGGTTTACAATGATTGTATTGAATATTGCAAGGCCTATGATCATTTTTAGCACCTTGGTAAGCTAGGAAAAAGGGATGAAATGCCATTGAGACAAATAGCTATTACTTAACCATTCAAGAAGTGGGCAATTGACTTTGTAGGCCTTATTTCACATGCCACGTGAAGGATAGTTTTTTGGTACATCATTACTTGTACTGATTATCTAACACGGTGGGCGGAGGCAGTGCCTATGAGGGTTTATGTGCAGCCACAGCAGCAAGATTCTTGTGGGAAAATATAATCAGTAAGTATGGGTGCCCTCTGAGTTTGACTAGCGACCAGGGTAATCAATTTTTGAATGAGACCATCAGGATTTTGTTGGAAAAGTTCATGGTGGCTCATTACAAGACTAGTCCTTATCACCCTTAGGCTAATGAGAATGGTGAGGAATTTAATAAGATATTGAGTCACATGTTGACCAAGATTTTGATGCTAGGAGATAGGATTGGGATGTCAAATTCTCACCGTGTTATGGGTGTATAGAACAACTTATAAAATATTGAACAAATCCACACCATTTCAATTGGTGTTTGGCATCAAAGTTAGTTTTCCAGTAGAGTTCATGCTACCCTCTCTGCGTATTGTGCACGTAGGAGGATTGGCTGATGAAACAAGCATTACAAGAGTGCATTAACAAGTTAATGTAGTTGGATGAAATATGATCCCTTGCTAGATGGAGTCAAAAGACTGAGAAGGTGAGACAAAAGGCCTGACATGATTGTCACATAAAGAATAAACAATTTGAGGTTGGGTAGATGGTTTTACTTTATGATTCTAAGTTCTGCGCCATCTTGGGAAGCTCAAGGTCCATTGGTTGGGACCATATTATATTACCCATATACTTGATTTAGGTGTTTTCCAACTATAGGTGCTAGATGGAACATGACTTCCTAGGTATTTCAACAAAAGTTAACTAAATCCATACTCTAAATAAGGCTTCTGGTGTTTTGTAAATAAGGTAGTATTTCCAATTAGCTTAGGATTTCCCTTAATGCATTCTCCTTTCTTTGTGTTTCCCTTTCTCGTTGTTTTGTTCCTTTTGGTTTTTTTTGGGCGTGTGTGTGTGTCGATGGATAATTACATCATCAAGGTGTTATGCACGAGAGGACCGTGCATATTTTTAGTGTGGGGTGGAACATAAAGGGGAAGCAAGTAGGATGTGGTAAGAGTTGGAGGAAGTGTATTAGAAATTTTGAAGTAGTTACCTAGGTTACAAAGTCAAAAGTGCATGGGTTCGAAAAAAAGCACACGTAGCAGAGGTGATCATTAGAGGAGATTGGTGTCAAAAGGCTCTGAGAAAACAACATACAAGGATAAAAAGCACAGGAGCAATATGAGGTAGGAAGTGGAAAGAACTTTGTTCAAGACATAAAGGAATAATTGAATTCGATGTAGGAGTAAGTGCGATGAGTTATATGGTCGAGGTAGTTGCATGCTAGAAGGTTGCGAAAGTGTTTGTGTAGGTTTGCACATGGAGGAAAAGCATTGGATAGAATACGTGAAACAATTGCGTTGGAAAAATATGACTTTAATGTGTTTGTAAATTGGTAGGTGGCATCGAGGTTTGTGCATAAAAAGTAAAAAGATATAAATATAAGGTTGGGGAGAAGTATTCTTTCACCTTGTGTTTTGTTATCGAAGAAGTTCTTACAATCTAAGGTGATTCTTGCAAAGAAATTGTGAAGAGTAGTGTGTGGAGTTGAAGAAATCAAAGGACTTGTGAACCAATGTGGAAGCAAAGTACATGGGTGTACGTGGAGGAGTTTTTTTGGGTTCCCATGGGTGGATACGTTGTCTTGTGGAAAGGAAGTGATCTTAGGGTTTACAAGCTAGGGCATGGGTTTTCGTGGAAATTTTGTAGAAGTAGAGTTGAGGGTTTGAGTAGTAATAGAACTTGACACAAGGGAGAAACTATAGAGGACCGAGGAAGATAAAAATGGCACCAAGGAAAGGACTAGCCACTTCACCGAAGAAGGGTAAGGGCAACATCAATGGAAAACGGACCATTTCCACAAGTTTCAACAAAGAATGGTATGTAGAGATGTAGTACCCAGATGGTGTGTTGTTAGGGAAAGAGTGGGTATCGCATATAAGGAAAATGGTTATGAGCGATTAAAATCATCACATGAGAAATACATAAAAGGAGATGACCACAGAGTTGGTTGGCCCAATGGAAAAGATGATTCTAGATAAGAAACCCATCTATGATGATGAAGTAAAAGTGAAGTTAGAAAAGGCTGGGCTTCTATAACTTTATGAGTTGCCCTATTTTGGAAAACTAGAGCGACTATACCAGTGGTTAATGTCACGCGTACATGAGGACTAATTCTATTTCATAGGAAGGTAGATGCGCATAACCCCACAGTTGATTTCTAAGTTCACTGGCCTGATCTACGAGGGATATCTTTGGATGAGGACTTGTGCGACAAGGAGGCCATCAAGAAAATGGTTGAGGCATATGATTACAAAAAGGGTTCATGGTACTTTGACATCATTGCAATCATTGACCCTATTATGAGGATGGTCATGCATTTGGTGACAAAGATGAATGGGCAGGAGAGATGGATGCAGATAAAAAAAATTTGGTTGAATGTCTACCGCAAGATCTTGAAGGGTACCAATTACAACCACTTAGCTTTAATTATGGAGGATATTATTGATTCCATGCATGATGGGGAGAAGATCATGTTTGGTAATGTTCTCCTTACCATTGTCTTTTCAAATATTGGAGTGCCCAATGGGCCAAATAATTTTTTTGGAAGTCGAATGAGAACCCCTCTCCCACAAAGAGGTTTGAAGCTTATACTTGTGACACCATGATGGCCAATCACAAGGTGCATTTAGAGAAATGGTATAAACAGATGCACGATGCATTTGGAGCTGAATGGAGGATGTCAGAATAGTTACCTGCACTAGTGGATGGAGAAGTGGAATTCACCGTATATACCAACACTTTTATATCAACAAGTTTACCTTGACAGATGGCACCAAGGGTCCTTGGTGTAAGTTACCCTTCTCCTTCACAACGACAATATTTTCAAGGCATGGTAAATAGGTTTAAGGAGGTGAAGAAGCTGAGATTTGATCTAAGTGTTGTAGATCAAGATCACCACGAGATGCATAGAACCTTGGTGTATCCCAAAAAGCACGCCTATGTAGAAAATTACATATCTCATGACGTACACATGGTAAAACTAGTGACATTTCTTATTGCGGTGGATGACGAAAATGGTGTATGTGCGACTAAGGCCCAAGTTTGAGAAGGGCACTTATGTTGAGGATGACGTCTCAATCCATGAGGACCCCACCGGGAGGAAGAAGAAGGTAGTAATTAAGAAGAGAATGAGAAGAGACTCATGTAGAGAAGACACCAAGTGCGCATGCGGTGAAAACCATAGGGGTGTGGGAGTCGCATGGGTACAAGCACCTACATTCGACAGAAGAAGTCTCCCGTCAGGAAGGAGTCGTCATAAAAGAAAAGAGTCTCCTAGGAGAGAAGAGTCACCTGAGAAGGAGGATTCCCCTATGTTGGAGTCACCAGTGAAGAAAAATCAAAGGGTGGCACAAGGTTCAAACTCAAAGAAGATAGAGAGCATCAAGGATGATGATTCTAAGGAGGAAAATGAAGGAGACAATGAAGAGCATGAGGAATCTTAGAATCCTCCTGATGTACAATGTACACAAGTTTGGTGAAGAAGGGGATGAAGAGGAGGAGTATGAGGAGGGCACCCATACCAAAGGAGGAAGTGAGGAGGTAAACATGCATGATCAGAAGACCCTGACCCCGACCGAGGAGTAGATAGATAACACTATAGAGAGGGAGGTGGCGGGTATTATCCAACAGTTAGTGGAGCACGAGGTAGAGTGTAGCACCAAAGAAGTGCTAAAGGAAATTGAAGAGAACGCAAGTGTAGAAAAGGAGTATGGGAGCATGGGTGGAGACCCCAAATTAGTAGTAAGCTTTCTAACAAAGGCAGCACGCATAGATGAGAAGCACATAGTAATGGCATAAGAACATGTTATGACTTATATTAATGATCCAAGAAAGGTATTGTGTGCATGCTTCCAAAGTATAGTGCCCACAAACCAACTCCTCACTTGGTCTTCTTTTGATGAAGATGGTGTGTACCCACGCACATGGAAAATGTTATCCTGGGCTTTTGATTCCCACGTTGATGAGCCCGAGTAAATGCCCAGCAGATGTCGGATGAGAAATTTTGCAATGCGCTCAACAAATTATTGGTGGAGGTGGAAGCAAGAATCTTGAGCAGAAATGATAGAATAAGGGTCTTAGATGAAGAGCTTGAGAAAAAGAATGAGGAGATCATTGAGAGGGGTAAGGAGATAAAATATAAGGAATTGATCAATGTGCAGTTAAGGCATGAATTGAGGGATGAAAAGGGAAAGGTGTGCAAAGTCCATAAGAAGATAGAGGCCACTTTAGATGTCATTATCTTAAAGCACTCAGACCTAGCCCCTCTTGAGTAGAAATATGAGTGAATCATGTATTTCTTGAAGGACTTAGCGTGCATACTCACCATGGAAAGGCAACCACTTGCATTAGAATCAATGGAATAAGGAAGATAAGTTGAAGATTAGGAGATACTAACTCGGTACTCTGAGCTCCTTGCCTTAGTGAAGACCACGATGTAAATGGAAGAAGTTTTATATGACAACTGTGGTAATAGGGATAGAGTAGCAAGCATATTAGTTGTCATCCATAAAGCGGATCTGAAAGAATTTCAAGAGAAAACTAAGGGCAATAGGGCAGAGTGGGACAAGATCTTGGCCAAAGTAGAGAAGAAATCATAGGCAATCAAAACCTTAAGGGTTTTGATTAAAATTAAACTGAAATATTTATACCCCCAAGTCACTCGCAAGATGGACGCGCTGGGAGACCTTAGCAAGCAGATGGAAAGCATTGAAGATACGTTGAAGGCTAAGGGGGATGAGATGAGTTTTGAAAAAGTTAGCATGATGGTGGGTGACTTACTTCAGCATGCACGAGTGAGGTGGATGTTTGGGTTAAGATTGAAGCCCCCATGAAGAAATATTTCCCACTTCTCATGCAATAGTAGTAGGATTCTTCCATTCTTCCATTCTTTATTCAATCACATGATTATTTCATTTTCCCTATTATTTATTCTTTAGTGGAAGGGAGAGTGTTTCCGAGGATGGAAAACACACATAGTGTGGGGTAATTTTGGGCCCTGAAATTGACTAAGTCCCAAGGAAGAAGTTAGCGCATGTGGGAGGCAGTAAAGAAGGAAGGAAGACGCTCGGAAAAATTACACAAGGGAAAGGTGCACGGTAGAATAGGTTGGTGCACATGGGAGTAGGAAGTTTTAGGGACTTATCCATATTTTGAAGGAGTTGTCATAGGAGAAACACGTGAAAATCCCGAGTAGGCATGTTAAATGGATAAGGTGCCAGCTTAGAGCCTTAGAGGTCAAGAAAATAATATTCCATGTAAGGGATATTCCCAAGGTGATCATTACACGTAGGGTAGGAATTTTCAAGATGAAATAGGCATTCAACCATGGAGGACCACACTTCCACTTGGCATGTGATCTGTTCATGAAGGAAACCAAGGCGGTGCATCCAGATCCTATTTAAAGGAGTGCTTGGGTCCAAAATAGAAGAGGAGAGTAATAATGAAGTGTTGAGGAAATGAAGGGTTAAAGAGGGTTTTAAGTAGTAACAAGGTGCTGCAAAAATACTTGTAAGGATGTTATTGAGCAATGGGTGGGTTCACGGATGGGTTGTTCCCTCATTTTTCATGATTTTTTTGGCCATTGGGTTGGACGGTTTGGATGGGGTTGGGCGGGTGGTTGGATGGGGGTGGGATGGGTGGGTGGAGGGTGGGTGGATGGGTGGGGGTTGGATGGAAAGGGGAAGGGATGGGGTTGGGGAAATGGTTGGTGGGGATGGGTTGGATGGTGGGTTAGATGGGGTGAGGGGATGACGAAAGGGTTGGAGGGTTGGAGTGGTGGGTTGGATGGATGAGGAGTTGGTGACAAGGGGGATGGTGGGTTTGGATGGAGGGTTGGTCGGCTAAGGGTTGGATGGGTGGGTTGAATGAGGGGTTGGATGGCATGTGGGTTGGGCATTGTTACCAATGTATTTAATGTTCATTAATGATACCCTTGGGCCCTATAAATACCCTTTCAAGGTTCATTTTTTCACTTTTATCCGTAAATTTCTAGTGCTCTGAGCTCTCTAATTTTACACCCAAATTTCACTTCTCCCTAATTTCAGCAATGGCCAGTACCACATCTATTCCTACACCCAAATTTCAATACAAAAACCTCATGTGCCCATATATTTTAGCTCTACTAAAAGCAAAAGACGCTCCAAAGGATTGGCTCAAAAAATTAGAATTTTTGGGCTTGTGAACATGCCCCAATTCGACACTGATACATCAGTCCTTGATTACCTACTCACCTCTTACAATGACAATGATGGAAAATTTTCCATTCTTGTCATGCATCCAAACAACATCATCAAATTTATTTTTCTATTGAACCCGAGGACGTGCATCGGTTAACAGTTTACCTTTCAAAAATAAGTTGCTTGTTACTACAAAGGTTGTCCTTACAGATGAAGACAAAAAAATTTTGGAGTCTCATTACAATGTACAGGTTGATGGTAAGTTTATTATTTTCAAATGATTTTTTTTAACATTACTCGACCACACAAAGGATCTAACATTTCCTTTCTGTAATTGCAGCTCCTCTTAATCGTTCATCAAGAGGCCTTCTTCTACAAGGTATTACAAACAAATTCTTTATTGCAGTTGCTTCACTTTTTTAGGCCAGATTGTATTACAGGGAAGATGTGTAGACATTCCCTATTGGGTAGTTCAAGTATTTATTACGGACACTAGCAGGTCAACAATTCGATTGGTGCAGTTATTTGTCCAACAGAATAAAATCAGATATCTCCCATGCCCATGCAAAGCCAATCAAACTGATAAATCGAGGATTGTATTTTCTTGTTGCAATTTTATTCTTGCTTTCTATAATGAAGCGTACTACGAATTGATGCAACATAAGATTCCTACTACAATCAATGATAAGATGATTGGTCTTAGTCTCGAAGAACAACAGTAATAGTTACTTTTACTTGTTTACTTGTTATAACGATTTCAATTTGAATATTTTAAATAAAATAATAATTGTATGATTTTATTTTGTAGAGAAAAATTATAGTTGCAACATCTCATAAGGAGGCAATTGCTAGAGGTAAAGCCCCTCTAGAGGTCTCTGCTGATTCTGACATGGATTCAGCAGAATCAACACCAGTAAGACCTCGTCAAAAGTGACCTAGGGGGTCGATATGCACAACACGTTTACCATCACATTTAACTACATGTATGAATAATGAAGTTATCTTTATATATAAATTACAAATTCAAACAATTACTATAGATTATGTATTCTAATATTTCTATTGATCTTTTCTACATGTATTGTATTCAGAAACTACTGAGATGGATGATGAAGATCAAACTCATTCTAGGTGTGGAGATCAAAATGTCACGATTGTGTCTCCATCTATGCAAGGTATATTGTATAGTAGTTTGATTTGCATGTTTTGTTTCCTTACAATTTTTTAGCATTTACAAAGCCCAACCATTATATTCTAACAATTTGTTGTTTGCTTCATGCAGGTAATATGGCTTTAGGTCATTTTCACTTGCAGGAGGCCACCAATTCCTCCAACACATCAAGTACAAACACAAAGGAGGACTTCAGGAAAGAATATTAGGATTCTGCAGAGTCGGCGAGAGCAGTTCATCCTACTTACACCAAATTTCTGGGTCACTAGGTGGTGTTTTAAGTGTAACAACCACACAACTTTTTCAACAACATCACCCTTGATGAGGAGTATTTAGGCTTTGATAGTGGGGATGCAGACAAGAGTAACTATTTTGACACCCACGACATGATTCAATCTACTCCACCTCAACAAAAAATGTGCATGGAATACAGGCGTGACTCTCCTCCTCCCCCAAGGGCTGCTCCACAAACAGATGATGAAAAAACACATTTTATATTAGAAAATATGATATCAGATAGCATGGGGGAAAATAATTCAAGAGGTTGTAATGTCTGATGTGGATTTGGTGCGGTCTTGGGAGAGGAGAGAAAAAATTTTGATAAAAGAAATAAATACTAGATACCATAATCATGCTCAAAGGCATTCATTGTTCACTTTCATAGTAGAGAGCCAACCAACATGGCAGGATGTTTTGCTAAACAAAGCTCAATCAGGGACAATTTCATATAGTAATGATTACAATGATGAAATTATAGACATAATGCTAAACAGGTTGGAAAATCTCAATGTTGAAGCACATGCTTACTACAACAAATGGTCTAAAGACAAGACTAATGTTTTAATAGCAAATGCAGAAAAAGAGAAAGTTGTTGTGAGTGGGCATTTACTTTTACATGAAAAACTAAAAATTATCTGATATTATAACCACACAATATATTTTTTCATATTATCTGATAGACTAAAAATTTAATATTTCTATTTTGTAGGAAAATATGAAAATTTAAAGAAAGAAGCAGCTATTTTTGAAGCACATTTGAAGAATGCCCACAAAATCCTAAATTCTTTTATACAATTGAAGGAAAAACTCATTGTTATTAATAAACAAAATAATACATTGAGAAGGATAATAAAGGAGCATAATATGGATCCAGAAGTCTTACTGAAGGAAAAGATAGATGCAGATGCAACACTTTTGTCTGCAGGAGATGTAGTGAGGGAGGAGCTGAATATACTAGAAAATATCAACACTACAGCAAGAGATCTTTAGGCATCAGGAGTTATTCCTCCATCTCTTACGCAGGAAAAAGAAAAACCTTCACCTGCATCATAAAATTTGATAAGTTAGTAAAGTTCACCATGTGACAGGTGTGTTGTCACAATTCCGACACTGGCGTAGGAATTAAAAGATAGTGGCCAACCCTTTTTAGTTTTTATTCCATGTGGCAGACATAAGGACAACTATGATTTTGAATCATAGGTAGAAAAGAGGATGACCTCGTAATGTGTCCTTATATGATAGAACTTGTCCGGAAGCTTTGAGATGTTATAACAACCCCTTTTTGAATTGTATTGGCCAACAATGCTTTATGAATTTGTACTTTTTCATAAAGTAATCCACCACATGAGAAATCAATTTCAAAAGAACTTTGGAAGTTAGAATTGTATAATGTTACTATATATTAATACAAACTATGTTTCTTTTCTATTGTTTACGTAAATGTTGCTTAAATTTACACTATTTTGTTTCTTTACGTTTATGAATTGTTGCAGATGTAAAATAAATAAATTAACAGATATAAAAGATGAATGTGTCCTTATTTCAGTCTGAATTTGAAAACCAAACATAAAAAAACAAATGGCATAATTGAAACATATAATGACATTGTTCTAATGGCAAAGGATCAAATAATGACAAATATAATATTGTATTTATTGAAAGTTGTAATCACTTGAATGAAGTACATAAGTAGTCTCAATAATGTATAGAAGAAATGAAATCTATGTGAATTCAAACAGTCTGGAGAAACACTTTCATTTGTGTCTTGAAATCAACTACAGCATGATTTGTGGATGTGTCTCGATCCCCAGGTCAGGAAGAATATTACTTACTCCTCTTTTTTCTACTAGTGAATTCCACAATGCCAGTGCTCTATCATAAGGAAAAGACTCCACTGAGTAACTCGATACATACAATCTGAGACAACTTTCTAGATTCCTATCCAATCTATTTTCAAACTTTTGACTTTAAAAAGGATAGTGCACTAAAAACCCTCTCATCTTCCACAGAACCCAGAATCATTGTTTGATAGAGCTCATACAACTTAATATACTCACTCAAATCTTCACTTAGAATACTACTAGAACAGATATCCTTCCAAATCCTTTTCATGGCACTGTAATCCTGTGGGTTTTGTAGAAGTTGAACTTGTCATATCATTGTATTAGCAAAATCCATTGACTGTGAACTAAGTAGTTTTCTTTCCAAAATTCCTTCTACAGAAACTCCATTTATCTCTTCAGTCTTACAGAAATGATCAGTAAGATCACCCATGTTTTTGACAAATAAAGGACTGATAGATGTATAAGGTTTTCCACCAGAAAATTCCAAAACTATGGATTTACAACTCCCATTGCTTCAAGTATTTTATCATTTTTGAATCTTTCCCGGATCTCTTTAGCTAACGATTCAGAGATCTTTCTCAACTTATTCCTAGTTTCGATTAATACTTGCATCATATAAATTTTGTGTCACTTTTACTTCTTCTATTTATGAGTTAGCCATATCAATTCTTTTTTGGTACGTATGAAGTGGAATCTCTTTTCCATGTGTTGTTATACACAGATGATCATTTATATTGTACTTTAAGAAGCACCTAGAATTTTTCAAATCTGTCAATGCATTCCAGTTTTCAAAAGTAGCACCCTGAAAACTCCCATCAAAAATATATAAACTTTCTAGACTCCAACAAACACGTCTTCTGAGTCTTATAAAGTTTGTAATGTAGAAAGACCGATCTTGAGCATGCTTCGTTAAAATATTAAGCTCCCTCAACATGGGAAAAATACCACAAAGTGTGAGTAAAGTTTCTATGTCAGTTAGATGGCACAATAGATCTTTAGCTTTATCTACATCCCTGTGGTATTTAAACATAAATCATGTCAGTGAAGGATATTCATCATATATTCTACAGGCAGGTTCGTACATAGATATCCATCTGTATCTACATCTTTGAGAAGTTTTTTTCCCTCTGTTAGTCCAATAGAAAATTTTTGAAATTCTAAAAATCTCTTAGGACTACAAGAATAATAGGCATGGAGATCACGTATCAATTCCTCCACTTTAGCTACATTTTCAAATGTGCTCACAATTTTGTAGGTGAGATTCATTTTGTGAGCCATGCAGTGGACAAAAACCATATACGAGCAATAGTTGTCTGAAGTCTAACACAGACCATTTACTAGCTCCCTGCATTACAAGCTGCACCATCGGTTCCGACACAAACTAATTTTTTTGCAATGGAAAAGTCATCCATTCGGTGATATCCTTCAGATTTGATACCACCAATTTATAAATATTCTCAGAATTGTAATTCTCTATCATTTTATGAATTTCCAAGAGGTGTGGAGTCCTCATTTCATTAGTAAATGTGTAAACATGAATACATATCCATGAAGTATTATCAACTATGGTAACCTCATCTAAAGAAAGGAAATATACTTTGCCTTTTGAACACATATTTTTCCTCCTCCTTCTCTAGAGATAGACATTTTGCAATCTCCCAGCAATTGGTATCTGACCAATGAGATTGAGGAACATTCTTTAAACCAATAACTTGATACAACATTCTATTTTCTCTAAAATCTGACATCGGTCTTCCCCTTTTCATTATATGAAATACGGTTGCAAATTGAATACCCTTTGCTTGCATTTCTACCTCCATAGCTTTGCTCAATTTTTCTACTATGGTCCCACCTTTTTCATTTACATATTTGATACATTTTTGTTCCTTTTCATACTCTTCTACGTATTTGACATGTAGACAATCTTTTGCATCTTTCCATTTATGTGTTCTGACTATGTTGCCATCCTTTAGCTTTTGGGAAATGTATATTTTCCCATAGTGTTTTTCAATTGTGTCTAGTTTGAGCTGCATCATGTGATCCTTCCCCTATTTCCAACCACATATTTTGCATCGACATTGTGTTGGAACATCATTACAATTTTTAGTGTGCACAGGTTCAATAAAAGGATATTTTGCAGCCCATTCGAACTAGAATTTCCTTCCAATTGTCCAGTTTTCCATCTTTCTTCTAACATATTTTCTTTTTTTCCTTGGGATTCAACTTCTACATCTAGGTTGTCAGCAGAAATATTTTGAATCTCATGTCTCCTCTTTCTGGAAATAGACCTTGGAGTAGAAGCTTCCTCTGTTGGTGTATCTAGAGTTCGATGAATTTTCTTGTACTTCTATTTCATCAAGGGATGGAAATGTTTGCCTCAACATATATTGGATCATCAATATCTATAAATTGATTATTCTATGAAGGAATTTCTGAAAATTCTGCAAATAATTTTATAAAATTGTTACTTATATAGTATTAATCTTATCTATAGTTAAATTTTTACAGAGTACAAATGTCAAAGAGTTCCAAGAATAGTATCATAAACATAATTATTAAATTTTGTAAGATAAAATAACTAGTAAATAACACTTGCCACATACCGATATTTTCAGCTGAAGCAGAAACCGACTTCATTTTTTGTGATTTTCCAAAATAGCCAAGCAAAGTATTGGCACCCTTTTTTGAACTTGTTGAATTTGTAATCTTCTTGCCTTGATTTCTAGTATCCATGACTTGCTTACTTTTGGGCCTTACGGGTGGCTCTTATGTTCCAAGGCTCTAGAGAATGGATGGTAAAGGGTTGGATGGTAAGGGTTGGGTTGGATGGTTTAGAGGTTGGATGGTTTGGGTTGGATGGCTAGGGTTGGGATAGGGGTTGGATGGTTAGGGGTTGGATGGCTAGGGGTTGGATGGCTAGGGGTTGGACGACTAGGGGTTGGCTCAGGGATGGAATAGAGTTGGATTTAGGATGTTCAGGGATGGCTCGGGGGATGCTTGATTTGGATGGATTGGAGATAGCTAGGTTTTCTTATGGATACTTTGGTGTTGGATGATATGATTCAGGTGGTGAATTACATTCGAGGTTATATAGAAAATCTAGGTTGGAATAGATAAGGGACATCGGATTGGATTACGACAAACTTATTGATTTCAAATTTCCATAATCCTCTATTTTCATGTTTGTTCCCTACTTAAGTGAAACTTTGTGTTATTTATGGTGATCTTCTTATGTTATGTTTACTTTGTGAATATGCACATGATATGATTCGAAATGGTGGTGAATGTGGCAATTTACATTCAAACCTTATATATATGTGTAAAATCTAGGTGAAAGGAATAGTATAAGGGACATGTGAACAAGTTCAATTTATCCCCCTAAGTGATACATGGGGTGGTAGAGAGCTATGAGGCAAAATTTTATAGGGTCTTGAGCATAGGAAGAGTCATTAGTTGGCATAGATAACATAGTGATATTAGGGTTTTACGGTTACAGAATTTTATTACAATGGTGTTGGATTTTTGGTGGTCGTTGATGGAGGATGAGTATTGATATCATATAGAATGCATGAGATTTATTTGATTATGGAGCAACATGAGACATGGTATACTTGGATTCATTGTGTGTTGGTTCATATATATAAATATGTATATAAATTTACTCAAAAGGATCATAGTGGATGGATTGGTATGATTATTATTTCACACATATGTTCATATATGCACACATTATCGTATTGAGATTGCTAAATTTTCTATGAGTGGATTGGGTACGAAAAATATTTTTGTTGTTAGTTGGGTTAGACCAAGGAGTCATGGGTTTGATACCATCATCATGTAGATCTATTTCGGATAGGAAAGGGTCTACCGCATGTGAGAGAATGTGAGTATGAGGATAAATTTGGAATACACGCACATCAACCAAGTTGTAGTCAAACAAAATTGTGACATAGCTCCAAGTAGAAAGCAAGTAATAACCACCATGAAAATTGTGCATGTAAATAAAAGGTATACTCATTATCACATATCAAAAAAGAAGTAAAAATAGGAGTGTTGTGTAACTCCCAATGTAAGACCCATCATACCTCCATAAGGGATAAAGGAGTTATAATCTAGAAATGGAATGTAACTCATGTATGGCACACAGATGCACACTGACACAAATGAAAAGTTCTATGATGAAATCTATCATGCATCATAAAAATCCTAATGAAAAACCTAGATACCTATGACCTCACCTAAGGTGAGATGACTTACCATGTGTGAGGGAAAATATAATAAGAGGTAAATTAAATCCCTCACACCAACACCCCCCTTCATCATATCTTAAGATGAGGCATGGAAAGTCGAAAGAGAGATGGGTCTCGATAGTTATTCCTGATGAGGTGCCCATGTACAATAAGGATCTCAAGTAATGGAAGAAAACCCAATGGGAAAAACATCCACTTATAAGAGATAGAAGACTCCCTAAACAACCTAAGAAAGATGCATCATATGGGTCCCGACAAAAAAATCATGATAAGGTACTCATGTACAAGTCGTAATATTTCTAGAATAAGAAGACAAAAGGAGAAGGAGAATAGATATATTGAAGAAGATCTGAAGTTGCAATGGACCTCACCCAAAATGAGAGCATAATTAAGGATACTTGGATTCAATGAAGGGTTTGGTAAAGAATTATGCAACCCAATATGAAGTCTGTAACTCAATGAAGTCTCCAAAAATATTTTTGATGATGTGGTCTTCCACCTGTAGGATAAAGGTCCATCTACATCAAACAATGTTTCTACCCTTAGGAATAATAGAAATGGTGTACTAAAATTCAGCCCACTCTGGGATGGAAACCAAAGGCAACAATACAAAGAACTCTGAAGCTAGTCCACAACTGAAATGTGACATAGGTATGGTAAATAGGTTCTTAAGAGCTGAAGGTAATGCCACTAAAGTAGAACTTCCAAAGTATGGGAATGGATCATTTGTCAAAAGAATTTCCATATGGAGTGAAGGCACAACAACCCCCACAACAATAGAAAGAGGATCCAAAAGCATGTGTGGATCAATGATGATCTCTGAAATAGTACAAGTGAAAATTTTCCTAAAAGGGTAACTCCCATAAATGGAGATGAAAGACTCATCCAAAGTACAAAATGTGTGAAGGCTCAAAAAGGAGGAGCAACTCCTTGTACTACAACACAAGTAGACTTTATAAAGAGACATCTAAGGTCTAATAGATACATGTCCCAAAAGGGTTTATTGACAAACAAAATAGCAATGATTGACAAATATGTATCATATATACAAAAAGTAGGAGTAAAAGAAGCCTCATATAATGACTTTGGAATTAAGGTCGATACAATGAAGATTGAGGTTAGGAACATGATTTCCTAATGTCGATGGGTAAGAAGGAGGTTTAAAATTCTCGAAGGGTAGCTTAAGATGGAAGAGAGGTATCCTCATCAGAACTAAAAGAACAATCCTCATCATTATGAATATGAGAAAACAAATCTGTGTCATCAGAACTATCATCACATGAAGTGGGAGAGGAAGCAATTGTATCAAAAGAAGAAGTAAGTAGCAACGATAATATCTAAAGGGGCTCCAAATAAGGACTGAAGAATGCTCCAAATTGTGTGAGGACACTACGTGTCCACTACATGATGGTGGAGATGTCTGAAATGTACATCAACAAATAACCAACGACCATATTATGAGTGTCAATCCAAAGATTCAATTTGATCAAGATCATTAGGGGCAAGTAATTGTCCATACAAGAATGGATATAGGTCGTCAGTGAATGATAAAAAAATCATTCTCCAACACCATAATGCATAATTATCCCTACCAAGAAGAAGAGGTGGAGGTTGTGATGTAGTAATGGTTATATGAGTTGTAATTCTGGAAAGAACATCCTCCATGGTACATCTACAAAAAGAGAAATCAATGCGAAGATTCATAAGAGACAAACACATGCTCATATGGATGTCATACTTAGCTAAAAATGCATCCATAATGCAAGAATAGAAGGGTGCAAGAACACACACAAGGTTGCAAGACGTCAAACTCAATTGAGAATGCATCTACATGTGACTATAACACCCTAGAATAATGATAACCCCACTATTTTGGTACTTTAAACATAGTTCATTGATTATAATAAGGTGTGTTCATGTGATGTGAAATAGTTGGCCACTCACTTTATAGACAGGTAAAAAATCACGCAAGTGTGGAGGTCATAGTAAGTTTCAAATCGAAAGCATCGAAACAACACATAACAAGAATAAAACAAGGTTGAAAGCAAGAAAAATGGAAAATACAAAGTTCTGTGTGAGAAAAATTGTCTCACATCGCAAAGGGGGATCCTTGTCGCAAATCTATGGTGGACACGCTCATTATCCTGCAAGTGATAATAATAACACTATAATGAAAAACTAAATCAAAAGATTCAAACGACCTCCTAAACGTGAACAAACCTCCCAAAAATCAATACAAACCTCCACAAGGGGATACAAATCCCACAATGATCTCTAAAGGTACATTAGTGATAAATACACCAACAAGAGGCCTCTAGAAGAAACACAAATACCTCCACATGTACAAAAGTTAGTGATAAAATTAAATGCAATGGAAAAGGGACTAACGTGTTCCATGCTATGTGTTGGTCTGATGGTGATTCCTAGTCCAAACGGAGTTTTGGATCATAGTATGGCTCATGGGAGAAAAGGTATAAATGATTGATATGCTTACAAAGGCAAGCTGAGGGATGAATTGATTAAGATGATCAGCAAAATGTGATGGATGGCTCAAAGGAGCTTGATATGGTTTGACAGGGAACGTAAAGGCGTAATGATGGAAAAGGTTAGGGTTTGATACTAGAAAGATAAGCTATAGTGATAAATGGTCTTGGCAGATAGGAACATCAGCAATTATGTCGATTGCTAACAATTAACGGAATCACCGGTGATTTCGACAAAGGATAGACATGCTTATAAATGTTGAGAACAAATTGATTAAATGACAAACGATAAAAATAATGATTTACATAAAAGTTACTTACCTGATTTTAATTAATGAATAAGACTAAAAAGATGATGTTACTAGATAGAAGAAGGTTGTGGATGATGGTTTCATTGATGGTGAAGCTCTTGATCTGACAAAAACCAAATTCTCGATGTTTTGATCATAACTTGAGAGCCGTAGCTCCATTTTACAAACCAAAAATGCGTCAGAAAGCTAACTTCAAGATATTTCCATTTATGTAGAGAATCATTGGTGATTTATTTGAATCACTAGTGATTAAGATAATCTTTGGTGATTTTGTTGCAGGTCCAGAATTATTAGTGATCACTGTAAAAATCACACAAATTGCTTCCAGTGCCCATATTTTTGCACGTTTTTAAAGATCCGAGTTGTGATGAATTGAGGGAGCATCTAAAGGAAATGAATATATACCCGAATCGACCTCCAGGATATGGTGATAATTATAATTTTTGGATTGAATTTTAGGAAACCCGTAGTTGCACTTGAATGATGTTTTGTTAGTCTTGATAGGCTTTAGAAAAATCCTCAAAATTGCTTGATGATTAAAAATGACCAGGTGGGATGATATCGTGTTGACATGGATGCAAGTACAACAACAATATACTTTGATTGAAAATTAAGGTTTGAGAGTATGAGAAGATGATCCCAAAAAGGGACTACAAATTGAGTTTAAATAATCATTAGCAATTTAACCAATCGCCACTTTTCAACCATTTGAGTTTGTTTAGAAAATTGTTGAAACAATTTACTGATTCAAGTTTTCTCTTTCATGTTTTCAAGGGAGAGGATATGAAATGATTTTGAAATTGTCGTGTTGTCTTATGAGGTTTCAAAGAAAGGATTTATTTAGTTAGATGTCTTCTAATTTAGCCTAAGTTTGTTTGAGATATATATTAGGTTGTTTGATTAAGATATATCATATGTATGAATATGATAATATAAGATTTGTGTGATATTGATGAATAAAATAAGATTTTGTAAGTATATAAAAATGTCCATGGTAGATATGTGGGATAAGGGAGTTAGAGATGATTTTAAATAGATTTTAATTAAGAAAACAAATATCATGGAATTTGATATTGGTGTATATGAAGAAATAATTAATTAAATAAGAATGGGTTTAGGATACAGATGTTGATTTAATTAAATAAGGATATATTTAATTAATTAGACAAAGGTGAGAGATATGGTGTATAACTTAGGATAAATGATTTTAATAGTGTAGTGTGATTAACTGGTGGGTATGAAATATCGATGTATTTAAGTAAATAAAGATAAAGGGGTATAATATATGACTTATAATATGGGGAGTTAATGTATTTGATTAATTTTAATTGAGTAGGATGAGGGTGATGAGGGGTGTATATTTTATATGACTTAGTATAGGGATTAGATGTGATAATGAAGGGGTTCTAGTGGACTCGGACATAAGGAATATTAATCTTAGGATAATTTATTTTGATAATATGGTGTGATTAAATAGTGTGATAAATATATGATTTTCATAAGAATAATATGATGTGGTGAGTGTATGGATTTGTGTAAGAAATAATGGTATAGCAAAAAAATGAGTGTGCGAATTTTGAGTGTCTACATTTTTCCCTTTTTGTTGAGTGGTTTTAACACAAGCCATGAGACAAAAATGAGGTGTGATGGAAGTGAGGGATGATGGAATAATGTCCCAAGATGAGGTAGAGAAATAAGATAAATGTCGTCGTAAAATCAAGTGATAGGGGAACCAAAGGGTTCGTGTCCTACAAACATATGATCTAATGACGAAAAGGATGTTTTGATAAGGTCAAAGGACCAAATGATAGATGTTGCCACAAAAGTGGGCTTACGAGGCCATGAAGTCAAGTGATAGGGGAACCAAAGGGTTTATGTCCTATAGACATATGACTTTCTAATGATGATGGATAAAATGAAAATTTGATGAGGTCAAAGGACCATAATTTGATGAGGTCAAAGGACCATAATTTGACAATTCCACAAATGTGGACTTACGAGGACTAGATGGGGGTCATGACAGTGACCGAAGCGTAGTACCCAAGGAGGCATCAGTTTGACAAATGTCAATTTGATTGAATAAATGTGATGTTTTAGACACAACAAAGTCATGTTGAGATGTATTGAAGATTATGTTGATGTTAAGAGATGTTAATATTTTATATTTTATTTCTTTGTGATGATGTTGATGTTGATATTAATGATGTTTTAGATGTTGTTGGTATTTGTTTAGGTGATGATGTTGATGTTGATGTTAATGTTAATGTTAAGATTCATTGATTTGATCTTAATATTTTTCATAAGAATGAAACATGGATTGATTTTGCACGAATTTGATACATATGTGTGTTTCACTGATTCTTAGATCGCTTCTTTGAAGTGTTGATTAAACAGAGATAGGGTAATGGGCATAGGAGGAATACTTGTTCAAATGTTGGTTGATGGGTTGTTACGCGCGTATGACTTCCGAATCCACATCTGATCGTGAGAGCTTCCTTTTGGCTAGGAGGAACTACCTATAATGCAAATCAAGACCACCAAAAGGAATTAAACAATATGGGCAGTGAACTGCCTAGCGTATGCTAGATCCGGGAAGTGTGATACCTCCTAGATGGCTATTAGTCCACTATTTTAACAACTTAATGATGTAAACAAAGTAAATCCTATTGTTATTTACAAAGATTTAGGTATCTCACTAAAAATACAATAAGAAATAGATCTAATCTAATAGGCTAAGCTAGAATAGAATCCAAAGGTCAAATGATTGGTTTTGGGTCTCTACAGGTTTGATAGAGGTCTCAAGTAGATCACAGGTGAATGAGGGTGAGATGAAATTAGGTGGGTAGGTCTCTGTTCAGGGATGTATGAGCAAATATAGAGACCGGTGTCGGTCAAGGGTGACCAACGGCGGTTAGGTGTAACCGATGCCGGTTACTTATGAGATCTGGAAATGTCACAGAACAAGTTGTGGTCTCCTTTGTGATTGTACAAAGGACTTTGGTTGGTCGAATGAGGTATTAGGTGACTGGAGTAGGCTTTGGTGAGGTTTTAATGGGTATATGGAGGTGAAAATGTTGGAGAAGGTCAATAGGGGCAAGGTAAACAATGGATGATAAAATGATGATGAAATGAAATAAACCAGGGAAGTATGATGTTATACTTACTTGGATTCTAGTCCTGAATGCCTGTGTGTGAGGGATGGAGGTGTTGATGAGGGGTTTGAAGGTTGCGAGTGATCACCAGCTGAAAGAAAGCTTTTACATGGGCTGCATGTACACTCCTCTTTGCTTGGATAGATCAGATCATGGCTGGGATGGCTGTGTAGGAGAAGATGCTCAATCTCCTTCCTTGCATGCGGGTTTTTGCTAGAATTTTCTCTCTGAAGATGCGTTATCTCTCTGAGATGTGTTCTTGCTCATCAACCTTCTCCCAATGTTTTCCAACCTTGAGAATAAGGTAGTTTAGGGGTTAAAAGGGGTAACCGATGGTCGTCTGTTTAACTTAGGTCACGATTAGGGGTAATCGACATCAGTCAAGGTGGGATTTCCTAGGTTTACTAAACTAGGAGATCCTCCTGATTTCCTTGGATCTTGTGTCGTTATCCCATGGATTAGACTAAGAGCCTCTTGTGAGCATGTGGGAATGTGGTTAGAGGGAATGTAGGCATTGATTTTTAGGGTTTGGATAAGTCTTAGTTAGTTATGACAACTTGCTAAGAATAGGTCTTAGGTTGAGTTGGCTTGGTGAGGTGTCTAAGTGAACTATATGTGTGGATATTATTTAAATAAAATATTCAAATAATAAATATAGTGAGGATAATGCATTAATTTAATTAAATTAATTAAATTAATATTAGTGGGGTGAAGGGGGGTCATGGCTAGGTAAATGTAATAAAGGGTGCTTATTTGTCACGGGACCAAAGGGGAGTGTGACCTAATTCTAGTGTCTACATTTTGCCCCTTTTTTTTGCATAGCTTGTATTGGTAAGTGACACTAACAAAAAATAAGATGTGGTTGCCCCATGTGTGGGTAAAGGTGATCCCCCTCAAACCAGGAACTAACGAGGCAAGGCTCAAGCGGTGAGTGGTTTGATAAAAGGAAAATGTGAGGAAAAGGTAGGTGGGCACGGGGATAAAAAAGGTGAAAGGTCTACTCGGGAAATCTAGGTTATGGGTTAGGGTCAAAGGTAGAAATAGTTAAACACATGCATAGGTATAAACTGCAAAGACACAACCAGTTAAAGAGCAAGCAAACTCTACATCGTCTAAGGTCGATAGGTTTATCCAAACAAGGTTGAAGTGAATCCGGTATCCAAGGTATAGGATATGGTCAGGAAACACAACGTAGGTTAGGTGTAGGAATTTTTAGGTATGTTCCGGTACACCAAAGGTAGGGTCAGGATAAATGGTCACGGAAATAGGCTAGGTAAGGTCATTAGGTCAATCAACACAGTAATAAAGTCAAGAAAGGTATAAAGAAACACATGAGGTCAAAGGTCACTAGTGATGGTCCAGGTCTAAATATCTAGGTCATGACATAGGTAAGGCCAAGGTATGGGTAAAATAATGAGTCCCTAAAGGAGGACAAGAGTAGGTAGGCAAGTGAGGAGGTCTGGAAAGGTAAGGTAAATAGGTTAGGTACAGGTGGGGTGGGGTAAAGGATCAGGGTAAAGGGTGGGGTAAAAGGGAAAAGTAAGGGCAATGTGCAAGTGAAGGTGACCGATGGCATTCATGTATAGCCAATTTTGGTATAGGAAAACTGACGATAGTTAGGTAGGGCACGCGACCGATGCCGGTCAATGGTAACCGATGTCGGTTAGGTCGGGTGGGTTATAAAAACAAAAAATCCACGTTTTATTATTCATTTGTTATTTGCAAAGTGAAGAAATGACAAAAAAGAGAGAAAAGAGAGAAAAGTGTCCAGAGGAAACAAGACAATGAGTTGGCAGTCTGATTTGACGAGGGTTGGGTTGGTGAGTAGCGGGTCCACGGGAGCATGGCGAGAGATTTGATTGGTCGGAGGTTACGGGAGCTATTTGGTGATGGCAGAGGCTAGAGAGGGATCGGGCGGACCACCACCGCATAAGGCTGATGTGCCACCGAGATGGTGGTAAGCGCGACAAAGGTAAGCACCTAACTCTAGATTGGTGATTAGATAGATTAGAGGTTTTGAGGATTGTCGTTTGTAGGGTTTTGTGGGTTTTGGTTTTTGTGGGTGGTTAAAAATAAAATATGGGTATGGGGGAATAATGGGAAAAAAAGAAGGGGGAGGGTAGTAAATTGTATAGGTGGGGTGGGTAGGGGTCCTAGGGTAGTGTAGGTCATTGTAGGTGGGGTAAAAGGGGTAGTGGGAGAGGTTTAAAAAAAGAGGGTTTAAGAAGTCACGTAATTGTCCATGCGACGGTGACCAACGTCGATCAAGCTTGGTGGTGTCATTGGGTAGAACCAATATCAGTCACCAAAACAGTGACCGATGTTGGTTAAGTGATAACCATGGTCGGTAAAGGTGAATCGTAATGGTCACCAAACAGTGATCGATGTTGGTTTAAAGGTGACTCAAGTCGATTAGAATAAACCAAGACTGCAGTCGACTTTTAGGTAGAAGGGTGAAAAAGTGATGTAGGTTAGTTAGTTGATATGGGTAGGGTAAAACAAGGGTGGAGGGTAATGATAATTGGTGAATATGGTCATGGTAAATGTGGATTAATGTCGTGCTTGGATTGGATGTAGGGGAGAGCATAGTTACACATGTGGGACAGGGTTTCGCCTCTCCTGGTGACATTGTGTGGCTTAGCGATCCCTTTGGAGCTACAGCATGTGGAGGCAATGGGCTTGAGTGGGATTTGGTGCTACCAACATGTTTTTTCGGTAGCCCATCTTGATGGTCATGCTCATCGATAGATGGGACTCCACGACCAACATGTTCCACCTTCCGATGGGTGAGATGACTATCACCCTGAGGACGTGTTCGGATTTTTGATTACCCATATTGGGTGCCCAGGTTTACTCTATCTCCTCCAAGGCCTCAAAGGAGCTGATCGGGATAGTTTTTGGTGAGGGGCATGGATTTGAGATTCCATAGCGCCAGTTTGAGCTATGGAGAGATGTACCTAGCCCATCTAGATGAGATGAGGCTAGTGGTTCTATTAATGGAGGCATTGTGCTGCTATGTACTGCCAAATGCATAGGGTGGATGCTTTCCCCGATCACTGATGGGGGTGCTTCATGATATAATGGTAGAGGAGACCTAGTTTTCCTATGCACTAGCATTCTTGGTGTAGTTATACCAAGAGTTGTGGGCATATGGGTGGTCATGTGGTTTAGCCTGTGTGTTATACATTTATACTGCATTATTGGGCCTATGAGCACATAGTTTGTGTTCAAACTATAGGGATGCCCCAAGAAGATGTATTCCGAGAGAGATCTATGTGGGTGGGATACAGGAGATGGGTACCGGTTGTAGGAGAGCAAAGATCGGATAGGCCGACATATGATGTGGCCCATTTTCGTAGTTGTTGGAGGGGTTGTCTAGAGTGGACATTATCTGGAGGCCATATGTGGGATTCCCCTCATATAGGCACATGCATGAGGAGCTAGCTAAGCTCCAGCTAGAGAGGTGGATACAGGGTCGTCGTGTCAGGGAGGATGAGATGATCCCGGTAGACAGGGTCCGACGGCAGTTCGGGCTTGTACAGATATTCCTCCGTCCTTCCCACAGTATCAGAGAGATGACGTGGAGAGGCCTCTACCTCTACCACAACCTACAATGCCTATAGGGGAGGAGGAGGAGCCAATGGATCAGTGGATAGATGATGCCGAGATGTACGAGACAGTGCAGGTAGTGGTGGGTAGCTCAATTATGAGCCATACCACCTGACCAGGCAGCCGAGACTTAGCTACCATTACAAGCAGTGCATGCATGCCCTACGAGGGGTGTAAGTGACACCGATTACCTAGATAGGCATACTATAAACACAGTTGGAGGGGTTAAAGGTAGAGGTAGGAGAGCTATGAGTACTAGTGGCTAGTCTGCTGGCCTAGATGGTGGAGGGAGAGGATGGAGGAGATGGAAGAGAGAGAGATGGAGATAGCGATGGTTAGGTGACAACCTTACTAGCTCAGTGGCAGTTTACAGGCGATTGGCCATAGCCCAGGCACATATTGGGGCCTTACAGGCCTAGATAAAGGCACAGGGTAGGGGGCACCACCACAGGCACAAGGAGCTGGTCCCAGTTCATAGGCAGTGCGGGGAAGGTTGTTACTGGGTAGGTCATTGCGGGGCGAGTACAAGGGCTGAGATCTATGGGACCACCATAGAACATACCTGTATCTAGGTTACGGGATTCCCTAGGTGAGGTGAGATATTATTAGGACCAGCTCATGGTGGCCGGGATAGACTTCCTATCTTATGGAGAGTACAGGGCACAGCAAGCATCTAGTGAGAGGATGAGATCCTGCATGCATAGTGTGGAGAGCACAGGAGGTCAGCAAGCTCGAGGCCTAATTAGGGGAGGTGGCCGGTCTTAGGTGAGGTGCTCGTAGGGACATAGGAGGTCAAGGGTATAGGTGACACAGAGATGTAGGACATCCGGTAAGATACCTGAGATGCGGTCACCTAATTTTTGATGTATACTAGTGAGTTTTGATATATATGTCGGCCTACGTGCCAAGGATAG
This sequence comes from Taxus wallichiana var. yunnanensis, assembly GCA_018340775.1. Lineage (NCBI taxonomy): Eukaryota > Viridiplantae > Streptophyta > Pinopsida > Cupressales > Taxaceae > Taxus > Taxus wallichiana. The sequence continues at coordinate 718,305,043 of CM031234.1, read as the reverse complement.
TTGTATTTTTTATCACATACTAGCCTACGTGCTGAAGATAGTGAGGATGTACAAGTGATTTTGTATATTTTGAGCATATACCAGCTGCATGCCAAAGAGATTTTACATTTGATTTGTTCATTCTTTTTGTATATATGAGACCAGCCTTTCGCATGCCGATGACATTTTGTATTCTATATATAGGCTTGTGTGGTGACATTTTGAGATGATAGACATGATGAGGTAGACATGTATATTGAGACACACATTTATTGATTTATATGATGAGATTCATGGTATTTCATGATTTGTTGATGTGTTTATGAGACATTGGTTTATGGCTTGTGTTAGATGAGATATGGATTTGTTACTTTAATGTGGATTGAAATTAGGTGAGTTAGGCATGATGGAGTTAGGTTGGTTTAGGCATGGATCAAGTCAGGTTATAGGCATGGATCGAGTCAGGTTATAGGCATGGATTGAGTCAGGTTTGGTTAGGCATGGTTGAGTCAGGTTGGGTTAGGCATGGTCGAGTTGAAAGTAGGTTTAGTTATGATTCATTATTTTGGCAATGAATGATACTATGGGTCATATGTGAAATGTTGTATAATCTATGCATAGTGATGATAGAGAGATGGTAGGTGTAATAAATGTATGCTATGGGAAGCAACTTATTATGTATGTGGCTTAATTTCCAATTTTGTTATAAGAGGAGAACTAAGTGAAATGTGATGTAAATGGTGAGTGAGGCATGGTTGAGGAATTATTTTAGGGTAGAGAATGGCCAAGCTAACCTCCAAGGGCCCCATGCCCTCGGAGTGTTGCCTACATAGTCCCGGTGAAAAGGGACCTTAGGCCGATGTAGTTCTCCCATGAGCTAGGGAAGAATATGAAAATAAGTTGGTAGGTTTTTGGGCATGTTGTGGGTTTAGGTTTAATAGGAATTTGTAGATTATAGGTAAAAGGATACAAGTGAAGGTAATTATGGAAAAAGGGGAGGATTACCTCAAAGGTAAGCATCGAGAACCAAGTCCTATATAAGGTAATAAAAACATAAAAAAAGATGGTTAAAAGATAAGAGGAGGCAATAGAGTCACCTAATTGGGTAGGATCATAATGAGTATATCATATCGTGGAGGGGGTGATGAACATAAGACCCTAAATACATTACACGATTGACTGTTCTACGATGAAAGTAGTCATAGGATCACCAAATTTCTAAATTCCAAGATGTCCCTTGAGGAAATTGAGGGAATGAGAGTGGAAATGGTAAGGAGGGTGAAAGGTAGCTAATTTTATATGTTTTGAGTAACAGGGCCTTTGGGCAAGGGGTCCTAGGTCACAATGGGCAAGTCCATGATTAAAAGGTTTTTGTTTTGATAGACTGGTTGATGCGGGAAGTCTATATGGGATAAATAATATGGTACTCCTTGAGGTCTTCATGAAGTTGATTGATGCAGGAAGCTTCAAGTTCTCTCTTTTTTTTTTTTAAAGCTTCACATAGTTGTCCTTCGAGGGAGCAGTCTATTTATAACAGCAATTTGTCGAGAGGAAGATGTCCTTTTGAGGGAGTCATCTTTTTATTAGAAGTTTGACTCAAGGAGTTTGGTCCCACGTGAGGTCGTTGAAGTCATGGACAAGTCCAAGGTGGAGGGTAGGACTCTTGTTCAAAAGGCAAGGTGGAATGACCATGGGATGTCATCTAAAGGTAGACAAAAAGTATCCATGAGAATCATGCTATGTGCAGTGTCGTGGTACACATATTCAAGAGAAGATAACTAGTGACGGGTACTCACATGATTCTTGTTTAATCATTAAGGATGTGTATGGAGTGGATAGCGCTCAAGGGATGAGCCTGTAAAGAGACAAAGGGTGAGGTAGGATGATGAGTCAACAATAGAATGGTCGAAGATGCAATGCGTTAAGGGGCTCAGGTTTGGGTTTACCATCAAGTGAAGATAAACGATAGGCACCTGATCTATAGGTATGAGTTACGATGTATGGTCCAAGCCAATTAGGAGAAAATTTTCCCCATTTAATTTTTTCTACTTTGGTTACGTGTTGATTTTCTTTCAAGACAAGGTCACCGACTTGGAAGATTCATTCATGAACACATTTGATACGTTGTTGGTAAACTTGAAGGTGATCCAGATAATTAAGACGACATTCGTCTAATAACTCTAGTTGTCTTAAGCATCTGACAAAATTCATCATCGATGAGCATGTCATGGAGAGAAATGTGGAGTGAGGGGATATGGACTTGAGAGGTAGAACAGCCTTTGTCTGTAGACCAGGCGAAAAAGGGTGTGGCCGCAGTGGAAGTGTGAATACTAGTTTGGTATGCCCACAAGGCAAAAGGAATGTGCGTATGCCAATCCTTCCCAGTATCGTCAACCACTTTCATGAGAATTTTTTGAGGGTTTTGTTATTGGATTCAGCTTGGCCATTGGTTTGCGAGTAATAAGGTGATGAGAAACTAAGCTAAATGCCGAAGGTGTCGCAAAGTTTTTTGCAATGTTTTGTTTTTGAATTTTTTTCCATTGTCAGTGATGAGGTGATGAGGGACACCAAAGTGGAAAATGATGTGATGGTTAATGAACTTACATATTTTCTCAGCTTTCATGGAGATGAGTGCTATGGCTTCCACCCATTTTGTGTAGTATTCGGTAGCAATTATGATCCATTGATGGTGTTGGGAAGAATGGGGATTGATTTCTCTGACAAGATCCAAACCCCATTGAGAGAAGGGCCAAAGGTCACGAACGACCTATAAGGCATGATTGGGTGTATGATGAAGGTCGAAATGTTGTTGGCATTTGACATAATGTTTGACATAGTCGCAACAATCATGGTTAAGGGTCAGCTAGTAATAGCCTAGGCAAAGAATACGCTCAGCAATAGCAAGGCCACTAAAGTGGCCTCCACATATGCCATCATGAACCTCCTTAATGGTATAAAGAATTTTCAAACTTGTGAGGCATCATAAGAGAATACCATCAAAGCCATGTTTATAGAGGAGTCCCCCAAGAATGACGTAACGAGAGACATTTTTAAAGAAGGCACGTTGTCCGTTACAGTGAGATCGGGAGGTAAGATGAAGAGAGAAAGGTAGTGGAGTATTATTTATACCAAAGGTCACTTGGAGTCAGGGTGTCGGTTCGATCGAGTAAACATCATGAGGTAACTAAGAAGGTGAATGGAGGTGTTGTACAGTGATAAATATTTTTGAATCAACGAGGGAAGCGGTATTTGGGAAGCTAAGCGAGCCATGGTATCTCAGATATATTTGTTGGTTGAACGTGGGATGGTTTGAAGGGTGTAACGATCAAAGGTGGTCAAAAGTATGTCTTCATGTTGTTTATACTTTTAAAATATCTCGTTACGACATTGGTACATACCATTGACTTAGTTTATGACCAATTGTGAATAACCAAAGATGCTTTGATAGATTTAACATCTAGGGCATAGGTGGCTTGAGACCTAGACTTCGTACTCGGCAATATTGTTGGTTCATTCAAAGTCTAGTTTGAAATACAAAGGCATGGGTTCTCCATTAAGAGGAATGAGGATAGTACCAGCCCCACCCCATGCGACACTTGGAAATGTCAAAGAAAAGTGTCATTTGGTAAAGGGGTTCATCCAGGAAAGGATAGTAATTTACTCATCCGGAAAGTCAAAATTAAAGGGTGATCCCGGAAATAGGTGCGTCTGCCAATTTTTGGTGATAACTTGGCCCTTGATGAACTTTTAATGAATGAATTAGAGATCAAGATCAGCTAAAATCATAAGCCATCACGCGACATGCTGATTTTGATAAGGTCTAGCGTACATGAAGTGTAAGGGATCGGTGTTGGTTACAACATAGGTTTTGTGGTTGAGTAGGTAATGGCAGATTTTGGTTGCAGTAATGAAAACTAAGGCTAAGCAAAGTTTTTGGGATGGTTGTATCGAGTTTCATAGTCCAAAAGAGTACGGATTATGTACTAAACCGCTACTCCCTGTGTTGTTCATCACGATGAGCGAGCATGGCTCCCAAGGAATGATCGGTAGGCCCGATATGTATAGGTAAAAAGGTTGATCGTCTTTTAGGTGGAATGAGTGTAGGTGGTTGGAGAAGGTATTGTTTTAAGGCCGCAAAAGCTTTGTGGCAGTCATCATCCCATTTAAAGGATACATCCTTCCTAAGCGAGATGATGAAATGGTTAACACCGATTAGATAATTGTGAAATGAAACAATGAATGGATTACAATTTACCTTGCAGGCTACAGAGTTGGCGAAGGTTAATAGGTGGAGGTATTTCAAGGATGGCCTTGACTTTAGTAGGGTCAACTTCTATACCACAAAGGAAATAATAAATCCCAGGAGCTTTCCGAGAGAACTGCAAAGATGCACTTTCAAAGTCAAGCGCAGATGATATTTAATGAGGTGGTCAAAGATGGTTTTGAGGATGGCAAGGTGCTCGGAGTGATGTTTAGATTTGGCCAAGAGATCATCCACATAATCTTCTAATATGTGATGCATGATATCATGGAAGATGTAAGTCATAGCACGCTGATATGTCACACCAATGATTTTTAAGGCCAAAAGGCATGACTCGATAGCAGAAGGTCCCCCAAGGTGTGATGAATGCAGTCTTGTGTTGATCTTCTGGGAAAGAAAAATTTGGTTATAACCCGAGAAGCCATCCATGAGTGATAGCATCTCATGACCAACGGTGAGGTCAAACAGTTGATCAATATTGGGCAAGGGAAATTCATCTTTCGGGTAGGCTAGGTTGAGGTCATGGAAGTCCGTATAAATACGGAGTCCCCTATTGCTTTAGTAACATGGACAATGTTAGAAATCCAACGAGGATAATCAATGGGTAAGATGAAGGAAACAGAAAGAAGGCGCTAAAGTTCTTCTTTAACAAGAAGAGCAATGCAAGGGTGCATTTTCCTCAGCTTTTGTTTGATAGATTTGGCATTGGGAATGTTTACGATATTGTGGACCACTATGGTGGGGTCAATATCGAGCATGTCTATGTAAGACCAAGTGAAAGCATGGTTATAATCTTGGAGGAAAGAAGTGATGGCTTCATGTTCAAGAAAGATCTAAAGATTGTCTGATCTTTAGGATGTGTGGGTCATCCTGAGTATGAAAGTTGATATTGATAGTCGATTCATTCAACATGGTTTGCATCTCATAGGGTAACGACTGATGAATATATAATTCTTATGCACCAAGGTAGGTGAGTATGGATTCATCATCCTGAAATTGAACGATGTTAATTGTAGGTGTGTCATCATCAATCATTTCAAGATACAGGAATGGAAGAGTGGAAGGGGCCTCGCCTTCACGTTGATAAGTCAAAGGCCCCAAGGAAATGGTGTTTATGAAAAAAAAAAAAAAAGTTAGGAGGGATAGATTTAGGATCCATCGACTCTCGTGGGTGAAGGTGGTGATGAAGATGAAGGTGGAGAAGGGCTAGGGTCCTTAATGAGTTCAATGCAGGCCTATTTGGTAGGAGGTTCGGGAAGCCGATACCACTACGGTCGTTATGTTTGTAGGTGGTACATGGAATAACGGTATGGCAGCCTTGCTCGTAAAAGCCAAAACCAAAACCCTTCCACGCATAGTGGTGTAGGAAGGTCGATTGGTAAGTGATTGGAAGTCAGCGGAAAATGGGTGGGTTTGTGATGGTGGTTCAGGTGTGTAAGTGGTAGTATCAAGTCCCCCATAGGTGAGACTAGTATGAAGATGAGGAGGACCATAAAGGAGGCATTCTCCTATACAGTGATCATAGCAAGGGTGTTGGTGAAGGTTGACATACTCGTCCGTAGTGAGGAATGTGTTGACACTATATAGGCGGTACTCCCCAAAGTGAGGCATTGAAAAACACCTTCCAAGGGGTCAGTGGTTGGTATGTAGGTAGCTAGAATGGATGATGTGTCAGAGGTTGATGCGGAGGTGGAGTTAACGGATTGGGAAGTGGGTCATCCATGGAGGTTATAGCAGTGGTAGGAATAGAGGAGGTATGTGCGGTGAAAGCAACGGCTATACTGGTAGGTGGAGGTGTAGGTGAAGTGGTATTGGTTGCGGAGGTAGACAACTTGATAGGTATGAGCACATCATTGGGTCGGTAAAGCATGTTACATGTTTTGAAAGGTGATGGGTCAGCTGGAATGGTATAAATGTGTCCTTTGTGTTCAAACTTTACACAACAATGCAAAATGGAAGGAATGAAACCCATGACACGGATCCAGGGTCTACCAAGCAACAAGTTATATTGGAATTCCCCCTCCAAAATGTAAAACAATTCTAGAACAGTGTGGGGACCCACGCGAACTTGAACAATAACAAGTGCCTAATGTGGAGGTGATAACGTCATTGAATGAACGCAACATGACCGGATGTTTATGCATGTAATTTTCAAGTATGCGCATTTGAGAAAATGCATGGGATGAAATGATGTTAATGCTAGTGCCTCCATCAATCATCACACGGCATACCCGTATGTCATCAATGTGGACGGAGATGAAGAGGGTTGGGTTTGGGTCATCGTTTTGGTGTGGCACGATCTCCTCCTCTGAGAAGCTAAGGGAGGCCACTTGGTGAACAAGGTGGGGTGAAGATGAAGGTGGTAATTTGGTGAGAGAGGCTACATGATGGGGTGTGATAATGGAGGCTACGGGTGTAGGGTCATTGGGTAAAACCTCAATAGATTGAAGAACCTCCATGAGGGCTTGACGATGGGATTCGAGGTTTAAATGAGGTCATATAAGGACATTTTGAGGGGAGATTAGTGTAATTGTTTGAGCATGGTGCGATGTGTGATGCCATTAGAAATGGGGTACGTGGGGCCACAGATAGTTATTTTAGGTATGGGTGTAGATGGTATGTTGGGTATAGGATTGGTTAGTAGGTCAGTTGCCTTTTCTTTTCCCTTCTACGCATGTGTAGTGACGTGTATCATGTTGATTTGAGGGGAGTTGGTGAATGGGGAAGGTGTAGGGTGAGTGGTGTAACGACATGAAGGGAAAAAACCTACTAGAGGAGAAAAGCCTTGTGAGGTGAGTTGGGCGCAATGACATTGGGGTGGTGGTGTGGCAAGTTCTCTGATGCAAACCATGTTAATTTCAAATCTTGGGGGTGGCTCTAGGAGTTATGAGGGTGGAGGTTGTGGTTATTGAGTGGGTAGTGTGGGAATGGGTGTCGGTGAAGTAGGATCCTCATTAAGAAGGTCATCATCGTCAAAGTTGGTTTCTGGGACACAATTAGATAAGGATAGTTTTCAAGGCCTTATAGTTCTCCACATCATGCCCTGGCACACGATGGTATGCGCAAATTTTAGTATCATCAAACCCTTTTGGCTTGGTTTTGAGGGGGTCGTAAGGTCGGAGTGGCGTAATGTGATAACAAAAGTCTCGAGGAGGTTGGTTAAAATTTTGGCATAGGATCCTGCTAGTGGATCACAATGGGAAGTGAACATGGGTTTGGGTGCAAGTGTGGTTGATTGTCGAGGAACTATTTTTGGAAGAGTAGGAACGGTCGAGCTAGGGGTTTAGGTGTCGGTGTGGTTTTAGGTATCGGTTGTGTTTGTTTGGGTAGGGGTACAGTAGATGGATAGGTAGGAGGGTGTGTGGTTGTTTTGACTACCTTATTGTGGGGTAGTGGGGTTTTGTTTTTGGGTTGCACCTTCTTGGGTAAAGGTGATGTAGGTGTACGAGGTCTAGAAGGAAAAGCAAATGGAGGAAGAGGGCGAGTTACCCACGGGGATAACGGGGGTGTTGTGAAGGTAGATGATGTGGGTCGTGCTTGGGGTGTGAGGGACAATGACTGAAGTGTGGTGGGTAGTGAAGCAATGGCTGAGGGTATTGGAGGTATTGGTGGTAAAGAGACTGCAGGTGCGGGTGTAAGTCATGTTGTGCACGGGTAGGATAGAGATTTGTGAGGAAGGAATGGGTTGTGATAGAGATGGTTGTGTTATTGGTTTATGGATGGGTGGAGGTTGCTTGACCATGTTGGGCAACCGAGGTCTTAAGACAGAGGCAGACAAGTCTTTGGTGTGATTGCGATGGGGTATGAGGTTGACGGGTTTGTTTCTTTGGTTTAAGTGTCGAGTAAGTGTGGTATTGACGTTGGAGGATGTAGCTAAATCCATTTTAATAGGTGGATGAGTAAGGTGGTGGTCGGGGTGACCCCTAAAGTGGTAATAGGTTTAGTTGAGGAAAATATTGTAGAGGTGTGGGTTTGGGTTTAGATGTAGGTCGGGTTATGGGTAAGGGTGTGGCTTGAGTTATAGAAGGTGTCATGGAAGGGGTTGTGATAGAGATGGTTGTGTTTGGTTCGATTAGTCTAAATGTGTTTGGGTAGATAGTGGAGCTATCGGCGAGGATTTCTGCATCTGTGTTGAGATGGGGAGTAAGAGGCACCCCCATAGTAAAGCCCTATCCACATAATCTAAATGATCAGCCAAACGTGAGAACGGCACGTTTGTGGGTGGAGTTGGTGAGGACCTAATGGTAATTCCCATAAAATGTGTCTTAGAGATGAGGAATTTGCAAGCATCAACTTCCATGGGTAAGAGAGCCGAAAGTAAGTCTCATGGGATTCTAGGTAGCTGATGGAGAATGCTCGCTAAGAGGTAAAGGTATCTCAACTAGGTTTATGATAGGTGGAGGAGATTATGGGAGCTCCTCTATAAGTGGAGGAACAGATGGGCGCTCCTCTGTGGGTGGAGGAGGCAATGGGTGCTCCTTTGTGGGTGGAGGAGATAATGGGAGCTCCTTTATGGGTGGAGGAGGTATTATAGGTAAAGGTTCTCTAAGTGGTGAAGCCAGGGGTGAGATGGGCTCAATGTTAGCGGAAGACCCCTCCATTGGTGATGAAGGAGATGAAAGGTGTTCCTCTATTGGTGAAGGAACATGGGAGGTTGGTTCCAATGCGGAAGGAGGATTTTGGGCTAGGATCTCCTCTATGGAAGGAATATGGGGTAATTGGGAGGTGACAGGTACTTCATTAAAAATAGCGTGAACCTCGTGGGTATGGGTATCGTGAGTTGATGTCTCACCAATTTGATTGGGTGAAGGGGCATGGTTGGGAAATGGTTTTTTAAAGATTTGTAGATTTTGGTTGGGGGTGGTGTTGGGATTATCCATAGTTAACTCGCCTTTCTCGAGCATTTCTTCAATAATATTTTTGAAAGTGTTGCGTTTACTCATTACTATGACCCTTTACTCAATGATAGTTATAGAAATCATGTTCTTTATACCATGCGGGCATGGGGCGAGTAGGGTCAAAACCAATGTGTGGTTTTATAGGTGGAAGGGTGATGGCTCTGGATTTGATAAGCTTTTCTAAGACATAAGAGTAAGGTTCCCCAATTGGGGTATATTTCCGATGCTCTCGTCTAAAATGAAAAATCCTGGACAGTGAGAGATTAGATGAGGGTGTAGCTTTGATTTGTGAGATGAGCCGAGATGGCCTTGAGTACCACTACATTAGCGATGCCCTTAGCTTTTGAATAATTGGTTTGTTGTTTGGAAGAAGAAGAGGTATCATTCGACTTGGATGCCAAATTCTTATTGCGTAATTGGATTTTCTTCTCTCCGATGGCCCGAATCTCTAACTTTTGTGCCATAGTGAATGCCTCGTCAAATGTTTGGAAGGTTTAAACCTGCAAGGTCAGTGAAATATGTCTAACGCAAGCCCATGTGAAGAGCTCGATGAGTTCAGTTTGTGGCGATTGGAAGGTAAGTTGATTGATCAGTGTATGCTCAAAGAACCGACAAAATCAGCGATAGATTCGTCCTCATACTGACGTGTGGAATATAGATCGGTCATGGTAACCTTCTTGATGATATTGATAGAGAAATGATCCGAGAAGGCTTGGGCTACCTGATTGAATGAGAATATAGAGTGTTTAAGTAACCCACTATACCAATCTAATGCAGGTCCAGTGAGGGACATGGGAAAGGTTCTCAAAAGCAATGCATCATCATGAGCGATCAGATAACACCCGTATTTGAACGACCGCAAATGTTGTTGTGGGTCTTCTTTGCTATTGAAACGGTTGAATTTAGGCATTTCCCAATGCACGTGGTTTGAACGGATAGGGTATGAATGTCATTTCCCTGGTTCTGAAGATATTGATAGCGATACCGCCTGTGTATTGGGTGTAGGTGTTGATAGTGTTGTACACCTTCAAGGGAAGGTACTAAGTGCGTAAATGGACCTTCAAGGAAGGTGCTAACATGATTGAGGGACCTTCAAAGGAAGGTACTAACGAGATTGATGGACCTTCAATGGAAGGTGTTGACAAGGTAGATGGACCTTTAATGGAAGGTGTTGGCAAGGTAAATGGACCTTTAATGGAAGGTACTAATAGGGTTGACTAACCTTCAAGGGAAGGTGCTAATAGAATTGACTGACCTTCAATGGAAGGTGCTGAAAAAATTGATTGACCTTCAATGGAAGGTGCTAATGAGGTTTCGACAAAGGTTTGTTGATGGTAGAAGAAGGATGTCCCCCTTGCCCTACAGATGTCGGTAAGGGTATTAATGAGGGTAGAGGTGTTGGTGATAGCTTAGGATGATCTTATTAGGGAGAAGATCATCGACAAGGAAAATTTGTTGGATTATGGCTTTTAACACTTTACAACTTTCTATATCATGACCAGGATTCTATGATAGGGAAAAAAAAAAATTGGTCATGTCATGTGGGTTTTTGAGTATGTGGATTAGGTGTTTTGATGGGTTTGAATTAATGGATTTTGATCCTCTCAAGGATATCAGTATAAGTCCCTTTTGGAGGGTTTGAATTAATGGATTTTTATTTTGGTTTTGATTTACAAGAACACTTAGTAAGATGCATATTTTTTTGGACATAGTTGGATTATATGTCATATGGTGTTGCAACATCGTAGGAATGTTTTGAGGTTGATAAGAAGGATAATGTGACCCGAGAAAGGGGTTGATAAAATTGGATGAGGGATGAGGTCCCAAAATGGACGAGGAGGGATGAATAGGGTATGAATATGTGTAGTATTGAGATAAAGGATGGGGTCCCAAAATAGATGGAAAGTCTGATGACATGCACTTTGGCTTTGTAACTTTGATTTTAGGCAAAGGAGGATTTTTACAATAGACGAAGAGGATGAGGCGGCAGATGTGATAGGTTTCAAGTCTGTAACATTTATTTCAGATTTATGAGAAGGACTCACGTTAGATGATGAGGGTGTGGTTTTAGATGTGATGGTATTTGACTACATAGTGTCTGATTTAGGACAAGGTTCTCGTGTTGGATGGTAAGTGATGAGTTGTAGATAAGATTGGATCAAAATTGGATGAAGGAGACATTGCCTCTAGAGATGATTGAGGTGGATTAAAGAATTTTTCTAATTATTTGATTAGTTCAATGAATGGTGGGATATCAAGATTTTCAATTACAAAGGCTTCTTTAGTAACAACTTAAGGAGGTAATAGGTGTTTGAACAGGGACACTGGTAATGTCAATGTATGAGTATCATTGGAAGGAGGATCTAGTGGTGTTGAATCTTCGAGAGGAAGCACTGACAATGAAGGGTCTCCTCATGGGGGAAAATTGTGTAATAGCATTGATGGTATGACTGGAAGGATGTATAGTATCCATATGAACTGATTCAATCGAGGGTGTTGGATCAAGAAGCCAAGTAAATTCATCATGTGTGATATCTTCATTATGAGAATATCTAGGGGAGTCATATGCAACTTGATTTGAATCATAGGAATTCCTAGGGGATTCAGGTGGAACATGCGTAAATTGAGGATCAAGATGGACCTCTTTAAGGGCTTGGATTTCTAACTTCTTGGCCATGGTGAAAGATTCATCAAAAGTTTGGAATGTATGGATCTGAAGAGTGGATGAGATGTGATGAGAATATGATCGAGTGAACAACTCAATTAGTTTTGATTGAGGGAATGGAAAGAATAATTGATTGATAATGCTTTTTCATCTAGTGAAAAAGTCAACAAGGAATTCATTTTCGTATTGTTTGATGGTAGCAAGATCAAAGATGGTGTTTTTGTGGGTGAAATTTATAATGAAGTGATTGAAAAATAACATGGCTAATAGTGTGAAAGAAACCAAAGAATTTCGAGGAAGGGAATTGTATCAATCCAAAACGAGTCCTCACAACGACATAGGAAAGGTTCTAAGGAGAAGATCTTGATCATGGATGATAAGATAACATGATTTTCTAAAATATAGTATGTGTTGTTAAGGATCCTCTTGGCCATAGAACAAGGTGAACTCAAGAAATTCCCAATGTGGAGGGTATGATTTACATGATACTTGATGGATGGATGGGTTCATTACAAACCTCATCATAAGTGAGGACATGTTTGGGCTTTACGAAGTAAATTCTAAATGGTCTAATCTATTAGACATGGCTTGCAAAGTATCATTCGTGGGATTAGACGTGGAATAATTAACATGTGAGTACAAAGGAGAATGTGATTGATTTGAATGGATTAGAATAATTCTATTGTAGAAGAGTTTGATGTGGGAGTTGATAAGGAGTGGCTTGAGATGATATTGATTGTAAAGTAGGTTGTGATGAAGGAATATGGGAAGACATGTAAAAATATTGAATTTTTGTTGTTGTTGAACGAGAGGGGTTGATTGGGCCTAAGATGGGATGTGTGTGTGGGTTTGAGATGTCTGAGGTATTGAGAGAGATATTGAAGTTGAGATAGGTTGATTGAATGAGGGATGAGGGATATTAGGATTTTGGTGAGATTGAGATGAAGGAAGGGATGTAGAAAAGACCATTTGATGTGATACACCTGGCATGGGAGAAGAAGGATGTGACAGATGCTCGAGGGTTGTTGAATGGCATTGTTGTATGATTGTTGGATTGGTTGATATGTAGGTTGTCCATAAGGGACATAAGATGATGTAGATGGTTGTGGGAATATGCTAGAGCTAAATGAGGTTGAATAAGATGTGATAGGTTGATAAGTTTGATAAGGACTAGATCTTATATAAGAGATATTTTGGAATTGATTGGGATGAAGATATGTTGAAGCAACTGAGGTTGATTGTAAATATGTTACATAGTGATTTGGGGGATATACTGATGTAGATAGTTGAGCCATGATAATTAATTATCAATAATACAAACAAAGCCCTAAGGAATCTATAAATTTAATAGACAATTCAAATAGAAGAATGTTTTAATTATCTTAAATTAATTAAGAAAAGGTGAAATGTGTAAGATGGATAACAAAGGTCCTAGGAAATGGATGTCTAAGACTAGTTTCGAGAATTTTTGGATGGAGTCCTCGATATAACCGAAGCTACATGAAGCCCAAATCTATACTATTTATGGTACATGTGTGGTATTGGGCCTAACCCCTCACCCCTCATTTCACAATCACATTGCGATAAGGGAGTTAGGTGTTGAGCCAATATATACTGAAAAATAAGAGATTATACTCGGCCAGAACACCGAGTCGGCTTCTCCTCTTGGTGATCAAATCCAAGTAGGTATCCACCAGGTGGGAGATGTTTGAGTGCAAATTATGTTTGATTGTGATTTGGTTGTGTGTGGGGGAAGAATAAGTGGATGCAACCAATTTACCTTCCTAATTAAAGCTATGTGATAAAAAGGATGTGTTTGTTCGTTTTAAACCCAAAATGAAATATTATTTTTGATGAGAACAAACAAGCAAAAATGCAGTATAGAAAATAAAACCTTTTTTTTATTTTAGTAATTTGTAAAGCAAACAATTCTAGTAATCCAGTCAATGAGCCTTTCAGAAATAGTACCTGCCAGATAGGTTAGGAAAAATAGAAAGTAAAAAGCAACAAATAGGAAGCAAATTGTAAATTGTTAGGTTTTGAAAAACACATAGGGAAATCACAGGTGATTTTCCCAATCGCATGCTTTTTTACACAGAGAATCAGAAAAATAAAAAAGATGTTATTTTACTGTTAAAATTGTAGATGAAAGATCAAGTTAGCATGCACAAATAAAGTGAATATGAAACCAATTCAAATGCAACATTCAAACTCAACAAATTAGCACTACCTTCGTATCAAACAAAGATGAAAAGAAGAGGAACAATACCTGCACTTACCGTCTAGCATGTAATTCTCATTCCTTGATGGTTGGATGTGCTTGAGGATGATTGATTGCTTCAGATTTGGATGTGGAAGCACTTGGACAACACCGCCCCTTTGATTATTACTTGATTGTTGATGAAGATGATGAAGGATTGCTTATTGTAGATGGATGATTGATATGGTGGATTGATTGATGAAAAAAAAAAGAGTAGAATTTTTTATGGATTTAGAAGATTGTCTCTCATGGAGGATGAGAGCTTGATTTATAGTTTTGAGTGGAAAATTGAATGGTTGAGATCTTGCCATGGTGGATTGAATCCAAGGGTTGGAATTAGATGAGAGGATGGAGGATTCTAGAGTAGAAATTTCTAGAATTTGTGAGGATTTCCATTGAATTAAAAATTCAATGGAATGTTGTAGATGTATTTAAATATTTGAAAATGAGAGGGAGAATGGAGAAGCTTCTATATTTAGAAGCATCTATATTTAGAGGTGAGGATGTGCACATGATTAGGATTAGATTAGGTTGAATAATGATGATTAGGGATGTGATTTGATGGAAAGGTTAGGTGTAGGGATGTGTAGGGTAGGTGGTAGGTAGGTGAGATTTAGGAATATTAAATTCCTATAAAATGTTAATGGAGGATTAAAATAAGATAATATGATATAATAATGAAATAAAAGGGATTAAAGATGGGATAGAATATAATAATGATTTAAAAGGATTTGGGATAAATGATAAATGGTGATAAAATGATAAAGGGGTAAATATGATAAAATAGATTAATTAATAATAATTAATCTAGTGATTAATTATTATATGGATGATGTTGGGATATAATGAATATTAATATGGATAAATGGATTAAAATAGATTAAAATGGACTGGTAACATGGATAAATGATGATGAGGCTAAAATGCGGGACATGATTAATGTTAATTAGTCATGTAGACATTTTAGGTGTCTACATTTTCCCCTCTTTGAAGGATTATTGTGTAGAAATGATCATTCAAAGAAGAAGTAGAAGATGATAGGATGGTAATATGATGCCCCCTCGAGTGGGTAGGTGGGGAGGAATGAGGCGGGTAACCACTCGAAAAGAGAGGATATGCCCTAGTGAGAAGATGGAGGGGTTGTGGGTGAGAGGATTAGAAGATTTCAGGATGAGAGGATGTTAATGATAGGATGGACCAGTCATCGATATATGATGAGGGTGAAGGATTTTTTGATTTTGGATGCCCCAATAAAGGGGATTGATGTTTTCGATTTGTTATGCAAATTTTGGATTGATGATGTTGTTTATGTTGGATGTTGATTTTGATAATGCCCCGCTTAAGGGGTAAGGGTTTTGATTTTGGATGTTGGATGTTGTCTTTGGGATATTTTTTTGTCCCTGGATAGGGGTAGAATTAGATAGGATCTTGGATTGATGATGTTGTTGATGTTGTTCAATTTTGATGATTTGAATTTGGGATGCCCTAGTCAAGGGGTAAGTATTTTTATTTTGGATGTTGGATACTAAATGTTTGGAAGATATTTGGATGAGATTGATTTGATAGATTGATTGGATGAATAAGATTTGATGATTGGATGTTAGATGATTTATGAATGGTTGGTTGGATAAGGTGATGATGATTAGGCTAAGTGATGATGTAAAGGGGTGGTGCTATCGTAAAGTTCCCAAAATTATCATCATTAGCAAGTTTATTAAGATGTGGCATAGAGAAAGATGCATCGATGGTATAAAGACCATGATGTTTTAATTGCTAGATGCCCTTGTCCTCATCATCATTATAATATTAAAAGAGAGGTCCTCATATCATTGGACCTATAGAAAGATAAAAATAAAAGGTGGCCTCATATCATCAGCCAAGTGCTAAAAGAAAAGAAAAAAGGCCTCATATCATCGGCCAAAATATGATGCAAATGCAAGAAGAAGATAAAAAGCGAAGAAGCACACACACAAAAATGCATGCAAAAGGTTTTAAATTTTATGTGTGTTGTTGATTTTTATGGATTTTAAAGATTTTTTTAATTTTGTTATATTTTTAAGATAGTTTAGATGTGGTGGGATGAATATGTGATAGGGATGGGGGGTTGAAAGGAGGTGACTTTCTCCTATAAGTCCCAAGGTAGATGTGGATAGGGATTAGGGCTAAAGGGATGATTTTGGATAGGATAAGGGATGTGGGATAAAGGGATTGGTTGGATAAGATAAAGGAGGTTTGATAGGATGAGGGATGTGATGAGGTAGGATATGGGACTAGGTGATGACTTAGTTGATTGGATAAGGTAGGATGCGAGAGGATTAGATAAGATAGACCCCAAGGGTGGGATGATGGATGAGGATTTGAGGAAAATGGGATAGATTTGATAGGATAAGGGGTGGATGAGGATTGATTTGGGATAGGGATTGGTTGGATAAGATTGAAGGATAAGAGAAGGATTGTTTGATATTGGATGGTTGAATGATAGATTAGATAGGATAGGGATTGGTTAAGTGATTAGTTGGGGTGTGGGATGGGAGATAGATTTAAGGATATAGGATAAGATGGGAGGGATAAGATATGCCCCTAGCTATGGGAGGGGATTTAGCGATAAGTGTGGTGTACCCCCAAGTGTGTGGAAAAGTAAGGGATGGTGCCCCCAATGGATTATAAAGTTGCCCCAGTCATAATGATGATGGGTTAAAGGAAGCAAAAGAAGGGGGGAAGCAGAGGGGTGGATAGGATAAAGCAATAGGATCATCGATTTCCCATGGATGATGGATGCAAAAGGATGTGGATGCAAGGGATGGATGGTTTGTAATGGATGATGAACAAAATATGAGCTTAAAAGCACATGGTGTAAGATAATAGTAGGACTAAAACAAAAGTGTGACCAAGGTCTAAGCAATACTTGGCAACATACAAGCATGATGTCTCTTTGAGATGAAGTGTGTGCAATTGTGATAGTTAATTACCTCTTGAAGTGAAGACTCAATGGATAGGATGTAAAAACAAAATAGCCAATGTATAGGGAGTGATTAAGTCAAGTAGGTTGATGGAAGGTGAATGGAAGGTTAAGTTGTGCATTTCTCTGCTGTCAGCCAAGTCGTCCATATCCCCAATAGAGATACATCTAATTCTTGTCACAACATTTCTCTACTACTAGCCAGGAATCCATAGCCCCTGGTAGAGTTACTGGAAACACCCCTAGAGAGAGTATTGAGGTGGATTTTATTTGATATTTTAATTTTGATATGATTTTTTGTTTTTTTATATTTAGATTTTTTTTAAGAGCTTCCACTCTCTTGAAAACTCTCAAGGGTTAAGAATCACAAGTGGCTTAATGGGGGATGGAAATGAGTGTAGTGATGACATTGGCTAGAGTGTCAAAAGATGCACCCAAGGGTCTTCACCACAAGTTAATTAAGATGTGTGATTAAGTGATTGGATCTCTAAGATATGATTGGTCTTGGATGTTGATAGTAAGGATAGCCCAAGGTCACACAAGTGTAATAGGTACTAATGACTTACATCATGTGTGATTAAGTCAATTAAGTACTTGTGAAGATGGATTAGATTGGAATGAGGATGGAGGGATGAGGAAATAACATCTATGTGTGCAAAGGAAAACCTAAATGCTCAATCTATTTTTAGGTGTTTGGGATGTGTAGGGGATTAGAGGATTGGGGATTGGTAGATGGATTGATGGGATGATCAAGAGAATTGGTAGGATCGGGTTGTGATTGGGTATTGTTAGTGAGAGGTTTATATCCTAAGCCTAATTGTCCGGAGTTGGGAGGGTGGGTGATGGGAGTAAGGATGCCTTATTCATGGATACCTAAGCCTTTACCACGATGTTTGATGTTGGAAAGCATATTTTTGGCTATAGGATATGAAGTGGATGGGGAATATGATGTCATGTGGTCATCATGAGACTGGGGGTTGTAGTTTTGTCATCCACTAAGAGGATGGATATAATGAAGGATGGGAGGTATGATTTTTGTTTTGGTTGGTGAGGGATTTTTATATTTTTGATGATGTTTGGGACGATGAGATTTGGATGGTTGACAATGTTTGGATTTATAGTGGGATTTAGATGGTGGGCGATAGTTAGGGAGAGGATTGGGATGGAAAGGTGGTGGATAGAGAGGTACAAGGATAAGAATTCCTTGGTTAATGAGGTTTTGGACATAAGACCTAAATTGCATGCAACGATTGGTTGAATGTCCATGGGTGTGATGGAAGTCACAATAATAATGGTCCCTATACCAAGATGGTTTGGAATATTTTGATTATGTGATTTGATTGGGGGATGTATGATCACGTTGAAGGTTTTTAGATGATGGAAGATGGTAGTCAAGGATTCACCTAAGGAGGCGAAGGTATTAGGGTTGGTAAGAGAGATGGTGTGGGTAATAAGGGTGGGTTAGGTAGGATATGTGTAGGAGTGGGTAGGATAGGAGAGGATTGATTGATTTATGTGATTTGGATGTAGGTTTAGGATGTGGATTAGATGGTTGGGATTTGGATGGAGGATTAGCCTTGGGGGCTTTAAGAGGTTGGTTTGGTTTTGGATTGGTAGTGGATTTTGGCTTGGGATTGGATTTGGTTGATTTGGGAGAGGTGGATGGTGTAGGGTTGGTTTGTGTAGGATTAGATGGTTTGATTTGGGATGGAGTGGATAAGGTAGATGTGGATGAAGAGGATGTGGTAGATTTGGATGAAGAGGATATGTTAGATTGGTTGGATTTGGGAGAGGTAGATTGTGTGGATTTAAAGGATGGAATAGATGTTGATGAGGGAGATGGGTTAAATTTAGGTGATGTTGGTTGAGTTGAGGTAGAGGGTGGTGTGGAAACCATATTGGATTTGGGATATTAAGGTGACTTAGAAATCACATTGATGCAATATGATTGGGGATGGGGGAAATTAGGATTAGAGTTAGGAGATGGGGGTGACTTAGGAGTCACACTAGATGGTTTAGGATTGGATTGGTTATTGGTAGATTTATTAGATGTGGATGAAGAGTATAAAGGTGGCATGGGGGCCATATTGGATGAAGTAGGATCAGGGGATGAAGGGGATATGGGTGACTTAGGATTCACATTAAATGGGATGGGGTTGGATTTAGGTGACGGAGGCGTAGGAGCCAAAGTAGATGTTAAAGGAGGGGACTTGGGACTATCTAGGAGAAAGTCCTTGGGATGAGATTGGGATGATTAGGATGATGAGGATTTAGGACTAAGGTGTGATGTAGGGGATAAAGATTGTGGTTTCATTTTATCTTGATTGGATGTGGATGGGTATGTATAAGGTATGTCATGGTATGTTTTGATGGGGGATTAGGATTAGATTGTTGGTGATGGAGGATTTAGGGGTGGATAGTGTGATGAAGGATTAGGCTCAAATAATAGGTTAGTAAATTGTAAAAAAGAAGTCATTAGGTGGTGGTGGTGATTTGGGATATTTATGTTTGGGTTTGGATTTTTATTTTTATTTTTATTATTATTTTTATTTGGAGTGGATGTGGTGGATGAATCATATTTGGTTAAGGTTTGGAAAAGTTTGAAAAGGAGATCTTTATTGGTGGAAGGGGATGATTGGAGTTGATCAAAATCAAGGTAATCAGTTGCGTGTGAGGAAGGAGGATGGTTAGGGATGTTGGATGATGTGGATTTAGGATTGGGTATGATTGGTTGGGTGGATGATGGATCATCTTGGTCGATGTCAATAAGGTCCTCACTATCATAAGTGGGTGTGAGGGAGGATGGTTAAAAAGATGTTTGGTTAAGGTGTGATTGGAGGTCAAGAATTTTTGGTTAAGCTTTTGGATGGTTGTGAGGATGGTGGGATCAACTTGGGATGGGTTAGGAGATTTTTGGATAGAGGATGTGAGTGTCATAATTTGGTTTTTAAAAGATTGGATAGTAATAGGGATGTTTTGATCAAAGTGGGAAGGTAAAGGTTGATGGGTGGCGGATTTGAGTTTGATGGGAGCCATGATGAGGATGGGGGTTTAGATAAAATTTAGGAATAGGATTGGGTATGGATAGGATGTAGGTAAGATATGATTAAGATGGAGGGATTAGATGTGGATGGGATGGATTAGGAAAGGGATAAGATTGGGGTAATTAGATGGATGGATTGGGTTTTATTATGTTTGGATGGGGGTCGATTTGATTGTTTGATTAATGTTTGATTGGTTGATTAATGTGTGGTCAAAATGATATGTAAGCAAGTAACACACATGCAACACACAACCTAGCTAGTCAAGTGGGTGTGCAATACAAGCTATAGCCCACTTTCAATACCACACATGAAAATGGTGCTCACTGAGATGGCCCACCTTTACGTCGATGTGTGATCAGCTAGTGATTAATCTTTGGTGGTTCCTTCCCCTGCACTATAGCTTGATTGCAGTGAAGGATACCTATGCTAGGATAAACAAGGCTTGTAAGGGAGTCCTCTATATACCTTTCAAGTACATGAGGCCCAAATCCATGTTGTAAGGATGTTGTCTAAGGCCTAGGTGTTGGGACGTGGAATCCCCTCACTTCACGTTACTCTTAAAACAAGCAATGCTTAGCCAATAATGACAATCTTTCCAAGAATTTATATACCCCACCAAAACACAAGGTGTGTCTACGTGCGTGGAGGTGAAGCCCATGGTCACGAGACCCCTAGGACTATGACAAGTGTGTGGTGATGAAATCCACATCACGTTGCCCCTAAAAATGAAAAAAGGGAAGAAGGTGGACCGCTTTTGATCCTCAAGATCATCCAAGGACGTGAGAGGAGAGCATACATGAAATCCAACCTTCGGTTTAACAAACAAACATGCAAAAGATGAAAGATGCAAGATAGAAAGATTTTTTTTTTTTTTTTAAATGATAAAAAGATGATTAAAAAAATGTAAAAGGGGTCTTCAAGAGGAGGCCCTGCAAAAAAAGTGGATTAGTAGTTTGGAAAATAACCCCAATTCTTGGACAAACGTGCTACAAAACAAAAAATATTAGTAGTTTTAGATTGATTTTTTAATCTTTGGTAAGTGTAAGAGGTTGCACACAAAGTGTTAGTAGTTTGTAACAAGAAAATATAACTTAATGTGTAGTTAAAAATAAAATATTTAGGAAAATGAAAACCATGAATAAATTATACAATAAAAATTTAAATTAACACTTTCATTGCATATATCTCTTCAATACCTTTCCGGAAAAAAAAAAATGGAGTCGTATTTGAGTTTGGGTCAAAAGTTATGGCTCTTGGAAGTTAGGTAACAAAAACAGAAAACAGTCACATATGTGTTGTTTCAGTCATACGTGCCATTTCAGGTCACAAATGCGCTACTTTGTAAAAAAGAAATTTCAGGTTTTGAGGGTCAAACAAAAGCGTTGAAGTGTTATAAACACACTATTGTTTGATAAATGCGTTGAAACAGCGAAAAATGCACTCAAACGGATACAAATGCATTAAAAGATATCCCTACAAGCACGAGTCGTAAAGAGCTTCACAGAAGCACTATTTTAGGATAAACGCGCTACTACAGGTCACGAACGTGCTAATACAAAACAAAACATGAAAAATCAAAATTTAAGGATGCAAATTAGATTTTTATGAAACCAAATTTGGATAGCTTGGTGATTAGATGATAATAAATAAGAAATTAAAAATATTTGGGGGGTTAAGCCCCACGGTGGGCAAAAAAATGTAGATGAAAAATCAAGTTAGCATGCACAAATAAAATGAATATGAAACCAATTCAAATGCAACATGCAAACTCAACAAATCAACTACCTCAGATCAAGCAAAGATGAAAGGAAGAGGAACAATACATGCACTTACCATCTAGCATGCAATTATCCTTCCTTGATGGTTGGATGTGCTTGAGGATGATTGATTGCTTCAGATTTGGATGTGGATGCACTTGGACAACACCTCCCCTTTGATGATTGCTTGATTGTTGATGAAGATGATGAAGGATTGCTTGATTGTAGATGGATGATTGATAGAATGGATTGATTGATTAAAGAACAAAAGAGTAGAATTTTGTTATGGATTTAGAAGATGTCTCTCATGGAGGATGAGAGCTTGATTTATAGTTTGTGAGTGGAAAATTGAATGGTTGAGATCTTTCCATGGTGGATTGAATCCAAGGGTTGGAATTGGATGAGAGGATGGAGGATTCTAGAGTAGAAATTTCTAGAATTTGTGAGGGATTTCCATTGAATTAAAAATTCAATGGAATGTTGTAGATGTATTTGAATATTTGAAAATGAGAGGGAGAAATGGAGAAGCTTCTAGATTTAGAAGCCTCTAGATTTAGAGGTGAGGATGTGCACATGATTAGGATTAAATTAGGTTGATTAATGATGATTAGGGATGTGATTTGATGGAAAGGATAGGTGTAGGGATGTGTAGGGTAGGTGGTAGGTGAGATGTAAGAATATTAAATTCCTATAAATGTTAATGGAGGATTAAAATAAGATAATATGATATTATAATGAAATAAAAGGGATTAAAGATGGGATAAGATATAATAATGATTTAAAAGGATTTGGGATAAATGATAAATGGTGATAAACTAATAAAGGGGTAAATATGGTAAAATGGATTAATTAATAATAATTAATCTAGTGATTAATTATTATATGGATGATGTTGGGATATAACAAATAATAATATGGATAAATGGATTAAAATAGATTAAAATGGACTCGGTAGAGGATAAATGATGGTGAGGCTAAAATGCGGGACATGATTAATGTTAATTAGTCATGTAGACATTTTAGGTGTCTACAAAAATAAATCAAATAAACAAGGGACAAGGTCTCACTGGGCATGCCAAGATGTTTAGAGTAAATTTTATCTCTTCAACTTAACCTAATAAGAAAGATGATAAAACTTACCAAACCTCGAAACAAAGCAGGGCTTTGAGATACCCACGGATGACTTGTGATGTTGTGCTCCATGAAATGAATGATATAAACTTTTGTCCTATAAAATAAAGCTACAATCACAGACACTACATAAGACAGATTAGAAAAATGTATGGTGGATTTCTTGGAAAATGCCTATCCCTAGAATTCAATGGAATTCCTCACGAGGATGTCAATCCGCTTTTAAGAAATTGATCGAGTAATGATAAAATACAATGATAACTGATAATAAAATAATGATAGATGATATAACCAATCAATGCAAGGGCAAAGGGACTAACATGGTTAGGATATATGCTAGTCTGATGGTGATTCTTGGTCCAAAGGAGTTTGGGATCATAATATGGCTCAGGGGAGAAAAGGTGTAGATGATTGATATGCTTACAAAGGCAAGCTGAGGGATGAATTGATTAAGATGATCAGCAAAATGTGATGGATGGCTCAAAGGAGCTTGATATGGTTTGACAGGGGCCTGCAAAGGTAGAATGATGGAAAAGGCTAGGGTTTGGATACCAGAAAGATAAGCTATAGTGATAAATGGTCTTAGAAGACATGGAAAACCAGCGATTTGGCCAATCGCCGGTGATTAAGGGAATCATTGGTGATTTCAAAAAGAATAGACATGTTTATAAATGCCGAGACAAAATTGATTAAAATTATTAAATGACGAATGATTAAAGCAATGATGTGCATAAAAGGTACTTACCTAATTTCAATCGATGAATAAGACTGAAAGGATGATGTTACCAGATAGAAGAAGGTTTTGGATGATGGTTTTGTTGATGGTGAAGCTCTAGATCTGACAAAAACCAACCTATGATGTTTTAACGATAACTTGAGAACTGTAGCTCCATTTTACAAACCAAAAAATGCATTAGAAAGATGAGTTCAAGATCTTTCTAGTGATGTAGAGAATCTTTTGCCATTTTTATGAATCACTAGTGATTCAAGAAATCTTTAGAGATTTTGTTGTAGGTTCAGAATTATTGGTAATCATTGTAAAAATCACACAACTGCTTCCAGGCCCGTGATTTTTGCACGTTTTTTAAGCTGCAGGTTTTGAAAATTTGAGGAAGCATCCACAGGAACTAAATATATACTGAATTGAGCTCCAGGATATGTTGATAATTAGAATTTGTGGATTGAATTTTGGGAAACCTAGAGTTGCAGTTGAATGATGATTTGTTGGTCCTAATAGGCTCCAGAACAATCCTCAAACTTTCTTAATGATTAGAAATGACCAGTGGCATGATATCATGTTGACATGGATGCAAGTACAACAACAATAGACTTTGATTGAAAATTGAGGTTTGAGAGTATGAGAAGATGATCCCGAAAAGGGACTACAAATTGAGTTTAAATAATCATTGGTGATTTAACCAATTGTTGGTAATTTCAAACCATGTGAGTTTGTTTAGCAAATTGTTGAAACAATTTGATAATTCAAGTTTTCTCGTTTGTGTTTTTGAGGGAGAGGATATGAAATTATTTTGAAATTTTTGTATTGTCTTATGAGGTGTCAAAGAAAGGATTTATTTAGTTAGATATCTTCTAATTTAGCCTAAGTTTGTGTTAGATATATATTAGGTCATTTTGATTAAGCTTTATCATACGTACAAATATGATAATATAAGATTTTGTGTGATATTGATGAATAAAATAAGATTTTGTAAGTATATAAAAATGTCCATGGTAGATATGCGGGATAAGGAGTTAGAGATGATTTTAAATAGAATTTAATTAAGAAAACAAATATCATGGAATTTGATATTGGTGTATATGAAGAAATAATTAATTAAATAAGAATGGGTTTAGGATACGGGATGTTGATTTAATTAAATAAGGATATATTTAATTAATTAGACAAAGGTGAGAGATATGGTGTATAACTTAGGATAAATTATTTTAATAGTGTAGTGTGATTAACTGGTGGGTATGAAATATTGATGTATTTAAGTAAATAAAGATAAAGGGGTATAATATATGACTTACGATATGGGGAGTTGATATATTTGATTAATTAATTGAGTAAGGATGAGGGTGATGAGGGGTGTAGATTTTATATGACTTAGTATAGGGATTAGATGTGATAATGAAGGGGTCTAGCAGACTCGGACACGGGAATATTAAACTTAGGATAAATTATTTTGATAATATGGTGTGATTAAATAGTGTGATAAATATATGATTTTCATAAGAATAATATGATGTGGTGAGTGTATGGATTTGTGTAAGAAATAATGGTATAGCAAAAAAATGAGTGTGTGAATTTTGAGTGTCTATAGGAAGATCTTGATGAGGATCTCGAGAGAGCTCTAGGGGAGCTAGGAGAGGAGTAGGGTGCAGGGAAGGAAGGAGGAGAAAGGAGGAGGAAGGTATGGTTTAGAGAACTAAGTTCAAGCTAGAAATGAGTGAAAATAAAATAAAACAAAAACCATATGAAAGTACCTCCAAACGTACTATATTGCCAAATCTAATTGTAGATAGCCAAATTTAGGGAAGAAACTACATACCTCTAAATGTAACTTGCACACAATAAACACCCAAACAACACACCAAACTCCACAAAAACAATATTAAACCAAATTAATGCAAGTAGAGCACAAATCAAATACGAGTTTACAAAATTACACAAGAAACTAGTAAAAATCACAAAAACGAGAGTAGTAGGTAAAAAACATGAGTGATTGACATGATTCCCAAAAATGAGCTCTAATCATGATCTAATACCAAGTGAGAGAATGTGAGTACGAGGATCAAGCCAAAATACGCAAACATCAACCAAGTTTCACTCGAATGGAACTGTAGCATAGCTTTAAGTAGTAAGCAAGAAATAACCACCATTAAAATTATGCATGCAAGAAAAATGTATGTGCATTCTCATAGATTTAAAAATTACAAATAAGAGTGTTGTGTAACTCTCAATGCAATACCCATCATACCTTATCAAGGGAGAAATTAGTTATAATCTAGAAATGGAATGTAACTCGTGTATGACACATTGACGTGAATGACAGATCGTATGACAGAATCTGTCATGCGTCATAAAATTCCTAACAACAACCTAGAGACCTATGACCTCACCGAATGTGATATGACTCACCATGTGTGAGGGAAAAACTAATAAGAGGTAAATGAAATCCCTCACACCAAAAATGTAGTGATAAGAGACCATATAGGGACTATGGTGAATGGTCCAAGGACCATGTTGAGCTTCGATGTATTCAAAGTGAACTATGTGGTTAGAGGACATGTTTCCAAGAGTGGTCAATATTTTCCAATATTAGAAAGTATCATGACAGATTGATATAGCCCAGATGTACCTCTAGATCGATATGTATAACATAGAACTATTTGAGAAGTGCAGAGAGCGGGTGCTAGGCTAGGTCCTACAAGATCCCAAATATTCCTTCCAAGTGAAAATGGGACATATTTGGAGATGGTGTCGATTTAGGTAGATGGTGCATGACGTACAACGACTTATATGCGATCATGGGTTGGGAATTAATGGGATTTTTTGTTCCTTGTAGTGCTAGATACAACAAGAGAGCCATCAAGTGCATAGGTAGGAGGAGGAGATCTAATAGGAGATCGACACCTACTCATGAGGATGATGTAGTGATGATAATAGTGGCATGAAGTAAGTATGGGCTAGTGTGATTTGTATTTAATACTTCTATAGTGATGTGAGAATAATGTGCTAATATAAGTCATGTTTTTCAAGTGATGAGTATTAGAGTTTTACCATGGATAACTAAGTACAAAAATTGACTCGTAACATGCCCCCATATGTTCTTATGGGAGGAGGGATTTTGAAGATAGTAGATAACATTACCGGAGAGTATGCTCACTTGTTTGATCATCTACATGTACATTCTTATAGTCGAGCAAGATGAGGTGAGGAAATATCTAACTTGAGAAAGATGGTAAATGTGAGGAGATGCTTAGCACATAATATGTTCGAGAGATACGTGGATCTACATGGCCGATATGTAATGCAATGGTTGAGGGAGCGTTGCTTTATGAAATTGAATAGAGGATCAATTCTCTTGATCATAGAAGCCAATATCTATTTGTGAGGCTTCAAGCTTGAGAGTTGTGATGGTATCCTCTAGTAGTAATGAGGAGGATGTATGAGATGTGTTGTAGTCGATATCATCCCTTTATTTTCTATTGTGAACTTTCAAGATATGTGTGTGTGTGTGTGTGTGTGTGTGTGTGTGTGTGTGTGTGTGTGTGATAAGAGAACTTTTGATATGATGATGTGTACTTGTATTATTATATGAGTTGTTCAATTATTTGATTTGAGTTTATATGTGTTTAAATTGTGGTGATATAGTTGTATATTTTGCGATGATTTTGTAGAGTAGACGAGATATATTGATAACAATGAGATGATTAGATAATAGATATTAGATTGATGAGAGGCATGAATGTGATATGATCATTGAATGGGTCTTGTAGTAAAGATGATAGCAATGGTAAAGATAACTAAGGAATAATAGATCATACAAAGCGATAGAAATAGTGGCATACATTTATAGAATAGGTGTGAAATCATGTAGCACTAAAGAACATATAACATCTAGCTAGAAAGAAGGCGACAACTACACACAAGTGACTCATATGATGCAATGTTATGAAGATAAGTGTTGAATGATAATACCAAAGTGATTATAATAACACTAGGAATATGTGAATCATATAATGGTGAGTGGTACTCCTTTGAGACCCATGTGTTTCTCGGTTTGAATAATAAGTGTGGAATTTGTCTCATGCATAGCTGAAGGTAAGGGGGAGGAGACAAAATGACCTTAGGAGGATGAGAGGTAGTCAAAGTAATAATCATAATGTTTGGTGTCATAACACAAGGGAATGTGATCTATCAACATGGTGTGCATGAAAATCAAAGATACACTTGTCCTCAAATAACTGAAGCCTATCATGGAGTGTAGAAAAATCATTATATCTATGACCATTGATTCTATGGAAATTAAAAAGGGTCGGTTATGATTTTGTCATAACTGATGATGAGGATGTTGCTCATTAGAAGGTATCTAAATCAACTTCGCATCAATCAAAGTGTGCAAGATTTCATGAGGCCTAACAAAATGTGAAAATTATAATGGATCCCACTTAGGAGGGGAGTGGAATGTGGTGGAGGTCTATGAAAATGGGATGAATGATCATGAGTATGTCTAGTAGGAGATGAAGAATGTGAGGGTGGTGCAATAGGAGGAAGATAATATGAGCTAGGTGAAGGGGTGATAAAATAAATAGAAGCATGTTTAACAGAATGTACATTAAACATCTCTTGTTCTAAATGTATAACCTTAAGACAAATAAGTGTAAAAGATTCACATGTATCATATAATAATTTTTTTTTAAGGAAAAATTAAGCCACGAAAAAGATATATTGCATTTCTAGATCTATAGGTTGATAAAGTAAATGTTACATGCAAGATTTGAAACATAAGATATAATCAGTAACAGGTTCATTCTTTCCTTGATGCAAAGAAGGAAAACTCTCAAATGTAACTTTAGGACCATTGTTAGAAATAAAACGTCTAAGAAATGTTTCTTCCATATCAAGATAAGTACTAATAGATACACTAGGAAAATGATGAAACCAATGAGACAAAATATAATATAAAATCAGTAATAGATCCACTAGATATTATCCTTGAATGTTTCTCTTTTCCCAAGTAGTAGATAGGAAGTAATAGCCCAAATTTCCTAGCCCCTAATAATAGTGAGTAGGTTGTGTATATATATGGTTCCCTTGTTTGAATTTTGACACTTAGTGACACAAAAGGTTGACCCATAGAATTAGAAAAGACCCAAAGTTAAGTACCAAACAATAATTTAGAAAATGAAGGAGAATGGAAAAAAGTGTCGAAGGGACACTAGCACCCAAGCGGTAGTGTCCTTATTGGGCGGTATCATCCCAAAGCTAAGAAACAAAAACATGGCCAATAAAAGAGACAAGGACCCCGTGACTCAACCAAAATACATAAATCAAAGGAGTATAAGACAATTTCACGGTAAAAACCAATTGAAATAAATAAAAGGACTAGGAAAAGGTGTCACTAGTGTCTAATCTTCGCACTTATAAATCATGTATATAACAACATACTAGAGCCATAGTGTAATAGTTATAAGTGCATAATTTTGTGTATGTAGTTGTCTATATAACTTAAGATCTCTAATCAATTGCCTCTACACATATATATTTTGATGGTGGATCACATGATGATTCAAAACATTGAGTGAAATTATTGGTCGTGTTTTTAACTACTTTACACGCTTCGACATAAAAGGCACTAAATTCGGGCTATATAACTAGGGCATTCAAGTATAATAATTTGTATTTGTTTGAGAAAGTAGACGTTGATTACTTTATTTAGAAATGAAAAAACAATGGAGAGATGCTTCACTTAGTTTATTCTAGATGTTTATCAATTGTAGAAGGTGTGTCAATATTTACAAATGATTTAGAAGTTATTTATCCTATACTCAAAATTCAAATAGAGATTATATGTGTCTAGACACTATTGGTAGACTTAGACACTTGTGATAGACCTCCACTATCCAAATTTACCAAGATTTTCCGGAAGTTTTTAGGGATCTATGTTTCAGATTATGTTTTCTCAAAATTTTTAAGAGCTCTTCATTTTTCGTATGGTACTTGTTTGTTCTCTTATTTGTCCAAACCCTAATTGTGTTTGGAAGATGAAAAGGGACACTTAAAATAGGTTATAATCTTAGGTTGGAAACCCTTAGTCACACCCCCAATAATGTGGTGAATATTTCTTACATACAAACCTTTTGAAGAGGGATCAAGTCACATGTAGTTTTCCCTCCTACGCGAGTGTGTTTAAAATCATGCACTCAAATAATTGACCTTCTTTTAGACTTTGAAATTGGCATTATGCAAATTTTTTAATTGTTGTCACACAAATTTGACCTCTTTGATTAAATATTTAAATTTATGGTCTAAGAGATTACAAATTTTATTTAGTGTTGGCAATGATCCTCAATACAACAAGATCACTCTAGGTGTCTCCAAAGTATGTAGAAGATGAAGAGATATGTAAAGCCTCATGGATATTTTGTATATACAGTGAATCTTCGTTGATTTCTTACAATAATAAACCCATGAAATGCATTGAAAAAAACCTAATGGACATTTCCCCATTTTAAATATATCCATTGAATTTTTTTAACCTATAGACACTCAAATTTGGATATCTACTCTTTTACACTACTCGATCTTGACATTGCACAATTGCATGGACAAATGCACTCTTCTCATTCTTACTTAGCACACCTTTATAACACTTCATGCACTTGCTTATCTTTGCACACCTCTCTATCATTAGTATCTCAAGCTTAACTACAAAAATAAATCTAAAAACACTCATGCTTAGGAACATGAAGTCAAAACACACTTTTCTCCCTCGGGTCCAAAAACATCATTTTTGGTTGGGATGTAGAATTATATCTTGACCCTATTATATGGTTTTAGACCGACATGTTTTGAGTTAATTATTTCAATTCTATAACATTCTTATAAACAAATATCACCCCTTAGTTAGCCTTTCATGGAATAACAACCTTTGGAAGTATATATAAGCAATTAAATCATACCTCATTTAAGGATCTAGTACTTTATGAACTCCTCATGCAATAACAAACACCGAAGGCACTTAAATATCTATAAACTATGAAATAATTCATGTACATATATTAGGAAGCACCCTCTCCTAGTTTGAAGTCTCCTTCTAGGTTTAGGAGTCTCCATCTTCATCCTACAAACAAGCAAAGTGACCCTTCCCAAGTATTTGAGCAAGTTTGAAACTCAAGTGAAGCATTATCAAAACATGATTGTCAAATTTGATTGCACTATGTAATAAATATCACATGCTAAGAGAATTATGTGTGGTTAGATCCCTCTTTAGAGTAGTGGTGATGTTGTTAGCGCATAGGGGTGCCCATAACCCACCTAAATTTGTTTTATAAGAACTCCTTCTTACACTATAATGGTTTTAGGGTTTGAGAAAAGTTTATGGAGTCATTATAAAGGTGAGTGAAGAAGACTAAAATACAGTGACACACATTTCTAGGAAGGATACATACTTTAGAAGTTACATAACCAGATTCCAAGCAGGTCTAAGATCATAAAGAAGGGTCAATACTATCCCGATGCTTTGACTCATTTGTATGATTTTTGACTAGGCTCATTTTAGGTTACAATTTCAGCATCGAAGCATTTACATTCCAAATCTACCTATTCTTGTACTTAGACCACCCTAACTCTTCCAAACCCACACAAAATCAGCTAATTTCACTTTTTCCCTCTTGTTTTGGCATTTTTCAAATATATAGTCACTTTGAAAAGTGTTATTCTGATTTGTGTAATTAATGTTATAAGTTAATTAAATCAGAATATCCACCTGTAACATTTTCATCCTTTTTATGTATGTTATTTAAAACATTCATAACTTAAAAAGGGTGAGATTCACTTCCCAAAAAGTGAAATCATTTAGTGAACCCAACTCTCTCTAATCAAACATTATATACCTAACCATAGTGGCCCCGGGGGTTTTTGCTTACAATCATAGGTTGTTTTCTTTCACTGTTATATCACCCCTTTTCAGATTTTATATTCTTTCTTTTTATGCCCTAACATCGTAGTGTTTGAATTTCTGAGCAATCTATTGAGCATCTTGAGATTTCACCTCCCACTCGCAAGTGTCGTAGTGCAATGGCTTCTTCTATTCTTACTTCTAGTTCTCTTTTTGATCTACCTGCACATGAGGTTCCCTTGCATGACATTGAGACCCATAGTGAACACTCCTATGATTTTGACCATAATGAGGAAAACAATGTAGATCAAGACTAAGTAGAACTATTATCTAATTTTTATGCTCAACTTCATGTTAATCCATGTCGTATTGAGCCTATTATTAAAATTCTACTTGTTGTTAAGATTGCTTGTGATCAATAATTTAATGACACCTATTTTGTAGATAAATATCAACCCTTATCTACTATACCCACATTTATTGTGCCTACCTCCTTGGGGGAACCCGACATTCCTATGAAAAATGTTTATATTCTTATTCCTACAACCACTATTGGTAATCCATTTTCTATCAATCATCATAATGGATCGCATGTATCTTCATCTAGCACACATGCTCTTGAGTCCCTCATTCATTCTTTAGAAGCACAAATCTTACAATTGCAATAAGGTGTCCTATCTATGAAGGCAAGGGTGATCCCTAAGATAATCATAGATCATTCCATGTTTATTTTTTTGACTATGCTTCTAATGACATATTGCTTACTAAGTTATTAACTATGATCCCTAAAGACTTAACTCTATAATGGTTTTATGATCTCCCCACACATTATGTGTGCTCTTTTACTACATTGGAAAAAAAATGGCACAATTTTCAATCAACATTGGGATAATATCTGCTACACACAAATGTACAAACTCAAACAAGGATCTAATGAGCATATCAATGATTATGTATTATGTTATAGAACAATTCTTACTAAAATGAGCAAAATATTAGTTGACAGTGAGTTACAAGACCTTTTTTCAAAGTTTTCTTCCTCCATTACAAGAATTGGTCATGTTTGATAAGTTTCAATCTTTTGACCATATATTTCATACATTGAAATAGCATGAAGCTAAGCTATTATACACAAATAAACATGAGTATGTTGCTAACTCCCCTAATCCATCAAATGTCAAGTTTCAAAGAAAATCTAATTTCAAAGTAAAATCTAATGACCCTAAGGTCACTTCTAAAGACGTTGTCAATGTTTTTTCAAACTACTAAGCTACAATTATAACCTATAAGATGGAAATTTACACAGTTACCTTGTCCTTTGTGCGTATGGGTTTAAACCAATTTCTTGAGTGAAATCTTGTGTCTCTCCCTCCACGCTTTGAGGTTAATATGAGCAAGCCTCAAAGTAAAATCTTCAATGTTAATACTTGTGATTATCATAGATGTATTGGTCACTCTATGGATAGATGTCTTAAGTTATGAAACATTATTCAATATCTTATTGAATCTAATGCAATTGAATGGGATGAGCCCATTGAATATTCTAATCCTACCAATAACAATGCTAAGTTGAAAATCTTCAATGATCCACTTACTAAGCATACTAATGACACATCTACTTTAAAAGTTCATAACACTCATCATGTGGTGTCATCTCCTTCCTTATATGATCATCCACTCGATTTTATAAGTGGCACTATCACTCTCACATCATCTTCTACACCGATCATTTCTTTTGATGATTCTGATATAGATGACTCACTTATCTCTAACACATTATCTATTTCGGTCTCTATTCATCAAATTCCTATTTAGGGTGTCTTGGTTATTCCACATAGAAAGGATAATGTTTGTGCATGGCCATTACTTCAATCTCTTGGAATTTTTTTTAATATTCTTACGCTTGTTTTTGACTCACACTTTCGACACATTACACTACCAATTACAATTGGTTATATCACTACACAAACTTCATTCTTGGTTTCTAAATCTATTGATACTGGAGTCCTACATCTCAGTCTCCCTTATATATGTGCTCTTAAGGTTGTCCCATTCGTTGTCCATCAATGTATCAATTTATTCATCATAATAAAAATTTACTATTTAAGATATTCCTTTTAGGGATTTTGTACTGCATGCCTAGTTATTTATAGTTTATTTCCCTCTTCATAATGCATCTACGCATACATACATTGTTTCATACACTACTTCACATAAGTTCATAACAGTAGTCATCCTCGGTCTCATGATAGGAATTTGGTTCCACATGCGATTCACATAGTTATAGGTCTCTAGTTTCCTCCTAGGCCTTGCTTTACACTATCACAAAATTTTATGCAGATCTTATAGTTTTATGACTTTCTCTATAGATTCTCATAGGTCTTCTAGGATACCCATTTCTTCTAGTCTTCCACTCAATATCACACTTCACATTCTACTCGGTGATCTACTATTTCTGGTTCTCCCTATAGGCATTTTTAGCACATATAACCACCATGGTTCCACTTGCACTTGAGTCACACTCTATGAAACATTTGAGGCATGACCCTCTACCATCTTCGACAGCTTGTTTCATATTCTTGCAGGGCTATTTTGGGATATCTATAATGTTATTCCCCCTCATTTCCTTATGACACACGTTTTTTATAGGTTCAACTTGACTATTAAGGGAGCACTTCCACATTCGAACCTCACTTTGGACACACACACGGGGAGCTATCATCGTTTCCCATTTTTAGTTTCATACTCTATATCAATGCTAAAATATTTTTAAATTACAAAAACATTCAAATGTTTGCAAAAATACAAAATTGGGACTTGTTTCTAGGCCATATAATGTTTGCACTTTACATTATACATGTTGTTTATTCCTTTTTATATAGATAACATTTCTTCTTTACACACGTGTTCACATGGCATATTGAGCATAATGCAGACATACATAAATTGATACGTGATGACAGTGTTGGCTTGACCCCTACCTAGACCGCTAACCTTTAGGGGCATCTACTTTTGCATACTATATCTAGGTGCTATATTTCCATTATAGTTCCTTTATTTCCTTATTATGCTTGGTTACACACACACACACACACACACACACACACACACACACACACACACACACACACACACACACACACATATATTGTGTATTTGATATATTTTGGACTAACAAGACCGACACATGTGTCTTATGTAATGCTTACATTATTACTTCACCGACTCTTTTATGTCATATGGTATGTGCTTTTCATCATATTTAGATACACTTACGTATCATACATGCTTGTTAGTTGTGTGTGTATGTTTGTTTTCTACTCGATTGAGACCTAAGAGCCTTGTTTGACTTGCAACACCATGGGTGTCCTATGTTTGCAATATTATGGATTTTGTGTGGTTTTGTACCTCTTGTTTGTAGACTTAAGGGCCTTGATTTTCTTGTGACACCGTATGTGTCCCATGTTTCTAGGAATTTTACCTTTGTGTGACATCATTTGACATGTTTTTACTTATTTCTATGTTGTATGCACTTGTTTTCTATTAACACGTGGTTTTCTATAGTTTTTATTACTATTGTGTTGTATTAACATTATTATTTTTATCATGTTTATTGTTTTTCGTTGCTCTTGTTTTTGTACCATGTGCATGGCCCTTATAATTTCTTCTTGGTGGCCAATACAACAAATTTTTAGAGGTTATACATAGGTTCTCAACTTCTTAGACATGGGTATCTTTCTTTTCTTGTAAGTCACACACTCAAATTATTCATCGCACATGCCGCAAAAAGAGGGGGAAACATCTAAGGTTTATTCTACATTTCCAATAGACGCATGCATTTTTTTGGGCATAGATATATGCAAAGGTAGACAAAAATACCTTATAATTGGACTTAAACACAAGAAATCAACAAATCCTGCATTGGTTCAAAAATATACAGATCAAGTTAGGACCGTATAAAAAGTTTTGACACTATTACACAATTTTTCCCAAAGGGCATTTTTTTACAAAAGCTTTCAACAATCTCATTTTTTTCATCACTAATACAATATTTTTCATATGGTTTCATACTCATATTGAATCAGTTTAGCACATATTCAAGGGGCATGAGGTTTATCATTTTATCTTCTCCATGGTACTCAATTTCAAATCTATTTGTGGGCACAATGGGGGCATGGGTCTCCTTTCTCTAGTCATATTTCAAAGATGCAATCAGTTCTTCTTAGTTGTATGTCACATGGGAAGAGTATGTGGGTGCTTATCTCTCTTTTCTACTACATGTCCTAATTTATAAAATTGGGCTTATATCCATCTACAACAATATGGTTTATGAGGTTGTGGAAGGTATTAAATTAGTTAGGTTCTTCATAGATAGACTTTCCTATCCTCTTGCACTTAAGGGGAAGATATTAAATTTGCTAAATGATTTTGATACACGGCCTTATTCCTTAGTGGGGTGGTTCAAATCTCATATTTTTTGTTTTTCTCTTCGACATTTGTGTGTTGCATTAGTACACCTAATGCACCAACCTATCATTGGCATAAATTGGGGACTCATCACCCCTAATTCTTCATAAGAGTTCAACAAGTTTAGAATCTTCAAGGCACAAGAATGGGAGCACATTCCCTCTACAAAACAAACAGTGTATTTTCCATGTTTTCATCTCTTTTAGAATTTCTTGTTGCATATTTCTTTACATTACTTTCATTACATTTTGAGTTATAATTCAATTTCCTATCTTGGGAATTGACTACACTCTATGTTGTAGGTTTCATTTTAGAGCATGCTAACACCAACACAACAGAATACTGCAAAACAAAGTTATTGTGAGAAAATAAAAGTGTGTCTACACACTTAGGTATATTTTCCTTTAAACATTCACTTTCATTGCATATTTAAAGGGGGCAAATGTAAACACTCAAATTTCACAATCTATTCTTATAACATTGTTGATCTTGACATTGCACACTTACATGGACAAATGCACTCTCCTCACTCTTTCTTAGCATACCCTAATAAAACTTCATGCACTTGTTTATATTTGTAAACTTCTCTCTTATCACTTTGAAGCTTAACTACATAAAAAAACATCTAGAAACATCTCGTGCTTATGCCCATGAAGTCAAAACACACTTTTTTCCCTCTAATCCAAAAATGTTGGTTTCAGTTGAGATGTAGAATTATATCTTGACCCTATTGTACAATTTTTAACCCACATGTTTTGAGATAATTCTTTCACTTATATAACATTCTTACAAAAAATTCCCCATTGGTCATCCTCTCATGACATAAAGAACCTTCGTAAGCACATATAAGCAAGTAAATCATGCCCCATTTAAGGACCTAACACTTTTTATCCAATTTTACACACATGGAAAAGCTATACAACATGGTCCTATTATGATCAAATCAATACATTGGTCTCGGGGACCCACTTTCATTCATCGCAGAGATAAAACGATTAAAATAATTAATAAATTACATAAGTGATCTCTCCTAGAATCAATAGCACCAAGTTGAGTTCAACACAACGAGCTCATAGATAACTCAATGTTAACTCATTAGCCTCAAATTTAAATCAGCTTAATGCATGGCAATCATGGCAGAATAGCTCGATTACAAGAACTCGATGAGAGCTTGGTATCAATACAAAATATAGCTCATCGAAGCTTGAACGAAAAAATTTGGCACATGGCTCACATAGAGCTCTTTGGCATATGCATGGTGCTTTTTGGTGGATTTTTTGGAGCTCACCGAGTCAAGAGTCGGCCAACAAATGAACTTGGTTTGGGAGCATAAAACCTTGGGCATCGAGAAAGGAGTGGAGAGTATTCTTGCCTAGTAAAAAGTGTGGGATTAAATTCAGTTTAAAACCATGGAATAACAACAAGCTCGATCAAACCATTTTGGTTGAATCACGTGAGAGATCAATGTATTCCAATGATGAGTTGCATATGTAGAGATCGAGCCATAATCGAGGTAGTTAACTCAAAGTTATCAAGTTTTTGGTCCAAAGAGTGAGCCATAGAGAACATGAGCTTGTTACACATTTAACAGTGTCGACTCGGTGAAGAAGCAAGATAAAATGAGATAGATGGATCAATAAGGAAAGATGTCAAACTTGACAAATGGCCTAGATGGAGATAAGCAAATAATTAACGTCGATCCCACATTGGTTTGGTGTGTGGAGTGATTAAGTTTAGAAAGGACACAAGTTGCTCAAATAATGAGTTATTGGTGCATGGATCATTGAGACCAATCTAGGAGATGATTGGGCATCACATAGAAGTTTGGCCGAGTTGCATAGGTCGTCAACACAAAACAAGCTTGCAAGTTAGAAGCGGTCAAGAAATTAAATGGGGAAAATTGATAATGACCTAGGAATCACGTGGTGGGAAAACGAATCATGTCGACATAATGCAGAGAAGATGAAATTTTGAGGCACTCCACTTAGCGGCGAGCTCATGAATATTGTAGAGACGGGGATAGCTCATGTCAATTCAATAGGACTATTGGATGGATGAGCTCGAGTTATTTGACGTCTCAGGGCATAAATATCAAGCTCACAAGGGAGGTGGACAACAAACTCAAGACGAAAGTGTCGTGTGATGAAGGCTCATAAATTTGAGCTTACCTTCCAATGATAAACACAAACACACATTTGAAGAAGGATGATTTGATTAGACGAAGTGAGTTCCAAGCTCAAAGCGTAAGAGACATGAAACGAGCTATGACTTTGGGGTAAGGGATAATGAAGAACTCTCACATAGATGAAGTCACATGATTGACATGCGTGGTGGTATAGAGGATAGCTCGAGGAAACTCGGTGGTGAATTCGCAAAGGTGCAATGAGTTGGTGGAAAAGTGGGGACTGTGAGCCAGTGTAACAAGTTAGAATGTTGGTAAAATGGCTCCAAAGTTTGGAGTCCCCATCTCGAGCCCACGAGTTTTTCATGAGAAGGAAGCCATGTCATGAATGGCAAGATGTCTTCGAGTCCCAAAGATCTAGGATGATAAGATGTGGATATTTTGATTTTTAGGCCAAGACAACTCGACCCATGTTGCCCGCAAGAGATGGAAACATGACAAGTCAAGAACCACTCAACTTAAGTCAAGTGGTGACCCCTAATCACACGGTAGATAGAATGGAGAAGTGGAGCTCACTAACCAATGTCTACCTATAACAAAGGATGCCAAATATAATTCGGTGACATGGGAATAAATGAAAGCACATTAGATGGTTGAATTATATGCAAAGTAGTCACATGGCCCTTAAACCAATAAGCATTAGTGCAAAAGGATGTGAAGTAGTTGGAGTCGAAAGTGTAAGGAACTTGGCAGAAGAATAGGTAAAAGAAGTTGGCTAAGAACATGTCAATGGCTTGATTCATTATGAGCGATCTTCAAGGAAGCGTTGAGGTGAGTGGAAACCCATTGTAGAAATTTCAACTAAAACGTGTCAAGACTATTAAGGACATTAAAGTGGCATAGCATGACATGTAGGTAAGATACTTGGTAAAATTTAGAGACGAGCTTGTTGGAGTTCGGTGTGCAGAGGAAGGATAAGCCACATCGGTGTGCATGAAAGTGAACTCAAGGAAAATGAGCAAAGATCAACTCGAGACATTCGGGCATAGAGGTCATTTGACACAGGTGAGTTTGGGTGAAGCCGAGAAATGGCTTTATATTGATCTCATGATTAACATGATAGATTGGAAGGTCGAGCTCTAACAGTGGGAGAAGCGACCGAGTTGGCCGAGCCACAAAATATCTCAAGGTTAATGTGGAAGCCGAGTCATTCAAACATCAAGCGATCCTTTAAATGATGTGGTCATGTCAAGCTCGATTAGAATTGTCATATCATTGAGGAGTCGCGGCCGAGTTAAAACCGAGTGAGATCGGTCAAAGCACGATGGTTTTAGAAATTAAAAGACTTCGAGTTATTTGGTGATGGTGATTACACAGTGAGGAACTCATTCGGGCCCATCGGAATAGCTCGAACATAGTGGAAGCTAATGGATATTGGTAACCTTGGGTGAGTCAAGGCTCAATTAGGTGATACGTAGCTTGAGTGAGTCGGTCGGGTTGGGAGCTCAGTGCAAAGACCAAGCAGCTCGTTGATGATAGCTTGATTTGAGAGGAGGAACTCGGTGATGGTGGCGGTGAGTCAAGACCGAGCCGAACATGAGGAGCTCGATGTAGAATGGGAGCTCGATTGTGGTGAAGGTCGAAGGAGCATGTTCTTAACTCAGTGAGTTGGGTCAGCGAGCCAACCACCGAGTTGGGCTATTTTTGGCTTATTCACATGAACCCCCACTTTTCAATGCAAACCAGTTTTTCAGGGGGCACCATAATTTTATTAAATTAATATTTTATTTAAATATTTTAATAATAATATTTATTATTATTATTAAAATATTTTATTTAAATATTCCTTTAATTGAATAAGAGGATTAAGTCGAACAGGGTATTAATGACACATGATGGAGGGTTCTCAGTGGTTCAACTAACTTTGTAATAAATGAACCATCATGTACCTTCAATTTAGGAAGGAATTTATTACTTCTCCTTTCTTCTCTCATAGTTATTCTTCTATAAATGTAAGTTGGAAGCTCATTCCAACAGTTGGACAAGTTAGACATCTTAGACAAGTGTATGTTTTTCAAGAATTATCTCTCTTCTGCAAGTTAGCTTTGTGGATTGGGAACTTTCAAGCCTCCTTTCAAGACTGTAATGGAAATCATTACCTTTTCTGAATGTAATGATGCATTGTGCACGTTGTTGAATTAATAAAAGTGTGTGTTTTTGACTAATCTTGGTCCTTTCATCCTTCTATACTTCTTTGTGCCTTTCTCATGCTTGCAGTACACTGTGTAAGTTTAAGTTTCTATTATAGGTTCTTAGAGTTATGTGCTTATCAAGTGGTGGAGTATTACATGCAATTGAGTTGTGGTGCTTTTTCACCCTTCTCAAGTTCATCCTTCTTCACTGGAAGATTGATAGATTGTTTTTTCTAATTGAGTTTAACAAAGGGAACATGCTTCCTAGTATGTGGTATTCTGTTACCCTCTCTAAGTTGTAGTAGGTGAAGTTGACTTGTGGTGCACAAAACCCTCTTCAAATAAACCCTTCTTGAGTCTAGAAACACCCTTTATTTGGTGCATCACCATCCCTAGTATATTTTCATTTCTTACAAATATCTCTCCCTAAAACCCATGAAAATGTTAGCATAGGTCTAGATAACCATTTTATTGCACTAGGAGTAGTACAACACTTAGTTTAGGAAGATGAAGTGGCCTTCTCTAGAGGTTCACCTCGAGCCCAAGTCCCATAGCTTGAGAGGTGATCCCATGTTACCCAATCACACCGAACGTCATGTTCACATTCTGGCCATTCAAAGGGTGCATTGATTTGGCAATAATAATTTTTGCATGCCCGGTGGGATCAAGAGTTGGTACTTCTCTTCTCACTTGCACAAGTCAAAGTACCTGATGACTCTATATCTTTGGACTTCAAATATCAGTGCATTAACTTATGTGAAGAATTCAGACAAGAGCTTCTTCAAAGCAAGGAAATTATCAACATATCAAACTATCCTTGTCTCCTCTAAGGAGAAGGAGAAGAGGCATCTCAACATCACCCGTTGCAACATCACCTCGTAAGGGTTATTCAAATCCTCCTTACGAAGGTTTCCTCCACCCAAGAACAATCAACCTCTCATTGCTATGGTGAGGAACCAAGTTTTTCCCCCTTTTAATGCAAGCAATCCTCTTTTTTTGGCTCAACGTGACCCTATACTTGTTGTTGTGCTCAAAATTTTATCCTTCTACAAAGGGGAAACTCACATTACTCCAGTGTAACCTAGTCTTGATGTAGCCATCATTTTTACAGTACATAATATCATGGAGGAAAATGTTACGGTTATACTTCTTGCTACTTCTTTTGAGGGAAAAGCACTTCAATGGTTTCGAGGTTTAAGTGTTGGTACTATAACCACTTGGGACGATTTAGGAGAGAAACTCTATAAATAGTTTGAAGAAAAGAGTGATCACCTGTCACTCTTGGAACATCTCACTAACATAAAGAGAGCTCCCCAAGAAAACATGAGTGATTTCAACTTCCGATTCCATAAGACTTGGAATAGGATTCCATCACTCATAAATCCTTCTCTAAATAATGCATTCTTGTACTATTTGTGAGCCTTGAATAGCGATGTAGCAGTTATGATCTAATCCATGGGGCTGACTAAACTACCGATGCCTATGAAGTTGACATAAGAGTGGAGAATTACTTAATCCAGGCTGGAAGGATAACTCCACAACCGCCAATGTCATTGTCTCTGGATCTTATGAATAATCAGCCTACTATTGCTCCTATTCCAGCAGCCTCCAAGAAACCAGCTCAGTCTACCCATTCCCCTTCAAACAATTTATTTGAAGTCAAGTCACTACTGCAAACCTTTGGGAACAAGCTCATTGCACTCAAGAGGCAACAATTTCAATATAATCATCCATACCAGCCAAAAAATCAGCAGTATTAGGCTAATCGTCCTCCTTTTCAAGGGAACAATCAACCTCAAAATCAAACTACAAGTCAAGTTACGAATGTCAGGCCTTTGAACTTTTGATACCCTCTCACTTTGCTAGCTCATCTAGATCCATAGTACCTATCCAGAATAATCTAGTTCAAGACTACGAATGGTGTTATCCTTGTTCTCAACCCCACAATCAAAATATTTGCCCCAATGGAGTTCTTAGCCAAGCCCTTATGGTTCAAAGTGTATTTGCCCCTCCAGAGCCAACAGAAAATTCATCTAAGCAGGAAATAGTAGATCAACTACAGGCACCTTAGGAAACCACTTTGCTAAATTGGTAAGCATAAGATTTTTGCGGGTTGAATACAGATTCCTCATCAGTGGTAGAAAAAACTCATTCCAAAAAGAAAGAAATAGAATCTCAACCTTCCTAATCTAATCAGGAATCCACTTCACAACCTCACCACACGCAAAGAGAGTTGATAAAGATGCGGGAAAGAAACCTGCTAGAAACACATGCTAGCCAAGACATACGGAAAGAAGGTTCTTCAGCATCACGGTACCCAACAAACACTTTCCAAAAGAGGATTCTAACACCCAAATAAGTGTCAGCAAAGTAGGAGAAATTCCCTTCAGTATTGTAGAACAAATGAGGAAAACCAACTTGAGCATTACTATATGGGACACACTCTAATTTCCTTCTCAAAGAAACTTGTTGCGATGAGAGGATCTAAATAGTTTTGGTACATCCAATGGATCATCGGGTTGTGGAATAACAACCGCTACAAGTTTGTGTTAAATGGAAGGGACCAATATTCCTAATGCAAACAAAACACCACCATTCTATATTTCCTTGATCATTAGCAACCACCGTACATAATTTCATGATCAATTCGGTTCTAGTAGCTCTGTCATGCCCAAACAAATTACGAGATATACTAGGTATACAATATGCATCTATTGCGAGGATGTGTCCAGCTGGATGGCACATCCATTAAAACTATTGGATTTATTAAAGGAATTCAACTTACCACCATGCATGCCCGAGTTTGTCGTTTACCCAAGATATATCGATCATTGATCTCCCTCCTCTCTTTGTCATCTTTATATCACAAGATTTCATTGCCAAGATGGGTGGTTATCTATCAGTTGATTGGTCACATATGATTCTCAGGACTCGATATGGAACCAAAGTGACAATAAGGGTAGAACCAATTTTCCATAATCATGTGGAGCCCTACACTTCCAGTCCCATAAATGGGAATTATACCATTCATGACCCGAAGAAGAAGATGTTGATCATGAACCGACCACTCTTGTTGAAGAAGTCCCCAATCTGCATCTTGGATGAAATGAGTGGAGATCATCGATACAATCCCTACGTTGATGTGTTGGTAGATGAATAAGATGGTTTTTTGCTTTTAGATGAGACAAGATTGGATACATACTACATTCATGAAGAAGGTAAGATCATACCACAACTTTTCAAAACACAAAGCAATTCTGAAGGACTATGGCAATTGTTCTTCGATGGCTCTAGGAGTAAGAATGGATTTGGTGCTAGTGTTATGTTAATTTCTCCAGAATGAGATAATTACTTCTCATATTTTTGGTTACAATTCAATTACACTAACAATGTTGCTAAATATGAGGCCCTTGTTTAAGGAATTCATCTAGCCCAAAAGAAGGGAATCAAAGCCCTGACTATTTTTGGAGATAGTGAGTTAGTTGTTCATCAACTGATGGCATGCAAGGTATCCAAAAATGATCTTTTAAGATCATACAAGAACCGAGTCTAGGATTTGATTGAAGATTTCAAAGCTTTTGGGATCCACGTGGTTCTTAGAAATCAAAATCAAGATGTTGATAGGCTTGCTACGATTGGTTCGCAATACAACATACCTGTTGATATCATGAAAGAAGGGTGGAAATTTGTCAAAATGGTGGTTCGACATGCAGTCCCTGATAATGTGAGTAGCTGGCAAGTGTTCAATAGTGACAAATAAATTGTTATTTTCCTACAAGAAGAGGCGGAGTTTGCTGCAAAAAATCAAGATAAGTTATGAGAATCATATGGTGATCAAATCATACAATTGAAAATCAAAAAGTTAGCTAAAGGTTTAGTTACTCGAATCCATTTTCAATTTAGATGATCAAGCCAAAAGACAAATCTCTAACATGATGGTCAAAGAAGAAGATTTTGAGGAAGTCGAGGTAGTAAATGAAAAATTTCTAAAGATAAAAAAGTATGCACTTCAAGAGAAAGAATCTTCAATCAAACTTTTTCAAGAGTATCATGAAATTTTTGTGTGGAGCTATAACAACTTAC
This sequence comes from Taxus wallichiana var. yunnanensis, assembly GCA_018340775.1. Classification (NCBI taxonomy): domain Eukaryota; kingdom Viridiplantae; phylum Streptophyta; class Pinopsida; order Cupressales; family Taxaceae; genus Taxus; species Taxus wallichiana. The sequence goes on along the minus strand of CM031234.1, from coordinate 718,260,598 downwards.
GTGGTTTTGATCTAGGTCTAGCACAACATACCATAAGACTGGATTTTAATGCCAAGCCGCCATTAGAAACAAAGGCCGATTAATCCTAAAATTGAGCCACTAATGAGAAAGGAGCTAACCAAACTCATCGAGGCCTTTATAATTTTTCCTATCAAGCATTCCACTTGAGTGGCCAATCCGGTCCCCATAAGGAAGAAGAACAAAGAAATTTGGTTGTGTGTGGATTTCAAGGACTTCAACTATGCCTCATTGAAAGATCATTATCCTCTTCCATCAAAGAAAATCCTTAAAATGGTGGCAGGAGCTCAAATATTTTCTTTGCTTGATGGATATTCAAGTTATAATCAAATTTTGGTTCAAGAATCTAATCAATTCAAAATGGCTTTCACTACCAAGTGGGGCATGTATGCTTACAACAAAATTCCATTCACATTTTCCAATGTCGAATACTTTCCAAAGAGCCATGGACATGGCATTTAATGGACTAATCAATGATATCATTTTGGTTTACGTTGATGATATAATCGTACACTCTAAACATGTAGGAGACCACATCATGCATCTAAGAATTTTTTTCTAAAGGTACAGGGAATTTGGGGTTTCAGTCAATCCCAAGAAATGTATTTTTGCATTGCACGAGGGAAAGTTATTGGGGAATGTTATTTCAGCAGAAAGGACTATCAATCGATCTAGCCAGATTCATTCGATTATTTCCTTATCTCTCCTAAGTCACAAGAAGGATCTCCAAAGTTTTCTGGGAACCATAAATTTTATGCAGAGAGATTCATCCCTTAATTCGAACATTAGTTAAATAATTAAAATCCATGCTAAATAAAAATATGCCATTCTCATGGACAAAGGAAGGAAGAGAGAGCTTTGAAGCCATCAAAATGGCCATTTCTCAAGCTCCCATGTTGGTGAACCCCAAGTTTGATAAATATTTTATTCTCTATGCTTTTGTAGGTCAAGAGAGCATTTCAGGTATCCTCACCCAAAAATGACGATCCAATGGAGTAACTGGATGGATCACGAAGGTGCTTTGAGTATGACGTATATATCAAATTTACCAAACTTGTCGAGGTAAGGGTTTGTGTCAACAACTTGTTGCAGATATGGAATCAAAAGGTGATGAGAACGTGACGCTCCTAAACACCGATGAAGGTGATGATCAAGTTTCCTGGTTATCCAAAATGAAGAATTTCCTTTTCTCAGGAGTATATCCTGTGAACATGGATAAAAATCAAAGATGGACTTTCTGTCTTTAGTCTATTCCATATGTTCGGTCTATAATGTTCTCTTTTGAAAGGATTTGAATGGTGTTATCCTTCGGTGTGTGGGACCCAAATGGTAAGAAATATACTAGAAGAGTTTCATAATGGCCTATCTAGAGGACACTATTCTATACAGATAACTACTACCAAGATCATGTGATCCGGTTACTTATTTACCATATCTATTCAAAGATGCCCATCTTTGGGTAAGGAAGTGTAAGGAATGTGTCCTTTTCACTTACACGAAGTTGGCATCTCTTCCACTTTGCATCCAATTCAAGTGGATCAACCCTTCGTTCAATGGGGGTTGGATTTCATCGAAATGATTAATCCTCCATCCAGTGATAGACATAAATGGGTTTTTACCGCAACAAACTACTTTACTTGATGGACGAGAGCGTAGCATTGAAAGAAAGCAATAAGAAGGTAGTTCTTGATTTCTTAGAAGGTATAATGATAAGGTTCGATATTCCATTTACAATCATTTCAGACAACACAATGGATTTTCTTGGTATGAAGTTGAGTGAATGGGATGTTAAGAATGGATTATACCTTAAGACTTTATCAAATTACTATCCTCAAGGAAATATATTGGCTGAGTCTAGCAACAAGAACCTCATAAGGATTATCAAGCACAAAATGGAGTCTAAGAGGAGGACTTGGCACACACATCTCAAGACGCCTTATGGGAAGATCTCGATCACACCTAAAAGGGCCAACATAAATTATCCTTTCATGCTTATATATGGAAGGGAAGAAAAAATTCTGCTTTCCTTGGAATTACCTTCTTTGGAGTTAGCTCATCACTTGAAGTTATGGAGAACAATTCTCTCGACAGTCAAGTTTGTTGAACTCATGGAGTTGGAAGAAGTATGAAACAAGGATATAAAGACTTTGGAGCAACATCAGGCTCAGGTTAATAAATCTTTTGACAAGAAGGCATCCGATCGGTATTTTCAAGAAGGAGATTTAGTTCTCAAATGGGATGAAGATAGATCTAAACCAGGCAAGCACACCAAGTTTGACACTCTCTGGAGCGGGCCATACATTATCATGAGTTGTAAAGAAGCGAATTGATTTCATTTATCTAGGATCAATGGAGAATGACTTCCCATTCATGTGAATGGGATGCATCTCAAAGCTTGCTTTTGAGATCATTCCACCCCATGTATAATTTAGTTAGGTGTTTTCCTCCAAGTGCTTATGCACATTTTTGTGTGTTGTTGTTCTTTTGCTTTCGTCGTTGTTGTGTTTTGTGTTGTTCTTGCACATTGTATCATAATTGGAGGTTTTTAAGGATAAGAAGGTTAAAATTTTCAAAATGTTTCTCAGGTTCATTACTTTTCTTGTCAAGTGTTATAACAAAATTTAATATAAATCATACCAAAGAAGACTTCAGGATGTATCATAGAAGATCAAATCACTTTCAAGATTCCAATATTGACTTCATTCCCAATGGATTACTTAAGGCTACTGGAATCATGCTTAGTAGGTAACTATCCCTAAGAGATCAACAAAAATGTTATCCAATTTTTCACACATGGAAAAACTGGACAACGAGGTCCTATTATGATGAAATCAAGACATTAGTCTTAGGAACCCACTTTTGGTCATCGTAGAGATAAAATGATTAACATAATCAATAAATTGCATAAGTGATCTCACCTAAAATTAAATGGCACAAACTTGAGTTCAACTTACTTAGAGCTCGAGGTCAAGTTGATAGATAACTTGGTGTCAACTCGTGCTTGATTCGAAGAGCACTCGGATATCAACTTGATCTATGGTAATCATGACAGAATAGCTCGGTTGCAAGAACTCGGTGAGATCTTGGTATCAATACACAATATATCTCGTCGGATCTCGAAGGAAGTAATTCAAAGGCATGGATCACATAGAGCTTGTTGGAATATGCATGGTGCTCGTTTGGTGGAGTTCGTTAGAGCTTGCCGAGTCAAGAGTTGACGCAACAAATGAGCTCAGTTTGGGAGCATATAATGTTTGGCATTGAGAAAAGAGTGGAGAGTATTCATGCCCGGTAACAAGTGTGGGATTAAATTGAGTTTAAAACTGTGGAATAACAAAGTGAGCTTTGATTGAACCTTTTTGGTTGAATCATGTGGGATATCAATGAACTCGATGATGAGTTGATATGTAGAGATCAAACCATAACTGAGGTAGTCAACTCAGAGTTAGCGAGTTCTTCGACCCAAAGATCGAGCCATAGAGAACACAAGCTTGCTGCACATTTGAAAGGTCAACTCAGTGAAGAAGCAAGATAAAATGAGATAAATGGAGCTCAGTCGAGCTTAAATAACCACATAGTGGCAAGTGAGCTTGGCTCAATGAGGAAAGATGTCGAACTCGTGAAATGGCCCAGATGGAGATAGCAAATAATTAACGGCAAGCCCACATTGGTTTGGCACGTGGAGTGACAAATTTTAGAACGGATGCAAGTTTCTCAAATAATGAGTTATCGGTGCATGGATCATCGAGACCAATCTGGGATATGATCGGGCATCACATAGAAGTTTGACTCGTGGTTGATAGGTCGTCAACACAAAACAAGCTCGCAGGTTGGAAGTAGTCAAGATGAGTTGGATCAATCATGATTCATATTCAATTAAATGGGGAAAATTGATAAAGGCCTAGGAATCACGTGGTGGGAAAATGAATCATGTCGACATAATGTAGAGAAGATGAAATTATGAGGCACTCCACTTAATGGCGAGCTCATGAAGATTGCAAAGTCGAGGATAGCTTCATCAATTTAATAGGGCTATTAGATGGATGGGCTCAAGTTATTTAACATCTCGGGAATAACTATCAATCTCACAAGGGGAGACACACAACGAACTCAATACGAAGCATCGTAGTGATGAAGGCACATAAATTTGAGCTTACCTTTCAATGATGAACACACACACATTGAAGAAGGATGAGTTGAGTAGACAAAGTGAATCGCGGCTCAAAGCGTAAATGACATGAAATGGGTGTGAGTTTTCTAAGGTACAACAAATAACTCTCACATAGATGAATTCACATGGTTGGCATGTGTGGTGGTATAGAGGATAGCTCGAGGAAACTCAACGGTGAATTCACAAAGGTGCGACGAGTTGGTGGAAAAGTGGAGAATGTGAGCCAATGTGCCAAGTTAGAATGTTGGTAAAATGGCTCCAAAATTCTGGAGTCCCCATCTCAGGCATGCGGGTTTTCGTGATAAGGAAGCCATGCCATGAATGAAAAGATGGTCTTTGGGTCCCAGGATCTAGGATGAAAATATGTGGATATTTTGATTGTTTAGGCTAAGACAACTTGACCCCTATTGCCCACAAGAGACCGAAACATGACAAGTGGAGAACCACTCAACTTGAGTCAAGTGGTGACCCCAAATCACTCGGTAGGTAGAATGGAGACGTGGAGCTCACTAACCAATGTCCGCCTATAACCAAGGATGTCAGCATATAATTCGGTGACATGGGAGTAAATGCAAGCACATTGGATGGTTGAATTATATGCAAAGTAGTCACATGGCCCTTAAACCAATAAGCACTGTTGTGAAGGAATGTGAAGTAGTTGGAGTCATAAAGCATAAGGCACTTGGAAGAAGAATAGGTAAAAGAACTCAGCTAACAACACATCAATGGCTTGATCCATAATGAACAATCTTCAAGGAACCGTTGGGGCGAGTGGAAACCCGTTGTAGAAAGTTCAACTAAAACGTGTCAATACTATTAAGGACATTGAAGTGACATATCATGGCATGTAGGTACGGTACTTGGTAAAATTTAGAGATGAGCTTGTTGGAGGTCGACGTGTAAAGGAAGGATAAGCCACATTGGTGTGCATGAAAGCAAACTCAAGGAAAATGAACAAAGATCAACTTGGGACATTCGGGCATAGAGGTCATTTGACACGTGTGAGTTTGGGGGAAGCCAAGAAATGGATTTATATTGATCTCGTGATTAACATGACAGATTGGAAGGTTGAGCTTTGATGTGGGAGAAGCGATCGAGTTGGCCGAGCCACAAAATATCTCAAGGTTAATGTGGAAGCTGAGTCATTCAAACATCGAGCGAGCCTTTAAATGATGTGGTCATGTCAATCTTGATTAGAATTTTCATATCACCGAGGAGTCGCACTGAGTTAAAATTGAGTGAGTTCAAGTCAAAGCACGATGGTTTTAGAAATTAAAAGACTTCGAGTTATTTGGTGATGGTGATTACATGGTGAGGAACTCATTCGGGCCTATCAGAATAGCTCAAACACGGTGGAAGCTAATGTATATTGGTAACCTTGGGTGAGTCAAGGCTCAGTCAGGTGATACATAGCTTGAGTGAGTCGGTTGGGTTGGGAGTTCGGTGTAAAGACCAAGCAGCTCGTTGATGATGGCTTGGTTTGAGAGGAGGAACTTAGTGACGATGGCGGTGAGTCAAGAACTAGCCAAACATGAGGATCTCAATGTAGAATGGGAGATCGATCATGGTGAAGGTCGGAGGAGCATGTTCCTAACTCGGTGAGTTGGCTCAGCGAGCCAACCACCGAGTTGGGCTATTTTTTGGCTTATTCACATGGACCCCCCCTTTTCAATGCAAACCGGTTTTTAGGGGGCACCATAATTTTATTAAATTAATATTTTTATTTAAATATTTTAATAATAATATTTATTATTATTATTAAAATATTTTATTTAAATATTCCTTTAATTAAATAAGAGGATTAATTCAAATTGGGCATTAATGACACATGATGGAGGGTTAAGTGGTTCAACTAACTTTGTAATAAATGAACCATCATGTACCTTCAATTTAGGAAGGAATTTATTACTTCTCCTCTCTTCTCTCACATATATTCTTCTATAAATGTAAGTTAGAAGCTCATTCCAACATGTTGGACAAGTTAGAAATCTTAGACAAGTGTATGTTTTTTCAAGAATCCTCTCTCTTCTGCAAGTTAGCTTTGTGGATTGGGGAACTTTCAAGCCTCCTTTCAAGACTGTAATGGCAATCATTGCCATTTCGAATGTAATGATGCATTATGCACATTGTTGAAGATAACCATTTTATTGCACTAGGAGTAGTACAACACTTAGTTTAGGAAGAGGAAGCCAACCTTCTCCAGAGGTTCGCCACAAGCCCAAGTCCCACAGATTGAGAGGTGATCCCATGTTACCCAATCACATTAAACGTCCTATTCACATTTTGGCCATTTGGAGGGTGCAGTGAGTTGGTGATAACACACTTTATGAACTCCTCGTGTAAAAATAAGCACTAAAGGCACTCAAATCTCCCTAAACTATGAAATAACTCATGCACATCCATTAGGTGGAACTTTCTACTAGTATAAAGTCTCCTCATAGGTCTAGGAGTCTCCATCTTCATCCTATGAGAAAGAAAATTGTCCCTTCTCGAGTATTTGAGAAAGTGTGAAACTCAAGTGAAGCATTATCAAAGCACGATTGTCAAGTCTGATTGCACTATGGTAGATATCACATGCTAGGAGAATGACGTGTGGTTTGAGCCCTCTTCATAGGAGTGGCAATGTCAACAATGCATAGGGAAGCTCACAACCCACCTAACTTTGTTTTACATGAACTCCCTCTTACACGACAAGGGTTTTAGGTTTTAAGCACAATTTCTCGTAGATACAAAATCTATGCACTTTGGTACACTTCTAGGTCCTAAAGAATACTAATGTGTACATGATTCCTAAGCAATAAAAATAGTGGTTGAAAACTTCTTTTTCTCCTTTTGGTCACTTTATCTCTTGCACTTTATTGGTTTTACACATCTTACAGTTCTTTTGATAAGTAATTGATTTAAATTTTGATGGCCTCGGACACTAGCGCCTAGTTAGGATAGAAGTGCCTAAGTGTAGTCTCTATTTCTTTCTCAAAACCCTATACACACTAGCACATCACTCAGACAGATCTAAGCACTAACCCGAAGCACACAAAGGTATCAGGTCCCTCTTTTTATACCAGATTTGTCAAGATGTTAGCATGATCATTCATATATTCCATAACCATAAGTAATTAAAGGTAAATCATAACAAGAATCATCTTGTAGCCATAGTGTATAGTAACTAAAAAAGGATCAAGATCATATTCACCATTCAATAGTCATGAGAAGTAACATTAGCAATCAATATCCATCCACAAAGATCCATTATATTACTTCCTCACAAACCAATAGCTAAATACATACAAATATCAACATGTCATAAGTTATGTGCGCTCATAAACCGTAAGCATAACTCTAATCTCACTCACTCTCTAAAACCATGAAAATTAATACATATATAATAGTGGGGACTTGCCCTTCACCACCTCTGCACTCTCAAAATATGTTACATGCTCAAAATAGCCATGCGCCACTTACAAAGGTAACTAAGGAAGCATGTAATCTTCACTTAATAATAGACCATCTATAATTAACATTTGATCTGCATCCTATTATTAGCTTCTAGCCTTGCATGATGCTTTACCTTCTTTCTGCATGTGACCTCTCTCAAAATAGACTTTGATTTGAATCTAATTCTTCATGTTTTAACCCTATTTTAAAAAGCTCTTGACCACCACTTCAACCACTCATCTTCTAATTCTATCTCGTGGCTCAAAATACAGCTAAGTCCCAAAGGTGTTTAGCCCGGCGCGAGCCTCCATGCACTTTCTGCTTACTACTTCTACGCATGACTCTTTACCTCCCTTCCGCACGTTAAAAATATCGTGCCGCTATACTTAGTGTATTTCAGGGGTCCAACATTACCCCACACTAACTGGATTGTCGTCCCCGATAATTCTTTAATCATGAAAACACAAAAATAGTTGAAGGATATAGAAAAATTTCAATGACAAAAAGAAACATCGTACCCAGGTAATTTTCTAAGGTGCAGGCAGATGGAGGATCTCTGGAATCCTTGTGTCTATCTCCTCCACCACCTTCTAACATTTTACTAGTTCCTCTAACACTTTTCTACGGGTTCTTATGTCACAACCGCAAGCCTTTTTGTCCTCAACCTTTGTGCCTTTGATGTTATTTCTCTACAACCGTATTTGTGTGCCCTAGGTGTTTTATGTTACAAAATTTCCTCCTATCTCGATCTTTGTGAACTTTAAACACTTCAAACATACACAAACCTATTCCTTCATGCTCTATTGTCGGTTCCAACTTTCCCTCCCATAAGGATTCACAAACAACCTCCATGCACATATGGTTCATACGTTCTCTTCGTCACTTAGAGCTCTTCACACTTCACTCGCTCGGTAGCTCAAATTTTCTTTGAAGGCAAGGTAGCCAAATGACTACCCTAGACCCCTATTTATACTTTTTCCATGACCCTCATGTCCCTTCGACCCACACTTTTTAAGTTAATTTTTCCAATAAATTACTTTTTCATCTTTTCCACTTTCGTGAATTCACTTCCCGTGCTACTGGTCGTAACCTTCCGGCACACTATTCTACTTCTTAGCCACAAACCTCCTTCGTGCACCTTTATGTGCTAAAGTATAAAACCTCTACGTCATATCCCAAGTAGTTCTCCATGTCGCTGCCTACCTCACGTTACATTGTGCAATCATCTCCCCTACGTGTTTTTCAATCAACCCAATTTCTCCATAACACCTTATGTACAACACCTATAACCCCTTTTTTACTTCTATGTCAGCCTTCCGGAGGATACCTTCAACCAAACCAACCTATATCAAGAGGGGGCCAACCATTCTCATCTCTTTACTTCAATCCACCCCATACTAAGAGTATGCACGGTTCTCTACACATGAATTCATTTAGATAATGATTATCTATTGGCGCATAAGCTTATTACAACCAAAACATTGAACTAAATTGACAAAGAATAGCAAAAATGAAAGGAAACACATATACATAAAATTTATTAAAGGAAACCTAATCTAAATGGAAATATTCCCTTATTACAAACATGAAGAAGACTTATATATAGTAGGGCTTCAGCCCACTCCCATTGAAATAACCGAGCAACCGAGTGCCATCCAACGCCTATAACTAACAAGTACTTAAATTAAGTACATATGTCACCACATATAGTCCCAACCAATGCACCTTCAATTTCCTAGGGTGCCACTCAAACTTGGAGTCATAAAGAAGAAACATATGTCCAACCTCAAACTATTTTTTCTTAATATGCTTATTGTACCATGCCTTATAACCGGAATTTTCTATCTTCTGGCTCCAATGTGCGATGACACGCCTCTCATCCGACTGCATTAGTTTATCTATACACTCTTCAAGTGCTTGTTCATCATCCAATCCTCATACACACGTAATACGCAGGAGGGGCAACATAAATTCCACTTGGTAAATGACCTCCACACCAAACACCAAATAAAAGGGTGTGGCTTTGTTCAATCTTTTGTAAGTTATCCTGTATGCCCAAAGTACAACAGAGACTTTATCATCCCAAAGTATTTCCTTTCAACATCACATATCTTTGTCAATGTATGTCCCAATATCTTGTTGAAAGCCTCAACAATACCATTTTCCTATGGGTGATAGGTCGTTGTCTTATGATGTGCCACCATAAAATCTACCAATAATATTTTGATAGTGTCATTCAAAAAGTGTGTGCCCTATCACTTTTCAAGCTCAACGGACATCCATACCTATTGATAATGTTCTCCCATAAAAACCTTGTTTTTGTAGCCGTCATGCAATCCTTTGTAGGTGCTTCTTCTGCCCACCTAGTTAGATAATTTGTACATGTAATAATATAGCGTGATCCAGTCCTACGCGTAGGTGGGGAAATAAGACCTTCAAAGTCTATTTCCCATTTCCAAGTTTTTTTAGTAGCGAATATTCGTAAAATGGCGAATATTCCATTTTTGAAAAATTTGAAAAGTCAAATTTTTAGGCATGGGTCGATGAGCTATTCGCCTAAAAATTATAGTTTAATTTTTTTTAGGGGTCGACTTTGCCTACCCTTGAAAATTTCTTCTATATAATCCTAGATTATTTGTTAGGTAGAACATTACTAGCTCACTCATATGACAACCCGGGGTATATGTATTATCAAGTAAAGTAAACGTGTGTGACAGGAGGAGGAGGATACGAGACGTGCAACAAAGAGTTTGTTGATGCATGACAGGAGGGTGGAGGCTACGAGACACGTGACAGAGCTTGTTGACACGTGACATGGAGATTTTGTTGACGAGTAACATGGAGAGTTTGTTGTGACGCGCGACAAGAGTTCTCGAGGCTGCAAACGTGTGACAGAGAGTTTATTAAAGTGTGACACGGAGAGTTTATTAACGCGATACGACATGAGGGCGGAGGTCAGTAGATGCGTGATGAAGATTTGATGTCGTGGGACAACAAAATTTTTGTCGCATGATAAAAAATCTCATATCCTGTGTCTGCAGCCTTTTTGTCACACCACTTGAAAATCAGATGAAAAAATTACATACAACCCCCAAAAAAATCACCTTCTCGGGATATTCGCTAGGTATTTTCCACCTCCGATTTCCAAGAGGTCTCTTAAAATGAACCCCCCCATTTCTCAAAAGGTTCTCGCACTCACTATCAATCTCAACAAAATTTCATCCCTATGCCTAGGCTTCCCAAGGTGCTAAAAATGATCACATGCCTTGGTGTACTCTTTATAATCCTTATATAGTGTTTCCTACCAAAGGCCAACCAACAAAATATTACGCGAAATAGAATTTCCATATAATGCCCTCATACAATCCCACCATGGGCTTCCTCCATTATAGCTTTGTGTTCATGTTCAAGTACACACCGGCGTAAAATATCATCACGATCTAACTTGTATAAATCCCCACTAATCAACATGTAAGGTGTGGCACATATGGCAAGTTGTTTCTTCTTTAAGCTCTTCATCCCTTCAGGTGTCACACTAGTACGCAAAAGCATAGCAATATCTTCTAAATAAGAGGGCACATGGTTCAATCTAAATAATTGGGCATCCAACATTATGTCCTTAATGCTCTGCGCATTTTTTCCTAAGTTAATTCTTAATAAATGATCCACCTCGATTTTCTTTTCCCGACTTTACCACCAGGGTAAAGTAAAAAAATTTGAAACAAGAGAATCCATCGACATATGTGCCCCTGTAAAACAAACTTATTAACCAAGTCCTTAAGTGCCATGTGATTTGTATAAAATATAAAGGGAGTTGCCAATAAGTATTGTCTAAATTTGTGTAGCATGTAAATCATGGACAATGTTTCGCGCTTTGTAGTTATATAATTTTGCTCAGTTGGGGTCATTTTGTTGCTCACAAAAAAGATAGGATGATCAACAATACCATCACCAAGTTATGCTAATAATGTGCCAATGGCCATGCCAGAAGCATCAACATGTACATGAAATGGTTTGTCCTAAGAAGGAAAGTGTAGAATGGGTGTAGAAGTAAGTCTTTCCTTCAATGTCTCAAACACTAGTTGTTGCGCCTCATCCCAATGGAACTTTCCTTTACTTTTCAACAATTCTTCCAAGGGCATGAAAATCTTAGCATATCCCTTAATGAAATTCCTGTAATAACCTATGTTCCCTAAGAACCCGTGCACCTCACTCTGATTGGTAGGCTCCTCCAAACCCAAGATAACTACAACTTTAGCAGGATCTACCAACAAACCTTCTTTGCATATAATATGTCCCAACAAATTCCCAAAGGGTGTCACAAAGATACACTTCTTAATGTTGAGAGAGATGCTCAACCTGTCGGAACCTCTCAAACATAAGTCTCAAATTTTCACAGGATCTTTTACCACCCATATACAATCCCAATCATCCAAAAAACGTAAAAGCTTTTATATAAAGTCCTCAAATGTTAGTACAATAATGAGCAAAAAGACAATAGACACATTCTTCAACTCAAAGGGCATAACCGCATATGTAAAAATCCCCACTCGAGGTGAAAGTTGTCTTTTCCTAGTCTTCTTTAGCAATCCACACCGATGATAACCGGAAAATACATTTGTAAATGAATATATCTCACACCCTACAACGCCCTCCAAGATATCCTTAGTAAAAGGTGTGGGAAAAGGGTCTATGACATAAGCAACATTCAACTCTATGTAGTCCACACAGATCCTTATCCTACCATCTTTCTTTATGCTTATCACCATGGGGATAACCCACTCTGACTCCTCAATGGGCTCAATGATTCTAGATTTCAACATCTTATCAATCTCTTCCTTGACTTTGATGTGTAGATTAGGATTCATCCTATAAGGCCTCTTCCTAACCAAGCATGCACCTTCCTTTAACTTGATCCTCATCTTGCCCAAAGAGTGATGCAATCCCTTCAACTCATGATAACCTCATGGAAATAAGTCCTGGAAGTCATGCAGTAGCTCAATAATCTTTGCCACCTCTTGTTCAGACTAATAGTCACCAATAATGGCTTCCTTAGGTTATGTATCTATCCCAATGTTGACCTTATTCATTTTCATAGGCTCATGATAAGTGCATGCCTTCTCATCAGCACTATCTAAGACCTCGCATGTACCTATAATGTGATCAACATCCAGATTCTCTACTTCTTCATCATCAATCATGTAAACCAACTTACCCTTTTATTTTTCTAGCTAGATGTGCCCAAGTTGCTCCTCATATGTCTCTTCTTCTTCAAAGTGTGCCTCCAAATCTAACTCTCCAAACATATCTAATAGGAGTTCCTCATCTTTTGCACTATCCCCCATCGTAAGGCACTTCATAATCTATAATGCTTCATTCATTGGAGGTTTAGTAGAAAAATAGTCAAAGGTATGAATCATACCTGAGGTCATCTCCTACCAATTAATTATTGCTATTATTAGCTCTCAGTATGAACATACCATGTGCGCGCACAACCACTTAGAGTGGCGTAGAACTTATGTACCCAGAGTGATGGTGGTAAGGCCTCCTGCCCCTCCATCTAAAGTCTCTCACACTTCTAAACATGGTGTGAAGTAGAATCCTTCCCATGGAATTCACATATCTGTGAAGGTACATTGCTCCTTAGAAACCTAGTAGAAAAGGTGATTCTCACCTCTCCATTCTAATAGGTTATCTCTGTGTGTAGTCCACCAATACAATGATGTCCCATGTAGGGTATAAATTAGCATATATATATTTTTTTCACCTTCATCCTTTCATTGGGCTTTCATGAAATGTAGAAATACATCAGGGTTTCCTTCACCAGTGTATCAAGGTACATGGTTATGACTCAAGCGTTAAACAATGCGCAACTTGATCACACAAGTCATCATATTCTTGATCTCTCGCTCGATCATTTCATATGTTCCATGTACCCAAATCACAGTAACAATGGTTATATCACTCATAGACTGAGCATCATCCCACTATATAACGTGTTTCTTAGACAACTCAAATACTTCAGGGTCTCTAACTATACGCGCATATATCCTATTTAGATCATCTTCAATCAAGGGTTCTATATAAGGCGTAGCTTTCCCATCTGTCAAAAGAATAATTGCGCACTCCTCTTTGTTCTCAAAAATATAACCTTTATTAAAGTGCAGATCAACATTATTCACATAACACCAAGGGCGCCCAAGCAATGCTAGAAAACTATCTGCTTCTGCAAGCACCAAGACCTCAAAGTCCCTAGTGAACTTGGCCCCTTGTATAGTAATAGTGACATCCTTCAATACTCCAATGGGCGTGGCTCTAGTCCTATTCACCATATACAACACATTCGAAGAGGGTTGTAACGGTGGTCTCCCCATCTAATTCCACGCATCCAAAGTGAGTACATTTACTTTTACACATGTATCAATCAATATGTTACTCAATAACCACCCATCAACAACTACATTCAAAGTGATCTCTTTATCATACTCAAGACTATGAGGGGGTAAGTTTTCATGCAATATGTCTCTCGCACTTATATCCAAAGTGTGGTATCTTCTCCTCCTCATTCCCCTAACAATGGAATGATATTCTCCTGCGCAACATCTTACAAACCTCCTTCAAGTCATCAAAATATTTTTGAGGAAGCTAAACTGTCTTCACCTACTCCATCTTTCATGACTTCTCCTTCAAGCATTGTATCTCACCCTGCAAGTTTCTAATAACCTCCATAGTCTCTTGGTATACCTCTTTTTGGTGGGCGGATCCGGGTAGTTCACATTTATCACCTCTTGCTTTGTAATAACAAATTTTTACTTCGGGATCTCATGAGCGTGTGCAAGCTTAGCATGTGTAGTCACTAAAACAGGTAACATCTTAAGATCAGGTGCAATCTTAGGCATCCACTGATCTTCTACGACACGTTGCACTATAATCATCCCTGTGCCCTTACCATTCTTATTATAGTTATTACTCATGTGCTCATTTAACTGAGGACATTCGTCAAACTTATGTTGCTTCCCGCACCATAAGCATATTACATTCTGAGGGAATTCACACCTATAATGATAAGGGGATCCACATGTAAAATAGGTTTCGTGAGGGAAGTCACTTCTTCCATCACCGCAACCACGACCTCTATATCCTCCACGGTAACCTCTACCTCTACCACCTCCATCAGAGTGCCCTTCATGATGTTATCCTTCCTGCTCCTTTGAATTTTTTGCGATGCTAGTCTATCACACACTAGTTTCAATAGCTTCATAAATTTGATCAATCAATCTACAATTCTCTGTATCATGAGTGTGGGATTTACAAATCTTACAATAATAAGATACATTCTTCTAAATTGCGTGCTGCAACAATAAGAACCTACTTGAATCACGATCCAAGTGACAAATCTCACAATTGAGTAACATGATGCCCACTCGATTTATGAGGGAAGTTATCCTTAGTATATCCTTCAACCTCGCAATCTGTACACCATATTCCACTATGTGTCTCATGAGCCGAATTAGTCGATAGTTTCTCCAAATGTTTTGCCATAGATGTAATCTGTGCCTCCAAGAATGGGCTAACTCTAGTGTCTACACTCCCAACCGCCTCAGCGTGCAGAGCTGCCTCCAAAGCCTCACGTGGATTTATAAATGTCTTATGAGAGAGCACCCTTCTGAAAGGTTTGATCAAACCACAAAAAAACCACTGTGCATGTTGGATAGGTTGAATATCATAAGACAACTTTGATAACAAAGTTTTAAAGTGTGCATCATACTCCCTTTGCTCTCAGTAATGCCCTACTTAATCTCCTTTAGTGTGTTGATGCTTTCCTATTCAAACTTAGGTATATGAAACTCAGCCATGAAACCATCACCCAACATGTTGCAATCTACAACAATTTGGTTCAGATCACACTTCCTATACTAAATATATGTGTGCCCTTACAAAGTAGTAGCAAACTGGCTTACCTTACACTCTGAAGCTATGATTCCCTTAACACACCATAGTATCTCACACATGTGCACATGCTCCGCCGAATCCTCAATGCCTCTCGTACTCTGCAGTAGCAAAGAGATATCTCGTAATAAACTTGTTATGGCTGGTGTAGACCATGCCCACTAGATCCGTAACCTGTATTACCTCCGGTATTCCCTCCACCTCCAGAACCACCAAATCCACTAGATCCCAAACCTCTTGATCCTCTTGATCCACCTCCTATAGCAAGAACCGCACTGCAGGGATGAGCTACTATGTGTTCCAACTGCTTCACTAAATCTAATTCCCGCAGCATGTGAAGTTGTGCTACCTCCAAATGTATTACCAACGTTTTACATGCCTACATTTTGTCCTGATGACGTGCCAAAAAATACTCCTCTAATGAGTCCTCCAAACAACAAAGATGTTGTCGCTTGTGATGCCATAGATGTTGTCTGATGAACTTTTGTATTCAACGAAAAATGATATCTACCTGTTGTTACTCTATCACCAACACTAGCTTATTTCTCAATAATTGTTTTAGGAACTGGAACACTAAGCACAAGGGCAAGGTCACCAGGTGGGATCAGATGCACGCCTATGGTCCTTATTATTTCTTCTTCTGAAGCGCTCTCATCCGGCCGAATGGGATTCTCTTCCATGATTTCCTAAATAGGGAGTACCGTCTTCTTAGGTTCCACATCCTCAGCATGAACCTTGAATCCTTCACACATCACCTATCTCCACAACTCCATAGACTCCTCAACATCACACTTCTTCGCTAATTCCCTCTCCTACGCTTCATTATACTTAATTCGTCTTTCCTCTCTTTCCTTTTTTACCGTAAGGTCTCGCCATCTTTCACCACACCTGCTCTTGCCCCCACATGCACGGTGGAGATTTAGCTAGCCATAGGTCGTTCTTCCAAATCCATAGTCACCAACAAGATCTTAATTGCTAAAGGGATATAACACAAATAAGATCCTTTGGGTTCACGCAAGAATTGAAACTCAACAACCTATGGATAGGAATAAGTAGAAATAATGTACTCCAACGTATAACTATGCAAAACACCACTCCACCAATGATCTACAACACATGTCCAAGTCACATTGGCATCATACAGAGTCTGGTAATCTTCTTGTGTCCAAACAATTGTTCTATACCTCCAATTCCACTTTGATGCATATGTTACTAGCCACTTGTACAACTCTATAGGAAAACAACAAAAGAATGTCTCATAGAGTTCATGATACAAATGTTCTTCAACCCACGTGCGAGCATTGAAATCAGGTCCAATATTATATCTGTGAGCAAATTGGTCTTCTAAGTCCACAACCCAACTCTCAATGTTGTCCAAAGTCAACCGATACATCTTCATCATGCAACATCCTTGCAATAGCTTGAAAAGAGGTCTCGACAATGGAACCAAAATGTAGTCTTTATTTCTTGCTCAAAACCCTAGATGCGTTGGCACATCACTCAGATAGATCTGAGCGCTCACTTAAAGCACACAAAGGTACCAGGTCCCTCTTTTTATACCAGCTTTTGTCAAGATGTTAGCATGATCATTCATATATTCCATAACCATAAGTAATTAAAGGTAAAGCATAACAAGAATCAGCTCACAACCATAGTGCATAATAAATCAAACAAGGATCAAGATTAGATTCACCATACAATAGTCATGAGAAGTAACATCAACAATCAATATCCATCCAAAAAGATCCATTATATTACTTCATCACAACCAAGAGTCAAGTCATGCACCACTTACAAAGGTAACTAAGGAAGTATGGAAGCTTTGCTTAATAATAGACCATCTATAATTAACATTAGATCCACATCCTATTATTAGCTTCTAGCCTTGCATGACGCTTTAACTTCTTTTTGCATGTGACCTCTCTCAAAATAGACTTTGTTTCAACTCCAAGTCTTCATGTTTTAATCCTATCTCCAAAACTTTTCTTGACCACCACTCCAACCGTTCATCTTCCAATTTCATCCTGTGGCTCAAAATACGGCTAAGTCTCGAAGGTGTTCAACTTGGGTGCGAGCCTCCGTGCACCGCCTGCTCTACTTCTACGCGTGCCTCTCGTGCCTCCCTTCGCTTGTTCAAAACTCTCACGCCACTATACTTAGCATATTTCAGGGGTCCAACCCCAAGCGCACATGTCCCTCATAAGCAATCTTGTTCCTCTCTTTATTCTTCTTACTCTTTTGGGTCCTTTTCACTTCTTACTCACCTTTCAACAATTTAGGTCGCCTTTCACTTGTCAATTACAAAATTCAAACAAGGGAATCATATATATATATACATACACACACACACACACATACACACACACACACACACACACACACACACACACACACACACACACACACACACACACACACACACACACACACACAGCTCTTCTTTCAAATAAGGGGCCAAACACTATAAGCATTATCTATCACCACCTAAGCTTACACAAACATACAAGATCACTACAAAGTACATTCTAGCACATTCATACAATGACATAAGGGATGCATTGATATGCATACACTACATAGGAGAGGAGTTTATTATATTCCATTAAACACATTTTGCATATTCGGGACAATCTAGATCTATCCCGTTATCATTGTGTAACTTGCACAAGGGAAAACTAGGGCACGGGACACAAATACACAAATACGAACTACATGGAGTCTAAGATGTAGTGCAACATTCATCATAAGTTCATTGTTTGGGAGACTGTCAAGGGTTAGTCTGACTCCACATTCTGCATCTTTTTATATTAGATTTGATGTGGTTTATGGGCATGTGTAGGTAGTCATTTGTTTTGTAGGTTACAGTGTGATTGATGATCTAAAAATGAAACCAAAGTGACAAAGAACAAGCAAACGAATATCTTCCAACCCAAAAATGACCAAATTCCAAACATATGAGCTGACACGAGATGCCCGGATCAGTCATTAAGCACTGGGTGGTCATGTCCTCCTACGGAACTTCATGTATATTCCTAGGCTTCAACCCTAAGTGAGCCCTTTTGATAATGTTTCTAGCTTGTTCCAAAGCAAATACACAGTCTCGATCATTCCTAGGTTGCATAGAATCAACTAAGTCATCATCCCTCTCTCATTTGCTTAGGGTTTTACATTGTTGAATGTTTATTGCTTGCATATTATTGTACTTAATCATCTTAATATCATTTATTGTAGTAAGTTACTCTAAAATAAGATTTAATTCAAATTAGATTAAATCATTTACATAACCATTCTATAGGCGAGTGAAGGAGATCGACACACATTTCCATAAAGGAAAAGAACTCGGGAAGTTGTAGATCCATATTCCAAGTAGGTCCAAGACCGTATAGAATGGTCAAGACCGTATGAACACTTTGGACTAAGTTGTATGGTTTTGACCAGGCTTAGTTTTAGGTTATAATCTCGAAAACGAAGCATTTCTAGTTCTAGATCTACTTGTTCCTACACTTAGACCACCCAAACTCTTCTAGACCCACTTAGAATAGGTTAAGTGCACTCTTTCCCTCTTGTTTTGGCATTTGTTAAATCAATAGTCACTTTGAAAAGTGTTATTTTGATTTGTGCAATTAATGTTGGAAGTTAATTAAATTAGAATATCCACCTGTAACATTATTCATCCTTTTTATGTATATTATTTAAAACATTTTTAAATTAAAAGGGTGATATTCACTTCCCAAAAAAGTGAAATCAGGACCCTACTAACAAAAGGCGACCCTTGTGGTAAACAACCAACCTAGAACCCCATGTACATTTGTACTTAAATTTGAGGTGACATACAATGTACATTTATTTTATTATGAATAAACAACAATTATGTAGAGGTTGCATGATAATAAATAAATACACTTTTTAAAAATTTTATTTCAACTTTTATGTGAGGTGTAAACTACTTTTATCATGTGACCTAAAGGTTGGCAACCATTCACAACGTATGGAATTGAAGAAAATCCTCTCCCTGGAAGTTCAAAGACTATGAGTGATGAGATTTCCCCTTCTGAGGCAGTTGTGTTAAAAGATCTCATGTGTCTGAATCTTTTAGCTCCGATCCTGAAAGCAAGTTCGTCCTCGTCTTGATTCTCTGTTAGCTTTGCCTTCTCAGCCTGAGAATTGGATAATTGTCACGAGGTCTAAGGAGAAGAAAGGGCATTTTGAGCCTCCTGTTACTCGATCAACAATAGTGTCAACTTCTCCGTTTGTTTTTGGCTCTATGACTTCTTCTAGGCCCTGGGCCTTTTTAGCTCCACTTTTGTGGTGTTTCCTTTTGAATTTGTTTTTGTTGTGCCCTTTGGGCGTTATGTGTTGCCTTTATGGCATTTTGTGGGACCGTGAGTTTTCTAATGCCCCTTACTATATAAATCTCTTTATTTTTTAATTAATTTCAAAGGGCGGCTCCAATAGTAAACTACTTTATTCATGCTATAAGGTGTAAATCTAGTGTTAATTATTAATAAATTAAATTATAATAAAGAATAAATCAACAAGAGCTCTATATGCGGTGACATCATAATACCCTTAAAGTTTGTAATAACACTCTATATTTATTAATAACTCATATTGAGGATAAATACATACAAATTTATAATAAAATATTAAGTATGAAATTTAAATTTTAGAACACAATTTTTCTTATTAACTATTTATATTGAAGAAAAATGGATAAAGATGTGATAAACTATTGATTACAATTTTTTTTTGGAAAAAAACAAAGATGATTAATTAGTGGTTTTAGATTATTATGTCAATGATCCTAACTTACATTGACAATCGAACAATGGTGTTATCAAATTGAGTCTATATATCCTCACTCAATACTAAATTTAAGTAGAAAGTGATAAAAATCATAAATCAATGGAAAAACTTCAATAGATAAAACTATCTACTAAAGAATTGCACACAAAATGTGCAATGAAAACATCGAAGGGACGCATAAAAGAATTTAAACTTAAGGGAGTGAAACATTGGAGGAAGAGGGGCGATGAAGAAGGGGTTAGAGGGAGGAGAAGTAAACCGATGGAAAAATAGTGGGGGAGCCATTGTATGAAACTCTTCTTTCTTAGGGAGATATGAACCACGTGTCGCTTTTTTCCAATCATTAGAAAGAGAAAGGGGTGTGGTGTGAAGGTTGTTGAGGTAACATACTTTTGATGTTGAATACTTCTAAGGGAAACTTCGATATGTTTGAATCCCAAACTATATATATGTTAGATATGGAAACTACGTGCTTAAGGTTCCTTATGTCTCTAATTTCATGAACATTTACAAAATAGGATTTCTTTCACGCGATTAAGGTAGCAATTGGGGTTTCCCCTTAGAAAATTCATGACAATGACATTTGCTAATGACCACCGACACAAAACCTTGAATTTCCATTTTTCCGATGCATATTAGGGACATCTAGCGAGACTCCCACCAATGTGTGAATACTTCTAAGGAAAACTTGCATATGTTTGAATCTCGAACTCTACATATGTTAGATACAAAAACTCTACATTTAAGGATGATGTTGATTCCATGCACATACGTAATTAAGGTTTAAGGTAGTGATCGGGGGTTCCCCTTAGCAACATTCCCGATGAAATCATCCTTTAATAACCATTGGCAAAAACCTTGACCTTCCATTTTCCCCGACGCATCTCGCACATCCACCAAGGCTCCCATTTGGAAATGCCTATCAACACAAGTAATGTTTGAGTGGGCATGGGGAAAAGAGGGGAATAAAGTTTATGTGTGCACCTAGGATCTCCTTGGACCCTCTACTCATCCAAGCTTACGGATAGGGAGCCTTTTAGTTTGAAGATTATAATTTGTTTGACCAATGTTAGAATTTGCTTGCATCGGTATAATTTGGAAAAATAGCTATCAACGTAATTACTTGTTAACATAACAATTTCAATAATGGTATCATGCAATATTGTTTGTGGATAGTTCATTGTTGGCCTATATGGTTTTGTGTATATATAAGTGTTGGTGTCTACTTTTACAATATGTGTTTTGTGCATAGTTGTTTGCAAAGGGTTACTTATTTCTAATGTACGCAAAACCATGACACTTTTTAATATTCTAACTTTGATGGGTTGGTTTAGTTTTATATTTTATATTTTTATTTTGACATCCGACAAATTTGGGAAGCTATTTTGATGTATCTTTAGAAGATCCGACTAAAATATTTTCCATATTGAGGAGAAAACAAATAGAGAATCTTTCGGGGGTGGTGCACAAATATATAATGAAATAAGTATTGAGCAACATGAATCAACTTAATAAAAAATAGTATTGAGCTTGATAAAAATGGTGAACCACAATTTTTAGCTATATAAAGGGGTTGCTTAGTTAACAATGATATCTTGTCCATCAATTCTAAGGTGCCAACAATCGAGCCTTACACAATTGAAAGATTTTTTTTTTTGAGAAAATATGAGTTTTGGTATTTATTTATTTTATTTTTTATGGTGTCAAGGTTTTCGATTGGGTGATCTTTAGTTTGTTAGAGAAGAGGAAGACATGAATGGAAAGTTGGGAAAGAAAAGGTGGGAATCAATTCTCTCCATGTCCCACACTTGTTCTATGACTTAGATTATTCCTACCCATTCAATATCTCGCTATCCGTGCTCCACTTCATCCTCTCGATCTCACTCACACTATTCACATGAATAACATTTACACTTAAATAGGGACAAATAAAAAATAGGAAAAATCCAATAGATTCCACATTTGAAACCTAACTGCAATGCAACATAAATCAATCCATTCACTCAATTCTCAATAAGACCCAAGTAATCATAATTTTCATGTAAGATGTAAAATTTTCTAATTTATTAAATTTCTTAATGTTTCCCATCATAGCCCATAGTTTTTAAAATATAGTTTTGAATGAATTTTTCAGATTGGTAGTCGATCCATAAAGTCTAAACTTCTATGTTATGTGGAGCAATCGAACTTTTGAGACAACATGGTTGAGTTTGCAAAATGAGGAGCTTTTTGAATGATCTTGCTTTACCCATTCTCCCAATATGCAAATGAACCGTGTTTTGAAAGAGCCCGGTGGTGATATTTCTCATAACAATTACCATCACAATAAACCTCTACTACTATTATAAGCAACTCCCGCCTTACGAAAAGGATGAGGTTGCATCTATTAAAACAATTACTCCAAGTTCACAAATATATTAATAAACATGGAGAACACATGTTATTTAAGAAGAGGACCCAACATGTGAGGCCTACATGCGATAAGAGCTCAAATAGATGGTGATATTACGATGACGGTAGAACTGCAATACATGATAAATGTGATGTTTTATGTTGAACTATTTCAAAGGAGCTTCCTAACATCCGGCTAGTCAGGTGTCATGAACTTAAGTAAGTCTTGTTTCACCAGATATGATTCTCTGATTGATTGAAAGGGGAATTAAAAAATTTGTATGGGTGCTCTGTTGGATATATTTGTGAGAAAATGGATACCAAAGTGTAGAATACATACATAGATGTGCACTTGGATGAGTGCCTTTCGATTTGAAAGGTGCTTATGCATTTTACACACAATAAAATCATCACCCATGGATTGATAGTTGTTGCAAGTGTTTACCTCAATTCTTGTGGGAAGGCATGAATCGCCATAAAAAGAATCCTCACTTTGTTAGTTTTTGTTTTGCATCGATAATTTCATAGTGATTTTTGCTATGAGCATTTGCATGGACAGCATTCAAGTGAGTCCCACATCAAATATTTCGTCCATCCATTTCTCAAAAATCATGCCAAACAGAGCCATTTCCCAATGGTTTCAAAACCATGTGTTCTATGGGGACTACATTTACACGCAATTGACAAAGACACTATTTACATGCAATTGATTAAACAAATCAACGATTGCAATTGATAATGTACATCAAAGATCAAATAGATTTGGACCCTTCATGCCTCTGCATCCTAGCAAAATTTGTTTGATTCATTCCAATAGAACAAATACCTTTGGCATAATAATTCCAAAATAAGCACATTGGAATTTATACATCATATAAAGGAACTAATAACAACAAAAATATTATGTAGGTTGGAAAAGCAAGTCCAAACAACAAAATAGTCGCATCAAAATGTACACATCACATAAAAGAACTGAAAATATCAAAAATGATGTCTGCACTAAAGACAAGTAAGACAAGTCCAAACAAAAATAGGGAAAGACAAGGCCAAATAAGAGCCACCAAAATACATAGAACTACCGTACTCCACCATTAACATCAACCTTGACTATAAATAGGAAAAAATTTATTTAGCGAAATAGCAACTTCCTTCCAAATTTAACATGTCGCTAGTTGAAACCCACATTTGTACATAGAATGAAACGCTACTACATGTGGGATTTAAAATTGGTAGACGTTTTTACGTTATCGTGGGGATATAAAAGCTTAAATGCACACTCCACCTCATTTAGCCGTAGCCTGTAGGAGAGTAGATTGGTTTAAGTAATGAACGAATGCTTCGTCAAACTCATGTTGGAAGAAGCTCTGCACGCCTTCCAAATCAGATACTGTCTTTACACCACAATAACCTCCGCCTTACAGTTGGGACTTTCCATGGAATATGGCACACGATTATTCTCATCAACATAAAAAAGGAAGAAAGCGAAAGGAGAAAGGTGAGAACAGAGTACAATGGCTTCCTAAGTGGAAGGCACCACCCACTGATAATCCAAACAAGTAAAAGGTCCTTGACTAAATCTTTTCTGTAAAACGTCTTTTCGTAGTGGATTTTCAATTTGGTTTTAAAGGTACAGCTCATGCCTTTTGTATGGCAAACTTGGTCACCAAGTAATAGTTTTTTTGAACGGGGTTTTGGTCCTGTGAGTACATTGGAGATAAGGTGTGGTGATTCGTTTAGGGTTTCCGAGCGGTTTAGATGAGCTTATGCGACTTGTGATTGTCGTCACTAATGGAATAGTGGGTACTTTGGAAACCCAATTGTGCTTTCGTCTATACCCAATTGGGTTTGAGCTGAATTTCGAGGACTTGAGTTTTAAAATATTGTTGTCTTCATGCAGAAGTTTTTGGTCGACCAATGGAATTAACGGGCTTGAATTAGGATGAACAATTTTTGGGTTCTTTGTTGTGTTGGGATTTGATACCCAATTGGGCTCATTTTAAAATCCATTTGTTTAAAAGCTGAATTGTAAGGCTGGTATTTCGAAGTCTTTTTGTTTTAATATAGAGGTTTTGCTCCATAAGTTAGAGGGCTTGAAGAAGGATTAACATGGTTTAGGTGCATTGTTCTGTTGGAGATTTGATACGGGGTTGCTCTTGAACTGGGAATGGCAAGGTTGAGCTGGATGCATTTTTGTGCTGGTAAATTTATGTGTGATTGCACTTGAAGTAGGATTGACAAGGGTGAGTTGGACTCTGCATTTTTGTGCTGGTATTTTGCTGTGTAATTTTGATTTGATTTAGGACTAATAAGGTTGACGTGGGTGCATTGTTTGGATGGTAATTTTGATATGTGCTTGCCCTTGAAGTAGGGTTGGAGAGGTTAAACTGGGTGCCAATGATTTCATATGTGATTGGGCTTGAAGTAGGATTGAAAAGATTGAACTAGGTGCATTGTTGTGCTGGTGATTTGATGTGTGCTTTCACTTGAACTAGGATTGACAAGTTTCAACTCGGTTGCATTGTTTTTTTAGTGATCTCAAGTGCGATTGGGATTGAATTGGGGTCGACAGTACTGATTGGGTGCATTGTTGTTCTGATGATTTGATACTTGAAGAAGAATTGACAAGTTTGAATTGGGTGCATTGCTGTGCAAAAATTTGATTTGTGCTTCTGTGGCTTCGTTTTTGTTGTGTTTCAGAGTATGGAAGCAGCCATGGAGAAGGATTTAAAATCCAAATTGGATCAGATTGTTCAGGATCTTTTTGTTAAGAGCATACAAATTATCCTGCAATCCAGGATACCTGTGACAGGCCAATCATCAGCAGAGTCCGAAGCATCATCTTCTTCCTCTTCTTCTTCTAAGAGGACAAGATGGGATCACCGTTTAATCTCGCATTGGCAGAATTTCATAAGGATGTGGATGCTCTGGCGGCTTGCAAGAAAAGTGGGTTTAGGTCAGTTGTTTTGGATGTTCTTCTTGTGCAGTCTCAGCATCAACAAACTGAATCAGGCTTTAAGCATGGTACACTACAAAATTTCTGGAAGAGGGTTCTGTCACACCAAGAAAATCGTAAGAGTGTTCTTGAAAGATGGATTTTGCAGTATGTGAGCCATGATAATGCACAAAATGATACTTCTGGCATAGAGAGAATGATTGTCAAAGTGTACAAAAGTACAATGATATTGCTGCGTTCTTTAGTTTCCATGACAAGGCTTTTGCCTGCATATCAGGCCTTTCAACTAGCTAATAGCTCATCCTATGGCAAGTTTTTGGTCTCTCCTATCGATTTTTGCCTCTACCTCGACCCCTACCACAAGGGGAAGGCATCCGGATGAAATCTTACAAATTTACTCCAATCGAGTCTCCCTTTGGGAAGATATGCTTATCAGTAGACTATCGTTCCCTCATAGCTTCTGATTTCAATGTTTCATCAGGATCAGGGTTACCAAGAGTCATGACAGATTATTACACGGGTGGCCCAACCACTGACCAAGTCAAAACATCATCAGATCGTTGTTACAGCACAAATATGATGCTGAATTTTGGTGGCTCTCTTCCTATAACTCAAAGTGTCTCACCTGCCCTTCCTCATGACAGCTACATGGATAAAAAGTTGACCGACTGCAAATGTGCAACAAGTCCTAGACATTCATATTTACAAAGGGCCTTACAGACAATACCTCTCTCTGGTAGCAGGTCATGTAGGTGCATCAAGTCCTCACCACAGGAGCAATTTCACCACGCTGCTCTGGTAATTGCAACTTTGATTCAGCTTCTTGTAATCTTTAGTTCAAGAATGATAGGCAAGACAGGAATATTTATAGATACTTAATATGTATAGTTTTATTTTCTTCATCTGTGTGTTTGGCATATTGCAAAGGCTATTGGTTCCTTTTAGAGTGACAATCCTCTCCACGTTGTCAAATTTTCTTGATTTATGTTTTCAAAAGAACATGTTTGACTCTGGAAATTTCTTTAGGTAATTATTGACTGTGAAATCTGTTTTTGTGTTGAGTTCGTGAAAATTATTTTCTTTTCTAGGAAAATTTGGAAATGTGTTTCTCTAAAAGTATAAATTTCTGTGTGCAACACCCGTACAAAATTCAATGAAAATTGGCTGGAAATAATTCCGACCTTCACTTTCTAACATAAAAAGGAGAAGACCATAAAAGTTAACTTTTCTATCCACAAACTTTAGAATTAGCTGGTTTGTTTCAATGCAATTAATAATTAGTAATAATAATTTATTCCTGACTGGATTTAGTAAAACCAAAGTTAAAGAACTCTAATAGAATTCAAATTTTGAGGTTCCCTAAAAGGTTATCAATATTAGACATTTCTCGGTTTTTCCAACAATGGAAAACATCTAACAACTTCTTGAAAGAGGTTCATGTGCAGCGAGAGCTTGATAAGCTGCAAATACGAAATATGAGCAATGACAGAAGTCACAAGCAGTTCAAGGTAATATTTCCAGTGGTTGTAGTGCCTATGCATTGTTAGATGTGTAAGTGTCATCACTTCTTACTACACAGACAGTGAACTCTATATCATGACTTCTAACTGCATAGACATTGAACTCATGGCAAGGGGTATGTGTGGATTGTAAGCATTAATATTGTGAAGAGGCTAGGCCATGCTCAATTTTCAGATTGCTTGCAGATTTTATTTCTTAAATTTCAGTGTTTGGTCTTGTTTGATACTCGTTCCTTGTATTCATTGCCACAAAAGAGATCATTTTCTTGTTTCTATCACGAGCCAGTTTTAGGACATTTAGGGTTAAGAGGCAACAGGGATATTTTAAAGTTTAAACATGCAACTGTTACTCCAAAGGACCAATAGTCCTGTTTGGCTAATTGTTAACCTAGAAAAGAGATTCTGTTTGGATGAAAGTCACATTCTTCTGTTAATGGTATTGGAAGGTTCAGATATATCTGAAGATATCCAAATATTGCTACAGAGGGATCTGTTGATAGTCTAAACCTTCTGACAAAAAGGTCAGTTCCATCAAACTTTTCTCTTTCTGGTATTCTTTAACAGGCAGCATTTGGCCCTTTTCCCTTGTAACATCACTGTCCTCATTGCATACGTGATAAATCCCCTCGTCTGAGTGTTGTCTTTGTTGCCTCAATACGGCTTTTGACTCTTACCCAAGCATTGCTTCAATGCATTTCAAGTCATGAGAGAAACACACTCAAGGTGCCATCCTGAGGACTCGTGGGGTCAATCTGTAGTCAAATGCTTTGCATGCTTGTCTGTGTCTGACTTATATGCAAGGGATTTAAACAAGAATTTTGTTCAGGCATATCTTTCTTTTAACAGGATGAAAGAGTTTCATCAAGGGCTTATCAGAGTTGCCTTGAATTGCTGAGGTTTTTGTCGTACTTTGAGAATAATTTGCATCTATTGATGCACAAACTCTATTTGATTGTAACTTTGGCTTCAAGCTATTTATCAAAGGGCAAGTTGCAGAGTCCCTTATCTCATCCAACCAACCTTTTGTTTCTAAATAGATTAGCCCCTTTTATCAGAATATCTAGTTACTAATCTTATTAAAAAGCAAACATGGCAATTGCTGTACACCTGAGTTGGCCTAATGGCGAAGAATTGGTTTACTTTTCTTTAAATGGAGGTATCAAGTTTGAATCCTGCTGGTGGTAGGGTATGTATGCCTTTCATTTGAAATAGAGCTAGGTGCCTCTTACATATTGGGAGTACGAGGTGGTCTCATATGCTATAAGCTACCCTGCAGACCTAATATAGGACACCTGACATCATGAACCTTAAAAAGGCCTTTCCTTTTGTACTACTTATTCCACCCTTGGTTGTCTTAGTTCTATGGGGTAGAGAGAAGCAACTTATGGATTGAAAAATCTCTATGGCATAACTTTCGCCCATAGGTGAGAAGTATCCTGCTTGCAAAAAAACAATGTAATAGCTACTTGAATTTCCCCAAACTTAATGGGTAATCAATTGGTATATGATCATTGAAGTTATCATTCCAATATCTAATAAAGCTGCAAAGGAATTGAGTATTTGATTAAATTATGCATCTAAATGAGGTAAGGGAGTCCTACTTGTGGTAATATTGGATCTTCTGCCTCGTGGGGTTGTAGAACCAGATACTATTATGCACGTTAAACTGGCAAGCTTTCTCTAGCATTTCATCTATTAGAGAGACTACCACAATTATCTTAAAGGGATTCTTTGATGTTGAAATCACCACAAATAGTACAGGAGACAACATGCAGTTCCTCTCATATCCACCATCTTAATATGTCCTGTTTTAGTATTATCAAGTGTACACATGTTATTGAGGAGCTACTCTTAACAATAGAATAGTTCAAGGACTTTTGACACTATACAACAATAGAATAATTTGGGTACTCTCGACCATTCTTCATTCAAATGTAAAATGCCCCTGAATCTTTTGATGTAAATACTAAAAGCTTTGAATAAGTGGAATTAACAGCCAACAAATTGCAAACATACTTTATTATTTATTCCATGGTTGCTTCAGATTCTATATTTTGACATTTTGCAGACAGATGGTATTTTTGGTTGTATTTTTGCCTCAATTTCTTTGATTGATGCCTTTTGACAAGGACTCTTGAAACCTCTATCATTCTTGCAAAATATGTAATCAACGACGATTTGGATTTCAATGCCCTCTCTTTTGTAATGTCAAAGAAGGGGTGTACTTATTCTCAATGTGTATGCCAACTTGAATTTTTATGACCTGCTTTGTGTTGGCATGAGAATGTTTGGAGTTATATTTGTTGTTTTCTGCCAGCAAAAGGATAGTGGAAGATTGGGTTTTTTCGATTGCAAAGATAGGAACACAGCCTTGGAGTTTGTGTAGCTAAGGGTTTTGTTTCTTATTTCCAAGGCACTTTGGGAGCATTTAACTTGCTATGATAGTCTTTAATTAATTATTAATTTCTTATTTAATTGTTTGGCAGGGTTTCTTCCACTATTTCTTTCTGTTTTCTCACTTACACTAACATTATTTATTTCTGTCTGGGTATTTGCTACCTTATGTATCAGGGCCTAAATGTGTATTTGCGAATTATTTGATTTTTGATTCCTAAGGCAGACATTACAGAATGTTGTTGGACCCTGTTTTGAGCATCACATAAGCACACATTAGACAAGTATCCAAGTGGATCAGCATGCACATATAAATATACACAATGTGGCACTGGAAAGTCTTGAACTAACTGCAATGTATCTTAAGAAAACTGCGTTGTTGAAAACAAAAGTATCATTAAAGTGGATACCAAAGTTGTGGTATAGGTACAATGTAGTTTTTGTTGAGGTTTAATGTTGTAAACTGTCTTTAATTAATTTTACTTTTTTAATTATTTGTTTGGGAGTGCTTCTTCCATTATTTCTAAATTCTGTGTTTTCTCACGTACACTAAAACATTATTTCTTTCTGTCTGTGTTTTTACTACCTTATGTATTCAGGGCATAAATGTGTATTTGAGAACTATTTGATTTTTTGTTCCTAAGGTGGACATTACACAATGTTGTTGGGCCCTGTTTTGAGTATCACATAAGCACACATTAGACAAGTATCCAACTGGTTCAGCATGCACATATAAATATGTTCAGTGTGGCACTGAAAAGTCTTGAACTAGCTAAAATGTATCTTAAGAAAACTATGTTGTTGACAACAAAAGTATCATTAAAGTGGATACCAAAGTTGTGGTACAGGTACAGTGTAGTTTTTGTTGAGGTTCAATCTTGGAAACAGTCTTTAATTAATTGTAATTTTTTTAATTAATTGTTTGGGAGGGCTTCTTGCATTATTTCTTTCTGTTTTCTCACTCACACTAAAACATTATTTCTTTCTGTCTGGGTTTTTGCTACCTTATGTGTTCAGGGCCTAAATGTATATTTGAGAACTATTTGATTTTTGATTCCTAAGGAAAACATTACACAATGTTGTTGTACCCGTTTTGAGCATCACATAAGCACACATTAGCAAGTATCCAACTGGTTTACCATGCACATATAAATATGCCCAATGTGGACTGGAAAATCTTGAACTAGCTACAACGTATCTTAAGGAAACTATGTTTATGAAAACAAAAGTATTATTAAAGTGGATACCAAAGTTTTAGTATTGGTACAATGTAGTTTTTGTTGAGGTTCAACCTTGGACACTGAAGCAGCATGTCTGATGTATAAAATTTCCAATTACACGACCTGGTTTCTGTTCATGGTGTGTCAGGTTTGTTTACAGCACTATAACAAGAATTTTGATCAATAACTACCAAAAATAATCTTTTGACACCAATGCTCAGAATTGATCAGTTAGATGAAAATATGAAAAGAATGCAAGTAAAATAGTTGGCTATCTACCCTTTCACCACCATTAAATTCAACTTCATTTCTAATCTCCATATCCTTGGTTGTTGGTTTTATGACACGATCTACATGTAGATGATGCCAATCATTCGGGTTGCAAACGAAGAGGATCATTGACACTATTGTGAAATATCCCTTGTTGGGATCTTACCACAAAAAATGACAAAACACAGAAATTTGCAGCAATATGCTAAATCTGATTTTTGCAGATTTTATACAGAAAAGTACAGCTAGGGCAGCGAACAGAAAAATGTGAATAACTCTTAAAATACCCTTCCAAATTACTTGAAATTTTAACTGGAACAAGATAATAATATATAGAACACAAGGGAAATATTTTTGGAAATTTTCAGATAACAGAATGCTGCCAGAAATTTACAGCGTGCCTAGAATAGCCGGAAAACTTTGAAAATTAATATCTTTTCGAATACAAATGCAATAAAGATGAAACTTTGGAAATAATATATATAAAAATAGTAGATAACTCTCCAACCTTCAGATCTGAAAAAGGACTGCTGGAAACCCTAGAAATTAGGGCTGCAAATTCCCAAACAAGTCGCCCCCTTTGGAAAACAGCCAAAACCCCTGTGAAACCCTCTGTAGATGATGCCGAATCCTTCTTCTATGGCTGCCGTAGGTCTGATCCGAAAACCGGCTGAAAATCTCCACAAAAACTCTCAAAACCCTTCAAACCCTAATTCTGAAAATCCTGAAAATACCTCTGTAAAACAGCCCTGAAATCCACTCCAAATGACAAGCTAGGGTAGATCTTTCACTACCGAAGAATGCCCTGCTAGCTAGGGTTGGATCTTTCACCACCGAAGCTAGGGTTCCCGTGGGATCTTACTCCACAAGCTAAAAGTTGCAAACAGCAGTTGCACCATGAAAAGAAAATATGAGTGTATGTATGAATGAATCCTTTCACCCCTCACCTCCTTTTATAACCTTTTCATGCCAAAGAAACCCTAAAACCACTCAAGGCGCACTTTCCCAAAAAGAGGGCCTTATTAAAAATAACTTGAAGTTGCCCATAAAGTAACCTCAATAAAGAAATATAACATTTAATGCCATGCATGTCCTCTCAAGTTGCCAAAAAGGTACTTTAAGTGGCCCCAATGATGAAACATAACATCTAGTCCCTTTTTAAAAGTACTTTATGACCCGTCAATAAAAAATAATAACAACTGGACTAGATGCCCATACCCAATAGCAAAATAGTGTCCGTAACCCCTTGGGCATGACTAGGGTTAGGGCACGCATTGGCCCTTAGGCCATGGGCGAGGGAAAAGGGACATTACATATTGTATGTTGTATTTTCAATAGCATTGCTTTGGTGAAGTTATGCCATGATATTAATGAGTCATGACTCAACAAAGATAGCACCTTGAGTGTAGGTGTTGAGTGTTACTCATCTCATGATTAGAGAGGAACCGGTGAATAGTAGAATATTATCTTGATTGAATGGCAGGCATATTGTATTACAAGCTATTCCTATTTTCTTTTCCAAGAGAGATAGAATGGAATATCAGTATTTGTTAGCATTGGTGGCTTTTCTAGCATTACTGACGTTAAGAATAAATCAGTTGGGAATGAAAGGAAGGGTTCATAGCTCTATCTTAATTAAGAAGACATGGCATTTACTACATGTTTGAGTTGGGATTGACATGCCACAAAAATTTACTTGTTGCTTACATTATTCCCAAAATATTACCAGATTGGATTTATCAGGACCATTGAATTTTTGGTTTCCCTCCATGATGCAGTGTGCATTTTCAACGATTATGAAGTTTATTGTGCATTATTTTGTTCTGTTCCTTTTAACATTATATGCCTCTGGGCATTCTTGTGTGGTGATTCTTTATTTATTGTTAATTTTGTTTATGCATACATGATTGTAATGACCATTAATAATTTTATAAAGATACAGTTTACCAGACAAACAGAGAGTGTAGCAAGATCATTCCTGGGAGGTAATGCTGTGCTCATGTTTTCTGGAGCTCATGATTATTGGAGTGAAGCTGAAGTCGCCCCATCTCTCCCTTTTGCATTTGACAATGACGGCAGTGTGAATTTCTCGAACAGGTAATATTTTTATTTTTTTATCTTCATTGTCATTGATCTAATTGACTTCCTAGATAGTTATTGCTTATTGTCCCCACTAGCTGTATCAACTACTTCACCCACCACACCTGTATTAAGTTTTGCAAAAGAAATTAAGCAATATGTTTGCACATCTAGTTTATTTAGTCTACATTACTCTCATGCATTGCAGTTATGAACACCCTTTAAATATCAATAAAACTGTAATTTGTGCATTCATTGTTATTCCTTCTGATGCTGACATCTGGTTCAATGATTTTCTAAGATTTGATTTATGAGAAGTAGAAGCTTCTAATCATCAGTTCATCTTCAGTGATTGTTGGCTAACATGGGAGCAGCTGTTGGGATCTAGGCAGGAACTACAACACTTCAAATCTGTAGCAGGTTTCCTGAATCTCCCGAAACTGTTTGTACACAAATGTAAAGCACACCAGAAAATAATTGTATTATTATTATCACACCACGTTAATTACAAGCTACACGAATTCCTATTAAATAGGCCTTACATAGATGTTATTAACAACCACCTCATAGTTGTAAAAACAAATATAGTTCAATGTCTAAATCTGACTTATACAAGAACCAAGTTGTTCAACCAAATAACAACTTGGTTATAACAAATAAAGTCCCTAGTCATGAAGCTTACATAATGTGGACACAAAATAAACTAGGAAGGAAATGACATGAACCTCTACCTAATGTGAACACTACACTAACACCCTCCCTTAAGTGAAGGTTTGGGAGAAAAAAGAAAATGCGTCTAGGCTACTAGGCCTAATAAGGTACCCATTTAGAAACATGAAAACAGAAGAGGAAGGAATCAACCATAATCCCCCAAGTATAACTTCCTTCACCCCAAGCAACGCTTGCAATTGAAGGTAACAAGGAGAAGCCAAGGGCTTAGTGAAGATGTCAGCAACCTGCTCAGCTATAGGAACAAACTCCAATCGAACAACTCCATCTTGGACTAGCTTCCGAATGAAGTGCATGTGAATCTCTATGTGCTTGGTTCATGATGCTTTATAGGGTTGCGTGCAATCTCAATAGCACTTTGGTTATCACACCAAATCAAAGTGGGAGCTTGTTGAGGAAATATAAACTCACCAAGTAAATATTGTACCCAAAGAGGCTTTTGTCCACCCTTAACCACACCTCTATACTTTTCCTTAGTGGATGACATTGCAGCGATTCTTTGTTTCTTGCATGTCCATGCAACAGGACTGAGGCAAGGTGAAAGATGAATCCAAAAGTAGTTTGGTGGTATCAACACATCCACCCCAATCCGAATATGTGAATCCCTCAATGTATGAAGAACCCTATATTGTATACTTAATCCCAAAGTGCAAGTTACCCGAATATATCACAAAATACACTTGTCTACTTGCCAATGATTCGCATGTGGCTCATGTAAAAAACGAGAGATAAAGTTAACGACAGATGTAATATTGGGGTGAGTATGAGTCAAATACAAAAGATTATCGAAGGGCCCTTGGTCTATTGGTGAAGCCGATCGGCTTGGAATGAGCTCACCAGGGGATCATGTCTTCTTGAGTGCGCAAGGCTGGAAATATCTGACATGGAGAGTCAAAACGGTTGAGGCCAGGATTGTGCCATGGGTGACTTTGACGGTGTGGATGCCCCTTACTCGTAGCTATTGAAGTGGCGATCACTAGTTTAGTTGTATGCTTACTCGTAATTGTAAATCCACTATATGATTCCTTCGAAGTATGAGCAGAGATGCCGACAATCTATGTAATCTAGTGCCCAATTGAGTGTACTTCTCAATTAAAAATATATATAAAAGATTGCCTACCAATTGTCTATATAATGGGGGTTGACCAACTTAGACTTACAATCAACAGTCAATTCAATACCTGACTAATATGGCGTGGGAGCTAACTTGCAATCAGCCATGTAAAAACAATGAAACAAATTTGTGGCATATTTCTACTGACTAATAGAAATACCTTCAGGAGAGTGATGAACCTAGAGGCCAAGAAAGTAGTACGATATTCAAAAATTGCCATAACAAACTATGCCTTTAACATGTGCTTAATATATTGAACCATAGAGTCTGCGTTACTTGTGAGGATGAGATCATCAACAAATAGAACCAAGATAAAAATATCCCCACCTTGCTTCAGGATTTAAACATTTCGATCAAAATCACAATGATAGAAGCCAAAACTTAGCGAAAAAACTACCCAATTTCTCATACCAAGCTCGTGGAGCTTGTTTGAGCCATAAAGAGAACGACAAAGTTTGCATACCAAGGAAGAGTCCTGCACAAAGCCTTGAGGCTGCTCCATATAGATCTCCTCTTGGATATCATTATGCAAGAAAGCACTCTTCACGTCCATCCGGTACAAAAGCCATCGATGTGATGCAATGAGGGAGAGAACAAGGCACACTGAGTCCATCTTTACAACAAGGGAAAAAGTCTTAGAGTAATCAACCCCTTTGACTTTTAAAATCCCTTGGCAACAAGATACGCCATGTACTTATCTACTAAAGTCTAAACCATTTGCTGCATACTTAGTCTTACAAACCCTTTTACAACACACAAGTTTTCTTCCCTTAGGAAGAGACACTAACTCCCACGTGTTATTCTTCATGAGTGAAGAATTCTCATCTTGCATAGTAACTTCCCACTCAAGTTTATATCTTGCCCCAGAAAACAACATTGGCTCATAAGAGCAATATTAGAAGGGACAAATTGAGTACGACGAAGATTTGTAACACCAAAAGTCTTAGACCTAGTGTGGTGAGGATCGGAGGGATCATTGGGCAAAGAATTGACTGCTTGTAAGGTAGATTGTGCCCACTTAGGCATGGATTGTGGAGTAGGAGGGGGTGGTAAAGCAATATCATGATCATCATGCATGTCATCATCAATATCAAGAAGTAGACCCTCCCTATCAGGTGTAGGAGGAGAAGCCATAGGTGGAGAAGACTCGAAGCTGGTACCAATGGAGTGAAATTCTCATCAACTCTAACATCTCGTTGAAATAAGACATCATGTGTGATAGGATCAAAGAGGCGATATGCCTTCACATCCTCGCAATGGCCAACAAATATGAGCTCTTGGCTCTTCTTCTCCATAGACTTGCATTTTTGTTAGGAACAAATACCCATTCCTTACTTCTGAAGACACAAAATCCATAAACATTAGGTTTTCACTCGATGGAGCTTCTTCAAGAGTTTTATTCTGCATTGCCTTTAGGGGAATGTTGTTCTGGATATAATTTGCACAATTTACTGCCTCATTCTAGAACTTAGGTGCTAAATCCTTATATTGTATCATACAATTCACCATTTTGTTGAATGTTCTGTTTTTCCATTCAACGATGCCATTCTACTGAAAGGGGTGTAAGGCACCGTGAATTGGTTCAAAACACCATGTTCAGTACAAAATGCGTGAAATGATTTGTTTACATATTCCCCCATTGTTTGTGCGGATCCTTTTTCAGAGGAAGTCCCAATTGTTTCTCTACAAAAGCCTTAAAGGTTGTAAAATTCTCAAAAAATTCACTTTTATAGTGCAAAAAAATACACCCAAGTCCTCCGAGTAAAATCATTTAGAAAAGTTAGCACATACTTGGCACCCTAAAATGAATGAGTGGGTGAAATTATAAAATCACTATTTAGTAACTCTAGAGCTCTCGAAGCTTGTCCCTTTGGAAAGGGATCTTGATGTTGTTTTCCAAGCATGCACCCTAGATAGACACCATAATTACGAGAGACCATAGGAAGGCCTGTCACCATGTGCTGGGAGCTCAACTACTGCAAATCCCTGTAGTTTAGATGAGCAAAGTGTTCATGTCACAATTTGCTCATTGTGTTAGAATGAGCAACTAGTGAAGAACCTGTAAAGGTGTCAAACTTATTAAAAACATAGAGGCGTGAATAATGGGCCATCACACCTGTTGCAACTACATCCCACGAATCACACAATTTTCTAATTACAATATTATGTGGAATAAAATCCCTAGTTTTCCCAGTGCAGTGCCTGAATAACAAATTTGATATATTAACAAATTGGATGAAATCTTAGGTTCTAAGAATACATCATTGATGCACCCATCCTGCATATTAAGTGTCAGATCCCAAAACTTGAACTGATGATGAGTTGCCAATGACAATTTGGGAAGTGCTGCATTCAGAAAGAAAACTCAACAAACCACATGAATTAGTTAGATGAAGAAGAGAACCAAAGTCAAATATTTGTCTATCTGACATAGGAGAACATGCCCTAGCAGGAAGATATTTTTCTTTCCCTGTGTTAGAGAAGGTGAAGGAACAACGATTTTGTGTTGCTTCCAATGCCTCTATTCTTAGATAACATCTGAACTTAGGATGATTAGTTTTGCTACAATATGGACAAGGAACATAGTCCCTTTTAAATGTTTTTTTGACTTACCAGGATTGGAAGGTTTAGAGGACCCTGTGGTGGTTTCTTTAGGATTGTTTGATTCTGCTGGTTTATTAGGTCTTGTTTTTTTGGCTTCCATTTTCCCTTGGGAGAATTTGCAACTAGAGCATGACTTGAGCTAGGTAAGGCATCAAGTGACATCAATTTTGTTTGTTCATGAGTTAGCCTTACGAAATAGCTGAAAACTAGGCATTATAAACTGATCTCTTAAAGCATCCATTGTTTAGTAGAAGGTAGAAGCAAACACAATGTATGGATCTTTCAACTTAGGTAGAATAATTCAATGCGTTCATCATCCTTCTTTTCTTTACCATCATCTTTTAACTGAGCTAGAATAGAATTAAACTTAGCGAAAAATTCCTCAATTGAGGGAAATTTAGAAAGTGAACAGGAGGTCAATTCAATGTCTAACTGCAACATTCTAAATTCATTCATTTTATTGAATAATTTCTCAAAAGTCTCCACTACCTCCTTTGGGTTCTTGGCGTGAATGATATGGAACCCCAGGTTGTTTGATATGTTTAAGTTGATCAGACTAAGAGCTTCATCTTACTTGCATGCGTAGGCATAATTGTCCTTCTTTGAGGTAAACACAAGTACATTATCCTAAAAACTCTCCACAGGCCTTTGAACTGGAGCAATTGCTGCATTTTCGATTTCCAAACATGGTAATTTGTTGTTTTCAGTGGTTCAAGCAACCTGTTTTCCATTGTTGAGGAGGAAGAAGAAGTAGAAGTGGAGAGGAAAAGCCTGGACATGAGTAGGAAACAAAAACTCCCCTAGAAGAATTGACTTCTTACAAATTTTGAAGAATGCCCACTGAGGCCCGTACAATTCCTTGCCTTTGAAAAATATCTCCTTTTTAAAAAAATTCCAAGCAAAATTAAGGGTCAAGGGTTTTGAACCCTTGACCTCTCCAAGCCCAAGCACCCTACCAAAAGCAATGCCACCAATTGTGCTATGTAGCACTTCAAACAAACCCATGATCAAATTGAATTGTAAGGTTTAAACAACTTGTAAATCTTTTCAAAAAGGAAACAGACTAACTCTTTTGTTTTGGGTTATGAGCTCTTTTGAGTAAGGTTTGCTTTGCTTTGATTCTTGCTTGATCTATCCGCCGCCGAGCTGGGAGGAACAAACAAAGGACCACATGTTGAGAGAGGACAAGGGTGAGGAGAGATGAAGGAGCTCGGATCCGCTGAGCTCGAGTCAGTTGGGAGCCATCTGAGCTAGATTGATGGGTTGAGCTTCCACTGCGAGTAGAGGTGAGGGATGAGCCCCAAGGAGGTTGGAAGGGATACTTGCCAAGTTAAAGTAGCCAACTTGCTAGGGCTGTTTACCAATCCAAGCTCACCTAGGATACTTTGGAGCTCGCTGCTGATGTATGTATTGCTGAGATAAAGGAAGAGCCACTTGCTGGGCAGAGAGGGAACTCACTGAGCCGAGTGTATGCCAAAGAAACTTGCCAAGAGCAAAGGGAGGTGCTCACCAACAAAGGAAACCAATGAACTTGCCTTCACAGAACAACTTGCTGAGTTAGCAAGGAGGAGCTTGAATTTCTGCATAGGAGGCCAGGTTTGAGGTCTGAATTATTCACCTCTTCACCAAAAAAAACTTCTGCAATGCAGTTTTAAACCAGATTGGGCTTATTCTGTCTGTCTGGTGCTTTGATACCATATGGGAGCAGCCATTAGGATTTAGGCAGGAATTACAACACTTCAAATCTGGAGCAATTTTCCCTGATCTCCCTGAAACTCTGTACACAAAGGATACCAACAAATAATTGTACTATTATTTTGAAAATTTCACACCATGTTAATTACAAGCTACACGAATTCCTAAAGTAAATATGCTTTACATGGAGGTTATTAACAACAACCTCAGAGTTGTAAACACAAATATTGTTCAACAACGTCTAAATATGACTTATACAAGAACCAAGTTGTTCAACCAAATAACTCTCTAAATGAAATTTACATGATGTGAACACAAAATAAACTAGGTAGGAAATGTCACAAACCTCTACCTAATGTGAACACTAGACTAACAACTAATTTTATTATATTCATTATGAATGTGGATGATTGTAGTCTCTAATCCAAGCTTTCACATCAATTCTGCCAAAATAAAGTTTGTTTGAGAACTGGAATCAAAGATTGCATCTATTTTCATTTTCTTGACTCATATCTTGATATGCAAAAGCTCACTCATGTCTTCGTTCTGCTTGGATTCTTTGTTTCCAAACCTTTTTTAGGGTAGTGCATGCTATCTTCCCACGAATATCAGAACTGCAACTGAATTTTCTTCTGTCAGCCATGACCGTTATAGTATTCTTGGGCTGCTCTTTATTGTGGTTCTTGAGGTGTAATTCTGGATATAATCTCCAACCCCTCTCTGTTCATCCATATTACATATGCTTGTGGGGTCTTCGCATTTGTGGATGGTAGTAGTATTTCTTGTCATTATTATGCCAGTTTTCTTTTTCGCGTTTCTTGATGAAAATGTCTCACTGATTGGAATTGGAAGAACTCCCTTGCTGTTCTTTCTTCTTATCTATCTCAATATATTTCTGTTCGCACACAAGCTTCATCTATTGTCTGTCTTGAAGAGTGGTCTCGTTTCCTTATGTGACTATGAAAGCCCCTAAGGTATTTGATCACATCATCTGTTGGAGAAATTTCCAAAATGACAGTTTGTTTTTGAAATTTAGTTTTACTCGCGCTTTTCAACTTTGTCTTTGCTTAAAAGTACATCCCTCTGATTTGATGGCTTGTTTTTGAAATTCAGTTTTACTCATGCGTTTCAACTTTGTCTTTGCTTGGAAGTACATCCATTTGATTCGATGGCTTGTTTTTGAAATTCAGTTTTACTCGTATGCGTCTCAACTTTGTCTTTGCTTGAAAGTGCATCCATCTGATTTTTGCTCTTCCTTTTAACCCTGGGATACTCAGAAATGCTGTACAGGCCCCGTACCTGTGTACAAACGTATCAGGTACAGGTATGGGTTTTGGTATGGAGTATATACGTCCCCTAAATGCAACACAGTCCCGGGTACGGCTCGGCCATACCTGTGAAATAACCGGGATGTGCCCAAGACTTTTCTGTACCGTTTCAGCAGTACTCTTTATTTTTAAATGCCAAAATTTAAAAAAAACACCCAAAACCAAGGAGTACAGGTCTGGGGTAAGAAGGTGGGTTTAGAGGGGTAAATTTGATTTCTTCAATAGGCAAACAGGATCCCCATGTAGTCTATCTTCCTATATAGATGTAATTGTTTTGTTGTTTATCTTCTTATATAGAAGCACATTGGATCTTGTGTATTTGTCTTCAACTTTGCTTTTGTTACATAGCGTGCCTATTCTTTCGTTGCACAAGTGATTGGTACAGCCCATTAGCCTCTCACAAGAATGTCTATGTGAACTAAGCTCTTATTCACTTGTGCTCTTCTTTTTCCAGCAAAAGAATTGTACAGGTCTGGGGTATGAAGGTGGGTTTAGAGGAGTAAATTTGATTTCTGCAATAGCCAAACAGGATCCCAATGTAGTCTATTTTCCTATGTAGATGTATTCCAAGTGTTTTATCTTTTATGGATTAAAAATGAGTATTATACATTTGTTATGTATATTTATATCTTTTGAATAGTATATTATACATACGTTTCCATTCCGTTCCATACCAAGGGTTTTTAAAAATTTGCATTTCTGCATTTCCAACCCGTGCTCGTACTTGCTTCTTGGCAGCCTAGTTGTAACCAATTGGATAGAATTGGACCCTAATCAAATCCTTGGAACACCTAGGTGCTTCTTTGTTCGATTTAAATAAATCCACTCAGCACTCCTACCATGTCATCAGTGCATGGTCGACCCTTTCAATTGGACAAATGCTACTTTCTTGTAATATCCCCTTCTCAAAAATAACAGTCGAAGATCCTTAGCCCATT
Organism: Taxus wallichiana var. yunnanensis; assembly: GCA_018340775.1. NCBI lineage: Eukaryota > Viridiplantae > Streptophyta > Pinopsida > Cupressales > Taxaceae > Taxus > Taxus wallichiana. The sequence continues at coordinate 718,218,983 of CM031234.1, read as the reverse complement.
CTTTGTTTCTGTTGCTAAGGGGTAGAAAATAAGGGAAACTTATCTTAATAAAGTAATTTTAGTGCATAATGATATTATAAGCACTTTATTTATTTATTAGTGATAAAGCAATAAAATAAAAGGTCACTTTAATTTTATATTTCCCTAAGGAGAAAATACGACCCATATGGGGAAATAAAGTAAGGGGAAAAAAAAGTTAAAATAAGGTAACCTGTTCGCAAGTGGAGTAGTTGATTGGATTGTTTGGTCTCGCTCATGTGCCAATTGAAATTATAGGATGTTGCCACACTCTATAGAGACATATCTTTGCATATTTTTACATCTAAACTTTGGTTGAGCTGATTGCTTTCCAATTTTACATTGAAGGACGAAAACCCTTTGATGTGTTTGCATTAGAGGATAAAAACCCTCTATTGCCAAGGTTGAAGAACGAAAACTCTTCATCCTTTGTGAGAGGAAGCTCTATTCAAGGGTTTCCATTGAGTTTCAAGTATCAATCTGAATTTTCAGCAGTGTTTGAAGACCCTAAATTGCAGATTTGTGGCATCTCCAGCTAGGGTTTGAAGAAGTGTTGTGGCTGATTTTTACATGCATTTTCCAGTTGTTTTCTAGAGGAGCGACCCACTTGTGGGAGGTATTTGAGCACCCTAGGGCACGGCTGTTCCAGATTTGATTTCTATCTTCATTGCCATATTTTTAGAGGTCATTTCCAACTTGTTTGCATGTGATTTGGGCTTGGGAAACCTCTTTTCCAGCCATTTCTGTAAGCTGATTTTCTACAGACTTTGAATAAAATTCCAGCTCTTCTTCTTGGATCTAAAATTCATATTTTTGGTATTCATGCTTATATGATAAATTATGATTAGTTTGGGCAAAGATTTGGATAATTTTAAATCAGTTTTGAGGATCAACCATCTCTAGAGCAAGTCGCATTTTCTAAAAGAAATTCAGATCTGCATTTTTTTTATCAAATATATCTTCTATCAGTTGCTGTTATAAATCAGATTTGCAGGTGTTCCTTTTGGGTTTATAAGTTATCCCATTGGGGACATTACATTTTAGGTTCTCGATGCTTAGTGAAGTACGCCCGATTGCTAAAGAAGATGTCTAGCTTCTCTATGTCCATTTAAATCATTTTCTTCAATTAACATGAATTCAAACTACAATAATGGAATTTGAACTTATATGAAGGGAAATGAGCTATAGGAATCACATATATAACCGACACAAAGATGTACCCTTGAAAATCTCAATTTGGGAAGACTCTTCACGGAGAAGGTTGTGCCTTATGTTTCTTTCAACGAATCAGTAACTACGCTGCATATATAGAAGTATGGCTCTCAAATGGAGTAGTATGTAATGTCCCCTCTTTAACACGAGCTCACCATGAGACCCTTTCTGCCCTAGATGATTCTCGGGGCTTAAAGGGAAATACAAGGGAAGTAGTTTATCATTATATTTTTAAGTTGCTTTATTAAGCCTTGTAATATTTATAGAAAAAACAACTTTAAGTTATAACGATTAATTAGAAGGGGACTTTCTATTATTAAAGTGACTTTATGATAAAGTGTATTCATAAAGATAAAATAGAAATAAGGAAGTCACTTTATAAATTAAAAATCACTTTTAGTCCCACATGGAGCACCCAACTTGGAAAAAGGCAAGGAAAGGTTATAAAAGGAGGTTTGAGTATTCATTTGAGATCATCTTTTGCCAATCTATTTTCTATCATTGCATGTTAAGCTATTTGCTTGCATCAAATATTTTAAGGATGAAAACCCTTAAGGAGGAGCTTTGAAGACGAAAACTTCTCAACTTTGTGAGGTGGATCCACCCGGGATTCACTATTGTGCTACAGTTCAGAATTTCAGTTATTGGAAGGTTGTTTTTCAAATCTAGGGCACATTTTGGGGCTGTTTTCAGATTTATTACAGCTAGGGCATCATCTGTAGGTTTGATTTTCAGGTTTTTGTGTTGGGTCACCCAACAATCGATTGAGATTCACTTGTGATAGTTTTGGGCTGTATTTGGCAACCATTTTCATGGCTTTCACATCCATTTCTAGTTTGATCTACACATTTGGAGATTTTGGGATCATTTTTGGGGTCTTCCCATGGGTGGAAAAATCTAAGGTTTGCTTTAATTGATAGCTGCTATTTTGTGATCATTTTGAGCTATCCTTTGCATTGTCACTCCAAGTATTCCGTGAGATATGAAATTTTGAAGTTTTTTTTTGCTATTGATACTTAGGGAGAAGGCCCTAGCCTGCAAAAAACACATAAAGCGCTAGTCCATGATAGCATCATCCATCAATGGACTCTCAAAACAAGTGTAAAGCACCTTATCATGCATCAAAAAAGGGGGAAGAGCTGATCTTAGCCTCTAACCCACCCAAACCTTCCTATTTGTCACTATATACATTATCATGCCAAAAAGGCTACATTCAAAACCTTCTAAAAACCTACTAAGCACTTATAGATAGACACCAAAAAAATTTCTTCGATCACAAATGGTGACAAAAGCACCACCTACTTCCCCTTGACCCACCTGGGAAACACTTTTGCAATGATCTCGATTGCCGAATCGTTTGAGCTTTGGGCCGAAGATGTAGGCGTCACACAATAACAGGCGAGATCCACCTTTGCTTCGCAGCGGAAGAGAAACGCCCGATCCGTGCCGCAAAGAGCTTCGACCCCGAGAGCCACCGCCTGAAAACCCTTGGTAAGAGCATGCACGTGAAATTGCAGGCTCATAATTCTCTCCTCCAAGCATGCATGCTCCCCGTGGAGGATGAATTGTCCGAGGCATTCGATAGAATGTTAGCAGTGCTCAAGCCCTGGGCCATATCGAAGACATTGCGCCTTCCAATCAACTGGTTCGGATCCAACATCAACTTTCGCATGCACTTGCAAACATCTGATTCATCGACCCCATCAAATTCCTCAACAACCGACCAAGCCTTCTCCAACCACCCTCTCATTGCCACATTTTTAATTTTTCCATCCATCCAAGAGGTGAAGGATTCGTCAGCTTCTTCACTTGTTAGTGCACGCTTCCTTTTCTTACTCGACCTTGCTTCAGAGCCACCCAAATTCTCCATTGCAAAAGGGATAAAAGAGCAACCCACAAAGCCCACCAAGCGCTACACCACAGAGCACCAAGGCACAATGAGAATGAATTCCCATGCCGGAGGATAGTGCTAAATAGACTTTCGGCTCACCTCACACGAGGGAAGGGGTGGGTGTCTTGTACCCGAGATCTATGTGAATATTTCCCATGCATTACCATAATCCATCCTAACTATGGTAATAAACTCCCCGACCACCAAAATAATTATTCTTTATCAAGGCTTACGACCAATTTTGCATCATGCGAGGAAAGAGATATAATGTCTCTAGGAAAATTCTCTTCCCATACAAGACGTTTTTATGGCATTCTTCCCATACCTCCACTCCTTTGTTGGCCAAGCAGTCGGCCACTTGATTCCTAGATCTTCTAATATGGGAAAATCGAGTCTCTGAAAAAAGGGAAGGATTGCCTTAATTTGTTGACAGATCAGTTCTAACAACCAAGCCTTAGGTTGCTTACCCATAATTGCCCGATAATGATTTTAGAATCACCCTCTATCCACAAATGCTGCCATTTCTAATTTTTTGCCTTCAAAAGACCGAAGAGGAGAGCCATGCCATCCGCCATGGTATTAGAGAAAACTCCGCATCAACCCCAAAGCCATCGAGGTTGACACCTGAATCCTTGAAAATGCATCCGCAACCAGCTCTACCCGAATTTCCTCTTGATGTTCCATCAAAATTTAATTTGATCCATCCTTCCTCAGGAGGTCGCAATAGACTTTTTTGATCTTTCCTGCTCCCATTATCAGGAATGAAAATTTGAAGTTTCAACTATTTCCAGGTTTGAAATAAATTAAAATAAATTCATATCATTGTTAGAAAAATTATTTTCTTCCATGTTGATGTTACTAGAGGTCTCCTAGATGTTTTAAGCCTTCTAGGTATTGTGGGTTGTGGGTATTTTGATAAATAAAGTGAAATTTCAGATTGCTGTAATTTTTTTGGTAAGGGTTTTAAATAAAAATCAAATTGCTGTCATTTTTTTATAAGGGTTCTCTAGGAAATCCAGATTTCTTTATTTTATGCCCTAAGGGGACATTACAGAGTAGACCAATGTAGTTCAACGCTTATGACTATTACAACAATCTCACACCCTTGCTCTATTGTTTTCTTTAAGACAAACTCCTATGCTGCTTGACACTACTTGGAACTGCCAACATAAACCTTTCTACACTAAATGGCTATGTTTTATCCCCAATAAACTGATGTAACATCTGTTCCCTATTTTCCAAGTTTGGGAACTGCGGGGCCAGTTATGGACAGATTCGTTGCCTAATGAATTCCTTTTACCAAATTTCCCCCTAATATGCTTGCTAGAATTCACTTGCTGTGTCATATTATTATTGTGACAGATTTTCTAACCGGTGAATCTGTCTCGCAGCACAATTTTTTTCTAACTTTTGAGAGTTGGCACACCACGTCACCTTGGGGATTTGATTGCCTTGATGTGTCTGGTTTTTCTCCTGTAGGTGCAATAATGCAGGGTTGCGGTTGTTTGATTAGACTTCCCATGTCTTTCATTATGACTTGTCATGTGGCATTGTTTGTCTTGGGATATTTGTTTAGTGCGTGCAGGTCTCATGTTTGATACACACAAATCTTACTAATCATCTAAATTATTTATGTTGGATAATGCCTACGCATCACAGGAGGCTTTGTGTCCCACAAAAGATCATATTCGAAGGAGACGAGGAACCAAGTTCTCGACCTTCTCCTTTAAGCACCACTTAGCATTGGATGGTAGCTGCTCCTGGAGGCCAGCCTACAAATTCCTTTTGCAGAACTGTGTTAGATGCTAGACTTCAATTGGAGGAAGAGGTTTCTCTTCCTCATCTTCATCCAACATGGAAGATTCAAAGTGGCACAATTTTTACTCATTCAATGTAGAGTACATCTTCATGTAGGAGGACAAATTCAACTTGATCGAATTATCACTAGCTTGCTCAAATATTTTGAAAGGACCATACTTCAATGAATTCTTACCTTGGAAGGTTAGGATTGAATGGCGATGATGATGGCAGCAATGAGCGCAAGTGGCAAAGGATGATGAGAAGCGCTAGAGTTGTGGCGTGTGAGAAGGAAAAGGTTATTTGAAATCGAGGCAATAAGAATACACTGAGCAGCGAATAGGGAAAAGGGATTGGCAAAGCAGCAAAGTAGATTGATGAAACATGGAGGAAGAAGGATTAAGATCAAAGAGGCAAATTGTATGTGTGCTGAAAAGGTTTTTTTATCAACTCCTCCACCCATCACTGAACTTGTTCTAGAGAAGGAGCGATCTCTAGTAAACTTTCTTGAATGCGTCAATGCTTCAAACCCTTATTATAAATGTTCCGATTGTTGCCTAATTTGGATAGCCAAAGGAAATAAGGAATAATCTTTGGCTATAAGAAATAAAATGGTGTTCATGAAACCACATGCAAGGATTAGTTAAGCCCAATCTTTCATCCCCTTGATGGAAAAATCCATGAACATCGGTGAAGAAATGACATCTTCTCCGGACATTGAAACTTGCAAATCCTAATGTTTGAAAATGCATTTATTGTTGCCTCTTTGGAGACATCATGATCCGAATTGGATCATGAATTTTCAGCAAGAAAGCTAACTATTCCACTATTCTCTAGAAAACTAGCATGTAACTTGAAATCTCTTCTTTGTAAATGTTTCCCACAAACAATAGTCAAGAAGATAGGTTAGAAAACACATGGATCTTCAAAAATAGAGTTGAGGTGATCCGAACGCCTTACTAGAAAGGTCAACGGTTCTTGTTTAAAAGGAAGAGGTTCTATAGGAGGTTCAAAACCACAGTTAAAAACAGGTCGTGATCGCAACCACCGATTTTTGCAAGCGGTGTTTGTCTGCAACCGCCCAACGGTTTTACCCTCATGAAGTTGTGTTTTGCACTTAAGCGAGGCAAAATAATGCTTGCAAAAATTGCCTCTTCCCATTCTCGAGTCTTTTCCTCTTCGTCAAGCTTCTCATGTTGTAAGAAAGCATAAATAAGTCCTTGAGGGTGTTGTGCCGGATGGAATAGTGATTCTTGGCTGTTTTTCCTAGTCGTATTTGTTTGGGATTTTGAATTTTGTATGCAAATAAATATTGACCTAATAAAATGTCCTCTTTGTCTCTGGGTAATCTAGACAAGGATAATGAAAGGGGGCCACACTAAAGATGTAAACTTTAGGTTATAAGTACAAAAGATGTGGAACTAGTAGGCGATAGTCCACACTCTATGAAAGATGTAGGGTTCCAAAGCCTAGATCTAGGACAAAGATGATGTCTAACTCGCTCCCGATAGTAAGTTAATAATAACAAGGTTGTAATCAGATTGTAACAAGATAGAGATTCTTATGTTAGGGTTGTAAACATGGATTGTAAGGATCAATAGGTCATAAAGGAAAAAAAAGCCCAAAGGGTGGGTTGTAGATAAATAATGCAATAGATTAAGAATATTCTGCTCTAACCTATGCACAACTAAGCAAATGGTCATCCAAATATGAAATGACATAAAGGAAAAGAGGGGTTAGAGATGCTTACTTGATTGCAGATCCATCCTAAGTGAACGCGAATGGTAGATGGGGATGCGTGCATGTAATTTGGTGCCATGTGCACAAACAATTCATTCAAGGAATCATCCATAGAAGTGTCATGACTCTCATGTTTGACTAAAGTAACATTGCAGGAAGATTTCGTGTGTCACTCAATGTCCTCACAAAGAGTGTAGCGAACAAAAACATGTGAGTTTGCATGAAGCGAACCCAATGAAGGAACATATTCTCTATAGCCAATGCCATGGCGAGCAATGCATTGAACAAGTTGGATGGGGTGAACAATGCCTTGAAGATGTTTACCAATGCCCACAAGTTTGCCAGAGTGACCCATGGAGCAAAGTAAACATGAGCCAAGCCTAGTTGTGCGCTTCTTGAATGAGTCAAACACAACTGTAGATGGATCAATAGTGGTTATTGCAACAGGTGCAGCAACAAGTGCATCAGGTTCAATTGGAAACTCATGATTAGGAAGATTAGGGTGCACATGTGCATCAAGAGGATCGAAATCAGTAACACAAGGGGGATTAAGCTAATTAAAAGGAGTGTCCATGGTGTCAATCTGACGTTGCAAGCATGCAAATGTGTTCTGCAATGAATGAAGGAAGGTGTCTTATCTAGAAATCGGTGAGAGCAATAGGTAGTGTTGATTTTTGAGCTTATTATTCTCTTCAACAAATGCAACCATGTCTTCTTGAAGTGTATATACTTCAGTAATGAGCATGGTGTTTGTGAAAAACAAGTTATTATTTACCTGTGTGAGACTGTGGAGGTCATGGATCAAATCCATTACAAAAGCAACACAATAAAGCCCCTTGTAAGAACCTCAAAAACAATCACACTCAAGAAACACCTCTTAAATTGCTTATAATGATGTAGTGTTTACAAAAAGTCTCAATAAAGGAGTTGGCATACAAGCCAAGAAGCAAATGAATCCCAGAAATTGATTTGAAGCACAAAAATGAACCCCTTGGCTGAAAGTAGGCGGCTTTTTCTAAAACAATGCATTTATAGTTGATTTTTCAGTTAAATTATGAAGAAAACTAAAGAATACAGTTCTGGTGCAGAATAGAGCTGATTTGAAGGTATTGTGTCGAAGTTCATGAAAAAGCATGCACTTTCAAAAAAACAAAGCTTTGATCCGACAAACGGATCAAAAGTTACAGCCCTCCAAAGGTCCAAAACGAGAACAAAGGGACAACTTCATGCAAAATATGTAATTTCTTAAAAGCAGTGCCACCAAAATGTCAAAATAGCTGCATTAATGCGTAGATCCTGAAAAATATGAAGAGTTAAAATAAAAATCACCCCTAAGCCTTTCAGATCAAAAGTTGTTGCCTTTGGGAAATCACAATGAAAAATAATGTTCTCAATGGTGCAAGGGGCCTAATCCAGCTTGGCGGGTGGTCACACACAGGCTAAGTTTAATAGCTACAGGTCATATGGCTGTTGCTAATTTATTCAATAAAAAACAGGGCTTAAGGGGATTGGAATCCTTGACCTATTGGCACATGAAGGTCTTAATAAAGACTAATCAGCCACAAAGCCACATAATGTGCTCAGATTATATGTTTATGAAGTCAATATTTAAGATACACATACAGGGCATTTTATTAAATAAAAGTTAGAAAGGGGGATTCAACGACATGACCAAAGAGAGCCAAATGACTTATCAAATCCCCAACAATCAATGTGCCAAGCCAAGCACTAAAGAATATGAATGGAGAAGGTCCTATTTCTTAAAGCAAACAAGAGCGCTTAAAGGACTTTAAGGCTTGCAAGTGGCCAATGGGTGGCAAAGGATGATGCTGCCTGGAAAACCATTGGAATAGTGTTATGGCCGCTTGAATAGTGCAAACTTCCACTAGATGCTACGGGAGCATATGATGTTGGGATTTTGCAAACCAGGACTTTCCGAAAAGCTCTCAAAGAGGAGAAATTGGAAATGTATTTTTGGAGTGTTGAACATGCATTTTTTTGAAATTTATGATGTACAACCTGCTGCCCCTGTGTTGTCCTGCAAATCTGGAACTTCAAAAATTCACAGAAAACAATCCATGAAGTGAAAGAAAACTTGTTTCTTAGATTTGTAATTTTGTGTGTAGATTGCAATAAAAATATTTGGAAGAACCATAAAATACCGATCTTTCCAAATGCAAAAAACACCTACAAAATACATAAAATTCAGTTTTTAGAAAAATAAAAAACCTAGATGGTTTTTTTAGGAAGCCTAGATTGTTGATTGCACCAAAAACGTGAAATATGGATGGAGAAGTAAGTAGGAGATTAGAAAAGCTGAAATTCTTCAAAAATCTACAATTTCGCTTGGTGGAGAGTGGCTTTGCTACCAACCTGCAAGAGATATTGATACAAATGAATTGTTTTTGCTAACATATGGATTCATTTTGGTTTGCCAATTTCTATCATTTCAGATAGGGTTCCATATTTGTGGGCAAGCTCTGGACCGCATTATATGACAAGATGGACAGTAGATTGAAAAGATCCACAACATTCCAACCACAGGCCGATGAGTAGATTGAAGTAGTCAATAGGACCTCGGTACAACTCTTGAGAGGGTATAATAGGAAGTATCATAAGACTTTGGATGTAAATTTGTTGTATATTCAGCATTCTCACAATAGGGAAATTCATTCCTGTACTAACAAATCACTTTTTGAGACATGTTTTAGCTACTTACCTCTGACTCCTTTTGATGTGCTAAGCCAAACATATGGGGGACAAGAAAAAGTGGACTCAGAAATTTACAAAGTCGAGGAATTCATAGAGAAGACTTGCAAATACACCTCCAAGAACAAGAGAGGTTTAGAGAGTCTCAAGCAGAGTACAAAGCAAGTCATGATTAGCACAAGGTTGAACATAAGTTCCTTGTTGGAGATAAGGTATGTCGGTATTTGAGAAAATAGAGACTCCAGTGTAAAATTAAGAGCCTTAAGCCTCTTAGATATGGTCCATTTCTAATTCAGGAACAAGCTAGCAAGAATGGTTTTAGATTTGATTTGACTCATATGAAGATGTATTACATTGCGACTGTTGAATAATTACATATCTTTGAGCCTCCCATGAGAGATGAAGAAGGTCTTTTGCTACTTTCCATTGATGATTTTTTTGCAAATGGCCAAGAGGAGTTGGACAAAGTTGTTGTCTTGTAAAAGAAGGAAAGGGTGTCAAGAAGGGGAGTGCAGGAAAATTAGCAAATTTGGTCAAAAGGAAAATTACCAAACAAAGCTAGATGGTATTCCAAGGAAGAAGTGGGGAAGAATTTTCCTCATCGCACAAGTTCCTAAGCTTTTGGGGATCAAAACCTCCTAATTGGGAAGGTGTGATCCAAATTGGATCAAGAAAGCTAACTACTCTACTTATCTCTAGAAAACTAGCATGTAACTTGAAAACTCTTCCTTATTGTCATTTTCCACAAAGAATAGTCAAGAAGATAGGTCAAAAACATAGGGATATTTAAAAATTGGGTTGAGGTGATCTAGACACCTTAATTGGAAAGATTAGTAGCTTTGTGTTCAGAAAGAAGTTGTATAGAAGATTGTAGAACCGCCAGTTTGTGTAAGTGGCAATCGTGCAACTGCCTTGGTCGTTTCATCCTTTTTGAAGCGGTGGTTTCACATGAAGCCTAGAAGTGGGAAAGTAACGGTTGCAAACATTGCCTCTTCCCATTCTTAGTCATTTCCTCTTCTTCTTCGAGCTTATCATGTTGTAAGCAAGCATAAATAGCCGTTCTTCTTGGTTGTATGTGTTTGGGATGTTGAAGTGTGTAAGGGAGTGAGAGTCCCAGTAAGTTGTAGAACAGCGCATGGGATTGGGAATGTTGTCATTGTAAAGAATGGCCATAGAAGCCTCTTGAGGGTGGTGCACCTGCAATTTTATAAAGATAGTTGAAAGAGAGAGATGCCTCACTCTTTTGATGTTTTTCTCACATTGGGTTTCTCTAGGCAATCTTATCTTTTGCATCTCTGTTTTTCTATACATTTGCAGTTATTCATTTGCTCTATGTGTGTTTCTAGTTTTCCGTTACAGTATTAAAATTGTTGTCTGGTAAAAGAAGGAAAAGGTGTCAAGAAGGAAGTGCAGGAAAATTGACAAATTTGGTTGAAAGGAAAATTGCCAAACAAAACTAAATGGTATTCCAAGGAGAAAGTGGGGAAAAACTTTCCTCATCTCATGAGTTCCTAAGCTTTTGGGGATCAAAACTCCCAATTGGGAAGGTGTGATATGAATTGGATCAAGAAAGCTAACTATTCCAATTATCTCTAGAAAACAAGCATGTAACTTGAAAAATCTTCCTTATTGTCATTTTCTACAAAGAATAGTCAAGAAGATAGGTCGAAAAACGTAGGAACCTTCAGAAATTATGGTTGAGATAATCTAGACACCTTAACTTGAAAGATCAGCAGGTTCGTGTTCAGAAAGTAGCTGTATAGAAGGTTGTAGAACTGCCAGTTTGTGTATGTGGTGGTTGTGGAACCGCCTTGGTGGTTTCATCTTTTGTGAAGTGGCGGTTTCACATGAAGCCTAGAAGTGGGCAAAGTAACGGTTGCAAACATTGTCTCTTCCCATTCTCAGTCTTTTCTTCTTCTTCTTCGAGCTTATCATGTTGTAAGCAAGCATAAATAGCCCCTTTGGGGGTGTTGTGTTGCATGGAATAATGATTCCTAGTATTTCTTCTTGGTTGTATGTGTTTGGGATGTTGAAGTGTGTAAGGGAGTGAGAGTCACAGCAAGTTGTAGAGCAGCTCATGGGATTGGTAATGTTTTCATTGCCTATAGAAGCCTCTTGAGGGCAGTGCACCTGAAATTGCATAAACATAGTGGAACAAGAGAGATGCCTCACTTTTTTGGTGTTTTTCTCACATTGGGTTTCTCTAGGTAACCTTGTCTTTTGCATCTCTGTTTTTGTATACATTTGCAGTTATTCATTTGCTCTTTGTGTTTCCAGTTTTCCATTACAGTATCAACACTTCTAATGCAATTCCAAGCACAATTAATGACTGCTATGGCAAATACATAAGTAGGACAGCAAGCTAACAATTATGTCTTGTTAGGAAATGGATATAGGATTTGTGTTGATGAATTAGCACTGGAATATATATGTTAATTACGTATCACATGGATATCTTTTGAGTGGCCAAGTGTTAAACTCGAGGACCATCTTATCATTCCAGAGATGGACCAGCTGGCTCAGTGTGCCCTAATTGGGAGATTTATTGGCAGATGGTGGTCCTTCAATAGGATCAAAGTAAAGATCAACAGGAATTGGGGGGATTTTGTCCCCTTACAAAAGATTTCTGTATGTTCATTTTCATCGATAACACATATTGGGAGAAGATACTAGGAGGGCTTCGGTTCTTCTACAACACTGGCTTCTATCTTCGTCCTTGGACCCCTAATTTCAATGCAAAAACATAAATTGTGGACTGGGTTAGTGGAGAGAGAAGGAGATCCATCACTCTTCTGGATTTTATCCCACATTTGGTTTCTATAGTTAATCTTGTCTTTTGCGTCTCTGTTTTTCTCTACATTTGCAGTAGTTCACTTGCTATACGTATGTTTCAAGTTCTCCATTACCATATCAGCGATTCTAATGCAATTTTAAGCAAAATTAATGTCTGTTCAGGCAAATGCATAAGTAGAACAGCAAGCTAACAATCAGGTCTTGTTAGGATGTAGGATTCTTGTTGATGAATTAGCTATGGAATATCTACGCTAGTTATGGATCACATCAAAATATTTCTCAGGGGCCAATTGTTAAACTCGAGGACCGTCTTATCATTCTGGAGTTGGACTGGCCAGATCAGTGTGCCCTAATTGGGAGATTTGTTGGCAGCTGGTTGTCCTTCAATAGTATCACAGTAAGGATCAACACAAATTGGGGGCATTTTAAGGAATTTTTTCCCCTCGCAAAAGTTTTCTTTATGCTAATCCGCCTCAATAAGGCATATAAGGAGAAGATATTAGGAGGGCCTTGGTTCTTCCACAACAGTAGCCACTCTCTTTGTCCTTGTACCCCTAACTTCAATGCAAAATAATAAATTGTGGACTGGGCTCCCACTTGGATGAGATTGGTGGACCTCCCAGTGGGATTATAGATGGAAGAATGGCTGAAGAAGCTCGGAAAATCTGTTGGGCAATTCATTTACTCAACCAGGTCAGCCAACTTAAAATCTTTCACACGTATCTGCATCTGGATTGAGATTTCAAATCCCCTTCCAGTTGTCATTTGATATTTCCACTTCTTGGTGCAACTTCACGAAACAAATCAATTTTGAGGGTCTCCCAGTAAGGTGTTATCTGCACCATGAAAAAGGAATCTAAAGTTGCTGGCTCCCCTCCCCATTCTTATCCCATGACTAAGGAAGTTTGGAGGCCAAAGAAGCTCCTAAAAGCTGAAGAAAAGGTCAGTAAGGAGAGGCAATATGGTTGTTTCTTACGACCCGAAGGTGATCAGAAGGTCCAATCCACATAAACTTCGCAGCTCAATCCTGATCAGATAGCTAATTTCTTATAGTTGGAGCCCAAAGAAACAATCCAGAACGATTTTAATGAAGGCACAAAGAATCGGGCTTGTCTTAATCCAGATTCAGAGAATGGGACCATCTGAGCTTCATCATCTTTGAATGAGCTAAACTGTGACTGAACCATCCTCGAGAACAGCGATTGAAGATATTTGGAACATGCACTGAAAGAATCACCACAAATTTCTTCCAATATTTCCTCTTAAAATTTTAGCAAAGGCTTCTAAGGGTTGCTCAATCAGAAAGCCTGAAGAAAACACCTGATTGTGCTCAGTTGGTTAGGAGGAGAGGAAGGCCATTGAAAGCCGACTAGAGGAATTAAGTAGCACCAGAATATTTCAACTCAGGCTTGCAATCACAAATCATGGAAGTGCTGAGAAGCAGGACAGAGAAAACCCTGCCCTAAGCTTGTAAGTCCCCTTTATAAATAAGAAGGATTTGGATTTCTTGGATTGTGAATTAAGTAACATTTGCAGATTTTCTAATAGAAAGTCAAGTTAGAGTTGATGGATTGGGGCTGGAAATCTCAAAGTTTGTGTCATAATTGGTTTACTTTGCAGAAGGTAAAGTTATACTAGTTTAGGTTTTGGGAAGAGGCTAAGAAGGAAGTTTTCCTAACCTTCTTTTCCTCTTGATTTTTGAGGGGGAACCCACTTTCAGTCCTCTTGTAGAAAAAAATCTTGGCCTTTTGGTCTTTCCTTTCCCAAAGACACCTTCTTGGTGATCTACTACTCATGCATTTGTAATTTCTTTTTGTTCCTTGGGTGTTGATTCAGGCATGGACTTGTTTAGGTGCTCTTCCCTATCATTTTTCATGACTTATCATGTGGTATTGATATCTTGCATTGTCTGTTCAGTGCTTGGAGGTCTGATGTATGATGCACAAACATTGTACTATTAAGTTGATCCATTTTAGACCACTAAAGGCTAAACCACGTCCGTGCCGTTTTCATGGCATTCTATGGCTAAACCTTTGTCAGAACATCATGTAGGATCAATAAAATTATACAAGCTCTTCTCAAGCAATAGAAGACACAGTAGATAACCAAGATATAAAGGCACCAAAGTTCCTAGTTTGAAAATGAGAATACTCTATTTTACATATTGAATGTAAAATCAGGTCTTTACGACAAGTATATATAGATGACATTTCACCCCTAACATTATAAGAATGGGGTGGCCTGATGTCTCATATCCCAATGCTATCACAATGCAGGCCCATATCCAATATCACCCAACATAGGCCCTTTTCAACATGGTTTCCAATGATACCACAACATGATACCTCATTGGGTCCAAAAACAATCTCCCCAAGGATTACCACAAACTGATATCTCAATGTGCCAAATATGTTTTTGTTTACAACAAAGGGCAACTCTTGCTCCAACATTCTCCCCTAAACTAGACTCATGGAATCCAAGGAAGGTAGCATTAAGCAGCATACCCTGTTATTGCCAGCTTCCTAAAGCCCAATTGAAGAGTCAAATCCTCCACTATTTCCTCAGCATGAAGACACTTCAAATCAATTGACTCATAAAAGTTTAAAAGCTAAAGCCAGCTATCCAGAAACCACTCAACCACAAGAGTCATTGGATAGCTGCTCCAAAGAGATTGACAAGTGTGAAGATCATCAAGATCCATGTAAAATTCTGGCCACAAGGGGCAAGGATCGAAGAATAGTCCCATCCTCAAGAAGCCACAGGTGCTCACCCCAAGGAGCCAAAGCCGATGTCACCGAGATTCATAAAGACTGTTTTCTCAAGAGCCAAGGATCAATCTCCATGACAGCGTAATTCCTGCAGATTCTCACCCAAGAGCTAAGAACCAATTTGGATGAGCAAAGATGAAATCAACATAATATGCTCATCAAAAATCTCCATTGCCTCAAACATAAATAATGGAAAGCCATGGACCAAGAAATGCTTTAGCAATTCGAAAGACAAATAGTACATCAAAAGGAATCCAAAGAAAGAAAGAAAGAAAGAAATTATATTAATGTCCACAAAGGACCAAAAGTAGGTCAATGGAACTCAAGGATACAACAATTAGTAATAGAAAGTTCTAGGACAAATCCTAGAAGCAAACTAAAGAAATAAAGTGCAATAAACAAAGTAGAGCCGTGTGTGGTAAAGAAACCAACACAAATAAATTTGGAGGGGAAACAAGAGCCCCAAAAGCATGTGCCAAAGAAGATTGAAGGCAAATCTCATTGAATGTCTCTTTGTGCCTAAAGTGGAGGAGTCATCTGAGCCATTATCAATCATTGTGAAAGATCTAATAATGCTTGCTGGTGAGTAGATTGGGTCAGAGGAGCCAGGTTGGGGATCCTAGGAGGAAGTAAGATACTTCCTCTAGAATCACCCCTAACATCCAAGGCCAGTGTAACTCCCGTAGTAGAAAAGAAGCTTGTAATATCCGTTTGCCCCTGTGGTCTGGGGAGCAACTAGCAAGTAGTAGATCCATGTTGTCGAGGGGGCTGAGCCACGCCAATAGGAAGGAGCGGAGCCACGATGTCGAGAGATAGCACTCTTGGAGATATGAGTAGCCTGAGAAGTAATGATGTGCTGAGAGAAGCGCCACCTAATGGATGCATATGATTCAATCAGAAAGTCACACAAAAATGCCACCAAAACAAGAGAAAACATGAATCAAACACGAATCAAACAAGATATCGACTAATTATTCATCATGCCAATTGCTATGCTTAATCACGTCTCAATCCAAAGATTTTTTTTTGTGTTTGCTGCTTCCATAGATGTATTACCCACAAGTCTGAAGTGCTTGTAACCTTGAATTGTGTATAATCTCCTCAACACCCCCTCAAGCTTCACTCTCAGTTGAAGGTGCCCAAGGTTAGACTCAACCCAATATGGAGTCCACAATCGCCCCACATGATAACAAATCAAACAAATCCTCCAAACAAGGTTTAAATGCTTCATAGTAAAGCATAATCAAAGAAATATGCAAGCATTCAAAATCAATGCTACCAAGATAATACGTTCCACCATGCATATCGACCAAATCAACAAATCATGGCAAAACTCTCATGTAGGACACAAAACTCTAATAAAAGCGCAAGGTAGAAATAAAGTTAAAACATTAATGAATATCATAGCAAAATGGAAGCCCAAATGAAACCGCCTAGGTGGGAGCAAAGGAAGTCCCCCTGGACAAGAGAGACTGTCATTTGCATCAACTGAACCCAAATAATATCCTGCCCAACAAGAATAACTTTCCTTTGACTACATTTATCGTTGATGAAGTTGATCGTACCTCCATAATCTACTATCAGACATTGTTATCTTCTCCATTGAGCATTGGAATAAGAGCCATAATTTAATGATAGATAACTAATCACCAAAAAACAAGAAAATTGAAACTTTTTAAATTTGTGAAAAATTTGAAAAATACAGTATTTTTTTTGGTTCAGGACCTCGTAACACTTCAAACTTCATAAAAAAGTACATATTCAGGTTTCTTTTTGAAAAACAGGTTGAATCCACTATTAGTTTTGAAAAACTCGCACAAAACATGCAGAATAAGTAGTAAAAGCTCTAAGTTTGCACTTGGCAGGAAACAGGAACGGGTCTGAAATGCGGATTTTGAAAATAACCTTGGATATGAAACGACACGGAAACGTCTGTAAAATATATTATTAAAAAATACATAATACTCATTTTTCGTCCACAAAAGATAAATACACTTTAAAAAATTAGTATTCATGATGGTTCAAAACATTCAACATGCTTATCATTTCACATGTTCATGAATCATGTGACATGCAAAATTTATATAAAAGTACAAAGAATGGCCAAAGAATATTGTTGTTTATATAAAAGCACAAAGAATATAACCAAAAGTCTTTCTTGTTATACATAAAATAAACAAAATGTTGTGATTTACAATTTTTTAAACTACTGTAGACAAAATGCCCTTATAGGATGCAATGTAAAGGACTGCAATCATTAAATCGGTGTGATATACAAACTTTCTTTTGTAGATGAAAAACTTGAACAAGATGTATTTTTTTCTGTAGACAAAATGCCTTTATGGGATGCAAGGTAAAGCACCACAATCAGTAAATGTGCAATATACTTTTCCCCCTTTGTAGATGAAAAGCTTGAATGGGTTGTAATGTCAAGGACTGCAATCATTGTTTTGCTTGGGCCGTTTCAAACAACTTGTGCTGCGAGGAACGACTTGGACATGTGCTAGAAATGACACGTTGCTTCCATACTGTTTCTGGCACGTGCCTGGGTGTTAATGGGTTGTTTCTGGTGTGTTTTGTACCTGAGAATCATAGCAGATATGTTTTTGTGCAGAAACAACAGGGAGGATTGGGGGGGGATTTCAGTGCAACATAGGAAAACTTGGCGTTAACAGTTATCTTAAGAGAGAGGAACCCTGTTTTTCTCATGATACTTCAAGTGGAAATTTCACAAGAAAACATATTATTCTAGAAAGCTCTTGAGATGAACTAAACAACAGTTAAAGAAAATCTAGAAGATTATGCAAAATGCCAACATATGAGGGTTTTGTGAAAATCCATAACCTAGAAAAAATCAAAGGGTTGGGGGTCACATAAGACACTTAAAACCCACAACAATACTTTTATTGGCCTTACATGTGAAAGAGCGTTGAAGCTTATATTTGGTATCATGTCTAGTTAATCCAAGCCTTCTCATTGGGAGTCCAGTTCCATGGATTCCATCTGCAACTTTCCCATGGCACAGCATCGTCATTGTTGGATTTTTGTCATTATGTCACTTTCTATAATATGTCTATCTTTATACCTTGTAGCAAGATCACTGATGTCGCTAAAACTGCAAGTTATTTATTTGAGCACATATGGAGACATGATGAGTTACCACTCACTATTGTTTTAGTTAGCATTTTTTCAACAATCCTCGTACAGGTTCAATGCAACGTAGGAAAAACTTGATTTTAGCAGTTGTCTTAGGAGAGAGGAACTCTGTTTTTCTCATAATATTTCAAGTGGAAATTTCACAAGAAAATATATTCTTGGAAGTTCTTGAGATGAACTAAACAACAGTAAAAAAATCTAGAAGATTATGCAAAATGCCAACATATGAGGGTTTTGAAATCCGTAACCTGGACAAAAATAAGAGTTGGGGGTCGCATAAGACACTTAAAACCCACAGCAATACTTTTATTAGCCTTACATGTGAAAGAACATTGAAGTTTATATCTGATATTATGTCTAGTTAATCCAAACTTTCTCATTGGAAGTCCATCTGCAACTTTCTCATGGCACAGCATCAGCATTGCTGGATTTTTGTCATTGTGTCACTTTCTTTAATATGTCTATCTTTATACCTTGTAGCAAGATCATTGATGTCGCTAAAACTGCAAAGTTATTTCTTTGCACATAGAGAGACACTATGAGTTGATTCACTATTGTTTTAGTTAGCAATTTTTGACAATCCTCATACATGTTACTTGGTTGGCACTAAAACTGTAGAGTTAATTCTTTGAGCGTATAAGAAGACACTGTGAGTTGCCACTCACTATTGTTTTAGGTTGAATCTCCTGGTTTGTTATCGCTTTTTTGACTATCGTCATACAGGTTACTTGGTTGTCAATTATGTTTCAGAATCATTGTAGCAAGATCAATGATGTCGCTAAAACTGCAAAGTTATTTCTTTGAGCACATATGGAGACACTATGAGTTGTAAATCACTATTGTTTTAGTTATCATTTTTTTGCCAATCCTCATACAGGTTACTTGGTTGACACTAAAACTGTAAAGTTAATTCTTTGAGCATATATGGAGACACTGAGCTACCACTCACTATTGGTATGGATTGGATCTCCTGGTTTGTTAGCGTTTTTTTAACTATTGTCGTACAGGTTACTTGGTTGTCAGTTATGTTTCTCTACTGCATTTCGTTCTCAAATTGGAACTAAACATGATTTTTCAGTAAAGACTCGTGATAGCATTTCACATCTATTATCAGACCAACAAGTGGCGGGTTGAATATCTCTGTGTCATCCAGTGTAGTGACATTTGTCACTAATTGTCTCTCTGGAGTACTTACCTTTTAAGGTTTGTTATGGTTTTCGGGCTTGTGGACCTTATGAAATACCAGTTGTTCTGTCTATTCCATCTAAGCCTCAGGAACAAAAGGAGCAAGATAGAGCCACAAAATTTCAAATTATCTTGCAATTGTACATGTGAAAGTAATGGATGTTCTTCCCAAAATGTAGGCAAAGCATAAGGCTTTCCAGATAATCGCTTGTTCCTCACTTAATTTTAAATCAGAGACAAATGGCTTTGTTTGGACTGACATAGGTTCAAGGACCAAAAATCATTAGGTGAACCCTATAACATACATTTCTTGCATCATTCTCCAGGATATTGGACCTAATGCTTTATGCTTGTAAATACCTAATTCTCTTGCCATGTACAATGTAATCAATATTTTTGTTAGGAAATGTGCCATTTGATGAGGCACTGGTTATGTAGCTACAGGATATTATTAAAGATTTTAGCCTTCAGCCTCTGAAGACACTCTGCTGAATACCATGTTCCATACCACCAGGAAAAAGCTTTAGCACATAACATGGTTGGGGGAAAGGTAACTGGCCCTCTCCAGCTAAGTGAAATCTCCAAATCCATTTTGGAGAGTTTCTATATGAAATTTCTCATAGGCTCAAAGCAAATTAGAGCTCCTTATATTGTATATAAGTTTGAAGTTTATTGTGCTCGTTGTGTCTGGTAAAATGCGGTGCTTAACATTTATGTAACACCTATTGGTATGTCAATTACACTTGCCACACATAGGTGGCTATTGGAATTTTGTAACCCTCTTGTAGGTAGCAGCAAGAGAGAAGAGAGCTAAGTTCTATAGATATTTCAGCTCTACTTACATCTATCACGTGCCGGTGAATTCTCCTGTCTTCTCGCAAGTCTTTTGTCTGTTAAACCTTTGCCCATCTCTGTTCAGGGCTTATCATCTTGCCCACATCAGCCTGGCTCAAAACTAAATTAGATACTTAAACTAAGCATGCCAAAATTTATGGCAAGATTACCATCTCCTGATTCTAACACTTCGACTCATCTTAATCACATTTCTATTGCTGTTAATAAATAATATTAGCCAGTGTGAATGATATAAAGTTTAAATGTAGTAAAGAGTTAGTTTGTTTCATTAGCAATCTTAGTTTGGTCTATTCCAGCATGATGCCATAGGTTGGTCTATTTCAACATGATGCCATGAGTTAAAGCATGCTAATTCTTTCTCATCCATCGTCAATAAGCAATTTAAGGGTATTAAAACTTTTACTGGACTTAAGTTAATGCCATTACTATGAATAACAAATATGTACACACAATAATCTATATAAAAAGAATTTGTAGCTTTTGTTTACTTTCATGCACGAATCAACTAAGTTTTGCATTTGCTTTATTACTTGATTTGCAAGTGTAATAATCTAATGAATTACATTCAGTTATTTAATGATTTCTATGTTTGTCTTATCTTGATTAAAGAAAAGCTATGACAATATCAGATGCCTGTCGTATTGTCTGAAATATTGTTTTTTTCCTGTTTTCCAACGTGACTTCCTTGAATTTAATCTTTGGACAAAAGATTCCTTGAAAATAATTTAGGTGTTAAAAGTTGAACTCCTGCATTGGCAAATTTCTGTTAAAGCTAATACTAAAACTTTACTTTTGGTGGTGATAAATAAATTTGATTTTAATTCATTTGATAGTAGTGAAGTTGACACGAGGAGTTAGTAACCTCAGTATCAATGATGGCATTTCTGTTTTTTCATCTTTCTGTTAGGATCGGATCAGCCAAAGGCATATCTGATGATTCTTTCATAGATAAAACATTTTCTTTACATTCCGATTTTCTTTGCTAGAAAATTCAGGGTGGTTTAACTTTATTACATTCGACCTTTATTTTATTTATTGAGGGGAAGGGGAATGGTGTTTATTGAGAGGAAATTCTTTCTGATTTCTCTCTTCATGAGGTGCTTGACAGCTTAAATTCAAACCAAAGTGCTCAGATCAATGAAGCTAAAGCAAAGGAAGTAGCTGCATTTCAAATTCCAAGGGAAGCTGCAATTGGAGCTATGGTGGATCTCTTCAAGTTTGCACCTCCTCTTCGACAATTCACAACGTTGGACAGCTCACAAGACTTCTTGAAGTTGCCAAAAGCATTGTTGCAGAAAGATGGAAATATACACACTTGTCCTTGCAAAGCTCAGACCTCCGTACTCCCAATGGAAAATTCATACCTTGAGCTGTTAAATTATCCAAAACAGGGAACACCTGGCTCGTGTTCTAAAATTACTGTAGATCAGGCCCTAAAAGAACTAGATATGTACAAGGATGTCAAGAACAAGATATTAAGTAAACGTGACAATGATATAAAATAAATCTGACTATATTCTTGCAGTATGTATATAACTTGCTTGTTCCAAAATATCTTCGAATCTGAGATGAAATATGTCAAAATTAAGACTAATGAGTTAGACCTAGGTACTTACTGCACGGAGCCCACCTCTTTTTAATATGGTAGTGGCTCATTTCCATTGGTCGCACATTGCAACTGCTCTAACGCTTTTGACATGAATAAGCGAGTGGAATGACTGTCAGTTTATGACATCTCGGCTTTTATATGTACAGACAGATTTCCAAATTATTATAATTTTATAACAAGTTTCTTTTGACTTTTCTTGGCAACTCTATTGTTCTTTTAACTTCCAATACACTGGTTCTGGAAACAAATGTTCATTTTTAGAGGCAAGTTGGTTGCATGTACTTTCTCAATTTGACTAAATTCTTTATTACTTTCCATTTGAGGACAATTTCGGTGGCTGATATTGCATACGCAACTATTTTCCATCCTGCTTGGGCTCCATTAATTTTTTTATTATTATGGTCCCCCTTAACATTTATGTCTGCAAAATAATCAATGTAGGATTCTATCTATCAAATTAAAGGCCAAGATCAACAACAACAGACTGAACAATTTCTATTAGAACACACTGTCAACCAAAACATAATACTCGGTGAGGATAAAATTCTGCATTCATCAAGGGTTTTGCTATCTATGATTTCCTGTTTTTTGAAAGTAAAGTTATTCTTACAACCTATGTCACAAGGTATGCCAAATTTTATGGAAAACATTCAAACTTTGTGAACTTTATCCCCATCGATCATTTACTCGAATTTAATGTTTAACCTGGGAAGCTTTTGACATAATTTTGTTCTATTTTATAAATATTGTATGTAGTTATGCATATACCCAGTGAAAACAGAGAAAAGCAAGTTCTCTCTACTTTGTTCCTCTGACATATTTATGAACTTTGTAAGAAAATTTAAATGATAAAGAATTATTTTGTTCGAACTTAAAAGATGTTTTTTTCCAAACTTTAATCAATTGGTGAACTTGAACCGACCTTTATCCTCATCTAACATGAACTCAAATTCGAACCTTGTGTCTTAGCTTACAACATTATCTTTGTAATGATTCTCACAAAACATTTTTTTTTCTAGTTGTATATGTGATATCGATCTCAAGTAAATTTTAGCTACTGACTAAAGTTCTAGTACACAAGCTTTGGCTGACAGTGACCGTCTATTTCAGTAAACTTTCCCATAATGGATCACATCCCTTGTAGAATGAAATTAACCGGTCAGGTTATTTAGACTACTAGCTGAAGATTACTTGGAAAAAGAGTTCAAGCAGCAAATTGGGGTTAACCATGTTATAGATCATGATTTCAACAAATCCCAATAGAACAAGCTTATGTCGGGTTATGGAAGAGGCCATGGTTAATAAAGAAAACCACCTTATTACGTTGATAGACATTTATATCTGCATTGGGTCAGGGGTAGGGAGTAGGCACAAACGAGGCAAGTGAGGCGAGGAGAAGGGGGATGTGGGGAGTAGATGGGAGTGGAGGGAGAAAATGAAGAGGGTCGTTTGGGTTTTTAAAATAATGGCACCACGAAAAACATTTTTGTCGCCTAAAGGCCTCTTTGAATTGGGATTTTTCACTTAGTGGCTGTGAGGATGTGGTGCAATCTTGCCAATACAAGGTCGAAAGTTGGCATGAGTTGTAATGTCCCTTTTTGGGCTAAAAATGGAGAAAAAGGGTTTACCGGCTATCACCACAAGATCTGATCTGAAAATACCTTCAAGCACACACACAACAAACTGAAAATAGCTGAGAATATCTTAGAATGATCAACCAATACAAAATCTGCAGTCTCCTAGGGCAGCAAACTGCCTATGAGATTCAAATCCACTTTTCACTATGTAAATCAATGTAGAATGCCACAAAATAATTTATCTTAGCCACAACAATATTTATGCATCACAAATACATCAATTATTGAAGAAATATCTGATAAACACAACTGGAATTAAATATTTATGACAGCAGCAGTTGAGCCCAAACTGAGGGCTAGAAAAAATAGCAAATCCTCACATAAATTCTCCAAAGTTCAGATTACATGGCCTTATAAATTATGCCGAACAAGAATATCAAACCAAAATAGTGAAATCAGCCCTAGAACATACAAAACCCTCCACCCATGCAAGTTGCCTAGGGTAAGAAAGGGGGAAACCAACAATAAACCACTTTGAAGCACTTTGGAAACCCCCGTATGGGATTCCCCTCAAGCTTGAGGAGTTTTCGTTCCTCAATCTTCCAACAATGGAGGTTTTCGTCCCCAAAGTTGAGCCACACTAAAGGTTTCGTCTTTAGTGGAGAGTAGGGCACACTGTGCACAAACTCAAGATATAAATCTTTAGAATAAACATGCATAACCCTTCAAATGATAACCCTTCAAATAGAAGCCCACTGCATAGGCCGACCTTCAAGTAATTCTATTTCTTCATTAACCTCTATGTAGGCTCTCCAATCAAGGCCGGCCCATAAGGATTAGAAGTCTTTGAACCAAATAAGAGGCCTTCATGCCCAACTCACCATTAAAAGTATTTAAAAATACTTTTACGCCATGACATCAAGTAGATTTCATCATCCATTGAACCAATTTTGACTCAAACAAAGACATAATGGGAACTAGAAGAAATATGAATGCAATTCTCATTATGTCCCATTTAGGGGACATTACATGAGTTTTATAATTCCTTAATTATAGAGAAGATGAAAAAACTTTACAACCCTCTATTTTGGGTACCACTTTACTTTATTGGTGGTATGCCCTTAGCTTGTTGAGTGTCTTGGGATATGTGTGGCCGATAAGGCACACATAGTCCGTGACTTAGTCATTTGACAATTCATCTTGTTGCATATTGGTAATACTCAACCTAATTAGATTATGGAGTTCTCATGTCCTAATTGGAGTATATATAGGAGATAGTGTCAATATTGCATCATCATAGTGCAAATTTTGGTCTTATTGTAAGAATTGTGAAGGTTATCCCCTTAGAGTGAATTAGTCATATATTCCAAATTTTTCTCTTCATTTCACTTATATTGTGTGGATCTATTCTATTCTTGTCACATCCCACTTTGGGATCCCCAAATTTGACGTTTGCACAAGCCGTCAATAGGCTAGATTAAATTGATAAAGACGATTTCTAACAATACACCCATTAAAGTTTGGTGTAAGATTTGTGTTAATAAGGTTTGATTAACCACCAATAATCTTAACTCGCATTGACATTATAAATTAAATTATTGTAACTTTATTTATTGCGGGATTATGCTCACAAGCAATATGATGATATACAATTTGATTCTGGTGTATGTTGTTAATCTTGAAGGTCTCACCTATGTGTTAATGAAACAAGATGTTTATTGGATGTATTGAGTATGCTAATCTCGTTATCAAAGAGACCGTGGACTTGCAAATATTTAACTTACTTTTTAGCACGCAAACACTAAGAAGAGCTATATTTGACCATAAGGAATTATTGTGCGGAAGGGTAAATGGTTATGTTGTTAACCTTTCTCTTATATTATCATTACGTGTATGATATGTATATGTACATCTTGTACTTCTAACATCAACATTAGTTTATGGTTAGACCGCCTTATGATTTAATAAGGCGGTGAGATAATTTGTTATACTTGTGTATTCCGTAATTATATTGTATCGTTCACCTAGAACAATAAATGATCAGCATAACAATTAACATTGTTGTTATAACGATAATGTTGTCAACATTCCATGGTGGTATGTAAACATCAATGTTCTTGGAAGTATTATAGTATTATGTTTCTTTTGTGGAAATTTATCGGTGACATTAAAGAAGATGTTAGTCGACACCATGCGATAATAGAAATTATCGTTGGCATTAGTAATTGATGAGACCGCGTTGGTTGTAGACCTAACCTTGAGATGAAGTTTTGGTAATTTGTATGTTTAATAACCTTGGCATTAAAGTATTATTGTTGATTATTTGCTTTGGAAACATTATGAAAAGTATTATTGTTGTTATTGACTTTTCAAAAAAGGCTTGATGGTTAAGACCGCATAAGAAAGTATGTTTTAAAAGTCATGTTCGTTTGTTGACTTGATATAAAATATTGCTTTTATTGATTGAAGATACATTATGATTGCAAATATTGATATTTAGGGCAATCACATTTATTGTTACTAACGATAGATTATATCTTAGAATGCACTATTCATTGTGATTATTTGGCATTGTATGCTTGAAATCTATTTGTGGGTGTTTACAACTTTAACATTAATTCCCACCCTTTAGCCTTGCAAGACAATGTTATAGCAAGTGACATATTGGCTAACTTGGCTTTTGTTATCAAGCCTTGACAAATAAATGTTGTATGAAACTTGGTTTGGTCTTAATGATATAATTATTTAATAATCATTATATTAAAATATCAATTGTGGATTAACCTTGGCATTGAGGTATTTTGGCATTGCTATTGTAATGATTGAATGGCTTGATTGTTTTGTTTTGACTTCTGAATTGTTATGATTATTGGTCTTAAACGCCTCCAATAGAAAAGGGTCTCGAACTCAAAATATTGTAAAGAATTATGAATAGTTTGAAATTTGTTTATATGTGCATTTTGAATTTTTGAGCGCTCAATGTCATTTTGCATGGGCGAGTTCGTGGAAATATTAAAGACCCTACCTCACAACGGTGTGTTATGTGGAGGATCGAAATGTTGTATGAGCCACTCCATGTGAAAATTCGGGTAACCTAGTTGCATGGATGTTTAGTATGGAGGTGGCACTATTTTATTATTAGATGCATGCATTGGAAAATTGGGAGTTGAAAATCATTAAATCCCTAGTCGGTGAAAAGTCGAGAACAATGGTTCGAGTGGGAAAATTTCTCCTCAATGGCACAATTTGTACTGCTGGTTGAGAAGGAAGTTTTGAAGCTTGCTAGGGCATGACATGAAGGAGGATGTGAGAAGGAACTCACAACTTATCCTTGGGCACGACCCACCATTGCTATTAATTCAGAATGGTTTCCTTTGCTTTAAACCCGCATGATCTCTTATGGGCATAAGTAAAATGATGGTTGTAGGGTTTTACCAACACAGTTTCTTTTCATTTCTTCACTTTGTGTTGTAGTTCAAATATGGGTTGCAAATGTGTATATTGTATACGTTAATATTATCTTTTCACAACTTTGTATATACATACATAATTCGTACTATATGTATCTCACTTAAAGTGGAGTATAGATTTATATACGCATATACAAATGTACATATACATTTTAGTATGTGTATAGAGTTTTTTGGGGGTTTGACATGTATGGATAGAGGGGAAAAAATCCCTCTTGTGGATGGAAAAATTATTCAAAGCCCCACTCTATTGGTTTCCTAAGTGGCATTGTGATGATATTGTTGGGTGAATAGAAATGGCGTTTTCTCGAAAACCTGCTATTTTGGATGCGTTATATGTGGAATAGAATAAGGACTTTGTTTGCTTGCTTGGATGGCATTGTATGTTGATTTCTATTGGGGAATGAATAATGTGTACATCACTCTCATCTCTATTTTTTGGATACAAAAAAAGGTCTTGGTTATGGAGCGAGCGGGAGTGGAGTAGAGTCCGAAATTTGAATTTGGAGCAAGTCAAGAAGAATCTTCAGAGGAGAAGGCAAGTGATCTGGGTACCAATTAGCCTAAGGGGGAGAAAGATGCACTTTTTTCAGTGGAAAGGGACAAGGGGGCTCCATCCAGATCCACTAAATCCACGTGGGTAGAGAAATTTTTGGGTGAATAACTCGTGGCCAGCTTGGAGACCCATCTCCAACCTTGCTTTGGCAACAAAGGTATCTCTATGGAAAAACTGGACTCTTTGGCTGAACGTGCAAAATCCAAAATGGAGCATACCATTATTGCTAACATTCCGGGAGGTCGTCCTAATATTGACGAATTCCACAAATGGGCTAACATGAGATGGCAACTGAAAGGAGCTATGGATATAGCTGCTTATACCAACTCTTTCTTTGTGGTAAATCTCTCTCTTAAAGAAGATGTGACTAATATTCTTACAGGAGGGCCATGGTTCATAGGCTGTGCTTTAGTCCTTTTTCAAATATGGAAACTTGGCTTTAACCCCCTAGATTCCCAGGTGAGGGAATTCCTAGTGTGGGTTCGGTTACCTGGTCTCCCTTTAGAATATTGGGAACCCGAAATTATTAAAGGAATATCAAAAGCGGTTGGAGACATAATAGTTTGATCCGACCACATGAGCCAAAACAAGTCTGCTTCATGCGTGGTTTTGTGACAATGTTCAAATGGATAGAGAACTCCCAAGATGCATCACTCTGACATCTAAAGGGGGAATACCAATAAAAATTGACTATGAGCCAAGCCCGCTAATGTGTTTCTCATGTTTCAAAGTGGGCCGCTATTCCAGATCTTGTCCAAAATTCAAAGAAGCCAAATCCATAAGTATTTATCAGATTAAGGAAGATTCCAATAAGAGAATGGATGCAAACAAAAGCCAAAGGGAACAAGGAGAAACTTCTAAAACCATCCCCTCTCCTATTATAGAGAATGGGAAAGGTGGTTTGGAAAATGAGAGAAGCATGGAACCAGTCCTTGTAGCTAAAGACATGGAGAAACTAAGAAAGGAAGAAGGTAAACTTTTGACTGATGACCAGAAGGTTTACCCCACTTAGGCTGAAAATGTGATTGCAACCCAATAAAATGTGGTAGGCACAGTTGAGGACCTTGGGACTTATCAAGTTAAATCTTATGTCGAAGATACCTTTGGAATTCCAATTTTCTTTTCTCAGAATCCATAATCTAGATCTGTGGAGGTCAGCAATATGTTTGAGGCCATTGGCCTTGAAGAAATAGATACAGTTGAGGCTGAAAAAAGCCCAACTGTCACACCTTTATCTCAACCCAAATAAATTATGAAGAAAGCCCCTTTGAAGGTGAATTTAGGAGGAAATTAATCCATTTCTAGCCGACCCACTTTGAGAGAGCAGATGGATAGAACTTCAAAGAAGCAAAGTTTCAAAAGGAGTCAAAGATCCTTGATGGCGAGTTTCTCCAAATCTAAACCTTCTAAATGATCATTTTATCTTGGAACATTAGGGGGTTAAATAACCCTTGCAAGCATAGGATTTTAAGAGATCTCATGAAAGATAATAAACTGGATATTCTTATGATTCAAGAGACTAAGATGAGTTTTGAAAAATTAAAGAACACTAAGACTTTTTTGGAAGGATGATGTTTTTAGTGGTGTTAATTCTGTTGGAGCCTCTGGGGATTAACTTGTTTTTGGAATGGTCTAACGGTGGAAGGAGAGGTTCTTATTGACAATCAACACCATATGGCTATCTACTTCACTAATCTGATTACCAAAAGAAAATGGATCTTGTCCAATGTTTATGCTCCCAACTCTGGGAATGGTAGGAAAGAGCTCTGGAAGGAAATGACAAGATTTAGAAGCATTTTCAAGGATCTGGATTGGATGATAGGAGGGGACTTGAATACCCCTCTTCTACCCTCTCGAAAAAAGGAGGTATTACTACCTTCTCTGAAAGCATGGAAGATCTAGCCAATTTCATTCATCATAATGGTCTTTTTGATTTGGACCTTAGGGGACCAAAGTTTACCTGGTCAAATAGAAGAACATGTAAAGACTTAATCCAAATTAAATTAGACAAATTTCTTGTCAATTTTCAATGGGTCCAATCTCAGTTGTATTCCTTATCTTCTCTAGTTTGCACGAGATCAGATCACAATCCTATTCTTCTCAAATTTGATGATACTCAGAAAGTCAAAGGTATACCCTTTAGATTTGAGAAGATGTGGAAAAACCACCATGATTTAAGTAGCAAAATCGAGGAATGGTGGAATATTCCGACTAGAGGAACAATATGTATCAAGTCACTGCAAAACTAAAGAATGTCAAAGAGAATATCAAAAGATGGAATATTTTTTTTTGGAATATCTTCTTGCAAAAAAGTAAAGTGGCTGAAGATTTGAGATATCTTGAAGAACTTATGGAAGTTGGGGAGTGGAGCATACAAGACAAAGAACAGGAGAAAATCTTGCTCTCTGAATTTCATAATCTGCTAACCAAGGAGGAAATCTATTGGAAACAAAAATCTAGAATAAATTGGCTCAAGGATGGGGACATGAATACTAAGTTCTTCCATGTCTCTGCTTACCATCAGAGCTAATAAGGCTAGAATCCAAGAAATCACCAAACCGGATGGGTCCTCACTCTGAAGAGGAAGAGATTTCAGAAACAATCATCAGCTATTTCCAGAGGTTGTTTTCCAAAGGCCCACAAGCTAATGAGATAATTTTGGACAATACTCTAAACCTTTTTGACAGAGTTATTAGTGATGAGGATAATACGGATCTATTGGCAAGTCCTAGCGAAGAGGAAATCAAAGCTATTGTTTTTCTTATGGAAAGAGATAAATCCACACGACCATATGGTTTCTTTGGATTTCTTCTTCCAATTATATTGGGATATTATCAAAAAGAGGTGGTGAAGGATACTCAGAATTCTTCATCTTTGGATTGCTTCTTAAAAAGGTTAATCATACCTTTATAACCATTATTCCAAAATTTTCTAGCGTTAAAGATCTCAAGGACTTCAGGCCCATTAGCCTTTATAAAAACCTTTATAAGATTAGTTCTAAAATCTTGGCCTTTAGATTGAGGGACGTTCTTCACAAGTTCATCTCTCCTAACCAAGGAGCTTTTTCCTAGGAAGGAAAATTTTGGATAACATTATAGCCATTCATGAAACCGTTCATTCAGTGGAAAAATCCAACTGTGAGGCTATGATGGTTAAACTTGACATGCACAAGGCTTATGATAGAATTTCATGGCAATTCTTATGCCTTGTCCTACGTAAGTTGGGATTTGACCCCAAGTTCATTCAAATGATTTAGGAATGCACTTTTACCTCTTGTTTTCAAATACTCATTAATGGTAAACCTCAAGGTTTCTTCAAGATGAAAGAGGTTTACTGACAGGGGGTCTCAGTACGATGGAAAAGTGACAAGCGAGCGTGGGAATCTACAAGCAACTTTTCCTCACACCCGACCTCTCGGTCATGTCGAGACAACCGGTGGGGATGCAATATACGTAATGAGACAAACTAGTTAGGCAATCTTATGTCTTCAACACGCACTAATGGAATCTACAAATCTAACGCCAAGAAGGCCCTCCTAACCTAAGTGGCGGCGTGATAGACCGTCGTTCGGCGAGGATGATTGCTCGAAGGCTCCAATCAATATTGAGCTCGGCATGATCCGATCTATAGGTTGTGGGATACGTGAAAGATAACTTTGTGGGTGCTTCCGTAGATATTCCCGATAGGGTCATGAAAATGGATGATGGATGTATGGTGGATTCTATGGGCGATTCTCTGTCTAGTCCAAAATCCTTAGCTTGATTAGTTCTATGTCTAGTGAGGATAGTTGTGCGATGATTATTGGTGGAAGTGGAGAGGATCTAAATACTAATGTGCATAAACCAACATCAACATCCGATTGACTTTGTGGGCTCGTTGGGTTGTGGGACTTCTCGATCACAACCGTAGATTCATGGTCATTGCGGGCCTCCTATGGTCATGTGTAGAATCAATCCCGATCCCTAATATCCAATAGTCGTATGCATTTTCGGCCTCTATGTTTAGAACTAAAAGTTGCGCAAACTTCTCAGAGTGCCTTATAGGCGTTACCGCAACTTGAATTCTTAAGCTAGTGTTTATGTCAATGAGAATGTCTCCTACGTCATGGTGGGACCAAAGGATGACAACCGAACGTTTGCTCTTTTTGAGCCCTTCTATAGTCATGCGGATATCTATTTAGGGCAATCATGTAGTTTGGCTGGTTTGACCAAAACCTATGCGCTTTGTCATCTTTTATGTTTAATCCTCTTAATCGCGTGAGCTAATTTCTTGTAGGTCTCTGCATTGTTGTTCGGAAGACACGAATTACGAGATTATGGTCTATGTCGGCTTATTGCTGCAACAAGATTGGGTTGAGGCACGATTGGCTCGAATACGTATTCTCTGGGCTCCCTAGGTCCCGTGATTGTCATACAAAAGAAACAATATAAATCTAACTAAAGCAAAGTAAACTAATTATGTAAAGTATATCCACAACATATATAAATTCTCTATTTTTGTATTTTTGATAGAGTATTTAACAGAATTAAGATAACAACTATTTAATAGAATTGAAAGAGCAATTATTTAATATCTAGAAAATGACAACTAAGCTAATAACAAAATTTAAAACAAACAAGGTAGCCGAGTATAGCTACTGCCTGTGTAGTTGTGAATCTATTCTGAATAACCAAATAACTAATCTAATCTATTTGAAAGACCCTTGATCTTACCTCAGAAGTGAGGAATGAATCATAGTTTCTCAGAAATTATCAATCCCCACAACTTCCCGTGATATCGAAAGTGAGATTAACTGAAATGAAATGATTCACTACTCTATTTGATATGTTTTAACTAGAACTTTGATAGCTTGAACTGGATTTTGTAGAACAGTGGCGAATCTGATTGTGTGTGGCTTTGTCCCTCGGTGTGTGGTCTCCTCGTTCCTTCGTGCTCACGTGAATCCAAAAAGCGTGTAATGCTAGCATCAACGAGTAGGTATTGGAACAATGGTAGCTTTGGATGTAGACCAATACAATGCAAGTAGGAGAGGGATAACGCAAGAGAACGAGCTTGGCCTATGTATTCTAGCGGGATTTATTGCATGAGTCATGCAACACAAAACATCCGAACATGAAACTATCCTTTTGACGAACAAAACTTGCAGTAACTCTAATGGCTTCAGACTAAAAATGAAACTATCCTACCTTAATTGATTGTATGAAACAGTAATAACACTAGAACAAGAAGATCATGTGGCTTCTAAATAGTAAAATAAGACTAACTATGCATGCAACAAATGAAAACTATTGAATTCCTAAGCAAGAACTGAAAGACTAAACTACTGAAATGAGAGGTAATTTTGAGGGGCCATTTTCTTGTAATCAAACCAGCTATTTATAGAATTCCCATTCACCCAAAGGTAACTCCAACTAGGACTCTTTTACTATAAACAATGGAGAAACACTATTCCAAGGAACCAAAATCATAAATACAAGCAAAAACGGATGAGAAAGCTGGTAAAAGTTGAAAATTTACGCGAGTCACATTAAAAGAAGCATGCTGGAAAATGCGTGAAGGATCGCGCCGCCCGGTAGGGTGGCGGTTATAGTACCGCCCCCCCTCCTGCTGCGATTTCGTCACTGAAGACCAAAATGCAAAGGAAAAGAGGGGAAAGAGCAAAACAAAGCATGCGGAGGGTAAGTAGGGTATGCGGGATGTTAACGCACACTTAGAGAGCTTTTCCGGATCCCGAACACCTTGCGAGGAGACTTGTATCATCATTGGGGTATGTGTAACATTGTTCGGTGATACTGTGCCCTACAATTTTGGGTACGTACATATTGCCCCCTCGGAGAAGCGTTTTAGCCATGAAGAGGTGCAAAACGGTGGGTCCGAGTATGGCGGTCCCAAATGGGAAATTAGAAACTATACCTGATACGTCCGTGTGTCAAAATGATGCCATCCAAAATTCTCGCTACTACGCAAAATGAAAAGAAGACTCAAGTGCAGATAGATAAAATAAGCGGAAAATAAATACTAAAATAATATGAAGTGAGGACTTACCATTTGCACGGGGATAAGAACTTACCTCTGTCGGCGCTCCAAACCTGCGAAAAGGGGCATCCAAGACGAGTCAAAATGCTATATATATAAAAACGGGCCCATTTTCCTATTCATTTGCATGTGTTGATTTGATTGATTTTGACCAACGAGTATAGTCAAAATGTTCGTGACGAGATAGTGATCATGCCTCCATGAGCGGAACATCAACTTGTGAGATCTTAGGTTAGTTCTTCTCGATTTACTGTTTTTATACCTAAAATGTAGAAATGATGAAATTTTCGCCATGGGGGGGTAATTTTTGAAATTTTTAGTTTTAAATGTGTCCTTAGGGGGACGCCTAATGGGTAGGCTCTCATTTTAGTCAAAATGGTCTTTTTGTGTTTTTGAGCATTTTTAGGGCACATGACCGTTTGAAAATGTGGGACACGACTGCCCCATGAGTAGGCGGCGATTACATGACCGCCGCCCTTGGCGGCGGTTATGGAACCGCCACCCTACTCAGGGCAGCGGTCCTTTACAGAACACTAAAATAACCTTGTTTTGAACCCATTCTTGCATTTTTAGTATTCTTATATGTTCTAATGATTTTCCCAATGTGATTTTGGTACTAACTTACTCTTTTTTTGCATGTTTTTGTGTGTTTTGCAGAAGAAGGAAGAGTACATCAGATGGAGCCGTGAGAGAGAGTGTGATTGGCTTCCAACAGTGTTGGATGCACTTTCTTAGGTGAGCAAGATACTCTTCAGAGGGCCGGCATATTACGTATATCATGGGTTCCTCATGTCGCACCTTCTAGTCACATATTGTGTGACCTGTTTTCGTATTGGGATGTTGATCGAACACTTTCGATTTCCAGGAGTTAGGGGTGAGTGGACTATCACCCTGGAGGATGTCTACCATATCTTGGGAGTCCCGATCATTGGGAGACGACTTACACTTGAGACAGTGGGGTCGCGGGCTCAGATAGCTCAGTGGGCTACATATATGGGAGACACAGTTATCTCCACTGGTTCGAAGAAGGGGGTGAGGGTCCGTTCCATTCCTAGCTTGCCTATCCCCTTGATTTGTCAGGCCATTATGGGGATCCTTGCCTCAAGATTGATCGGGGATAAGGGAGGGGACACCTTACTCTATTGCTGGTCCCCTATTATTGCACAGATTGAGGCACATGGCCGGATTTATGCCTGGGGAGCCGATATACTTGGGACCACCTACCATGACCTATACAGGGTGGTCCACTTACAGGGATAGTCCTTGAGCCATCCGACCCTGGTTATGAGCTGGGTCTATGAGCACATCATCCCCTATGGGAGAGGCGTAGAGGTGGCGGATCCCGGAGCCATGAGGGTAGCCAGATGGATAGAGATGTCGGTGCTTAGAGCACCTCACCAGCCAGTTGCCTCCCTGACTACTGATGATATGGAGGCCACACCTTATCAGGCCATGGCAGGGTTGTGGGGCGAGGAGACCCTCACTTTGATTTCCTGCTCTACTACAGGGCAGCTTGTGGACAGGATGGGGAAGGTAGAGACACACCCTTTTGATCGAGTGCCTCAGTAGTTTGGCCTTGCCTACGTTGGTATGCTTCCCCCAGTGGTGCCAGTGTTTAGATCAGTTCGGGAGGCTAGGGGAGGTCCTAGAGGCCGGGGTTGGACTGTTGTTACTCTTGGCATCCCTATTGCAGCTAGGCGGGTGGTACGTGCCTCGAGAGAGAGTCGGTGCTCCTCATGCACCTTTACTTTAGATTGCCGCCGGTCTTGCCCATAGCGGTGATGACCCTATTGATATAGACTCTGAGTCAAGGAGTTCACAGGGGGAGAGATGGAGGAGGAGACCGAGGACATGGAGGTCAGTGAGTTGGGTGGAGAGGAGGATAGCGATCTCGAGTGGCATGACACTTAGGAGATCCTACAGGCCGAGAGGGCAGAGCAGAGTGTGGAGAGGGTGACTCTAGTCTCAGAGGAGTTGCCCTCTCAGGACCTAGGCGGGGAGGATGAGTCCGTAGTAGGACCTATGTTGCCCCAGACACAGGAGAAGGACATCGATTAGTGGTGGCATCTGTGGCGGCGGCGATCCTAGGGATCCCTCTTGGAGGCCCGGAGATCCGAGTGAGTGAGTTGTTATCTCTCCTTTTGTTCATTTTTGTTTTTATCTTTTGATTATTTCTAACTTGTCTTCTCATTTGCTTGCAGAGACTGTTGATGAGTGGCGAGACTTGATTCACTGGGTATGTACTGATACCCTGATGCTCCCCATGGAGAAGACTCACGCCGAGTTGTTGGTGGATGCGGGGGAGCCTTCAACAGCTGGTAGGCATAGTGATGTCTTTGCCCCTGATCTAGCATGTGGCCAAGATGGTGACTTCCCTCCGTATCAAGTTAGTTAGGTATAGGACTGCAGAGCACCTGATGAGGAGCTGCTCTCATAGCGAGGCCACAACTGCATTGTTCGGGACCGTGAGCCTTCAGTGCACTCAGCGCCGGCGTAGCCGGAGTCCTAAATGTGGTCGTGTACCTTTGGAGGGATCTCATAGGGGTTGTGAGGCCACTTGGCTCCTTTTGTAGTGACTTTTTTAGGTTGTTTATACAATCATTTTGTATTTTCTCGAGCTCATTGAGTGTTTTGACCATGCCTAGTGCATGATGGCATTGTACATAAAACTGATATTATATATATATATATATTTTTTTTTTTTTTTGGACCAGACTCTTGGTGTCTAGGATTTTGTGATTCATTTCCACATGTATATTAGATGCTTATTAGAATTCTTGTTTTTATATGCTTTTCAGAATGTATGCAATGGAGAACAAATGATACAAATGCTTTCTTCCTTTTGTATTTCATGATGTTGATGTATGATAATGTAGACACAATGTGATCTTGAACTTTAGTTTCTATAAGCAATTTTCCAGTACTTCATATTTGTTTTGACAAAATGTGATGATAAATTGATATGATGAGCAGATGAACTTGCCCCACTCCTAACTCCACGTAACTAGTAAGATGCGAGGGCTCACCACCGAGAGCTAGAAAGGGCACAAGCTATGAGGAGTGTTGAAATGATAATGATGGGAGATAGACAAAGAGTTGGTGGAACCAAATTAAGATGCTACAAACCTACCCTTCTCAAGTGACTCCATAGTTTAGAATGCGACTTGCTTTGTAGTTTATCTAGACTTAGATCCGTAGATGGCCACTTGGTTGACAAAATATGGTTTTCAAGGTTTTGAACTCTCTTGGAATTTTGGACATCTGATTCATTTGTTTTTGACTCAAGATTTCAAAGGTTTATTTGAACTATTCGCTTATGACCTTCAACGTTACTGTTAAGAGGACCCCCTACACCTTGCCCCATGCTACTAGTAAGAAGCATGGGCTTATCACCATGGACAAGGTACAGGTGAGTAAGGGCATTCCCATCCTTTCCCAACCCTACGTCACTAGTAAGAGACGCAAGTTCATCACCGAAGGTTGGTAGGGCAAGGAAATGTGTAAAAGTAAATTTTTTTGTTTGATCTACTTTTGACTTATTTATTTGAGCAAAATGTCAGTATGTTCTTATTTCCAAAGAGATCTATATACGGGATAGATGTGACACCATGAAGCTTCTAGAATAGACCATAGGCAAGACACCTATCCTAGGAAGAAACAAAAGTGAGAACAAGCATGCAGGCCTTGGTATGGCTACCATTAAGACTTTGTCATATCTAGCTTTAATTGATGACATGATTCAGAAACAGTTTGATGATGTTATGAAAAAGAAGAAGTATGATTTGAATGCTTTTGCCAATACCATCAGAAGTTTGTAATGAATTGCTTAAGAGCAAGTCCCTTGATCAAAAATTTACGAAATGAGTGAACAAAATGAACCTATCTAAATGAAGATGCAATGTAGATATAATTATACAAATAGTGTCGACGCTTCATGCGTAAAACCGTTTAAGGTGCAAGGAATTGACAGTTTCATTGAATTCCTCACCTTCCAGTGTACATAAGAGATACACACCATTTCCGTAGTCTTTCATGACTCGGTATGGGCCCAACCATTTGGGCTGGAATTTCCTTCCTTCACCGGTCTTCTTATCGATCCGGCTGTCTAGTCTTAAAACTAGATCTCCTTCATATATTTCTCGTTCATAGACCTTTTTGTTATATTGTCGGCACATCCAATCAAAGCATAGACTCTATGCTGCTATTCAACGTTTAACCTGGCCTCATCTAGGATTTCTAGTTGGGAGAGGCGTGCCTCTCTATAAGCTTCCTCATCCAGAATCCCTTGTAGTGAGATGCGGAGACTGGGTATTTCAACCTCAAGTGGGAGAATTGCTTCTGCTCCGAATACCAATGAGAAAGGAGTTGCTCCTGTTGGTGTTCTTATTGAGGTTCGGTGGGCCCACAAGGTCGGATATAAATTTAAATGCCAATCTTGTTTGTTTTCTTTTACCGTTTTGAGTAGAATAGCTTTCAATGTCTTGTTTGTTGCTTCAGCCTGCCTGTTGGCTTGAGGGTAATATAGGGAGGCCGTATGATGGTTTATTTTAAATTTACTGCATAGCTCACGGACCTCGTCATTTTTAAAGGACGTGCCATTATCTGAGATAATGATTTGTGGGACACCAGTACCTACAAATGATCTAGTTCAAAATGAACTTGGTGATCACGACACTTGGTACAGTGGTAAGAGGCATAGCCTCTACCCATTTGGTAAAATATTCGGTGGCCGTGATTATGAAGTTATGGCCATCCGTTGATGAGGGAGAGAATTTCCCTATCAAATCTAGGCCCCATGTAGAAAAGGGCCATGGAGTCGCGATTGGTTGTAGAGCTTGTCTTTGGCATGTGAATCTCGTGGGAAAATTCTTGGCATTTATGGCATCTGCGTACAAACTCTACTGCGTCATGTTTGAGTGGGCCAAAAATAGCCCATTCGATGTATTTTACGAGTGGTGGCGTGACCACCAAAGTGGCCTCCACATATTCCACTGTGAGATTCATAGAGAATCTTCTTGGATTCTTCTGTGTCAACACACCTTAGAAGCATTCCATCAAAAGCCTTACGATAGAGCACTTGTTCTATAATAACGTATTTAGCTACAATAATGCGTAACCACCTTCTTTGTTGCGGTGTAGCACCCTCTGGATACATATGGTCCATGATAAAATTGATAATATCAGTATACCAAGGACATTCAGAGATGGGAGGTCTAGTTTCAATGTAATATATGCATTCATCGGGAAAATCCAGATCTACTAGATCACCTCCATCTAACGGGTTGTCGGCTAACCAATCTGTAATGATTTGTCCCTTAACGGACTTCTAGTTTACAAAAGTTAATTCGAATTCACCCATTAAGGTTATAAAGCGTCCAACCTTTTTAGACAAAGACCCTTGCGTGAGGAAAGTTTGTAAATGGTCTGTTTTTACAATGACCCTTGTTTCTTGATTTAGCATGTAATGTCTTAAGTGTTTGGTTGCAAAGACTATGGCAAGGCATTCTTGTTCTTTTTGTGTATAACGTGTTTCATAATCAAGCAACATTTGGCTAATAAAATAGATCGCACGTTCTCGTTTATCATCATCTTCTTGAGCCAACATGCAGGCTAGTGAGACATCTCGTAGCCCATGAATATAAGATCAAAGGATGATCTGGTCTAGGTGGCATTAACGTAGGAGGAGATAGTAAGAAGTGTTTAACTGCTTCGAAGGCCTCATGGCATTCCTTTGTCCAAATAATGTAGCAATCCTTTTTCAACAAATTGTTGATTAGATGTACAACAAAACTTAAGTCCGGAATGAATCTCAGTTGCACCGAGCTTTCCAAGAAACGATCTAATGCCAGAGTTGTCTGATGGTGGGATCATCTCAAGAACAGCCTGCATTTTGGCTAGGTCTACATCGATCCCTCATGATGATATAATGTAACCTAGGAGTTTCCCTCCTGTCACACCAAACACACATTTTTCTGGGTTTAGTGTGACTCCGTATTTGATCAAATGTGAAAGAATGATGCGAGCACTTTCGAGTGATCACAGTGCTTCCTGGCCTTGGCCAACAAGTCATCTACATAGGATTCCACGATTTTATGAATAAGATCATGAAATATGTATGTCATTGCCCGTTGGTATGTGGCACCAGCATTCTTGAGACCGAATGGCATAACAACGATAGCAATAAGTTCCCCAAGGAGTTATAAACATGGTTTTGGCTTGGTCTTGTTTAGATATTCTGATTTGATTGTATCTCGAGAACCCATCCATGAGAGACAAAAGCTCAAATCCAACCGTTGTGTCAACGATGACGTCAATGGATGGTAACGGGAAGTTGTCCTTGGGGCATGCCAATGTCTCAGAAATCTATGCAGATGCGTATCTTCACATTCTTTTTGATAATGGGGATGATATTAGATACCCACTGAGAATAATTGACTGGTTTGATGAACCATACCAGGAGAAGCTTCATTATTTCATCCTTTACCATGAGAGCTACCTTGGGTTTCATTGGTCTCGATTTTTGTTTAATTGGCTTTGCATCTGATTTGGTGATGAGGTTATGTACCGCGATGTGTGGTGCAATTCCCATCATTTCTTTATAATTAAATGCAAAATCCTTTTGATGTTCTTTGAGGATTCGAGTGTGTATTTCTATTTCTTCAGAGTTAACGAAGATCCTAGTTTCAAGATCTTTGGTTCTTCCTCCATTCCGATGTTTATATCAATCGTTTCTTCGATTAAAGAAGCGTTACCTTCTTCAAACTCAGGTGGGGCTGGAGGTAGTTCCAGATCTTCTCCATTCTCTACTGCGTATATGTCAAGTTCCTTTTGTGGGGGAAGCTCTACCATGGGATTTCCAAAGTAAGAAGACGAATGTGGGATTAAGGACAAATCTACCATGTGATGGGTGAGATGTAACTCTGCATAGGTATTTAGGTAATCAAGAGTGGCTGTATCACTATCAATGTGACCTAAGATAGTAGATGTGTTCTTAGCTATGTGCGTTAGAAGAGGGTTTGTTGATGTTTTCTTTACTAACGGTTCAGTACGAAGGGATACCATGAAACGGGTGTCCTCCAACTCAGCATTTGGGGTGAAAAGTGAAGTTGAGGTTCTTTATCGAATATGCGAAGAAGGTTTTGTTCTCGCTGGATTACTTCTATTGATATGAAATTAAATCCTTTGCTCAAATCTAATATTGCTGTTTTGTAGAGCTGTAAATGTTCAGCTCTAGTCTCATACACCTTAGAGACTTGGTTTTCTACTAACTAAGAGTCTCCTAGCACTCTGATGTCATTAACACCGAGCCTTTTAGCTATGATGAGACCAAGGAGGAGGGCTTCATACTCAGCGCCATTGTTTTTACATTCGAAATTTAATTTAAAGGCAAATGGTAGGATCTTTTCCTCGGGAGAAGTAAAGATCACACCTGCCCCAGCCCCATAACAACATCTAGCTCCATCAAAGTGGAGATTCCAATGTTTATTTGGGAAGATGAATGTTGGGATGTTCATTACGTCTATTTCTTACTCGCTTGGTTACTTCTACTACATGTAGAGTTCCTCTGCTAGAATAGATCTTGTTCTAGTAACTCAATAATTTTTGTAGTAGTTCCTAATGACACTATTTCTACAACATTGGCTTCATCCTTGAGGGTTGGGATGCTTTTGACTAGGTTCGTAATCTCTAGTTCTATTGTAGGTATTAATTTTTCTTCTGGTTTTGAGTTGGTTAGTTTGTCAAGTTGGTTTGTTGGGAGTTCAAACTCAGAGTGAACGCTTGGCCTTTTCTTCAGGTCCGCTAGGTGTATATCGAATGGTTTCGGATCACCTTTTGCTATGAATATCTTTCATAAGTGCAAGAATCTTATTTCCTGAAATAACGTAGAAGAGATTGCCTTCATTCGGTGTATCCATGGTCGGCCGAGGATCATATTATAGTTGGTTTCTAGATCTATAATATAAAACTCAGTGAGGATTTCTTTGGGTCCTAAGGTGACTGGTAATATTATAGTTCTAATCGAAGTGGCTTTAAGGCTATCATAGCCTCTTAGTGTATTCCGAGTCGTGGAACAATTTGTCTCTCCATACCCTAGCTTTTGAAGGAAAGAGAAGGGGACTATGTTAACTGCTGCCCCATCGTCAACCATTGCGTGTTTAATGTAATTTTTATAAACCCACACTTGTAAATGTAAGGCTGGATCACCTCTACGTGCAATCTCAGCGTCTGTTGGCATTTTGCTTATGTCGAATATAAACTCGGTATCCCTATCCGGCTGCCCCGGAGGGTGGATATCAAAGTCTATATGGTTTACCTGTGTTTCGGGAGGAGGAGTGATGTTAATTAAATGACCTAAACCTAATGCTTCTAAAAGAGCAGCCCTATGGGTAGGAGAGTTCTTCAGCAAGTCCAAAAAGGAGATGTGAGAAAAGGTCTTTGTTAAGTCATTAATTAAATCATAGGCACCTATGGGTTTTACTAGTGTTTGTTGAATGTTATCTGGCTCTAGTGGGTAACTTGGATTTGGCTGAGAGGAATACTCTCGTGTCCTTGTTATGGCTTCCACGTGTAGCTCAGTGTCTAATTCCACTAAACCGACTATCTTGGTTCATGGTTGACTTCCTAATTGTGGTGCGACAGGTGGATTTAGTGAAGTTGAGGCTTCATGATCATTGTTTCCTATCATTACACCCTTGTTCATCCCATTTGGATTTAATTTGTTATTGTGATTTGGGAGCGGATCATTGAAGATCTTGAGGGGTGCGTTTTGAGGGAGAGCCGCCCATGAAAGTATTTGGCAGGTGATGTAGGATTTGCTAAGAACATATCTATGAAAAGTTGTCTTTGTTCCTCTGGAAAACGTTGCATGAATTTATTGTAGTCATGGAAAGTCCTAGTGTCATGGCCTCGAATTTTGTGGAAACCACAATACGAGTTGGGATTGTAATTCCTAGGTTGTTGGTTTGGCACGTGTTGTGGTCCAAAACTTTGATTAAACCGTTGACTATTAAGATTAAAGTTTTGCGTTTGTTGCCTTTGGTTTTGATATCCAGTTGAGTTTTGACTTGGACCCTGTGTTTGGATCTGCCGTTGTTGTTGTTGTTGTGGATGATTAAAATCCACCGCGTTGATTGTTGGGGTAAAATTGTTGTTTCGTTGATTGTTAACCGATGGTGGAGCATTTACAACATTTGCCTTTTTAGTTTGGTCAGTTACTCCATCTGTTGTGACCCCGCGGTTCTTGTTAAGGATTTTAGGTCCTTGATTGGCATTTATGGTAGTAGGATAAGTCGTAGTATTTTGGTTGGGGATGATTAACCTCCCATTTGTTCCATATGCCTTGCGACCGCTATCTATTGTAGCTTGATCTATTTAGAGGTGCTCTCAAGCACTTCATCATAAGTTCTTAGTGGGAACTTCTGGACTTCTTCCTTTATCTCTCTGCTGAGAGAATGAAGGAATAAATCACATAGTTCCATCTGGTCCATGTTTGGAGTGCTTGCTGAAGAATAGAGGACTGTACGCCATCTCTGGATGAAATGAGCAACATGATTCATTGTGTTCTTGTTTGATATGTAAGAATTCCCTGATTCCTGTTCTCAACAATTTGTTCATGTCGAATGCCTTGATGAAATCTGAAATGAGTTGTTTAAATGAATGGATGGAGGCTTCAGGTATTCTGTAATACCAATCGAGGGAAATGCCCTCTAAGGTTTTGGGGAATATTTTAGCAACAACTCCATCCCAGGGGAGCAGTTCTCGAATGGCTATGGCATAGGCCTTAATATGTGCATTCGGGTCTCCCTCCCCTTTGTACTTGGGAAAATCGGGAAGAGGTCTTGGAAGCATGATGCTTCGTATAGTGAAGTCTAAGGGCTCTTTCAAATATTCTGAATAAGTTCCTATTGCATAGGTTTCGACCAT
Organism: Taxus wallichiana var. yunnanensis; assembly: GCA_018340775.1. Taxonomy (NCBI): domain Eukaryota; kingdom Viridiplantae; phylum Streptophyta; class Pinopsida; order Cupressales; family Taxaceae; genus Taxus; species Taxus wallichiana. Next base: position 718,175,687 of record CM031234.1, on the reverse strand, counting down.
TGATGGTGCTGCTGAGGGGGTGGAGGTGGAATGGGTTGTTGATATGGCATAGCGTATGCATTTGCAGGGACATAAGGAAATCCCTGTGGTTGAGCGAACATGCCAGGAGAAGAGAACATATCTCCCTGTGGTGACTTGGAATATATGTTTAAGTATGGAGGAGCATTGCTTAAAAATGGATTGTTTTGTACTAAATTGGGAGGTATCATATTTTCCATTGGAGCGGCGTTAGAGAATGCAGTTCTAGTTGGCATTTGTTGTGAATACTGAGGAGGCATGCCTAACGTGCCTGTTCCTATGAGGAGGTCTATTTGGCTAGGATGATGTAGAGGATTAGAATTTCTGCTGCGTGAATTGTAAATTTTGACTTGCTTGAGCAAGTTCCAACCCTCTAACTTTCTCAACTAAGGTTGAGATGACCTTGTTTTGTGAAGATACAATATTTTTCCTTAGTGGTGTTTTTTGAGGTTGTATAGGCATATGGTAGCCAACTATAAATTGATCGGTGCCCTGCCAAGTTTCATCAAGGGAATTTCCTATAGGCGGAGGAATGGAGGTGTTTTCTTGAAAAGAGATCTTAGGTTGTGTTTGTAAACCTCCTATAGGTGGGTACATACTTTGAGAGCGTTGTTCACTCCTAGCATAATGCGCTAAATGTTCATCATCTAAAAATAGATATGGATCTGATTGTCTACTGATTTGCGGTCTAAGCAACACCTGAGGAGATGAACCAGATTCTCCAGTGAGCATCATGTTATTTGATCCTGAAGGCTCTGGTTGTTGCATTTGAGTGAGATGATCCAACTCCTCTATTTGGAATGAAGAACTATATCTAGTCCTTTGAGGCGGAGTTTGTGTTGAAAATTGGTTGATTGAATAGTTGTCACCCCATGCTGAGAGCGAGGGTGATGGCTGTCTATTCAGTTGATCGTAGTATGCTTCAAGACCTAAGAGAGGTCTGCCATATGCATCAAATCCTGACATATTTGGGGGGTATATGAATACCCATAGAATAATGGGAAGAAGCGAAGATGGATGAAAGAAAATGAAACACTAAAAGGGGAAAGGTGAAAGTGAAGCAACTGTTCCTTTCACGTCGGGTTCACCAATTTTGTTGGTAAAGCTGATGTGAAAGGCTAATGAGGTAGATAGGGTGAAATGGTTGTGTGTTTCATGTCGGGTTCACCAATTTTGTATGATGGAAAAGTGACAAGCGAGCATGGGAATCTCAAGTAACTTTTCCTCACACCCGACCTCTCGAGGTCATGTCGAGACAACCGGTGGGGATGCAATATACGTAATGCGTAGACAAACTAGTTAGGCAATCTTATGTCTTCAACACGCACTAATGGAATCTACAAATCTAACGCCAAGAAGGCCCTCCTAACCTAAGCTGGCGTGATATACCGTTCGGCGAGGATGATTGCTCGAAGGCTCCAATCAATATTGAGCTCTGGCATGATCCGATCTATAGGTTGTGGGATACGTGGAAGATAACCTGTGGGTGCTTCGTAGATATTCCCTGATAGGGTCATGAAAATGGATGATGGATGTATGGTGGATTCTATGGGCGATTCTCTGGTCTAGTCCAGAAATCCTTAGCTTGATTAGTTGCTATGTCTAGTGAGGATAGTTGTGCGATGATGATTGGTGGAAGTGGAGAGGATCTAAATACTAATGTGCATAAACCAACATCAACATCTGATTGACCTGTGGGCTCGTTGGGTTGTGGGACCTGTGGATCACAACCGTAGATTCATGGTCATTGCGGGCCTCCTATGGTCATGTGTAGAATCAATCCCTGATCCCTAATATCCAATAGTCGTATGCCTTTTCGGCCTCTATGTTTAGAACTAAAAGTTGCGCAATCTTCTCAGAGTGCCTTATAGGCGTTCTGGCAACTTGAATTCTTAAGCTAGTGTCTATGTCAATGAGAATGTCTCCTACGTCTGGCTGTGGGACCAAAGGATCACAACCGAACGTTTGCTCTTTTTCAAGCCCTTCTACAGTCATGTGGATATCTATTTAGGGCAATCTGTAGTTTGGCTGGTTTGACCAAAACGTATGCGCTTTGTCATCTTCTATGTTTAATCCTCTTAACTGTGAGCTAATTTCTTGTAGGTCTGTTGTTGTTCGGAAGACCTGAATTCTGAGATTTTGGTCTATGTCAGTTATTGCTGCAATAAGATTGGGTTGAGGCACGATTGGCTCGAATACGTATTCTCTGGGCTCCCTAGGTCCCGTGATTGTCATACAAAAGAAACAATATAAATCTAACTGAAGCAAAGTAAACTAATTATGTAAAGTATATCCACAACATATATAACTTCTCTATTTTTGTATTTTTGACAGAGTATTTAACAAAATTAAGATAACAACTATTTAATAGAATTGAAAGAGCAATTATTTAATATCTAGAAAATGACAACTAAGCTAATAACAAAATTTAAAACAAACAAGGTAGCCGAGTATAGCTACCTGCCTGTGTAGTTGTGAATCTATTCTGAATAACCAAATAACTGATCTAATCTATTTGAAAGACCCCGATCTTACCTCAGAAGTGAGGAATGAATCATAGTTTCTCAGAAACTATCAATCCCCACAGCTTCCCGACAATATCGAAAGTGAGATTAACTAAAATGAAATGATTCACTACTCTATTTGATATGTTTTAACTAGAACTTTGATAGCTTGAACCTAGATTTTACATAACAGTGGCGAATCCGATTGTGTGTGGCTTTGTCCCCTCAGTGTGGTCTCCTCGTTCCTTCGTGCTCACGTGAATCCAGAAAAGCGTGTAATGCTAGCATCAACAGGAGTAGGTATTGGAACAATGGCAGCTTTAGATGTAGACCGAATACAATGCGAGTAGGAGAGGGATAATGCAAGAGAACAAAGCTTGGCCTATGCAATTCCTAGTGGGATTTATTGCGAGTCATGCAACACAAAACATCCAAAACCTGAAAATATCCTTCTTGACGAATAAAACTTGTAACTCTAATGGCTTCAGAATGAAAATGAAACTATCCTACCTTAATTGATTGTATGAAATAGTAATAACACTAGAACAAGAAGATCATGCGGCTTCTAAACAGTGAAATAAGACTAACTATGCATGCAACAAATGAAAACTATTGAATTCCTAAGCAAGAACTGAAAGACTAAACTACTTAAATGAGAGGATGAGAGGCAATTTTGAGGGGCCATTTTCTTGTAATCAAACCAGCTATTTATAGAATTCCCATTCACCCAAAGGTAATGTTATCCAAATTTCACCCCCCAGAGTTAATTTGATAACATGCATCAAAGTTTTTAGTTCCAAGCAAGTAGATTGATTCAGGAGAAAATCGTAAAATTGGCTAAGTCCTGCTCAAGGCCACCTTTGGGATAGTTGGAACAATTATACGCGGAAGGTGCGAGATCAGGTGAAAAGCCTCCGAGCGACCCAAAAGCAGAAAGGGACATTTGGGACAGATGGACGCGAAGGACGTGAACCGGCCGGTTCGGCCGAAATAGGAAACTTCAACACAAGGACAAGTGGGACAAAGGGACGCTTGCGGGGGATAGGCAAGGATCCAAAGCCAATCGATCATGCCACGTGTCACGGCGTAAAAGGGACGAGGAAGCCCATTTCGGGCGGATAAGAGGATTACTGTCTGCCGAAGCACTTTGGGACATCCGGGACAAAAAGACGCGGTGGACGTGAAAATCCGGCAGGCCCGTGGACAAATCACAACATGACACGTGTCGCCAAGGAAAAAGGTCTAAAAGGTCAAAGGGCGAGTTTTGAGCACCGATCCGAACGATGAAATAGTGCCACGTGTCCAAGTTTAAGGGGCCTGAGAAAAGCCCGTGAAAAGTTGGAGAGAAAAATTGCTCAGCTAACTTGAACTTGCCACGTGTCGTCCGGATGGCAAAGCGGGAAAAGAAATTTAAAAATCCGTTTTCACCTGTTTTGTGCCCTAAATCTTCAGATCATCATATCTTTCGATCCAGAGCTCGGATTTGCACGTTCTTTATATCAACGAAATCTGTTGAAGTTCTCTACATGATTCGGGGTCATCTTGCATTTTGGTGTAGTTTGGAGGAGAAAATTAAGAAAACGTCTCTCGACGTGGTGATAGGCAGTAGTGCTTACTACCAACTTTAATACGACCAGATGACTTCGCCGCTCTGTTAGACGACTGCCGTTTTGCTAGGATCCGCCGCTTGTCATAATGAGATGATTTTAAATGCTACCAAGAAGTGGTTGGGGCGGATCTGGATTTCCTCTCTCTTCCCTCTCTCATTTCTTGATATATATTGTAAAGAAGAGCTCCTTTAAGGGGTCGACATTTTTTTGCATCCTCCTTATTCCCTCGCTTGCAGGGAATTTGTAGAAGCTTTCAAACCTCCCATATGGGTTGTAATGCCGTATTTTTGCCTCTTGGCCACTTTGCAATATCTTGTATCGAATCTTGAGCAATAATATATGTGTTGTGATTGACTCTTAACCCTCTCATGTATTCATTGTTGTCATTTTGATCTCTTATTGCAGTTTGGTTACCTGTGCATGGTGTTTGTATTGCGTCTATGTGGTCTATGTTAAATTTGCAAAACGAATGTCTAACATTCCTTGGTGCATCACCTTTGTAGTTTAGGTTTTATTCTATGCATTTTCTTACCCTGTCTCTTTGGCAAGTTAGATTAGGTTTTAGCAAATCCTCTGCATTTTTGTGTGCATCTCAACAGGAGGAATAGGAACCACCTTCTCTGGAGAATCTTTTCTCATCTTTACAAGTCCCACGCTTGGAGAAAGGATTCCATGTTGTGCAATCACACTGGATGCCTGAACATCAACCTAGAAGCCTGATTTGCATCCGGGGGCTTTGTGAGTCTCAATAGCAACAACGAGTAACTCCAACTAGGACTCTTTTACTATAAACAATGGAGAAACACTATTCCAAGGAACCAAAATCATAAATACAAGCAAAAACGGATGAGAAAGCTAGTAAAAGTTGAAAATTTATGCGAGTCACGTTAAAAGAAGTGTGCTGGAAAATGTGTGAAGGACCGCCACCACCAGCGGGCGGCGGTTACAGAGGCTGCCACCCTACGGGCAGCGGTCACGAGACCGCTGCCCGGAAGGGCTGTGGTTTCATCACTTTGCAGACCAAAATGTAAAGGAAAAGAGGGGAAAGAGCAAAACAAAGCACACGAGAGGGTAAGCGGGGTATGCGGGATGTTAACGCACACTTGGAGAGATTTTTGGATCCCGAACACCTTACGAGGAGACTTGTATCATCATTGGGGTATGTGTAACATTGTTTTGGCAGCACTGCACCCTACAATTTTATGTATGTATAGGGTCCTCTTTCTCCCTTCCTTTACATCATTGTTGTTGAAGCCCTGAGTCGATTGTGTCAAAAAGATAAAAGAGAGAGAACACGATGGGCATTAGGCTAGTTAATGGGATCGATAACCTTTGTCTTCAACAATTCTTTGATGACACTTTTCTTAGGACAAGCTGATGTTAGTGAAGCTAGATCCTTCAAAGAAATTATTCAAAACAATGAGGACGTCTTTGGAAAACTTATAAATTTCCACAAAATCTTGTGCTTCTTTATAAATGTTAGTCAACAACAATAAAGTAGATTGGCTAACATTTTGGGTTGTAGAATAAAAACACTACCGAAAACTATTTAGGGACATCGCTTTGTGGTAGTAAAAAGCTGGTTCGGACACTTATAACCCATTAATTGAAAGGTTTCACAAAAAATTGGCTTCGTGGAAGGGATCCCTTCTTACCCAGGCAAGAAAAATCTCAATTGTTGCAAATTTCTTTGCAAGGAGTGGTAATATATATAATGTCCATCTTCAGGATTCATGTTAAAGTCAGAATGGCTATTGAAAGAATACAAAAAATATTCTTATGGTCTGGAACTAAGGGAAAAACTAGAATTCCCCTTATTGCTTGGAGAAAGTTACTAAACCCAAGAAGTATGGTGGTTTAGGACTCAAGGATATTCAGATCATGAATGAAGCCCTTATAGCCAAGGTCGGATGGAGAATGTATAAGGAACAAGGAACCTAGGTGGATATTCTCCAAGAGAAATATTTGTAGACTATTGGTAGAATGAGTATCTTTTTCTAATGATGAATTCCCGAAAGGTTCTCGTTTTTGGAATCTTTCCAAATCTAGAGGTCTTCTGCTCAAGGGTATGTTATGGAATCTTGGGGATGAAAATAGTATAAAATTATAGGATGATCCATGGTTGGAAAAGGAACCTCTGGGGAAATTTGAACCTTGGGCCCATCTCAAACATTACTACTACCATGAAAAGTGAGTGTTGGTTAAAGATTATTGGGTTCTTAACCAACAATTTCCAAAGTGGATTAGTATTCTTCCACCTCCTAATTATATTGGATCAAAAAGGCACTTTGTAGATCTGAATAAGAAACTAAGAAACTTTCACATACCCAATAGACTCATTCATGATGAGATGATCTAGAGTAAAATCGTATCTGGGGCCTTTGAAGTCAAGTCTAGTTATGCCTTAGCCTTTAAAGGCAATGAAGTGTATAGGTATTGGTATAAAATTTGGAACAAGAATCTCATTCCCAAGATAAATTTATTCTTTTGGGAAACCATTTAGAATAAAATCCTCATTGTGGATAACCTCAAGAAGAGAGGAATGATTGTGATCAATAGATGTACTTTGTGTAAAGAAGAGGAGGAAACGGTTAAGCATCTCTTCGTGGAATGAAATTATTCTTTCCATATATTTTTTATTGTTCTAGATTTTTCAACCTTCAATTCCCTCTACTTGGTGACCTTGATAGCTTGGTAGTCCAATGATCATTCCCCTTCGGATATTCTCGTGATCAAAGTTGCTTGGAGATGTGCCCTGCCACATATACTATGGGGATTATGGAAAAGTGAAACAACAGGATATTTAATAACAAATATGCCTGCCCCATCAAGGTAGTGAACAATTTTTTTCAAATTTTAAAGGAAAATGTCATGATTCTTAAACATAAATGGACAAAACATACACCAAGGAGGAACAATCTATTCTAAAATCCTCAAGATCAGCCCTTCAAAAGAAGGAACCAATTCAAATAAGAATGATAATAGAAGGAGCATAAGATGGAAACCACCGCCAATTGACTGGTTCAAGCTTAATTTTGATGGGTCTTCCAAAATGAGAGAAGGTAAAACAATGGACATGGTATTATCAAGAACCACAAGGATATTGTATCAAGGCTTATGTTGGCCCCCTTGTGAATCAATTAAATACTTATGCGGAGGCTATGGTTGTGTTGTAGGGATTAAAAATTGCTAAGGACCGAAAACATGGAGGCATCCTCTGAGTATTTTATTGATATGAAAATGTAGATTACATCCAATTTTAAGCGATTACGAGAATGAATAAGGGCTACAATATTTATAGATATTGGACAACCATAATACAAACAAATATAGTTTTAAAAACTACACAACAACCTATGTGTTGCTACAACAAACTCACATAAATATAAAATAATACAAATAATAAGGTTATAACAATATAAACATATAACTATGCTAATAAACAACCTATTTACCCATAGTAAAAAACAAGTTACCATAGTAACACACAATTACCTATTGTAAAAACAGTAAATGCTAAATTAACCTAGTAAAATGGGTTTTACCTAACATTCCTGCTTAAATTTGCATTCCCTTAATTTTGCATTGGCTCGAGGGAAGTGTAGACACTAAAATTAGGTCACATTCCCCTTTGGTTGCTCGACAATAAACACTTTCATCACATTCACCTAGCCATGGCCCCTTTACCCCACTAATATTAATTTAATTAATTAAATTAAATTAATTCATTATACTCACCATATTTATTATTTAAATATCCTAATTTAGCTAATATCCACACATACACTTCACCTAGACACCTCATCAAGCCAACTCACCCTAAGACCTATTCTTAGTAAGTTGCCATAACTAACTAAGACTTACCCAAACCCTAAAAATCAATGCCTACATTCCCTCTAACCACATTCCCGCATGCTTACAAGAAGCTTCCATTCTAATCCGCGGGTTAACGACATGAGATCCGAGAAAATCAAGAGGATCTCCCTAGTTTAGTAAACCTAGGAAATCTGCCTTGACCGACATTGGTTACCCCTAACCGTCACCGGTTAAGCCGGAACCGCCGTCGGTCACCCTTTTAACCCCTAAAACAACCTTATTTTCAAGGTTGGAAAAGGTTGGAAAACATTGGAAGATTCTTGAGAGATATCACATCTTATGAGAACAAATTTAAGTGAGAACACACATGCAAGGAAGGAGATCAAGCATTTTCTCCTGCACAACCATCTAGCACTCACCCTAGCGAGGATTTGATCTAACCAAGAAAAAGGAATGCATATGAAGCCCATGCGAAGCTCTGCTACAATTGGTGATCATTTGTAGCCTTCAACCACTTACTAACACCTTCATCCCTCACTCACAAGCGTCCAGAGACCAGAATCGAGTAAGTGGAACATTGCATTCCTCTGGTCATTTCATTTCATCATTATATTGTCACCCTTTATTCTCTTAGCCACCCAAATGCCTCCATTAATACTCACCCCTCCATATACCCATTAAAACCTTGTCAAATCCCACTCGAACCACCTAATACCTCATTCGACCAACCAAATTCCTTTGTGGAATCACAAAGGAGACCCAAAACTCATTCGTGGCATTCCCGGTTTTCCACAAGATGCGCGCCAGTTACACCCCAACCACCGTCGGTCACCCTTAACCGGCATCGATCTCTGTATTTGCCCATACATCCCAGAATAGTGACCTATCCACCTAATTCCACATCACCCTTATTCTCCCGTGATCTACAGAGACCTCTATCGGACTGCAGAGACCCGGAACCGATTCTTGACCCTCGGATCTTATTTTAACTTAGCTTGTTAGATTAGATCTTTCTTATTGTATTTTGGATGAGATACCCAAATCATTTCAACTACAATAGGATTTACTTTATTTCCCACATTAAATTGTTTTAAACGGTGGGTCTGACCATTTAGGAAGTATCACACTTCTAGATCTAGCACACGCTAGGCAGTTCACTTTGCACATATTGTTTAACTCTTTATGGTGGTCTTGCTTTTCATTACAGGAAGTTCCTCCTAGCCAAAAGGAAGCTCTCACGATCAGTTGTGGATTCGAAGTCATACGCGCAACAACAACCCATTAACCAACATTTCGGTGAGGTATTCCTCCTACGCGCATTACCCTATTTGTTTCATCAATATTCCAAAGAAATGTCTAAGAATTAGGTGAAACATTTTTGCTTTACCAGTGGGAGCCATCCGGGTTCCTTGCATTTTATTCATTCATAAGAAAATTTGTGTGTTTGTTTCCCTTCTGAAAAGCATACACATTAATTTTCTTCCTTGGTAACCTACCTTTTCTTTCTATTTGCTCTAAAAGAAACCTTTCTTTTGGTGTAATTAAAAAGAACCATTTCTTCGTGTTTTTTTACATTTTAGTGAAAGAGCATCCCTCTTCCTCTTCATCTATTTGTGTCATCCAACTTCATACTTCGATTTGGGCTTAAAATAAGTGCATTGCATTCTGATTTATTACATTAGCTCACATTAATTGAGGGCAACCTATACGCTGGAAGTCATGCCCAGCTAATGGTTGACAAACGAACCGTAGAAAGCACATCTCTCTCTCTCTCTCTCGAGTCTTGCCAAATTACACAAATTCAAAACAAATACATATTCTTAAACAACATCTTTCCTGGGAATGCCTGTCAATGATCGCACTGATATGAGGATTGGTAGGTACTCCCCATCTCGCTACTCTGTCGAGTCATACTTTAGAGTGAAGCCCGCCCCCACCATAACATACCTGAAACCTCACCTTTTAGATCTCCTTCTTCATAGGAAGCCATCCTCACCAAAAAACTCTATTTTATAGTTCATGTGTTAGTCCTTAAATAGCATAAGCTAAACAAACATAATAGAAAAGGCACTCCTAGGATCACATTTTTCTTAGTGTTTCTGCTTGGCTTGCGTTTTGAGGTGAGAGATCACGTTCTTCATTTTTCTTGTTCATCCTTGCACGCTCCTCATCATAGCTGGTGTATTCCGGCTTCACCTGAGTGTGCCTGGGCCATATTCTCATCAATCACAGAATTTTGGGTCTGATTCCACATTAGATTTTTATTCACAACCACTATTCTTTCATCACTGTTTCATTTCCACGATGAAACGCGAGTTGTCGGTCTAGTGACCTTTTTGGTTACCCTCTTATCGTCGTCGGTTATACCCGGTTAGTGTCGGCTCCAGTCCCTTTGGTTAACCTACCCAAAAAGACATTTATTCATCTTCTTCCACTTTTCACAGTCCCTATCATTCTTATCATCCCATTGACGTTGTAAAACTCATTAGATTTGGCATACCTATTAGATTTGACCTTATACCTTTTTTTTCAATCAACTTTGTCCTTTTTCTACAAAGTGACCAGCGTTACCCCTAAGCTGTTGTCGGTTTTCCCTAAGCGGCATCGGTTAGCTTTGTTTCACTTTCCGGCCAACATTTGGTACCTAATCCACTTTTTTGCTAGTTTCACTGTTCTGCGGTTTTTACTATGTCATTTACAGAGAAACAAATGACCCCTACTGATCGATAGTGGTTCACATGGTGCTTGATCTAAAGACAAACAAGTGCACTCGTATTCCATGCCGAGTTTTCAACCACTCCCACCTAGTCCTTTACCACCTTCCATTTTATCACCAGCCATTTATCCTATTTAGCCTATCACTATTGCTACCGGAGATGAGGAGTTCACACGACTCCTTGACTAAAACCTGCCGGCTTTGCAGTTTTACCTTTCCCACTCGTCCACTCAAGATGCCTCGGGTTAGTTGATATACGACATGCCCATATCTATCCCCCGACTCTTGCTCCCACTCCTGCATCGGCCCCATTTGGCTCTGTCTTTACCCGCATCTACCTTACCCCCATTCGTTTTGTAGCTAGGTCCTATACCCACTATGACTGCCACATCTTCCACCTCCATTGCACCCGTCACATCCACCATACCTTTGAAAACTACCCAAAACATAACCTCATCCACCCCTAATGTCTCGCACATACCCATAGCTACACTACCACCTCCGGTGTCGGTGACCCCTACCCCTTTTCAAAATGTGGTCCTTTCCATTCCACAATCGTTAGCCCCATTGCCACTAGGGTTACCACGACCCTTCCACCTCCATATACATACTATCAGTAGCCTCCCGTTTCATCTATTATTCACTCCGGGTATGTACCCCTTATTTCACTACCTTCTTCTTAATCAACCTACATGGCAACAACATATCTTTGGAGTGCCACCCCATTATATTCCCAAAACCAACCCTCTCATGCTATAGGAGGCACCCAATCATCACAACCTACCAACGACCTAATCAAATTGATGTTGGACAAGATGCAAACATTGGAGGCATCGGTTTTTGGCTACTACTGATACTCTCTCACCTATGACGAGATTTGTAATGAACCCATCCACCCATCCATTCCTATTCGTCCATATCCCATGCATTGGGAGATGCCTAAATTCAATCGTTTGATAGCGAGGAAGACCCGCATGACAAAATTTGCGGTCTTTCAAACACAGTGTTACACGATCGCTCACGATGATGCTTTTCTCTTGAGAACCTTTCCCATGTCTTTGATTGGACATGCATTAGATTGGTCTAGTGGGTTACCTAGAAACTCTATATTCTCATTCAATCGGGTATCCCAAGCCTTCTTTGATCATTTCTCCATCAATATCATCAAGAAGGCTACCATGACCAACCTATACTCCACGCATCAATATGAGGACAAATCCATCTTGGATTTTATCACTCGTTGGCATAGTTTGATCAACCAACTCACCTTCCAACTGCCACAAAAATAACTCATCAAACTCTTCACACGGGCTTGTGCTAGACATATCTCACTAACCTTACAGGTCCAAACCTTCCAAACATTCGATGAAGCATTCACTATGGCACGAAAGTTAGAGATTTGGGCCATCGAAGAGAAGAAAATCCAATTACACAATAAGAATTTGAAATTCAAGTTGAATGATACCTCTTCTTCTTCCAAACCACAAAACAATTAATCAAAAGCTAAGGGCACCGCTAACTTGCAGATGGTGCTCAAGGCCGACCCAACTCATCCAGTCAAATCAGGCTATCCCGTTATCTAATCTCTCACTCGTCCGGACTTTTCAACTCGAGACGAGAATCGTAGAAATACACCCCAATTGGGGAACCTTACTCTTCTATTTTAGAAAAGCTTATTAAATCCGGAGCCATCACTCATCCACCCATAAAACCACACACCTGTGTTGACTGACCTACTACCCCCCATGCCCGCATGGTATAAAGAACATGACTTCAGTACTATCATCGAGTAAAGGGTCATAAATGACGAAATGCATCACTTTCAAGAACATTGTCCAAGAAATGCTCGAGAAAGGCGAGTTAACCGTGGACAATCCTAACGCACCTACCAACCAAAACCTACACATCTTCAAGAAACCATTTCCCAATCATGCCCCTTCGTCTGATCAAACTAGTGAGACCTCAACTCATGATACCCATACCCACGAGGTCCACGCTATTTTTAGTGACGCACCTGTCGCCTCCCAATTACCCCATATTCCTTCCATAGAGGAGATTCTAGCCGAAAGTCCTCCTTCGCACCGGAACCAACCTCCCTTGTTCCTTCACCCATAGAGGAACACCTTTCACCCCCTTCCTCACCTATGGAGGAACCTTCTGCTAACATCGAGATCATTTCACCTTTGGCTTCTCCACCTAGAGAACCAATACCCACAGTACTTCTTCAGATCCACGAGAGGATATTTATTTACCTCCTTCACCCTCAGAGGATCTCCCATCATCTCCTCCACCTATAGAGGAGCACCCATCATCTTCTTCACCTATCATAGACCCAGTTGAGATACCTTTTCCTCTTGGTGAGTATTCTCCATCAACTACCCAAGATCCTGTAGACCTACTTTCAGCTCTCTTACCCATGGAAGATGAAGCTAGCCAATTCCCGTCTCTAAGACAAATTTTACAGGAATTGCCATTAGGTCCTCATCAACTCCACCTACAGACGTGCCGTTCTCACGTTTGGTTGATCGCTTAGATTATGTGGATAGGGCCTTACTATGGGGGCACCTTTTGCTTCCTGTATCAACGCAGATGCAGATGTCACTTGTTGATACCTCCACTATCTACCCAAAAATATTTCGACCAATCAAACCAAACACAACCACCTCTATCACAACTCCTTCCACGACACCTATCATAGCTCAAACCACACCCTTACCCATAACCCAACCTATATCTAAACCCAAACCCCACACCTACGACATATTCCTTAACTAAACCTATTACCACTTTAGAGGTCACCCCAATGACTAGCCTTACTTATCCACCTATCAAATTGGATTTAGCTACATTTTCCAAAGTCAACACCACACCTACTCTCGAACCCAAATAGAAGAACCAAACCCATCGACCTCATAGCCTAGTTTCTCCAATCACACCTGCACCTATCTCGTCATGTCTTGGGACCTCGGCTTCCCAACATTGTCAAACAACCTCCACCGATCAATAAACTAAAAAAACAACAACCCATTCCTTCCTCACAAACCTCTAACATACCCAGACTCCCAACATGACTTACACCCACACCTCAACATCTCTATGACCCATACCTCCAATACGCTCATCTATTTCTTCACTACCCACTACACTTCAGTCACTATCCCTCACACCCCATGCACTACCCACGTCATCTACCTTCACAGCACCCCCGTTATCCCAGTGGGTAACTCACCCTCTTCCCCCATCTTCTTTTCCTTCTAGACCTCATACACCCATATCACCTTTACCCAAGAAGGTGCAACCCAAAAACAAAACTCTGCTACCCCACAATAAGGTAGTCAAAATAGCCACATGCCCTCCTACCCTTTCATCTACCATACCCCTACCTAAACAAACACGAACAACACCCAATACCATGCCAACACCTAAAACCATAGCTCAACCCACTCCCCCTCCTACAAGGACCATTCTTCAACAATCAACCGCACCTACATCCAAACCCACGTTCACTTCCCATCGTGATCCACTAGCGGGGTGCTATGCCAAAATTTTAACCAACCTCCTTGAGAATTCTATCATCACATTACCGCCACTCAAACCTTACGACCCACTCAAACCCAAGCCAAAAGGGTTTGATCATACTAAAATTTACGCCTAACATCATGTGCCAGGGCACGATGTGGAGAACTACTGAGGCCTTGAAAACTATCCTTATCCAGTTGTGTCCTCCAGGAAGCCAACTTTGATGATGATGACCTTCTTGAGAAGGACCCTACTTCATTGACACCCATTCCCACATTCCCCACTCAACAACCATGACCTCCACCACCACAGCTCCTAGCACCATCTCCAAGATTTGAAATTAACATGGTTTGTATCGAGAGAACTTGCCACGCCATCATCTAAATGTTGTTGCACTCAGCTCACTTCACAAGGCTTTTCTCCTCCAGGTAGGTTTTTTTCTCATCATGTCATTATACCATTCATTCTACACCTTCTCCATTTCATGAATCCCCTTAAATCAACATGATACACATCACTACACATGCTCGGATGGATAAGGGTAAAGAAAAGGCAATTGACCCACCACCAATCCTATACCCAACATACCATCTCCACCCATACCTAAAATCACTATCCGTGGCCCCACGTACCCCATTTCTAATGGAGAAACACATCACACCATGGTCAAACTATTACACCAATCTCCCCTCAAAATGTCCTTATATGACCTCATTCAAACCTCGAATCCCATCGACAAGTTCTCATGGAGGTTCTTGATCTATTGAGGTTTTACCCAATGACCCCACATCCGTAGCCTCCATTATCACACCCCATCATGTAGCCTCTCTCACCAAATTACCACCTTCATCTTCACCGCACCCTATTCACCAAGTAGCCTCCCTTAGCTTCTTAGAGGAAGAGATTGCGCCACACCAAAACAATGACCTGACCCAGCCCTCTTCATCTTTGTCCACATCGATGACATACGGGTACACCATGTGATGATTGATGGGGGTGCTAACATTAACATCATTTCATCCCATGCATTCGCTCAAATGTGCATACCTAACAATTGCATGCATAAACATCCTATCATGTTGCGTTCATTCAATGACGCTATCACCTCTACACTAGGCACTGTCATCCTCCACGTTTGTGTGGGCCCCTGCACTATTCTAGAATTGTTTTACGTTTTGGAGGGGAAATTCCAATATAACTTGTTGCTTGGCAGACCTTGGATTCGTGTCATGGGTTGCGTTCCTTCCACTTTACATCATTGTGTAAAGTTTGAACATGAAGGACACACCTATACCATTCCAGCTGACCCATCACCTTTTAAAACATGCAACATGCTTTACCAACCCAATGATGTGCTCATACCCATTAAGGCATCTACCTCCATGATGCTACTTCTTCACCTACACCTCCACTTACCAAGATCTGCCATTACTGCTTCTACCGCACATACCTCCTCCATTCCTACCGCTGCCATAAACTCCTGGGCTAACCCATCACTTCCTAATTTGTTAACTCCACCTCTGCATCGACCTCGACACATCATCCATTCCGGCTACCTACATACCAACCACTCGACCCTTGGAAGGTGTTTTCCAATGCCTCACTGGGGAATACCGCCTATATAGTGTCAACACATTCCTTACTCCACAAGAGTATGGAAATCTTCACCAAAACCATTGTTACGATCACCGCATAGGAGAACAACTCCTTTATGGTCCTCCTCATCTTCGTACCAGTCTCACATATGGGGACTTGATACTACCACTTACATACCTGAACCACCACCACAAACTCACCCATTTTCTACTGACTTCTAATCACTTACCAATCGCAGTTTCACCCACACCTTCCTGCGCACATATGTGCATGGAAGGGTTTTGGTTTTGGATTTTATGAGCAAGTCCACCATACCATTATTCCTTGTACCACCCGAAAACATAACGACCGTAGTGGTATTGGATTTCCTGAACCACCTACCAAACAGGCCCACATTGAACTCATTAAGGACACTAGCCCTTCTCGACCTTCTTCACCCACTCCACATTCATCACCACCCTCATTTGAAGGAGTTGATGGATAATGAATCTATCCCTCATGAATTTTTTTTTCATAAACACCATTTCCTTGGGGCCTCTGACTTATCAATGCGAGGGCAGGACCCCTTACACTCTTCCCTTCATGTATCCTGAAATGATCGATGACGATACACCTTCAATTAACGTCGTGCAATGTCGGGATGATGAATCTATACTCACCTACCTTGGTGTAGAAGACTCATTTATTCATCGGTTGTTACCCTCTGAGACGTAAACCATGTTGAATGAATCAACTATCAAGATCAACATTCATACTCGGGATGACCCACACATCCTGAAGATCGGTCAATCTTTAGATACTACTTTTGAGCAACAGAAGCCATCACTTCTTTTCTCAAAGATCATAACCATGCTTTCGCTTGGTATTATGTAGATATGCCCGGTATTGACCCCATTATAGTGGTCCACAATATCATAACCGTCCCTAATCCCAAACCCATCAAACAAAAGCTAAGGAAAATGCACCCTCGCATTACTCTTCTTGTCAAAAGAAGAGCTTCAACACCTTCTTTCCATTTCCTTCATCTTACCCATTGATTATCCTTGTTGGATTTATAACATTTTCCACATCACTAAAGCGGCAGGGGAATCCACATTTACACGGACTTAGTGACCACAACCTAGCCTACCCCGAAAGATGATTTTCCCTTACTTGGTATTGATCAACTGGTTGACCTTATCGCTGGTCATGAGATGCTATCACTCATGGATGGATTTTGGGTTATAACCAAATCTTGCTTACCCCGGAGATCAACACAAGATCTCGTTCATCACCCCTTGAGGGACCTTCTACTATCGAGTCATGCCTTTTGGCCTTAAAAATGTTGGTGCCACATACCAACGGGCTATGACTTATATCTTCCATGGCATCATGCATCATATATTGAAAGATTACGTGGATGATCTCTTGGCTAAATATAAATGCCACTTGAGCACCTTTACTACGTCCTCAAAACCGTCTTTTTAACCGCTCATTAAATATTGTGTCCTCCTTGACCTAAGAAGTGCATCTTCACGGTCCTCTCAGGAAAACTCCTGGGCTTTATCGTTTCCCTATGTGGTATAGAAGTCAACCCTACTAAAGTCAAGGCCATTCTCAAAATTCCTCCACCTACTAACCTTAGACAACTCCCTATCCTACAAGGTAAGTTGCATTTTATTCACCGTATCATTTCACAATTATCTCGATCGATGTCAACCATTTCATCATCTCATCAAGAAGGATGTCTCCTTTAAATGGGATGATGACTGTCCAAAGATTTTGAGGCCATCAAACAACACCTTCTCCAACTACCCGTACTCATTCCACCTAAAGACGATCAACCTTTTTACCTATACATCTCAGCTACCGATCATTCCCTAGGAGCCATGCTCACTCATCACGATGAAAAACACGGGGAGCGGGTGGTTTATTATATAAGCTGTACTCTTTTAGACTATGAAACTCGATACACCCATCTAGAATTTTTTTCTTAGCCTTAGTTTTCATTGCCACCAAACTCCGTCATTACCCACTCAACCACAAAACCTATGTTGTGACCAACATTGACCCCTTACACTTCATGTATGCCAAACCTTATCAAAATAAGTGTGCCACACGATGGCTTATGCGTTTAGCTGACCTAGACCTTGAATTCATTCATCAAAAGTCCATCAAGGGCCAAGCTATCACCAACCAATTGGCCGAAGCACCTATTTCCGGAGATCAACCCTCTAATTTTGAATTTCCAGATGAGTCAATTACTACCCTTTCCCTAGATGAGCCCCTTACCAAATGACACTATGCTTTGATGGTTTAAAGTGTCGGCGTGGGGCAGGGCTGGAATTATCCTCATTCCTCTTGATGGTGAACCCATGCCTTTGTCTTTCAAACTTGATTTTGAATGCACAAACAATATCTTCGAATACGAAGCACTCATACTAGGTCTCCAAGCTGCCTATGCCCTAGATGTCAAATCAATCAACATCTTTGGTGATTCTCAATTAGTTGTAAACCAGGTAAATGGTATATACCAATGTCATAATGAGATACTTCAAAAGTATAAACATCTTATAGACATACTTTTGACCACCTTTGACCGTTTACACCTTGAAACCATCCCACGTTCAACCAAAAATTTGCAAATACCATGGCACCTTAGCTTCCAAAATACCCATTTTGCCCACCGATTCTAAAATATTTGTCACCATACAATGACTCCAATCAACCTCTTATTTACCTCAAAATTTTTACTCTATCGGAACCACTTTGCCCCCAACCCAAACAACCTTTGGCATAAACAATACTCCGTCTATCTTTCTCTCTCCATCTTACCTCCTTACCTCACCCATAATGGACAACACGACTTCCTTAAAAATGTCTCTCGTTACATTATCTTGGGAGGACTCCTCTATAAGCATGGCTTTGATGGTATTCTCTTACGATGCCTCACAAGTTCTAAAATTCCTTGTACCATTAAGGAGGTTCATGATGGCATATGTGGAGCTCACTTTAGTGGCCTTGTTGTTGTTGAACATATTCTTCTCCTGGGCTATTACTAACCAACCCTTAACCATGATTGTTGTGACTATGTCAAGCGTTGTGTAAAATGCTAACAACATGCCAATCTTCATCATACACCTAGTCACGCCTTATAGGTCACCCGTGACCTTTGGTCCTTCTCTCAATGGGGTTTGGATCTTGTCAGAGAAATCAATCCCCATTCTTCCCAACGACATCAATGGATCATCACTGCTATCGAATACTATACAAAATGGGTGGAAGCCATACCACTCATCTCCATGAAATCCAAGAAAATATGTGAGTTCATCAATCATCACATCATTTGTCGCTTTGGTGTTCCTCATTGCCTCATCATCGCGACAATGGAAAACAATTCAAAAACAAAACATTGCAAAAATTTACGATGCCTTTGGTATTCAGCTCGATTTCTCATCACCTTATTACCCACAAACCAACCTGTCAAGCCAAATCCACTAACAAAACCCTAAACAAAATTCTCATGAAAGTGGTTAATGATACTCGAAGGGATTGACATATGCACATTCCTTTTTCCCATGTGGACATACCGCCCTAGTATTCACACTTCCAATGCTACCACACCATTTTCTCTAGTCTATGGTACTTGAGGCGGTTCTACCTCTCGAAGTCCAGACTCCCTCACTCCGCATTTCTCTCCATGAAATGCTCAATGATGATGAATTTTGTTAAGATTGTTTAGCACAACTAGAGTTACTAGATGAACATCATCTTAATGCTCTTGACCACCTTCAAGTTTACCAAAAACATATCAAACGTGCCTATGACAAGTGTGTCCATGAATGAACCTTCCAAGTCAGTGACCTTGTCTTGAAAGAAAATCAACATGTAACCAAAGCAAAAAAAAGTAAACGGGAAAATTTGCTCCTAATTGGCTTGGACCATACATCGTAACTCATACTTATGGATCAGGTGCTTATCGTTTATCTTCACTCGATGGTAAACCCGAACCTGAGCCCCTTAACGCCTTGCATCTTCGACCATTCTATTGTTTACTTTTAGTCCTACCTCACTTTTTATCTTTTTCCATGCTCATCCCTTGAGTGCTATGCACTTCATACACATCACCAACAATTAAACAAGAATCATGTGAGTACCTGTCACTTGTTATCTTCTCTTGAATATGTGTACCACGGCGTTGCACATAGCATGATTCTCATGGATACTTTTTGTCTACCTTTAGATGAGATCCCATGGTCATTTCACCTTGCCTTTTACACAAGAGTCCTATCCTCCACCTTGGTCTTGTCCATGACTTCAAAGCCCTCACATGGGATATAACTCCTTGAGTCAAAATTCTACTCAAAATATGACTCCCTCAAAAGGACATCTTCCTCTCAACAATTACTGCTATAAATAGACTGCTCCTTGAAGGACAACTATGTAAAGCTCTTCCAAAAAAAATGAGAGCAACTGAAGCTTCCCGCATCGATCAGCTTCACGAAGATCTCAAGGAGTTAAATTTTCTTCATCCCATATATACTTCCCGCATCAATCAATCTATCTCAAATACAAGTCAAAACAAAAAAAAATTTAGTCATGGACTTGCCCATTGTGACCTCGGATCTCTTGCCCGAAGAGCATGCTACCTCGTATCATATAACATCAACCACCTTTCACTATTCTTACCATTCCCACTTCCATTTCCTCTTTGCCTCAAGGGACCTCTCGGAAACCTAGACATTTGGTGATCATGTGACGACTTTTCACCGTAGAACACTCAATCATGCAATGTCTTTAGGGTCTTACGTTCATCACCTCCTCCAAGGTGTGATTTACTCGGTATGAGTGGCTTTATTTCCCCCTCTTATCTTTTAACCATCTTTGTTTATGTTTTGATTACCTTATACAGGACTTGGTCATCGATGCTTACCTTTGGTGTAATCTTCTTCTTTCGCCACAATTGACCTCACCTACATCACTTTACCTATAACCCACCCACACCTAATAGACCTACACCCACATCATGCCTAAAACCTCCTAACTCATTTTCATACCCCCTCATACTCTTCCCTAGCTCATGGGAGAACTACATCAGCCTGAGGTCCCTTTTCACCGGGACTATGTAGGCAACACTCCGAGGGCATGGGGCCCTTGGAGGTTAGCTTGGCCATTCTCTACCCTAAAAACTCATCTTCCATATTCCTCATATTACATCATACCTCACTTAGTTTCCCTTTTTTATCCAAAATTGGAAATTAAACCACATACATAACGAATTGCTTCATATTTTAATCCTCATTAAAACATACATTTATTACGCCTAGCATTTCTCTATCATCATTATGCATATATTATACCACATCTCACATGTGACCCATATTATCATTCATTTCATAAAATAATGAATCTCAACTTCACTTACTTTGAACTCAACCATGCCTAAACCAACCCGACTCAACCATGCCTAAACAAACCCGACTCCACCATACCTAACAAACCCGACTCCACCATACCCTAACGAACCTAACTCAAGCACACCTAAAAAAACATGACTCCACCATGCCTATGACCTAACCCAACCATGCCTAAGACCTGACTCGATCCATGCCTACACCAACCTAACTCGATTCATGCCTAAACCAACCTGACTCCATCATGACTAACTCACCTAATTTCCATCCATATCAAAAAAACAAATCAAAAATCTCATCAACGCACCACAAAAATCAAAAGTCTCATCAAAACAACAAAAAATCAAGAAATATCATGTATCTCATCATATAAATAAATGTGTATCTCAATACAACATACATGGATATCCCATCATGTCCATCATCTCAAAATCATCGGCATGCAGGATGATACTCAATACAAAATGTCATCGGCATGCATGCATGATATCATATACACTGGAACAATAAAATAATACAAAATATCTTGGCGACGGGATGGTATATGTTCACAATATACAAAAACCTCTCATACATCCTCATTGTCTTCGGCACGCAAGCCGGTATGTGATAAAAAATACAGCTGTCTTCGGCACACATGCCGGTATGTGATAAAAATACAACTATCTCTTGGCACGCAGACCGGTACATATCACAAAAATAACTATCATACATCAAATGTCAAAATCCCCATATCAGGCATCTCGACGGATGTCCTCCATCTCTATATCACCTGTACCCTCTACCTCCTGGGTCCCTACTGGCCACCTGTACATCTAGCTCTGCAACCTCTGCCCTCTTAGCTCTCTAGATGTGTCTGCACTATACCCAACTGGGTAATCAGAGTAGCCACCTGCCCCTGTAGGGCGTCTCTCTACACCATGATGGTGGCTAGATCCAGGCTGCCCGGTTTGGGTGGTATGGCTCATAAGTGAGCCACCCACCACTGTCTGTACCTGTTTATGACACCGACATCATCTATCCACCGTTCCACCGCCTCTCCTCCTACCACCCGTGGGCATTGTCGGTTGTGGTAGAGGTAAGGGCCTCTCCATGTAGTCTCTGCCGGTATGCTGTGGGAAGGGCGCGGTATGTCTGTAATAGCTTTGAACTACCATCGAATCTGTCCACGAGGATTATTTCATGCTCCTCAAGCGGGTGACCTTGTATCCATCTCACAAGCTGGAGCTTAGCTAGCTCCTCATGCATATGCCTATATGAGGGGAATCCCACATACGGCCTCCATATAATGTCCACTCCGGAAAACCCCTCCAATAACCACCGAAAATAGGCCACATCATGTGTGGGCCTCTGATCTCCACTCTCCAATAGCCGACACCCATCGCCTATACCCCACCTACACAAATCTCGGTGGGAATGCATCTTCCTGGGCATCCCTACTAGCCACACACAAACTATGTGCTCATAAGCCTAACAGTGTAGTAAGAAGGTACAACATAGGTTGAACCTGCGTAGCCACCCATATGCCCATAACTCTCTATATAGCTGCACTAGGAATGCTTGGCACCCAGGCAAAGTGGGTCTCCTCTATCATCATGTCATGGAGTACCCCCATCAACAATCGGGAAAACATCCACCCTCTGCATTTGGTAGTGCAAAGCAACACACTACCTCCATCAAAAGAACCACTAGCCTCGTCTCCTCCAGACGGGCTAGGTACATCTCTCCATAGCTCAAGTTGGTGCTATGGAATCTCAGCTCGGCCATCCCCTCTCCAAAAATAGTCACAATCAGCTCCTCGAGGCCTCGGAGGAGATAGAGTAGACCTATGTACCCAATATGGGTAACCATAGAATCCTAAACACATCCTCCAGGGTGACAGTGATCTCACCCATCAACAGGTGGAATGTGTTGGTCACGGAATCCCATCTATCAATGAGCGCGACCATAAAACTAGGCTGCTGGACTACATGTTGATATCGTTAGACCCCACTCAAGCCCACCACCTCCACATGTTGCAACTCCTCAAGGGTTCTTTGTGCCATGCATGCACTCTCACCGGCGGGGTGGAACCCTGTCCCGCATACTGCACTGATCTCTCCCTACATCCAATACAAACAACATGTTAATCTACATTTTCACACCCATACTTGCCCCTATCATTTCCCAACAACTTATTTTACCCCTACCCATCTTAATCACGACTGTGGCATTTTTGTCCCTTATCACCCAAAACTTGATTGGTGTTGGTTCCCTTTAATTGACCCCGGTCACCCATTAACCAAAGATCGGTCACTTACTTAGTGATGATACCGGTTACACACTACCGATGCCGGTCACCGCCGTGGTAAAAACCCGCAATCCCCAAAATCCCCTTTCTCAAAAAACCTCCCCCTTACCCCTTTTACCCACCTAAAATTACCTAAACTACCATTACACCTCAACCCATCCCCCTCTCCCATTTTATTACACTCCCCATTCCTATTTTTATCCACTTTTTCCCCATTCCTAAATTTAATCTTTTCCCCACCCAAAACCAACAAAAACAACAACTACAAAAACATTTACCAATCACCTAATCTATCTAACTAAATACAACTAGAGTTAGATGCTTACCTCATCGAACTACCGTCGTCTCGGTGGCACGTATGGCCGCCGCACCGGTGGCCCGCTTTGATCCCTTTCCGGCCTCGCCATTACCAAATCGCTACCTGTAACTTCTACCCAATCAAATCCCTCATACTGATCCTATGGACCCACTTCTCACCAACCAATCACCTGCTGTTCACACCACCAACTCAATGTTTCACTCCGTTCAGACACTTTTCTCTCTTTTCTCTATCTTTTTTCATTTTCTCAATTAGCTAAATGAAAAATGAATAACAAAAAACATGGATTTTTTGTTTTTATAACAAACCTGACCTAACCGATGCCAGTTCCCCTTCATTGGCATCGGTTACGTGCCCTACCTTACTGTGGTCGGTTACCTTATACCAGCATCGGTTACCCTTGACTGGCATCGGTCACCCTATCTCGCACAAAACCCCCTCATTTTACCCTATTACCCCGCCTATCCCTCCTTTTTTTCCTCACCCAACCTTCACCCTGACCATTTACCCCACCTAACCCTTACCTTGACCATTTACCTCACCTTCCTGACCTTATCATTTACTACCTACCTTTTTCCTCCTTTGGGGACCCCTTATTTTACCCCTACCTTGGCCTTACTCGTGCCGTGACCTAGATATTTGGACTGGACCATCGACCGTGACCTTTGACCTCATGTGTTCGCTATACCTTGTGGCACTGTTACCTGTGTTGTTGACCTAATGACCTTACCTAGTCTATTACCGTGACCGTTTATCCACGAACCTACCTTTGGTGTCTTTGGAACATACCTAAACGTTCTGCACCTCACCTACTTTGTGTTTCCTGACCATATCCTAGACCTTGGATACCAAAATCACTTCAACCTTGTTTGGATAAACCTATCAACCTTAGAAGATGTAGAGTTTTCATGCTCTTGAACCCGTTAGCATGCTTTAGTTTATACATGTGCATGTATTTGATCATTACTACCTTTGACCCAGGACCCATTACCTAGATTTTCCGAGTCGAACTTCTTCCTTTTTCCCCAGTCACCCACCTACCTTTTCATCACATTTAACTTTTATCAAACCACTCACCGATTCTCGCCTTTAGCCTCGTCGGTTCTTGGTTTGAGGGGGATCACCTTCACCCACACCCGAGGCAACCACATCTTATTTTTGTTAGCGTCGCTACTAATACAAGCTACGCAACAAAAAGGGGCAAAAAGTAGACACTAAAATTAGGTCACATTCCCTTTGGTTCCTCGACAAATAAGCACTTTCATCACATTCACCTAGCCATGGCCCACTTCACCCCACTAATATTAATTTAATTAAATTAATTCATTATCCTCACCATATTTATTATTTAAATATCCTAATTTAGATAATATCCACACATACACCTCACCTAGACACCTCATCAAGCCAACTCACACTAAGACCTATTCTTAGTAAGTTGCCATAACTAAATAAGACTTACCCAGACCCTAAAAATCAATGCCTACATTCCCTCTAACCACATTCCCACATGCTTACAAGAATATTCCAGTCTAATCCATGGGTTGATGACACAAGATCCGAGAAAATCAAGAGGATCTTCCTAGGTTAGTAAACCTAGGAAATCCCACCTTGACCGATGCTGCGATTACCCCGACCGTCACCGGTTAATCCAGAACCGCCGTTGGTCACCCTATTAACCCCCAAAAAAACCTTATTTTCAGGGTTGGAAAAGGTTGGCAAACATTTTTTGGGAAATTCCTGAGAGATATCACATCTTCTGAGAACAAATTTCAGCAAGAACATGCATGCAAGGAAGGAGATCACACATTTTCTCCTACACAACCATCTAGCACTCACCCCAACAAGGATTTGATCCAACCAAGCAAAAAGGAATGCATATGCAGCCCATGTAGAAGCTCTCCTCTGATTGGTGATCATCTGTAGCCTTCAACCTCTTACCAACACCTTCATCCCTCACTCACAAGCATCCAGGACCAGAATCTAAGTAAGTGGAATGTTGCATTCCTCTCGTTCATTTTATTTCATCATTATATTGTCACCCTTTGTTCTCTTAGCCACCCACATGCCTCCATTAATACTCACCCCTCCATATACCCATTAAAACCTCATCAAATCCCACTCGAACCACCTAATACCTCATTCCAACTAACCAATAAGTCCTTTGTGCAATCACAAAGGAGACCTAAAACTCATTCTCGCGTGGCATTCCCAATTTTCCACGATGAACGGGTGCCGATTACACCCAACTATCGTCTTGGTCACCCTTAACCGGCATCGGTCTCTATATTTTCCCATACAACCCGGCATTGCTGACCTATCCACCTAATTCCACATCACCCTTATTCTCTTGTGATCTACCCGAGACCTCTCATTAGACTGTAGAGACCTAGAACTAGTTCTTAGACCCTCGATCTTATTTTAACTTAGCTTTGTTAGATTAGATATTTCTTATTGTATTTTGGATGAGATACCCAAATCATTTCAACTACGCTAGGATTTACTTTATTTCCCACATTAAATTGTTTTAAACAAAGGATGACACCATCTAGGAAGTATCACACTTCCCTTGATCTAGCACATGTTAGGCATTTCACTACACATATTGTTTAACTCTTTCTCGGTGGTCTTGCTTTTCATTACGGTAGTTCCTCCTAGCCAAATGGAAGCTCTCACGATTAGCTGTGGATTCAGAAGTCATATGTTTGCAACAACCCATCAACCAACATTTCAACAGGTATTCCTCCTATGCCCGTTACCCTATCTGTTTAGTCAATATTCCAAAGAAACGCCTAAGAATTAGGTGAAATAGAAAGATGAGATGAACTCTATGAAAAACTCAAACTTGTCATGTGCAAGTGACTTCATGAAGATATATGCTCGTTGTTCAACGATTGGGAAAAATTGAAGCTGTATATTGTGTTTCAACACATGCTCACGTATTAAGTGAACTTATACCTTAATATGCTTGGTTATCTCATGAAACACTAGATTGTAAACAAGTTTGAGAACATCCTCACTTTGTCAAACATACAAGGTGGTGGATTTATCCTATGATACTCCAAGTCCCTCAAGTATGTGACATAGCCATATTGCTTTACAGACAAATCCACCTATAACATGATATTCAACATTCGTAGAAGAGCACAAAACAATGTTTTGTTTCTTGCTTCCCCATGATATCGATCTAGATCCCAAAAATAATACAAATCTAGAAGTGGATTTCATGTCATCAATATTACCTACATGATCTAAATCTGAATATCTAGTCAAGAAGAATTGATCATTCTTCTTGTATTCTAGACCAAGATCCATAGTACCTTGAGATACCTCAAGATCTTCCTTATTGCTTTCCAATGAAAAACTTTGGGTTCTTGCATGAACCTAGAAAGATAGCTCACTACAAAGATAATATCTAGTATAGTATGTTAGGTAAATGATACTCCCAATCAACTATTGATAAAGAGTTGCATTTACCAGAGGAGATAGATTTATACGAGATAATTGAAGTCTCGTCTCCACAAGTGTAGAAATGGGTATGTAATCCATCATCCTGAAATTATTGAGCGTTGTCTTGGTATATTTCAATTGAGAAACAAATTTGTGATTCTCTTTCTGTCATACTTCCAATCCAAGACAATATTGCATGAGCTCGATATCTATCATGTCAAATGATCAATTAATATTTTTCTTCGTAGCTTCGATCATCTTCACTATGCTGCCAGTGATGACTAGATCGTAAACATATACAATAACTATCACAATCTCTCCTCCTTACCTCTTGAGGTAGATATTAGGATCATATGGATTTAAAAATCCATGCTAAACGAGATGCTCATCAATCTTGATGTACCATGCCCGGGGTTCTTGTTTAAGGCCATACAAATATTTCCTAAGTCTACATACCTTTACGTCTTCACTAGGTATGACAAAACTCTGAAGTTCATCAAGAAGACTTCATCTTATAGATCTTCATTAAGAAAGACACTTTTCACATCCATCGATGTACTTTTTAACCAAATTGAGTAACTAGAGAAAAAATCATTCGATCATTTTTATCTTAGTTGTGGGAGAAAATGTCTCATCATAGTCTATACCTTCATTTTTGTTGTGCTCATATTTTATTAACTAAGCTATAAATTGAAACTAATATCTACATAGCTTCAAAAGAAAATGTTAATTAAACAATGAACCATCAAGATAAGAGCTTAAAGGAAATGCTTTTTCAATGCATATATAAAACTACATGCTAAACTATTTCCTACTCTCTATGATTACTAAATTAAACTATGAACCTATGAAGAACATAAGCAATCAAAGTGGATTGTTACTTGATCTCAAATATTGAGAATGGAATCTCACCAAGAATGGCTACAAGGCCATTTTGGATCTTCCCATATTACTCAATTTTGAGTGAAAGGATGCAATATGGAGAAGCTATTTCCAACAATGGAGAATGGCTCAAGATCAAAATGCTTATAGTTTTCACTATTCAAAGCATGGTGCAAGAAGAAAGGTAAGAAGGAGGGTTCTTTATATAGCTTGCATGAAGAGGCAAGGCTAGCAAATTGATGAATGTGGGATAAAGGTAAAACAATATTAGGAATGGATAATGTTGCTTTATAAAAGGTAATCTTGATTTAGAAGAGTTTAATTTGTCATTAGTAAGTCATGGGAGTTGGGGATGTTTTAATTAATCAAAGGTGATTAATTAATAGGTAGAGGTAAGCTTATAGAAGCTAATTAGAGGAAAATTAGTATGATTTGTGGGATGTAAGAGAGGAATTTGATCCAATAAATGATAATTTATTGATTTAGAGTTGCGAGTGTAATTAATTAATAATAATTAATTAACCCAAGTAGAAGTGGATATTAATTAACGAAAGGTCGTTAATTGACATCTTTAATGATAGAAGGCTAATTAATTAACGAAAGGTCGTTAATTAATGAATATGAAGAGGAATGTTAGCTAATTAGTGGAAAAGTGCTAATTATTACGGAAATGATGAGAAAGAGGATAATTAGTGCAATCTTAGCATTAAAGGTTACGTAAGCAGATTTTAGGTGTCTACATTTGCCCCTCTTTGGGGTGGCGTAAGTGACGCCACTTCAAAGATAGTAGACAAGTACAAACAAATAATTTTTTTGAAGAAATAGAAGAAAAAATTAATAGAATGAAGGATGCCCCTCGAGTGTTGATGGGGTGATGAAAGAGGGCAATTGACGATCGAAAAGATGAAAGAACATAATAGAAGTAGAAGAATTGATCCCTATTGTGCCAAGTTACTTTTGAAGAAAAGTGTTGATAGAAGGAGAGTGATATGGAAGAAAAATGAAGATGAAAAGAGATGGATATAGCTATCATCTTGCTGATGTAAAAAACAACTTTATTTCATCATTTTTCTTATGATCAACGTCATCGGTCCTTATTAAAAAGAATGAACAAAAGTGTAGTATGACATGAAAAGCCATATACAAACAAATGTCCATAGCTAAAAACACCAACTCCATGCAACATACAAAATGCAATGCAATATGAGAAAGTAAAAGATGCCTAACTCCCTGCAACATACATAATGTAATGCAATACGAGAAAGTAAACAAGATAACTCTGATAAAGAAACATAATGCAATGTTTTTGTTATCAATCTTTGATTCTGACCTATAAAAATTAACGACAAGGGTTAAAAGATGGTGCCCCAAGCAAGGATACATACAAGGGGAATAACGGAGGACACTTGGGTCCTATGAAAAGAAGTGCACTATGAAACAATACCAAGCAACTCATTGTGCCCCAGAGTACATACATAGTAAGCAAACCAACTTTGTTAATGGAGGTAGATCAAGATGATCCATGAGTCACACACAAGAAAAGCGAGAACCAAAGAGAGATTTTTTACATAATGATTTTTATTGTTTTTAATTTTTTAGAAACATATTTGAATGTTTTTTATTTTGAAAGTTTTTTGAAACTATGTACGGAAGAAAAATAAGTGTGGATTCCCCCAGTGATAGATGGGATGTATAAGGGGAAAATTCCATGGATACGAGAAAGTGAAGATGTGACATGCCCCAGCGATTAGGTGGGAGTATTCAAATATAAAATCTTCACACGTAGAAGGGGGATCAAGGAAATTATAAAATAGGTTCAATCATGAGGGAGCAAGGATGCCCCCAGCATAAGCTAGCCAAGAAACACATGAGAGAAAGGAAGTGGGTGATTGATTTATTAAAGGGGGAAAAAGGTGCCTGCAAACATGGCAAAGAGGACATCTGATACACATGGATGTTCTAAACAATTTCTGAAGAATCGAGGATGTTATGAAAAGATTTAGAAGGTGGTCAATGAAAAAGTGATTAGCCCAAGGTACAAATCATGAGATAAGACATGCGCTAAAGCAAGAGTTTGAACAAGGTCAAAAAGTAACACTTGATAACATACTAATCCTATTTACTCATCGAGATCCTATGTGTGCAGTAGAAATGAATTACCTCTTGAAGGAAAGAGTTGATAGACAGTAAGTGAAGACACTAGCCAATGTGTAGGAATGATTTAGTTTGAAAGGTGATTTGTGAATGGATTATGGAAGGAGAGCCGTACATTGCTCCGCTTCTAGCTAGGCGGCCATATCCCTAACAGAGTTGCATTTGATTCTAATCACAACATTTCTCTATTGCGAGTCAGGCATCCATAGCCCCGATAGAGATTATTGGAAATAACCCAAGAGAGAGTTACATATCAATTTGCTTTTTATTTTAGCTTTTACTTTTTGATTGATTGATTTTGATTCTTTTACTTCTGAAAACTTATTTCAGATCTCGTGTTTGACAAGGGGTTAAGAACCACTGATGGCTTGATGGAAGGATGTGAAATTTGTTGTGATGACAACATTGGATAGTGTCAAAAATACGCCCAAAAGTTATTCACAAAAAGTTTATTAGATGGGAATTGTGATAGGATCTCTAAGAGGTTAGTCGTTCTTTAATTTACCAAGGTTATGAAAGACTAAGTTCAAATGGATACCATAGATATAAATTTCACAAAATGCGTGTGAATAGGCTAACCACGATAACATCAAAGGGATGAAAATGGTAGATGAATTGCAGATGAATATGAAAGAAAGGGAAGAAAGAACATCCATGTGTACGCAATACCTGATTGTAATGTTTGATCTTTGTACCTTTGATTTTATTTTTGTAATGTTTTAATGTTTTCTCATTTTGTTTGTATTTTTGAACTATTTTTTATTTATTTTTATTTTTGAACTGTTTTATGATTTTTTATTTTTTATTGGAAGTTGGGACCAACAATGTCAATATGTATGATATGATCCAACAACGATATGTGTGACTTCCTTGATAAGGGAGACTAAGCACGCTTTTTTAATCAAGAGTGATATTATCCCCGATCTCAATGATTGTGGTGAGTTCACACTCAACAAATGACTGTGATTTGTTTTGAAACATGGGTTTCATATGTGGGATTTTGAGTTCCCTATCCATAGGTTTCTACACTTTGCATCATACTTGATGGGTACGTTGGTGTGCATTCTGGAATCGCATTTGATTTTGGATTTTATGATCATTGGAGTTGTTGGTAGCTTTGGATCTCTTCAGATTTTTTATCTTGGCTTGATAAAGAACTTGTCTGGGTTTCTTATAAGCTAATGATTGACTTGTATGATCCCGAGAAGTGAGAAAATAACATGGATGTTTAGAATTGATGAGAGGAATGGTAGTGGGATTGCCAAAATCTTTGTTAGAAGAATAATGTGATGGATGAAAAGGATATGGTCCAAGGATTGAAGAAGATGGGCTATCGGGAGGTGAGCCATAGACAGAAGATGAAGGGCTACTAGGATGTGGCCCAAAAATAAAAGAATAAGGGCTACTAGGAAATGACCCATAGATGTAAGATGATGGGCTACTAGGATGTGGCCCAAGAATAGAAGAAGAAGGGCTCCTAGGACATGACCCACATATGTAAGATGATGGGCCATTAGAATGTGGCCCAAGAATAGAAGATGATGGACTACCCAAGGGTGATACATACATAGAAGACAAGGGGCTAGTTAGGTGTGCCCTAAGAATATAAGAAGAATGGATACATAGATGTAAGATGATGGGCTACTAGGATGTGGCCCAAGAATAGAAGATGATGGACTACCTAGGGGTGATCTATACATAGAAGACAAGGGGCTAGTTGGGCGTGCCCCAAGAATAGAAGATAGTGGACTACTCAAAAATGTCCCAAAAATAGCAGAGGGAGGGATACTAGAAGGTGACCCACACCTAGATGAAGATGAAGGGATACTTGACATTAACCCCATAAGAGATTGTGATTGAGGAATTATGATAGACAAAGAGTTATTGGGTGATGAGAAGATAGGACGTGGATCAATGCAAGACCAAGGAGTTTCATCACATAATGAAGAATGTAAAGATGGAAGAATAAGAGGAGGGTCAAGTTGCATGATTTGAGGATCTTCCTCTGTTGCTTGAAAAAAGGAATCAACATTTTCTCTCAATATGTGGGCACATCGAATTCTAAAGAGAATCCTTGCTTGTAATATTCTAAAGGAATATCTTCATGTGCCCCTATAAATGCTCTGATTGTTTCTTCATTCTAAAATAGGTCAATCGGTATGAGTTGTTGATCAATCACCAGGGTTGATTGGAAGAAAGAGGTTCACTTGGTGTGGAAGACTTAGAAGATGTTTGATGATGATTGATAGAAGAAGATGATGTGGGGGATGAAGAAGATGTGTAGCTAGATGTCTCAGGAGTAGAAGAAGGTGGTGTGGACCTACCTATACAATGGTATATCGTCTGTAAAATAGTAGGATTAAGTACAAAGTCTATATATTTCCAAGCATGGGTCGATTCAAACATTTGAATAAAAGAACTTTGAGTCACATGAATCTTTAAAGAAGGAAGAATTCATGGGGGTGATTAATGAAGAAGGTCCTACGAAGAAGGGGAGGACCATGATTCAAGAATCGTATTGGATGAATAATAACAAGGGTCCTGCAAAGAAAGAGAGGACCATGATTCAAGAATTGTATTATATTTTTTATTGGAGGGATTTGGATTTGCACATATCTTCAAAGGAATAAGATGTCATTGAGGCAACTGATAAAAGGGGTCTTGCGAAGAAAGAGAGGACCACAACGTAGGAGTCACATTAGATGAATGATGAAGATAATTTGTGGTGACACAAATCTTTAGAGGAGGAGAACATTGTTTAGGTGACTGATAATAGAGGTCTTGCGAAGAAGGGGAGGACCGTGACTTAGGAGTTGAATTAGATGAATCCAAATAGTAGTTTGGATCTGAATCATCAGAAGAGTCAGAGGAAATATTTGGATTGGAATCCTCAGAAGAAGAGGAAATGTTTGGATTAGAATCAGAAGAAGGGTGGGGGAACTCAAATAATAATTTGGATCAAAAGTGTCCAAACCATACCATCGACTATGAGATGAAGGTGGGAACGGGTTACCCGAATGGGTTCTCTAGCATGAAGAACCAAACGAGGTTTGGTCATGATGGGCGTCTTTTGATTTGTACACCGAAACTTTGATTCCTTATTGTCGTATGTATAAGGGACCTTGCAATAATTAGTCATTTTTGGCATGTGTTGGGTTCAAAGGTATAGACCTAAATTATATGATAAAAATTATTCAAAGTGAAGAAGGTTTCATGTTGATTTGGGAAACATAACGAAAACCAACTAGACATTTCGCAAATATGGGGATGCTTGTGTGATTTTCCAAAAAGGGAAGCTAAGAAAAACATACATCGTGATAACGTAATTTCAACAATCCAAAAAGTTTGGACAACAAGTTGTGAGTGCAAAGAATCAAAGTCTCGAAAGGATTGTCCTTAGAAATATAAGTCTATAAGGTGAACGATCGCAAGGAACAATCATACAAGCTCAAAACACAACACCACTCAAACTTAAGTGATAAACAATGACCAAATGATAAAGGATTAATGGATCAAAGTGATTGTCATAAATGGATAAGTCAAAATGACGAATGAGACACAATCACACAAATTTTGTTTGTAAACCAATTAGTCAAATGGAGTACTTCCTAAGTCTGTTTTTGGAAAGGTAGTTGGTGTTGTAAGATAATTAACAAGATGTCCCTACTTATGTCGAGTTCAAAGACATGAACAAGGCATAAGTAATAACAAGAAGTTAATGCGACCTCCTAACAAGGTATACTAGAAGCAAGCCCAAATTCAATTAATACCTATATCCCAAAAAGTGCTAGTTACAATTGTGAGTGACACAACAATGTCACCAAGATATGTTAACCAAAATTTGTGAGAAAGTAACGTATTGATATCAAGATGATATTGATATAACAAAGACAAGTGGTAACACGTAGCACTTTTCAAAATCAAGGTAGTAATGGAATCAAACTAAAATCTTATAGTATAACTAAGAATTGTTAAAATGTGTATAGCATAACCTTACAATGCAGATATTTAGGTCAAGTTTACAAGAAACAAGACGTAAATACCAAAATTGTAGTGATACAATATAAACAAGGTAACCTTTCCAAGGAAGTTCAAGGTGATGAATCAAGCCTAACTATGATGACGATCTTGACTTGGGTATCAAGATAAAAAAGGCTACCAATGATATGAAAATGTCTCCACACACTTTAGATGTTTAACAAACCAGCCACAAACATGGATGGGTGTAAACAGACAAAAAAGTGGTGAAACAATCAATTGATAACACAAAGGTAGTCACTCTTCTTTTGATCAACAAAGTGTCAAAAGAAAGTGAAGGAAGTAGATCAATTGGGGTTGAAAAATTTTGGCCTCACTTTGGCAAAGTTTTGCCTTACCTTAGGTAAGTGAAAAACTAAGAAAAAGTAACACTTCCCACGTTTCGTGATGAATAATGGCTCACAACTCAAAACTGTTTTGAAATGGTCAAAGTTGGCTCCTAATCAAAGATATCTTCCTAGGTGGTTCTCTCAACTAGGTGTTACAAAGCCATCTTAAGCGAGCTCGATTTACCCAAAAATTTGCAATGACTAATTTGGGAGTATCTCGGCTTCCCCTTTAAGCACAATAGGAAAATAGTGTGTCTACGTGTACTAATACTAGGGTCGCCATACAGACAACCAAGATGCTTGCTAACTCACAAGGAACAACTAGTCAAGTAGGTTGTGTGGAGCACTTCCCATTTCATCCACAAGGTTCCCTCTTGCTAGGACTACTTTGGGGTTCCTAGGACCACCCCCATTGTTGTAGCTTAAGGCTTATGCCAAAGGGGTTATGTCCTAGTTTTAAGCAGACATGACGTACCATTATCTGAACATGTAAATACAATGTTTTGAATGTGGTGTTCTTTTTATCTTGTTTAATCTTGATGTGGTTTTCTTGAACACTTTTTGGAAACCTGCACAGAAACTATATTAGTAGTTTGATTTTGTTTCGAATCCACCTTTCTTTGACAAGTGTTTTTGGTCCTACACAACAGAATAGTAATTTTCCATAAAAAGAATAAAGAGGATAAAACATCGTTTCTGATTCTCAAGATCGTCCTAAGATGCAATAGAAGAGCATACGCAACGTAGAATCCAAATTATGAAATCAAAAATGGAAAACACTGTTCAAATGAAATATTTGTTCTTTTTAACAAACTTTGACATTCATTCTTTTAAGAACAAGCAATTTTTAAAACAAAAAAGATACATAGAAATTGTTTCTGATTCCCAAGATCACCTAAAAGGTGTGAGGGAAGAGCATACATGAATCTAATCTCATGATTAAACATGCAATGTTCATTAACCTTTTAAACAAGTCAAATTATCATCAAACATGTAAAAACACCCTATAAAACAAAAGTTAGATTCAAAATAAAACTTGTAAGGTGTTAGAACATCAAAAACAAAATTTTCCAAAACGTTTAGACATGTTAAAAAATGAGTAACTTACTAAAAATGAAAACCTTAAATTTTTGGTAACTCAAAACCCCAAATTTATGTTTCCATTGTTTATTTTTCTTCAATACCTTTCCAACGCAACAAAAATAGAGTCATTTTGAGTTCGGGAGCAAAAGTTATGGCCTCCGGAAGATTGCTAATGATGCCTATGCTAGGATTTGTGTGCCTACATGCCTCTGCTAAAAAATGATAGTTTTAAAGGTGTGTGCGCCATGGTTTTGTCATGTGCACCAGGATTTAGGTGTGTGTGTCGGGGTTTAGGCATGTGCACTAGGGTAGCCAAAAAGAGGTACAAAATTCAGGGCACTGTGCCACCCGAGAGGTGCTGCGCCGGGGTTATGGCATGTGCACCAGTAGCCAAAAGAGATATGGAAACTCTAACAAAGGTGTGCTGTGCTACTCGAGAGATGCCTGTGCTATCATATGGGTGTCTGCTGACTGGTCGACAAAAAGGTACAATACTACAGTGGTGTGTGCACCAACATAATGGTGCTTGTGCCAAGGTTAGGGTGCATGTGCCAAGGTTTGAGTGCCTATGCTCCCTTTCCTAGGTGACATCAAAAATATGTCATTTTAACATAAAAAACTTCAAAAAGGTCAAATTTTTGATATGTTAGCTCAAAATTGACAACAACCCATTAGAATTAAAGCTCTAAATGAGATCCTATTCATGGAATATTAGCA
This sequence comes from Taxus wallichiana var. yunnanensis, assembly GCA_018340775.1. Lineage (NCBI taxonomy): Eukaryota > Viridiplantae > Streptophyta > Pinopsida > Cupressales > Taxaceae > Taxus > Taxus wallichiana. The sequence goes on along the minus strand of CM031234.1, from coordinate 718,139,253 downwards.
AAATCCTAAGAAATTGAACATTATCTTCCATATGTGTATATCAAGGGTTAGCCAAAAACTTGAAATAACAATAACATTTAAGCTAGAATTCTAAGGGACTAAGGACTGTCCCACATAAGTATCGTGCAAATGTGCTCATGTTTTATTAACATGCCAAATGTGCTCATGTTTTATTAACTAAGCTATAAATTGAAACTAATATCTACATAGCTTCAAAAGCAAATGCTAATTAAACAATGAACCATCAAGATAAGAGCTTAAAGGAAATTCTTTTTCAATGCATCAATGACACTACATGCTAAGCTATTTCCTACTCTCTATGATTGCTATATTAAACTATGAACCTATGAAGAACATAAGCAATTAAAGTGGATTGTTACTTGATCTCAAATATTGAGAATGGAATCTCACCAAGAATGAATACAAGGCCATTATGGATCTTCCCATATTACTCAATTTTGAGTGAAAGGACGCAAGATGGAAAAGCTATTTCCAACAATGGAGAATGGCTCAAGATCAAAATGCTTATAGTATTTCACTATTCAAAGCATGGTGCAAGAAGAAAGGTAAGAAGGAGGGTTCTTATAGCTTGTATGAAGAGGCAAGGCTAGCAAATTGATGAATGTGGGATAAAGGTAAAACAAGATTATGAATGGATAGGGTTGCTTTATAAAAGGTAATCTTGAGTTTAATTTGTCATTTGTAAGTCATGGGAGTTGGGGGATGTTTTAATTAATCAAAGGTGATTAATTAATAGGTAGAGGTAAGCTTATAAAAGATAATTAGAGGAAAATTAGTATGATTTGCGGGATGTAAGAGAGGAATTTGATCCAATAAATGATAATTTATTGATCTAGAGTTACTGAGTGTAATTAATTAATAATAATTAACTAACCCAAGTAGAAGTGGATATTAATTAACAAAAGGTTGTTAATTGACATCTTTAATGATATGAAGGTTAATTAATTAACGAAAGGTTGTTAATTAATGAATATGAAGAGGAATGTTAGCTAATTAGCGGAAAAGTGCTAATTATTATGGAAATGATGAGAAAGAGAATAATTAGTGCAATCTTAGCATTAAAGGTTGCATGTAAAGCAGATTTTAGGTGTCTACATTTCCATATCCCTTTGCTATTATTCTTGCTTTGTACTTGTCTATGGTCCCATCTACTTTGTATTTTGTTTTGAATATCCATCTGCAACCAATGGGTTTCTTCCCTGGTGGAAGATCGACAAGTTGTCAGGTGTTGATTTTCATCGTTGAATGATACTTAGCATCCATGGCATCTTTCCAAGATTTCGATTGTAGGGATTCTGGAAAGTAGATGGCTTGTCATATTCAAAAACCCTACTCATCAAAGTAAAGTTTACCTCTTCATGTGCTTTACTATGAGTTTTTGGTCTAGTGGTGGTTGTATTCGATGGAGCATCCAATTTTGCATCTCGAATCATATTTGTATACCACTTGGGCATACGTTGTATTGTTCCCATGGGTCATGGTCCTATCTGATCATCACCATCATCCCCATCATCACTGTCATTAATGTGAATATCTAATTTTGTTTTCACAACAGGTGAAATATCTACATTAGGTGAGTCTAGAGAAGGAGTCTCAGTTTACTTCTTCTCAAAGAACTTAACATCTCTACTGGTGTAGAATTTCTTGATCTTTGGATCCATCAATATGTACCCAATAGCCTCTTCATTGTATCCAATGAAGATGATTTTCTATGATTTCATATCCAACTTCTTTCTTTTTACTTGGGTATGAGTATGTTAACTTTGCACCCAAATACTATGAGGTGTACAACATATGGGTTCCGATTCGACCATGCTTCATGTGGAGTTACTCCATCAAGATAAACTATGGGCACTCTGTTCAACAAATATATTTTTGTCTTCGTTGATTCTGCCCAAAATGTCCTCAATAGTCTAGAATCATCGATTATACACCACACCATCTCCATGATAATACGGTTCCTTCTCTTAGCAATACTCTTCTCGATGCGGTGTGTGTGGAGGAGGCATCTATCAATGAATCTGTGAGCTTGCATGTAGGCTTTGAAATAATTCCTGGTGAATTCACCCCTCGATTTTGAGCGGAGAGATTTGATATGACAACTAGTTTCTTTCTCAACATCCGCTTTGAACTTTTTGATGTTATCAAAAGCTTCAATTTTCTTTACGAAGACAAAAAACCACATTTTTCTAGAATAATCATCAACACATAGCATGAAATACTGAAATCCAGAATGACTAGGTTGCATCGGACTACAAAGATCGATATGAACCAAATCAAGCTTACATGGATCTTGATAAGTACTCTTACGGAAATAAAATGTGTTGTTTACCTACTATGTAGTTAGGCCACTTATATGTATCCTTTTAAGAGATGGAAAGCCTCTCACCATGTTGTATTGGAGAAGTGTTTTGAGATATTTGAAACTGATGTGACAAAGTCTTCGATGCCACAACTGTGTAGAGGAAGAATTCTTAGCCAACAATTATTTATCATCCATGTGGACAAAGTCAAGATGGAATATACGTCCCACATTGGAGGATCTTGTAACAATTTTTGAGCCTCTTGATTTATCTCAAATCAAACACAATTTTTTACCGATTGACTTTCAAAATCAATCTTTATATTATGATCTAGAAGTTGACTAACCAATAGTAGATTATTTGTTAAGCCAAGGACATATAATACATCTGTTAATTTGTAATTTCATGAACCAAGAGCTAGAGAATCTTTCCCAATAACTTATACAAAGTGTAAGAAGAATCATTACCTAACAAAACAAGGATTTTTGAATGTGTGTACCTCATGGTGGTAAACCGATCATTGTGCTCTACCATGTGTCGAGTGGATTCCGAATCAACGTACCAAGCAACACTAGATAACATCGATAGTTCACTAGAATGAGAAATGTAAAAGAAGTCCTCATTTTCTCGAATGGTCTTCTTGCTCAATTACATTTCCTTACTGATGGGGTTTCTTTCACCACTTCTTTTCCCTTGCTTGTAGTGTGACTTTACCCCATGAGACCGTTGATTTTGAGGTTCAAAATTTCTTGATGGACCTTTCTTGTATGTATTGAACTAGTAATATTTCAACTCATGTCCTCTTTTGTAGATAAGAATTTTCTTCTTTTGTTTGTCCCCTTGTTGATGTTGTTTTTGGAGTTGATTATGCCATGCCATCTAGTGATGAAATTTGTGATGGATTCATCATCAAATTTTCTAATGGCATAGAGGTTTGTGATAGTGATTTTATGCATAATGTTGATTGAAAAGTGTTCTAGGAATAGTTGCATGAGTTGAGTGAAAGATAATAAAGAATGTTGTGGGATGTCGTTATACCAATCCAATGTGGGACCGACCAATGACATGGGGAATGTGTGGAGCATAAGGTCTTGATCATGAGAAATGAGGTAACATGCATGCCTAAAGGCACAAAGATGTTGTTGTGGGTCCTCCTTACTATTAAACTTAGAAACTTATGGGAGATCCTAATGTGGATAATAAGGATTTACAAGAATCGATGGATTGATAGGTTTGTTACAAATATGTTCATAGGAAAATGTGGTCTTGGATCCCAAGGTAGCGGCTTCGAGATTAGCCAATCTACTTAACAAAGTGTTCATGGGATTGTTGGAAGTGGATGGATTAGAAGTAGATGGATGTGGTTGTGGGATATAAGAAGTAGATGGATTATGTTGGGGATGAGATTGATAATGTTGTGGGTGAGATTGATAAGATTGTTGGTAAGTTGGTGTTTGAGGGGGTGGTTGATAAGGAGGAAGATTGGTGAATGGTTGTGATTGAATAGGTTGAGAAATAGGATGTTTTTGAGAGGTGGGCATGTAATTGTGTTGTTTTTTTGGGTATTGGTGATGTTAGATAGACTTTGTGTGGGTCTAGTGGGGACGTAGGTATGAGATGGTTGAGTTGTATGAGTAGATTGATTAGGAAAGATGTGGCAAAAAAAATCAACATGGGGATTGGTGATTTTGAGTAGATTATGAAGGATGAGGCTATGAAGTGATGACATTGGCATGAAGGATGGATGTTGTAATTGAAATCTGATTGTATTGTTCAAATGGAGACTGGGATTCTTACAAAGTTTGAGTATGAATAATAGTGACAATGGTGAATGAAGAGATTATGGGAATGGAGGAAATAGGCATAGTTTTTATGGGAGCAAGATTAGAAGGGATGGGAACCACCAATTGAGTGGATTGGTTGGTTTTAGAAATTGTAGAAGAAGATTGATGAGATCTAAATTCATGTTGGAGAAAGAACATAGAAAGTTTTGATGTGATAACTTGGGTAGACTTGGGATGAGAATGATAGGCATAAATTTTTTGAAGAGGGGTCCCTTCTACAGGGAGGTTAGTAGAATTACGAAGGATATAGTCACATAAAGCAATGGAGTTGACGTCTAAGAGCTCTTGGAATTCCACACACCCATAAGGAATGGTAGGAGGTCCAAAAGTCCCCAAAGAGGCAACAGATGGGGGTGTGGCCGGTCTAGATAGGACCAAGTGGTGATAAATTAAAGGATTGGTTTTAATGTGAGTACTAGATATGATATCTTGAGACTCTTGAAGAGAGGTAATGGAGATGATAGGTTGAGTAACTGTGGAAGAGGTGACCAAAGGGGTGGAAGTAATGATAGAGAGGGATGAATTTTGTTGAGAAGCGATGGTAGAAGTGGGAATGTTGTTAGATGACATGGTTTGTTCCATTTTTATTACTTGGGAACATGTAATAATGGGCATGAAAAAATAAACTTAAAACTATGTTGATTATTAGTTACTTCAAATAAGTCACGTAACAAAATTTTAGTTATCTTGATTATTAGAAAAATGTGAGAGAAAAAGAGAAAATGGGCTCAAAGGGGAGCCTAGGAGATGGCCAAACTATGGATGGTTTTGGGTAGTTTTGGATGGATTCCTTGATATACCTAAAGATACGTGAGGCATGCATATGGGATGACTACTTGTACGGGGCCTGATATTGGGGCCTACCCCCACACTTCGTGCACTGCAGTCATAAGGGTTTTAGGTGCTTAGCCAATATATCAATAGCCAATAACATGGCCAGAATACCACGATAACTTTCTTATTGGGTGATGAAATCCCAATAGTTCCACCTGGAAGGATATGTTTGAAATGTGTAGTTTTGATGTGTGTGTTTTGGATGTGTGTGATGAAAGTGTATGCAAAGGATTAACCCCTACTTAGACTATATTTCCAAGAAAATATGAAGGTTCTTTTTAAATCCAAAATGAAGTGTTGTGTTTGATGAGGACACTTAAGCAAAGAAGGAAAAAAATAATGCAAAAGGAAAAAATAGAGAAAAACGAGGAATACCTAGATAATGCAATTTCCTTTTTATTTTTATTTTTAAAGCAAGCAATGTGTTGTTGATCCAAGCAATCACTCCACTAAGAAAGCGAAGTAAAAATCTTACCTAAAAGGTTAGTAGAAAATAAATAGAAGAAAAATAGAAATGAAAGACAATGAAAAAGGCTCACCAAAGAAGGGTGGTTCCACCGAGCACCGAATGTTGAACAAATTTCCTTGTCCCTATTTTAGATTAGTGAAATAGTAAGAAAGAAAATAAGTAACTCCAAAATAAAAGGGTTTAAGGTATCTCTTAGATGATATGACGATTAATGTGAGTGAAAAAGAGAGAGATCCTCATCACGGTGAGCTAGATGACCTAAAAACAAAGAGAAACTCAAAAAGAAAATGATTAGTAGGTAAATGAGTGGGTTTCCTAACAACGTCAGTCTCGAGAAGTGAAAACTTCCTAGGATGGATGCAAAACCACTTTTTGATAAAATAGATAGATAAAGGATTGATAAATTAGATGTAGTAGATAATTGAATCAAGTAGAAACATGAAATGTGCTAAATAGATTAAAAATGCTTATCGATATAAGTAAATACGAGACCAAATAAAATCTAGGTGGGTTGATAGAGACCAAAGGATGATGAGCACAGTTGATGCATACTAGGGTAGTGTGAGAAATAAATGAAGACACGTTGACTTAAAAGGCTTCTGAAGCATGACTTGGAGTTGATCTGAATTGGGGATGATGCTTTGAGATGTTGTGAGAAGACTGGATCTAATGAGAATAGAAAGGATGAAAGAAAATGAAAAATATGAGAACTACTTGACATGGTCAATGGTCCTAATTGACTACGACTAGATCCGATTAAGTTGGGATCTAAAGCTGCAAGTGTGCAGAATGGCAAGATTGGATGATATAGAAGGTCATGGGATCAAAAAGCAGTTCTTGATCAATTGAATAACAAAAAATCCAACAAATGAGAACTGGTTCAATGGTTACTAGGAGTGATCTAGGGCTTGATGGAAAAATATGGGTAAGAACAATGCTCTGTAGATGGAAATGAAGATAAGAAAATGCAGAGACATAGCTCCAGGATGATTATTAGGCCTACAAAAATATGATAAAGAAGTGTGATGGATTATAAATGGTAGATCCAAGTATGCAAGAGGAAAAATGACCCCAAATCACTTAGGGTGAAGCACAATATCTTCAAGGTGGTGATAACAATTGCAAGGGAGATCAAGAAAAAAAGGCAAGATCACAACAAAGCTTGAAGTCTCCAAAATTACATTATGGGAAAAGGAGGTGTATGGGTGTACTTATACGGCTAATGGCGACACAGATGTGTTTTCACTGACTATGCAAACCCTTTATTTTTGGTGGGATGATGCCAAACTCGAGGAAAAATGGACCTAAAGATGGCAGATTAGTGTTTTGGGTGATAAGGATTAGTTAAGGATGTGTATGAAGGATAAAAACATTAAACACCTTAAACAAAGGAAAAGGGTAGATGAAATTATTAAATGAGGGCCTAGGGAGGATAAAAAGGAGCATTTAGGGAGAATACATAGATTAAACGAACACTTATGATTAATTAAGGATGATTAGGGATGTTTAGGGAAGATAAATTAAGGATATGATTAGGATGGGATTAAGGTGGGAAATAATGATTAAAGGGATAAATTGAATTTAGGAGGGAAATGGGGATTTAAATGGGAAGAGAGGTATGTATGTAAGAAATGGTGACAGAGAGAGAGAATGCGGGATGAGGGACAAGGGATACCAAAAATTGGTGTCTACATTATGTTCCACAATTGAGTTCATTTAAGGGATGATGAGGATAGATTACAAATCACAAAGTACAAAATGTATGGAAAATAACCCTAAGTATCATCGCCAAGAACGTTGATGTGTGGTATCATTATGTAAGGGAAATGAAGGAAGATAAGGTGGTGTTACTAGAGAAGGCGGATACTAGTTTGAATTTTGTGGATTCATTCACTAAGAAAGTACGTCTTGATAAGGTTAACTCGTGCAGGGAAAATATGGGATTAATCTCCTAGGTATACTAAGGAATGATTTGGTACTAGATTCATGTAGTATTAAACAAGTGGGACAATATTGGGAATGTTTCAACTTTTCATGGAATTTTGTAATGTTTGTTACGCATTGGTTCCATTACAAAGTAACTATTACACAATGGTTTGGCATGCACAAAAGCATATGAGTACTTGAGAATTTTGGTATATGATATGAATGTGCGAGAGGAATGGTGCATTTTTTTGGAATTGTATGTGGGATGAATGCACAATGGGAGTAATTTTATGGTGTGCACTAGAGTTGAAAAACATTGGATAGCGACAGAGTTCACATACCAATTTAAATGAGTGGGAAAGCATCTTTCTTTTGAATGATAGATCTCGAATACATGGTAATTGTAAGCACAAAAATCTCAGCAAAATTAGAAAGAAAAACAATAAACACAAAGTATAACTTTCTTCTGATTTTCCCTTACAAACCTTAGGATTCCAAAGCACTTTGAATTTTTGAATCTTGTATTAAGAAGGATTGTGGATTCTCTTGATTAATTATCCAAAGTATGAATGCAATGTTACGAGATTCGAAACACAAGGATGCAGATGTCAAATTGGTAGAAGTTGGCTACAATTTTCTCAAAGCTTCTAGGGATAGTTTACAAAGGAATGACTTGCATTTTATAGCTGAGGGTGAGGCCATGAGAAGTGGATCAAAGTTTGAATGGGCTCTAGGATAATAATTGTAATTACCTGAAATAACAAGTAGACTTAGTTTGTGTAGTTGTATATTTAAAGGGGCAATGATTATTTGGTTGGCAGAAGTTATATTTGGGAAGGTGGTTGTATGTGCAATTTCATTGCCCCCACCTTTCTAGGATTCTATAAGTTGAGTTGATTGGAATAGGGAAGTGGAGTCCAAGTGGGGTCCAAATGGAACCTAAGTGGTAGTTGACTAGGAAAATAGGTGTATTTTCCTAATTAAGTAACTAATTTAATTAGCTACAATGTGTGAGACAATTAATTAACCATTTATTTAATAAATTATAATTAACTTAGCTAAGGTGGTGTTAGGAAATAATTTAATTAATCCCAAGGGGTGAATGTGCATGAATTAAGCAATCTAGTTGATTAATCATAAGGGGATGAAATGATATGATGTGAAATAGGAACATGTGATTTTGGGGTGTTTACATTTTCCCCTCTTTAAAGTGTTATTACGAAGTAATAAAACTTTAAATATGGTAGACATGTATAGATCAAAGAACGAATGACAGGAAATATGGTAGATGTTTGGATTTTCCCCGGTGAAGCATTTAGATTCCCCAACAAGTAGGATGATAAGGGAATGCCCGCTCAAGCGGGTGGGTGATGTAACAAATCGGTGGGCGAGTACTTGATAGGAAGAAGAAAAGGAATTTGGAAAAGGATAGGAGGGAATCATGTGCACATAAAATGAGTGTCATTTCGAGAGTTAAATTTAGAGAAAGATTTTTTTGTGAAATAGATTTGTCACCATGATTATGAAAGAATAGTGATGGGTATCCCAGTACTGCACGCAAACAAACACACATAAAAAAATAAAGGATAAAAAGGAAAACAAGCCCAATATACACTTTGCAAAAGTTTACACCATGGCTATGAAGAAGAAAATATGACAACAAATATTTATAATTGGATCAAAAAGTAAACATCAACAATGCAACACAAGTTTTAAAATAATAAAATTAATTATGCCCCTAATGTGTGCCACAATGATGATTAAGAAGATGTAAAAACCCCAAGCACTAAAATTATGAAATGTATTGGGATATGATCAAACCAAGAGCATAGTGATGCTTAGATAATCCTAATGAAATTCTTATTGGATACACATTGAAGAGTGATCTGAAATTTGAAAAACTAATCATTTCCCTTGCACAATAAACTTATGAATACATGAGAGGTAGAATGAGATCCTAAATTGCCCCGGCAAATTTATAGCATGAAGGAAAAATAATTGATTGCCTTGAGCATAGATATACACCACAGGAAACAAAATTGATAGGTGTAAGATTGGAATTATCACTAGGGTAATAAATAAAGTTATGAATTTATTAATACTTTGTTGGATTGTTAAAATATTTGTTTCATGTGTTTTCTAATTGTAGGATTTCTTTGATGATTTTGACTATTTGTTCAAAAATTTTGAATTTTTTAAATTTTTGAATATATGTTTTTTTTTAAATATATGATTTTTTATGGTTTTACAAACTATTAGAAAGTTTTGATGAAAAGAAAGAGGTGCGGTGTTTTTGTTACACCTGATTTATTATGGATAAATGATGCTACTAAAAGCATAAAAGAAGCATGTCAAACAAACACAATATGAACATGAAGGAACTACACCAAAGTTAGACGTGAACTAAAATGCCAAGAATTTTCTTGTGATTGGTATACAATAACAAAGTACAACAAAATAAGAAATCGACACACTAATAAAAAAATCATCACAATGTTAAAAAATTGTAACAATACAACACAATTTTCAATAACATCTAATGACAAGCCTAATGTGTTCCACATTGATGAATTAGACATATATGAATTCCCTCTAGCAATAGCTTAGAAAGCAATAGGATTGGATCGGGATGAAGATTGGAGTGATGCTTGCATACTCCAAAACAAACTCTTGTAATATCTCATTGAAGTGTGATTTGGATTGGATTAAAATTTGAAATCCAAATGTGCCCAGAAAAATTATATTACGAAAAGGTAAACAGTTCATTTAAATGAGCACACACACACGCACACCACATGAAATAAAATTTATTAGCAAAAGATGATTTGGAATGATCATAAGGAGTGCCATCAAATGGAAAAATTGTTGAAATATCTTAAGCACTTGCTAAAATTTGGTAAAACATCTTATGAGTGTTTTCATTTTACCAATTTTATATTGTTTTTATTTTTTTATATTTTTATACTATTTTTTTGATTTTGAGAATGTCTCTGATGTTTTTGTATTTTGTGAAACATATTTGAATGTTTTTGTGTTTTGAGAACATATTTGAATGTTTTTTATTTTTGACTCGGTAAAAGGTTACACATTTTGAACTCATGGTCAAACAATTGTAAGCATTCCATTCAATTGACAAAATGTAGATGATATAGTAATAGAATGCCTTACTCTATTCGTGACTCCATGCAACTAGGAAGATGCGAGGGCTCATTGCTAAGAGTCGAGAAGGATGTAAGAACTAGGTGAATAGTGATATGAAAAATTAAGATAATGGATTTTAAGACACAAGGTGTAACAATGATCCATTTGAGAAAAATGTGGCTCATCCTTAGTAAAGGGTATCTGAATGATTCTAAATGATTCTAATTTATAGGTTTTGACTAGACTTATATTTATAGATGGCCTACCATTGACAAGATTAGATTTGAAGAATTATTATCTCTCTTAACATAAGCAACTTCTTGGGATGTTTTTGATTAAACACTTTTGATTCATATTTGATAAAGGATTTAGTTTTTTCATTTTTTTAATTGAAAAGGACCCCCTACATCTTGCCCCATGCCACCAGTAAGAGACAAGGGATCATCATCGAAGACAAAATGTAGTTGAGTAAGGACATCTTCCTCCGTTCCTAGTCTCACACTACTAGTAAGAAGCATGGGCTTATCATCGAAGAATATGAAGGATGAAAGGTGTAATGATTTTTTTATATGGATTTTTCCTTATATGTTTATATTGTGCTTGTTGGGAAGGAGCATTTTTCCCCAAGTTTCAGCCTCATGCGACTAGTAGGACACAAGGGCTCAACATCGTAGACTAAGATGGATAGTCCAAAAGGTCTCGAGAAATGAAGTTCAAGCTTTCTGTTGAATAGAGAGCTTATTAAAAAGAGACGTTACCATTAGTAAGCTTCGAGATAAAACCATGGGTAAAAATATCTGAAATCATGGAAACCATAACAAAGATGAGACACACAATTCCCAATAGGAACAAGGTTAACATGTTTCTCTTGTGATTTGGACAGTTGATGGCAAAAACAAAGTAATAATACTGTATATTATATTTTCTGTCCATCAATCCTGTGCAATACATTAGGCTAATATATAGCCAATATAATAGACAAACCTCTTCCTATAAAATAGGAAGTGTATCAAACAACTTACCCGTTTATAAACTTACGGGTACAACAAAACTCCATGAATAATATATTGTTGAAACAATATATTCTTTCAAACCTAATATTTATAATGTAAACATTAATAATTAATTTCCTAACATTCCCCCCCTTAATGTTTACATGGTACAACATATCTCGTTCACTGATTGTAGCCTGCCACCTCTGTGTGCTCATGATCAACTCCACAAATGTGCAGCATTGGGCTTGCACAAAACTCGAACATGTGCCAACGCACATTTCTTCCACTGATGGTTTTCTCCGGCTTCTACCAACAACCTTACCAATTGGTTTTGCAGGTGTACCAATAACCTTTCACACTTGGTTTTGCAGGATTACCAAAAACCTTACACACTTGGTTTTGCAGGATTACCAAAAACCTTACACAATTGGTTTTTACAGGTTTACCAAAAACCTTACATCATGATTGCTACAATACTTTTGATCAATATTATACAATGTCACTACAAAAGGGAATCATGTAGGAAATATTGCTACCCAAACTGAACAATAAAACATAATGGAAATGGAACAATGAGACCATGTTCCCCCCCTCATTGTGAACATTTCACTTATTCAATCCAAAACAGGAACTCTGAAATCATACTGCACACAACAAACTGCAATTCAGAAATGAAAGAAAACTCACACTGCACACCTGTGCCACCAAATCATTTTGTGCGGCCCCATTGTTGGTGGCTGACGAGAGGTCACTGTCTGACCTCCAACCTCCTGTGCCTCCATCCTCCAGTCAAAAATTATCTAGAAGAGAAAATCTTCATCACTTTGATGAGCGGTATTTTCTTCCTCTTCATTTTCTCCTTCTTCATCAACAATCATGGCATTATCTTGTAGTTTCCCATCAAGTAAGTCTTGTGCTCTTTTTCTGCAATTGTTAGATATATGACCAGGTTGTTTACAATAGTAGCATGTAAATTGTTTCTTCGGTCCTTTAGAGGTTGAACCGTATTTGGGCATTTTCTTACGAAATTCTTTCTTGTTTCTGCCAAACATTGCAGGTCTCCTCCGGTTCAACAACCATAATTCTTTTTCTTCATCTAAGAAAGAAGAAATAAGTTCTTCTAGACTTGGATTTATTTTGCTTAATGTAAAGACCATATTAGAATAACATGAAGGCATGCTATTAAGTAATACTGCTTTAGCATCATCATCAGGTACATCTACTTTTATGCCAGCAAGTTGATTACAGATAGATCAAAACTTACTGATATGCTCCACCATGCTCTCACCTTCTTCCATCTTGAGGCCGAACAATCTTTGCTTTAAGGATATCGCTGCGCTTCCCATTTGTGATCCAAACAATTTGTTCAATGTCACCCAGATTGTATGAGAGGACTTTTTTAAGTCTATATGATGTAGATAAGCATCTGATAGACCCAATCCGATGATTGCTGTAGCCTTTCGATCTCTGCTGTCCCATTTTATTGCTTCATCTGCATTTGTCGGTTTTTTTTCTTTTCCATCAACAATATCCCATAAGTCTTTGTTGATTAGGAATAATTGAGTCCGCACTTGCCAGGTATGAAAATCTTTGCCTTCAAATTTTTCAATGTGACTCAACTTATTCATTTTCACACAATATAGACGTCGGATTCTACCGAAAATGCGTCTGTGAGGCAATTTTTTTATTTATTTTTGGACTTTTAACTCTAACTCACAATGCATTTTTGACAAGACTCTTGACACCACCTAAAATCACCTATTTGACTTTTACAATTACATGACTTTGACAAAACAACAAGGACTTCATAACATATGATGAATCAACTATGAAATATGAGTCTTAGTTACCACTCAACTCGTGATTTTTGACTTGATTTTAAAAAACAACAATTAACTCAACAAGACTACATTTATACTTTTGAAGACTCCCAAAAAACACAAACTTGATTTGCAATAACATTACAAAGACAAAATTACTAGAACACAATGGACCCTAAAATAATAAAAACTTTTTAATTACAAAAGGGACGGCTGGATGTAAGACCAAAATAGTGAAAGCATTCCTCTAGACGATGGTGATGTTGAACGAGGAAATAAAAAGAAAACTATATTGATAACAAAACTTGATCACAAAGATTTTTGGACATACAACATAGAATAACACAAACTTAATAAACTGTATTATTATATTTACTGTCCCAGTCATGCCCGAAACGAATCACCACCAGCCGTTCCTCCTCCGCTAGTATCTCCTCACTGGATCTGCAGAACTCAGAGCTTGATACTAGGAACAATGGGAAAACATATGCGCCCACCAATCATCAGAATCTTCTTGTGGCAGAAAAAACACAGACGGAATCCACAGCTACAGGGAACAAAATTGAAGTCCGTGACATCCAAATCCGCATAGCAAATTGGACAAGACAACGGCGCTGGAACAGAAGGAGCAGAGGTGTAGTGATGATTATTATTCCATTCGATTTGTAAATGTCTGCAGTAGAATAGCCGCAAAAATCAGAGGCCGAATTTGATCAAAAAACTCTAAAACCGCGTTCCCTCCAAGCTATGCAATAAAAAACCAATGCATCATGCATGCGTGTTGTTTCAAAATCTGATCCGTATCAGAATGTTACACAAAGAAAAATTATTAAAAAATCTAAGAAACACTTGTATGCCACTAATAATACTCAAATCAAATCAGTATGACTCCATATCCTTCTAGAAAAGCCTACGCTCTGATACCAAATCTTGTGATTTGGACAGTCGATGGCAAAAACAAAGTAATAATACTGTATATTATATTTTCTGTCCATCAAACCTGTGCAATACATTAGGCTAATATATAGCCAATATAATAGACAAACCTCTTCCTATAAAATAGGAAGTGTATCAAACAACTTACCCGTTTATAAACTTACGGGTACAACAAGACTCCATGAATAATATATTGTTGAAACAATATATTCTTTCAAACCTAATATTTATAATGTAAACATTAATAATTAATTTCCTAACAGTTTCATGATAAGTGAATAATGTGAAGATATGATAATGTTATTGTAGACACCTATTTTTGGTATAGCGCCCCTCCATCATCTCGTGTTCATGTAATTTCCTATCTCACCTTTATTTTTCCTAAATTTCAATAAACCTCATCATCTATTCAACCAAATTTAATTAATTATTAAATGGGCTCCATATAAACCCATTTAATAATTGAATTTTGGCATTATCCCCATCTCTCACAAATTATTCAATCCATGGGTATTAATATACCCATCCGACACCCCTTTCTAAATTTCAAATGGAATCTATCATCTCACCTACCATGTCAATCATGCTCCCCACTCCATCTAATAATTCAAGCCATGGTCCCCACATGATCACATCATATCTCTTAACTTGGGTTAATCTACCCAATCTAACCTCACATTCAAGCTATAAATATGGGTTTTACCCCATATTTTAAAGGACCTTAAGGGGTATATTTTTCAGGGGGATATATTTTTCAGACACCGATATATTTTTCAAGACCTAGGCCCAGAGAGGAGAAGAAAGAGCTTAATTAAGTTCTACAAGTTTGAGGGAGAAATCTTTGCCATGGTTCGTTATCTTACCATCTTGATGCCCAGTTCATCTCCATAGCAGAGCACAAGCTAAGTTCCCTCATCATTTTAGTTACTTGTCATTTTATATTCCATTACTATTGTTCATGATCTATTATTATCTTGTCTGACACGGGGTTTACATCCTCCAAGGGAGTTAAAATCCTCTTGGAACCGGCACTATCTGGGTAACCCCGCATATTGTTATCCAATGCTATCGGTTTCGATTTTGTAGATCTAACTTCTTTTATCACACATCTATCTTCTTTGCGCCCGTAGATCCACATCTGCATCTGAGGTCCTAAGCCCTCCATCATTTGAAGTTGTTGGTGGCTCCCAGTATCGGCCTTCACCCCGCTTGAGAACGAAGTTTCCTGTACAACATTTGGCATGCCTAGTGGGACCAGATCCTAGATCTGGTCGTTTTGTTTGTTATTTTACTCATCTTTTCTAACTTGTTTGTTTGCATGGTCTTAATAATCCTTGATCTCAGTGTAGCATAATCCATCGTTTAAGTCACCTTAGAGGTATGTGATCTTTATTCTCTATTTACCCGCATGGAAAATGAATCCAGAAATTGACCTTGTGACTTGATGTTTGTTTTCAAACTTGGTTTTGCAATAAATATTGTAAATATGACAATTAATTGTCATTAAAATATTAGTATTTGGAGGATAAAATTTTATATCTCGGTTTAATATTGATAACTTTTGTAGCTCATTCCATCTATCTCGGCTTATGACATTGTCGTGGGTTTTCTTTGGATGATAGTTAATATACAATCTCATTTATATTATTTTATATAAGAATATTAACTTTCATTATAAGGCAAATAAAAAAGTTAATAAAAAACATTATGAAATAACATTGAATTAAGTTATAATAAAAAGAAATGTAATTTTTTTCTTTTTTTTTTGAAATCCTAACTATCCTAAATTACCCGACCCAACCTATCTACCAACTTGACCCTCTACCCAACTCATCTCCTCACTCTCATCTCCCACATCCAACTGCTTCCCCTTCTCCACACGTTCTCTTCTTACCACCTCTCTCTGTTCTCACCCCCATAGCTCCTTTTGACATAGCCACTCGGATCTTCCATCCATGACCTATCCTCAACTCACTCCCCTTTCCACCAATCTCCATGTCCTCTCAACATCCCTTCTCTCCTCTCAGACCTACCCTTCCATTCTGACTCCACCCATTCATTCCCTCCGCTTAGCCACTCGCTACTCCATCTCCCTTCCACTATTTTCCTCTCCCCACAGATCCCCACCGAATCCTCCATGTAGGCTGAGATTCTATATAAAATACTTTCTCGTGAGTGCTCATCTTATTTAAAGGAGCTCCAACTGGTGAGTGCTCATCTTATTCATACAATATTTTCTTCAAAGACTTCTCACCTCACAAGTTGATCAAAACCACTCACTAAAAACGACGACGGTGTAGTAGTTTTTTAAAGAATAGAACGTATCTTTTATATCATTGTAATTTCCACAACAAAAGTGGGTGGATTCGGGACCATATTTTTATCTGGGAGGAGTAAAATAAATATCATTCCACTACGTCATTTTCCATTTGAGAAGCACGCGAATATTTCTGAGAGTTGGAGCAGACTTTATGACCTTTCAACTACCACATGTATCTCTCAGTACTCCATGCAAGCACTCCCACACATCTAGCGCCAACCTTCCTCATGCCTGAACAAAAATAAAACAATAATAAAATACGAGTTATATATATATATATATATATATATATATATATATATATATATTACGGTGCATGTAGAAATTTTGCTCCACTCCTCTCCCTTGTTCTAATATGTCGGAATACAAATAAGGATAGCGAAACCGATCTTGTCAAGTTGTGTGCAACTCTAAATGATCTTCTAAGTTTAATATACACCATCGATATGTTGTACTCATTGTATAAATCTTAAACCCATCTCTGGTTGAATCTAGACTAGGGCCCCGAGAGCTCTCACTAACTCTCGCATTCGCACGATTTCAACTTATACAAGCTCTAAAAATTAAGGATTAGATCTTGGCTTCCCTGTTTTAAGATACAAATATTAGATCTCGAGCTCAACATAGCAATTATTACTACAATCTTTATCTCCGACCTTTGACAATCGGTTGCCCATTGCAAGGAAACTAAAAAAATAACACAAATATAGATTATCGCATCTCGTTGGCATAGATAAAGATGTAAGCACTTTTAATAATTTAGCACATATTGTTTTAAAGGTAATCAATCTTGTATCAAAGAATCATTTACCCACGTATATGGAGAAATTGAGGCTCCGTGAAAACTCAGAAGATTTCGTTGTTTGATGCTTTTAACTGTTTCCTGTTTAGTTTCAAATTCATGCGCAGTTTGGTGAATAAGTTTTCTGTAGCAATTGGTTTAGAGAGTGTCTATTAATTGTAAAGTCTTTTGTAGCGATTGGATATTGATGTAAAGTATCTTGTAGCATGTCTACAAGCGAGAGCTTGGAACACCATAACTAATTATATATTTCTCATTTAGATTTTATGTGGTTCTCAAACATGTGAAGAGCCATATCCATGTGCGGTATGACCCACCAATTTTAATCCACTCATCCTTTAGGTAGGTTTGACGAATCTATCATTTTATTAGTTGGGATTTTATAGTCATGTCATTTTATTAGTTGGGCTTTTATAGTCATATCATTTTATTAGTTGGGATTTTATAGTCATGTCATTTTATTAGTTGAGATTTTATAAGTCATATCACTTCATTAGTTTAGCTTTTATATAAGCTATTATTTCATTAATCTAGTTTATCTTTTTGACTCAATTGCTTCCTTTATATTATTTTATAGTCTATCATTTAATTTTCGTCGCTTATTTACTCGAATGAAATAAGAACATTAAACTTCAATTTTTTAATTGATTAGATTAATTAATTATTTTGTTTTTATTTATTTACGACGACACCATTTCTAAAATTTATAGTCATTTTTTTAACTACCTTAGCTAATAGAATTTATTATCTTCTTGCAGGATAGTGTCTACGACCTCCCGAAAACAACATTATCTTTGTCAAAGAAAACCATTAAAACCAAAACACACCGCAATTCATATCTTATCAACCCCATCTATGAACGTGAATCATCTAATTTCAGGGATACTCGCACGTTCTTGGACACTAACCGCACTTTCAAAATACATCACTATCACACGCACTTAAATAACCGGAAAAGCATTCTCCAAGTTTTTCTCGTTGTCTCTATTTTCTCTTTTTTGCATTGAATTTTCCCTTTCTGAGTGTTTTTCTGCATCGAATATCACATTTCATTTTGGTATAAAATGAACCTTCTGCATCCTGCTTACTCACATAGCCTAAGTAAGGGGTTTAACTTCTGCATTTCACTTATCACACACTGCTTGAGACTGCACGAACATAATTAACACATCAAAACATTCCTCTCACCTGGTTAATTGATTAGGACTTAAACACCCAACAGGAAACCGTCTCAGACATCTCCCAATCCATAACTACCTGAAACCAACCTTAGACTCCTTTAGGCACCTTCATTATCCATTTTACCTTACATCTCGAAATTAATCATGATGATAAAAAATATTCTTGCTTGTTTTTTTGTCAACAACATACATAAATAAATGTTTCTCTATTTCACACCTATTGTCGCTCTCTCTCAAATCGAGAAAAACAAACAATTTGCTCCATCCAATGACATTACTACTCCTAACGATCTCACCCAACTTATTTATAAACTCAAAACCACGCCTTCAGTTACTCAACCTCTAGTCTCCATGGTCTCACTTCATGAGAACCATGTCATCCAAAATTGTCCCCACCTTGACATCAAGCCTCATATCTCTCGTCAAACTAGTCTTCCTAAACCGATTGCACCACCATCTCCTATTCCTCTCGTGACATTTGGGCCTCCTCCTAACCCCATATACGACTTATTACTCCAAAAATATCCTATAATATCTCAATCCTCCCAATCTCCAAAATTGGTGGATCACATTCCACCCACATCCCATTTTGACAATTCTATTTCATCCACTATTAATAGACCTACCCAACCGTCTCAAACTCTTAACACACATATCCCCGTTTATCTTTTACCACAACAACCTACCCAACTTCAACAACCACATCATGCCCTTATTGCTCAACATCAACCTATACAGCAATCCCAACCCATGACACATGTTAGTCCTTTCCAGGCAGCTCCCTCGGCACCCACATATCCACAAATTAATCAATTATCTTATCAAACCATTTCAAAACATCCTATCCACAAACTTATCAACCACCTTATCAGATGCTTCCCCAACTACCCACACACCCACAAACAAATCATTTGCCTAATCAAACTACTTTTCAAACCACACAACCGATCCAATCTCAAGATTACAACACCTCTAGTGACCTAATTCACACCTTAATGAATCGGTTGCCTAGTTTAGAAGCTGTTACCTTTGCACCCAAAAACACCTTATCCTGTGAAAAATGCTGTAATGAACTGATTCATCCATTAGTTCCAATCAAACCCTATCCCCCTCATTGGAAAATTCCCATGTTTAATAAGTTCAACAACAAGGAAGATCCCCAACAACATCTCCTCACATTTAAACATGCATGTTGTCTTATTGCACATGATCATGATCTACTTCTTCATACTTTCCCCATGTCTTTGTCTGGTCCTGGGTTGGATTGGTACAACAATATCCCACAACATTCCATATTCTCCTTCACCCAACTTGCACAGTTATTCTTAGAACATTTTTCTATCAATATCACACACAAAACCACTATCGCTGATATATATACGATTCGATAGTATGAAGAAGAACCCATCATCGCCAACTTTGTCGCATGATGGCATGGTGTTATAAACCAACTATCCTTCACTATCCCGTAAACCGAACTCATCGAATTATTCTCACATTCTTGTGAAAAACATATATCATCTACTTTGCAAATCCAATCATTCTGAACCTTTGATGAAGCTTTCACAATGGCTTGCAGGCTCGAAACCCATGCCATTGAGCAGGGTCATCTTAAAATAAGTTCAATTAAATCAAAATTTGAATCCACTAAACCATTCACACATAATGACAAGTTCAAGGCTGCGGCCAACACTTTGTGGTCATTAAACCCTCATCCCCATCTACATCAAGCACATGGTCTCAACAAAATCCTCCTCAATCAATAGCTAACTACACTCCCTTAGGAGAACCATAAATTTCTATATTTGATAAATTGATTACTGTAAAATCCATCCAAATTCCTCCCATATGACCCGTGGACATCTCGCAAGTCAAGCCTATTTGGTATCACGAAGCCCACTATATTAAATATCATTGAGTCAAAGGTCACGACATTGATGCCTCCACTACGCAAACTAATCAACCACCAACAAATCAAGACATTCTCTTTACATCTCAACTATCAAACACTTTTATGGTTGACACTTTGTCAATCAATATCCCATCTTATCACCAACTCTACATATTCCTACAAAGTGGACATTGTTCCCACCTCTTATTCGAGCATGTCACACCTACATCAACTTTCACTACTTGTCTTGAACCTACGCCTTATCCTATCCTTATCACATCCACATAAAATTTGACTATACAATCCACTTCAAACATACCCCAACCTACTACATTAAATTCATCCTTAACACCCATTTCAACCCCACTCATATCCACACATATCCCTACATCTCTCCCACCTATTTCTTCACCCACATCTACCTCAAATACACATGTTACTACATCTACATTACTCACAACCATCCCAACTAAACTCAGCTTTGCTACATGCACCTTAGGCAACCTCACCTTTGGCATGAACGCCCTTAGCAAACATATCATTCTTACCCCTCAAAACATTTATGAAACAACCGGTCCCATCTACTTCTACACCAGACAATACTCCTACATTTGTTGCATTACCCATGATGTCTACTCCATCGGTTATCACATCACCCACATCTCCAAATATCCCAAAAATTCCTACATCTTTATCTATGCCAATGACCCCTATATCTATCATACCAAAAATACACCTATCCCTACCCTAACATCTTTACCTATATCTTCACCCATGGCCACATCATCAGTTTTATCCCAATACTCTCTGCCTAATTTGTCTATCACACCAACCAAATCCTCTCGATCTGCAACCTTATCAAAGATACCCTTTGGATCATCTACTGAACCAACACATCCACCTAAATCAAATAAAGATGGTTTACATTCTCCCTCTACAAAATCATCTCTTTCCATGCCAAAACCGAAACAATCCATGTCTCACATAGATATCATTAATTACATCATTAAAACATCTATCTCTTCATTAACGTCCTCGTCTTATTTTAGGAAATTTTCTCCATTAATAACCACACCACCACTATCAGATCCTCCAGTTAAAATTATTATCATCCCTTCTAGAAGTAAATCTTCTCAGTTGAAGTCTAAATCTCTAGGCAAAAATCTTTGACATTCCCCTGCACATCCTCAGAAACATTCAATTTTTCCCTCTTCTCAATAATCCAATGCCAAAACATCTATTTTAGAATCAGTCTCTTCATCTACGATATCCAAACAATACAATCCTTCAAACAAATTTGATTTGTCCTCCAAAACACAAAATTCATCCATTCAATCTACATCCATTTATCTTCTAACTTCAAGCTGAGATATGTTATCAAAACCCACAAGAGTTACCTTCCCCATGACACTTCAATGGGGTCTTATCTGATATCCTTTGACATTTAACTTGAATATCTGCCATCACACTTCCTCCCAT
Source organism: Taxus wallichiana var. yunnanensis (assembly GCA_018340775.1). Taxonomy (NCBI): domain Eukaryota; kingdom Viridiplantae; phylum Streptophyta; class Pinopsida; order Cupressales; family Taxaceae; genus Taxus; species Taxus wallichiana. The sequence goes on along the minus strand of CM031234.1, from coordinate 718,117,291 downwards.
TAAAGCCTTTAATCCCTATGGTCCCAAGCCATCATGGTTCAATCCTAATTGCAGTTGTGCTTATCATCATACCCCGGGCCATGACATCGAACATTGTAAGGCATTTCGGACAATCATCCACAATCTTATTGAGAAAGATGATTTCCTCATTCAGGGGAAAGTTCCTTCTCCATCTACCTTGAATCCAATTCATATCCCATATGTCGGGTCTCCCATGATTCCTCCATCCACATCATCCCTTAACATTCCTCCTAAGGAAGGTCCTCCATTGTTCATCAATACCACTTATCTTACTAAGCACACTTGTGGTCTCCGATCATTTACCCCGTCCAAATCTAAAACAATCTCATCTAAACTCTTTTGACATCCTTTAACTCCTTCACATTTAACTTATTGGGGAACAACCTTCCCTCGCCCTTGAGCACATCATCCATACAACTCCCTTGTTACTAGGGGACTTTTCTCTTTGACATTGTTTTGTCTACCTCCTTCACATTCATCCAATCTAAACTATTTCTGCCCAAATCCTCACTCATTTTAAGTCCACCATTGTGGCCATATTTATGCCTCTTTTGGGGCACCATATTTTTCATTAAAGTCCTCTTTTGAGGCCATGTTTGTCTCTCCATTGAGGGACCTTTTTCTCAAAGTCCACCATTGTGGCTATATTTGTGTCTCTTTTGGGGCACCATCTATTTTGAAGTCCACTATTGTGGCTATATTTGTCTCTTTTGGGACACCGTTTATTTCATCAAGTCCTCCTTTGAGGTCATGATTGTCCTTCTATGTTTATGTCTCTCTTGGGGCATCATTTATTTTCATCTAAATCCACCATTATGGTCATATGTCTATTTCCTTCAAGACATAGTTTTATTTCCTTCTTGGCTATCATCTCATCTTATTGCAACTTTATTGTTTTCCCTCTCGTGGTGGTAAACCAGAGATGGAACCTATTAATGCATTGCACTTGTGACCAATCTATTGTTAGCATATCTACCAATGAGCACTTAGTTACATCCTTAGATTATTCTTCCATCCTTAGCCCCTTTCATTTATCATTGTAATGATCTGAATTATGTGGTCCGCCTTCACTACTTTGATGTGACCCCATAACCATTACATCCGTCACCTTCTCATTCTCCTATTGCAACCATGCAAAGGGTCCAGGGTGTCTCTTGTACATTCCTTATCCCCTCTTAAGTGGTTTACTTAGCTATTCCCAACTCTCCCCATGTGAAGCTCAAATTCACGTATGCAAAAGGCAAAATCAAAATCAAAGTTATAAAAAATCAGATTGATCCCTCGAAGGACAGTTGTTCATGCAAAAAAAAAAAAGAAATAAAAGCATACAAATCAAAATCAAAGAAAAATCAAAAGAGATAGACCAATCCCTTAAAGGATGGCTATCATATTATTCTTGTCATCCATATTATGTATAAAGTAGACCATACCCTCGAAGGATGGCTACTTTGTTATTATGGCATCTGGAAGGTTTTCCACATTGATCAACCTTCCTTTATCAACATTTTTAGAAAGCTTTCTGCTATTGTTCTTTCCCTTTCCCAGAGCTGGGGCATAGACTTAAGGAACACCACCTTTGGAGAACCCTCTTCCCCCATACAAGTTACATCTCAATCCCTTTGTCATGTCAACATTAGGATTACAAGAATCTTTCATCCATATTTCCCTCATGGTCTTTTGGTATAACTAACTATCATTGGTTATGTATTAACACCTGCTATCGGCAGCAAGTGCAATGCCTTGAGTGGTAACCTTTCTTGTTTATCTCCAATCCAGTTTGAAACATAGTTTCCTGTACGCCCTTGCTATAGCTATGTTCCATTCATCTCATCCAAATCATATTTTATAAAAATCACATCAAATTTCACACTATGAATTTTATATCTATCCATAATATCCATGAATGCGTTTGCAAATATACTTTTGGTTTGTGAATTCTACTTGATCACCATTGCAATTTATGAATCCTACTTAAGGATCCTTCTCAAGGCAAGTTCATTATCCTGCAGCTCCTTATCTCTCAACATGTTCAACAACGTCTTTGATCCATTTCTCCTCGCTCTCCATTTCCACTCATCACCATTTGTCTCCACATCATCCTTCTCACCTTTTTGTCCCCTTGCACGACGCCAGATATCTTACTTGTCTTTCCTCTTGAGTTTCCCTTTTACTCTTCTCGCTTTTAGTTTAACAATCTTACTTAATCATCCATACAAACCAAAGAAATCTTAGTTAAGGTATATCTTCTTCCTTGGATCCTCCTGCTATATTTGCTTCTCCACCATTTTCTCTTTCAATATATGATAATCACCACCAAAAACTTCTTTCCACTCCTCCTTTTCCATTTGACACTCTTGCATCATCACTACCACCACGTGGTCATCCTAATTAAGGATTTCCCTTACACTCCCCATCTACACTACATATGTTCCTCCATCCACTCATGTCCCACTCATTTGTTCCCTTGTTATCGCTTTGATATCACCTCCTTTCATCTCTTGTTCCATTTTGGTACACATTGCTCATCTTTTGTCATCCTTCTTCTTCTTCACTTGGCAATCTTACTTCACCATCCCCGTCGCAGGAAATCTTACTTAAGAGCTCCTCTTAAGAATGGTTTTCCGTCTGACCCTTCCACCTCCCATCATATCTTCCTTATATTTTTTCTCCCGCCTCTCATTGTAATTTTCCACTCCAACCAACCCTTCCACACCTGTATCCAATACAATATTGTCTTTCTCCTTCTGTATCATCACTGCCGGTTTGGTGATCTTACTTAACTCTTCCTATGGCATGGCGATATTACTTAAAAGTCCCTCTTAAGCATGATCTGTCATCCTGAACTCGCCAACTACCCCACATTCTCTCCATCTACATTTTCTTGTCATTCCCCATCATCACATCCTCTCACCTCCTCTTCCATTCACGTAAACACCACTTCCTACTGGTCCCTTTTTCATCTCCATCATCCCTCATTTGGTAATCTTACTTAATTTTTGCTTCTCCAATCAATTGTCTCTTGTTTCTTCATTTTCTCTCATTCATTATCATCCATTGCATCCTCTCCTCGTCTTCATCTTGCTACACATTTTTATCCCTCTTTTCTTTACTCTTTCTGCTCCATATTCTAGAGTTCTCCCACATATCTACCCCCATGCTTTCCCATCATTGTCATTGATATTTCCCTAACATTCTTTCATTGTCATCTTTTGTTTCCACGCTAGTAATTATCAAAGGACTTATCCTAAAAATAACTCATCCCCATTCTACACAACTTTGAATCCTTTTCTTTGACCTCTTCTATTCTATCTTCATTCCTTCCTTCCTCTCAGTATCCTCTAATCATTATCGGGGACTTCTCCTAATGTCCCTTCATTGGCGTTCCCCCAATCTTCGTTTGATTTCTACCTCATCTCATCTTTTCCTACTCGATCATTATTAATGGATTTCTCGTAACATCCATTCACTGGCATTTCCTCTCCTATCCCTTCCTTTCTTTTTCCTTGCCACCTCTCCATCTTCCATTCTTCCTTGCCAATTTCTTCACTGTCTTCATCATGCACCCTCTCTCTATTTTCTTGTCATCAACATATCCTCATCTCATGCATCTCTGCTTCTTTTCCAATCAATGTCATTCCTCCCCTCAAGCTTCTCTTTACGCTCCTTGTGCTTCTTACTCTTTATCAAATATCTCTACTCTTGGCTCCCTTCCTTCTGCATAATTTTCTTCGTTGTCTTCTCCTCCTTTCTGATCTTTGTCTTATTTCACTTCCTCTACATTGTCCTTCTCCCCATTTGACTTCGTACTTCCTCCTTACTTCCCCGTTGATAACCTGACTCTTCAACATTTTCCCATCTCCTTTATCATCTCACCATCCACATGCATTTCCATGCGGTTAGTTCCATATTCTTTTCCTTGGATTTCCTCACTATGATTTGTTTCCTTCAATTTTCTTTGCTCTATCATCTCTTTCATTTTCCATTACCTCTCTGCTTTCCTCTGCTTCATCCTCCTTCACAACTTTCATTTTAAATAACTCTCTCTATCTTTTTCATAATTTCACCCTTGGATCTGTCCTTTTCTTGTCTTCTCTTTGTTTGTCTTTCTTCATTTCCCCCTTTCTTTATAATCCTTCTTTATTATCTTCTTCCTTCCCTTTTTTACCCTTTTTCTCCTCCTCCGTCTCCATTCCTCTATTCCATACCCCTGTTGCCTTCACATTCAATCTTTCTTGCTCTTCTCATAATCAACCAATCCTCCTTTCTATTCCCTTTTCTCTTTCTCAACATCCCTCACATCTGGCATTCACGGTCAATGCCAATGTTTCTCCGTTTATGTATCACCATCTATCCCTTTCATTACCGTTCTTGTTCTTATCTTTACAACATTGACCTCTTCTCTTTTTGAGAACCCTGTCACATCTTTTATCTTCGTCAGTCCTCATAGGGACATCATCATATCCATTTCTAAGAATCTCTTCCCATCTTCCTTTGATGTTCTTGTCTTAGAAGATACTATAATGGCCATCACCTATCTCGATATTGTTCTCTTCCATGAATATTTGCTCTGCTTTTGTTTTGTCGCAAAAGTATCTTTATCCTACTTATCGAAACAAGACTTCTTTGTCTTCTTCACCTTCTAATTTGCTAACACTTATGCATATTTCCTATGAAACATGATTGCCATCATATTTATCACCCTTTTAGGGCATTTTATCTCACCTTTCTATCCTATCTACTCATCATGTGCACATTTATGAGTATTCCCCCGGGATATCTTATTTCAACATCCATCTATGTCTTATGTTGGGGCACCTTTTCATCCTTATACTTGTCAATGCATATAACTCACTTTGTGTCCTTCTTGTGCCCTATGTTGGGGCATCATTATCTTCATCCTCGTCCCTTTTGCGGATGCATGATTTTTCACACGATTCCTCACAGACAAAGGATTTCACACATATTTTCACTTTCAATTGCGCATATTTTGATGTTTTCCTATGACCCATTGGTCATCTTGGTTTACATCCATACTGCAGTGGTCTTCACCCACTCACTGGTCTATAGAACATTGTCGTTTGTCTCTGTTGAGACCGCAATTGTCCTCTACCGATGTGATATTGGAGTCACCGCCATACTTTTTTTCATTGTTATTGCAATCCTTTTTTTCGCCTGAGGCATCTTGCCTTTGGTCATGTCTTCATCCATCTTCAGACACATATTTCATCTAACCCTTTTTGTTTTTTGTCTCGTGGCTTGTTATCACAAACCACTCAACAAAAAGGGGCAAATGTAGACACCAATTTTTGGTATAGCACCCCTCCATCATCTCGCATTCATGTAATTTCCTATCTCACCTTTATTTTTCCTAAATTTCAATAAACCTCATCATCTATTCAACCAAATTTAATTAATTATTAAATGGGCTCCATATAAACCCATTTAATAATTGACTTTTGGCATTATCCCCCATCTCTCACAAATTATTCAATCCATGGGTATTAATATACCCATCCGACACCCCTTTCTAAATTTCAAATGGAATCTATCATCTCACCTACCATGTCAATCATGCTCCCCACTCCATCTAATAATTCAAGTTGTGGTCCCCACATGATCACATCATATCTCTTAACTCGGGTTACTCTACCCAACCCCGGTTACTTGTTAACCCCAATCTAACCTCACATCCAAGCTATAAATATGGGTTTTCCCCATATTTCAAAGGACCCTAAGAGATATATTTTTCAAGGCCTAGGCCCAGAGAGGAGAAGAAAGAGCTTAATTAAGTTCTGCAAGTTTGAGGGAGAAATATTTTCCATGGTTCGTTATCTTACCATCTTGATGCCCAGTTCATCTCCATAGTAGAGCACAAGCTAAGTTCCCTCATCATTTTAGTTACTTGTCATTTTATATTCCATTACTACTATTCATGATCTATTATTATCTTTTCTGACACGGGGTTGACATCCTCCAAGGGAGTTAAAATCCTCTTGGAACTGGTATTTTCTAGGCAAATCCCGCATATTGTTATCTAATCCTATATGTTTCAGTTTTGCAGATCTAGCTTCTTTTATCACACATCTATCTTCTTTGCGCCCGTAGATCCACATATGCATCTGAGGTCCTAAGCCCTCCATCATTTGAAGTTGCTGGTGGCTCCTAGTATTGGCCTTCACCTTGCTCAAGAATGAAGTTTCTGTAAAACAATTATGATTAAGATATTTTCTAATGGATGAAACAATTATAATTTTTTGTTAAATGAGTTAACCATGCAAATGGCCTCCCCTAGTGTGGAGAGTACCCATGGACAAAGATGTTTGTGCTTCAACGCTTTTTTTTTCAAATAGTGTGTTAATGATGGGTTTGATACATATTTTTATTCAATTTTTAATTTTTCTAAACTTTCAAGGATGAGATTCTCAGTAATGGACTCATCAAGAGAAAGGTTTATTTTTATAAATTTTGAATGGTCTTGATTTACAAGACTTGGGCAGACAAGGTCTAAGTCAAAGGAGTAGCTAGAAGGATTTTCAATGTATCCATGATTAAAGTAGTTTTGATTTAGGATACTTAAACAGACGAGATCCAATTCAACAGAGGGAATCAAAATATTTGATAGGTCTTGAAGTACAAGACTTGGGAGGAAAAGGTCCAAGTAAAAGGAGAGAATTGAAAGATTCAATAATTCCTAAAGTACGACACTTCGAAGGATGAGATCCAAGTCAATGGATGTGTGATTGGATAAATCTTTGATGAGATTGAAATACCTATGTGATGTTAGAGGAGGATTTTTGAGGTGTAGAATAGGTTAAAATTCATATTCATCTATGAATAGAAGAATGCGAGGAAAGTGATTAACTAAAATATGTAATAGTGGTAGTTAATCTAACTAGGATCAATTGTAAATAATAATAATAAAATAATGTAAATAACATCTAAATAAATATTAAAATTGACCCAAGTAACTAGGCTAATGAAAGTAGAAACCCTAATATGTAAAGAAGGGTTGGAAGGAGCTTAGCGATTCGAGGCCAATCTGGATTATGTCACAAAATAGATTGAATATGGGTAAGTGCATGAAGTTGGGGGCCAAAAAGTGGACAAGAATCTAAAAAAAAATGCATATGTGTTTTGTTAAAACACACTCATGTTTTAATTTGTTTGGCTCAGGAATCACCAAAGCATAACGCATATGCGTTATGCCTACTATAAACAAAAAAAGAGGCCCGAGCCTCTATCATTTTACCTCCCTCAAACACGAGTTTCAAAGCTTGTTCGTGCCCTCACATTTTTTCATTCAACTAGATCTCAAGCTCAAAGGATCGTTTCTAGATCGCCGAGAAGATCTGAATCGATGATGGCACCACGGAGAAGAGGTAAGCACAATTATTTTCTCAAAATTGCATTGAAATATGATAATTATAGATTAAAATTTGAATTGAATACATATTTTTTATTGTTATAGTTAGAGGTCGAGGGAATCAACCAAAACCAAACCTAGTTATTCCTGACATCCCTCTCGACACTCCCACGCTTTCTCAACATCCCTCGAGTAGTCAAGAAGATTTAACAGCCCAAATAGCTGAAAACAAAATTAAAATTGAGGACTTAATAAAAATAATGAGGGATGCAAAATCTACAAACCCCCACCGTGCCTCTCTTGCAAACACATTGGAGGCATTACTTGTTCAAATTGACGTGGCAACGGGGTAAATTGATCACTGGACAACTTATAGAGAGGGTTATAGGGTTTATTATTCCAACAAATTTTCATATGTGGATGTAAAGAAAAAAGAAATTTCAAAAGAACTCATATGTGCCTTATTCATGGACCCCCACACTAATTTTCCTATTCCGTTGACATGTAAATGATTTCCCATCCATTGGTGCAATAATAATTTGATTAAATTTTTTTTTGGGACCGATGGTGGATGGTGTTTGATTTTCCACCTTGTAATAACAACAAGGTGCCACTATAATTTCTGAGGAAAATCTATTGCGAGTTTATCCTCAATGAGATCCCAAATTATTTTGATTTCCGAGATTTCCAGGGCCGAGGAAAAGGATCTGCACAGATCGACCAGGTGCACAACGTGCACCTATTTAGTAGGGTAGATTCCCCGCACAGAAGCCCCCTCACCCTGAGATTTTCCCTCAAGTAGTGAAGGAGACAATAGAGATTGATACACTCCACATGCTTCAGGGGCTATCTGTGACCCTTGTTCGACATACGAGGGATATTTCTGAGCTAGATGCTCACGGAGGTACATAGAGTATTCCCTTAGGGAGTACTAGCATGAGGCCACATCTTTGCTCGTCATGTGGTAGCATATGTTTGGGGCTCGAGGAGGATGATACTTTCATGCGTACTGATTTTTGTGCACCTAGTGCTAGGGGTGAACATGATAATGTCACTATGTCAGATGTCCTTTTGAGTGAGACATTTGGATTACATTCATCGGCGTCACCTTTGCAAGTAAATTTGTTATGTTTTGTTATGTGTGTTACAAAAAGTTTGGAGTACCTGATTTACTTATATATGTTAAATTTTTGAAATAATTGTATTTGTACATGTACATGCATTGATATTACAGCACACGGGAGGCACATCTTCATCCCGACCATAGGCAATGAGCACCATGCATACACATACATTCACAGAGGTAATTTAGAATGTTAATTATGTAAAATTTTCACATACATGTGTGTATATGTATATATATATACATATATATATATATTTAGTTTTGAATTCAAATATATGTATGTTCTTGTATGTCCATCAAACTCACATGATATACATGTTTGATAAATATGTTGACTTCACTAGACACCCCACCATCTCTCGTGACAAGTAGATAAGGGTGTTGTCGCTTTCGATTTCATTTGCACAAAGAACTCACCGAGGTATTCAAACAACACGTAAATTTTGTTAAATTTCTTGTGTAATTCATATTATGTTAAATTACATGTTAGTAATGTCTTTCATTGTAGAATTATTAAATTATGTTAATAAATTCCTTCATTTTGTGTATGCAGGAGTTGCTCTGCGATAGGTAGCAGACCTATTCATTTGATTTACAAGCGTAGCGGGGTAAAAACAATAGTTCTATATTGATAAAATTAGTTAAAATATTGTCATTATGTAGATACATGTACTTAGCTCTATTTTTGCTAATTTTGATGTTAGATTTTCTGATCTTATGTGTATGTAGGGAACTTCAACCCCTCCATTTTGACTTTGAGGGCATGGACTCCTCCATCTCGTCGTCTTCGTACCCCCATTCGTATTGCAGGAGCTCCCGATGACTCATCTGAGCATGAGATGCAAATTCGGCGTGATCAAAACTTGCAGTAAGTTTGTGTATTTATGTAAATACTTTCATTCTAGCATGGTCTTAAATACATGTTGAAAACATATATAAATTAAGTTTTGACAAAAAAAAATTGTTTGCATTTACAGGCTCATCTATAAAGAGTATGCGGCGGAAGAGGAGTCGAAGCATGGGATCAAACGATCCAAAGTCATATCATAGATCTCCATCTTCATCTAAGGGAGGGCCTTCTTCAAGCAAGGCCAAGAGAGGGATAGATTTTGATGAGTAGGAAATATATATGTCTTACATGACATTGTTTTTGTATTCCTATGTGCATGGCATTGTATGTACGTCTATATGGCATTTGAACTTGATGGTATATGACCTATTTGGGAATTTTTGTATTTATTATACACATTAAAATACTTGTTTGGAACTTGATAATTTTGTATGAGACCTTACATTTCTGAGATTATTTTCGCATGAATCTAATATGACGTGCACTTGATAATATTTAAGACATTATGGATTATTTTTTCATTTATTGGTGATGTGCATGTACTAACATTTTCAATGTATAATATGCATCAAACTTTGGAAATCAATATTTATATAATGTATGTATATAAAGAGTTACCTAATTTGAGTAATTATTCATTCAAGTTATCAATGTGTATATGTGTATTTACCTTACTTGCGCTTCTTCTTGCTCATGGTCTATTTATCTCTGGTTCCTATCTTATCATGCACTTACTACATTATTCTATGCTTTGTAGTCTTCTCCTTATTAAAACACCCGACATCGTCACACATATGATGCCTTTCATATGTTGATATTTTGAGAATGTCTCTCCATATACATTACTCCAATGCTTGAGAATGTTTCCAGATGCAATGACATTGTGATTCGGACACTCAATGATTCTTGATTGTCTAACCCCTCGTCCAATTCATGTTAATACCTTTAAATCTATAGGCATTTCAAGTTATTTGGAAATCACATCACACCCTTCACTAGGCTTGATGACTACCCCTATCATTTTTAAGGTGCTTTTGAAAGTATCCATGGGTTTATCATAACATAAATTATCAATGAATGGAAGGTCACTAAGTCGTAGGCTAGCTGACTCCCATCCGTAACTAAACAAGAAATATTTACTAAGTGATTGATAACTCCCATGTGTTCTTAGACATAACCCTATCAAATTCATTACTAAGCCAATCTAGTCATTCAAGGCTCTTAAGAGACTACACCCAGACGGGGTAGCCCTACACTTTGAAGCAGACTACACTATTTCACGCGTTTACAAACAATAGCACAATGAGAGAACCAGATGGAGACAGAGAAAATTACGAGAGGATTTTGTAAAGAGCCTTGACGTGGAGGTCTTGAATCTACCGAGATGTCTCTAGGTGCCATAGAGTCTAAGAAATCACTGTCGAAGATATGGCCTATTTGGGCCTCGGGGCTCTTAAGCGACTACGCCCGGACGGGGTAAAGACGAAAGCACGGGGAGCATAGGGAACCAAAACGAATGCTCCACTAGTGTTCACCTAGCCACCTCACCATGTTGGCGTAGTTGTTTTGGTCCCACGAGCTTTCGTTTGCAAACTACAGCATATGTCAACCCTACACTGACTCACACAACACTATTTCACACGTTTGCAAATAATAGCACAACGAGAGAACCGGATGGAGATGGAGAAAACCGCGAGAGGATTTCATAGAGGGCCCCAACATGGAGGTCTTAGATTTGACGAGATGTCTCTAGGTGCCATGGAGTTTGAGAAATCACCCGTTGAAGATATGGCGTGTTTTGGCCTCAGGGATCTTAAGCGACTATGCTCGAGACGGGGTAGCCCAAAAGCACAAGGAGCGTAGGGAACCAAAACGAAACCTCCACTAGCATTCACTTGGCCACCTCAATATTTTGGCGTAGTTGGTTTGGTCCCATAAGCTTCCGTTTGCAAACTAAAGCGTATGACAACCTCTACACCGACTCAGTTGCACTATTTCGCGTGTTTGTAAACAATAGCACAACAAGAGAATTGGATGAAGACAAAGAAAACTGCGAGAGAAATTTGTAGAGGGCCTAGACATGGAGGTCTCAGATCTGATGAGATGTCTCTAGGTGCCATGGAGTCCGAGAAATCACCCATCGAAGATATGGAGTGTTTTGGCCTCAGGGCTCTTAAGCGACTACGCCCGGATGGGGTAGCCCAAAATCACAGGGGAGTGTAGGGAACCAAAATGAATCCTCCAATAGCATTCACCGCCACCCCGACATGTTAGCATAGTTGGTTCGGTCCCACGAGCTTCCGTTTGCAAACTACAGCCTTTGGCAACCCTACACTGACTCAAACTACACTCTTTCGAGCATTTGCAAACAATAGGACAACGTGAGAACCGAATGGAGATGGAGAAAACCATGAGAATATTTTCAGAAATTTCTCTTGCATCATCGCCTTGATTGGTTATGGTGTCGAGTTAGCCGATAGAACCATTCACTGACGGCCAAGTCATGTAGAGTCTCAATGAAGAGTCTCGACCGAGACATCTTCATGCTCTCTGTAAAGCACACCACAAGATATGAAGAAGGCCGCCAAATGATCATCCGAGTTTTTCTTTCCATCTCTAAAGAATTTTGGAAAATTCTTTCTGGATCCTTCGGTAGATCGTGCATAGGTGGATCCAAGTTCGGTGGCCCAAAAGTTGCTCCCCATGGGACAGGTACTATCTAGTTCTGATTTTCCATGTTGAATGGGGCACGTCTTCTCCTTGTATAGACTTGATGAATAATTCCAGCCACCAGATCTTTGAAGATGATCCGGATCTCGGATGAGTGTGCGCTCTCCTTCCCGGTGAGAGACTAAATTTGTGGCTTCAAACTTGAGGATGATTGAAATTGAATTGCTCCTACAATCAAGAAATGATCAGTCCTTCCTTGCGCCTTCATAGATCGGGTGAATGGACGTTCAACTAGGTTGAGATTTGTATGGAAAAAACTCTGATCTTCAAGAGATAAGCTTTGATATGCAAAGATAGTTGTTCCCAATCGGAGTCGCCAAAAATTGTTGGCTAGATTTTCTACATAGCTGAAAACTTAGGCATTCATGAGATAAATCTCCCTCATTTACTAGCGAGGCTCCCATTTCAGATTTTTCAATTAAAATATACTAGTATCTATATGGGGTTTTACTTTAACTATTCAGCTCATGAACCATAGTTGTATAGTTTTGCAGCAAGTAAGTAGCTATTTAAGAAAGGAAATATTTATAGAAGAAGGGAATTATATAAACACAAGGAAGAAATGGGGAAGATGTGCATCCCAATCAATAGATAATAGAGTTGATTACATGCACATAGAAGAAACCAATAGATATCAACACAGAATTATAAGCAAAGGCAACTCTAGGTCTAGATCTAAAATAACACAAAGTTTATTAAAATATCTAAGATAAAAAGCTAGAAACAAAATGCACCGTGACGCAAAGTTCTCCGGAAATTTGCTCCTTTATATTCCTTTACTTCAAGTGGTTTTCGGGGTTTCAAGACAAATTCTGGAACACAAGAATACTGCTTACAAAATTCTCATCATCAACCCAGGGTTCTTCTACTACTTATGGAATGTAGAAGGGAAAGTACAAATGGGAAACTCAACTGAACTGAAACATAAACAAGAAGTAAAGATGACATCTGGCAATCATCCTCCTCTAACTTCTCTTCAAGTGACACATCTATCACTTAACTAATAGAATCGTTCCACATAACTTAAAGCAATGGTTTCAAAACCAATAACTTTAAAGTTTTACAATTTCATCTAGGAACGTGGAAAATAGAAGAAGAAATTCATGCCAGTTGTAACATTTATATCTTCTTTTTGTTATGATACTGAATATACTTGTCGAACATGTAATTCAACATCTTCCCATCTGTCTTAGCCACAACTTCCTTTTCTGTCTTGAACTACAACAATCCTTCATTCAACACCTTGATACATGCTTCCACATCCTCCAAGCTCAACCTTGAACTTTGTAGTATCCGATTTGCAATGCCACCATTCTCGCTGGAATTCATAGTGAAAGGCTTAGTAGCTCCATCAATTCTCCCATGCACCATCGAAGATACCCTTCCAGGAATTAGGCACTCTGCTAAGAATGATCCGTGTGTATGAAGTAACATTTCCAACCACTTCCTCATGGGTGAAAGAAATGATATTGTCTCAGTAAAAATGATGCCATACTCTCAAGTGCTGCATCCTCTTGAAGATAATTATACGAGATATCCAAACGGAAAGATACTGCAAATTCCAACTGCTTCCCCTTCTCAACTGATCCATCTAGTACAATATGTTCTGTAATCAACACTTCTCTTGATAGCTTATTGATTTCAACCAAAGTACTCAGGTTACTCTCAACAATTGTGTTCATATCTACTATGCTTGTCACTAGTTGCTTCAATTAATAATCGATGCATATTTCATAACCTTCGACGGGATGGTACCTCTCTAAGTTGTACGAAGCTTGAAGAATAATCAAACTTTTCCATTCATTGATAGCTTTCACCTGGTTGCTTGCATCTTCCATTTCCTGAATCAGATCATCACTCACTTGCTTTTGAGATGAAATGGGCTGAGTGGAAGATTTAGCAACCTTGGCAATGATCTCGTACAAATGAGATACCTACTTCTGAAGTTCAACTTTCTCCACCTTTTCTCTATCAAGCCTAAGGAATAGAGCATCTATTAATGTATGTGTGTCTTGCTTCAATCCTTTTGTGGTGGCTTGATTGATAAGTACTCTGGTTACTGTTATGTCTTATGCCACGATCTCATCCTCTTTCTTCCCTTCCGCTTTGAATGACATCTCAACAAACTTCTGCCTCGACTCCTTGATGATCAACCTTGAAGTTACCTTAGAAACTTTAGGTTTTCTGTCTGCAGACCCAAGAGCAGGTAGTAAGTCGTGTTCCTCCAAGTTCATTTCCACTCTAGCTTCTGGGACCAAATGCGAAGTCAACCATTCTGAGAAATTACTTCTCGAAGAATGAGAAGTTGTTGAGTGTACTACTATCTCCCACTCTGATTCCTCTCCATTAGAAACCGCTACAGTGTTATGGCTGCCATCCTCTGAATCATCCAAAGACAAAGCTCTTTCAAACTTTGTCATCTGCAACTTCAATGTTTCTTCAAGAACAGGTGCTGAATGGAGTGGTTGAGGAGAGAATATGAATGTTTCCAGATTCAACGGAGGAATGGTAGTGTCCTGCTAAGGTGCAACAATCGATGAAGTAATGGATGCTAGAGAAGTTGGAACTAACGCCATAGCTGTGGAAGTGATCTTCTCCTTTGATTGAGACCTTATGTGCACTTTAATCTTCTTAAACCTTTTCTTGCTTTCTCCTCCGTGCTTCCTCTTAAGGAAATCTCCTGTGCCGAAGTTACCTGTGATTTGATTCATCAATGCTTCATCAAGGTAGTATCTCTTCGTCAGCAACCAATTTGAAGTATTCACAAAAATAGCGCCAAACCTTTCCTCAATCGTATGGCAGCCCCGCACGTTCTCCTAAAGTACTACTCTATCTCCTCCCATCTCGATGGTATGTGTCAAGTAACACAGCCCATCATCTCTAAGATCCACAGGTATCCTTGCTAATCCAAATTCAAACACTTACCGTGTTGATAGCCTGCTGAAATCCTTATTTCTAACCTCATACTCACTTTTGCACTTCATCCAAAAATCCTCTAATGAAGGCACATGTGCGTAATCCTGGGAGATCGTATTCCTAGCTACTCCAAATGGATCAAAATTTAGTCATGCTAGGAACGACTCTTGCTCATACTCAGATAACATTTCCGCTTCCAATCCTTGGGATTTATGAATGCTCTGGCAGCTATAATGGCCCATAGTGATTGGGAAGAAGCCCTTAGATTTGTGTCATTTTGACTGAAGGGCGTGCATCTCCACAAGTTTTCTACTCAACTCTATGGTAACCAATCTATCATTCGGATATCTGGGTAGCTTAAATGGTTCTCCGAAATGCTAGTAAACCCGAGGTATATGAAATCTACAAACTAAATGAAGAGACTACCACTTCTGGATACAACTTCCCACGCTTCCTTGCTCACTTTGTTAGCCTTTAGATCACCGTCCAGCCTGCAAATGAATTCATAGAAAAATCCATCGCTGACCACTTTGAAATATTTCTTGCACACATAAAGTAAAGTAAGTCAGGATAGCACTTGAAAATGGGGTATTGGAAAGAATGCCACATCTATCCATCTTAGAGAAGATGCCTTGTGAAGCTGCTGAGTATACTAAATAGGAAGTCATTTTGAAGCTGAAAGTATGCTTCAGATTCCAGAGTTGCTCACCAATGTTATTGTTAATGATTTCGACCAATTGATTATTGAATCCGCTTTATTGATTTCAATGGTCCTGATGAAAGCATACATCTATGTGCGTAAGGTGTGAGTCTTTGCTTCACCATTTATCCTACATAACAATTTGGAAATATCATCTACGTCCTATACAGTTAGGCTGTGGAAGAGTTCTTGGGAACTTGGAAGGAGATCTGGCTTCTTCATGTATTTATTGTTCATTATGTTCACGCAGATCAACTCTATGCTTCTCCCACATGCCTGCCGGCATCCTAAATGCTAATAGAAGTCACCACCTTTCATGCCGGAATCTTCAAACAATAATTGATGAACCGCGTGCGTCCAACTAGATTATTGTTTTCCCGTAGTATCTCGGATTGATCGGGATGATGGATGGTAAGACCTAGCACACTCCATAACGAACTCGACAACCGGGTGTGTATGGAAACACCGCAACTCGAATAATTCTAGTGCTTTTAACTGCACGCATGAGGGAAGTCTTTCTGCCGCTGGATCTCACAATCAATTCAGAAAGAGGTTCCAGACCTAGATTTGTGTCTCCAATTTTTACAAATTTAGAAGTGATGCATTACTCCGTTGTGCTCTCTTTTTGATCCCTCTTTTCCATGGTTGTGTCTATCTTTGTCTGAACAATTCTTTTTCTTCTTACTCAGCTAGAATTCTTCAAAATTGGTGCAGATCTGGATAATTCTTTAGATTTGGAGGATATATTCAATGTATTGGACATTGATTTAAGCTCCTTTTCTCTTATAAAGCACCTGTAATGAATTCCCTTAATTAATTCAGACAAAGATGGCAACTAGAACATGAACAGTGGATTTTAATCATAAAAATCTGCATAATTCAAGTCTGTTGCCCCAAAATTTGATGTTTTATTTGCATGCAAAGCAAACATGAATTTTACCAACTTCACCTGAGCACATGTATCACTTATGCAAACAATTATCCAGAAAAAAATCAACCTCCTTCAACCTATGCACCAAAATTGGAAGCTTTCAACATTAATTACACCTTCGAGCAAAAATCCTCTCCAAATGGGGCGCACTTTTTGTCTGGGCTGCACTTCTCTACTTTTGAATTAATTAATTCATCCTTATGGCAGCCCCTGCTTATATAATCCTCACAATTCTATAATTAATTAATGCCTTTCCTATTCCTGACAATTAATTAATTATTTAATAAGCTTTACTCTTCAAATGGGGCGCCTATTTTGTGCATGCTTATGGCTGCCATTAAATAAATTAAATTTATTTAATTTTAGACTTTTGCTTCTAGTTAACTCAAGCCTCACAGTATGCTTTGACCTTAGCCACTGAAAATAGGAATTAATTAAATCATTTAATACTTTAAAAAGTATTATTTCTCTCCCAAATGGGGTGCACTTTTTGACATGAAGGGGCTGCATTAAATAAATAATATTTATTTAATTTTAGAAGCTGTCTATTTTCAATTTCCTTTTGTCCACTTTCCTTTTTGATTTTTCCACAAGCACGGCACCAAAATTAGAGAAGAAATTAATTAAATTAATTAATTTAAGGTTGTATTTCTTTCCCTAAAGGGGTCGCACTTTTTGGAATAAGGAATTTCTATTTTTAAAAGTCAATTGGCAATGAGATTATTTACCTTGCAAGGCAGCTCCGAAAATCCCATGATTCACTTAAGTTGTTTGACTTTCATAATGGGATTATTTACCCTACAAGGCAGGCAATAAAATCCCATGATTCACTTAAGTGATTTTTCTTTTATTCCACAATGGGAATTTTTACCCTGCAAGGCAGATAAGAAATTCCCGCCTACCTGCTGCCTATAATTTTCCCATTGTGAATTAAGTGGCATTGCTTCCATAGGAAAATATACCCTACTAGGCGGGTACAAAATTCTCACCTGCCTGCCGCTTTCTTCCAAAAATCCCGTGATCCACTTCGAACCTTCTTTTTCCAAAAATGCGGTCAGCCCAGAAGAAGCTTTTTGGTGCACGACTTCGTCTTTTCCAAGAGAACCAGACCTTTGATGGTGAATTCCTTCTGGCACAATGTGTATATGTGATCTCTAGATACTCCAGCTAAACCGAAAAGGAATTTATCCAGATAAATTTCACAGAAAATGAAATGGGAAAACACAAAAATCACAAAACGTTGCCAGAAGTTACAAATAAAGCCTAGAATGCATTCCTGGTTAAAACCCTACTGGTATATGGGAATAATGACATGTACAATCACAACAGGTTAAATCAAGCACAATTTGCCTCAAACTCGGGCTCAAAATAATTAAATACCAATTTCCAGTGCAAACCCCAATGACAGAATATGACAATTTTGGGCATCTGGGTATTTGGTAAAAATGGCTAATATGGCTCTTTGGGAATATCTTGACACATTATAGAAACTTTCTCGCAATAAAAAACACAAACGGCCCATTATTTTAAAATCACTAATTTTTTTAATAGGGTAGTCTCAGATTTCGGGATGAAATTTGGGGACACCAGAGAAATCACATGTCGAAGATATAAGGTGTTTTGGTCTCAGGGCTCTTAAGAGACTACGCCCAAACGAGGTAGCCCGAAAGAACGAGGAGTGTAGGGAACCAAAATGAAGCTTCCACTAGTGTTTAATAGGCCATTTGGACGTGTTGGCCCAGATGGTTTGGTCCCACAAGCTACCATTTGCAAAATACAACATCTAGTAGCCTTACACTGACTTAGACTACACTATTTCACGCGTTTGCAAACAATAGGACAACGAGAGAACCAAATGGAGATGGAAAAAACCATGAGAGAATTTCGTAGAGTACCCCAACATGGAGGTTTTGGATCTGACGAGACATCTCTAGGTGCCATGGAGTCCGAGAAATCACTGTCGAAGATATGACGTGATTGGGCCTTAGAGCTCTGAAGCGACTATGCTCGGACGAGGTAGCCCGAAAGCACGGGGAGTGTAGGTAACCAAAACGAAGCCTTCAATAGCATTCACCTAGCCACCCCAACATGTTGGCATAGTTGGTTTGGTCTCATGAGTTTCCGTTTGCAAACTACAACCTCTGGCAGCCCTACACTGACTCAGACTACACTATTTCGAGTGTTTGCAAATAATAGGACAACGAGAGAACCGAATGGAGAGGAGAAAACTCGTGAGAGGATTTTGTAGAGGGCCCCGACATGGAGGTCTTGGATTTGACGAGATGTCTCTAGGTGCCACGGAGTCTGAGAAATCACATGTCAAAGATATAAGGTGTTTTGGTCTTAGGGCTCTTAAGAGACTATGCCCGAATGAGGTAGCCCGAAAGCACGGGGAGCGTAGGGAACCAAAACGAAGCCTCCACTAGCATTCACCAAGCTATTTGGATGTGTTGGTTGGAATGATTTAGTACCACAAGCTACCGTTTTAAATCTACAAAGCATTTAGCAAACTTACTTACTCGACTCGAGACTACTCTATTTTGCGTGTTTGCAAAACAATAGGACAACGAGAGAACCGAATGGAGATGGAAAAAACCGCAAGAGGCTTTCGTAGAGTGCCCCGACATGGAGGTTTCAGATCTGACGAGATGTCTCTAGGTGCCATGGAGTCTGATAAATCACCTGTCAAAGATATGGCGTGATTGGTTCCTAACACTATTGGAGGCTTAGTTTTGGTTCCGTACGCTCCTCGTGCTTTGGGATACCCCGTCCGGACGTAGTTGCTTAAGAGCCCCGAGGCCAAAACACGTCATATATTTGATGGGTGATTTCTCGGACTCTGTGGCACCTATAGATGTCTCGTTAGATTAGATACCTCCATGTCGGGGCCCTCTACAAAATCCTTTCGCGTTTTTCTCCGTCTCCATCCGGTTCTCTCATTGTGTTATTGTTTGCAAACATGCAAAATAGTGCAATCTGAGTCGGTGTAGGGATGCTAGACGCTTTATTTTGCAAAAAAATATCATGGGACCAAACCAACTACACCAACATGTCGGGGTGGATGGGTGAATGCTAATGGAGGCTTTGTTTTGGTTCCCTACGCTCCCTGTGCTTTTGGGCTACCTCATCTAGGCGTAGTCACTTAAGAGCCCTCATGCCAAAACACGCCATATATTTGATGGGTGATTTCTTGGACTCTATTGCACCTAGATACGTCTCTTCAGATCCAAGACCTCTACGTCAAGGCCTTCTACTAAATCCTCTTGCATTTTTCTCCATCTCCATCTGGTTCTCTCGTTGTGTTATTGTTTACAAACATGCGAAATAGTGCAATCTGAGTCAGTGTAGGGCTGCCAGACATTGTAGTTTTCAAAAAGAAGCTCATGGGACAAAATCAACTACGCCAACACATTAGTATGGCTGGGTGAATGCTAGTGGAGGCCTCGTTTTGGTTCCCTATGCTCCTCGTGCTTTCGGGCTACCCCGTCTAGGCGTAGTCACTTAAGAGCCCTGAGGCCAAAACACGCCATATCTTCGACGGGTGATTTCTCGGACTCTGTGGCACCTAGAGATGTATCATTAGATATGAGACCTCCATGTTGGGGCCCTCTACAAAATCCTTTCATGGTTTTCTCCGTCTCCATCCGGTTCTCTCGTTGTGTTATTGTTTGCAAACACGCGAAATAATGCAGTCTGAGTCAGTGTAGGGTTGCCAGAGGCTGTAGTTTGCAAACGGAAGCTTGTGGGACCAAAACAACTATGCCAACACATCGGGGTGGCTGAGTAAACACTATTGGAGGCTTTGTTTTGGTTCCCTATGCTCCCTCTGCTTTCGGGCTACCCCGTCTAGGCATAGTTGCTGAAGAGACCTGAGGTAAAAACACGCCATATCTTCGATGGGTGATTTCTTAGAATCTGTGGCACCTAGAGATATTTTGTCGAGATCCAAGACCTCCATGTCGGGCCCTCTATGAAAGCCTCTTGTGGTTTTCTCCATCTCCATTTGGTTCCTCGTTGTGTTATTGTTTGCAAATGTTTGAAATAGTGCAATCTAAGTTAGTGTAGGGTGCCAGACATCGTAGTTTTCAAACGAAGCTCATGGGACCAAACCAACTACACCAACGCATTAGTGTGGCTAGGTGAATGCTAGTGTAGGCTTCGTTTTGGTTCCCTACGCTCCTGTGCTTTCGGGCTACCCCGTGCAGGCGTAGTCGCTTAAGAGCCCTGAGGCCAAAACACGCCATATCTTCGACGGGTGATTTTTTGGAATTCATGGCACATAGAGATGTCTCGTTAGATTTGAGACCTCCATGTTGGGGCCCTCTACAAAATCCTTTCACCTTTCACGAGTTTTCTTCATCTCCATCCGGTTCTCTCGCTATGTTATTGTTTGCAAACGCATGAAATAATGCAATCCGAGTCGAGTGTAGGGTTGCTTAAAAGGCTGTAGTTTGCAAACGGAAGCTTGTGGGACCAAACCAACTATGCCAACACGTTAGGGTGGCTGGGTGAATGCTAGTTGAGGATTTTTTTGGTTCCCTATGCTCCCCGTGCTTTTGGGTTACCCCATCCGGCCGTAGTCGCTTAAGAGCCACGAGGCAAAAACACACGATATCTTCGACGGGTGATTTCTCAGACTCCGTGGCACCTAGAGATGTCTCTTCAGATCTGATACCTCCATGTCAGGGCCCTCTACTAAATTATCTCATGGTTTTCTATGTCTCCATCTGGTTCTCTCGTTGTGCTATTGTTTGCAAACATGTGAAATAGTGCAATCCGAGTCGGTGTAGGGTTGTCAGACGCTTTAGTTTGCAAACAGAAGCTCGTGGGACCGAACCAACTATGCCAACACATCAGGGTGGGTGGGTGACCACTAGTGGAGGATTGATTTTTTTCCTACACTCCCTTTTCTTTTGGCTACCCATCGGGCGTAGTCGCTTAAGAGCCTTAAGGCCAAAACTCACCATATCTTCGATGGATGATTTTTTGGACTCAGTGGCACCTAGAGATGTCTCGTCAAATTTGAGATCTCCATGGCAGGCCCTCTATGAAATCCTCTCGTAGTTTTATTTGTCTCCATTACCCGTCAAGGTGTAGTCGTTTTAAGAGCCCGAGGCCAAAACATGTCATATCTTCGACATGTGATTTCTCGTACTCTATGGCACCTAGAGATGTCTCTCTAGATCTGAGACATCCATGTCAGGTCCCTCTACAAAATCCTCTTGAAGTTTTCTCCATCTCCATCTAGTTCTCTCGTTGTGCTATTGTTTGCAAACACGCAAAATAGTGCAATATGAGTCGATGTCGAGTGTAGGGCTGCTGAGACGCTTTAGTTTGCGAACGGAAGCTCGTGCGACCAAACCAAATACGCCAACACATCGGGGTGGCTGGGTGAATGCTAGTGGAGGCTTTATTTTGTTTCCTTATGCTACTTGTGCTTTCAAGCTACCTCGTCAGGCGTAGTTGCTTAAGAGTCCTGAGGCCAAAACACGCCATATTTTCAACGGGTGATTTCTCGGACTCCGTTGCACCTAGATATGTCTCATCGATCCGAGACCTCTACATCAAGGACTTCTACTAAATTCTCTTATGGTTTTCTCCGTCTCCATCTGGTTCTCTCGTTGTGCTATTGTTTGCAAACACGTGAAATAGTGCGATCTGAGTCAATTTAGGGTTGTCGACGTCGTAGTTTGCAAATGGAAGCTCATAGGACCGAGCCAAATATGCCAACATGTTGGGGTGGCCTGATGAACACTTGTGGAGGATTTTTTTTGGTTCCCTACACTCCATGTGCTTTCAGCTACCTTGTCTAGGTGTAGTCGCTTAAGAGCACTGAGGCCCAAACACGTCATATCTTTGACGAGTGATTTCTCAGACTCCGTGGCACCTAGAGACATCTCGTCAGGCCCCCTATAAAAGCCTCTCATGGTTTTCTCCATCTCCATTCATCTTGTTTGAGTCGTGTAAGGTTGTCCATTGTGAATCACTTGTATAATATAGGTTGTTCATACAATATAGGTGGTGAAATGAGAATTTTAATAAGATATTTTTACAATATAGATGGTGAAATGAAATTTTTTTGTTGTTCCTTTCTAATATTTAATTTCTCTTAGCTTCACTTGGCTTCGAGAATAATAAATTCTCTCTTGACAATGCCAACCACATGAAGATGAAAGATTTTTGGCACCACTAACCTACATAAACATGTTAGTAAGTAATTAAATAGAATTTTAAATCATACAAAATTTAAACAAAATCATTTAAGTAAATATTCAAATTAAATTCATGAAGAACATACCTTTGCAAATTCAATCCAATGAACCACACGGCTCAACTCTATTCTTGATGATGCAGAAGAATTGCTTCATGATCTAATTCACAAACCTTCCACAAATTTTTGTTTGATGGCCGACCTTGATATTTGATAAATTTAATATTTGTTGCAAGGACCAAATGTGAATAGTGAAGTATTTTTCGATGTACTTCATAGTCTTCAAACAACCAAATGTTTGAATTTTTGATAGAATATCGTCGAAGCCAATTTCAGTGACTACCATTGATCAAGTGGGATACTCAGGTCTTCACCATTAATGACTATGGAAGTCAATTTGTTTTCCCTCTACACAATGAGATAAGAAGTAGTATGTTCCCTTTTTGTTAAATTTTGTCATGATAACTACAAAACGTGCCCTATGTATCACAAAGTAAAATTGTTCATCAATTTATAAATACATTAAGAGTTGACCATTTAATAATTTATAAATCTAAAACATGGATGTACATATATGTATGTATCTTGTTGCACTAAATCGAGACTTGGTCAAAGTCGGGTGATGTTGACATTTGATCTAAAGACCTGCAAGTTGTAATGCTCGTGGAACTTGATGTATGTCGAGTGGAATTAGAGGTCTAAAATTCCATTCATCCACCCATTGTTGTGACTCACAATCATTCCACAAAAAAATCAATGCATGATATACAAAAACATGTCATGCACCTAGTATAAATAGTCCAAGCATTTGCATCTCGAACTACGAATGAGTGCATATCACTTGATCTTGCAACTGTCATACAATCTTCAAAGTTTTCCAGATGTTGTTGCTCTATCAACCAAAAATATCTATGAACCATTGATCTCTCTTGAGACTCAAGGCCCATATTCTTGACACACTAATCAACAATGTTTTTTGTATCTATAAATTTAGCACCATCCTTGAACTTTAACTCTTCTCTTGCAAGTTCTCTTTTCACACATGCTCCTACACCATCATGCTCTCCTTTTCCATGCCCTACCTCAGTAAAAATCCAGATATGTTGTAAATTTGTTTCTTTGTGCATCCTGCTTATCCAATAAAACATCCATGTGCATTCTTGAATTGTGATGTGTAGTTGTCTGACCAAATGTAATGTTGATCGAAACTAATGTTCCTCTCATTCAAGTTCACATAAAACACCTGGAAACACCCTTGTACATATTCTGTAGAATGTGTCCGATCATCAATGATGTAGAAATGATACTCTCTTAATATTTTTCGATCTTGCTCAGTGCTTTCAGGAGAGTGCATGAATGTTATATGCACGAAAATAAAAACTTGCATTGAGTTATAATATTGAGACTAAACCTCCATTTGTGGCTACAATGTGTAATTCTCTATGAAGTCAACTACTGAAACAATAGTACCAAGTGGGAATGTGTCCTTGCTTAACTTGAATTTTCATCCAACCATCGAGCTCTATGTGTGTGCCTTGCATACTCATAAAAATTTCCTCTCTGAATTTGACCATATATTTTGATACAAGTAATTATTTTGTAACAAGCTCACACCTCTTAGATTCTTTTCCATCTTTTAATTGATATGCCACCGATTTATATTTGGTGAAATCAACCAATTCTTTTCCTATTGAGTATGTATTCTCCTTGTGGATACAACTTTTTAGATTTGGCAAATCACACCGCATACATTGCACATTCAATCAAAACATGCTTTGTTATAAAAAAATTGTCTTGTTGATTTTTCACAAAATATTGTCAGAATAAATTCCCTTGAATATTTTTGTGGGACATTTATATTACACTCATGCAACATGATGTCAGTATGCAAAACACTACGTATTTGACAAAAACATCATAATGCATTGAAAATTCAACATGATGCCTGCAACAACAAGTGGTACGTGAGTGATTGATTTTAACATAAAAGGGTTTGCTCATTTCAAAGAATCTTTGGCTAATGTTAATTTGTGGATTTTCATTTTTAAACTTAGAGAACAATTTTGTTTGAGTCATATCTAAGAAATGTTTTACACACGATTCATGATTACGAGAACCTATTCTTCTTTTTACTACATCTCTTATATTCGGTGACACCCTTGTGTTTTCATTCCAAAATTTTACAATTAATTCTTTTAGAATATCAGATGTATTCTTGTATTTTCGTGGAAGTCTGCTAGAGAAATCTCAATAGTCAGTGTTATTGACTAACTCATTACGTTTACATCTCTCTATTTCTTTCATTATTGTTTTTCTGTTTAGCTTCAAAGCACTGCTTTTTTTCTAATCAAGCATTTATTAACTATTTTATCACTTACTATACAATTAGTTAGTGCACATCATGTAGCATTACTATCTTTGGTGCATCTTTTGACACCTATAGTTTGGTATGCTTTATGTATATTTTCAATAATTAACGCATTTTGATCAACAACATTAGATGTTCTTAACCCCAGGGTCTTCATTATAGGTCTCATCTTAATTAATTTCATCAATGAAACAAATAATTGACATCTTTGTGTGTCATTTAAATTCTCAAAGTAATTATCCCAAATTCCACTAGCTTTTCTTCTCGCATTTCTTTCAGACATTTTGTTAGGCATTGGTTTTATAATGTTTTCATCAATTTTAATTAAGTGAATTGGTTTTCTTCGCAAAATGGAAGGATGTGTTCTTAGAGGTGAAGATTTGTTTACAAGGTTACTTTCTTCATTCAGTGTTTTCATACAAATTTCGGGGTTAACATTTGGATTCTCAAGTAAGGGTTCAATAATTGGATTCATATCAATTTCTTCATCCATACCAAAATTAGCATTCAATTCAATATCATTATTAATTGCAAAAGCATTATTCTCTACATTTTCATTATGTATTTAATCCCAATTTTATAATACATTAGCTACATTTGATATAGTGGATGTACCTTGCCCTTCTCAAAGTTTTTGCATTCTTTTCAATTTCTTTATTCTCTTCTCTTCCAATTGCTCCAATGTCTTATTATTGACTTTCCTCTTGTCCTTAGCTTGACGTTTATCGCCCATGATTAGAAAAAATCAACTAGTGGGGTAGGGGAAAAAATTAAATACTAAAAAATCATGCAAGAATGTAGAGAATATTGTAGACAAAACAAAATGTTTGTAGAATTCCCATGAAAGAGATGAAAGGGACGTTGGGGGCCATAATATATAAAACAAAGAATAACGCGTACGTGTTTTGTGTTTTCTCTTTTCCCAAGCCATGCCTCAAGGCTTGGGATCCAGTTTGGATCCCCAAGCCTGAGGCATGGACCTGCACAAACACAACAAACAATGAGTTTTTACAAGAAAATGTAAAAATGACTATTCCTCTATGATAAATTGAAATAAAACAATCGATCCATTTTTTAAAATTATACCACGACGTAGAGCAGAGTCTCTTCTTTCTAAAAATATAATTTTTCAAATTTTCTGACTAATATAAGGTTTCCATATTATTTATTTTCTAACTATGCCTTTTTATAGCTATTTTTGAAGTGTAAATATGTCTATCTTTCATGGTGTATCTTTTTTTGGGTGATAAAATTAAAAAAAAATTATACTAGCCCAAACTAGGCATAATTCTATACATATTAAAAAAAAAAAATCTAATTTTTGATATTTTTGAGGTAGTTAGGGGGGGGCACGGTCGGAGCTCCATTATTTTTCAAAACATAAAATTTTTGTACTAGAAAAATCATAAATAATAAATATTTTCTAAAAAAATCTAAAAAAATGGAGCCCAAACTAGATGCTCCTAGCTATCTTTCTACCAAAGGGTTTTCAAAAATACTAAATGGTGCTCAAAAAATGGCGGGGGCACGAAAGTCACTCTATTATGTTTTTTAACAAAAATAGGAGCATTTGTTGGTATTTTAGTTGTTTGACCCACTTAAACTTATCCGTTTTCAATAAAATTTAGTAGCTTAGAAACTAGACTCAAAATGCTATGATTCATATTTCTACATCTTCCAATTTTGAGTGTAACTATTTCAAAAAACTCATACAAGTTGAAGTTTTTTTTTCAGAAAAATGCGTTCACTTAAGACCCCCTTTTGCCCCCCATATTTCAAAGGACCCTAAAGGATATATTTTTCAGGAGGGATATATTTTTTAGGAGGGATATTTTTTTAGGAGACCGATATATTTTTCAAGACCTAGGCCCAGAGAGGAGAAGAAAGAGCTTAATTAAATTCTACAAATGTGAGGGAGAAATATTTTCCATGGTCTTTTATCTTACCATCTTGATGTCCAGTTCATCTCCATAAAGAGATCACAAGCTAAGTTCCCTCATCATTTTAGTTACTTGTCATTTTATATTCCATTACTACTATTCATGATTTATTATTATCTTGTCTGACACGGGGTTGAAATCCTCCAAGGGAGTTAAAATCCTCTTGGAACCGGCATTGTCTGGGCAACTCCCACATATTTTTATCTAATCCTATATGTTTCAGTTTTGCAGATCTAGCTTCTTTATATCACACATCTATCTTCTTTGTGCCCGTAGATCCACATCTACATCTGAGGTCCTAAGCCCTCCATCATTCGAAGTTGTTGGTGGCTCCCAGTATCGGCCTTCACCCCACTCGAGAACAAAGTTTCATGTACAACAATTATGATTAAGATATTTGCTAATGGATGAAACAATTATAATTGTTGGTTAAATGAGTTAACCGTGTAAATGGCCTCCCCTAGTGCGAAGATTACCCATGGACAAAGATGTTTTTGCTTCAATGTTTTTTTTTTTCAAATAGTGTGTTAATGATGGGTTTGATACATATTTTTATTCAATTTTTAATTTTCTTAAACTTTCAAGGATGAGATTCTCGTAATGGACTCATCGGAGAAAGGTTTATTTTTATAAATTTTGAATGGTCTTGATTTACGAGACTTGGGCGATAGGTCTAAGTCAAAGGAGTAGCTAGAAGGATTTTCAATGTATCCATGATTGAAGTAGTTTTGATTTATGATACTTAGACCAACGAGATCCAATTCAACGAAGGGAACCAAATATTTGATAGGCCCTGAAGTACAAGACTTGGGAGGACGAGGTCCAAATAAAAGGAGAGAATCGAAAGATTCAATAATTCCTAAAGTATGACACTTCGAGAGGATGAGGTCCAAGTCAATGGATGTGTGATTGGATAAATTTTTGATGAGATCGAAAGACTTATGTGATGTTAGAGGAGGATTTTTGAGGTGTAGAATACATTGAAATTCATATTCATCTGTGAATAGAAGAATGTGACAAAAGTGATTAACTAAAATATGTAATAATGGTAGTTAATCTAACTAGGATAAATTGTAAATAATAATACTAAAATAATATAAATAACATCAAAATAAATATTAAAATTAACCCAAGTAACTAGGCTAATGAAAGTAGAAACCCTAATATGTAAAGAAGGGTTGGAAGGAGCTTAGCTGATTCGGAGGCCAATTTGGATTGTGTCACAAAATAGACTAAATATTCTTAAAGCAGGAATGAACATGCATATGTATTGAAAAGGAAATATTTTAGTTATTTGGTTGAACCCAGGGCACCCGGGAGAGGATCAGGGCGCTGTGGGCACCTAGTCCGAGTTATGGGTGCCCTAGTTTGTGTAGAAGGTCCAGAAATTGAATTTATAAGGCCGTTAGCTGATCTGAATCCTTCGCTATCTATCACACTAACTTCACTGTCCTCGGTTGTATGTCATTGGTAGTCAATGATGAAGAGGAGACCTACAAAACCCTAATAACCATTAAATCCTAAGAAAGAAAAATGCATATGAAGGGGTCGGATTGTCCTCAACTACCACAATGGTGGACTTATCGAGTGTTGCACTACATCTCAAACCCGATGTAGTTCTATGTGAAAGTGTGTGCAATCATGCCCTAGGTGCTCTTGTGTCAGTCACACTTTGTGAAAGTAGTGATCAATAACTATGTGTAGAAAATGTAATAGAATGGTGGATGGAATAGAATAAAATTCCCTCTTATGCTTGTGTGATGCAGATGAACTAGCCTTGTGCCTTTTGATGGAGCTAGATGGATGTAAATGAGCTCTAGATGCCTTAGATAGATGTAACTCTAGGTGGATGATAGTAGTGACTAGTGCTTGGTCCCTCATTATGATCTCATAAATTTATATTTATATGGTTATCTTGTTCTAATTTTGTAATTAATATCAAAAATGTTGGCTGCATACACCAAACAAGTGTGCACACCAAACATAGGGAAAGGCCCGCATACAATAACAATCAAAACAAAAAACAAATATCCATATAAGCAAATAATCTTGCAAAACAAATGTTGCACATGAAGCACCCATTAGCATGTTAGAAAAATAACCAGTATGTCAAAAGCATGTATAAGCAAGTAATGTAAAGTGTTAAGTATAAAATGAAACAATAGCACATGTAAGAGATGAATGTGGATGCCCCCAGTGACCAGTGTAGGATGGGTAGAACGTGAGAATATGTATTGTGTGTAAAATACCTATATCTATGATCATAGCTAGAAAAGGAAGTGAAATTGCATGTGTGTATGGTATAGATAAATTACATACAAGATATCTAACTAGCATGTGTAATAAAGTGACCATATATAAGAAAATTCAAGCAAGAGTAAAAGCAACCAAGATATGTAATATATTGTGGATGGATGGAATTGAATGCAAGATGGATGATAGGATCCGTGTGCCCCCAAGTGAATGACAATTTATGTAGTGAGGCTCTTTTGGTTTTCCCCCTCAGTAGTCAAGAATGAACCATAAATGAGAGTGCATCATCAGGAAATGGTTGAATAATGTGTGTTGTGTCTAACACACTGTGATGAATGTGTATGTGTGTGTTAATGAGATGTGACCTAGAAATGATGTGTGCGTCAACCCCATAGCCAAAGCATATATGACAAAAAGATGATAGAAAGAGTGATGATTTAGCCTAAAGCGTATACCACCATATGATGAAGGGATATGTGACCATTTATCCTAAAATGTATGCCACTAACCTAGTAATGTCACATGATGGAAGGTCAAATGATGAATGTCTCGGTATAATAAGGTTCATTTGATTTGTAAACCATTGGCGATTGAGTATGGACTCGAGGAACTAAAGTGCATCATAGGGTAGTGTGTTCAAAGCACGTAGAAGACAATGTAGTGTACGTGATAATTGACGACCATATGATGTGTAGAAATGTGCAATACGTGATGAATAGTATGCAATGCAATGTGTGTAGGTAGACTAGTAATGTAGAGATGTGTGCTATGTAGTATGTAGTATGTAGGTTGAGTAGTTAGAGATGCTTGAAATAGAAGTGTAATATGCAAGATGTAAGATACAATATATAAAGATAACCCGAGAGTGACAGATGTGTGTAAAATGTAGATGCAGAGTAGTCAATGTGTGTAGCCTATGTGATGAGTATGGATGACCATGCAATGAATGTAATGTATAATGTGTAATATGAAATGTAAAGTGCGTAAGTAACCCTTAGTGTATCAATGTATTAGTTAGCTATGCAAAGGAATTGAAACTAACACCTTAGTAGTTTCAAAACATGAACTAACTACACAAATATCATCATGCTAAGAGCTAAACAAGACTAAATACCAACATTATGCATTAAAACTTTGAAATAGAAATCAAACTAATATGCTAAGCATTAGAATCTCTACTCTTTAGATCACCAAAATACTAAATGAACCTAGATAGATCCATGGCAATCAAATTTGATTGTTTGATCTTCAAGGGTTTGGGAATGGAATCTCATCAAAGTATGGCTATAAGACCATTTTGATTATCTCCATATGACCCAAAATCTTGGATGGATGAAATGCAAGAATGAGGTTATTAGCTCAAATGAAATATGCTCTAAGATGAAATTCCTATAGATTAGCTATAAACATGTAAGGTGTGTAAAGGTGTAAGAAGAAAGGTAGGAGGAGGGCTCCTTATATAGCCCAATGGATAAAAGAATCTCTACATCCCTTTACATGTGGGACAATAGAGGGGTTGGTTTAGTTAAGGATAAGGAAGGTTTATAAAGGGTTGAGTCAACCTTAGGAGAGTTTAGTTTTTCCTTTAGTGACCCATGGGTATTGAGGGGGTTTATTAATTAACCAAAGTGATTAATTAATAGGTGTGCAAGCTTATAAAAGCTTTTTAGAGGAATAATTAGCATGATTTAGACTATGGGAGGAATTTAATCAAATAAATGACGATTTATTGATTTAATGAAAGGGGAAGCTAATTAATTAATAATAATTAACTAGTCTAGATAGAAGGGAGGATTAATTAACGGAAGGTTGTTAATTAGCATATTTGTTGTATAGAAGGGTTAATTAACTAGCGTAATGTATTTAATTAACGACGATAGAAGAGAAAGTGTGCTATATTAAGGATATGTCATCATTTTGCGAGAAAGAGGAAAATTAGCACAATTTAAGTATTTAAATTGCTTGAGCTAAATTATAAGTGTATACACTTAGTATAGATATTTGTACGATGAACAAGAATATGATGTGTAGAATGTGTAATGTGTGATGTATAAGATACAATGCAAGATGTGTATGTAGACTAAGAATCGTAGGTGTGATGAGTAGTATGTATAATGAGTAATGATAAATGTCAGGACAATAGTATGACACATGTATGTTGAAGACTAGTACATTGTATGACATGTATATGTGTGAATCTCAAAATGATGTAGACTAAAAGTAGAATCTATGATGTAATATGTGTGATGTTTGAATAGACATAGTGTGTAGTAACTAATGTGCATTGTGTGGGGTTCATGTGTGTAGACATCCCTCAACATTCAAGTGTGAACCGAAGCACAAGAGTGTGTCATCGGGTAATGACGATACTCGTATGATGTTGATGAGCATACAATGTGATGAGGATGTGATGTGTGTAAGCTATAAGTATGTTATGTTATGATGTATGATGTTGTTACTAAGTTGGGGGTATATGTGATGCCCCCAAGTGTGCGTGAATTAATGAACTATTCAATGATAGTGAAGGACAAACGTCCTCCATCCGATGCATGTGGTGTCGAAAGCATATGAATCTACTATAATATTGGTGGTATATGAGATAGACATTATGCTTTGTTGAATGAATTCATGCACATTCGATGGGTAAATATATAATCAAGACTATGGCGGATCAAAATGTATCGGTGATGAATATCTACATAATGTCGAGCGTGAAGGTGATGGACACCCATGTGGAATAAACCGAGGTGGTGATCTACGTCAAGATGCAGTAACTATCCTAGGAATGGGCCTATACCTATGTGTAGGACTAGTGGAATAGTGATATTCGTAAATAACGTGTGAGTAAGTGAACTAGGAGTAGATTGTGCTTTTAGTAACATAGAGTGTGATGTGCTAGACAATGTAGGTGGTGTGCTAACTGATGTGCGAGGAGATGATGACCATGGGGAAGATGGAGGGACACCATAAATAGAAATAATCTGATTGTTACGGATGAATTTGAGTCGCAAATGATTCATAGAGATAATATATTGAGACCGAAGAATCCAATTAAGACTAAGAAGCATGTCACATCTGTCAACTATGTTTCCAATAAGGAAATATACAAGCATAGTAATAGGACCAACCGTAACATGTAGTTGGATGACACCAAAGGGTTTGTTCATAGGGTATTCAATTTGTGATATAGGGTAACCGATAGCCTTAAGAAGTAGAATAGAACATAATGGGCCATGATGGGTCAACCTTAGTGTTATTAATGGGGAATGAATCGATAGATGCATGAATATGTAAGTGATTAGATGTGAAATTAGCATGATAGTAATTATTAGAGAAAGAGATGATCTGTGGTGAAGCATTAGTATGTACAACTAAGTAACCAAGAGTCCCTAATGCGGGAGGAAGAATTGTGTGATATATATGATTAGCAAAAGAATCGAAAGCTTTATTTTCATGTTGTTGGGATTAATTATTAAATAATTTGAGTTTACCCTTGTCATTGACTAGTGTAGAGTCTGTGGGTTCCAGAAATTCAAGCTTGTTATTATCAATAAGATCTTGAATGATTGTGCGAGAGCTTGAAACATCGATTTGTAGAATTTCCCACACATCTATGATAATCACATCAAAAATTTCATTATAATTCCTACCTTTTGGTTACAATGGATCTAATTCGAGTGGTGGAGGGAGTGTGATAAGATTGATCTCAAGAATTTGTTGTAATATGAGATGTGGGGCCATAGGAAAGTTAGTAAATTTTCACCTAGGTAGTGGTGATTGAGCCTCTTTAGGAGTAGTGACTACATTGACAATAACTTTGGCATCGATAGGCTTAGTTGTAGATGGTTTGAATGGTGCCTTAGTTTGAAAAAAAGTGGATGAGGAAGCTTGCTCCTGATACTTAAGTTTTCTTATGGATAAGAGTGTAGTTTCACGAATCTTAAGAATGTGATAAAGTTGGTCAAATTACGGAAAGGTCTTGAAGAGAACACTTTCTTGAAGTGGTTGTAATAGAATCTATATAAAAAAATCCTAAATTTTGGAATTCGCAAACACATTATACATATTAGCTAGATTATTTTTATAACACAAGACATAATTGGCTAGGTGTTCATTGGGTCCCTGTTTCAGCTGTGCTTATTGATCATAAGAGATCTTGGAGCTGATATTTATATAAAAATGAGTAAGAAAAACATTGGCCAAAAGCATAAATGAAGTTACCGAATGAACAGGTAGGTCATAAAACCAACGAATCACAAAATCATGGAGACTATGGAGAAATATTTTAGCCAATAGAACATGATCATCAAAGAAAATCAAGACAAGTGACATGAAAGGCTCTAAGATGTTCTTGCAGGTCACCATGCCCATTGGAAATTGGAAGCTTATGGGTGAAAAAACTACGAGGAAGTGGATAAGTGGAGATGGCAGGATTAAATGAAGTATATAATAACATAGTGGAATCTAAATATGGTGATGCATACAAAGTGGCATGTCATAACTTATGAATTTGAGCTTGAAGGTCCTGATAAAGAGAAGTTAAGTCTTGAGTACCAATGGATGAAACTTGTCGTATATGAGAAACTAAAGGTGGTGTAAAGTGATTGGTAGGAGTAGTGACAAACGGGAATGGTATAAATAGGCAAAAGAGTAGAAGTGAACGATTGAGTAACAACAAAGTTGGTATGTCTCACGTATGATGACCTCTGCCAAGTTATTGGCTTCCTCACGAGCAACATGTAAAAGTAAATATAGATCTTGGGGATGTTCGAAATATGATCATTGATGGCCTTACGATGAGATTTAGTAAAATCAGATTGATCCATGGCGAAAGGAGAATAAACCCTAGAAAAAAGTGGATTCGAATGTGGGATTCACTAAAATTATCAACTAAAATGTGTAATAATGGTAGTTAATCCAACTAGTAAAAACAATAAATAACAATACTAAAATGATGTAAATAATAGCTAAATGAATGTAAAAAGTGACCCAAGAAACTAAGCTAATAAAAGTAGAAACCCTAATATGTAAAGAAGGGTTGGAAGGAGCTTAGCTAAGTAGATCGTCGATCTAGACTATGTCATGAAATAGACTAAATATTCTAGAAGTAGGAATGAACATGCAAATGTCCCGAAAAGGACATATGTGAGTTGTTTGATTGAACCGGTGTGCCTAGGAGAGGATTAGTGCGCCCGTGGATGCCCCGCCTAAGTTTTGGGCTCCCTGGTCTATGCGAAGGTCTAGAAACTAAATTTGTAGGGTTACTAGCTGATCTCGAATCCTTCTCTTTCTATCACACTAACTTCATTATACTTGGTTGTATGTCATTGGTAGTCAATGATGAATAGGTGACATGCAAAATCCCAAAACAAGCATCAAAACCTAAAAAATAAAAATGCATATGAAGGGGTTGGACTGTCCTCAACTGCCACAATGGTGGAATTACTAGCTGATCGCTACACTACATCTCAAACCTGATGTAGTTCTATGTGCAAGTGTGTACAATCATGTCCTAGGTGCTCTTGTGCCACATGCACTTTGTGAAAGTAAAGCAAGCAATAACCATGTAGAAAATGAAATAGAATTCTTGTGTGATGCGAGATGAACCAACCTTGTTCCTTGTGATGGATTTATATGGATGCAAATGAGCTTTGGATGTCTTATATGGATCTAACTCTAGGTAGATGATAGTTGTGACTAGTGCTTAGTCCCTCATTATGATCTCATAACTTTATATTTATATGGTTCTCTTGTTCTAATTTCATAATTAACCCTGAAAAGGCCGAACACAAGAAATATAAAATGCTCAAATGGCTACAAAGTTCCCAAAAGTGGAAGGAAAGTGTAAAAAGGATCAGGGCACCCCAAATGGGACCAGAACGCCCGTCGATACCCCAATACTAGCCTAGGCGCCCGATCGACCAAGGCTAAAATGATGAGAAACAAAGAAAATAGTTTGTGCAAGCAGTCTTGAAGGTCGGAAATGATGATAGAAAGCAAAGAAAAATGCCAAAAGAAGGGGGTTAATTAGTACGTTCTTCACTCAAAAATCATATGAATAGTATAATGAGACCAGACCAAATAATGTCTAAAGTGCATGATTTTGTGTCTATAAAAATAAGGATTGATCTCTAGATGTATATCTGAGGTTCCTTATATGCTATAGAGAAAATATTCACTTTTCTCTTTTGAGGTTGTGAATTAAAGTTTTTAGCGATAGATTTTTAATTATAACTTGAAATGGTTGTGTAAGGATATTCTCGGGAATATGCAACTCATAGAGTGCAAACATGTATATTTCTTGACACATAGGTATCATCGTTGGTGAGATTCTGTAAAATTTATTGTTTGAGGTATTGTCGACATGAAAATTTTCATTGTTGTAAGTGTCCAAACTTGTTGTGGTTGTGTTTCTACAACAAAATGATAGATGTTAGGTATAAGAGAAAGAATTGAAAGAATAGAATCAAGCTCAATGGTGTTTGATGATAGACCCTCTTCCTTAGAGTCTTCATTTATGTCAAGGGTTGAAAGGGAGTCTTGAAGTAAGTTCAAGCTCTCGTTTGATGTTGGAAGGTTGTTGTCCAAAATAGGTTCAATGTTTGTTTGAACTAATGAAAGAAAATTTGGAGAAGAGATTGATTGGTTTTGAGTTAGAGATACTTGACCATTATCTTGTGATCTCATTGAGTTTTATTATGTACAGGATTTGGGAAAATGTTCAACTCTTCATTTGAAGTTGTCGTAGTTGACATGTCTTCGGTTTTGATATCTTCGTCATCAATTTATATTTTAATGACTCATTGTTAATTAAGTCTTGGACATAATGGCAGAGTGACACACATTTATTTGTAGAGTGGCCATCAATGCGATGAAAATCACAATATGTATTAGGTTTGTACCAATATGGCTTAGGTTCCCCTTCGACAAAGGGTTTTGTAATTGGATATCTTATCATTTTAGCCTTTGTTAATTGATGAAAGACACTAGAGAGACTTTCTCCAAGGGGTGTAAACTGACGTTTGACTTTGTGTGGAGTAGTGTCTTTGTTAGGTTGTATGATTGGATTTTTTGATGATCGTAATAAATTTTTTAAAGTGATATCGTCAAAATTTAGAAGTAGTTCGCTCCCATATTGAAGAGAAAGAAAAAAATTGGTCTTTATTCTTTCACAAAATGTCTTCGAATTTTGCTTGTTCTTTGAAGGAAATATTTTCTAGTTGGTTTTTGTCTTCTTCGTCCGAGAGATAATATGGAAAATATTTCTATTTTTTTTTTCAAAGGTACTATAATCACGTTGTCTTATTCCCACCATTTTTTGAAAGAGGGAAGGAACAAAGAAAAATTTGATAGAAAACTCAACTCTTAACAAAGTGAATGTTAAGATGGAAGAGGGGAAAAGGTTTGAAAGCTTGACCCTAGAAAAATGATTGTGAAGAGGGAGGAGGCAGAAAGATTATTTAACATCCTAACTCTTAATGAATGAGTGTTAAGATAAAAGGGAATAAAAGGGGTTAGATATGCTTGACTCTTTAACAAAAATGAATGTTAAAAGAGAGACCAAAAGGTTTGAAAGGTCAAATCTTAACAAGATGAGTGTTAAGAGAAACGAAAGAATGTGACTTTGCAACACTTAAAAAAATGAGTAGTGTTAAGGTAGAAGAGGGAATTGAAAGGTTAGATTAGAGGACTCTTAACAAAATGAGTGTTAAGAGAGATGAAAAGGTTTGAAATATTCCTCAACCCTTTACAAGATGAATGTAAAGATGGAAGAGGTGAAAGAGGTTGGCTTTCTCAACTCGTAATAAAATGGGTGTTAAAAGAGAAGAGACTTGAAAATGTGATGAATGTGCTTGAATATTAACAAGATTAGTGTTAAGAAGGAAGAGACTTAGAAAGATGATGAGGGTGATCAACTCTTAACAAAATGAGTGTTAAGAGAGGAGACTAAACAATGGAAGGGGAGCACTCAAATAACGAAAATGTGAATGTCAAAACAAGAAGTGAAGAAATGATGATGAAAAGTTCTAAATCTCACGAAAGTGAAGATAAGAGACAAAGGGAAAATGATTGATTAAGGATCTCAAATTATAGAAAAGTGAATGCTTTAAAAGAGAGGAGTGAAGAAATGTGAATATGTCAAAAATTGAACAAAGTGAATGTTAAATTTGATGACGTAAGATGGTGGAATGCTTAAATTTCAACAATGTAAATGTTAAACTTAAGACTTTAGGGAAATGATACATCAATGTGATCGTGATGGTGCTTGACCGTGATAAAGTGAGTATCACAATGTCAAGGCTTAGGTTGCAAATGAAAGTTCTCAAGTAAGGATGTGGATATCCATAACTCAAGACTTAATTTCACAGGAAATATAATGCTTAAACTTTAGAAAAAGTGATCCAAAGTTTGAGACTAAGATAAGATAGGAAGAAACTTGAGATGAGAAAAATCCAAAGGTAGAAATTTGGTGATTTCGAAAGGTGTGATGAAAAATCCAAATAGAATATGTATGAAATATTTGAAAAGAGAGGACAAAATTTATAATAAAGGATGCAAGATCCAAATAAAAGAGATGAGAGAAAGGTCCAAATTTGGAATATTCTCAAGGGGTGAAATAAAATGAGGAAAAATCCAAATAAGGCGTATATGGATGATTTCAAGAAGAGATGAAATAGAGGTCCAAATAAAGGATATTTGGAGCGGGGGAAAGACAATGATCAATCCAAATAAGGAGTATTTTGAAATTTTTAAAAGAGAGAAAGAACGATTCCAAATGAAGGAGATTTGGAAAGTATTGAAAAGAGATGAAAGATATTAAAGAAACTTTGGAAAGGCTTGAAAAAGAGATGATGCAAGATCCAAAAGAAAGAGATTTGGAATAAACAAAAAGATACAAAAGTGGGTAATGAAAGAAAGAGTGTGGAATTAAGACTTTTACTAATTCAAAAAAAAAGAAAAGAAAAGAGAAAATAATGTTTTCTTTATGGAGGGTGGGCCTCTATCTTAGATTGGCTTGGACAATACATGGCTTCCTAGTATAAGTTCTCTCTCTACTTGTCAAAGGAGATATCCAAATGAGAAAAATACTATTGCTAGTTGTCAACTTTACTTTACCCTCCTAATACAATAAGCTAGATTTTACTCTACTCAAAGGATTAAGATAAGGTCACCACTATGGATATATGTGACTCTATCCTCGCATAAAGATGTACTAGTCATTTGGGTGGGGGTACCCATTTTGTCAGCCAGTTCACTCAAGGCACCAACTACTTTGGGGTTCATGTGGTACTCCTCTAGCCATGCACTTCCCATATTTACGCTAGAAGAAGGGAATAATCACAACTCTAAAAAGTTTAAATAAAATTAATTTTATTAACAAAAATTAAAAGATGATAAAGGTGTTAGCTTGATCTTTGAACAAGGCAACTGCGCAGCTTAGTAGTTTGAATTTTTAAAACCTTCTTTAGATATGGTCCTAAAAACAACAGTTAGAAAGTTTTCTTGCGGTTAAAAACATACAAGAAAAACATGAAAAACAAGAAAATAAACTCATGTTTCGATTTTCAATCTTGCTTATACAAGTGCAAGAAAAGAGCATATGCGTAGAGTTTAGCACTATTAGTTTCACAAAAAAATTGATTTGCGGTTTTCCAAAAGGTACTAAAAATCCTCCAAAAAGAGTTAATGGTGTTGCAAAAATGTTCAAACATTTACAAAATTCCTTCAAAAGCAAATTTAATTGGACAAAAATATTCAATAACCCTACATGGAAAAGTTTCATCATTAGTTGCTTTTAATGAAATTGATTTAAAAATAATCTAAGGTCTTAATTAGTTAGAAAGACCTAATGAATTAATTAAAATAAAATAATTAACTAATTAAAATAAACTAATTAAATTCTTAACTAAAAAATCTAATTAAAATTTATTTAAAAATAAGAATAAATAAGAGTCGCAATGCGACAAGTCTTCGCCTTTACAAAGAATTGTTTATTGTTTTAAAGTAAATGACATTAAATGATTTAAAGTAATGGACCTCTTGATGAAGCACAATAAATAATGCTATGTACATAATTATTATTTTTGAAATACATCATTGCGTAGTGTTGTGTCATGAATAAGTGACATGTCATGAATGTGATTTATCTTTGTAAGACCAAAAACAAGTATTCGAGGAATTTTGAAGCTACAAAGTAATAATGAAGTAAAGCTAGAGGAAGAGTCAAGTAAGTGATGGTGTAATTAAATAATTAACTACATCAATTTTGATAATATGTTGAACTCATAAAACCAGATAACAGTTTGGGGCTCATTGAAATAATCAACTTAGTGTATCTAGACAATGACTTGAATTGATCTCCTTAGTTGGTCTCAAACCTGTTAACTCCTGTAGAATCTACCGACCATGTGGAAGTTATTACAATCCCTAAAATATTGGCTAAGTACTAAAGGGCGCACGTGCGTAGGATCAGTAAGAAGAAGGGTGCTCAGGGGAAAGTGTGTAGGACAAAGGGGTTTAAGAAGGGTTTAAGTGAAACTGGTTCAAAGGACTTAGCCATATTTGGCATTCTAGAGGCACTTGAGGAAAAACATGAGGACCCAAATAGGCATGATGAGTGGATAAGGTGCCAGCCT
Source organism: Taxus wallichiana var. yunnanensis (assembly GCA_018340775.1). Taxonomy (NCBI): domain Eukaryota; kingdom Viridiplantae; phylum Streptophyta; class Pinopsida; order Cupressales; family Taxaceae; genus Taxus; species Taxus wallichiana. Next base: position 718,077,245 of record CM031234.1, on the reverse strand, counting down.
AGAACCTTGGAGGTCAAGAAAAGGATATTCCACATGCAGGGAATATTCCCAGAAGACATCATTACAAGAGTGGAGGGGTTTGCAAAGGGATAAGCATTCACCATTGGAGGACCACATCGACACTTGGCATGTGATCTATTCAGAGAGAAGGCATGGTGGTGGGTGTTGATCCTATAAAAAGAGATGCTCAAGCTAGAGGAAAAAAGAAGAAGAGAGAAGAAGGATAAAGAGATAGAAAAAGACAAAATGCAAGAGATGATGGGAGAAAGGGAACACATAGAGAATAAGAAGCAAAGTAACAAGTGTTGCAATAATGCTAGGGTTTAGAGAACTTAGTGCTAAGGGTTGTGAGGGATGTCATAAGCCTCTATATGGCACTAGGATCTGTAATAAGGGTTAAAATGGGAAAATTATAGTTTAGGATCTCATATGGGGAAGGATTTGTGGGAGTTAAGTCCCTGTCATTTACTGTATATGGTCTGAGATGACCCTTTTGACTATAATGTGGCTACTTGAACTATGTTAAATCAATATATATTTGGGTTCATTATGTATATTTTGCTTAAGGGTGTAAACCCTCATGTCATTTGACTTATCATGGCTCACTCATATATTTATTATGCTTCTTACAATGTTATTTAGCTTTTTGTAATGCATTAATATTAGATCTACTAGTTACATTTTCTACCTCTTTAAATAAGTGAATGTAATTCTGCTTCTACAAATCATCCTCCATTAATGATGAAAACCTTCTCACAAATCTCACATAAAGGAGGGGCTCGACACTGCCCATGCATGCCTCGGTGAGCACCCAGTGCCCCACTGGGTGATAGGTCGGCGTGCTTGGGGTTAGAAAATAGTATTAAGGGTAAATAAATGACTACATCTTGGTTCCATTGTTGGGACCTCTTTTCAAGATGTTGTGAGAATGGTGTGTGATGATAGAGCACTTGACCTTGGACAGTGTCAAAGCATGGCTTAAAAGCATGGAGGATGAGTTCACTCAGATATTTAGTACTGACCTGAGTTTGATGCACGTAAATGGGTAGAAGAGCATTTGTATCATGAGTTGTATGAGACCTTCTTTTGTTTCTTCCTAGTGGAGTTGTATGAATGGATTTCAGCGTATGCATCTAGATCAAGTTGGTACTATAGACCTCACATATGGACCCAAGATGAGTATCAGAGGCTACATGATGTTGATCTAACTTGGACACATGTTGTTGATCATTGGTGGAGTAGAGTGTTGATGAGTTACACCTTGGAGTACATGATTTCTATGTATTCTTGTCCTAGATTGTTGAGTTTGAGTTCTTGAGGGAGCCAAGAGGATCATTCTTGCATGTTATCCCTTTAGCTATAAAGATATGATCATTACACTGAGTTTAGAAGCATTTCCATGGTCGGATAAGCTTCTTCTAAGCATTGGGCAGGAAGCTAGGGTGGAGAAGATGGTGGACCTTGTGGCTCTGAAAAGGAGAGGGAAGAGAGATGACTCAAGTATAATGAAGCTCGTGAGAGGGAGTTAGATAGAAAACATGAAGTTGCAGGAGTGATGGATTTATGGAGGTAGATGTTACATGGAAAGGAATTGAGGTTCACGCAGAGGACATGGAGCTTGAGAAGTATGTGCTACCCCATCTTGGAAAGCACGGGAGAGAGACCCCTTCAGCTTTATGATGAGAGCTCTCATCACTTGGAGAAAGGAGAGCCATCGGCATGCATCTAAATCCACCTGGTGACCAACCCCTAGTGCTTAGTTTTCCAAATCTAGAGATAAGTATTGCTAACCTAGTTGGTATTGGTGGGAGTGACCGATCAACACCTAGAGATATAACTTTTCATTTGGCACATCTATGGCTGCACACAATCATTTCCTATGTTTGGAGGTATATTATCTAGAGTGACATTTGGGAAAATTATGGGTACAAAAGCTTGGGTATCACATCTAGAAGTGGTGTGGGAACACACATCTAGTAGTGGTGTAATATCACAAACTATTGGCACATAGTTCAACATGACAGTGGGGACACAAGGCACAACCACTTCAGGGCCTTTACCAGCTATGGGAGGTGGATCTGGTGGAATAGGAACTAGTGGACTAGTGGACTTGGTGGATCTAGAGGATCTGGTGGATCAAGAGGAGGATGGCATTAGTGGATCTAGTGGATCTAGTGGTAGAGGCAACACCGAGGAAATCAAGGTTCTGGATCAGGTGGACATGGGCCTCAACCACCTCAACAAGTATTTTTGAAATGTCTTTGCATCTACCAGACTACAAAGGTGTTGAGGATGTTGTAGAGATCATGTACACAAATGTGAGCTACTATGGCACGCAAAGGGGATCACTACCCCGAAATGAAAGGAAAGTCAGTTTGCAACAACATTGCAAGGACACGCATAGTTGGTACCAAAAGTATGACCCCCACCAAGATAGTAGTAGATTACACCACACTTGCATGTAATGCCTTCTTAGCTGAATTTTCATATTCCCGAGTTTGAACAAAAGAGCATTAACACATGTTGAAGGAGATTCAACAAGGTATGGAAGAGAGTGTGCGGGAATATGATGCACATTTTAAGACTCTCTTATCAAAATTTTCTTATGATATTCATCCTTCTCAACATGCTCAATGGTTTTTGGAGGGTTGATAACACCTTTTAGGAGAGCACTTTCACATAAGACTTTCATAGACCCACGCGAGGCCTTGAGGTTTCCCTGCACGTTGAGGCTATTGGAAGCATGGATACCGGTGTTAGCCCTTTTCTTGAAGCTCAGATTGTTGCAATGGAAAAGTAGTTGGAGAAGCTATCTACAAACTCGGTGCATGAGACTCACAATGGCCTATGGTGCATGGATTGTGAGGTAGAGGGGCAAAAAGATAGTTTTCCTTGAGATCGGTACACACCATGATGATGAGACTATGAGATTTTCCATGGAGATCATGATGCAAGTAGGTGTCCACTACTGCATAGTGCGTGATCCATAAGAATGTGTCTTGCTATTACAAGATTTTACCTCTACTACTCATGACACTAAGGATTGTAGATTGATTGACCAGATACATGATGCCATTGATATTTGTGTGTGCCAAACCAACATCAAAAATTCCAAGGATGATGGTCATCACTATGAAGGGTGTGCATGGATGGAGGGCACATGGAAGAGGTTTTCGAGGAGGATTTTGAGGTCATGGAAACCACGGAGGAGGAAGAAGTGAGTTCCCATGTGGAACTTGTTACAATTGTGGATCTACGAGCACTATAAGCGTGAATGTCTTGATCTACTTACAATTATCTTGGTGTGGAAAGAAGCACAAGTATGAGGAATGCCCAGAGCTATTTGAACATATGAGCCAAAACACCACACGAAAGAAAGACAAAGGCATCTAGGATGGTAAGCATTAAGAAAGTAGACTCACAATGGATGCCAAGAGTGGCATGTGAGGTAGAATTAGAACCTATACTGGTGATGACGTGAGATGAGGTACATTGCACCAAGGAGATACCAAGGTAGAAACCACTGATTATAAGAGAAGAGGTGGTGTATGGGAAGTATCTGGACCCTACCCATCAAAAGGAAGTCTATCAAGAGACCATGGATGTAATCAGAGTCTTCAAGGGGAAATTCAATGTCTAAAGGAGCAATCCAAGAAGTTGGGGTAGAAAGAAAAGCATTGAGGTCCCTCAGTCAGATATAGATGATGTCAAGGAGGTGTGTAAGATGTTGCGCCAAGAGAATATCATTCCTCTATTAGGAGAATGGTTGAGGAATAAGATACCAAGCACTGGAGTAGAGCAGAGGTAGGTTTTACATGCTAACCTTCCTCCCCACAACATTCGACTATGATAAGGAGATTACCTTGAATGTAATTGTTGATGGATGGCTCCTAAGAAATATTCTGATTGACACAGGTGTGGAAGTCAATGTTCTCACCCTAGACACCTAGAATCAAATGGGAAGGCCCCATTACAACCATCTTCAAATGTGTTGTATATGGCCAATAAGACAAAGGTGATGCCCATTGGTGTTTTAAAGGATGTTGATATCACTATCCAAGGGGAAAATTCACTAGAGACTTTGAAGTCTTAGCTTGCTAGCCGAGATGGAAAAAACTTTCCAACATTACTTGGGTGCCCCCCAGTTATATAGAACAATGTTGACCTACATTTCAATAAAGGGGTATATAAGCTTTGAGAACAAAGAGGAACAGTTATCATTCCTTTGACAGATGGGAAGTCAACACCCTATATTGAGCCTTTAGGAGAAGAAGTTCCTTGATATGATCTATGTGCGCACTATTCAGGGACCCTAAGTGATTCACCCTACTGGAAGGAGGGTATTTATTTGAAGATGCTCAATCTATGAGTGACACCAGTAGTATAATATATGTGACAATTGGGCACACGGGACATATGAGTTAGTCGGAAGGTAGTTAAGAGGCTCTATGTGATGAGAGTAAAAAAGGTGCATGCTCAATCAAGCACCTAGGAGGAAAGAAGTTACCAAGTTATTCTGGAGGAGCCAACCCTGATGTTTTCCTATGAGAAATGGAGACCCAGTGGAGAAGTGAGATCGAAAGGAGAAGGATGCTCAGCTATACCTTGCTCGAGACCACAACATTGGTGGGAAACACATCACGATAGCCTTCTAGAGTGGCACAAGTGAGAATCATGTTCTCTGTTAGGTTTTCCAGAGCAATGCACCCACTATCATATAAGATATCATGGGAAGGAACCCACCTTGTTTCACATCCAAGCACATGTGAGAAGGCCTGGATGGAAGGCACGGAAGCCTTTCCACCTTCTTTATGGGTGCATAAGTTGTACTCCACTTTACAAGGTTGCATGTGCATATGGTACATTCACTCAGAGATGCACCATTAGATAGGAAATTGGCAGGAGTTGATGGTGACCTCCTTCAAGATTTTGAATATCGAAGTACCAAGCCATCGGTGGATGAGGCGTTGTAGGTTGTTAAGCACCTAACGATGGGAGATAGTGCCATGGTGGAGGATAGAATACTGGAATTATTGGGTGAACCTAGTTTAGAAGTGCACTTTGATGAGGAAGAATCAGAGGAGATATAACTTGAGCATGCATGCATGCATGGAGAAAGAGAAAGGAAAGATGGTCTATGTGATATATGGTGAAGAGGTGGAAAATTTGGATGTTAACCATACTAAAGGTATGCATGAAGTTATGGATAGTGTTGATGAGCAAGCAAGCACACCTACCATGAACCCCTAAAAACCAAGAAGGTTAACATTGGTTTGGAGGCCGAACCTAAGGAGGCTACTATTGGATACTATTGGTCAGAAAAGGAGGTTTCAAGATCATTGATCTATTGCATGAGTTTCAAGACTTATTTCCACATGGGTACCATGAGCTTAAAGGCATTCACCACTCCTTGGGGAAATGAAAATCAAGTTAAAGGAAGGTGCACACCCAATTCGGAAGAGACCTTATCGAATGAATCTAAATCTTCACATCAAAATTCAAGGAGGAAATTGACAAGATGATCACATCAGCATCATTGAGGCCATTGAGGAATCATAATGGATAAGTTTGATGGTCATTAACATTAAGAAGGATGGGAGGATAAGGATCTATGTTGATTACAGGGATTTAAATGCAGTATGTGTTATTGACCCTTTTCCAACCCCCTTCACTGAGGAAATCTTGGAAGGAGTAGCCAGGGCACAGATCTATTCTTTCACAAATGGATTCTCAGGGTATCATCAAGTTAGAATTACAAAGGAAGACCAAGAAAAGACAAATTTCACCACTAAGTGGGGAAGTTTTCCTACACATTCATGCCTTTTGGACTAAGAACGTGCCTATTGTGTTTCACGCATTGTGGTGCAGGCATTTTAAGACTTCATCCATAAGTTTCTTCAAGTCTACCTTGATGATTGGATGGTATATGGGCTAGTAAGGGATCATTGTGACAATCTAAGGATGATGTTTGAAATATGTCGGTAGTTGAGGATATCCCTCAACATTAAGAAATGTGTTTTTACTACTCCATTTGGAACCTTTTGGGGCATATCATATATAAGGAAGGGATTTCTTGGTGGATCCTACCAAAGTTGTTATTGTGGGATTGAGGGAACCTACCAGCTAGAGCATAGTGTGTGGATTCCTTGGGCATACGGGGTATTACCAAAAATTTATTAAGGGGTATGCCAAGATCACCACACCATTGGAAGAGTTACTTGAAACACAAAAGTGCATTTCACTGGGGAGAGGCACAACAGATGGCATTTGATACATTGAAGAATAAGCTTATCATTGCACCCATATTACACTTTCCTTCTTGGGATAAGCCATTCCATGTACATGTTGATGCTTCGGGGATGGTGATTGGGGAAATCTTAGCACAACCTAGAGAAGGAATTGTTGACCACCCCTTGTGTTTTTCTAGTAGGAAGTTAACACCAACAGAGAGAAAACTATACTACTACTACTGAGCGTGAAGCATTGTCCATGATCTACGCACTACACAAAATTTAGGAAGTATCTATTGGCAACAACACCCTTTATCTTCTACATGGACCACATGGCATTGAAGTACTTGGTAAACAAGCCCATTTTACAAGGGCACATATGTCGATGGGTCTTGTTGTTTCAAGAGTTTGAGTTTACAGTTTTCATAAACCAGGTAAGAGTAATTTGGGACCTGACCATTTATCAAGGATTGACTCAGGGGAGGATGTGTAGAGCATTGAGGATATAATGCCAGATGCACAACTATTTAGATTGTGGTGTGTGCCCTCTGACTTGGAAGATATTGTTGTATTTCTCAAAATGGGTGTGGCACGAAAGGAATGAGACTTTGGAAAGAAAGTAGTTAGTATACATGCACACCCTACATGTTAATTAGTGGAGACTTATACAAGCTAGGTCATGATGAGGTTTTGCACTAGTGTGTGTTAGAGCATGAATGCATTGTAATCATGGAGGAAGCACATGGTGGGATTGCAGAGGACACTATGCAGGGAATGCAACCACACACAAGATCCTTCTAGTAGGTTTTTGGTGGGAAATGGTTTACAAGGATTGTATTGAGTTTTTAAGGCTATGACCATTTCCAATGCCTTGGAAAACTAGGAAGAAGAGATGAGATGCCCTTGAGACCGATAACTAGTGCATAAACCATTTGAGAAGTGGGTGATTGATTTTGTAGGACCAATTTCACCTACCATGCAAAGGACTGGTTCACACTATATCATTACATGTACTAACTATCTTACAAGGTGGGTGGAGGCAGCACCTACAAAGGATTCCTACAAGGATTACACAATGGAACAACAACTAGGTTCTTATGGGAAAATATAATCAACAGATATGGATGTCCACTAAGTTTAACAAGTGATAGGGGTACTCATTTCTTGAATGAGACAAGTTAGAATCTTGTTGGAAAAATTCATGGTAGCCCACCACAAGACTACCCCCTATCACCCACAAGCTAATGGAACCATTGAGGCATTTAACAAGATATTGAGTCACATGCTAACCAAAATTTGTGATGTGAAAGAAAGGATTGGGATGATAAAGTTTTTTTGTTGTGTTATGGTCATACCAAACTACTTATAAAAGATTGAATAAGGCCACACCTTTTCAATTGGTGTTTGGCATGGAAGTGTGTTACCTATTGAATTCATGTTACCATCACTATGTATAGCACACGTAGAGGATTAGCTGATGAACAAGCACTTGAGGAGAGGATTGATAAGTTAATGCAGTTAGATGAGAGGTGGGCTATTGCTCATTGGAGTCAAAAAATAAAAAAATCTAGGTAGAAGGCATGGCATGATAGACACATCAAGAACAAAAAAATTTTGAGGTTGGGAAGATGGTTCTATTATATGATTCCAAGTTTTGCCCATCTGGGAAATTCAAATTCCATTGGATGGGCCCATACATTATATCCTATATACTTGATTTAGGTGCTTTCCAGTTACAAGTGCTGGATGGAACATGGTTACCAGGCCATTTCAATGGGAGTAGGTTGAAGCCCTACTATAAATAAGTCTTCCTTGTGTTTGTAAATAAGGTAATATTTCCATTTAGCCTAGGATTTCCTTTAATGCATTTCCTTTCTTTGTGTTTCCCTTCTCGTTTCTTGTTCCCTTTTTTTTTTTGTTTTGTGTGTGCATTGTGTGTTGGTAGCCACTTATTATTTTCAAAAAAATTATATGCGCAGAGGACCATGCATCTATTTTTGTGGGGTGGAGTGATGTGACAAGTAATGGAAGTTGTAGTAGAAGTTGTGTTTTGATGGCCCAGATTGAAGGATCAAAAGTGCGTAGTTTGGAAGAGCACACGTAGAAAAGGTGAACATAAGGAGTTTGGTGTCAAGGAAGACTTTACAAAACCATGTACAAGGGTGAGAAGCGCAGAACAACATGAGGTAGGTGATGTCAAAAATCAGGGTAAGGACAGAAAGAAGTTCCTTCGGCATTACAAGCACGCACGTGCATAAGATCTTCGGTCGAAGGGGGTTTTGCATGCCAAAAGGTTGTAGAGGTTTTTCATGTAGGATTGGGCATGGGGATAAAAGCACTGAAGGTTGGATTTAGAAGAAAATCCACCTTTATTACAAAGGTACGATGGTAGGTGGCATGGCATTTATTACAAAAAAAAGAAAAAAATCTATAAGTAGAAGGTCGGGGTACATTATTGTTTACCTTGCATTTGTGATATCAAGAGCTCTTGCAAACTAGGGCATCCTTGAAGAAAAGTTTGTGTGAAAAAGGGTTGTGAAGATTTGAGTGCATAGCTAGTTTGATTAGCGAAACCAGAGTGGAAAAATAGTACACGGGCATGAGGGAGAGGGTTATAGAATTTTTCAAATCCCACAAGTGAATACACCATCTTGTGGAAGGAAGGGTTTTCTAGGTTAGGGTTCCATAGCTAGGGCACATGATTGAAGGGATTTTCATGAAAGGGTAAAGCCATAAATTGAGTAGAGCCAGGATCAAGAAGGAAGAAATAAATTTTAGTGACCCGACAGAGAAATGGCACCAAGGAAAGCAACAACCATTTCACCAAAGAAGGGCAAGGGAAAAGGGAAACAAGTTGTTTCCACCAGTTTCAATGAGGAATGGTACACGAGATGCAATACCCAGATGGCATGTATTTTCTTGAAAAGAATGGGTGTCTCATGTAAGAAAGATGGTCGTGAGTGACTACAACCATCAAATGAGCACCACAGAGAATGAGATGGCATTGAACTAGTTCACCCTATAAAAAAAGGACACCAGATGGAATGCCTATCTATGATGATGAGGTAAAGGTGAAGATGGAGAAGGTTGGGTTATTACAACTCTATGAGTTTCCCTATTTCAGCAAACTTGAGTGATTGTACCAGTGGTTAATGTCACACGTACATGAAGATCATTTCTACTTCACAGATGTAGGATGTGGATAACTCCCCAACTGATCTCTAAATTTACTTGGTCTTACCTGTGAAGGAGAATCATTTGATGATGACTTGGATGATAAGGAGGCCATCAAGAAGACTATTGAAGCCTATGACTACAAGAAGGGGTCACGATACTTTGACATCTCTATGATTTCTGACCCTGTAATGAGGATGGCCATGCATTTGGTCACAAAACTAAATGGGTAGGAGAGATGGACATAGATCAACAAGGCTTGGTTGAACATTTTCCATAAGATCTCGAGGGGACCATCTATAACCTCTCGGCATTCATAGCAGAAGAAATCATCAATGTCCACACGTGATGGAGAAAAGATCATGTTTGGTAATGTCCTCCTTACCATTGTCTTTTTTAGAGATTGGAGTGCCCGATGGGCCAGATAAATTTGTGTGGGAGTACCCAGATGAGAACCCCTCCCTTGCCAAAATTTTTGAGAAGTACACTTGTGACACCATGATGGCCGCCCACAAGGCATGCCTAGAAAAATGGTATAAGTGGATGTGTGATGCATTCGATGCATAGAGTGGAGGATACCTAAGAAGTTACCTATTTTACTGCAAGGTGAAGCTAAATTCATCATATACCAACATTTTTATTGGCAGGTTTACTCTAGCAGATGGCACCAAGGGTCCCTAGTGCAAATTACCATTCTCCTTCACAACACAATACTTCCAGGCCGAGTCAATAGATTCAAAGAGGAAAAGAAACTAAGGTTTGACCTCAACATGGTAGACCAGGATTACCATGAGCTTGCAGACATTGATATATCCAAAGAAGCATGCCTATGTGGAGAAGTATGTCTCCCATGACATACATATGGTGAAGCCTAGTAACATTTCATGTTGTTGGGAGGACCACAAACAAGGGTATACCTATGCATAAGGCCAAAGTATGAGAAGGGTGCTTACATTGAAAATGATGTCTCTATCCTAGAAGACCCCACCATAAGGAAGAAGGCCACACAGGAAAAGGGAGAGAGAGGAGGCCCTTGAGAAAAAGGCACCAAGTGCACATACAACAATCTATAGGCACATAGGAGTCGGGCGTGCAAAGCCAAGCACCTATGCATGGAGGAAGAAGTCCCCACATAAGAGAAAGAGAAGACACCTGAGGAAGAGGCACCAGAGAAGAGAAGCCCCCTGAAAAAAGAGTCACCAGAAAGAAAGGAGTCACCTAGAGAGGAAGAAAAAGAAGAGTCTCCTATATTGGAATCACCAATTAGGAAGAAACAAAGGGTAACAAAAAAGGTGGACTCGGAAGAAACAGAGAGCATGGAGGCTGACAAGGGTGATGGGGAATGATGAAGAGCACGGTGAGGCTCAGACCATCCTGTGTACGATGTACATGAGTCGAGGAGGAGGGAAATGAAGAGAAGGATGAGGATGAAGGAGGCACTCATGGTAAAGGGGGAAGTGAGGAAGTCAACATGAAGGATCAAAGGACTCCAAGCTTGACCAAGGAGTAGATAGAGGATGCCATGCAGAAAGGGAGGTAATAGGCATCATAAAATACTTGGTGGATCAAGAGGTGGAGCACAACACCGAAGAAGTTCTCAAGGAGATGGAGGGAAGTGAAAGTGTAGAAAAGGAGTATGGAAGCATGGGCAGAGATCCCAGCCTAGCGGTAAGCTTCCCAAAGGCAGCACACATGAGGGAAAGGGTATGGTAGTGGCATGCATGAATAAGGGATGACTACATCAATGATCCAAATAAGGTACTACACGCACGTTTTCCAAAGTACCATGCCTTCAAACCAACTCCTTGCATGGTCTTCTTTTGATGAAGATGGTGTGTACCCATGCACAAGGAAGATGTTGTCTTGGGATTTTGAGTCCCATGTTGATGAGCCTAAATTTGAGGTCAACCATGAGGCATTGATGAAGATACTAGATACCAAGGGAGTAAACCCTCTGAATGCTCAACAACTATCAGATGAGAAAGTTTGTAATGCACTCAACAAAGTATCGGTGGAGGTTGAGGTGAGGCTCTTCGGGAGAAATGATAGAGTAAGGGTCTGGAGAAGAACTTGAAAAGAAAAATGAAGAGATCATTGAAAAGGACAAGGAGCTAAAGCAAGAGGAGTTGATCAACACACAATTAAGGCATGAAATTAAGGGAGGAAAAGGAAAAGGTGTGAGAGATCCATAAGAAGATAGAGACTATTTCAGATGCCATAATCTTGAAGCACCCAGACTGGCCCCTTGAGAAAAAAATATGAGTCAACCATGCAATTCTTGGAAGACTTGACCCACATCCTCACCATGGAGAGGTGGTCCGCTCACATTAGAATCAACAAAGAGGCATTGGCATGCCAAGAAGGAGGAAGAGAAACTAAAGATCGGGAGATAGTTACTCGGTATTCTAAGCTCCTTACCACTATGAAGACCGCCACAAATGGCTGAGGTTGTTTATGACAATTTGCTAATAGAGATAGGTAGCAAGCATACTAGTTGTTACGCATGAGGTGGATCTGAAGGAATTTCAAGAGAAGAACAAAGGAAATAGGGTGAGTGGATAAGATCCTAGCCAAGTTGAGAAAAATTGGAAGCAATCGAGACCTTGTGGGGTTCGATTAAGAATCGACTTAAGGAACTATATCCCAAGTCACCCATAGAATGGACATGTAGATGATCTTAGCAAGCAACTAGAAGGAATTGTAGACACATTGAATGCTAAGAGTGACGTATTGAGTTTTGATGAGGTGAGCACTCTAGTGGGTGACCTACTTTAGTAAGCGCAGGGTGAGGTGGATGCCTGGGAAAATATTGAAGCAATAGTAAAGAAAGAATTCCCACCTCCTACAATAGTAGTAGATTCTTCCATTCTTTCATTATTTATTCAATTGTCCCTATCCCACTATTCTTTATTCTTTGAAGAAGCAGATGTTTCCAAGGACAAAGAACACACTTAGTGTGGGGTGATGTTGGGCCCTAAATATTGGCTAAGTACCAAAGGGCACACACACAGGACTAATAAGAAGAAGGGCACTCAGGGGAAAGTGCACGCAGGACAAAGGGGTTTAAGAAGGGTTTAAGTGAAACCAAGGCATGCATGGAAGAAAAACATGGGTTCAAAGGACTTAGCCATATTTGGCATTCTAGAGGCACTTGAGGAAAAACATGAGGACCCGACTAGGCGTGATGAGTGGATAAGGTGTCATCTTGGAACCTTGGAGGTCAAGAAAAGGATATTCCATGCAGGAATATTCCCAGAAGACATCATTATAGAGAGTGGAGGGTTTGCAAAGGGATAAGCATTCACCATTGGAGGACCACATCGACACTTGGCACATGATCTATTCAGGAGAGAAGGCATGGCATGTGGGTGTTGATCCTATAAAAGAGATGCTCGATTAGAGAGACAAAGAGAAAGAGAGAGAAGAAGAGAAAAGAGATAAAAAAGACAAAATTCAAGAGATGATGGGAGATAGGAACACATAAAGAATAAGAAGCAGAGTAACAAGTGTTGCAATAATGCTAGGGTTTAGAGCACTTAGTGCTAAGGGTTATGTAAGGGATGTCATAAGCCTCTGTATGGCACTAGGATCTGTAATAAGGGTTAAAATGGGAAAATTATAGTTTAGGATCTCATATGGGGAGGATTTGTAGGAGTTAAGTCCTATCATTTATTATATATGGTCTGAGATGACCCTTTTGACTATAATGTGGCTACCAGAACTATGTTAAATCAATATATCTTTGGGTTCATTCTTGTATATTTTTCTTAAGGGTGTAAACCCTCATGTCATTTGACTTATCATGGCTTATATATTTATTATGCTAATTACTAATGTTCTTTAGCTTTTGTGATGCACTAATGTTAGATCTATTAGTTACATTTTCTACCTCTTTAAATAGCATCCACACGTGCCTTGGGTGATGCCCAAAGACCCACCGGATCATAGGCCGACGCACTTGGGGTTAGAAAATAGTATTGAGGGTGAATAAAAACTATACATCTTGATGCCTCCAATTTTCAGACAAAGAAAAATACGGCACCATAAAAACATCATGTGAGACATGGAAACCATGGCATTGGTGGTTTAGATGAAACACCTGAATCTATAGGAGTACAATAATGTGGGAAAAGAATCATTTATCTGTATTTGACTCAAACAAATAGTTTTCAATTCATAATTTATAGCAAAACAAGTAATACACACAATAAAAATCATCGCCTAATACTAATGAAGCACATATTTGCCTCCACAAAATTAGAGATCCGACACGACATTGTATTTGCAACTGACACAGTTTGCTAATTTGAAGACAAATAAAAATATCCACATAAAAATGAACAGAAAAAGGTAGAAAGGAAAGCTTGCCTCAACATAATCTACTAGCCACATCCACAGCCGATGTCAAAGGATTTATAGCATAATCATCCTGAAACAACAATGACAAATGATGAGCACCTTTCCCCACACCTATATCTTTGTGATTAAATAGCCATACCCTGATTTCCGCTATCATATCCTAATTGAAAAATGGACCCCACCCACATACACGTACCTCACGCCTCTAGGTGCCTAAGATTTACAATGATAGACAAAGCACATATCCGATATCTCATAACATTGTCCCAGTGATTTTGGTGTGTTTAGTCAGCTCATGTTAGAGTAGGTATTTACCTTAGCTCATGTTCACCTAGGTACATTATTGTATTTATCCTCACCCACTTATGTGTGTGGATATTTCTTTTTATTTATTTAGATATTAGGAGATATTATCTAGTTGTTAGGTATAGTTCTTTCCTTGATCTATGGTATTGACTAGTTCTTTCCTAGATCTATGGTATTGACTAGATCCTTGATGTCTAGTTCTCTCATAAATCTATGGACTTGACTAGTTCTTTGATGACTAGTTCTTTCCATGATTTATGGCTTGATCTACGACCTTGACTAGTTCTTAGATTGTTATTCCTTGCCTATATAAGCAAGGCCCATTCTCATTGTATTTCATTGAGTTCCATAATAATATATGATATTGTTGCTCATTTGTTTGCAAAGGTTTATGTAAAGTTATTCTGGTGAATTTCTTTCATCTTATTGATCATGATGTTTGATTAACATCTATGTTCTTGGCTTGGCACGATCTGGTTATCGCTCCTTTTACGATGTCTCATAACATTATCCCAAAGTGATTTTGGTGTGTTTAGTTGCAAAAATTTTTATTTTCAATTAGAAAAGGCCTTTGGTTGATTTTGAGTTGGTGAGACTCTGATCTTGAATGTAAAATGTGGCTTATTAGGATTCCCCACTTCAAATCATGGTTTCCGAGAGGTTCTCAAACAGGGGTATGCATTGGTTGCAAGAGGCTTAGTGATTTTGGTCAGTTGAGAATTAGAACTAGTCATAGGAGGAATCACCCCAGCCTGCGATCGGTAACAGTCTATTAGTCTAGCCTCTGTGAAGCGGTCAAGAAGATTTTCCCTATTTTGTGTGCTTTGTTGGATATGTATGCCATTCTTTCAACTAGATCCTACAATTTTTCACCAAAGCTTCGATGCAAAAGAGTTTCTAGTAGATGAGAATCATTTTGTGTTGTAGAATATAAAAACAATGGTTGAACAATATCTTCTGATAATTTTCTTTTGATTTGATGCAAAATAGCCAATATATTGTAGTTCAACATATGTTCTAGAAGACTGGAAGGAAAGGTTGTGCTCTTTGAGAAAAAAGGAGAAATAAGCAAATGGAATGTGTCAAGGGCTTGTTAGGATGACTTTAGGGATGCTTGCGGGAGTGGAGGAGGAGAATAGTAGAGTGCCATCACCGCCGAGAAAAGAATAGGATACATTAGCATATGGACATAAAAAAGAAAGCTTTTGGGAGGATTGCTTAATTTAACAACAACAATTGTTGGAGCAGGAATCATGGCCTTACCTGCCACAATGAATATTCTAGGACTCGTCCTAAGTCTTTCACTTCTTGTGGTTTTAGGATTTTTGACATATGTTTCCATTGATGTTTTGTTGATGTTCAAGAGGGCCAGCAATGCAATGTCATGGCCAATGCTTTTGGGCGGCCCGACAAGATTATATCAACAGTCTCAAAACCTAGAATTTTTCATGATAGACTTCGTGAAGGAGAATCACATATTTCAGATAGACCTATAAAATTTGGAGTTACAGACACATAAAAGGCATACTCGCAATCAGGAGGATGTGCTTTCAAGGGACATGATTTGTTTAGTGAAAGAAAGATCAGGAAGACATTGAGGGCACTGGAAAAGACACAGTGGGAAGACCTAAACGATGGTAAAAGACAAAGGCAAGAGAGAATTTTCATGTAAACCAGGAGAATGCTCGCAATTTATATTCAAATATTTCGTGTTTAAAGAAACACAGACACGGTATTCATTTTTACAACCATGGAGAGTAAGAGGAGGAATAGTGAGTTGTTTATTACGAGATAGGCCTCTCGGAGATGTTAGGGTTGAAGTGAGCACCGTAGATATGGACAATCTTCTTATCAAAATTAACCAACCCATATCCTGTAATCATTATGGATCCATCGCTCTTCTTAAGCATATTTTGACAAATGTCATGCTAAAAAAAAGTCATGAGGCTTAACCGGATTATTTTATTGTTGTCCAACTAAACAAAATTGTTTCTAAGTGTTGCATGAAAATAGGGAACACATCCATGAAAATAGGGAAGTGTTCCATGAAAATAGAAATAATTATGACATCATTTTATTTGTATGGGAATAAGGAGAATAAGTAGAAAAATATATCAACCAATCACATACAAGAAAACCGATTAAAACTATTTTGAAGACCATATGAAAAAAATAGTTGATTGTGATTGGTCAGAAGAAAGCTTAGGTAATAAGAAAACTATTCCTATGGTTACCCCGCCTTACTAAGGGACTAATAAATAAAACAACACTAAACATAATAATAAGTTTAAACCTAAGTTCTAAAAAGGTTAACCTAATTCGACTTTGTTCAAATGGAATAAACCCTAAAAAAGTTAAGTGTTGGGATGTATGGACTCGGACTTGAGTTTTTGTTTGTGTTGTAGGTTTGGAAAGGGATGGCTCGCTTTCAACATGGTGGCTCCACAAAGGTGATGGTTAGGCGATGGCTCGATAAAGTGGCCAATGTGTGCAGTTGGGAATGGCAGGTGTGGGCTATGATGGCTCAACAACGTAGCATTGACTACACAACAGTGGCTAAGTGATGGTCTCATGGGTAACATAGAGCATGGGAGGGAACCAAGTAGGGGATCGGTGGAGACTCGACGGTGGTGGTGCATGACAGAAGCGGGGGTTGGACTCGGGGTGAGCTCGACTCACCAAGTTAGGGATAGGTTGGGTTGGGTAGGGAGTAGGGGAAAGGTGAGTGGGGAGGGTTGGGTTGAGTAGAAGGTCGGGGGGACTCGGTTGTGGTCGGGTGAACTTGGTGCAGGGGATGAAGTGTTAGAGTGAGACAGTGAAATTAGAGGGCTCGCTTGGTGAGCAGGAGGGTAGATAATGAGCTAGGGAGTCCATGATAAGAGAGTGATGAGCGAGATTTGAACTCGTGAGATGTAAAGGTGAGCTAGCTCGGCTCGGTCGAGTCAAAGTTGAATCAGCAGGGGTGTGAGGAGAGATGAGCTCAGGATGTGAGAGAGTTAAGGAGCTCGGGAGCGAAAGGGGGGAACTTAGGTCGGTCGAGATGGGTAGGGAGTTAGGATGTGTAGATGGGAGTAGAGTGAGGGGTGAGATTTAACAGGGGCTAGGATGGGTTATATTTAGCATGTTTTTTTAATAAATGTTATCTATGGCTAAAAACAATCACTAAATTTAGTGATGAAACACCTAACTGCAACTTTTTGATCTTGAATCTGATTTTTTATGTTATCAAAAACACATGCAAACACCACAAAACTATTAAAAAAATTGCAACAAAAAAATTTAATTTCATTTTTGTGATTTTATAAACTAATTTTTGCTATCGATTTTCCTGTGCAAACACAACAACACAACAAATACCAAAAACACACCAAAAACAAATGTTAATCAAATAAAACCACATTCACACAAATGTTAGTAAGGATTAAAAGCTGCATTATAACATGAAACAAAAATGCGGGTAAGTCCCAACGGTGTGCCGAATGTAAGCACGTAAAAATCTTAGCAAAAGTTGAAAAACAAATGATAAAAACAATATACCCTTCTTCTAAGTTTTCCCTTGCAAACCTCAAGTAAGATTACAAAGCACTTGGACTTGTTGAATCTTGTATTAAGAAGGATTTTGGATGCTCTTGATTAATTCTCCAAAGGATGAATGCAAATGCTACGAGCTTTGAAACACAAGGATGCGAGATGTCAAATTGGCAGAAGTTGGCTACAATTTTCTCAAAGCTTCCGAGGATAGTTTGCAAAGGAATTGTCTACATTTTATAGCTGAGGGTGAGGCCATGAGAAGTGGATCAAGGTTTGAATGGGCTCCACGATAATAATTGTAATTACCTGAAATAACAAGTAGACTTAGTCTCAATGAATCGACTTTGAATGGAAAATGATTATTTGGTTAGCCAAAGTGCAATTTCATTGCCCCACCTTTCCGTGATTCTAAAGAATTGAGTTGAATGGAATAAGGAAGTGTTGTCCAAGTGGGGTCCAAATGGAACCTAAGTGACAGTTGACTAGGAAAATATGTGAAACAACTAATTAACCATTTACTTTATAAATGATAATTAACTTAGCTAAGGTGGTGTTAGGAACTAATTTAATTAATCTCAAGGGGTGAATGTGCACAAATTAATTAATTTCATTAATTAATCATAAGGGGATGGAATAATAGGATGTGAATTGGGAATAAGTATGTGATTTTGCATCAAATTTTTGTAAGACTTTGTAAACCATTTAAATTTACGATATATTTTAAATTTTATTTATGAAATCTATGATTAAATATGCATATAGTTATTGTTAGTCAAAATTCTCGAAGATTTTGACTAGCATTAACTATATGCATATTTAATCATATGTGACATCCTCGATATCAACAATCCAACACATAAAATGTACGTGCTCATACTTTATACATCTCTTAAGATGTTATGAAGTCAAACCAAATTCTCCACACCAAAAGGAAAGTGTTTTTAAGAGAGTTCAATTATAAATAACCTAATAATTGTCAACTACTAATGAACTAAAAATCTAAGAGGGAAACCAAACCAAAATTTTACAGTTGTGGTGGTGTTGTATGCATCCTCCACCTTCTATTCCAAATTCTTTGTGTCAAACTTGCTCGGTTTCAAGTACACTAGGTTTGTTAAAAGGGCAATTGAATTATGCAAACTCAAGAAATGACGCTTGAAGCTTCATGGCCTCCTCAATATATATCTTCCCATATCATCATGAAATCATGAACTTGCCTCGTAGTTATTATTAGGAGTCACTCTCCTATGCCTCTCTAAATACCATTATGAGTTCCATGCACAAGGATGTACTTGAAATTGTCCCATGGACATGGATCTAATCCCCTATCTTAGAGTTGTATTATAGGATCTCTATCCCAAATACCTTATACAAACTACAATATGTATTAAATTTGGTTTTTTTAATGGACAATATTTATATATTAAACATAATGTTTATCAAAGCGTATCGTGATTTACACAACAAATTATTAATTTCTTCTATATTCGTAATGATCGCGAGAATATTACAAAGGCTATTATATAGCCATAGAAACAACAAACCAACTTCCTAATTAATAGGAAGCACAAATAACAAATGACCCGTTAATAGAGATACGGGTTTAACAAATGTATTGGTTTGTTATATACAACAATATGATCTAGCCATATAACCATAAGTAATATTTACTACACGGTAACTCACTAACTACATGTAAACATTATGTTTCCTAACATTCCCCCTTAGTGTTTACATGGGAAGAAAACACATCTTAAAAATTGGAAACATAATTGTATGCCTTCGCATACTTTTAGGTCTGCATACTACTAGCTTGGATCTTGTTGCACATGATTAGTCCGCTTACCACAATGAATCCCATATCGGATGATCACACTTCCAACAATTCACCTACATACGCAAACTCAACAATTCTTGTTTTCACTTCCAAAGTGATCGCTATTTCACCAAATTTGATCAATGTTAGAAGTACAACAATCGAAGAATCTTTGCAGTCAGAGGATCACTCCAGTTCAATTGCCCTCCTATACAATTGTTCTCAAATTCCAAAATGCACATCCTCTTCATTTTGATCTTTGAAAAGGAATGTATAACATGTTTTATTTCTACACACACCACTCAAAGAAAACAATTGAAAATATTATAAAAATGTGCCACCAATGTTATATGCGACCCTGTCATTGGTGACTGATGAGAGGCGTTGATCGCCCTCCATCCTCGCTACCTCCGACCTCCAATAACATGTTGCCACCACTGGATTTGACTTGACACTCAATAGTTTACACATTGGATTTATTTTGTCTCCCCGCCCACATTGTGAAACACATTGTTTTCCGGATGTCGAATAACACCGAAAATACATTCATAAAGCAAAAAAATTAAAACTTTTATGACACAAAATGACTTTAAAAATTTGACTCGACTTTAAACAAATGATGACAAATAAGACATTAATATCAAACACACAACATGAATTATTAACAAAAACAATGTTGACTATAAATCTTGATTTCAACACATTGATTTATTTTGACTATAATAAACATAAAAACAAAATTTAAAAACACTTAAACTTATTAAACAAATATAAAACTAAAACTAAAATTATAAACCAAAATATTAACACAAAGTTATCACTTCTTTTCAAAAAAACCACGAATCAAAACAAAACTTCGAAAAATAAAAACTGTGGGACAAATATATATATATATATATATATATATATATATATATATATATATATATATATATATATATATATATATAAAACTTCAAACTTAAACCATATACCACGGGTTATAAAAGCAAAAAGACCACATATTAAAAAAAAGACGAGATTTAACCTAAAACATAAACTTTATATTCTAAAAGCTTTTTAAAGACTAATTAAAAATCTTATAACACGACTAACATAAAACATGTTTTTGCAAGATTAGAACCCGAATAAAGTTTGAGAGGAGATAAACTTTAAAACTATCTATTAACCAAATAAAAGACAAAAAAATCATATAGAAATAAAACTCTCATAAATTGGAGTTACAATACAGATTAATGTGTGTCCCAAATCCTTCTACTCCATCACAGGTATGTAAGAACAGATCGTTCTGATATCAAATCAAGGCACAACAGCAAATTTACACAGCAAATTATTAATTTCTTCTATATAATGATCACGAGAATATTACAAAGGCTATTATATAACCATAGAAACAACAAACCAACTTCCTAATTAATAGGAAGCACAAATAACAAATAACCTGTTAATAAAGATAACAATATGATCTAGCAATATAACCATAAGTAATATTCACTACACATTAACTCACTAACTACATATAAACATTATATTTCCTAACAGTTTATATTTAAATATATTTCAACATATTTTGTATTAATTTTTAAAGATTCTCTTATTAACAATTAATTATTCTTTGCATGCAAAACGCATCCGTAGATTATGGGCAAAATTTGAGAAGAGACCCCAAGGTCCCTCACAAACAAGTTCCTTAGCATAAAAACAAGTCCTCTAATGATCACAATTAGCATTACACAAACTTTACCATGAGAATACAATTTGGTTTATTGTAATCTTTTCATCTTACTATTTTGCTTAAGAATATAGTAAATTGTGTTACGAATTACTTGAAGTTTGCAAATAATTGTAGGCATTTGCATGGATGAAAAGAAACAAGATACAAAGAATTATTCTAGAGAAATTCAATGTGGAAAAATACAAGAGTGTGGGTTGTGCCAATTCTTGCAATTTTAAAGTTAATTTGCCTTCATATGGCCTCCAAGAACACTAACAATGCATCAACCATGTTCTTGTCAATTTTACTAGTAAAACATTTTGGAGACTTGAAGGATGCCCCTATTTTTAAAATCTTTCACAAAAAGATTGATGTTTTTACTTTTAAAAACTATTATTTTTATCAAGAACATTAAAATATAATCATAATACTACCTAAAATATATTAAATACAATTTAAATTATTAAGTTTCGTTGAAAAAAGTTAAAATTTCAAATTTTAATATTTATATATTATTTTAGCAAAGGCGTTTTTAGTTTTAAAAAGCTATTATTTTGATCAAGAACATTAAAATATAATCTTAAGAAAGTCGTCGATTGTGAATTGAATTCAAAGTCATCTTTTCCGAAAAAAATGTTTTGGAACTCGCAAAAACTGAGTCACTTTTCTAGGGTTTCTGCCATACCACGCCTTTTCGCTCTGGGAATTTATTGCTATAGTTTCTACTAGGTTTCCTACCCACTAGGCGTCCCCTATATAATGTCCTCACCATCTTCCATCCTAGTTGTTTCAACCGTGGCTGGAGATAGTGGAGATTTGAGCAATGGCACCGTTGGTGAAGCAACCCAAGAAGTTCATTCCGAAAGTATTCCACGAGGTAATATTTCTCCTCCTGATGTGGTTTTTCCCATTCCTAAATTTAATGTTGCATGTCAATGGTTAGAGCAGTTTTGTCTCATTGGGTATTTCGTGGGCCGCATCCCCTCTAAAAGCATGCTCAAATCTTGGGTGAACACCATCTAGACCCCTCATGGAGTCAAACTGGAAAGTGTTCAAAACATGACCAAGGGTTTCTTTCTCTTTCGCTTTTTCGACCCTGTTAATGCACCCAATATTCTGGCTAAGCAAGCCACTTGGTATGTTCGCAACTCGTTGCTTGTACTAACCCCATGGCACAAGGACTTTGTGGTATCTGAATATACCGCCCTTAAAGTGCCTGTCTGGGTTGAATTCCCTAGCCTTCCTTTGTCATGTGTGCCTTTTTGTCACAAATTGCCACTTCTCTTGGCCGAGTTGTTTGCCTCGAAGTGAAAGGTTTTACCATGCTCACTGCGAAGGCTTAGTCTCGTGTTGAGATTGATCTTTCTCAAGACCTTAAGGAATTTGTGGATATCCAGATGGGAGACAAACGCTACTCTCAGTGGGTCATGTATATCAATCTTCCTAACACATGCTTCCGTTGCCAAGCTTCCAATCACAAGATCAAATACTGTCCCCTCTATGTGCCCCAAAACCGCCTTGTGGCCAAAGCAGCTCCCGAACCAGTCAAACCCCCGCACGAGGAAGGTTGGCAAGTTGTCGAGGCCGACGCAATAAGAGCAAAGCCAAACAATCCAAGGCCTCTGGCTCTAATGGCCACCGGAACTAGTCGTTAAGGAAAAACCTGCATAATGTACATGTTAAAGAGCCAACAACTGCTGCTAAAGAACCAACTGTCGCTGCCAACTCATCTACCCCATTACCAAAGTACTCCAGCATACCCCTCGTGGCGTCTGTTCTCATGGACCAAACAAACTTTATTTACAATATTCCCATCCAGCACTCGGTGTCATTATTCTTGCCAAGCAATTCACAAGGGCCTTCCAAAAGGCCCCGAAGCCCTTCTCACATCTCTTGGGACCATAGCCCAACACGCAACATTGATTCCACCAAAGTAGAGTACAACATTGAGTACACCAATCGAAAAAAGTTGATTTGCGGGATTTTTTACAACAAAATGCTACTTGTTTCCTATAAAATTAATATGATGCCCTTGATGGCTTGGAGGACAGGGATATGGCTCTTGACCATCGTTTCCCATGAATTGTCTCTCTTGGAATGTTCGGGCTCTTACAGACTCCTATCATAATTATGCTGTGCGTGAAACTCATCAACAATGTGCAAATTTGGAATTTTTTTTTTTGCAGAAGTAAAAATTACAGGTTTTCAGTTATAGATGGTTTGCAAGTCCATCTAACCTAACATCTTGACTTTCTGTAGCAATCATAACGCAGGGCGTGGGGGTTTAAATTTTTTTTTGCTCCCAAATGGCGGCCTTTACTTCGACCCCACCAACTATGCCATATGGGTCCTCTTTAATGTAGATGGCTGCCCTTTTGGCCTCATTAATATTTATGCCTCGAACGATGTGTTCGAAAGGGCCGATCTGTGGCGGTGGATCGCCACCTCTATTCTCGATGCTTACTGGGTAATAAGTGGAGATTTTAATATGGTTGAATCACCTAATGATAAATGTGGCCACTTACCAATGAGGTGGACACTTGGCGAAAGGGATGTGTGGTATTTCATGCGCAATAAATTTGGGTTTTTGATCCTAATGCATCTCGCTTTCCCACTTCTGAAGCTTGGTATATGTGGACCAATCTATGTGGAGGGACAGATCGCGTTCTTAAACGACTTGACAGGCCATGTTGTTAGCTCAAGATTATTTTGAGTTTGATAGCATTTATTCTATGCCAGTGGAGGTCATGCTTGACTTTGTCCTTTCGGATCATTCTCCAATACGATTTTGTATCAATTGGCATGATGTGTGCCCCTTTGTCATAAAAGCTATTTTTTTCTTAATACTTGCCTTAATGCAACATGGCCCCACCATCAATCATATAAGGCGTGTTTGGAATTTAATTCCATGACCCGGACCATCACAGCAATGCAGTATCATCCACCTACGCAAGCCTCGTTGGATTCGGTGGTGGGAAGATCTGTGACTCGGACAACAAGATTTCTTAGAATCTATCGCCGACACTGAAAATTCAAAGGCCGCTCATACTCCACTAACACCTCGGCTCGGTCAATGAGTAGTGGTGACACTCTAAGGTGATCCTTTCTCTAAAACACTCAGTAACTTCAACTTGCAACGCTTTGGGAAACAAATCCAAATTGCGGATGATTACAATGCCAAGGGCACACAGATCCGGCTCGATCAGACTTGGCTCAAAATTGAGATCATGTTTCAAAGAATTTTTTCTCTCGTAACCATAAAACCTTCCCAACAGATTCGGGCTATCATGGATGGCAGATCTCAAATTACTGAGACCATCAATATTGCAAGCCTTTGTGCACCATTACAAGCTCGTGTTCCAAGCTCAACAACCTCTGCAGCCTCGCTGGCTGCTTCTTGATCAATGTTTGGGTGTTGTGTCGTGCAAATTATCGAGGCTCAAAAGGTGATCTGTGAGAGAATGCTCACCATTGAAGACCTCCATGAAGCCACCATGCAAATGGCTAATGATAAAGCATCGTGCTGCAATGGGTTCCTCATAATTCTCAAAGCCCTTTGGGATTCAATCAGACAAGACCTCTTTCAAGTTTATCTTGAAGGCTTTCAAAGAACAATCCTTAGGGCCACACATTAATAAGGGAAACATCAAATTCATCCCTAAACAAGGAGACCATGAGCAAATTACCTATTGGCGTATGATCGCGTTGTTGAATGTTTCCTATAAAATCATTGCCAAAGCGTTAGCTTGGCGGTTACACAATCTTTTGCCAATTGTTATTCAGCCAGAACAAACAGGATTTATACAAGGTAGATACATCCTAGATAACATCATTGTGGTGTGGTAAGGCATGGAATAGGCTCACCGATCTAATCAGACCGCAATGTTTATCAAAATTGATTTTGCGAAGGCTTATGATCGGAATAAATGGCCATTCATACTCGTTAGGAATTAGCTTGTTATTGTGAACATTGGATATTTTGTATATTTGTGTGTGTGCAAATATATATTATATATTGTGTGAGTTGTAACTTCACGTAAATAAGAGTTTGTTGAGATATGTTGAGTGATTAGTGGATCACGAGATATCATAGGGAGTAGTTTGAGATTGAAGTTGACTCCTTATATTAAGGAGATCAATCTTCTATATATTGTAATCTCCCTTGTCTAATAAAATATCCCGGAGGTTTTCAATATCAAAACTCTATTATTCTATTTCCGGTGTATTAATTCTCTGTATTTTTCTTATTAAATCTGGTTCAAGCTCAAGATTTGGTATCACAGCAGGTATGGAGTCCTGAGATATTCTTTGGGTAACCATTATAATTTTTGGTTGCTCTGTTGATGATCATACCCAGGCACAACTCAGACTATAGGAAGATTAATTAAGTAGCGTTTAAGCTTGAGGAATGTGAAGAAGGCGTTCAGGTTTGCAACAATAGATTTTATAAGCCCCTGTGAAAGCGTCTACATCAGCATGGTAAGACTATAGGTTCACATTCATTACGTGTGTCTTCCATTTAGTATATAATCACGTTCATGCATTTGTTCTACCAAGTTTCATGCAGTGATCGATATGCATGATTCACCTTTCTGTTGTAGCCTACCAGAACCATCATCAATTCCATCGACCATTGCAGTCTTCCACGCATTCATTCCATCTCCACACTCATAGTCATTTGTGCATTCTGCAGTCATGGATCTGTCAAAGTTCCTACATTCTTGTCATTCCCGCGACACAAATTGGGTGGCCGTGTTTTTTCAGTTGTGTGATGAGTGTTTGCTTTCAGTGTGCAATTGTGAAAATAAGAACAAATTATTGTTCAATTGTAATGTATAAAATTCCTGAATGTAACTCCTGATGTAATGAAATAGGTGAACAAAAGCACCACAGTAAGACAGTTCATGGATCTTGAAAAGGTTTGTGGGAGATCCAAAAAACCACACGAGGTGGATAGGCGATGGATCTGTTACACGTCAAGGTTTGTGGTAAACCTGTAAAACCATAGAAGGTTGAGCATTGCTCCCTTCATTAGTATCAAGGTCATGAGTCACAGAGTTTGACATGCTCCATAGAGGAGAGCATACTGCAGATAAGAGTGTGTATGTTTTTCCCATGTTCACACTAAGGGGGTGAATGTTAGGAATTAGCTTGTTATTGTGAACATTAGATATTTATATATTTGTGTGTGTGCAAATATATATTATATATTGTGTGAGTTGAATCTTCCCGTAGATAAGAGTTTGTTGAGATATGTTGAGTGATTAGTGGATCACAAGATATTATAGGGAGTAGTTTGATATTGAAGTTGACTCCTTATATTAAGGTGATCTCAAAACAAGTGTTGTATTTTTTTCACTTTTAAAAGTTTCCAAAGATCGTGATTATTTTAACCAATTTTTAAATATTTTAAACTCCACAAATTGATTAAATTCTGATTATTATGCATCCATAGAAGTGTGGAAAACTTGGGTAGCAAATAATTAATCGAATCTGAAAACACTCGGACAACAAACAAGATTGTTTACGAGGTTCGAAATTCCTACGTCCCCGGGTTCGATTGAACCGATCCATTAATAATATTGAAATGTAAGTACAATAACTCTTACAAAAACCAATAATGAATCACCACATGCAAATGAGCTGATCAATTTCCCAAGAACTTTGAAAAATAGCAGAACTCGTCCCAAGAACGATCCATGGCTCTACAATGTTTTCACAATGTGATCTCCCCTGCAACCGTGTTAGAAAAACACCTAAAATGGAGATTTCAAAACATTCTATGAAAACAAATCATATATCTGAGATCATCTCTCGAATTCTCGAACACTTTTCATGTTTACACCAAGTCACATTTCGGACTGAAGTGCATTGAAATTCGTGTTTTCCAACTAGTTGTCTTGTAGATCCTGTTAAAAACTACTTTCAAAGCTTCCAAAACAGTTAAAACTCAACAAAAATATCAAAGCTTCCATCGTTGGAATCGTCTCAGAATTCCCTACATTTCACCTTTTTACTCTGAGTTCCCAATCTGAGTGCAAGGCCTTCAAAAATGGCGTTTTCTGAAAACTACCTGCTTATCCTCCTTTGCACAGACCTGACACCTCCTTTACAAAACGTACTGAGCTCGCTTTATATTGTTTGGAGCTCCTTGGCGCAATGGCTGGGTGCTTATCCTTTTACCCCATCATGCATGGTTCAAATCCCCCCTCCTTCTCCTATGCCGCCTCTTTTTGATTTAATCCCACATTAAAATGCATTTTTGGTGGATGAGATAATGTTTTAGGCTTTATTAAGCCTTTTCCACGCATGTTTTAAAAGTGGTCAAAGGACCACTTGGAGCATAACCGCCCCCACCTCTTTCTCCTCACGTGGAAGCTTCCACTACAACCACTTCTCCTCCTCCCTTCCACGTGGACTTAGCATATGGTTGGCGGCTAAGTGGGTAAGTGGTTAGGATAATTATAGTGGATTTAATACTAATGTTTGAACATTAATATATGTGATTTGTGGCATAATACGTGACATTTGGAAATAATGCATGGTAAATAATTACAAAGTAATATGAAATTGCATTTTTCTCCTTTTGCCACTTGCCCGATGCTGACTGAGCCACTTGGCCAATTGTGCACGCGTCCACGTCACCATGGACCTATTGACCAATGTTGACTTTCCTGTTGACTGAACTTTGACCGGACATATCTTGAGCTCAGAGTGTCTGTTTTTCACGTTCTTACAGTCGTCGGAAAGATCTCTGAAGGATCTACTACACTTGGCATGGTTTAGGGAAGTTTAGGGAACATTTGACACTGAAATTGATCCCCTGATCACTCCTCCCTACTGAGAAGGCTTTTTGTCCACAAAAAGTTGTTTATCAACCCACAAATAATGTTATCTCTTCCTGCATTGCACAAACACATACAAGAACCCAAAATAACATTATAGGTTAAATAAATACAAATAGTTGATTAGCTAGTCACATAACTAATTAGATAATAACACCCAATTAAGCTAGTGTTCAACCAAACGCTGCAACCCACATCGACTCGCACACACAACTGTGAACTATTATTTCCCCGTAATGCCATCACAATTAATCGACTGGATAAGAACACCCATTCTATTACGTAAAGCTAATGTTCAACTGTCACCTTTTGATATGGCTAATTATTTAAATTACAATTTCATAAACACGATCGATACCGTACATCTAAATCGCCCACAATTAGGCTAGTGCCCACTTTGTCCATCTCGAAATCAGAACAATTGTAAGTATTCACTACCTGCAATAAAATAGACTATCAACGCCCAAAAATAACTATAGTCAACAACTGAATCCACGTGAATCTTCCAAAAACACTGTATCGCCATCACAAATAATAAGTCAGATAATAACACCCATCTATAACGGAAGCTAGTGTTCAACTGACACTTTGTGATTATGCTGATTACAACTACAAATATTCACTATCCATAATCATTAAACCATCAACGCCCAAAATGGCTATAGTCAAAATCTGAATCAACGTGAATATGCAAATGTTCTATCCATACACTGAACTGTAAAGGGTTAGATTATAAACTGTATGCTTACCCAAATTGGTGAACTGCCATAATCTGCAAAATGATCACCTGGTACCTTTACAAACCAGTTTGTTAGTGTAATAAATTTACACCCTAATTGCAACCACATCTGATAGTTACAAAAATAAAATTTTCCCAAAATAAGGGTCTTATAAATTAGTGCAAATAACACATGTGGATACAACAAGTTTGTCTATTTATTACAATATCAAACAGTGCCCAAAATGGTCTTATAAGCATCCATAATATTTGCACAAATGACAACACTATAAAACTATAACAACTTTCCAATTTTGTTGTTTAGAAACAAACCAACAAACCTTAACATCATGACCATTCCTATTACAATGGGAACAAAATTTAACTTCCTGTTTTTAGGAGTCTTACCCATTTTACCATTCTCAGAACTCTGTCTACGAGAATGATTCCCCTGTTTAGGAGAGGTAACATTCTTGCCATTTCTCGCCTTTCCTTGGTGAGATTGGTCTTTAGCACCTGCCTTATCATTCACAAAAGGCATTAACTTCTTAATCAAATTTTTCCTCTTCCAACAATATGCAATAGAATGATTAGTACCTTCACAAAATGTGCAAGGGAAAGCATATTTTTGCCTACCAAAGCTATATTGTTCCAACTGAAAGAGTGTATTAGAAGTTTTAGGATTTGATTTTCCCTTAGTGTTATTTTTAGTGTAAGTGGAAGGAGGTGGAATCGATTAACTCTTGTACTTGTTTTCTTACACCTTTCATTGTTCCTCCCGATGGCAAAATCCTCGTAATTCTAGTGGTGTAGATCCTTGGTCACATTGGAAGCTTGTCTTCTTTCAACGGCTTTAGAACTTTCTCCAATTTCTATTTTCCCACTAGAATAACCCAAACCTCGCAAACCGAGGTGATCATCTACTTGTATCTGGGTAGCATCACTTTGTCCATTTTTACTAAGGCCCTTTCAAGTTAAATCCCATCTTAACCATTAGCTTAGACCCAATTCCCTTAGTGTGTTTTTCAAACTGACCCAAAGGAATATCTGAAACTGAATGAGAGGAAGAATTAAAATGTGAACAACTTACAGTGCATTCTTCATTATAGTACCTGCATCTACTTTGGAAGGCATTTCCTTCTTGTGTTCACCTTGTTGCAGCTTTTCCAAGAGGGCATCCTTGGTCCATATTTCTTCCTGCAACTCTTTAACAAAGCCCATCAACTTCTTGCTCTCTTCAAGCATCTTGTTGACATACTCCTCTTTCTTGGTTATAGAGGATTGTGGCTCAGATTTTAACCGCACTATTTCCTCTTCCGAGAAATAAAAATTATCTCTCAAGAAAGAGTTTTCTCCTTGAGTTGGCAGTTTATGGCTTCAAGCTCATCCAGCTTGCTCCGCTGGATGACTTGCCCATGATTCTCGGTTCCTCGCAAACACAACTTGTACTTCCAAAACGCACACGCAAAAGAAGATTAACAAGCCCCAAAATATCTCGCACACACCAAGACTGAAATCAATATTGAAATCAAGCCAAATTTTCAAGCACAATTAGAAGCTAATCTGCAATCTAATGACTCAAACCAAACTATGCTCTAAAAACGAGTGTTGTATTTTTTTCACTTTTAAAAGTTTCCAAAGATCATGATTATCTTAACCAATTTTTAAGTATTTTAAACTCCACAAATTGATTAAATTCTTATTATTATGCATCCATAGAAGTGCGAAAAACTTGGGTAACAAATAAATAATCAGAACTGAAAACACTCAGATAACAAACAAGATTGTTTACGGGGTTCAGAAATTCCTACATCCCCGGGTTCGGATTGAACCGATCCATTAATAATATTGAAATGTAAGTACAATAACTCTTACAAACAACCAATAATGAATCACAACCTGCAAATGAGCTGATCAATTTCCCAAGAACTCGAAAATAGCGTAAACTGTCCCAAGAACGATCTGTGGCCCTTACAAGGTGTTTTCATAATGTGATCTCCCTGTAATTGTGTTAGAAAAACACCTACAAATGGAGATTTCAAAACATTCTATGAAAACAAATCATATATCTGAGATCATCTCTGAATTCTGAACACTTTTCATGTTTACACCAAGTCACATTTCGGACCAGAAGTGCATTGAAATTCATGTTTTTCAACTAGTTGTCTTGTAGATGCCTGTTAAAAACTGCATTCAAAGCTTCCAAAAACAGGTTAAAACTCAACAAAAAAATATCAAATCTTACATCGTTGGAATCGTCTCAGAATTCCCTACATTTCATCTTTTTACTCCGAGTTCCCAATCTGAGTGCAAGGCCTTCAAAAATGGTGTTTTCTGAAAACTACCTCCTTATCCTCCTTTGCATAGACTTGACACCTCCTTTACAAAACGTCTGAGCTCGTTTTATATTGTTTGGAGCTCCTTGGCGCAATGGCTGGGCGCTTATCCTTTTACCCCATCATGCATGGTTCAAATCCCCCCTCCTCCTATGCCGCCTCTTTTTGATTTAATCCCACATTAAAATGCATTTTTGGTGGATGAGATAATGTTTTAGGCTTTATTAAGCCTTTTTCCACGCATGTTTTAAAAGTGGTCAAAGGACCACTTGGAGCATAACCGCCCCCACCTCTTTCTCCTCACGTGGAAGCTTCCACTACAACCGCTTCTCCTCCTCCCTTCCACGTGGACTTAGCATATGGTTGGCGGCTAAGTGGGTAAGTGGTTAGGATAATTATAGTGGATTTAATACTAATGTTTGAACATTAATATATGTGATTTGTGGCATAATGTGTGACATTTGGAAATAATGCGTGGTAAATAATTACAAAGTAATATGAAATTGCATTTTTCTCCTTTTGCCACTTGCCCGATGTTGACTGAGCCACTTGGCCAATTGTGAACGCGTCCACGTTACCATGGACCTCTTGACTAATGTTGACTTTCCTGTTGACCGAACTTTGACCGGACATATCTTGAGTTCAGAGTGTCTGCATTTTCACGTTCTTACAATCGTCGGAAAGCTCCTTCAAGGATCTACTACACTTGTATGGTTTAGGGAAATTTAGGGAACATTTGACACTTTGAAATTGATCCCCTAATCATAAGGAGATCAATTTTCTATATATTGTAATCTCCCTTGTCTAATAAAATATCCCTGGAGGTTTTCAATATCAAAACTCTATTATTCTATTTCCGGTGTATTAATTCTCTGTATTTTTCTTATTAAATCTGGTTCAAGCTCAAGATTTGGTATCGGAGAGCGGAGTATGGAGTCCTGAGATATTCTTTGGGTAACCATTATAATTTTTGGTTGCTCTGTTGATGATCATACCAAGGTGCACAAATTTCAGACTATAGGAAGATTAATCAAGTAGCGTTTAAGCTTGAGGAATGTGAAGAAGGCGTTCAGGTTTGCAACAATAGATTTTATAAGCCCCTGTGAAAGCGTCTACATCGATGGTCGATCGTAGGTTCACATTCATTACGTGTGTCTTCCATTTAGTATATAATCACGTTCATGCAAAGATCGATATGCATAATTCGCCTGTTTAGCCTACCAGAACCATCATCAATTCCATCAACCATTGCAGTCTTCCATGCAATCATTCCATCTCCACACTCATAGTCATTTGTGCATTCTGCAGTTGTGGATTTGTCGAAGTTCCTACATTCTTGTCATTCCCGCGACACAAATTTGGTGGCCGTGTTTCTTCAGTTGTGTGATGAGTGTTTGCTTTCAGTGTGCAATTGTGAAAATAAGAACAAATTATTGTTCAATTGTAATGTATAAAATTCCAGAATGTAACCCCTGATGTAATGAAATAGGTGAACAAAAGCACCACAGTAAGACAGTTCATGGATCTTGAAAAGGTTTGTGGGAGATCCTAAAAACCACATGAGGTGGACAGCGATGGGCACATACACGTCAAGGTTTGTGGTAAACCCAGTAAAACCATAGAAGGTTGAGCATTGCTCCCTTCATTATTATCAAGGTGATGAGTCACAGAGTTTGACATGCTCCGTAGAAGAGAGAATACTGCAGATAAGAGTGTGTATGTTTTTCCCATGTTCACACTAAGGGGGTGAATGTTAGGAATTAGCTTGTTATTGTGAACATTAGATATTTATATATTTGTGTGTGTGCAAATATATATTATATATTGTGTGAGTTGTAACTCACGTAGATAAGAGTTGTTGAGATATGTTGAGTGATTAGTGGATCACGAGATATTCTAGGGAGTAGTTTGAGATTGAAGTTGACTCCTTATATTAAGGAGATCAATCTTCTATATATTGTAATCTCCCTTGTCTAATAAAATATCCCTTGAGGTTTTCAATATCAAAACTCTATTATTCTATTTCCGGTGTATTAATTTTTCTTATTAAATCGTTCAAGCTCAAGACATACTCGCCATGCTCCAAGCCCTTGGCTTTGGTCCCATTTTTATTCAATCCATCAATATGCTTTTTGCAGATGCTTCGCTCAGATCTCTATCAATGGGCTCAGCTCGGTGCCTTTTGGGTTTTTTCGCTCTATTTGGTAAGGTGACCTCTTGCCCTTGCCCCCGTGACCCGATGTGCTGCTCGCACCAAGGTTTTGGCTATCTATTAGCTCATGCCAAAGCACAGGGTCTTGTTCAAGGAATCTCACTTCCTGATGAGTCCACTTCTCAACTTCTTAATGGGCATTTTGCGGATGATTCCTTTCTTACACTCATTGAAGACGAAGCCAACATTCGCAATGTTATGCAATGCTTGGATACTTTCTGCTTAGCTTCTGGCTCATCCATTCAATGGCAAAAACCCAATGTTATCGGCAATCTTTCCTCTCGCGCAGATTGGCTTGCCACTTTTGAATGGAAAATCTTGACACATGGCGAGATTTTTAAATTCTTAGGTATTCCTTTTGCTTTTCAAGCCTCCTCGACCGAGCTATGGCAATATGTCATTCAATGGGTGGCAAAAAGTTGGAATATTGGATCACCAGAGTCTTTATCTTTGGCTGACAAGTTTCAAATATGTTCCAAAGTTCTTGCAGCCACTCATGTTTATTACTCGTCATGTTGGGTACCTTCCAAAGCTTCCATTCAAAAGCTGGAAAACTGCTCAAAGCTTTTTTGTGGGCTAATGCTTCTACAAGCAAGGGTTTTCACCAGGTAGCTTGGGATATTTGTTGCTTGCCTCGAAATTCTGGGGGTCTCACCTTAATTCACATTCAATGCCAAGGACAAGCTCTTTGCGCTAAATGGATTATCAAAAGCATTACTGGTCAAGAAGATTGGAAAGTTCTTATACGACACGATATTGTTGAAGGTTCTCCTTATGGCCGCCCTGTGTGGAAAGGATTGGGGTTTGTCAATCTGCTCATCACCCCAGTTCTTGTCAAAAAAAATTGGCACCTTTGTGCTTAAGAGCATCTGGAAAGCTTAGGAATGTGTTAGACCCTGGCTTTTGTGGAAGGGGGATAGCTTTCGAAATGGGCTTTCTATCAACTAGCAATCTCTCTAGTGGTCGCCAATTTTTCAATCTCAAGATAAGTGTTTAGCAGAGGTCCCAAGAATCTTTGCACTCAAATTCTTCAAACGCGAGATTCGCACCATCGAGGACTTCTTCTACAAAAATATTCAATCCTAATTCTCTTGACCGGATTTGAAAGCTCTGTTTCGGCTTTCCAACCAAGATCAAGATACTTTTACCACTGTCATCAATTCACTTCCTAACTACATGTTGCATAAGATTGTTGTGCATTCCTCTTGCCCATGGTGGACGGATTGGAAGTGGTATGCAAATACCCTTTCGTAATTAAAAAGCCAACAAAGGTTATAGTTGGCTTTCACCTCATTTTCCCATGGCGGATCAACTAAATACACATTGGGGAATTCATTCCACTCTGTCTACCTGAAGTAGGTGATGTGAAACTATTTGGACTCTTTGCGTGGAGCCCAAGATTGCTCATTTCCTTTTATGTATTCTCCACCAAGGCCTTCCTATTGAGGTTCGACTTGTTCAAATTGGGGTCCCAACTCCCACATGTCCTTTTGTGGCCATTTGGAAACAATTTTGCATATTTTCCGGTTTTGTCCCAAAGCTCAAAATGCCTAGAACTCGGATCCATTCATTTTCTTCCCTTTACGGTCTCATTACTTCACTTGGCAAAGATATCCTCTTTGGAGACAATCCCAAGCTTCTGTCTATGCTCACCCAAATTTGACATGTTTTCAGAGGGGAAATTATGTTTTGGATATGGAAAGAAAGAAATGTTTTTTTCTTTGCTAAGTCTACAGTTGATCAATCTTTCTCTATTTATAATAAATCCATGACGATCTCCAATTTGCTTCGCATATACAAGTTCAAGCCAACAAGGTTGTGCTTTGGAGGCGGACCACCTCCCGCACCCTACTACACCACTAGGGGAAAGCCCCATGTAATGTTGCTCGATTGCCTCTCTGTCTCCTACCAGCGCTCTCGCCTTCCGCCCGCAATGGTCAAGCGGCCGGTCTCGGCGTCGTGCTTTCCGCACTCACCGCTCCCTAGGGTCGCTTGATCGTCATGCAGCTTACTCGCTAGCTCGCCGTCGGAGCCAAGGTTGGTCGTCGCCTTCATCAACTCATCGAGGGTTGGGGCTCGCCGCCCGTCAATTTGGGTGGGGCTCCTCTCTTGCCGCTACTTCACATCATGGTGTTGGGAACCCACCGCCACCATCGACAAATTCCTCGTCTCACCTCACCATTCCTACTCGCAAGGAAGTGGACCCGAAGGAAGACGTTGCTGCTGGTTGGGAGCTTCTAGATGCTTTGGCAAGGACTTTTTCTCGGTCGGGTTAATGGATGATCATGATCCGCCCACTTCGGGCATGTTTGTTGTTACTGCTTTATAGTGTTTTCTTGTATGCTTTTAGGTGTTGCCTATATATTTTGTACTCTCCTAGGCTCGGCCTAGTTTGACTCTCGTTGCTCTAGGCTTGACCTGGCTTTGTTTGTGGTTTTGAGGCGTGCTTTCATACCCCTACTTTTTTGTTGAAATTTATCTTGTATCGTATTAAATTGAATTAATATAATATAAGATCATTTTCATAAATAAAAATATATATAATCTTAAAACTACCTAAAAATAAATTAAATACGATTTAAATCCCTAAATTTTATTGAAAAAAGTTAACACTTCAAATATTTATATTTATATATTATTTTAACAGGTCTCCCTGCTATCTCCAAAATTTGGAAAAAATAAATAGAGTCCCAAAACCCCTTCCCGGCAACTTAGGTAACTATGGTTCTTACAGCTTTCTATTCTCTGCAACTTGCTCCAACATACTCTCCTACGCTGCACTTTCATGCTACATTTCCCAAAACACTCAACCAAAATGATTTACATGATCCTCAAAGAGTGCATCTGCACAAATTTAGCAAATGGACAAAACGGAGAGTCCAAAAGCCATAAACCTTTGGACGAAAGAAAATTTCCAAACATTTCAGTTTCCTTGGATCCCGTGGACTCTGCTGTTCTGTCCTTTAATGTATGGTTTCGATTCTTTACGAACTTATCACAATGTCATGTTATGTGCAAGACTGTTTTGACACGGGACTAAACTTTGTGACGATTTCAGTTGTAGACAAAACCGTCAGGTATTTTACTTCCACGACTACTCTTTGGTCTCTGGGTGTTTGAATCGCCCCTGAACTGTCTGAACATGTGTCATGCCTCTGCATCTTGTACAAACTCTGATTCTCTGCTAAATTGTGTTATTAAGGGTATTGAGAATGTCTTCAAGTCGCATATTCTCATACCACCTGGCCTAGTTTGTTCGTGTCTTTGGGGTGTGTGCTCTCATACCAACAGTTTTTTTTTTTTTGAATTATTTTGTATCATCTTTTACTTGTTAATATAATATAAGATCTTATTCATCAAAAGAATGTCTTCGAGTCATGTACTTGTTCAATTTAACCAATGAATTGAGATCAGCAGCTTAATTAGCTGAACTTCCTAGTTTTCATGATCCAATTCGGATAGCAGTGATCTATTCTCACAGTTGTGTTAAAGCTACACCAGGCCCATGCTACTACCACTAACTGTTTGAAGGAGGTTTGGCCAAAGAGCGTAGATGCTAATACAAAATTTAATTGATCACGAGGACTCACCATTTTCATAGCCTGCCTACTTGTATGTTGGATTGTGGTGGAGTTTTTGCACTTGTAAAGTGTATGGATCAGAAGATCAGTTGGGCTCAAGGAAACAAAACAATCAATATAAAACAAATTCATTATGAAATTTCACATTTTTCGGCAAAGAAAATATATTGACCTTAACCAGATCTGGAAAAATATAAAATATCAGAACATCCTGAGAATATTTTCAGGATGAATAAACACCCAGAAAAGAGCATGCTTAAAGTTCATCAACAGGGATACTTACATCAGCATGCGAGGATGTTGATGTCAACATTTGATGTCATAACAGCAATGAAAATATGTTGGCAGCAGAATGTCAGTATATTTTACCCTCAAATCACAAACCCCATTGCCATATACAGTAGCAACATCAGTCTGACTGAAATCAACCTACTGACAGCATTAATGCGAAAAACACCAGTGTAAGATGAAAAATGACAGTTAGGCAATAATACAACCTAAGTGGGCTTGATGGAGGACACCGGTTTGAATGTGGAGGGGGTAGGATTGTAAACCCTGTGTCATGCCTCTGCATCTTGTACAAACTCTGATTCTCTGCTAAATTGTGTTATTAAGGGTATTGAGAATGTCTTCAAGTCGCATATTCTCATACCACCTGGCCTAGTTTGTTCGTGTCTTTGGGGTGTGTGCTCTCATACCAACAGTTTTTTTTTTTGAATTATTTTGTATCATCTTTTACTAGTTAATATAATATAAGATCTTATTCATCAAAAGAATGTCTTCAAGTCGTGTACTTGTTCAATTTAACCAATGAATTGAGATCAGCAGCTTAATTAGCTGAACTTCCTAGTTTTCATGATCCAATTCGGATAGCAGTGATCTATTCTCACAGTTGTGTTAAAGCTACACCAGGCCCATGCTACTACCACTAACTGTTTGAAGGAGGTTTTGGTCAAAGAGCGTAGATGCTAATACAAAATTTAATTGATCATGAGGACTCACCATTTTCATAGCCTGCCTACTTGTATGTTGGATTGTGGTGGAGTTTTTGCAATTGTAAAGTGTATGGATCAGAAGATCAGTTGGGCTCAAGGAAACAAAACAATCAATATAAAACAAATTCATTATGAAATTTCACATTTTTCGGCAAAGAAAATATATTGACCTTAACCAGATCTGGAAAAATATAAAATATCAGAACATCCTGAGAATATTTTCAGGATGAATAAACACCCAGAAAAGAGCATGCTTAAAGTTCATCAACAGGGATACTTACATCAGCATGCGAGGATGTTGATGTCAACATTTGATGTCATAACAGCAATGAAAATATGTTGGCAGCAGAATGTCAGTATATTTTACCCTCAAATCACAAACCCCCATTGCCATATACAGTAGCAACATCAGTCTGACTGAAATCAACCTACTGACAGCATGAATGCAAAAACACCAGTGTAAGATGAAAAATGACAGTTAGGCAATAATACAACCTAAGTGGGCTTGATGGAGGACACCGGTTTGAATGTGGAGGGGGTAGGATTGTAAACCTTGATTAACAATATTTTTAGATAAATGGGAAAAAATGTCCCCTTGTGAGCTTTCACAAGTGGGTCTCAAACACCAAATTGGTGTTTTCCAAGGCGGTGACCTAAAAAATTATTTTTATCATTTTTTCAAGAGGATATACAGTTAGAAAGCCAACTGATTTTCAATCTAATCGTAAATCTGTGTGCATAGAAAGCTAATAGAGCCATTTGGCCTTGTAAAGATTTCAATCTAATCCTTGTAAAGATTTTTGGCATTTCTGTACATAGCTTGTAGAGCCATTTGGCCTTGAAAAGCAGTTTTGGCCTTGTTAATTTGGCATTATTTCTGCACTTTCCAACTACTGTATTGCAGATACATTTTATGTTTAAAAATTAGATGGAATCAACATAGTACACATTATATTACGCTTGTGTGTACATAGCTTGTAGAGCCATTTGGCCTTGACAAGCAACTTTGGCCTTGTTAATTTGACATTATTTCTGCACTTTCCGACTACTGTACTGCAGATACATTTTATATTTAAAAATTAGATGGAATCAATATACTACACATTAAATTACGCTTGTGCGTGTTGGATGTAAGAGGCATGGTGTAATGTTCTTGAAATGTTACGTATTATGGTGGTTGTTTTCCTCAGTGCATACCATTCAACTTTGTTTTGTAATGCTTCTATTTTAAAGTTTTCCCACATGATTGCATGAAAATGATAAAGGGCATTTAATATTTATAGAGTTTCTCCAAACCATGGCATCCAACTAAAGGTCATTTAAGTTCTATTTTAAAGTTTCTGCCGATGATGGCATGAACATATTAAAGGGCACAGCTTTCAAGACATGTCATACTCTATATTACATCAAGTTTCCAAGATGAGGACGACAGGGGACAGGAGAACGTGTTTCTAGGACGGATTTTTTTGGAGGCCTTTTTTAGGGAATGGCAGAGGACGGCTATTAAAAAATAAGGGAAATTTTAAAAATATAGGAAATTTCAAGTATTCATATGATAACATTGATTAAGCATTCATCACACACATTATAGAACCTTAATACATAAAATTGGAGCTCAATTGAGATTTCACATGAGTTTCAAGTTTCAATTACAATAATAATTACACTGAAATGCCCAAGGGCTGCGGGTTTCAACTACAAAATGTTTGAAACATAGAAAACGAAAATATATTGCTGCCCTTAATCAAAAACCACTAAAATGGCATAAAATTGTTTTTTATTGATCAAATTATTCTTTTATTTGTCGTGCCTTTAGCTTCATTATAGTCGAAGGAGCAACTCTCTTCATATGGTTAGATTGAAGATGAACATCAATTTTCATAATATTAATGCACAAACCGATCCCAATGAAAAATATATTACAATTCAATTCTAATATAATATGATAAAATTAAAAATTATTGCTTGCACCAGAATCAAGAGGTAAGGGCATTCAGGATATACAAATATTTTAAGTATTGGTGAAATAGCATCCCAAGAGTTTAGATTCCAAATAAATGGAAACTGTGCCCATACATATGCATTAAATAGAATACACCTTATTTCTTAAAAATCTATTTCCAAGATATAAAATTGAAAAGCCCACCTTAATGCAAAGCTGCAACATAAATTTCAACTAGTACCACCTAACATGATAGAATTTAATAAGAAATTGTATAAATAAACTGATAAATAAAAGAACAATTTGATTAATATTGTATCATGGCATAAGCTTTATAAGAAATGAGCTTTTTTTTTGTTTTAGTTGTAAGAGAGGTTGTTTTAGGTTTAAGTTAGTTAGGAATGAGTGTGGGGGTCCTTGTGGGCCCCCACATTCCTTTTATTTTTTTTAACTTTGATTTTTTTTTAAATAAAGATTGCCTTTGCTGGGACGTAGAGGACGATTAGACATCCCCGGTACAATCGGGGGACTTGTAGAAGTCCCCCGCCATTCCTAGGACATCCGGGCGTGTCCCCTGCCATCCCCGCCGCCCCGTCTTATTTTCGGCATCCTGGGGACGTCCCCTATTTTTTGTGTGAATTGGGGACGGGTAGGGGATGTTTCCTACCCGTCCTCGCGTCCTGAAACGTCCACTATTGGGGACGTGCGTAAATATGATGGGGACACGTCCCCATGGAACATTGAATCTGATAAGTGTTTTGCTTTGTATAATTGACCATAATGTTGGGACTTTGTAACCAATTGATATCATAACAGCTTTCAGACCTCACAACAAAAGCATGTAGTTTTGTAGAGAAGTCGTAATAATCTTAGAGCCAGACGGTGAAGAAAACTGCAGGAGACAAAATATACAAGTTTCAAGATTGTGATTGCAAAAACACGGGATAATAGAGGTCCAAGGAGGGTAGTTGCAGCCACTACCAAAAATAGGGAGTAGATAAAAACTATGTTCCACCAAGTTTCCAAGACAGGACGGCAAGGGACGGGGGGACGTGTTTCCGGGACAGATTTTTTTGGAGGCCTTTTTTTAGGGGACGACTATTAATTTATTAAAAATAAAGGAAAATATAAAAAATATAGGAAATTTCAAATATTTATATGATAACATTGATAAATCATTCATCACACACAACAAAATTTCAAATATAGAACCTTAATACATAAAATTGGAGCTGAATTGAGATTTCACATAAGGTTGAAGTATTAATTACTACACTGTTTGGAAACGCCTAAGGCCCCCCATACAAGCCCGAAACGTGCACTGCATTTATTCACATAGTGGTGTAATTGTGTGGGTACGCTTGGAAACGTACCCACGAGGGACAGGTACATGGTCTGGTACGGTTTGCCGCACCCAAACCGCACTTCGTCCTCGTGGGTATGTTTCCAAGCATACCCGCAAAAAAAAAACTTGCCAAAGACTGTTTCTTTCCTTTTTTGGATTTTTGGTGGAAAAATCACAAGCATAGAAAAAAATTGCCATTTTTGGAAAGGGTCCGGGAAGATGTAGCAGCAAAAACTTGCATGTGCCATAACTTTCATTCTGTGACTCCGTTTCAAGTGTCGTTTTCTCTAAAAGTGCATATTTTCTTGAGCTCTACGCATTGATGGCAATATTTTTCTTATTTTCATAAAATCCATTTTTGCACCTTTTTGGACCAAGCAACTTCTTGCAATCTTCTGAAAGAATCATGAGCTTTGATCACCTATAGACAGATTAGTAATTAAAAATACTGGATAGCTTTCCAAAACTCAGCGAGTATTCTCCCGTGCTCGGACTAATCGTCCCACCTGCCAGCTTGGATCCATATTTTTCCTGCTTAGTTATGATGTTTCAGGAAATATGTCAGACAATACTATCGTGCTGAGTGGATCAAGGAAGGTCACCATGAACAATCAAAACTCCTTGAATCTTATCACAGTCACTAAGATAAATAACTGTGATAGAGAAATAATAAATTTCAATAAGTATGCAATGTATGAGAATTAAATTTCAATAAGTATGCAAATGCTTCTTTAAATTTATAATTTATATACATATTTATATATTTATATACATGTATATATATATATATATATATATATATATAAATATACCCAAAAGCGTACTGTACCCAAGATTTTTAAAAATTTGCCGTATCGGGCGTACTGCACTTCGTACCGTATCCGGACTGTCTAGATTAATTACAATAATAATTACACTGAAATACCCAAGGGCTGCAAGTCCCCGTCCCCGAGTTTCCGAAATGTCCCCGGTACGGGGACGGCCCTAAAAGGGCAGGGGACGTGTCCCCGTGGAACATAGTAAAAAAACAATTGAGAACATCTCATGAGCCAACCACGGACTTTTACCTCTTAGGACAATGGGATAGATCCAGAGGTCTCCAGGTCATCACCAGCTAATGTTGCAGGAGAGAGTGACCCATTCTCATGTTCTGCCACTCGACTGAAAAGGAGAGGTAGAAGTATAGCATAAATGAAGAATAGTTCTCATCAAGAATGCTGACAAAGTAGTCCTAAGAGATGAGGACAATGGAATGATCTCATTAGTCTCACAAAATGCACTTGACAACATTACAGTCAGAAATGTCTGAGTGGTGAACAATACTTGCAGTAGCCACTGAAGGTCTGCAAGTGAGGGAGTCATCAAATCAATGACTACTAGAAAAGTTTCAGAGCCTAGTTCAAACTTCAAAGGTAAATTTCATGAAAAATGGATACTTGGAGAGATACATCACACCTGGGGCCATGGATTAGGCTTGCACCAAAGTACAGGAGGCCATCTCTGAATTCTACAGAAGAAAGTACTTATTAAGAACAAGAGAGAAAAGCTTGGATGTGTTTTGGTCACCACCTCCAGAAGTGCATCTATTCACGTGATAGTCATGAAACCTGAAAGAGGTATACTTATTGAAGCAAAGTTTTGAATTCCGATTGACTACAACTCACACGGGAAGTCAGAGAACTCTTCCCAAAGAACCGAAGCAACGAAGAAGCACTACCATAAAGAGACCTTGAGTGAAAAGAGAAGCCAGTCCTACAGCCAAACACATCAAAAGAGTAACATGGGTCAGGTAAATGAGCTCTAATTTTCAAAC
Organism: Taxus wallichiana var. yunnanensis; assembly: GCA_018340775.1. NCBI lineage: Eukaryota > Viridiplantae > Streptophyta > Pinopsida > Cupressales > Taxaceae > Taxus > Taxus wallichiana. The sequence continues at coordinate 718,034,328 of CM031234.1, read as the reverse complement.
TAAGTTGCCAGAGCAGATCTGCATCAAAATCTTTATGAAATTTAAAATAAAGATGATCATTGATGGAGAGTCGGAGACCACCAACCTCAAAGAGAGGCATCTGACCCATCACCATACTCGAAGATACTGACTGGAATGTCTCGGGAAGACCTCCAAGATGAGTAGAGATCCAAAAATAGAATGTAAATGCTCAGAAACAAGAAGATTATGAGTTTTCTGGCACAATGCTGTCAGTATGTTGTCGTCAACATCTCAGTACTAAATGCAATCAATTCAGGTACATATGGTAGCATAAACTGACAGGAAACAATCTGGCACATCTGGAACATAAAATAATGACCATACTCACATATATGGGCAATTATCAAGCAATTCCAGGACTATCATTATTCGTACAATATAAATATCTTCTGAGTTCTAGTACCAATTTTACAGTGTTTCTGGAGATTTTTGGCCTTGTAGAGGCTCTTTAGCCAAGTTCATTAGTTTGGCATTATTTCTGTGGTTTTTTGGCTATATCAATTCATTATGTATTGTTGTAAGAGGCATGGTGTTATGGCATTAACATATTACGTAGTACGGATGTTTTCTCCATTTGAATTTTGTTGCTGTAATTTAGCTTCTGTTATTAAGATTTTCTAGACAATAGTGTGATCATAAACAAATTGAAGAGCACAGCCTTCACTATGTGCCATTACTGAATCCAAAAGTATTTTGCTTAACATATAAAACCTGAAAGCTATTTACAGTAACCAGTAATGACACTGATATTGTACCCTTAGGATCAGTCAATGCATTGCTCGGAACTGATAAGACATAGCCACATGTGCCATTGTATTTTACTCAATGCCATTATATATTCTTAAAATATTGTTCCTTCACATGGGCTATGTACATTCATAAATGTATGTATCTCTTCTACAAGAAGCTTCCTTCATACATGGGCTATCGTATCAGCCCAAACACACTGCACATGTTGTGAGTTGTGACCATGCTCAACACTACAGCAAGGAATCAACTCAACAAGTAGTGAACCTTTCCCAGTGATCAGAATCTGTTTGTTTCCAGATATATTCAATTTTCTTATCATCCATGTCTTTCAAGTTACTGTACCATTCAAGCTTAAGATCAACCAATTTGGATTTGGGTTAGAGCTGTCCTGTCTGCACAGGGTTAAGTTATTAAGATATTGTGTTAATCCAAAGAACTTACAAAGCTAAACACGTTCTAACGCCTGAAATAGAAAATTATCTAGTATAAAAATCCTACTTCACCATTGCAGAAGCTATTCTCGTTCTCAAGTTCATCCTCTGGCCTTCGACTCTATCCGGAAGCAAACACACTTCAAAGATTGTTGAGAAATAGCCTATATTGTTTTTTGTCCACCTGTTGCTCTCTTTTGAAGCAATACTTATTTTAATTTTGCTTCTCAGCGAAGAATAAGTTTACTTGATACATTTTTTTGATAGATAAACGCTTTTGACCGGAGCTATGAACCGGAGTACAATCAACCAAGATATATCAATTAAGCTCAACAATTAGCGAACCACGAGCCGCCACACTTGAACACATGTCTAGTGAATCACGAGCCGCCACGCATGCACACACCACAAGCGAACCACGAGCCGCCATGCTTGAACACACATCTAGTGCAGGTCTTCTCGAGCCAGAAACTACCACAGTGAAACCAACCTGCCAGCCGCGCCACCTCGGACATTACCACCCCGAACGGGATCGTGCCTTAGTGGGATTTGAACTTGGGTGGAGCCGAAACAACCATCCGACTTAACCACTCCACCCAAACCCCATCCGCTTACTTGATACATTATTCTCCACCAAGATTATTTAACTTTTTGTTAGATTTAAATGCTTCAATCTTCAGATTGAATTTGCAAAAAAATCAATTAAGGCAGGGGCCAATGTTAGACTATATGTTCTATATCACCTTTCTCCAACAAACAGCTTTCTTCTGAGGTTACTAAACCATATTGACTAGAGTTCTCAGAAGATTAACCTCTGCTGGGGATAATAATAAACAGTATAATCACATAGATGGCCAGCTAAAGTGGCTTTTCCATACACAAGATTCGCTATGATGTTGTTCCTCTGTATTGCCCTCCAGCCATCATTCAACTAAGTTTCATTTGATGCTATCCTCGGTAGCGTTCCCAGGCATATATTGATTATTTAGAAAATGTCCTCTTAACCCGACTCAGTATTTCACAAAAGATGAAAACTTGTCATTTATGGATGTGATTTTAATTTTTACCTATGGTGCCAGGCCAACCAAAGGACAATTATCCAAGCGTATAATACTCATCACAAAGCATAATTTCGTCATGGTTTGAGACATAGAAGGCAGAATTTTATAAAAATGTTATACAAAAGACCCCTTGTAGGTTTTCTACATTTTCCAATTATGCTGCTTTGAGATATCTGAGATTCGGAAAAAATAGGCATCTCATCCCTCCAGTCCTACTCCTGGGCGAAAAATTGGCATTTCATAAAATTCATGCAGGCTTAGGGAGACAAATATTTAGCACGACGCATTGAAAGGGATCTAACTCTCCCTACAAGTTCCAGATTGCTACAAAATATTTTCAACGTGATTATAAGTTGCTTTTCCTTGTGTAATACAAAATAGGACACGTTGACCCAGCACAATGCAAGGTGCAGAAACAGAATTTCAGATGTATGACATCTGTGTAAGGCAAATGTGCATGCACTGTGAACAATAGCAAGAATAGAAAGAAATAACAGGTACTGAGCAATAAAATTTGAGAAGAATGTAAGCAGGAGAAACATAAAAGGAAGATGAAACTTCTGCTTGGCTTTCTATTGCTTATTACGCTAAAAAAGTGTTAAATACCTGCGGTTTGATAGTATTAAAACAAGCTAAAGTCTCTTTACAGTTTATCAGCTAATAGCACCCACAACCAAGTTTGATGAAACTCCTCCTTGGTTTTCTATTGCTTATTACGCTCAAAAAGTGTTAACTAACTGTAGTTCGGTTAGTATTAAAACAAGCTAAAGTGTCTTTACATTTTATCAGTCAATAGAACCCACAACCAAGTTTGATATCCTGATCAAACTATGTGTGTTGGAGATATTTGATCTCCCTATCACACGGTGATCATTGCAGAGGAAAGTAAAATGACACCTGGCACATACATTGTAGTTCATACAGCAGTCACAAGTAATTCTGAACTTTGTTTTATAAATTTGCAGAAACGTTGGCTGGAAGCGACTTTCCATTCAGGTTGTACATACCGTCAGGTCCAAAATGAGTTCACAGAGAACATATCTCTACTGGTGTCTCCTTGTAAAGTTGAATTCAGTCTTTCAGCACAAGGCAACCAAACAGATTCAACTACACCTCAGCTAAAAAACTAGGACTAAAATGCATCGCATCCAATTTTGAGAGGCAAGGGCCTTGGTACCGAGGCAAAGTCTTCCACATGCTGCTGCCCAGGTCACATACGAAAGGGCATGAAATCCCTCGCGCATGGAAGAAAAGCACCATACCATCTCCAATTCTTTTGACTGTATCCACTGGCAGAGGCTCTGCAGTGATCTGATCTAAAGCAGAACAGTGAACAGAATCCAGCTTCAACAACTTTCCTGATTCTTTTTCCAACTCCCATAAATCAAAACTACTGAAAGGCAAAAACTCCCAGGCTCCAACTGCAATAATCAACCTACTATTACAGTTAATCACGGATGGTGAAAGAGGAATCGATCTCTCAAAGGGAAGAAGCAATCTAGACCACTTATCAAGCTCAGCATTGTAAACACTTAACCCATGAGGGGGTCCTGTCAATGACAAAGCAAACAAAACACCATTCACCCAAACAGCCCTGTCCCTCTTGCATCCACACTTAATCTCAAACTCGTTGAAGCAGTGGGTATTCCAGCAATCAGACAGAGAATCATACACCATCACCCTTATTTCTTCCTTAATGGACACAAAGTCAAAACTTGAAAGATCATTCAGATTCTCTACAACATATACATTATAGCTGTTTTTGGATGTGTCTGCCTTCATACCAATCAAAACCTCTCCTTACTGAACCCCAAATCAGGCAAAATTCTCCATGATTTAGTAACAGGGTTACAGACTATTAACAATTGGGTGGTTTCACAAAAACTGCCATAGCAAATAAGGCCACCATCAGAGGCCAGAATCCTTCTATGAGTTATACCCACCGGAAAAGTGACTCCCATGGTTACCCACTTGGCCTGTGATGGATCATAAGCAGCAATTTTATCTCCGGATTGATACATCATGATTAAGGGCAGCTGAGGAGGAGAAATTTTGGACCAAAGACAGGCAAAACCCTTGGATGAAATTAGGTGTTTCCATTGTTTGCAGACCAACTGAAGGCGAATTATGGCAGAAATGGGTAAAAGGCTGAAGACCCTTATCATGATTTCTTCTGGCAATTGTGACCACAGAACTTCCCCATCCATTTTTAGGCTATATTTTAACAGATCACAATAACCCTATGATTTACAAGGATTTTTATACTCTCTATAGTTTTATCAGCATGAAAATTGAACGGGGGTGGTGCTTACCTTGGAATTTTGAGGGTCAACCATCTGGTCCATTGATTTTGTTCGGGACTGAATAAAATAGAACCACAGAGAGAGAGCCTGGTGTTCACCTGCAACGAACATGGGTAGACATTAAAACATGTTAATTGCGTGAAGTTAATCCAGACAGATGGACTGGTTCTCTCTGTTGTCATATCTTTTAAGGCCGTCTGAAACATTAAATTTCACGTTGGCCGATATGACTCCTATCCAATTCCATTGATATTTGACAGTGATTGGCTTGGTGCTGGGCACTATCTATCGGTTTTGTGCTTAGCCACAATTGGGCTTGTCTTGACACAAGGCAGGCCAGGCCAGGCCTAGCAATTCTTCTAAGCTCAATTATTTTTATTTTTATTTTAATATGGAAGAAATTGACAAATCTTATAGATATGTCACTTCTTTTATCTTTATTACACGTGTGACACCTACTCTCTTTTGAGAAATGGGAGTTTTAGAACTCGATCTCAATCTCGAAATGGGTGTATATCCTCGTCATTATATTCAGCTATGTGTTATATAAACATTATCATATTCAATATATTGGAATTAGATGCCCATTACTAATAGGTTTCTAACTTCAAATATTAGTAGTTTATATTTTGTTGGGAGCCCTCTCATAGATAAGGTTTCTAATTTCAATGCTCATTATTTGAGATTTTATTTAAAAATTGAGGTTTGTGATTGGTAGGATTTTTAACTTCAATTTTTAGTGGTTCATATTTTATTCAAAAGGAATTTCAATTTTTCGTGGTTCAAAATTGAGATTTGTGTTTGATAGACTTCTTAATTTTAATTTTTAGTTATTAAATTTGGAGGCTCCTATTTGATATGGTTCCTAACTCCACTTCATCTTTGAATCTCCTTTAATGATCTTTTATTTCACTATTTAAGATTTAAGCATTTAATAGTATATTGTAGTTACCCATGGTTGTATAGAAAAGACAAGTAGTTTTGTAGGTTTTGAGGCACATTATTCCACATATCTATATGTACAATTGTATCTTTTTTCTACGTTGAAATGTGTGTTCATGTATGCACCTTGATGTGGGCTAAAATGTAGACACTTAAAAATGGACCACGAACATTTATTAAGTGTTATTTCATGCACTTTTAGTGTGCTTGTTTATTCCTCAAGTACCAAGTCATATACACACCTTGATGTGGGTTAAAATATAGACACTTAACAATGTTCCCTAAACATTTATTAAGTGTTATTTCATGCACTTTTAGTGTGCATGTTCTTGACAATGTAATATTCTGGAAACCCTTCATATTATCAAATGAAGAAGTTGCAATGTTTATAGACATTGAAAAGCTATAACAACATCCACGGAAAGTGGATCAAATATACTAACTATGACAAATATGCAGAAATAGCATATTGCCCCTAACTAATCACATTCGGGAACATTCCAAAGCAGTAAACTAACAATAGTATAGCCCCCACTAATCTAGGGATGTGACAACTAGATAATAGCTAACTAAGTTAAAGTAATAAAATTTAATTACTTTAACATTACAACTTAGTAAATGATGAATTAACCTAAGTTTATTCCTAACATTCCCCCTTAATTCATCATGGTCTGAAGTGAATAGGAGAGAAAAAAACTCTAAAACAAAAAATGTTTACATAAGGTAAACATTTATTAACAAACACATGCTAAAAGTAACCTATTCTAAGGTGAATCAAATGAATTTATCATTCCCATCTAAACAGAATAGTTGGATGAAGGTACTTCCTTTGAACAGTGTGTAAGAGATGGAATAGGTTCAAGAACTGTCTCTAGATGTTTGGAACCTCTTTTGGGTGACATGTGTGCTCGAAAAAACAAACGAGTAGCTTTGAACATTTTGAAAACCTCTGTTGGGTTGGCTCTTGGCTCAATAAAACCTCTATTGGGTTGGCTCGTAGCTCAAAATTGGCACTGGCACGAAAAACTACCCTCCATTCACTTTGCTCTAATCCGCAAGGAATACCACTATTGAGTGATCAATGAAGAATTTGTAAGTCTTTCATCTTTTCCCCCTAAATTTTGAGTGAAAAACAAAGACAACTAGCTCCATGAGAATGAAAATTTTTTGGCACTTTATAATGATAGTGTGATTACAATTTTGTCTCTTCTTCTGGAAAAATTCCCTTTTGGGATACATTGTGAGTACAAAATTACAAATTTTATACTTTTTTTAGCTTATTTCAGCCTTTGATTTTTTTTTAAAAATTTATAAGACAAAGCTTATTAAAATCTAGATCAAGACGTAGAGATCGAAAAATCATACACTTTAAAAAAAAATGGCACCTCAATCCGAGGTACCAGTTGAAAGTTATGACTTGTTTAAATTCGATTTTAATATCTTTCCGGGGCCCTTTCCAAAAATGGAAACAAAAATTATGTCCTTGTGTTTTTTTCAAAATCCAAAAATGATTTTTTTTTAAAAAGCAGATTTTTAAAAAACGCAACCCGATTAGGGCTTACCTAGTTGCTTTTAGATATCCACTTCCATCTTACCTCCTTATTTGAATTTTCCCCTCATTGCTTTCATTGCAGAAAACGATTTGTAGATGGTTGTGTGGGTGCTTTGCTCATGATTCAACTGTATTTACATGCAAGTCACTAGAGGAGTTGCCTTGTGTAGGTTAGCTCGTTGTTTTGTACACCCAACTCGCCAATATTTTTTTTAGGGTCGATGGTTTCACACAGGTTTCTTTCCCACCTCAACAAACAATGGCTCACCCAATGCAATGATGGGATCACTAAGTAACTCGCTTCAATGGCTCTATGTAGAGCTCACAACTTGATTGCAAACTCGGTCTGTATGGCTCGTGGACGGTAGTGATCTCCCCTCTCAGAACTCATGATGGATTTTTATAAACCCATTTCTTTGCATAGATTTGAAACTCGGTGGCCTCCAAATTTGGCACAATCCTCCAAATACAATGCTAAATGTAGCGATAGAAAGTCTAATTTTTTTATAAAAAAACTCTGCAGCAAGATTATCTATGGATCTGCGCAACTATGTGTAGAACTCTAGGGGTGATGAAGTAGGGTAGGTGCTTCCAAGAGACAGGGGACATCTATGGTTCCTCCAAGCTCAAACTTACAAAGAATGAACCCTTAACCTTTTGCAACACACTCTCCTTAGAGGATGAGGGATCCTCACAGAGACTGGATCAACCAGCTCTGATACCAAATCTTGACAATGTAATATTCTAGAAACCCTTCATATTATCAAATGAAGAAGCTGCAATGTTTATAGACATTGAACAACTATAACAACATCCACATAAAGTGGATCAAATATACTAACTATGGAAAATATGCAGAAATAGCATATTGCCCTAACTAATCACATCTGGGAAGGGATGTGACAACTAGATAATATCTAACTAATAACTAAGTTAAAGTAATAAAATGTAATTACTTTAACATTACAACTTAGTAAATGATGAATTAACCTAAGTTTATTCATAACACTTGTTCATTCCTCAAATACCAGTCCAAATTAAGCACTTTTAGTATGTTTGTTCATTCTTCGAGTACTGCTCCAAATTAAGTGTTTGTATGTTTGTGGAATATCGATGGTCCTCCCCTCTTCTTATTAAATCATTGTACCTCTTTTTCTCCCATGTGCTTCTTAGATTTTGTGCTAGAAGTGCCTCAACATTTTTGGTTTTGTTTGTTGGTCTTCTCTTAGTCGGGTGCACTTATACCCTTTGTCTTGTCTTTTTACTTTTAACCATTGAAATTTGATTCATGCATCGTTAATGTCCTTATTTGAATCCAATTTTCTTTAAGTGCATAACTATTGTAGTTCATTTGTCAATAAGTATCAATAAACATAATGTAGAACTCATAAAGAAATTACAAGAGCAATTAAAAAATCATTAGAGCATTTATCATTTTATGAGCTATTATTTTATTATGGAGCATTATGTAGTACCCAAATTTTGGATCAAAGACACCTAGTGATTTAACAAAAATAAACTTTTGTAAAACCCTAATTTCAGAGTCATGTATGATAAATAAATACTAAAATACAAATTTGACACAAGTAATAAGATAATAAAATATGAAACCCTAAGTGCAAGAGAGAGAGAAATGGGCTCGGTTGATTTGCGCTTGATCCGGGACTAATGCGGATTTGGGAAAAATATTGAATAGGAGGGGATCTATGTTGTTAATACTCCAAATAAATTATGTAGGTCACAAAATAGGTTGGACACAAGTGCCCACGGCAAGACAGGGTCGTCTGGGTGCTGACGACCTCTATTGGGCGCCTATGACTGCAAAAATGGTCAAAACTTGATCTTCGTTGTGTCACATAAGTGTCAAAAATAGTCTTTGTTAATCGCTTGTGTGTCGCAATATGATCGTTGAGGTACCTGTAACCTGCAAAACAAATATTCTCCTATAAAATCCACAATACAACATCAAATCCAAAAAAGAAAGATGCAATATGGGGAGTCAGACTGACCCCAGCGGTCACTCGACAAAGTGAGCTTACAACTGAGTGATGCATTACATCTCAGACTCCATGTAGTTCTTGTGAGTATTTGTAAGAATTATGCCCTAGAATTCCCTTGTGCAAGTGCATTTGATAGTGGGTTGTAGCTAGATGTAATGATGTAGATAGATATATAGATTGTAGGCAAAAATCATGCACTTTAAACACTATTTAGTCCCAGTCTCATACTACTATTTAGAAGGTTTTTGAGTGAAGAAAATACTAATTAACCTCTCGTCTTTTAGCCATCTTACTTTATTTTCTTTCTTCATTCTTGATCTCTTACACCGCATGGCCAGTCATCTTTTTCACTTGGAGTTATTTTAGCTTTGGTGGGTGCCCAAGTTAGTATCTTGGGGCACCCAAGAGTGCCTAGTCCCACTAGCGGGGCATATCATTTTGAAATTTCCCAACATTTTTGGGCACTTTCTAATTGTTTTAGCTTCTTATCTTTTTAGTGGTTGGCCATTTCAAGGTTATTATAAATATAAATTATGATACCATAATGAGGGACCAAGCACCTTTGGTCACTACTATAATCCACTTAGGGTTACATCTATCAAAGGAATTTGGAGATTATTTGCATTCACTTAGCTCCATTGCAAAGGACAAAGTTTTTTTATCTACATCACACTTCATAGGAGGGGAGTCTATTTTTTTCCATACACACATTCTATTACATTTTCTACACATAGTTATTGCTTGCTACTTTCACAAAGTGTGACTAACACAAGAGCACCTAGGGCATGATTGCACACACTTGCACATAGAACTACATTGGAGTCCGAGATGTACTACATCAATCGCTTAGTAAGTCCACCATTATGACATTGAGGTCATTTTGACCCATTCATTTAATTTTTTCTTTTTTAGGGTTTGATGCTTGTTTTAGGGTCTTATAGGTCTTTTCTTCATCTTGGATTATCAACAACAACACTTGCACAATTCAACAAATCTAATGCCATAGAAAACGAGGGTTTCACCCACTTACGAACTAGTGAAATTAAGTTCCAGGATGTTTCACGCAGACTAGGGCACCCATTCTACATACTAGGGCACTTACAAGCGCCCTAATCCCTCTCTAGGTGCCCCAGCCTGAGAATCATTCTAGATCTATCCTTTTTAGGAGCTTTGCACAATTGTTCTGCTTCCCATTATTTTATTTATTCTCGTGACACGGTTCAAATGAGCTCCTCTTATTAGCTAAGTCACTTCCATACTTATCTTGCATATTAGGGTTTCTACTTTCATTAGATTAGTTGTTTAGGTCATTTTCCATAGTCATTTACTGCATTTATTTATTGTATTTACATGTTATTCTAGATTAGATTAACTACACATATTTCCACATTTTAGTTAATCATTTTGGTGAACCCGAACTCGATCTTCATGCTTAGGATCCTCATTTTTCCTCTATCATGGGTCAAGTTTCTTTATCTGATTTACTTAAGATATCCTCATTTTTATGATGCTTTACAAAAATCACTAGACAAAAATGATGCCGCACAAAATAAGTCCTATGTTTGATCGTTTATCCGAAAACCCGGTCCTTGTGATCCTCCATCTAATCAACCCCTATTGGACTCAATTCAAGATTTACATTCTTTGTTTCAAGATAATTTTATAGCTATGGAATCCATGATTGCATCTCTCAAATCTGAAATTCAATAGCTTAAGGATTCTTCTCAAGCACATGTTTGTTCTCCTTCTCCATTTAATTTTCAATCTATGTCTACTACATGTCATATAGTTGAACCTCAGATCATGCCATTGCCTGAACCTCTCATATTTGAGCAGAATACTAAGCCACATGACATACTTACTAAACTCCTTAGTCGTTAATTAACCACTTTACCACCTACTCATTTCTATCCTCCTTATCGGCTTGCAAAATATCAAGGTCATCTATATTGTAACTATTATAGAATCAATGGACATAATGACAATGATTATGCTATACAACGTAGAATTAAACATCTGGAGCATCAAGGCTTTATATCATTCACTACACAACACTCTATTACATGCCCATCTACAAATGCTACATCCACATGGGCTCCTAAATCTGCTCCTTCTTCGGTTAGTCACGAGCTGCCTAAACAACCACCTACGACATCACCAAGTCAACATAATCAACCACCTATCAAAATTAGTTCACAACCTCCTCCTACTAAGTCATCTATTATATTACCAAGTCAACCTAAGAAACCTCCTTTAAAACTCAGTGTAACTTGGCCTCCTCTCAAGTATAAGCTCCAACTAATTACTTTCGTCAAAACAACTAATCCTCCTACTAGTGGTCATGACACATTACAAATTCCACCACAATCACATGGTATACTACATACTACTTTTGTCAACCAAGCTTCCACCATTAAATGTAAACTTAGTCTTTGGTAGATGATGATCTTCTCGATGGATTTACATGATCTTCTTACACACACACTTGGGGGCATAACATCTAACACATCCCCCCACCATATTAGCATTAGCACATCTATCATCTTTGCATTATCATACATCAATCTCCTAGCTTAGACATACTCATCACATGTTTTAGTTTCATCATTACCCAATGACACACTCTTGTGCTTCATTCACACTCGATTATTGAGGGCTTACTGTACATGAACCCCACACACTGCACAATAGGTATTACACATCTTACATCATATGCTTTATGCTTAGTCTACATCGTTTTGGTATTTACACATCATACACCATACTAGTATTCATCATACATGTGTCACATTACTATTTTCCTTGCATTTAGCATTACATCCTACTCATTCTACATATTACATAGCACACATCTCACACTACCAATCTATCTACACATCTTACATTGCACCTTATACATCATACACTACACATTCTACACACCATATGGTTGTCATTATCATCACATATGCTACATCGTGTTTTACCCACTCGCACTCACTACCCTATGATGCACTTTAGTTCCTTAGTCCATACTTTACTGCCGAGGGTTTACAAATCAAATGGACCTTACATTCATCACGTGTTTATCATTTGACCTTTCATCATGCGACATTTCTAGGATAGTGACACATACTATAGGCTAAATCGTCACTTACTCTATTCATCTTGTAGTGATATATGCTTTAGGCTACATCATCACGTCCTCTATCATCTTGTAGTGATACATACTTTAAGGCTAAATCATCACTCATACATTCATTTTTTTCTTGATATACGCTTAGGCTATAAGGTTCATGCATATCTCTTCTATATGTTACATATCATCATCACTATACATACATACTCATCACAACGCACTAGACACAACAACACACGTTATTCGACCATTTCCCGATGATGCACTCTCGTTTACGATTCATTCTTGATTGCTAAGGGAAAACCAAATGAACCTCACTACATACATTTCCATTCACTCGAGGGGCACACGGCTCCTACCATCCATCTTGCATTCCATTCCATCCATCCACAACATATTGCATATTATGGTTGCTTTTACTCTTGCTTACTTTTGTTTGTTCATGGTCGCTTTATTACACATGCTAGTTAGATTACTTGTATGTCATTTATCTATATCATGCACACATGCATGTTCACGTTCTTTTCTAGTTGTGATTATAGATACAGGTTACATTACGTGCAACATGGATGCTCGCCTTCTACCCTTCCTACATTGGTTGTTGGGGCATCCACATTTGTCTCTCATAGGTGTTATTGTTTCATTTTGTTCTTAGCACTTTACATCACTTGGTTATACATTATTTTGACATACTAGTTATCTTTCTAACATGCTAATGGGTGTTTCATGTGTAGTATTTGTTATGCAGGGGTATTTGCCTACATACTTGTTTGTTACATTGTATGTTATTATTTTTTCTTGTATGTGGTCCTTGCCATATGTTGATGTGCACGCTTATTTGTTTCTATGCGGCCATGATGGCCTTGCGTGTCTTGCAACATCGTAAGTGATGTCCCATGTTTAAAGCCCACTTTATGCGACTTACTTTGTCTTCTTGCATGTCTACATTACTACATTGCTTGGTAGCTTATACACTATTTGCATAGATTACACATTGCTTTCTACATGCATGCTTATTCGTACACTTATCGTTGGCTAGCATCTTGTTTGTGTGCACCTTGGTTTCTACCAAGTGTATTCCCTTCCCCATGTAGGGCATATTTTCGAGTACATGCGGTTAGTCCTCTTTGGCAGGGGCATTCTCCTATCAGTGACGTCACATGTGCCCTCAAAGAGGGGGCATCATTTGGGGTTTTTACATTCTACATAGTGCTTCCACACTGGTTCAGTTCAATGCACTTTTTTCCCTTGGCATCGTGGGTTATATACAATGAGTGGGTTCAAAACACTGTTTACGAACCCCGTACACATTTTTCGCATGACATGGTTGTCCTTAGCATTATAGAAGCAGATTAAAGGTAATAGGATACAACAAAATTCCTCCTTATACTTCTTCGTCTAGTGGATTCAGATCGCCCAAAAAACCAAGACGTATAAATATCTCTTCACACATGTTCAGGGAAGCGATTAAAGATTAGAGGATACAACGAAATCCCTCCTATAATTATTCGCCCTATGGCGTCGGATCACCCAAAAAACCCCGACAGTACATGATATCCTTCTACACTCTCTTTCTCGACATGGATCAGGTGCACATGTTCCATTTACATTTTTCATTTGCGTATTTTACATTTACATGCTTTTACATACATATGCATGCATCTTTTACATTGCATTTTTACACATACATACATACATATTTGACTACTTGATCGTTTTCTCCTTGTAGGTATGGCCATATGAGAAACAAGTAGTCAAATGGGGCAACAATAACGATGAAAACAACACTATAGCACACACATCACTTTTTCATGTAGGTACACCACACTATACAACAACTACAAACACATTTTCTTCCCTAGGTTCACTCTAATTACTTTTTTTACACTTTTTCATCTTTAGTTTCCACGCTCTGTCATCTTTTTATCATTCCACGCTTTATCTAGTCCTTCGGCACATTTTCTACTATAATCTTCATAGACATCAGGTACACATCTCTATTTACTTCATGTTATCAAGATTTTCTCTCACCAACATAAAGTGGGGGCAAATGCAGTCACAATATCATTCACTTAAGACACTATTTATTCCTGGTCTCATACTACTATTTAGAAGGTTTTTGAGCAAAGAAAATACTAGTCAGCCCCTGTCTTTTGGCCATCTTACTTTATTTTTTTTTCATAATTCCCAACCTCTTGAACCTGCATGCCCAATAAAATTTTGTCATTTCACATTATTTTAGCTAGTATTGGGGCACCTAAGTTAGTATTGGGGCGCCCATGGGCTCCCTAATCCTTTTGAACTTTCCCTCCACTTTTTGGGCACTTTCTAGCCGTTTTAGCTTCTTATCTTTTTGGTGGTCGACCATTTTGAGGTTAATTACAAAATTAGATCAAGAGAACCCTATAAATATAAAGTTATGAGACCATAATGAGGGACCGAGCACTAGTCACTACTATCATCCACCTAGGGCTACATCTATAAAAGGAATTTGGAGATCATTTGTATTCACTTAGCTCCATCACAAGGGATAAAGATGGTTCATTTGCATCACACTTCATAGGAGGGGAGTCTATTTGTTTCCATGCACACATTCTATTACATTTTCTACACATAGTTATTGCTTGCTACTTTCACAAAGTGTGACTAGCACAAGAATACCTCGGACATGATTACACACATGCACATAGAACTACATCGGGTCTAAGATGTAATGCAACAATCAATTTTTAATTCCACCATTGTGGTAGATGAGATCAGACCGATCCCTTCATTTGAATTTTTATTTTTAGAGTTTGATGTTTGTTTTGGGGTCTTATAGGTATTTTCTTCATCTTGGATTATCAAAGACACTCTACAAGCAAGACAAAGAATCGATGTGATAGACAAAGAGGGTTTTAGACTACTTACACAACCTGTGAAATTTAGTTTTGGACCTTTCGTAGACTAGGGTGCCCACTTTACGACTGACCGGGCGCCCACAAGTAACCTAGTCCTCTATAGGTGCCCCAGTCTAAAGAATCAATCTAGATATGTTCTTTTTAGGACCTCTACATTGTCATTCTAATTGCTGCTAGATTATTATTTTTACTCGTAACACGGTCCCATCAAGCTCCTCTTATTAGCTATGTCACTTCCATACTTCTCTTACATATTAGGGTTTCTAATTTAATTAGATTAGTTATTTGGGTCATTTTTAATACTCATTTACTACATTTATTTATTGTATTTACATTATGTTCTTGATTATATTAACTACACATATTCCCACATTTTAGTTAATTGTTTTGGTGAACTCGAACACGAGCTTCATGCTTAGAATCCTCATTTTCCTTTATCATGGGTCAATTTTCTTTATCTGATTTACTTAAGAGATATCGCCATTGTCAGGATGCTTTGCAAAAATCCCTAGACACCTTGTATCTTGAGGACAATACTCCACCACACGAAATAAGTCCTATGTTCAATCATTTATCAAACGACTATAGTCCTCATGATCCTCCATCTAATCAACCCCTATTGGACTCAATTCAAGATTTACATTTTGTTTCAAAGAAAATTTTACTGAGATGGAATCCATGATTGCATCTCTCAAATCTGAAATTTAATAGCTTAATAGCTTAAGGATGTTTCTCAATTGCATGTTTGTTCTCCTTCTCCATCTCATTTTCAATCTTTGTCTACTACATGTCATATAATTGAACCTCAAGTCATGCCATTTCCCGAGCCTCTCATATTTGAGTGTAATACTAAGCCACATGACATACTTACTAAACTCCTTAGTCATCAATTGATCACTTTGTAGCCTACTCATTGTTATCCTCATTATCATCTAGCAAAATATCAAGGTCGTCCATATTACAACTATCATAGAATCAATGCACATAATGACAATGATTGTTATGTTATACAACGTAGAATTAAACATCTAGAGCATCGAGGCATTATATCATTCACTACACAACACTCTATTACATGTCCATCTATTACATGGGCTCCTAAATTTGATCCTTCTTCTTAGTCACAAACCACCTAAACAACCACCTACAACATCACACTCGATTATTGAGGACATACTATACTTGAACCCCACACACTGCACAATAGGTATTACACATCTTATATTACACACTCTACCCTTAGTCTACATCACTTTGGCATTTACACATCATACACCATACTAGTATTCATCATACATGTGTCGCACTACTATTTTCCTTACATTTAGCATTACATCCTACTCATTCTACATATTACATAACACACATCTCACACTACTAGTCTATCTACACATCTTGCATTACACCTTATACATCATAC
Source organism: Taxus wallichiana var. yunnanensis (assembly GCA_018340775.1). Taxonomy (NCBI): domain Eukaryota; kingdom Viridiplantae; phylum Streptophyta; class Pinopsida; order Cupressales; family Taxaceae; genus Taxus; species Taxus wallichiana. The sequence goes on along the minus strand of CM031234.1, from coordinate 718,017,830 downwards.
ATTACACGTTATACACACCATATGGCCTTCTATTATCATCATGCATACTACATCGCCTTTTAATCATCAAGCACTCACTACCCTATGACGCACTTTAGTTCCTCAATCCATACTAGATTAGTGAGGTTTACAAATAATATGGACCTTAAATTCATCATGTGTTTATCATTTGACCTTTCATCATGCAACATTTCTAGGATAGTGACACACGCTATAGGATAAATCATCACTTACTCTATTCATCTTGTAGTGGTATATGCTTTAGGCTACATCACCACTCCCTACTATTCATCTTGTAGTGACACATGCTATAGGCTACATCATCACTTCCTCTATCATCTTATCGCACATCATCATCACTATGCATACATATTCACACGATGGCACTAGACACAACACACAATATTCGACTATTTCCTGATGACGCACTCTCATTTATGGTTCTGTCGACACTAAAATTTTCCTCCATAATTTCTATTTCATTAATGTATGTATTAGGAATAGGATGTTGTTAAGTATAATTAGTAGTAGCGTCTGATAGAAGATAACGGCGCTGTCAGTACGGTGCCGCCAATAATGTGGAGTACTAGTAACAGTCAAAGTACAATAAGAATGTTGTAAAAAGTAAATATTTGTCGTAAGTGGTCCGGTAATGTTAAAATGTCAAAGTTTGGGTAATTAGAGAAGTAGGGTCTACATGATTAGGAATTAGAAATATTATATTGGTAATAAGGACAAGGAGTGAGGTCATAAATATTTTGTGTATTTTATTTGTAAAAAGTCTAAAAATGTGGAACCCATGTAAAATGATAAGGTTTATCTTATCTTAAAAGATAAGCTTACATGTACAGATAAGAGTTAAGGTATGGAATATGATTCGTCAAAGTGGATTTCTTATCCTATCTTAGAGATAAGATGGATAAGCCCGGAAGTTCTATAAATAGAGAGGCCACCCCCCTCATTTAGCATAGAAGGAAGTAGTGAGAAATATTGTAGGAAGTGTGCGAAGAAAGCCATCACTTAAGGTGTGTTGAAGAAGCCATTAAAAGGTGTAATTGTAAAGTTTCTCCCATAGTCTTGGTGAAAAGCAAGTGAAGTCAATAACACTTGAAGTACCTCATGGGTGAGATTGTAACAATTTCATGTTAATATTATAATTTACTTTGATATTTCAGATTTTTCATCATTCTCTTATCATAGTCGATGGTATTCTTGTGTTATGTTGTTGTTTTGTTTCCGTTTACATCCACCAAACTAAAGGTCATGCATTAGTAAATAATCATAACACGAGGAGTTCCCGTGAAGAATTATCATAGTGCGGATTGGTGATGACATTTTGGTTCCGTTCGGGACCATTCCTCGTTGGTGGATTTTCGGAGAGATATTCCCACTTAGTCAAAAATCAATTGGAGGGTAACCTTGTTTTTACCTGTGCATGTAGTAGTTACCATGGTAAAGTCATTTTTGCCATGAATAGTAGTTACCATGGTAAAGTCATTTTTTCAGAATAGTATTTACCACAAGAAAGTCACTTTTACCGTGAATAGTATTTACCATGAAGAACTTCACTTTTTACCGTGAATAGTGTTTACCACAAGAAAGTCAGCTTTACCACAAGAAGTCAAGTTTTACCATAGTTTACTGTGGTCATTTCTATTTTACTGTAGAAAGGTGTAAAGTCACTTTCTAGTATAGTGATTCCAATTATTTGTGCACATAAGTCTTGTTGATTGTACTTGTGGGTTGGTATTTCACGATGGTTACTTTTGAAAATGGGAAAGATTCCTGTTTTTTCAGCTCAATCTAATGAAGATGCTTCTTCTTTCATTCAAAAGTTTAAACTATCTTGTATTTGTAATGGCCTTATAAGAAGGGAACAATGGACTGAATTTTTTCCTACCTTTTTGGATGGTTCAACACTTAGGTGGTTTGAAACACTAGGTGATAATGTGAAAAATTCATGGGATTTATTAACTGAAAGTTTTCTTGAAGAATTTGGTGAACAACAGAAATATGCAGATCTCATGATCGAGATCACAAAGCTATCCCAAGGAGAGAAGGAGAAGATAAGGGATTATCATGCTCGTGTTCTAGAGCTAAGGAGGAAGCTCGATGCCCAGATCCGGAAGGAAGGATTAGTGGATGGGTTGATGAATGGCGTGGATAATCTCCTCTATAAGCACTTCATTCTTGGGATGAAGCTAGAGATCAGAAAACGAGTGAAGTATGACCGCCCAACTACCATTGAACAAGCAAAGGAGATTGCAAGAAGGCAAGAAGAAAGCATGGAAGAGGAGCCCAAAGAAATTGTTGCTAAAGTAGAGCCTACACCAAAGACCTTTGGTCCGAATCCACAACCACTCCTGAGCACAAATATTTCTCCTAGTACATCTACCGAGTATGAAGATCTGCTCAAAAGATGGGTCGATTAACTATTAATCTTCTTCAAGGAAAAGAATTTAGTTCTCAGGAGGAGATAGAGGTCCAAAAGAAATATTTCAAGTTTTATGTTATGGTTGTTATAAAAGGGTCATTATAAGTATAATTGTCCAGAGATAGAGCTTCTACATCCGGTAAAGGAGATAATGATAAAGGAAAAGCACCTGTGAATTCTTTTGATGTAGTAGATAAGAGCAGAAATAATGAAGTAGATGTGTTTGTAACAAAAAGAAAGAAAGAAAAAGATAATCAAGATGGAAATGATCCTAAGAAGATGAAAGGAGAAACTAGTAAGAAACATAGGAGAAGAAAGTTGGGTGTGCAGGATTTTCTGATTTCACAGGGGCAAGGACCATACTCCATCTTGGAAGATCTATCCAAAAGGCCTGCAAATATTACATATGGTCAACTCTTGGCTATGTCTTCTGAGAAGAGGCGGGAGCTGCGAAGTGGACTCAATGCTTGACGAAGGAAGGAGGTTGAGGTCCCTGTTTTGGAGGCAGAGGCGGATCCCTATGCTCCACAAGCTGAGGTATTATGTAATGGTATTTCGATTCATGATGTCTTAGTTGATGGAGGTGCTGCAGCTTAATGTAATGACCGAGTCTCAGTAATGAATATGTTGGGTTTAAAAATTGATCACCCTTCAACACTTATGTTAAGGTCATTAAATGAGGGAAAAACTAAACCGTAAGGTGTAGTTTCAAATGTGGCAATATCTCATTATGGTGTTGTATGTGTGGTAGACTTTCAGTGATGAAAAATGGTACTGCATTGCGTACCCAATGTTCTTTGGGAAGACCATGGCTAAGGAGAGTTCATATAAGAAACTACCTGGAATGAAGGCTTCATGACACTTGGACGTGGTAGAGAGAGGGTGAAGATAAACGTGATCCCTCGACATCATAAGGCAGAACCTGTGGATTCAAGTGATGAAACTGATGATTGGACATCCTCTGATTACTCTAGTACTAGTGAAGTGGACATTGAAGATGAAGAAAGTGAGGTTGATGTTTCAGTCATGGATATCCTTCCAGTCACACCAACTCATGACCCCATAAAATTATCTGAAGAAGAAGTTGATGATCGTCTCCAACAAATAAAGATTGGTGATACTGTGATGGAGAGTGAGAAGGAATCCTACCTCCAGCTCTTTCAAAGGTACATACACATATTCACTTTTGATTACAAGGAACTCCGTCAAGTAAGTTGGGTAGAACATTCTATTGAGCTGGTAGATGGTGCTAAGCCCATAAAGCAAATGCCATATAGAATGAATCCTAATTTTTCCAAGACTGTAAAAGAAGAAATAGATAAGTTTCTTGATGCAGGATTCATATTTGTTGTGGAGAATTCATAATGGGTTTCTCCCATTGTGATCTCAATAAAAAATAATGGGAAGCTACGCATTTGTGTTGATTACAGGAAGCTCAATAAGGTAACAAAGAAGGATCATTACCCTCTTCCATTTTCGTATCAAATCTTGGGCCGAGTAGTGGCCAGAGTGCTATAGTTTTGCTTTGATGGATATAGCGGCTACAAACAAGTTCGTATAGCAGAAAGATCAGTGAAGACCACGTTCACCACTCCTTGGGGAACGTTTGTTTATAGAGTTATGCCTTTTGGGTTATGTAATGCTCCAGAAACATTCCAGCGTTTGATGAATAGGGTGTTCGAACCCTACATTGGGACCTTCATCAGAGTATTTCTGGATGATTTTTACATCTATGGGAGCAAGTTGGACCACCTGCACTAGATGGAGACAACATTTCAAAGGTTAGATGAAGCACAAGCCTCACTAAACCCTACAAAGTGTGTCTTTGGATGTTCTAAAGGTGTTTTGTTAGGGCATGTTGTATCCAGAGATGGTATTGGTACTGATCCTGATAAAGTTTCAAAAATCAAAGATTTACCATTTCCTATTAATAGAAGTAAGTTGAGATCATTTTTAGGCCATGTGGGTTACTATAGAAGGTTCATCAAGAATTTCTCAAAAATTACACAGCCACTAACCCAGTTCTTGAAGAAGGATGTTACTTATGAACCAGGAAATAAGGTGCATGAAGCTTTTGGACAACTGAAGGAAGCCTTGGTGTCTTCACCGTTTTGAAGAATCTAAATTGGAGCAAGCCATTCATTGTGTGGTACACGATGCCTCGAGATGCAGCACTAGGAAGTACTTTGAGCCAAAAGGATGAAAATGGGAATGAACATCCAATTTACTTTGGGAGCAGATAAATGAGTAGTGCTTTGAGGTAAATTATACTTTATGAATCAAAAAGAGGCTCGGCTATCATTTTTGTTGTAAAGAAGTTCGAAATTACTTGCTAGGGCAAAAATTTCTAGTTGAATGCATCATTTGGCACTAAAATATATTGTAAATAAGCCTAACCCATCGGGAGGATAACAAGATGAATAATTTTGCTACAAGAATTTGAATTTGATATTATAGATAGGCCAGAAAGAAGCATGTCAATGCGGATGCACTCTCTCGAGCCTATGATGGTTTAGGATCATCTTGTGATGATGATGATTTCCCGATGCAAACATTGTTATCCCTTGACACAATCCCTAGTGAATACATAGATATTTGGAATTATCTGAATGAATTCAAGTTTCCTGATGGTGCTAATGCAAAGACTAAGAGAAAGATTACTCAAGCCAGTCGTCCATATTCTATTCTGCATGGAGTATTATTTCAAATAGGACCTGATGGACAATACAAGAGGGCAGTTGGACGTGATCAAGGGAAGGAATCATAGAAGAATTCCACAATGGTACATGTGGAGGGCACTTCTCTGGACAACTTACAGCAAGAAGGATCTTGGATGCAGTTATCACTGGCCCACTCTTTTTAAAGATTGTTATAATTATTGTAAGACATGTGATATTTGTCAAACATATGGTAACCGTAAGACTTCATCACTCCATTATGCCTTATTCTTCCACTTGGTCCCTTTGAAAAGTGGGGAATAGACATTGTAGGGTCCACTTCCAACTACCTCACGCCAAAATAAGTATATTGTAGTTGCCACAGATTATTTAACCAAGTGGGTTAAGCTAGGCCATTGAAAACAACTTCCATGGATGAAGTGGCAAGGTTCATATATGAACGCATTGTCACCAGATTTGGTTGTCCATTAGAAATTGTAACAGATCAAGGAAGCCACTTCATTAATGAGGTGGTAGAAGCCCTAGTCAATAAGTTTTCTATTAAGCACAGGAAGGCAACAACATACAAGCCAAGCACAAATGGACAGGTGGAATGAACAAATTTTGTGTTGTGTCAAATTCTAGCAAAGATGCAAATTGCAGGTACATAAGTGGGATAAAAGGATTCATGCAACATTGTGGGCATATAGGGCAACATCAAAGTCAACAACATGATACTCCCATTTCAGTTGGCTTATGGCATTGATCCAGTTCTTCCTATTGAGTTTGATATTCCCACTGTGAGAGTTATGAAAAATGAAAGGATGGATGAAAGTGATTTAGCAAAAGAAAGGTTGGTACATCTTCATTTACTAGAGGAAATGAGGGAAATAGCAAAGGATACAAGCCATAAGAAGAAAATGAAGCGTAAGGAATACTTTGATCAAAAGATCCGGTGGTCTCCATTTCATGTGAATGACTTGGTTCTAGTATATGATTCCAGTATACAAAAAAAAAGACAAAAAATTTCTTCCAAAATGGATGGGGCCCTACAAAAAGTAGGCATTGTGCATGAAAATGGTACGTCTGACCGGGAGGAATTAGATGGCACTCCCATTACGAAATGGGTCAACCACGACAAGTTGAAGATTTTCCAAGCACTGAGATAGTCTACTCAGAGGACGGAGTAGAAGCTAGGAAGGGGGAAGATGTCGACACTAAAATTTTCCTCCATAATTTCTATTTCATTAATGCATGTATTAGGAATAAGATGTTGTTAAGTATAATTAGTAGTAGCGTCGATAGAAGATAACGGCGCCGTCAATGACGGTGCCGCCAATAATGTGGAGTACCATGTAATGCAGTCAGTACAATAGGAATGTTGTAAAAAGTAAATATTTGTCGTTAGTGGTCCGGTAATGTTAAAATGTCAAAGTTTGGGTAATTAGAGAAGTAGGGTCTACATGATTAAGAATTAGAAATATTATATTGGTAATAAGGACAAGGAGTGAGGTCATAAATATTTTGTGTATTTTATTTGTAAAAAGTCTAAAAATGTGGAACCCATGTGAAATGATAAGGTTTATCTTATCTTAAAAGATAAGCTTACATGTACAGATAAGAGTTAAGGTATGGAATATGATTCGTCAGAGTGGATTTCTTATCCTATCTTAGAGATAAGATGGATAAGCCTAGAAGTTCTATAAATAGAGAGGCCACCCCCCTCATTTAGCATAGAAGGAAGTAGTGAGAAATATTGTAGGAAATGTGCGAAGGAAGCCATCGCTTTAAAGGTGTGTTGAAGAAGCCATTAAGAGGTGTAATTGTAAAGTTTCTCCCATAGTCTTGGTGAAAGGCAAGTGGAGTCAATAACACTTGAAGTACCTCATGGGTGAGATTGTAACAATTTCATGTTAATATTATAATTTACTTTGATATTTCAGATTTGTCATCATTCCGTCTTATCATAGTCGATGGTATTCTTGTGTTATGTTGTTGTTTTGTTTCCAGATTACATCCACCAAACTAAAGGTCATGTGCATTAGTAAATAATCATAGGACGAGGAGTTCCTGAAGAATTATCATAGTGCCGGATTGGTGATGACAGCTTCATTATTGACTAATGAGGGGGAAATTCAAATGAACCTCACCGCATATATTTCCATTCACTCTGGGGCACATGGTAGGTTTTGGAATCAAAACTATTGCATAGAAGAATGTCGTTACTACTCACCGATGGTTTTGGACTCTAAAACTACACAAGAGAAAAGTGCTTGCGAGAGGACAAGAGCGCATGGCATTGGTGTCTAGATTTGGGAACCGGTATCCAAGTAGATCTTATGAATCTGGTTATTTCGGGTTCAAATGATGTTCATTGTCCTTTTCTCTCTATCATTCTATATTCAATGCTTGATATGTGAATGTACCTGTAACCTACAATAAAGAAGTTCAACTGCACATACCTATAAATCACATCAAACCTAAAAAGGAAAATGTAGAATGGGGAGTTAGACTAATCTCAAAGGTCACCCAAAGAGTGAACTTATGACCGAGCGTTGCACTACATCTCAGTCTCCATGTAGTTCTCTGTGTAAATTTTTGTAATGATGTTCTAAGATGCCCTCGTACAAGTTACACAAATGATAACAAGATAGATCTAGAATGTAGAAAATGTATAGAATGTGTGGGATGAAATAGAATAGAATTCCCCTCCTATGTTGTGTATGCATAAGAATGTAACCCTTTTCCCTTGAGTGAGTGTGCTAGATGGATGCCTTGAAGTGATTTTGTGCCTTTGGATGCAAGCTTAGGTGATAGTATGTAATGTTTAGTATTTGGTCCTTTATTTTGAAAACATAATTGTGTATTTATATGATTCCCTTGTTTGAATTTCATAATTGACAACTGAAAGGCTGACCCAAAGTAGTAAAAAGTAATTAAGAAGTGAAAGGGGTCCAAAAAGGATAAGAAAAAGGTAAAGAGGAATATTCCCAAGAGGATATGCGTGTCCCCATTGACGCTAGTGTCTGAGGCCATATAAAGATAAAACAATAAAACTTTGGTAAGAGTGCAAGATGTATGAAGCCAATAATAGTGCGGAAGACAAAGTAAAAGGCTAAAGAGAGTTGTCAATTACTAGTTTTCTTGCTTAGAAATCTTGTAAACGCTAGCATGCTTCTAGGACCTAGAAAAATACACAAGTGCATAAATTTTATGTCTAATTTCCCCCACTTTATGTTATTGAATGAATAATTGATAGCATAAAGTAAATAGAATATGTGTACCTTGTAACCATGTAGAGAAGTGTGTAGCCAATAGCATGCCGAGTGGACAAGTGAAGCGTGAGGTGATCGCGAAGTGTGAAGACTAGGAAAGGGAAGTGGACCCTAGGGGTGAAGCGTATGCATAGTAGTGTGTTGTGTTTTGTTGATGTGAGTTTCTCCTTGTTGTGTATTAAGGGCGAACTTGTACAATAAGAGCAAAAGAGTAGTTGAAGTTCTACATATGAGAAATCAAAGTAACATGTGTATAAGTAGAAGTGTGAAATTATGTAAAAGGAAAGTGTGCACATGATATGTAAGAGAGTATGAGATAGAAATTTGTCTGATTTACTTGGATACGCTCTCAAATTTTTTTGTGGTAATTTTTGGATGATCTCACTATGAGAGTGATTTTTTGGTGACCTCACACCAAGAGCAAGTTTTTGGGCGATCTCATGTCAAGTGCTAATTTTTTGGGTGATCTCACACCAAGAGAAGAGTGTTGGGGAGAGAGGTTTAGTTTTCTCTCCTCCATGACACTTCTTGAATAAGCACCACTACGAGATGGTATGTTCTAATTTGTTCGATTGTTACGATTAGTCCCGATTGTAACTAAAATGTACTAGATAAAGTGAATTTTGTAACTAGAAGCAAGTTCTTGCTACTTTGTAGAACTATTCTAAAATCTACTAGAGATTGTGTATATGATAAATTGAGTTTTTATGCCCCTAGGTCATTAGTGCTTAGGGGAGGACATAAGTGTCGAGTGTTATTGTCTATTATTGGGTGCTAGTGTACATTGTGTGTGAGGTGCACGTATGATTCTAGACCATTCTATGATTGTATTCATGTGTTGATTTTGTACTATGTTGATTTTTATTATAGCTTTGAGCTATTGTAAGGGTGATTTTTTCACCCAATAGATGCCCCCCTCATTTGGGATGCATGCGATGACCGTTGTAGGGAATGCGGTCCAAAGGGTAGGACCCTAATCTAATATGTATATCGAAGGAGATACTGCAAGAGGTAGGGGATGTGCATGATAGAAACCAATGCACGTGAGAACAAGAGAGGAAAGTAACATGTGTTAGTGCCAAAAATAACATGTAATAGAAGACAATGTAACAAGCAACTAAGAATACAAGATAGTGCGAAAAGTGAGTTTTATAGATGGGACATTACTCACAATGTCACAAGACAATCAAGGCCAAGCAGCCAAAGACATACAATGATCACACAAGACATAGGGCATAACCTACAAATAATAACATACAATATAAAATAATAGCAAACAAAATGTATTAGATAGCCATGGTTGTATATAAACCTACAAGGTAAATGCTACATATAAAGAACCCATTAGTATCTTAGAAAGATAAATAGTTTTCCTAAGTGTGTATATATCAGTGAAAAACAAGTGCTAGTAAAAAGAAGTAGTAAATGATGAAACAATAGAACTTGTAGTGTGTGAGAGTAGTCAAGGTACATGCCCCCAAGAGCCTCGACATGACTAGCATGGGATTATATGTTGAGCATCATGCATCGTGTAAATATTTATAAGAGATCTGCATTCACTTCCAGAGACCAAGTGAATGTGCATGTGTATATGATAAAGATAATGACATACTGAGTATCTATCTAGCATAGTAAGCAAAGTGCAAGATGTAAGTAGAATAAGCTAGCAAGAATAAATGCAACCAAGATATGCAAATTTTGTATGAGTGTAATGGTGTGATATGCAAGGTGTGAAGATGGTAGGAGCAATGTTTCCCCCAGAAAATGTGTATGAGATGAGGTTCATTTATAAATTCCTCCTCAACAATCAATAATGAACTATAGAATAAGAGTGTATCATCATGAAATGAGTGTGTTGTGTGAGAATAGATGCCAAAAAATATGTATCATGAAGCACAGATCATGAATTATACCAAAAGTAGAGGATGTGAGGTTAATTGATGAAGTATTCCCTCAACATTTAAGTGTGAATTGTAACACGAGAGTGTGACATTGGGTAATGACGATACAATGTGTGTACTTGATGATTTAGGAGTGCTTACAAAATATAAACTGTGAAGTGTGGAGCATAAGTATAATAGTAGAGACTGGGACAACTTGATAGTGATGGAAGGGAGGATGAAAGTGTAATGCCTCCAAGTGTGTAAGAGATAAAAGACTATCTAATGATAATGACGGGTGAGGGGCCCCCACATGATATCTAAGGAGACAAAGGCATGTGACCATGATCTAAAGGCGGTGGTGTGGGATGGTAAATATGTGCACTTGAAGGAGACTGATGTGGTGAAGGAGGTAAAGAATGCCTATGATAAGGGGCCACTCAAGTGGGGAACTTAGGCCGATGAGGTGGAAAAATGGTATGATGATGCATAAGAGGTGGATAATGCTTATGAGAATGGGATGCTGAATGGGGAATTAAGATGATGAGGTTGTAATGGACCGATTATGAGGACAAGGTAGCGAGATAATTTGTGTGTGATTAGGAGAGCTATGTGTAGAAGTAAATTTAGAATTGAGAAGCATAGGCGACCTAGATGTCATGATTGGTGCATATATATCAACAAGAGTGGGCCGAGACAATGGTGTACGTGGTGGAATACCTTTGATAGTGACAAGTTTTTATGGACAAACTTGAGACATGAGTGATGAATGGAGGGGATGGCTTGGGAAACGCAGAGCCAAGGGAGACCTAAGAATATGCCACAACTAACTATTTTAGAGGTAACTAATAATGGGGTAAAGACAATAAGAGGCCCCGACTATGTGGTTTGAAAGTTTTTATTTCTTGAAACCTATTAGAATATGAGGATGAATAAGTATCATAATATTTCAATTTTCCCATAGATAAGAGTTTGCCTTCACATAATACAAGTTTATGACTTAGTTTATCAAAGGAGGGAGAGGTCTCAAAGATGACGCTCTCTTGTAATGGAGATAGGAGACTTTGAATAAAGAGATCTTGCAATTCAGATTCAGCTAGTACATTAGTCATCTTAGCAAGGTTATTCTTATAATGCAAAACATAGTCTGTTAGATGCTCATTAAATCCTTATTTAAGTTGAGCAAGTTATTCATAAGAGATCTTAGTGCTAATATTGATAGAAAAGTGTGGAAAGAAAGCCTCGGCTAAGTGTGAAAAATAAATTACCGAGTGAACTGATAGATCATAGAACCAACGTGTAATGTAATCTTGCAATCTTCCATGAAATAATTTAGCTAGTAGTGTAAAATCCTTTGCATAATCAAGACATGCCACATGAAAAGATAAAATATGCTCCTGAGGGTCAACATGGCCATTAAAGGTGGGTAGCTTGGGTGTAACAAAATTAGGAGGTAGTGGATGAGAGGATATGGAGGGTGTAAAATGTTTGTGAAGAAGAAGTGAGGAATTAAGATATGGACAAGAATGTGAAGTAGCTTGTTGTAATTGGCGTTTATTTGAATTTGTAGGTCCTGGTATATAGAAGCAAGGTCTTAGGTCTTTGGAAGAGGAGACTTGTTGTGTATACGAATTAATAAGTTGGGTGAAATGATTTGTAGGAGTAGGCACGAAAAAAAGAACAATGGAGGTGTGTAATAGGGTAGAATTAGGAGGTTGTGTCACAATAGGAAGAGAAGTATTATTAGAGACTGACGGGTTGAGCTCAACTAGGTTAGTGGATTCCTCATGAGAAGTGAACAATAAGAGATCTAAATCTTGAGGATGTTCAGCAATATGGGCCTAGAGGTCACAAATATCTTCATTGGTAAAGGGGTCATAAGTCTCAGCCATGGGAGAAGAATCAAAAGAGATCCTAGAAGCAAGGTGGGGTTCAAGTGATGGGGTTCACCAAATGATTTAATATAAATTGAATTAAATCTAAGTTCATAGTAATTAATATAATAAATGATGTACAAATGTTGGTATATAGTGAAGACACAAGAAAACAAACATTTAAATGTGAAACCCTAAGCAAGAGAGGGAGATGAAAATACTTAGCTAATTTCTCGAGTAGTCTAGAAGTGATCTAGGCAAGTGAACTGCTAGAGTAGACTAAGAAGAGTGTCATTACTACTCATTAGAGGTTTTAGACTTTGAAACTACACAAGACAAGTGCATGGGAGAGGATATATTTTTGTCTACAACATAACTCAAGTCAATGATCATTACCAAGTGTTGAAGGTCTTATTAGGGTCTTGCCAACAAACCATTATTTATGATTTTTCATTCATATCCACGGGAGGGAGAACTACATGTGGTTAGATCCCTCTTTTAAGTATTGATACATAGTGCAACAATCATCACACCATTGTTGGTGGGGTGAGGTCACCTCTAACTCAATTAGACTAACTCTTTTTAAGTCAAAGTGAGTAAAATTTATTTATAGGTATAAAAGTGTGATCACAAGATTTTGGGAGCATATACCAAATCTAGAGATAGAGATAATTCAAGTGTCAAAACCAAGTGTTGGATAAAAATAATAGAGAGAAAAATTGGCCATAAAGGGGCATAAACGCTGTAATTTTGTCTAGCTTGGGTGATTTTGACCTACACTCATTTTTAGCATTTTATATCTTACAAGTGCTCTAATGACTCTCTGACAACCCATTTTATAGTCTTGTACCCCTATCACACTTCAAAATATCACATGACAAAGGCAATAATTTTATTTTTATTTAATCATTACATGGTTTATGATTTCTATATTTACTTCTTTGACTATATTTATATTCTAAATTATAGCATTTACACATTGGTAATTATTCATAATTACATTTACCCTAATTTGGATATTACATTTTTGTGAACCCACTTATTTAAAAAAATTAATGGTAAATAAAGGGTTATAGGGTACCTTTCCCATTTTTATTAAAATATTTGTAGCAATAGATTTTACAATCAACTCAAATCTAGAAAAGTTCTAAACCTTTTCATATGTAAACTACCAAAATCCTTAAAAGTAAAAAAACTTTAAGTTGTCATATTTAAAAAATATAATTTCATATGTTCCTACAACATCCATCTAAAAACCAATCCACAATTCCTTCCTTACCTAACCTATTCTCACTACTTGCTTTTCTATAGCTCAACGAAAAGTACTATTTTTATGTAGTCATGACCCCTTAGTTATCTATATTCAATGCATGTTCTCAAAATTTCATAAAATTGCATGGTGTAGTATGGGTAGCCTCTTAAAGAGATATGAACCCCTTGTTTTCCATAACTAGTCCCCATATCTATGGATCCTTTTTAAGTATAGGATGTAAGGTTTTTCTCCACTCTATAACAGTAACCAAATAGAGAGAATTGAATCCCAAGACCAATACATCCAATGTAATGTTAAACAACGACACCAACAAAAAATGTCATCCTATGGATTGTATTTAAAATATGATATGGGAATGCGGTTTCCTCATCTTCAACTTAGCAATCAAAATCGATCATCTTTTGCAACAAAATTTATGAACTTTTTGAAATAATTCTTCATCATAGTCCTACAGCTTTTATAGGTATTTCTACCAAATGACACACACTTTCTTTTAAAACTCCAAATTTTCCATCACAATATCCAATTTTCTTTTAAATCTTATGGGATAGATCATTCTCCTCGAATCAATAATGGAACATCCAATTCAAACTACTCATATTCACTTATTTCCTTTTCCCATAGAGCTTCATTCTGTAGAAAGAAGATATGAATGCCTTGATATTAACTTCCCCAACCAAAGAATTAACATTCTAATCAAACATCTTATATAGAACCATGCTATGAACATATGCCTCACATATTAGATTATCCGTGTCCCCATAACAAGCTTAAAAGCTTTAAATAACAATGCCAATAAAGTTAAAAGTAGGGTTTTATTTTGAATGGATCTTGCGAGAAGAAATTTTAGCCAATTATCTTCTAGCATGGTTACATAACCTCTTGGAGGTGTCTTTCATCTAAGAATTTTCTTCAAACACTCACCAAAAAACTCAAGGAAAGATCACATTCCCCTTATTTTCTTATCCTTTTTTTCCAAATCCTAGCTTTTTCTTTCCTTTCCTCTTCCATTTCCGTGATGTAATTTCCTAATTTTAATTTTCTCCTCCCCTAAAATTTGTAGCCTTCTTCTAATGATACTTTTGAATCCTTTAACCCCATCTTAGTTTCATCATCTTAATGTTATTTCCCTAAATCCCCTCTTGATGGACCGTCACCCACCTCAAATTGAGATAATCATTTCTTCACCCTTCTCACCAATAAAATCTAGGGATGAGAAGAGGAAGGGAAATCTTATTGAGTTAGAGAAGGAAGTGCAAGGAAAATAACTTCACAATCTATATTTAGTTATATCTTAGATGTATCGACCTCCATATATAAACCTTCCTCATGTATTGTACTTTCTTCATCCTCTCTACAGGGTTGTTATTCTTGTTCCTTTTACTAAGATTATGGGATTCCCATTTTAAGGGGAAGATAACTGACCCGAGAACATAATTCCTCACACGAAATCTCACTTTTATTTGATTTTTTCAGGATAAGTAGTTTAATCAACCCATAATGGGCCAATGACATCATATTTTCCTTCCTAACCTCCCCAACAGTCTCTCCATCTATTTCAACATAAAAATAGGATATTCATTAACAAATCGTGCATGAGATGTATCAATAATCAGAATTAGTATCCAAAGAAAAATAAAAATCTACCATCGCATGTCGATTATTTCATTATCCTTCTACCACAATATGCCAAATTAATGTCGGGAGGTTTGAAAATACCCATACCTATGTCCTCCACCTCCTCCCCAAAGAGCGGAAATCTTGTACTAACCGAGAAATCCTCACCTTCATCATATACCATTGATCAACTATGTGAGGTATCCCCATGACACAAGAGAGGGTTTATTATGTAACAATTATCTTCATCCCTATACAACTATAATTTCTCCCTAAAAGGATTTTAAAAACTCTATTGATATGTCCTCATCAAAACTACACAATCTCTTAAAAAAAAGTTAACCATTTAGCAATTTGAAACACCTCATAAACTTCCCTTGATATTTCAAACTCACGCAATCCTTTGTCTCACTTCTCCTTAATTTGCTCATTAATCCTTAAAATCATAACCCTTCTTCTATTTCATTACAATAAATCAACAATAAAAATTTCAATTGTAGAAACTATTTGTCCTAAGAAACTTTCATTTCAAATTTTATCACAAAAATCTCCATCTTGTTTGAGGAAAATAAATCCCACAAATTTCTCCACATATCATATTTGTATCTCTATTTATAAATTAAAGGGTGTGGATTTGTAGTGACATCACCCCTAGCGTCTATGTCATTTTTTCTTTTTCCACCACCCTTTCTAGTTAATACCATTTCTCCCAAACCGTAAATATCCTCAAATTCATGTGTGAGATAGATTGGGGGCTTATTAGCTCCCTCTTATAGAAAGAGTCTTTTCTTAGTCATAGAAAACATTCCTACCACCATTTTTCAGCACCCCATTTTCACCACTTCCATCGAATGTTCAACCAAATTTTCCACTAAATAGTTTCTTCCCCTCTTCTTTCCCTTTGGAGATGAAGAGGAGAAATGTAATTTTAATCCCTTGGTATGGGAAACCAAAATCCTACGATATATTTGTCCTTGAATAAATTATATTGACCCATTCTCCTAAGCATTTTCATCTCCCTTTCTATTTCTATTATGAACCATACCATGTTACATTTGAGGACAATACTACCCCACCATCAAATCTTTTATATTCCATCTAGGATGATGGGTAATTTCCATGGACTAAGTTCTCAAGCAATGCCTTATTAGGGAGGGAAAATTCCTTAAAGAATCCTTGAGAAAAGAAACAACATCAACCACCCAAGAATTGGAGACCACTAAACCCACTTGGTTTCCCAGCTTTAGAATCATGGTCTTCGAGGAACCCAAAAAAGTTATCGAAACTACTCACCCTCATCTATAGATGCATATTTCTTCCTTCACCGAACCATCATAGGATGAGCTAATTCATAACCCTTAATAATTTCCTTTGTATGACTAGTTGGGATAGAATAAGAAAGAGAGTTCAATGTTTCTCTGATCCCAAGTATGACTAATTGGGATAGAAGAAGAAAGAGAGTTCAAGTTTCTCTAATCCCGGGTTTAACAATATACCCTTTAACATTTCTATAATTGAAAATATTTATCAAATCCTTGTATTTAATTAATTACACCATATCTTTAACATTTAATGTTAAATAAATAATTTAAGGAAAGGGTCCTTTTTGCTCTAATTTGTTATTCATTTTCACAAAGGTATATTTTATACCCAAAGATCTTAGATCCACACAAAAAAACCTACCCAAAGAATCACCAAAAATTTGTAAAACCTCCCTCTTCCAAAGACTCCAATGATAGTGAGTAAATTCCCTCTTGAGCAATATTTTGATGCAGAGACAATTTTGCTTTCATAAAATTTGATTGCGAAAGGTTGGATTTGGAGCTTCTTACCATTAAGTGACCGCCTTCTATTGAGGATTATTTCCTTCTCCATAGGGGTATTAAACTTCACCACTAACCATCCTTTTAATAGATACATTAGATCGACTTGAAGAATCCGTCCTAATGCTTTTATATCCAATATTCACGGTATCTTCCGCTCCAAGATAACATTGGAAGCTCACCCGAGATTTCCAAAAGCGTAGATTCTAGCACTCTTCTTAGATCAAATCCATGGGAATATCAACTCTATTGACATGATGCAAGTGATTCAAATAAGAGATGTTATAATATTTAATCCAAGAAATTCTCTCTGGGTGAGTTTTATTTTGTTCATTCAGGGGATTAACCTTCATTGGGTCCTTCAAGTGGACATCTTCCTTCACCATTAATACCTTTATCTATAACTATTCCCACCATGATCCATACAATTCCTTTTTTATTTTCTTCTTTTCCTAAAAAAAGCATTATAAGCATTAAATTTATTACGTATCCTTGTCTCCTTTGAAATTCATAAAAAGATAAGCAAGGTCCTAAGGAGTACCTTTCATACCACTAGAAGAAGCCCTTACCTGTGAGCTTCAATACAAAAATATCATGTAGATTCTTTCTCTACCCAAATTCCATGTTCCTAATTAAACAAAACTATAATTTATTGCTAAACCCTAATTACAAAGTCATGTATGATAAATATATACTAAAATATAGCTTTGACACAAGAAATGCGCTCATAGAATATGCAACCCTAAGTAAAAGATGGAGAGGAATGGAATTAACTTATTTGTGCTTGATATAGGACTGATGAAGAGTAGGAAAATTACTGAAAAGGAAGTGATCTGTGTCGTTAGTGCTCCACATAAATTTTGTAGGTCACGAAATAGGTTGGACACAAGTGCCCACAGCTAGATAGGGGTTCTTAGGAACTTGATTTAGAGAAATAGATTAAATCATACATTCATTCAATCAATAATATATAAAACCACTAACTTCACCCCAACTCTGCATTAGAGGATCCTTCCGAAGCCTAAAATGGTTTATCTATCGTTTAGATCAGAAAAATATGTCATGAATAAACTTCTTGTATGATTTTCAAATCATAAAATATTTAAAAACCCACTTGAAAAATGTTCTTAATATCCTACCCTCCAAATTTCAGAATCTATCTCCAAAAACACATAAGTTATGCTCATTTTATTGGGGAAACATTATGTCAAATATATTACATGCATTCTCATTCCATGTAGGAAAATAATTCATAACTCAAAAAGTCTCGTAACTAATGGAAAATATTAAAAACCCATATGAACAAGGTTATCATCCTCCTATGGTCCAAATTCACGTCATTTGGAGTTTAAATATAGATTTTATGATGATTGTACTGAAAAAGATCATCAAACTTTCACATACAGTCACTATCTTAAAGGATTTCCAACATGCAAATAGAATACCTTGAAGGATTCAATCCCTAAAATATAAAATAACATGGATTAAAATTCCAAATACCCTTCACCACGTGTATCAACTTTCAATACACTGAATAATGCTTAATAAAGGTCATTTACAGTCATAACAAATTGTCCTATCACCAAGAACTAATGTAACTCACCGTAAAAATGTATTGATCTGCATACCAACTTGAGATACACACATGCAAGGTCTCATTAATAGTTAAAAAATTGAATCATCCATGCCATGTAAGGATAAATCATGATTCTTAGTAGAAACTCGAATTACTTCGAAAATACAAGATAAGGTATACAAAACTTAGCTTATATGTATATTTCTTCACTTCTTCATATAAAATTATTGGATTTTCCTTCACTCCAACCTTCTCCTAATCCTCCACACATGAGGAATGAGCTCTCACTCACTCACCAACCCCCTATATTTGTATGCCATCTTTCATCTAACTCCTTCTAGAAGTGTAACTCCTTTTCTAAGACTCATCATGACTGTCATTTTGTGACTCTTGAACTTCCCACTGCCATTTGTATAACATTTTAAGTATTTCAATGACTCTTACTTTTCTAGGACCTATTACTAAGATAAATAAACTCCTCGCACAAACCTCATACTTTCACACACTTGAAGACACCTTTTTTCAATACTTTTACAAGCTATATTGCTCACTACATGCTTTATAATTCAAATTACATTTTGGAGAGAAAACTCCTTTTTTTTTTTATTTTTAAAAACACGTCTTCACTCAAACATCATAACATGACTTTAATGATCTAAATAATTTCCAGGCCTCCTAGAACTCTTAATACACCTTCACAAACCAAAATTGACCCAACAACAAAACTTGCACTTGAGATATATGTTCCTACATTAATGCCGACAACCTCTACTAGGCACTTGTGTGGACTCGCAAAATTGTCAAAACCTAATTTTTGAAGTGTCACACATGTGTCGCAAGTATTCATTGCTAATCACCTATA
This sequence comes from Taxus wallichiana var. yunnanensis, assembly GCA_018340775.1. Lineage (NCBI taxonomy): Eukaryota > Viridiplantae > Streptophyta > Pinopsida > Cupressales > Taxaceae > Taxus > Taxus wallichiana. The sequence continues at coordinate 717,998,559 of CM031234.1, read as the reverse complement.
TGTCCTAATATGATCTCTGAGGTACCTTTACCTATAAAACAAATATTCACCTTCAAAACCCACCATACCACATCAAATCTTAAAAATAAAGATGCAATATGGGGAGTTGAATCGACCCCGGAAGTCACCCGATAGAGTGAGCTTACAACCGAGTGTTTCACTACATCTTAGACTCCATTTAGTTATTGTGATTGTGTGAAATAATTGTGCCCTAGGATGCCCTTGTGCAAGTGCACTTGACAACAAACTAGCTAGATGTAGCAATGTAGATTGATGTGTGGATGGAAAAATGAATTTTCCCTTCCTATGTTGTATATGCAAAAATGTAGTCACCTATCCCTTGATTGAATGCCAAATGGATGCTTTGAAGTGCTTTAGGATCCTTTTGAGTGCAAGCTTAGGTGATAGTAATGATGCTTAGAGCTTGGTCTTTTATTTTGGTCACATAGCTATGTATTTATATGATTCCCTTGTTTGAATTTTGTAATTGACAACTAGAAGGCTGACCCATAAGAAAATAAGAGACCTAAAAGTTAAAAGAGGCCCAAAAAGATGAAATAAGGTGGAAATAGGTCAAGGGTGCCCAGAGGGAACAAGGGCGCTGGCGCCGACATCCCGGTTGGGTGCTTTAGTGTCCAAAGTCATACAAGATAAGTGAGTAAAGTTCTGATCAAGGTTATAGGGTGTACAACACCGAATAGAAAATAAGAAAGACAAGAAAGAGGCCAAAGATACCTGTCAATTACTATTTTTTTCACTTAGGAATCATATGAATTCTAGTATGTGTTTAGGACCTACAAATGTACCCAAGTGCGTGATTTTATGTCTACATTTTCCCCCAATTTATGATGTTGAGTGAATACTCAACATAAAGTAGATAAGAGATGTGTACCTGATAACCATGTAGAATGTGATGATGATAACATATCGAAGAGACAAGTGAAGCATGAAATGAATGTAAAAATGAAGTGTGGAAACTAGGAAAGGAAAGTGACCCTAGGGGTGTATGCGTATGTGTTGTACTGTGTTGTACATGTTATTGTTATAGCTTGTTGAAGGTTATTTCTTGTTGCATATTAAGGATGGACCTACAAAAGAAGAGCGAAGAAGTAGTCAAAGATGTGTATATGAAAAATTTGCATAAGTATGTAAAACATGTGAAAGTATGTAAAAGTAGTAAATGGAAAGTGTGCACCTGATTTGCAAAGAGTGAAAATGATAGAAAATGTATGAAAATGTTATAGAAGAGCGAGTTTTTGGGCATTCTCACACCAAGACAAAGTTTTTGGGCGATATCATACCAAGTGCGAGTTTTTGGGCGATCTCACGCCAAGAACAAGTTTTTTGGGTGATCTTACACCAAGAGCAAGTTGTTTGGGTGATATTATGCCAAGTGTGAGTTTTTGGGTGATCTCATGCCAAGAGCGAGTTTTTTTGGGTGATCTCATGCTAAGAGCAAGTTTTTGGGTGATCTCATGCCAAAGAGAAAGTGTTGGGGAGAGAGGTCTAGTGTTACTCTCCTTTCATGAATTTGCCTCGATTACACACCATCAGAGATGGTGTGATCCTATTTTGTTCATGTTGTCCATGATTTGTTCTCGAATATATTGATTGTTTTGATTGAAATGGATATAGAATGTATTTTTATTGCTAGAGGACTGTTCTTGTACTATTAATCGCTTTGTAAACCGATGTGAATCTGCTTTTAATTTGAGAAGATTGTTCTATGTTCCCAGATATTAGCGCCTATGGGAGGACATAGGCTCCCAAGTACTCTTGTTTGAGCCCAAACACTAGTTTTTGTGTTGTTTTAAGGACCCAAGTCAAATTTTGGGTCATTTTTAAACTCGTATGACTATTTTGTTCCTATACTGTGTGTAGACATGTACTATAGCTTTGAGATATTATATGGGGTGACTAGTTCACCGAATGTATGCCTCCTCATTTTGGGGTGCATGCGACATTTCTAGGAGTATGTGAACCAAAGAAATGACCTAATGTTGAACTAAATTGTATCTTTGTGGGAGGAATGTGCATGGTAGAAACCAAGGCACATGTAAACAATATGGCTAGAAATATGTGTTAGTAGAAAAAGTAGAAAACATGTCATAAAAAAATAATGTAACAAATAATTGTGCATACATGATAGACAACAAAAAGTGGGTTTCAAACATGGGACATCACTCACAATGTCATAAGACAATCGGGCTGAAACGGTCAAAAGCATACAATCAATGATCAAACAAGATATAGGGCATAGCTCAAAAACAATAACATATAATAGAAAACAATGCCAAACAAGATGAAATATACAACCATGGTGGAAAATAGTTCCTACAAATAAAATGTTGCACATGAAGCACTTGTTAGCATGTTAGAAAGATAAAAAGTATGTCAAAGCATGTATGTACTAATAGAAAGTAGTGTGCTAGGAAGTAGAAGTAGTAAATAATGAAATAATAACACCTGTAATGTATGAGAACGTAGATTCCCCTAGGAGCATCGGTGAGATTGGTAAGAGGTATAATTTCAAGCTTCAAGTGTAGCGTGTTAAGATCTCAGTAAGAAGTCTCGCATTCATAACTAGAAAACAAATGAATGCGCATATGTATATAGAAAAGAGAATAACATACTAGATATCTGGCTAACATAGTAAGCAAAGTGCAACATGTAACTAGTATAGGAAAACATGAGTAAATGCAACCAAGATATGCAACATGTAGTGTATGAATGTAATGGAATGGTCTGTAATATGAATTTGATAGGATTAGTGTGCCTTCCAATGGATGTGTATGAGTATGAGATGAGGTTCATTTATAAAAGACCCCTCAACAATCAAGAATGAACCATAGAACAAAAGTGCGTCATTGGGAAACAACTTGATAATGTGTGCTAGAAATATAGATCCTTGAAGCATATAGCATGAAAAGTGTGAGTAATGTGAGGTTCATTTCATATTTAGACCCTCAGTAGTAGAGTATGAACCGTGGAGCTAGAGTGCGTCATAGGGTAATAAAGATAGAAGTTGTGCATGAATATGTATAAGAGAGACTAGATGTAAAACACAAAGCATAATGTCTATGTGTAGAGACTAGAAATAAATAGGAATGATGAAGGGGGAATAAAGCACTATGCCCCCAAGTGTGTGATGAAATGATTCTATCCAATGAGAGTGAAGGGCAAGGATCCTCCACCCGATGTCCAAGGAGATAAAGGCATGTGACAATGCTCTAAGATCAATGGTGTATGTGAAGAATGATGGATATGTGAAGGAAACCTATGTGGAGAAAGAGGTGATGAATACATATGTGAAGTAGACCTATGATGTGAGGGCGGTGATGAGCACCTATGTGAATAAAAATTATGAGGCGAGGAGGTGATAAGCACTATGTGAAGGACTAGTGGACCTATGAGGACGACAACATCATGTAGTAGGATGTGTGCAAATAGGAGAACTAGGTGTTGAGTATGCCTTATATTTGAGAGGGCCTGGAGGCCTAGATACTATAGCTGGTGGAATAATTTCATCAAGAGGAGGTAGAGGTAATGGTGTGGGTGGTGGAATGACTTTAAAAGTGGTTGTACTTGTTTGTTGTGTATGAAATTTTGATACATCTAATTCATGGATGGAATAGATTGGGTGGCGCAGAGCCATTGAAGACCTAAGAGAATGTCACAACCTTTGATTGAATATGCCACAAAAATGACACAAACATAGTGAGAGGTCAAACTATAATGGGCATCTGAATGTAGCCAAACGATTTAGAAGCTTGATATGAAATAGTAGAAATTGGACATTTGATAGCTAGAAGATGTACGATAAAGCATACAAAAATGGGAGCCTCCGGATTGACCATAATATTGTTAAAAATTTATGAACCAATAAAATAATTGATGTGTAATAAATCATATGTGAAATTAGCGTGATAATCATGATCTAAAAATGTAATGAGTGGTGGAGATGTGTCGCAGTAGAATCGACAAGAAAATCAAGTGGCCCCAATGAAGGAGGGGGCACAACGTGATATGTATGATTAGCCAGAAGCATCAAAAGCTTATTTATCATGCTTAGGAAAGGGTCATTAAATATTTTAATCTTTTTGTTATTATTGATTGGTTGAGAAGAAAAATATGATGGAGGAGGGAGATCCAATGAATTATTGTCAATAAAATCCTATACAAGATGTCTGAGTTTGAAGTAATGATCAGGAGAATGCCCAATACATTGATGATAATCACATTTAACATTTTCATCAAAATGGTGGTTGTGAGGGCAAGATGGATCAAGATTGAGAGGTGGTGGAAGAGTAATGAGATTACTTTCAAGAATTTGAGGAAGAAGAAATCGAGGTGCATATGGAAATTTATGTAAAGTACGCTTTGGAGGTTGCCATTGAAGTTTTTCAGAGGACAGATGGCATTGAAAGTTGTCATTGCTTCAGTAGGTTTAGGAGAAGGTTTGAATGTTGACTTGGATTGAAACGTAGTAGAATAAGATGAAGAGGAAGAATATCGATACTTGAGCTTGCCCATATGAAAGCAATTTGACTTCACATAGTTTAAGCATATGACATAGGTGATCAAATGAAGGAGAGGTCTCAAACATAACACTTTCCTATAATGGTGGTAAGAGACTTTGAACAAATAGATCTTGGAGTTTTTAATTATTGAGTACATTTATAATCTTATCTAGGTTGTCCATATAGCGTAATACATAGTCAGCTAGATGTTCATTAGATATTTGTTTGATTTGTGTGAGTTAAGCATAAGAGATCTTAGTGTCAATATTAATTGAAAAATGAGTAAGAAAAAATCAGCTAGATGCATAAAATATGTTACCGAATGAACAGGTAGATCATAAAACCAACTCATAGCATAAACTTAAAGACTATGAGGAAATAGCTTAGTAAGCAGTGTGTGATCATTCACATAACCTAGACATGCCACATGAAAATATTAGATATGCTCTTGAGGGTCACCATGGCCATTAAAAATGGGCAGCTTAGGGGTGATGAAGCTAAGAGGAAGTGTGTAAGTAGAAATGACGAGTGCGAAAGGAGTATGGAGTAAAGAGGAGTCAAGAGGTGGAGAGGAGCGTGAAGTAGCTAATTGGAAGGCCGGGCGATTTGAACTCAGTAGATCCTAATAGAAAGAATCCAAATCATGGGTGTTGGAAGAGGAAACAAGTTGTGCATTAGAAGAATTGGTGTGGAGGAGGGGAGCGGTAGAAATAAGAATGGAAGTACGAATGTTAAGAGGTGGGGTGGAGGCCATGGCAACCAAAGAAGAACCTACAAGAGGTAAAAAGGAGCATCTTGAGAGTGTTGGGTAGTAAGAAAAGCATTGAGAATATGCGGAATATGTGATGGATTAGCATGTAAAACTTGGAAAAAATTAGTGAGCTTGTCTAATTATTCGTGATCAACATTAGAGGCTTCATTGTATGTTTACTCATGATTAGAGGTTTCAATATCTTTTAGATCAACATTTTTTGAGTTAACAAAGGGGTTATCAAATTCAACCATTGACCTTGAAGAGTTACGACAAGATGGAGGAATCTCAGTGCATTCAAAATAACTAAAATAACCACTATGAGTGATGTGCATAAGAAGAAACCCTAGAGAAAGGTGGATTTGAGCGATGGGTTCACCAAATGATTTAACAAAACAAGAATTTATTGCTAAACCCTAATTACGAGTCACGTATGATAAATAAATATAAAAATACAAATTTTACATAAGCAATAAGCTAATAGAATATGAAACCCTAAGTGCAAGAGGGAGAGGAATAGACTTAGTTGATTTGCATTTGATATGGGACTAATGCAAACTATAAAAATTGTTGAATATGAATTGATATATGTCATTATTGCTCAATAAATTATCTAGGTCATGAAACATGTTGGACACGAGCGCCCATAACTAGACAAGGGCACTTGGGCAATGTGACTCTACGGGCTCCCGTGATGCAAAATGGTCAAAACCTGATTTTTAGAGTGTCACACAAGTGTCACAAGTATTCGTTATCAATCACCTTTTTGTCACAATATGATCACTGAGGTACTTGAATAACGTCACAAAAAAAGATTCACATACAAAACCGACAATACCACATCAAATCCAAAAGATAAATATACAAATGGGGAGTCGAATGGTCTCGACGGTCACCCGACAAAGTGATCTTACAACCGTGTGTTGCACTATATTTCAGACTCCATATAGTTTTGGTGATCGTGTGAAATAATCGTACCTAGGATGCCCTTGTGCAAGTGCACTTGATATCAGGGCTAACTAGATCTAGCAATGTAGATAGATGTGTGGATAGAAAAATGAACATCCCCTTCCTATGTTGTGTATGTATAAAATGCAATCTATTGTCCCTTGATTGAATGGAAAATGGATGTTTTAAAGTGATTTAAGAGCCTTCGAGTGCAATATTAGGTGATAGTAATGATTCTTAGAGATTGGTCCTGTATTTTGGTCACACAACTATGTATTTATATGATTCCCTTATTTGAATTTTGTAATTAACAACTAGAATGCCTACCCATAAGAAAATAAAATGCCCAAAAGAGAAAAGAGGACCAAAAAGAGTGAGTAAGGTGGAAAGATATCAGGGTGCACCTAGAGGGGATGAGGGCACCTAGGCACTGGCATCCTGGTTGGATGTTGTTGTCCAAAGTCATAAAATATAAGCAAATAAAGTTTTGTCTGGGCTGTAGGGTGTGCAAGACCAAATAGAAAATAATAAATAAAAAAAGGAGGCCAAAGATAGTTGTCAATTACTAGTTTTCTCACTTAGGAATCATATGAATGCTAGTATGTGTTTAGGACCTAGAAATGTACCCAAGTGCATGATTTTGTGTCTATAGTTCCATAGCTAAAGATAAATCATTTCATTCTCTAGACCAAACTAGGTCAAAATGAATAGTATTCCTCCCTCAACCATTACTAATTCCATATGGCCAAAACCATTGTACCATATCATCTTGTCCTAATATCCTAAATCTACCAAGTATAACTTCTATATTCAATACCTCTCCATCTTGTTTCAAGCCCAAAATATCCCCTTAAACAAAATTATATCCCCTTCAAATGATAGTCAGGTTTCGAATGCATAGTTATTGATGAACCCACTTATTTATTTATACTTAAAATCAATGGTTTCCATTCTTTCCCTCAAGGTTTTAAATATCATTCCACCTTTGATAATTTTTGGCCTAATATTCCTCTTAAGTTTTTCCCAAAACCCTTCCACCCTTTGGAGGATAGTCAAATGGTATCTACTTAAACAATATAAGCAATCTAAGTCTATTACCTCAACATGTTGTAGTGTTTGGTTAGGTGGAAATTACATATATTACATGCAAAATTCCTTAGCTCCTCATTGTTCCAAAAGTATGGCGCATATTCTTGAGGCTCCCGTGTCATCTCGGATTTAAGGTACTCCTACCACAACTAAGGGTGACATTATTTATGTTCATATAAATCCTACACATATTACAAAGAATACAATTGTCATTGATAACATATCTGACTATGAAAGTGACCCACACGATACTTATAATGATCAAAAGAATATCATCCAATAAAAATTACATATGATCTTAATTAATACATTCACTTGAATCTTTAAAGATGAGCAAAACAACATAGAAAATGTTATCACATTATTACTACCATCCCACAATGACAATGCACATAAGGACTAATATAGGGGAAATTCAAGTTGAACCATCAATCAACACAAATCTACCTTCTAGTGGTTCTCCTCCCCCTTTAGGTGCTTCTACTTCTCAAGCATTTTATAAATCTCGACTCCCACCTAATGTTATAATTATGGGGGCATCACACATGGTCTCCTGAGCTTGTTGAGTATAATGCTAGTATGTGCACCTAATTATTTTTTTAATTATTACTATTTGTTTTATTTATTTTTGGATTTTTTGGTTAAGTGTAAAATTTAATTTTTATACATCTTCTCTTTTAGATTAAAAGTACGAGTTATAGTGAAATTCATTGTCCATGTGTACTTAACTAGGTTCAAATCATTATCCATCCATCCCCAAAATGTGGGGAACCATTTCTATTTATAGATTATTGAATTTAGTCATATTTTAGTTTATTTCTATTTGTAGGATAGCTTGGGATACCTACTTTAGCTAGTATGAAAATAGACTTGCATGTGTCACGTAAACTAATAATTATTTCTTGCATTTTGACCGTATATTATTAGTGGATGATACTTGTCATATTGAGTCTATTTTTAGTCATATTTAGTTGAATTTAGTTTACTTAGGAATTGTAATTATTATTATTAGTCTTGTTTGTTAATTAATTCAAATAAGCAATAGTGGGTGAATATTTCCAAGTGGAATCACTTTTACATTGATTTTATATATAATATTATTTTTGGATATTTACAAGGAAATCCGATAAGCTTTGGATTCATTCTTCTAATTTAGTCAATGCATATTTTGTCATCAATATCACTTACAAGTATACTAGTTTAATAGCTAGTTATTCTGGGCAAGGTTAGATGATCATTAACTTCATTTGAAGAATATTTCAAAAATCTGATGAGCACTCCTTCCACATCAAAAACCTACAAATATATTATGCCTACACAATATGTGTCCTCTATAGTTGGACTTAGCACCTCACATACGACTCAAATTCCTACTATAAATTGTACATTTCTAATAATTCTAAGACGTGCAAGTGCAATTTTCTTCCATCGCAAAATCAATCACAAATCACCACAAGTTCTACCGGGTTAATTAATAAACTATTCTCCCTAAAGTTTCTTAATTATCCACTACCACCTTGGTTTTCTCCACCAAATTTCTTATTCTATAATGGTAAAATCAATCCATAACAACACATTTTTTCTTTCAAGGCCACTTGTATGAACTATGCAAGTAACAATATCCTAATAGCCAAGTTTTTTTCCAAAAGCCTCAAAGAATACACACTTGATATTAATTCTAAATCCTTCCTTTAGGTTCAATAGTATCATTTCAATCTTTAGCCGAAAACATTTTTATTCATTTCTCAACTAAAATTGGAAAATGGCTATCTTTTGCACAATTTGCTCATGTTAAGAAAACATATCATTAAAGAGTTACATATTATATCTTTTGATACAAAAATTTTATGTCTCAAAGGCCTAAACACATAGCTAAGAGTGAGTTGATTAAATCTTTCATTGTTATCTCAGTATCTATAAGCTCAAAGAAAAACCATGTTTCTTAACTCTTCATCCTTTAAGGACGTATGTCAAAATGTGAAATTCTATGAGAGTAAGCTCATGGAAGCCAACACGTTGACCTATGAGAGCACACATTCATACAATAATAGAAAGGTCCAAGAAAATGCCTCATACAAAGGCAGACTAATTGATAGTAAACAATTAAAATAATTAATGTCACACTAGTGACACTCACAAAGAACCCTTACGTAAACTCTCATTCAATGATACAAACTACTTAACATTACCTCCTTACATCATTCTATGCAAACACCTTGAGAAAAATTGATTCAATTTCCTTCACCTACTATTATTGACATGAAAACCACAAGGTCTAAATTTCAACTACAAATTATCTTGTGATTATCACCAATGTTCGTGACATGCTATGAATAGGTTTTTTATGAATTTTTTTTTCCAAGAGATCATTAACAACAACAACATCTCCTTATAAGACCTAGAGCCTCAAGTTAACACAACAAAGAGCTCAACCAAACTCTCAACTAAATTTTTTTATTGAACCACTACCATACCGTGTAGAAACAAACAAATTAGATGAAGTATATATGGATTATCATATAATACCCTCTCCATAATTCTATGCGATTGATGCCCATCAAATTGATAATATAATTGGTTTCACTTAGATTATATCATAAGTAGCACAACCCATCACATTTTCTTATTCATATATTCCTTTAGACAACAAATAAGCATCTAGACCAATATTCATTTTTGCACACATTGATTGGCAACCCATCAAGAGTGTTATGGTAGAAAATGGATCTAGTCGTAATCATCAGCACTATGACAATTCTTACGTCTCTCAACTATATTACATGAGACCTTATGGGTATCACATACAAAAATCAAGGATTTAAAAGACAATAAAAACCCTACTTAGGGGTAGATTTGTATCATAACAAGTCATAATTCAAAGAATGGCCACTTGATTCCTCAAAATACCTACTAATGAGATGATAAAAAATGTTACTTAGATGTCCATGGATCTATAAGATGTGTATGATTTTATCCACATTTCATAGATTCTTGAAATATTTATAATAACATGGTAGTGACCATTCGTAGTGTATTGTAGTACATTACTCAACCTATCCCAACACCTACTTAAGTACTTGTTCCATTGTGCTAGGTCTCATTTTGAGACACAAAATTTATAGACCACTATACTGAAACTAGATAATATCTCTAGTCATAGTTTGCAACACCCATTGATATAACATCAATATGATCATGTTGTGACTCTCTCTTCTCCTTAAATGAACTATGTGGAATCTTTCAATGTGCAACACACAATAGTTAGGTTATAGCCATGTAGATGTGACCATAATTGAAATTTTGTGCTCTCATTTACAACAAGATCCCATGACTATTAATAATACTTTTGACCCACGATGTAGATTAATATACAATACTAATGAAAATAACACAAAGTATCATACTATACAAAAATTATCTTGGATTCACTAGGTCATTAGTCATTGCAAAAAATGACTACTTTGAATTCTTTTGTCTTAGTATAGGATGTCCCCTTGAAACAATCATTGGTTAGCTTGCTAGGAGTTTTCACACTCACTTGTACATAGATTCCACCACACACTCACTTATCATAATTATTAATTATTTGAAATTTTCTCCCCTAGTTCTAGACTAGTAGTTCCCTCGTATGCAACACATTTCATGGGTCTGATGTGATTGTTTAGGAACAATTATTAGTCAAGACCCCACCATTCCTCTTCTATTGTTTATAAGGTCACTATTATTAATGTCGTAACAATATTCTTTTTTTAGTCTTGTATTACAAAAATACAAAGACAATACAATATTATGAAAATACAAAATCGGAGATCTATGTGAATTTTTAGTAATTAACTATATTTTATCCTTATAATCATTAGGATTTTACACTTGACATCATATCCTTTCACACTCGAGATTTATAGTAAAAATCAAGCAACTACATATACATAACCCATGGACATCACACACCTTATAGCTTCAACATTACGCACTTGGGGCATGTCTACATGGGGGAACTTTACACATCTAGCTTAATCGGACTATATATTTAACACATTAAAACTTCTTAAAACTTTCTATCTCAAGGGATACATACCATATTAGGATCATACCTATATTGGGGACATCTAACCAACTGATAATATAATTATCATATCCTTATTCACTAATCTATTGCATGTAATTTACTACTATTGCTTATCTTACACCGCTTTATTTGTTATGATACATGTTATACTATGTTTTTTCCAATGATCAAATTGCTTATCTCCGGACATTGATTTGACCCTCGCTCCATGCATACTTGCATTTATCATTTATTATTATGTTTACTTCACAACATATTGCTATATTAATAAACTAGCATTTCCCTTAGGTTCCTATTTTGGCTATTTTACATTGTTTCTTATACCATTCATTTCATATCTATATCCGATTTGGTTATATTTGTTTTATGATTTTTCGCATGGTGTAATTTGATTTCGTAAGCATTTACTTTTTGTTTATTTTACTATCTAACATACTTTGATTGTTCTAGAATTTATATATTGTATACTTTGTGATATTATCCACTTTGACTACTCTAGGCAATTGTGTGTTGTGTTGACCAAAAATTTCCCCCGCTCATTTTGTTAACCTTGTACTCTAAAATTTGTATATATATATATATAAAACTTGTTCCCTTTTCGTAAAATCTATGTATTTTGTAGTGTTTTGTTCGTGTTGTGTGTGCCACCAAAGATTTTTCATAACCCATTATCATTCTCACACCTTTTCCATTTTTATTATATGTCATGAGAGCTTATCCATGACATGATTTACATTTCTATGCTACTTAGTTCTTTGTGCATGGTTATAGTGCCTCATCCAAACCACAAAGCATTGTTTCATGTTGTGAAGGATATTTCTCATCCATTTTTCATAATTCAATTTTCACTACATTGTCTACATTACAATCATTCCCATGACTTTTCTTTTTCCATTTCCCATGTATCCTATAGAACCATCCATCATGTCATGCTACTCTAGTTCATACCATGGGGTATATTTTTCTTCACCTATGCCGCACAAGTAACTTTATGTCGAGAGACATACTAGGTTTCCATTCAACCCAAGAAAGAACTTTTCATTTCACTAAGGCATTATTTTAAAAATGTAATTATTGGTTATTAGATTTTTATAACATACAAAAATGTTAACAACATTGGTCGAGAGACATCTATTCTTAAGCTCGATACTATTTTTGAGTAGGTTGGCTCATTTTACATTTTATAGTTGTAATTGTCAACATTGGGGGTGAAAAGACCCCAATTACAAATATTTTTCTCCACAACTTTCGCTCGCCAAAAATTAATATAAACATGCATGTATTGCTACAAATTATCCAAAAATAGTATTACATGATATTTGTTGGATTTGTTATGTTAACAAGTCTTTACATCGATAGAATTTTCTCCATCTAAATGTAGCAAACTATGCCAACACACAAATATCGCACAACGTTGGGTTCTTAGGCCATTTCCTTTTGGCCATATATGTGTCATGAATGATTTTAGAGACCTTGTCATCTAGGATAGGAGGTCCCACATAAGGGTCACATGTTCCTCTTTCCACCTTTGAATACACCTATTGTTATCTTTTTGACTCATTTTTCTTCGTTGGCCTCTATAAAATGAATACCTCATGTCTTACCAAAGGTTTCGCTTAGGTTCACTCTAGTATCAAATATTTTTCTCTTTTGTCAATGCCTCAAACATTAATTATGTTGATAAGCATTTCAAACGAAAGTCTAGGAAACTATGCTTGACATGCATAATTGAGAGGTCGAGGTTTAGTGCAGGTGGTCATTGAGTGACATCATCGTAGGACTACTTGTGAGGGGGAACCCTATTCATTGCATTAATTTCCACATAAAAACTTTGATAGTCAATGTGCATCAAATCGTTGACATGAGGAATGATAAACATAGAGTTCCATTGTAAACATATGTAGAGTTTGAGATTCTTACATATGCAAGTTCCCCTTAGAAGTATTCTTTAACCACACATTGCTTTCTAATATTTCTAAATTTTTTACCTTGATAACCTTACACGTCCCTTTTCTCCTTTGAACACTTGACACAAATGGAAATTGTTTCACATATGTCTAGTTGAAATAAAGAGGATTTTTGCATAAGCTCCCCCACCACCTTTCACACCCCTTGAATTTTCTTGCCTCAATATTATTTTTCATCACCCCTCTTCCTCCTCCAATGTTTATATCCCTCGAATTTACCTTCCTCAATGCTCTCCTTGGTGTTTCCATCACACATTTCAAGTATGATTACTAATTCATTAGCTCAAAGAAATGTCCGGATATGATTGGTTGATCCCATGAAAAATAAGAAAGTTTTATGTGAGTATTTTATACAAACCGTGAAATTTTCAGAAGTGTTAACTAAAGAAAGAATTCCTTGTGTATCATTAAATTCATGAAAAACTAGTGGTTCCTTTCTCGAGCTCGATACAAGTTCTCGTAATCCGTAATGTCATACCCGAGGTAAGTTCCAAATCTATAGATATAGCTTCCATTGAATTTCAACACTATGGCTCAAGCATAGGTAATCAATCTCTCACAAAAATAATAAGCATTTGATTAGGTCTTTTTACAAAAGGTCATTAACCAATGAACAAAATTTGAATACGTATATACCTTCTCTCTAATAGAATGATTGAAGTTTTCTCTTTGGTGAGTGATATTAACCCGTAAAATAAATAATATATTTGTTATTTTTTACGTTTTTAACTCATGGGCTGTGATTTTTGGCTCGAGAGAAAGTATATATGCTAAATTCAAGTGGATTTGGCTATCATTCTTTCATTTTTGCACTTTTTCTTAGCGAGGAGGTTAAATACAGGAGATGGATGGGTGCTTTGCCCTCGGCGGGAGCCATATCATCTTCTCCATTTAATCTAGAGGAGGAGTTTAGATTATCTAGCACACACAAATGCTATGGGGCCATGCTCTGTACTCAATCAAAAATCAAAATAAATTAATGTTTATTTTTATTAATTCTACTATTGGTGCAAAGTGTGGTTACCATGACATTTGTGCGTGCTAAATAAGGATCATGGAGGAATATAGAAATCGGGAGGAGCTACTCGTGTTGCTTAGACATACGAAGGCTACCAGACTTGGTGGATGGCGTTGGGCGGTAGTTTGTCTATGTAATTATTTCTTCTTGTATGAGTGGTTAAGGCTATGAGTTTTTTTCTTGCATTTTTGTTTCTCTCGTATGGAATTGTCCATTTTAGAGTAGCAAAATTCAGTACATGAGTGTTTGTATTTTCTACTTTGGCTACTTAATTGATTTCAATGTAATTTTGTAAAGTATCTTTCTAAGGGTGACCAAGGTTTTGTCATTTTATAGTGTTTATAAAAAAATTCTTGGTGAGGGTGATGAAAATTATCATATGTTTATATAGTAATTTGTAATGCCAATAGATTTACAAGATTATGAAAGAATTAAGGATTTTTATGGGGATTTTAAAAGTATCTAGACATATATTTCTCTAGTATGGAATTTGACATAACATGGTTGGGCAATGTTCTAATTCTTCATGTATCTAATGTGTTTTGGTGTTCTAACACGTGACATTATCATGTTGAGGTAACTATTTTCCTACATTGATATGTGATCACTAGAATGATCAATGCTTCTAAATTCATTGTTGACGTAAATGAAAATTAATTATTCAAAATTATTTTAGTGTATTGTGAGTGTTGATTTAGTATTTCGAGTTTTTTTTGTTAAGAGTAACAAATCGTCAAAGGGTTATGTAGACAATCTAGCTTTCTAGCATTGTTTTGTTTTGGAATATTTCGAGCATTTGATTGTAGTGAAGATCTTGTATATATTTTTTCTTATGAAGAACTTATGGTTTAGAAATGTAGAATGTCAACATTTTATTGTTGTGAAGATCTTGTAGATATTTTGTTATGTTAACGATCTCTTAACTCATTTACAGGGAATTTCTTTATTGAAATTATAATCTTAACCCCTCATTGATTTAAATTTTGTTTTTCCCTCCCTCTCTCCAAATAGTCTTTGAAAACATTTAATATTGTTATTGGGTGCCCAGTTTGAAATCCATATTTAGAGGGAATGTTAATTATTTTTTTGCAAAAAAATGTTTTTATTATTATTCCCATCCTTGTATGCAACAACACGTAGCATAGGAAAAGGAACAAAAAAACATAGAAGAGTACAACAAGGAGATTAGAGAAACAACTCAAGGGATTGAATAAAAAGAAATATAGAAAATAGAATACAAGGAAAATACAGAGTAGAGCAGAGAAAACAATAATAGCTAGAAAAAAATTTAGAGAGAGGATTTTAAGTTGTATTTTGTTAAAAACATAGCAATAGCTATGAGATTTGTATAAAGTGATTTTAAATAAAATATAATATATATATTTGTGTTTATTCTAGTTTATTATTGTTGTATTTCCTTGTTCCTTATTCTTTGGCACTACATTTTGCCAATAATTTGGTATCAGATCAACAAGGTTGTCGGAGTTATTGAGTTTTTATTTTGTGGGTTTGTTTTTTAATGGCTTCTAGCAGTAACTCATGGAAACAACCCCAATATTTGATGGGAAGAACTATGATATTTGGTGTATCAAGATGAAGACATTGTTCTCTTCCCAAGAAATATGGGAACTAGTGGAAGGAGGATACATAGAGGTACCAGATTAGGTTGTTTTCAATGCACTCACACAAGCTCAAAAGAATATTTTGAAGGAAAATAGGAAAAAGGATGCAAAGGCTTTAAGCTACATTCAAAATGTTGTCATTAATTCAATTTTTCCAAGGATAGCAGCAACTATAAACTCCAAACAAACATGGGATACCTTGCAAAATGCTTATCAAGGAAGCGAGAAGATGAAGACAATGATTGCAAATGTTGAGGAGAGATTTTGATACCCTTCTCATGAAAGAATCAGAATCAATAAATGATTTTTTCACAAGAAAAATGACCATAGTCAATCAAATGAGGATTAATGGAGATGTTGTTGAAGACCATATGATCATAGAGAAGGTATTGAGGATCCTTCCAACCAGATTTGATCTAGTTGTTGTTGTAATAGAGGAGTTCAAGGACTTGAGGAAAATGATGGTTAAAGAGTTAACTAGTTCTTTGTAAACCCATGAACAAAGGATGAGTAGGAAAACCAACTCCAATGAACAAGCCTTCAAAACAAACAAAATGTGAGAGGTAGGCAGAGGAGCCTATAACAACCAAAGTAAGAAGGTGGAAGTAATAACCATACGAAGCCACATGCAAGAGGAAGAGGAAGGATCAACATCACTTCTAGAGTCGGTTCTACACAACGGTATAATAAATTGAATGTACAATGTTATTATTACAAAACTTATGGACATTATGATGTGAAAGTGGAAAGAAATAGTATGATTTGAGAAATCATAACACAATATTTTCTAATGCAAAATAAGTTGAACCTAAAAAGAGTGAAGATTTGTTTTTGACTTATAATATAGTTGAACAAGGAAACAAACAAATATGGTATTTGGATAGTGCATGCAATAACCATATGTGTGGCAACAAGGGAATGTTCAATAACATAGATGAAGAAATCAGATCTAAAGTGAAGATGGGAACAAATGACAAGGTTTTAGTGATGGGAAAAGGCAATGTATCCATTCTCACCAAGCAAGGAGACAAGAGGCAGATTCATGATGTCTTCTATGTCCCAGGATTGAAGTATAACCTTCTAAGCATTGGGAAACTTGTCTAAAAAGGATATAAGGTGAGGTTTGAAAATGGAGAATGCATTATATATGATAGAATTGGAAGCAATAGGTAGATTGTAATAGTGAAGATGACACAAAATAGAATGTTTCCTTTGAGGATGCAAAGTGAGGGAACAACAACATTTAAAACAATAGTTATTGATCAATCTACTCTTTGTCACACCTCGGTATGGGCATTTGAGTTTTAGTGGATTGCATGTTCTTTATAAAAAGAAAATGGTTAGAGGGTTGCCTCTTATTGAACAACCAAATAAAGTATGTGAGGGTTGCATATTGGGGAAGCAACATAGAAATGATTTTCCCTTAAGAAAAATCCTAGAGAGAAAGCTCACCTCTTGAGCTAATACATTCAGACATGTGTGGTCCCATGAAGACTCCCTCCTTATCCAAGAGTGATTATTTCATTACTTTCATATATGACTTTAACAGAAATGACATGGGTTAAATTTTTAAAGATAAATGAGAGGCATTTGATGTATTCAAGCGATTTAAGGCCATGGTTGAGAAGCAAAATGGCCATTATATAAATACATTGAGAACGGATAGAGGGGAGAGTATATATCAAATCAGTTTTTAAACTTTTGTAAAGAGCACAGATCAAGAAATAATTTACAACAAGGTATACACCGTCAAAAATGGTGTAGCTGAGAGGAAAAATCATACCATTCAAGAAATGACAAGGAGCATGATCAAAACAAGAGGATTTCTGGATAAATTTTGAGCTGAAGTAGTTGAAACAACAAACTATTTGTTGAATATATGTCCAAAAAAAGTGTAATGAACATAATACCTCAAGAGGCATGGAGCAGAATAAATCCAAGTGTTGAGAACTTGATATTTTTTGGGTGTGTAGCATACAAACACATGCCCAAGAAAAGAAGATCAAAGTGGGATAATAGAGGAGAGAAGTGCATCTTCATTGGGTATAGTGAGCAATCTAAAGCTTATAGATTGTACAATCCAATCACAAAGGAACTCATAATCAATTGAGATGTTCAATTCATTGAGGAAGCATCTTAGGGAGATGTACAAGAAGTGGAGCAGCCAAAGATAAAGGAAAATGCACCTTTCATTGATGTTGAAACAATAGATGGAAGAGTAAACAACGCACCAAGTTGGACTCCTATTTCACAAAGGAGTGAATATTCAAATGGGAGTAGCCAAAAATCATACAAGGAGCAGAAAATGAGGCGTCTTCTTCATCTTCCGACTCAAATCAAGTGCCAAATTTAAATGAGGATTGTACAAGAGATTTATGAGCATTCAATATATGATGATGATGAAGATGAAATGATTAATTTTGTTTTATTTTCACCAATTGATCCTATTTATTTCGAGGAAAAAATTAAGGACAACAAATGGTGTGAAGTAATGGATGAAGAAATGCATGCAATAGAGAAGAATGGAACATGGGATTCAATAGATATTCTACTAGGAAAAGAATTCATTGGATTCAAATGGATTTACAAAACCAACCGTAGTCACAAAATCATGCACTTTAGATATTATTTATCAAGGTTTCATACTACTATTTAGAAGGTTCTTGAGTGAAGAAAGTATTAGTTAACCCCTGTCTTTTAGCCATCTTCTTTCATTTTATTTCATCATTCCAAACCTTTTACATCCATATGGTCAGTCTATTTCAGTCATTTTCCATTATTCTAGCCTCGACTTGGGTGCCGAGGCCGATCATCTGGGGGCCATGGGCACCCCGATCCCTTTTATCTTTCTTGCCACTTTTGGGCTCTTTCTAGTCATTTTAGCTTCTTATCTTTTTGGCGGTTAGCCATTTTGGGGTTAATTATGAAATTAGATCAAGAAAACCCTATAAATATAAAGTTATGAGACCATAATGAGGGACCAAGAACTAGTCACTACTATCATCCATGTAAAGTTACATCCATCTATTGCATTGGAGATCAATGACATCCAAATAGCTCCATCACAAGGCACAAGGATAGGACATCTGCATCACACACAACACATGGGAGGATTCTATTCTTTTCCATGCACACATTCTATTACATTTTCTACATTTGGTTAATGTTTGTTACTTCACAAAGTGCGACTAGCACAAGAGCACTTAGGGCACATTATGCACACACTCACTAGAACTACATTTGGGTCCGAAATGTAGTGCAACGCTCAGTTAGTAAGCCCATTGTTGTGGCAACTGAGGTCAATCTAACCCATTCATTTGCATTTTATTTTTTTAGGGTTTTGATACTTATTTTGGTCTTTTATAGGTCTTTTCATCATCTTGGATTATTGGTGACATTCGGTTAGTTACCGTGAATCATGTGACTCACAAGGAGGGTTTCATATCACCTCCAAGACTTGTGAGATTCAATTACGGTATTTTGCAAACCAAGGAACCCATTTTGTAGACCAAAGAACCCATAGGTGCCCTAGTCTCTCTCTAGTACTCCAGTCTAACTAATCGGTCCATATCCATCCTTTTTCGTGGCTTCAGATACTGCGTCCTACCTCTTGTTTCTCTAGACATTTTTGTGACACAAATTTCCCAAGATCATCAAATCAATTGAGTTATTTCCTCTTCTCTCTTGTACACTAGGGTTAACATTTCCTTTTACATAGTTGTTTGGATAATTTACATACTTGTTTTAGTGCATTTTATTTACTACATTTAAAGTTTTTCATAACTTAGATTAACTATATGACTATCCCCATATTCCTCATTTTAGTTAATCGCTTTGGTGAACCCGAATCGATTATTCACATTTGTAATTTCTTAATTTATTACTTGTCATCCTAGGGTTTGGTCATCATGAGTATCTCAATCAATGATTATTTACTTGCAAATCTTGATTTACTACGTAGAGTCCAACATTTTCTTGCTACTACTCACATTTGTGCCGACATGTATCTAGACGTGGTTTATCAAGCCTTTTGCTTTGATGTTTTATCTTCACACCTAGTATTCAAGTCTAACCTTCACGCTGATGTTCATGCTTTTGATAATGACCCACCTCTACATATCATATGTTGCATTCATAATGTAGATGTTAAGTGCAACTTAACTTGTGTCCTATGTCATTCTTTAAAGCTTTATGTCTTTCTTTGCTCATGACATTAGTCCCTCTAGTGTTTCACTACATGTTTATGATGGCTTTTTCCATCCCTATTTCACCAAATTACATTACCTATCACCGTTGGTTTTAATATTGTCAACATTGTCTTTTTGTTGTTGATTTACCACTTTCCCATAATCGTATATTTGGTAGGCCAAGACTTCATGCCATACAAGTTGTCACCTATACTATCCATAATTTTGTAAAATTTTTACATGAGAGCATTGAGTACACTATTTTTTGTGACCGCGATCCATTCCAATATTGCGACTGGGCTCATAATACTAGTCTTCCTATTCCACGCATAGATATTACAGATGAGCCCTAACCTATTGAAGAACCACCTCACTTACCATCATTAAATGATACTATTTGCATGATAGATGTAGTTTCTTCTATACCACCTACTACTACTACCGCCATGATTCCTTATCGAGGTCCTGCTCACCATGAATGTCACTCTATCACATACACCTTCACATGTACCACCTACACTAGCAAGCCCACTATTCACTTGCAAAATCTTCATGAATGACTCATATTTGGAACACATTATATTTGACCCTACATGTGATGTCACTATATGTTCACATGAAGGTATAGCTTGGCTTGGTTTCACTTGTGAGGACCTTCATCCTCCTACTCATGATCCTCATCTCTACCATGGCTTTATCAATATTACTGATGTTTATGGTTTACATTTATTTCATCTTATGGTCTACTTATCACATACCCCTCACTCTTCTCCACTCACATTAGGGAATCTTGGCTTACTTATATTAGGGGCACATTAAATCCTAGTCATACAAACATTTCATTACCTATGCCTTTTGGATGTATTTTCATCTGCAATAGCTCTTTCCTAGGTCATACACAGAATCTTACTCGCTGGTATGCACATGGTTTTCCTCTTCCTCCATTTACTGATGAGGAGTATGCTATGGGTATGCACAACTTATGCCTCAATGGATCATTACGTGATCAACCACACACTATTGCTTATCAAGTTACTAATGCTTATTCATTCAATTGTGACCCAAAGGATGACGATCTTCTTAATGAATTTACAGGATCTTATTGCACACACTTGGGGGGCATGATGATTACACACATTCCCTCCCCCATCATCATATTAACATAGGCATATCTCTCATCTTTACATTATCGTTCATTCATAACACTACACCACACTCCTAGCATTTGCACATACCTCATCTAAACATCGTTATACATAAATCTCATAGTCATACGCTTTCATCACCGCATCCATCAAATGACGGACCTCTCGTCCTTAACTCTCATTGGGTAGTTAATTACATTCATAAATTGGGGGCATAACATTTAATCCCACCCCACACTTATATTAGCATCTATCATCTTTGCATTCTCATACATCCATCTTCTCACATAGGCATACTCATTACACATTTTAACATTGTCATTACCCAATGACACACTCTTGTGCTTCGGTCCACACTTGACTCGTTGAGGGTTGACTCCACATAAAACCCACACACCGCACAATAGGTCTTACACATTGCACCTATTCACATATTGTGCATCACACATCATACATCATATTAGTCATCATTATGCCTATATCATACTTCTATTATCTAGCGTTACATACTATTTATCATATTTGCCACTACACATTTCACACACTTCATACTATTAGCTTATTTACACATATTACATTGCATCCTATGCATCGTGTGTTTACACTACATCTCGCATCCTTTGTCTTACATTATACATTTCACACTTCATCTACACTGCGCATCTCCATACTACACATCTTTTACATACTATGCTAGTCTTCCCCACATCTGAGTCTAGCATTATATCATTCACACACTACATTACATTATACACATTTAGCATTCCATTCTACGCATTGCATATTTACATATTCTATTCATCATATGGTCGTCTATTATCATCATGCATATTGCATTGTCTTCTATGAATTACACTCACTACCCTATGACACACCTTAGTTCCTCGTTCCATACTCGACTCCTGAGGGTTTACAAATAAAATGGACCTTGCATTCCTCACACATTTATCATACACCTTTCATCATGAAAATTTCTAGGATAGTGACATATGCTATAGGCTAAATCATCACTCACTCTATTCATCTTATAGTGGTATACACTTTAGGCTACATCACCACTCCTTCCTATTCATTTTATAGTGGTATATGCTTTAGGCTACATCACCACTCCTTACTATTCATCATGTAGTGATATACGCTTAGGGATAAATCATCACTCATACATTCATTTTGTCATGATATACGCTTCAGCTATAAGTTTCATGCACATCTCTTCTATATGTCACATATCATCATCACTATGCATACATACTCATCACAATACGTTAGACATGATACACGCTATTCAACCATTTCCGATGACACACTCTTGTTGATGGTTGATTCTGACTGATCCGAAAATGCAAGTTATAATTTTCAAACTTTAACCGTTCACAAGGATCTAGGAACTCAACATCAATTTTACAAATTTTAAACACTCCAAAACTAATTAATTCCCTTTATAAAAATACACCTCAAACTAATTTTTAATCACAAAGTTGAAATGTGCACACACTTATTCCGTTGTGGATTATGGATAATGAAATTATCTTAAGTCCATTTTCCCATTTTTAATGATGATTACTTAACCAAATTAATAAAAATTCATTAGTAATTTTATCTGATCAAAAGCTTCATCAAAAAAGAAATAAAACATCCACAAAAATGAAATTGATAATGGAGTTCACCCGAAGGCTATGTCTTTGGATTCACAGAAAGTGAATCGATCTATTAAAGTCCAAAGAAGTACAATTACCCTTCCATAATGACAATATACCTTTGTAATCTACAAATGGGTTGATACTAGACCTTGCATAAACTCGTAATTTACCGTAAAACGTTTTGAAGTCCATCCATGGCCCCTATAATGATTTCATAATGTGATCCCCCTACAATTGTACTAGGAAAGAACCTACAAGTGGATATTTACAAGCATTCCATGGAAAAAAATTACATATTTGAATTCCTCTCAAAATTTTGAGCACTTTTCATTTTTATTCCATGGCCTAGTTTGGCCTCTAAGAGCTCCAAAATGGAGGTTTCCCAAAATTGGTCCTTGGCTTCCCATACACAGCTTCTTTTCGTGATTTTATAAAATCCACTGAGCTCGTTTAAGCAACCGAAGGATCCATCAAATGAGTTGGTTAGTGGATGAGGTCATCGATGGGGAGGTCTCGAGTTTGAGTCTTGGGATTTTTAAGTCATGTGATTGTTTTGCTTAAGTATGGATAAAATCCCACATTCATAGCGTGGGAGGTGGGATTAGGTTTTAAATATAGATGCTTAGGAATTTTTAATCGTGGTAACAACCACACCCATCATATTTTGTTGCACCAAACAATAAAGGCTATGGATATCCCACCAAGTCACCCTCATTATATGTGATCCTCCATCCATGATGTGTGCATTGTTTAAGGCACCACGTAGGTCATTGTTGCATTGCGTGGACTACCCAATACATAGGGACGAGCTATGTGTGGTTTTTTTCCATTGTTTGATCAAATCACCGAGCTATAACATTGATACGCTGACGTGTATAGATAAGTCAGTGGATAGTGGGATAAGACTAAGTTATATGTGATTCACCCGGTGCATTAAGTTGTTCCCACCAATAATAATGTGAATGGTCTCTCATTGACTCAACAAGGTAATAGGAATAAAACAATCCCAAACCGCATGGATATAAGCTTGAACATAGTAGATAAGTAATTTGATCAACTTGGGGGGAGTTGATCACCCCACCGAGCTAAAAAGTAGCTCGCCCGAGCTCAATTCAACCCCGTAATGAAAAATAAACTCTCCAATACAATAATCCCACATGGGAAATTTTAGATAGATATATGACATATATAATTGAAATAACAATAATGGAAATATGAAATAAAGCCAAAAAAGGCACCCCTCCTATAAAAAAGCGTGGAGAACTCGGGCGAGGGTCCCCGGACAAAAATAACAGGGCCACCAATTTTTCGCTCATTTAAGACCAGGTACTCAAACACAAACTTTCAGCTTTTTCACCTTTTACCAAACTTGCCACGTGTCAACATGTGATTTTTCAATTGACAATCTTGGACCATTTTCAAACCAAATCTTTTACCTATGATAGCATCTTCATCCACACTCTATTCCTGGAGTTCGGATACCATCAAAAATGTCTTAGAATTCTCTACAATGTGGTCATGGTTTATGGAGGTTTAGGAAACTTCCAACACCCAAAAATCCTCTGGATCATTGACTACTGAGGGGGAAAACCAAATGAACCTCATTGTATACATTTCCATTCACTTGGGGGGAATGCGGCTTCTATCACTCCAAATTTATTTCCATTCCATCCATCCACTGCATACTGCATATTATGGTTCCTTTTACTCTTGCTTACTTTTTTTTATTCATGGTTTTTTTATTACACATGCTAGTTAGCTTATTGGTATCTCATTTATCTATATCATCCACACATGCGTGTTCACGTCTTCTTCTAGTTGTGATTGCAGATACATGTCTCATTACACGTAGTACGTATGCTCACCTTATACCCTTCTTACACTGGTCACTAGGGGAATCCACATTCGTCTCTTATAGGTGTTATTGTTTCAATTTGTACTTAGCACTTTACATTACTCGGTTCTACGTGTTTTGACATACTAGTTATCTTTCTAATAGCTAATGGGTGCTCCATGTGCAATATTTGTTATGCAAATATATTTGCTTCCATACTTATTTCTTACATTGTTTGTTATTGTTTAATTTTGTATGTGGGCCTTGCCCTATTTTTGGTGTGCACACTTGTTTTTTGTTTGTGGCCATGATGGTCTTGTGTGTCTTGCGACATCTTGAGTGATGTCCCATGTTTGTTGTCCACTTTATACGAGTTATTTGTCTTCTTGTGTGTTTACACTATTGCTTTATTTGGTATCTTTTACACTACTTTTACGTAGCTTATACATTATTTTCTATATGCATGTTTGTTTGTACTAACACTTGTTTTTGGATGGCCATCCTTATTTGTGCATGCCTTGATTTCTACCAAGCGCATTCCCTTCCCCCGTAGGGTAGAGTTTCAACATACATGCAGCTTGGTCCTATTTTGGGGCCACTTTTATCCTATTAGCGATAAACACGTACACCCCAAAAGAGGGAGGCCTCATTTGGGGTTTTTCTACACACTACACATAGATTCTACACCGGTTTAGTTCAGTTATATACAATGAGTGGGTTCAGACCTACGAACCCCATACACAACGGATTTTACAGGACATGGTTGTCCTTAGCATTCTGGGAAGAAGTTAGCAGGCTTGGAGGTTACAATGGGTGTGCCTCCCTACACTTCTTTGGCTAGTGGTGTCAAATCACCAAAAACTAGGACGTACAAAGATATCTTCACACACATTTAGGGAAACAGTTATAGGAAGGAGAATAATGCAACTTTCTCCCTACACTTCTTTGGCTAAGGTGGCGTGAGATCGCCCAAAACTTACAAAGACAAGATATCTTTCAAAAATCTATTTCTCGACATGGATCAAGTGCACATGTTCTATTTATACTTTTCCATTTACGTATTTAACACTTACACACTTTCACATGTGTCTTTTACATTGCGTTTTTACACATACACACATACATATTTGTCTACTTCATCATTTTTTCCTCGTAGGTCCGACCGTATGAGAAACAAGCAACAAATAGGGGCAGAAATAACAAAGATGATGACAACAACAAAAACACTATGCGACAACACATTATAGTGCACACATCACATTTTTATGCAGGTACACTACACTATGTGTCAACTACACACATGCATTTTCCACCCTAGGTTCACTCTCATCACTTTTTGCACTTTTTCATCTTTAGTTTCCATACTCCATCATCCTTTTGTCATTCCACTCTTCATATATTCCTTCGGTGCATGTTATCTACATCAACATCAGGTATGTATCTCTATCTACTTTATGTTACCAAGATTTCGCTCACCAACATAAAGTAGGGGCAAATGTAGTCACAAAATCATGTACTTTAGATATTTTTTATCTCGGTTTCATACTACTATTTAGAAGGTTTTTGAGTGAATAAAGTACTAATTAACCCCCATCTTTTGGCCATCTTCTTTTATTTTATTTATTCATTCTGAACATTTACATCCATATGCCCGGTATGTTTCGGTCATTTGTCGTTATTTTAGCCTGATCGGGTGCCCATGTCCCACCATGGGCACCCTAATCCTTTTTATCTTTCTCACCAATTTTTGGGCTCTTTCTAGCCATTTTAGCTTCTTATCTTTTTAGTGTTCATCCATTTTGGGGTTAATTATGAAATTAGATCAAGAGAAACCTATAAATATAAAGTTATGAGACCATAATGAGGGACCAAGAACTAGTCACTACTATCATCCACCTAAAGTCGCATCCATCTATTACATTGGAGATCACTTGCATCCACATAGCTCCATTATAAGGCACAAGGATAGGAAATCTGCATCACACACAACATAGGGGAGGATTATGTTCTTTTCCATGCACACATTCTATTACATTTTCTACACTTATTTATTATTTTCTACTTGACAAAGTACAACTAGCACAAGATCACTTAGGGCACATTACGAAAACACTCACTAGAGCTACATTTGGGTCCGAAATGTAGTGCAACGCTTAGTTAGTAAGCCCACTATTGTGGCAGTTGAGGTCAATCTGACCCATTCATTTGCATTTTATTTTTTAGGGTTTTGATACTTCTTTTGGTCTTTTACAGTATTTTCATCATCTTGGATTATTTGTGACAATCAAAGAGCTACCATGTGTCCTGATACGACACAAAATGAGGGTTTTGGACCACCTCCCAAACTAGTGAGATTCAATTACAAGTCTTTTACACATACTAAAGTGCCTATTTTGCAGACCAAAGCACCCATAGGTGCCCCAATCCTCTCTAGGAACTTCGGTCTAGATCCATCTTTTTTTTCGGGCTTCGCATAGTCGCTCCTACCTCTTTTTCCCCGCTTATTTATGTGACACAGTCCCACAAGATCATCACATCATATGAGTTATTTCCTCTTCTCTCTTGAAAACTTGAGTTAGCATTTCCTTTTGCATAATTTCTTGGACCATTTACATATTGTTTTACTACAATTTATTTACTATATTTACAGTTGTTCATAGCTTAGATTAACTATAAGACTATCCCTATATTCCTCATTTTATTTATTCACCAATACTACTCCCGAAGGAAATATTGATGCACATAAGGCAAGGCTAGTTATTAAAGGATACCAACAAAGGCATGCATATGATTATAATAAGACCTTTTCTTCTATGGTAAGGATAGAAATCATGAGAACAATAATTTCCATAACTTCTCATCACAAGTGGAAGCTTCATCAAATAGATGTCAAATCAACCTTCTTGAATGAAGTGTTAGAAGAAGATGTGTATGTGGGATAACCACCTAGTTATGAGATTCCAAGGCATGAGAGAAAAGTATACAAGCTCAAGAAAGAATTGTATGGACTCAAACAAGCACCAAGGGCATGGTACAATAGGATAGACTCCTATTTGATTAGAAATGGCTTTAGCAAAAGCCGCAAGCAGCCCAAGCCCACACTTTATATCAAAGCAAAAAAGGATGATGGGATTTTGATTGTTGTTTTATATGAAGATGATTTAACATTTACCGGAAATTCAAATAAGGCCATATATGATTTCAAATCATCCATGAAAGAATTTGAGATGACTGATTTGGGATTGTTAAAATACTTTCTTAGCATTGAATTCAAGCAAATGGAGCATAGCATATTTGTTTCTCAAGCAAAGTATGCAAAGGAAATTTTGGAAAGATTTAGAATGTTGGAAAACAAACCAACATCTACACCAACTGAAGTAAGTTTGAAATTATCCAAATATTATTGTAATAGCAATGTGGATCCCACAAGGTACAAAAGTATGGTAGGAAGCTTGATGTACTTGATTACAACTAGACCAGATATCATGTATGTAGTCAACTTGATTTCTAGATTCATGGAGACTCCAAAGGAGACACATTGGCAAGCAAGAAAATGTATTTTGAGGTATGTGAATGGCACAAGAAATTATGGAATTTTATATGTTGTTGATAATGATTTGCAATTAGTTGGATACACGATAGTGATTGGGTAGGTAGCCTAGATGATAGAAAAACACATCTAGATATGTGTTTAATGTTGGGTCAAGAGCCATTTCATGGGCTTTAAAGAAACAATAAGTTATTTCACATTCCACGGCTGAAGTAGAGTATATTGCAATAAAATCATCCGCATGTCGGGTGATATGATTAAGGAGAATCCTCTACGATTTGCATGAAGAAAACAAGGAGGTTCTACCATTTTTGTGATAATATATATTCCATTGCCTTGTCAAAGAATCCAATCTTTCATGGAAGAAGCAAGCATATTGCAATAAGGTACCATTTCATTCGTGAATTAGTTGAAAAAGGTGAAATAGAGCTTAAGTTTTGCATGTTAGAGCAACAACTAGCTGACATTTTTACCAAGCCTTTGTCAAAAGAAAGGTTTGAGTGTTTGAGAGCAATTTTGGGCATCATAGATGTTCATATATTTAGCTCTGGACCATCTAGCTCTAGAATTTGAAAATCAGTTTTTGAATGAATTTTTTGTTGTATTGGGTCAAGATTAAGGGGGAGTGTTGAAATTATAATCTTGACCCCTCGTTGATTTAAATTTTGTAATATTCAATACTTTTCTAAAACTCTCAAAGTCCATTTCTACGTCTTTCAAACTCTTAGAAACAAATCACTTATCCAATCAATCAAATTTATCTCAAACTTTTTTGTAGCATATATGGTAGGAATTGGTTGCCTTGTCAATGTGTCGAATTAAAGGTTATGAGCGCCCTAGGAAAATAATTGAAGTGGACACCCTTCTTACAATTTTAGTTAATAATTTTTTTCCATCAAATAAATAAATAAAAGCTATGTACATTATCGTATTTTAAAATTTGCATAAGGATCATAATAAATCACTAATTTAGATAAATTGGTATACAAAAGGAATAAAAATATTCTATAAAATTATCAAATAAGGACAAGTAATAATCCATGGATGGAGAGAATTAATCACATGAGGTGCTTAGAATGCAACAAATATAATTTTTATACAAGGTTGGTTACTCATTTTATTTACCAATGTCAAGTAGGTGATGAGACTCAAAACTAAACAAATACCAATTTTTTGCAAAGCAATAAAAATTCTTAGGTAGCTCCCATAGTTTTGTGAAGAGTGGTATTTGGACCAAGCCTACTAATTCCTCCATAAAAAAAAGACATTTCTCCACTTGCTCCACAAACAACTTGGAACCATACATCACCATGTGGCCAATTGGCTCAACATAAAATGCTTCAACAATCGTTGATATATTGTTGTGTGTCATAGCTAAGCACCCTTGACCAACAATATGGACACTGTCAATGTAATAATTGTATTAATTATTTGAAGTATTTTTAAAAAATATTTATGGGAAAATATTTCCTTTGGTCCATAAACAATTCTATTGATATGGGACTAGATAATTGCTAGAACATTAAATTATTTATGTGTTTATTGATTATTGGTATAAGAGTAGTTAATTGTTATGTTATTGATGTATAATATTAGTTTATATTATTAGTCCATGTTAAGGTATGGTAACTATAGGGTCCACTTTCCTATTAATCCACTTTTTTCAACCAATCACAATAAACTATTTTTATTTCATATGGTCTATACAATAGTTTATATATATATATATATATATATATATATATATATATAATTCATTTGCAAATATTGGTTGATAGATTCTTCTCCTTATTCTCCTTATTTCTAGAAAAATTCAAAAACATATTTATAAGACCTTAGATGTTAATTGACTGTACCCCACAAATTTACTTCAACCCTTTATATTTGAAAAACAATACAAAATAAATAAATTATTTCAATCTTATTTACCCATACGGTCTATGCAATAGTTTTTAAAAATAGATAATTTTTTATTCATTTACAATTACAAAATTTCATCTATGTGATTGATTAATAGTTTTTCTCTTTATTCTCCTTATTCCCATACAACAAAATGAGAAAATTCAAAAACCTATTTATGTGGAGCATTGTCTCCTTCTGGGAGACCTTGGATGTTAATTGACTTTACCCCACAAATTTACTTTAGCCCTTTACATTTGAAAAATAATACAAAATAAATAAATTATTTCAATCTTATTTACCCATATGGAGAGTGCCCATGTAGATTTTTCACCAAAAAGGTAATTGAAATTTGAGAGAGGTTGTTTTAAGAAAATTGTTAAAAAAATTAACATGAACTATTTAAATACCCCAAGGGTTATAACTACCCATCAACCACCACGGTGGTTAAACATTTAATAAATAACTTTAACTTATTAGTTGCAAAGGAAGGGTAACTATAGGATCCACTTTCCTATTACTCAATTTTTTTCAACCAATCACAATCAACTATTTTTATTTCATATGGTCTATGCAATAGTTTTAAACAATTTAACAAACACTTAGGCAAGGACTAGTCACATTGCGACACTTGTTAGTATATTTGTGTGTTTATTTATTAATTATTATGGCACTAGGCCTAATTATTTATAAGATATTTAGTTTTTTTATAAAACAAAATAAATTGAGGTTTGCTCAATTTCCTAGAATTGTATAACTTTAACACATAGTGAGACATCATCTAACATAATATTTACTAAAGAATTGCACATGTGTTGCAGAAGTTATGTTGGAAGGGATGCAAATGTAAAGTTACTTGGATTTTTTTTTTATGTGAGATCCCTTATTTAGAACTACACATATGACATGGTGCACCTTGTTTTAATGCCAAACTATTTCTACAAATTTCTTCACATGGCATTACCAATAATCTCTATATGAAAATTGTACTTTTTGAAATGATGGAGCTTCTCGACACCAATTTGTCTTGAATAATCTTGCACATAAATTTTAGTCGTGGTCTAGCAATCAACACATGCATGAAGGTTCTCGACAAATATAATGGTTGTCCTAACATGGGGAATATTTAACAATCCAAACATAACTGTCAACTTTTCACTTTGATGGCAGAGGAAAAATATTTAAGACTCTTTGTCCAAATCACTCAATACATGTTCTCAATTTTTATATTAAATCATGTTTCCTTCATTTCCTAAGATATTTTCTATTAATTTGCATAGATCTCTTGTAGTTGTGGACGTGAGTTGTCTTATCTACAACAAGCATGCACCATTTTATGGCCTTTAATCTAATTACATCCGAGCATCATTTTAATTCCCCATTCTTCATTAATCTTGGTACCATTTGGATCTCACTCCACCAACACACTTTTGCATAGATGTTTGATAAACAAACATAAGTTACAACATTATGAGTATCCACCGTAAACAAAAACTATGCACTTATTAATATTACATCATGCCTCTAGTATGTTGTTATATACATGATTTCTAAGTATGAAGATTAGACACTAGTGACACCTTTTTCCTAGTCCTTCTATTGCTTTTATTGATTTTGATTGTGATATTGTCTTATAATTCTTGGATTTATAGTTTTTCTGTTGAGTCACAGGATCCCTATCTCCGTTTTTTCATGTTTCCTTTTCTTGGCTTTGGGACAGTATCGCCCAATAAGGACACTACCGCTCAGGTGCTAGTGTCCCTTCAGGGCACTGTTTTCCATTCTCTTTTATTTTCTAAATTATTATTTGATACTTAACTTTGGGTCGGCCTTTAGTGTCACTAAGTTTCAAAATTTAAACAAAAATTCATATATATACACAATTTACTCGCTATTATTAGGGGTTGGATAATTTGGGGCTATTACTTACTATACACTATTTGGGAAATCAACAACTTTAAATGAATGCATTTGGGTTGTATTATTCATCAGTATAGAGGGGTTATTTTTGAATTCTATCTCATAGATTCATCTTGGGGGCAAAGTAATTTTATCCCACTATCTTGGTGCAAATGGCACAAGGAAACCTAGCTTCAAGGGACACAACTCAATTACACACACATATTAGAACTACATAGAGTTTGAAACGTGAGTGCAAAGACTTGGTGATAATCACGTTATGGTGACCATTGAGGTCATTATGACTCAAACATATTAATTATTTATTTAATCTAATGTTTTTTTGAGCCTTGTGTAGGTAGCTAGGGGATTTTTACATGTTCATGTGTGACAATGAAACCCTACATTGAATTAGATGTGACAAAAATTGAAAGGAAGAAGACAAGTTCAAACCTTAAGAAGATCAGATACAGAGTTGTTAAGGAATATAGTTCCCAACTCGCACACTACCACTTGAGTGGTCATATCCTTGTCTAGGAGGTCCTATCTCGAGGGAGTTCTAGATTATAGTTTTCTAGATGAAACTTACTCAATTTAGATCCAACATGTTCCACTTAGTTTCCATCCTAGAATCATTCTAGATATTTGAATACAAGCTAAGTCACTCCTATTTCACTATTTTTTATACTTGCTTATTTCTTGCATGATAGATCTTGCTTGTTATTGTTATATTCATTTGATCTCAGTCCTTTGATTAAGATTTAATTTCTATTAAATCATTTGGTGAACCCATTTATTGATTGAACCCTAGCTTGCCCTAGGATCCCTCATTTTGTGTATTCCTCATGGCTTATAAAAAGTGTTGTGAAACTGTCATCCCAAACCTCCTTCCCTCAAGTATGATCCTATTCTATGACTAGTCTTCAACTAATATTTACAAATGCCTAAGAGGAAGTGGCCTTCTATCGTAAGTCACATATTACTTGCTACATATCATCCCAAAATCCCTCTTGTCTTTACAAAGATTATCAACCTCGGTCTTGATGTTGTACTCCACCCCCTATTGAGGCTACTAGCTCTTGTGAATTTAATAGTGATGTTGCTTCTATTGCTACAAATGATACATGTGTTGAGGATTTAGTTAACTTTTCAAATGAGGAAGGTCTTGTTAATGATGCTTGTGATACCCGTACTTCTTTTGATGTTGTAGATGTTATCCTAAATGGCCCTCATCCTGATTCTTCTTCTTCTCCACTTGCATATGCAAAAATTAGTAGTGTTGATCATATTGATGTTGATAATGATATTCAGATCCCCTCTTCTTCTTCTCAACCAAGTGCTTCTTCATTGAATATTGTGCCTCAAAATTCATATATTTCTTCCTCCACCTCTTGTGTTCTTCCTAATGATGTTAGTACTCATTTTTCTTCTCATAATGTGTTAAAATATGTAAAAGTTAGTGATGCATGTGTTTCTACTCTTGATATTTCCAAAGATAGTGTACATAATGATGATCATAAGGATAATATGCATGTTGCTTATATTCCTTATTCTACTGAGCTTGTTGATAAAAGTGTACAAAATTATTTTCCTCTTGAGTCCTCTTCTCATGTTTATATTCCTAGTTTTCCACTTGTTGATCCAAAAGTTGACTTTCAACCCAATAGTGTCCATATGGCTACTTATAATGGCAAGATTCAACCAATTAATTAACCCCTTAATGTTTATACAATTCCTCCCAAGAAGTAATTTCTCTTATTAATGTTGTAGGTGATTTACAAAATAATATCCATACCCTTACCCTTGAGAGTAAGGTTTATTATAGTAGCACTAATAATAATTCTCTTCATGGCAATCCTATTTGAAAAAGATTTACAATTCAAAAAAATTTACGGGTTTTAATTTACCTACTTTTACACTTTTTGATGGAACATGTAATCCTCATGTGCATCTTAAGGCTTTTATATTAGCTATAGATTTACATTTAATGATAGATTACTTCTCAAAGCATTTACTAGTAGCCTTGCTGATATTACTTTTCATTGGTTTCACAATTTTCCTAACAAATATATTAGTGCTTATCTTTATATGGAAAAAGCATTTCTTAGACATTTAATATCTAACAATGGTCATAAAGTTACATTTGAGTGGTTGCCTTCTTTACACTAAGGAAAGAATGAACCTATTACTAATTATATCTTACGTTTCAAATATTGCATGTATCATTTACTTTATTAGCCTATTGATCTAGAAATTTAATATATCTTTTTTCGTGGCTCGATTCTTCCTTTGAAATAAAAAATATTATATGATACATATGAATCTTGTACACTTCTTTGTTTTAAGGTGATAACTTTAGAACAAACTATGTTTAATGAAAATTCTTTTGCACAAACTCCTAGTTATTCTACCATTCCTCCACCTACTACATCATCTCTTCCTCCTATTACACCATCTTCACATTCCCCATCTCCTACTATAAATACACATGATCATTCCTCTCATTTTCATAGACCTCCACATTCCACTCCCCTCCTAGTAGGAACCATTATACTTTTCACATTTTGCTAGGCCTCATGATATTTTACACATTGCTTAATGATAAGTTGATTCATCTACCTTCTAATGAGCATCCTCCTCCTCATCGGTTACGATTTAATCGTAACAAACCATTTTGTGATTTCCATATGATTAATGGTCATAAAGATAACTATTGTTATGCATTCCATGATAGGATTCAGTTGCTTGAGGATAAGGGTGTCATTTATTTTTGTGTGTGTAATGTTGATAGATCACATTCTCCCATGTTGTGACATCAAATACCGACATTTGTTACTTTGACTACCTCTCATCCTCCTAAGGTCATTTTTTCTCCTCCTCCCTTGTTTTTGACTACGTATGAGGCGTGTGCCACACTTCTTATTCAACCCCAACCCACATGCATCCAGAAGAAGCACCAGTGTCATTCCATGATTCTAGTGTTGTTGTGATCACTTCGGGATTATCATTCAACACCTATGCTCATGACATTGCATCATTTGAGCCACTTGTACATATGTGTCATCTTCTTTCCCAATAGATGTTATATATTCCTTAGCGTTACATGATTTCATGTTTATTCTATAACTATATGCCATTATATATTGTGTTACTTATTATTTTCTAGTTATCTTCATCCTCTTTATCATTACTATAATAAGTTCAATTCGACAATCATATTTTATCCATGCATATCATCATTCTAATATCTATCATCACTGTGTTATATACCCTATCAACACATATAGTCTACTCTACAACATCATCCCAATATATACAACTAAATCATCACTATTCATAAAAAAAAAAGCAAATAAACTACTCAATCACTCATATAACAACACAAATACATTAAACATCACCTCATAATATATATACATCTCACAAAATTTCATGATACAACATTACGAGATGATTCCCAATATTGTACATATCATACATTGTCCTCAATGCTATCGATACCACTATAGGAGCTCTAGAAATTGAAGCCTCTCCACTAGATATTTTCCTCTATGCTTGGGACCATTTCTTCTCTAAATGAGTTCATAGTGATGTTGCCTCAACCTCCACATATGCATATCAACCTTGGATATCCACATATCTGTCAAACAAACTCTTTGCCATGCAATCTCCTCAAACTTCCTCTCTCGCCCTTGCTAGCTCCATCCTCACCTCATCTCGCTATTATTGTAACACTATGAACATGGCCACCGCCACCGCTATAGGATCAATTAAGAAAGCATGCTCCCAACAATGTGATCCACTATTTCTAATAGTCATCCTCCTACAAAGACATCTAGGGGCACATTACGTTTCAACATGCATACTGTTGTGTCCATAATAATGCTTGTTGGCTAGATTTTCTACATAGCACAAAACCTAGGCAGTCATGAGATAAATCTCCCTCATTTTACCGGTGAGGCTCCCATGTCAAATTTTTCAATTAAAATATGCTAATATCTAAATGGGGTTTTACTTTAACTACTCAATTCATGAACCATAATCAATGCAGCCTCAATAAGTAAGCAGCTTGTTTTAAAGAAAGGAAAAGTTATAGAAGAAGGTAATTACATAAACACATAGAAGAAATGGGGAAGATGTGCATCCCAATCACTATATGGTAGAGTTGATTGCATGCACATAGAAGAATCCAATAGATATAAACACAGAATTCTAAAACAAAGGCAGCTCTAGATCCAGATCTAAAATAACATAAAGTTTATTAAGAGATCTAAGATTAAAAGCAAGAAACACAATACACCATGACACAAGGTTCTCTGGAAACCTGCTCCTTTGTATTCATTTGCTCCAAGTGGCTCTCAGGGGTTCAACACAAAGTCTAGAATGCAAGATTGCTGCTTACAAATTCTGATCATTAACTCGAGGTTCTTCTCCTACTTATAGAATGTAGGAGGTAAAATACAAATGGGAAATCTAATCGAATCAAACACAAACAAAAAGTAAAGATGACATTTGGAAATAATCCTCAACTAACTTCTCCTTAAGTGACACATGTATCACTTAACTAATACAATTGTTCCACATGACTTTAAGTAATGGTTGCAAAACCAATAAACTTGAAGTCTTACAATTTCATCCGGGAATATAGAAAATAGAAGAAGTCATGCCAGCTGTAATATTTATGTCTTCTTTTTGTTCGATATCGGATATACTTGTCGAACATGTGATTCAACATCTTCCCATCTATTTTAGCCTCTGCTTCCTTCTCTGTCCTAAACTGCAGCAATCCTTCATTCAACACTTTGATGCATACTTCCACATCTTCCAAGCTCAGCCCAAACCTTGCAATATCCACCTGCAGTGCCACCAGTCTACTAATAGAATTCATCGTGAAAGGCTTAGTAGCTTTATCAATTCTCTTTTGTACCATCAGAAGAGACCCTTCCAGGGAATTAGGCACCTTTCTAGGAATGATCCACATGTATGAAGTAACATTCCCGACCACTTTCTCCTCAGTGAAAGAAATGATACTGTCTGGTAAGGATGATGTCCTACTCTCAAGTGCCTGCATCCTCTTCAACAAAACTCTGCAGATCTCCAAACGGAAAGATACTGCAAACTCCAGCTACTTCCCTTCTCAACTGATCCATCCGTACAATCTTCTCTATAACCAATACATCTCCCTTTACAGCCTTTTTGATCTCCACCAAAGTACTCAGGTTATTCTCAACAACTGTGTTCATGTCCACTATGCTCATCACCGTTGCTGCAATTGATTTGTTTCATCGTTCATAATCTTTAGGTGGGCTGGCACCTCTCCAAGTTGTACAAAAGCTTGACGAATAATAAAATCCTTCCATTCATCAATAGCTTTTACTTGATTGCTTGCATCCTCCATTTCCTGCATAAGATGATCACTCACCTACTCTAAAATGGGCTAAATGGAAGGCTTAAAAACCTTGGCTATGATATCGCACAACTAAGATACGTGGTTATGAAGCTCTTCTTTCTCCACCTTTCCGTGTCAAGCCTCGTGAATAGAGCATCTATCAATGTCTCGTGTATCCTAATTTTATCCTTCATGTGGTGGCTTGACCGAGGGGTAATCTGTTCTTTGTAACATCTTCTCCGCCGTGAGCTCATCCTCCTTCTTTCCTTCTACCGGAATTGATATCTCAGCAAACTTCTACCCCGATTCCTCGATGATCAACCTAAAAGTTGCTTTAGCAACTTTAGGCCTTCTGTCTTTTCCGCCTAGGCTCTGGAGTAGCTATAAGTTGTGTTCTTCCAAGTTTATCACCACTCTCTTCTCGGAACCAATCATGAAGCCAACCATTCCAAGAAGTTACTTCTCGAGAGAATGAGAAGTCACTGAGTGCACTACCATCTCCTGCTCTACATCCTCTCCATCAGAAAGTGCCATAGTGTTATGGCTTCCATCCTCTGAATCATCCAAGGACAAAGCCCTTTCGAACTCCGCCATCTACAACTTTAACATCTCTTCTGGAATAGGTGATGAATGGAGTGGCTGAGGAGAGAAGATGAATGTCACCAGATCCAATGGTGGCATGGAAGTGTCCTACTGTGGTGCAACAATTGGTGAAGCACTGGGTGCTGGGGAATCTGGAGCTAAAGTCATGGCCGTGGAAGTGATCTTCTCCTTTGATTGAGATCTTCTATGTACTTTCAACTTCTCGGACCTTCTGCTGCTTTCTCCTCCATGCTTCCGCTTGAGGGAATATCCTATACCAAATTTTCCTGTGACTTGATTCATCAATGCTTCATCAAGGCAAGATATCCATTCAAATTGACAGTTTGAAGTATTCACCAAAATAACTCTAGATCTTTCTTCAATCGTGTTGCATCCTCCTATGTTATCCTGAAGTATGGCTCTATCTCCTCCCATTTGATGGTAAGTGTCAAGTAACACATTCCCATCATCTTTAAGATCTGTAGGTATCCGCGCCAGTCCAAAGTCAAACACTTGCTTTGCTAATAGCCTGCTGAAATCCCTCTTTCTAACCTCGTACTCACTTTTGCACTTCATCCAGAAATCTTCCAATGAAGGCACATGTGCGTATTACTGGGAGATCGTCTTCCTGGCTACTCCAAATGGATTGAAGTTTAGCCGTGCCATGAAGAACTCTTACTCATACTCATAACATCTGTGCCTCCATCCCTCAAGCTCTATGAATGCTCTAGCAGCAATAATGTCTGATAGTGATCGGAAAGAAGCTCGTAGACTTGTGTCGTTTCGACTGAAGGTCATGTATCTCCACAAGTTACCTGCTCAGCTCCATGGCGATCCATCTATCATTCGGATATCTGGGCATCTTTATTGGTTCTCCAGAAAAGCCTGTAACCCTGAGGTATGTGAAATCTGCAAACTGAATGAATAGACTGCCAATCCTGGATACGGCTTCCCACGCTTCTTTGCTTACCCTATTGACCTTTAGGTCCTTGTCTAGCCTGTAAATGAAATCGTAGAAGAATCCATCATTGACCACTTTGAAATCCTTCTCGCATGCAGGTATAGTAAGTTATGGGTAGCACTCGAAAATGGGGTCCTTAGAAAGAACGCCACATCTATCCAGCTTGGAGAAGATGCCTTGTGAAGCTGCAACGTACACCAAGTAGGAAGTCATTTTGAAGCTGAAAGTACGCTTCACGTTCCGGAGTTGCTCACCAATGTTGTCACTAATAATTTCTGACCAATTGATTATGGAATCAACCTTGTTGACTTCAATGGTCCTGATGAAAGCATACATCCATGTACGGAAAGTGTAAGCATTCACCTCGCCATTAATCCTACATAACAATTTGACAATATCATCGACCTCCTGCACCAAATTGGACCGCGGAAGAGTTCTTGGGAACTTAGAAGGAGATCTAGGCTTCTTCATGTATCTGCTATTCATTATGCTCACGCAATCAACTCTATGCTTATCCCACCGCTTGGCATCCTGAAGGCTAATGGAAGTCACCACCTTTCGCACTAGAATCTTCAAACAATAATTGATGAACTTTGCGTCCAATCGAATTATTGTTTTCCTCTAGCATCTCACACTGATCTGGATGAAGGATGGTAAGATCTAACGCACTCCATAACAAACTCTGGCAACTGGGCTGTGTATGGAAAGGTTGCAGCTCGAATAATTCCACTGCTTTTAACCGCACGCATGAGTGAAGTCTTTCCAGCTCTGGATCTATCAATCAATTCGGAAAGAGGTTCCGAACTAGATTTGTATCTCCTATGTCTGCAAGTTTAGAAGTGATACATGACTCTGTTGTGATTTCTTTTCATCTCTCTTTGCCATGGCTTTGTCTATCTTTTTCTTCTTACTTGGCCGAATTTCTTCAATACTTGGTGTAGATCTGGATAATTCTTCAGATTCGAAGGATATATTCAATGTATTGAACATTGATTAGAGCTCCTTTTCTTTTGTAAAGCACCTATAATGAATTCCTGCAATTAATTTAGACAAAAATGGCCACCGAGTATGAATAGTGAATTTTAATTGTAAAAATCTGCACTTTTCAAGCCTCGCTGCCCCAAAATTGATGTTTAATTTGCATGCAAAGAGAGCATGATTCTTTCCAACTTTACCCGACTACCCGTAATACTTATGCAAACAATTATGTAGACAAAAATCAACCTCCTTCAATGCATGCACCAAAATTGGAAGCTTTTAGCCTTGGTTTCACCTTTGTCTGAGTAAAAATCATCTTCAAATGGGGCGCACTTTTCCTCTTGGCTGCAATTCTTTACCTATGAATTAATTAATTCACCCTTATGGCAGCCCATGCTTATATAACCCTCATAATTCTATAATTAATAATTGCCCTTCCTATTCCTGGCAATTAATTAATTAAAAATCATGCTCTTCTCTTTAACTGATGTGTAAAAATAGCATGTTTAAGGACAGCCATCCAATAAATTAAATTAATTCAATTTAATCATCCACACTTCACTTCACTTAAGCTTCACAGTGTGCTTTGACCATAGCCACTGAAAATAGAATTTAATTTAATCATTTAATGCTTTAAAAAGCATTATATCTTTCCCAAAAGGGGCGCACTTTTTGTCATGAAGGGGGCAGCCATTAAATAAATAAATTTATTTAATTTTAGACCATTTAATTCTATTTCTTTTATTCCCCTTTTAATTTTAGAAGAAGAAATAATTAAAATAATCCTCTTTAAGGCTGCCATCTTCTCACCAAAGGGGGCACACTTTTTTGCATAATAGAATTCTATTTTTAAGAATTTATGACAATGGGATTCTTTAC
Source organism: Taxus wallichiana var. yunnanensis (assembly GCA_018340775.1). NCBI lineage: Eukaryota > Viridiplantae > Streptophyta > Pinopsida > Cupressales > Taxaceae > Taxus > Taxus wallichiana. The sequence goes on along the minus strand of CM031234.1, from coordinate 717,957,632 downwards.
CCTGCAAGGCAGCCCCGGAAATCTCATGATCCACTTAAGTGATTTGACTTTGACAATGGGATTATTTACCCTACAAGGCAGACAATAAAATCCCATGATTTCACTTAAGTCACTTTTCTTTTATTTCACCATGGGAATTTTTACCCTGCAAGGCAGGCAATAAATTCCCGCTTGCCTGCTGCATCTAATTTTCCCACTACAACTTAAGTGACTTATCCATCATGGGAAAAAGTACCCTGCAAGGCAGGAAATAAAATACCACCTACCTGCTGCTTCTATTTTTTCCACTGCAACTTAAATCCTTTGTTTTCAAAAATGCGCCAACCACGCAGGGGCTTTTCAAATGATATATCGAATGGTTTTGGATCACCTTTGGCTATGAATATCTTTCCTAAGTGTAAAAACCTTACTTCTTGAAATAGCATAGAAGGGATTACCTTCATACGGTGTATCCATGGTTTGGCCGAGGATTATATTATAGTTAGTTTCTCGATCTATAATATAAAATTCATCAGATTGTTTTGGGTCCTAAGGTGACCGGTAGTATTATAGTTCCAATAGAGGTGGCTTTAAGGCTATTATAGCCTCTTAGTGTATTTCGAGTTGTGGAACAATTCATTTCTCCATACCCTAGCTTTTGAAGGAAAGAGAAGGGGACTATGTTAACTGCTGCCCGTCGTCAACCATCGCGTGTTTCACATAATTGTTATAAACCCACACTTGCAAGTGTAAGGTTACATCACCTCGGCGTGCAATCTCGGCCGCTATTGGCATTTTGTTTATTTCGAATATGAATTTGGTGTCCCTATCCGGCTGCCCCGCAGGGTGGATATCAAAGTCTATATGGTTTACCTGTGTTTCGGGAGGTGGAGTGATGGTAATTAGATGACCTAAACCCAATGCTTCTAAAGAGCAACCCCGTGAGCAGGGGAGTTCTTCAATAAATCCAAAAGGAGATGTACGAGAAGGTTTTTGTTAGATCATTAATTAAGTCATAAGCACCCATGGGTTTTATTAATGCTTGTTGGATATTGTTTGTTTCTAGCAGTAACTTGGACTTAGCCGAGAGGAATACTCTCGTGTCCTTATTACAATTTCTACGGTAGTTCGGCATCTAACTCCACTAAACCGACTATCTTAAGTCATGGTGACTTCCTAATTGTGGCACAACTATAGGATTCAAGTGAAGTTGAGGCTTCATGATCACCGCTTTCTTGTAATTACACCCTTGTTTGTCCCATTTGGATTTATCTTGTTATTGTTGTGAATTGGGAGCGGATCATTGAAGATCTGGAGGGGTGCATTTTGAGGGGAAAATTCCCCTGTAAAAGTATTTGGTGCTGGTGACGTAGGATCTGCCAAGAACATATCTATTAAAAGTTGTCTTTGTTTCTCTGGCAAACGTTGCATGAATTTATTGTAGTCACGACACGTTCTAGTGTTATGGCCTCGGTTTTGTGAGAACCACAATACGAGTTAGGATTGTAATTCCTAGTTTGTTGGCTTGGTGTATATTGTGGCATAAAACTCTGATCAAACCGTTGCCTATTAGGATTAAAGTTTTACGTTTGTTGTCTTTGGTTTGAATTCTGGTTTTGATACCCAGTTGAATTTTGGTTTGGACCCCGTGTAGGGCTTCGCCGTTGTTGTTGTTGTTGTGGATGATTAAAATCCACTGTATTGATTGTTGGAGTAAAGTTGTTGTTTCGTTGGTTGTTTATTTATGGTGGAGTATTCACAACATTTACCTTTCTAGCCTGATCAGTTACTCCATCTGTTGTCACTCCATGATTTTTATTAAGGATTTTAGGTCCTTGATTGACATTCGTGGTAGTAGGATAAGTTGAGTGTTCGCCGGAGGTGATTAACCTCCCATTTGCTCCATATGTTTTTCAACCACTATTTATCAGCTTGATCTATTCAGAGAGCACTCTCAAGAACTTCATCGTAAGTTCTTAGTGGGAACTTCTGACCTCTTCCTTCACCTCTCTGAGGGAATGAAGGAATAAATCACATAGTTCCATATTTGAAGCACTTGCCAAGAATAAAGAACTCGTACACCACCTCTCGGATGAAATGGGTGATGATTCATTGTATTCTTTCTTAATATGCAAGAATTCCCCGATTCATGTTCTTAATAGTTTTTTCATGCCAAATGCCTTGATGAACTCAAACGAAGTCAGTTGCTTGAACGAATGGATGGAAGCCTCGGGTATTCTATAATACCAATCAAGAGCGATGCCTTCCAAGGTTTTTGGGAATATTTTAGCAATAACCCCATCCCAAGGGAGTAATTCTCGAATGGCTGTAGCATAAGCCTTAATATGTGTGTTCCGATCTCCTCACCTTTGTACTTGGGCAAATCAGGAAAGGGTCTTGGAATCATGATGCTTGGTATGGAGAAATCTAAGGGCTCTTTCAAGTATTCTGAATATGTCCCTATCACATAGGTTTCGACAATTGATGGTGCCTGTTGAGGAGGTGGAGGTGGAATGGGTTGTTGACATGGAGTAGCGTATGCGTTGGAGGGGGCATAAGGAAACCCTTGTGTTTGAGGAACCATGCCGAGAGAGGAGAACATGTCCCCTTGTGGTGATTTGGAGTACATGTTTAAGTATGAAGGGGTATTGTCCATGAATGGATTATTTTGTACTAGACCGAGAGGTGCCAGAACGGTGTTAGAAATGACAGTTCTAGTTGGTGTTTGTTGTGAATACTGAGGGGTCACGCCTAACGTACCTATTCCTGTGAGGAGGTCTATTTGGCTAGGATTAGAATTTCCTACCTGCATGAGTTGAGAATGGTGATTTTCCTGAGCAAGTTCTAACCCCCTCACTTTTTCTACTAACGTTGAAATGACTTCATTTGGTGAAGTCACGGTATTTTGCCTTAGCGGCGTTTGTTGTATATCATGGTGTTGTATAGGCATGTGATATCCTGCTATGAACTGATCGCTGCCCTGCCAAGTTTCCCCGAGGGCATTTCCTATATGTAATGGCATGGAGGTATTTCCTTGAAAAGAGACCTCGGGTTGTGTTTGTAAACTCCCTATAGGTGGGTACATACCTTGGGAACGTTGTTCATTCCTGGCATAACGTATCGAATGTTCATTATCTAAAACTAGGTATGGGTCAACTTGTCTACTAATTTTTGGTCTAAGTAGTACCTGAGGAGACGAACTAGACTCTCCTGTGAGCGTCATATTGTTCGAGCCTGAAGGCTCTGTTTGTTGTGTTTGAGTGAATTGATCCAACTCCTCTGTTTGGAAAGATGAGTTATATCTGACCCTTGGAGTTTGTGTTGATAATTGGTTAGTTGAGTAGTTGTCACCCCATACCGAGAGCGAGGGCGATGATTGTCTATTTAGTTGAGCGTAGTATGCCTCAAGACCTAAGAGAGGCCTACCATATGCATCGAATCCCGACATATTCGGGGGGTATATGAATACCCGCAGAATAATGGGAAGGAGCGAAGGTGATGGTGAAAGCTGATGAGGTAGTAAAGATGAAAAGGTTGTTTTAATTTAAAAGAACCAGTAGAAATCTGACTCTAGACCAGAAAGTAGAAATTTCACGTCGGGTTCACCAATTTTGTACGATGGAAAAGTGACAAGCGAGCGTGGGAATCTACAAGTAACTTTTCCTCGCACCTGACCTCCCGAGGTCGTGCTTGAGACAAATGGTGCAGATTGAATATGCGTGGGATGCGATAAAACTAGTTAGGAAATCTGATGTCTTCAACGCGCACTAGTGGAAATTACGAATCTAAGGCAAAGAAGGCCCTCTTAACTCGAACTCGGTGTGATAGATCTATCGCCAAGCGATGACTACTTGAAGGCTCCAATCAATATCGAGCTCGCGTGATTCGGCCCATGGGTTGTGGAATATGTGGAAAATGACCTAGGATAGTTTTGTATGTCTCCGGATAAGGTCATAGGATAGATGGTAAATATAATTGACTCTATGGGCGATTCTTTGGCCTAGTCCAGAATTCCTTGGCTTCGTTAGCTGTTATGTCTAATAAGGATAACTGTTCAATGATGATAGGTGAAAGTGGAGTAGATCTGAATACTAATGTACGTAGGCCAGCATCTATGTCTGATTCACCTATGGACTCGTTGGGCTATGGGATTTGTGGGTCACAACCGTAGATTCGTGGTTGCTGTGGACCTGCTATGGTCATGTGTGGAATCAATCCCTAATCCCTAGTATCCAATAGTCATATGCTTTTTCAGCCTCTATATTTAGAATTATCAATTGTGTGATCTTTTCAGAGTATCTCACAGGCGTTTGTGCAACCTGAATTCTTAAGCTGGTATCTATATCTGTGAGAGTGTCTCCTGCGTCTAGCTATGGGACCAAAGGATCACAACCGAATGTCTGCTCTCTTTCAAACCCTTCCACAGTCATGCGGATATGTATCTAGGGTAATCTATAGTTTGGTTGATTTGACCAAAATGTGTGTGCTTGGTCATCTTCTATGTTTAACCCGTGTAATTGGGAACTGATTTGTTGTAAGTTTACCGTTGTTCGGAAGACTTGGATCCTAAGATGTTGATTTATATCAAATATTGCTGTGATGAGATTGGGTTGGGACACGATTGGCTCGAATACGTATTCTCTGGGCTCTCTAGGTCCCGTGATTGTCATACAAAAGCCACAATGTAAACTAAATGCAGCAAAGTAAAATTAACTATGTGAAATATATCTATAACATATATAACTTCTATATTTTTGTATTTTTCTGATGAATTTATATGAATGAAATTGAAGGAGAAACTATTTTAATATATCTAGAAATTGAAAACTAATCGATGACAAATTTAAAACAAACAAAGTAACCGAGTATAGCTACTTGCCTGTGCAGTTGTAAATCTATTCTAAACAATGAAATAACTAATCTAATCTATTTGAAAGACTCTCGATCCTACCTCAGAAGTGAGGAAAGAATCATAGTCTCTCAGAAACTATCAATCCCCATAGCTTCCCTGGCAATATCGAAAGTAAAATTGACTGAAATAAAGTGATTGACTACTCTATTTGATATGCTTCTAATTTAGAACTTTGAAAGCTAGAACCTAGATTCTGCTAATAGTGGCGAATCCGATGGTGTGTGTGATTTTGTCCCCTCAGTGTGATCTCCTCGCTCCTTCGTGTTCACGTGGATCCAGAAAAGCATGTAATGCTAGCATCAACAGAAGTAGATATTGGGACAAAGGCAACTTAGGATACAGACTGAATACAATGCGAGTAGGAGAGAGATAGCACAAGAGTACAGAGCTTGGCTTATGTAATTCCTAGTGGGATTTATTATGAGTCATGCAACATAAAATGTCCAGAACCTGAAACTATCCTATTTGAAGAACAAAACCTGCAACTTTAATGGCTTCCTATTGAAAACAAACTATCCTATTCCAATTGATTTGGATGAAGTGATAACAACAATTGCACAAGATGGATATGTGGCTTCCTAATAACAAAACAACACTAACTAAGCATGCAATGAATGAAACTAAGAATTCTAAGCAAAAATGAAAGACTAATCTATTGCAATGAGAAATTCAGAGGCAAATTTGAGGGGCCATTTGCTTGAGCACAAGCCAACTATTTATAGCATTTTCATTTACCCAAGGTAAAAACCAAATTGATCTCTTAAACTATAAATAATGGCAAAACACTATTCCAGGGAACCATAATCATTAATGAAAGCCCAAGGCGGTGAAAAAAAGCTGGTAAATGTTGAAATTTACATGATTCACGTTAAAATAGCATTCTGGAAAACACGTGAAGGACCCCCGCCTTGAGCAGGCGGCGATCACGAGACCGCCGCCCCAGGCCAAGGTAGGGTGGTTTCATAATCAAGAGAAAAAGGCAAAGAAAAGAGGGGAAAAGAGGGAAAAAAAAGCACACGGCTAAGCGGGGCATGCGGGATGATAACACATACTGGAGAGCCTTTCGGATCCCGAACACCTTGCGAGGAGACTGTTTCATCATTGGGGCACGTGTTACGTTGTTCGCAAGTGCAAGACCTTACAATTTTGGGTACATACATATTTCCCCCTCAAAGAAGCGTTTTAGCCATGAAGAGGCGTAAAATGGTGGATCCGAGTATGGCAGGTCCCGAAATGGGAAGTTGGAGTTATACCTGATACGTCCATGTGTCGAAATGATGCCATCCAAAATTCCCGCTCCCTGCAAAATGAAAAGAGAACTCAAGTGCAGATAGACAAGATAGATCGGAAAATAAATGCTAAAATAATGGGAAATGAGGATGTACCATTTGTGCGGGGGTAAGAACTTACCTCCGTCGGCGCTCCAAACTCCGTGAAAAAAGGGCATTCAAAACAAGTCAGGCTACTATATATATGAAAGTGGGCCCATTTTCCTATTCATTTACGCATGTTGATTTGATTGATTCTGAGCTCTGGGACCCACGGTGATGGTTTCTTACGAGAGTAGAGTCAAAACGTTCATGATGAGATAACGATCATGCCTCCGCGAGCAGATCATCAACCCACAAGATCACAGGTTAGTTTTCCTCAATTTATCATTTTTACCTCCAAAATTTTAAAATGCTAAAATCTTTGTCATGGGGGGGTTATTTTTGAAAATGTTAGGTTCAAAAGGTCCATCTAGGGGGCGCCTACTGGGTAGGCTTTGTTTTTAGTTAAAATGGTCCTTTTTCGTGTTTTTGGCCTTTTTAGGATATAAAACCCGCGTGGGTTTTCGGGACACGACCGCCGCCCGCCTAGGGTGGCGGTTACCAACCGCCACCACCCCCTGCCTAGGGCGGCGGTTACATGACCGCCGCCTGTTCAAGGTGGCGGTTACAAGACCACCGCCTTTAAGGCGGTGGTTGCGAAACCGCCGCCCTGCTCAGGGGCGGTTTCTTCACAAAATGTCAAAAGAACACTTGTTTGAGATTGTTTTTACATTTTTAGCATTTCTATGTGTTTTCATGATTTTTCTAATGTCACTTGGATGCTAACTTGCTTTGTTTTGTGTGTTTTTGGGTGTATGCAGTGAGAGAGGAGTACATTCAGTGGAGCTAAGAGAGGGAGTGTGACTGGCTCCCAGCAGTGCTAGACGCCCTTTCACAGGATGAGCAGGATACTCTTCAGAGGGCTGGTATACTACGTATATCGCGGGTTCCACATGTTGCACCATCCAGTCACATACTCTGTGACTTATTTTCCTACTGGGATGCTGATCGGAACACCTTCCGATTACCAGGGGTCCGAGGTGAGTGGACCATCACACTGGAGGATGTTTACCATATCCTGGGGGTCCCGATCATCGGGAGACGACTCACCCTTGAGACAGCAGGTTCACGGGCCCAGATAGCACAATGGGCTTCTTACATGGGAGATGCAGTTATCTCCATGGGTTCGAAGAAGGGGGTCAGAGTTTGGTCTATTCCTAGTTTTCCCATCCCCTTGCTTTGCACCAGGCTATTATGGGGATCCTTGCCTCGAGATTGATCGGGGACAAGGGAGGAGACACACTACTATATTGCTGGTCCCCCATCATTACACAGATCGAGGGTCATGGCCGATTTATGCCTGGGGAGTAGATATACTTGGGACTACCTACCATGACTTATACAGGGTAGTCCATTTACAGGGGCAGTCTTTGAGCCACCCGACCTTGGTTATGAGTTGGGTTTATGAGCACTTCATTCCTTATGGCAGAGGTGTAGAGGTGACAGATCCTGGAGCTATGAGGGCAGCCAGATGGACAGATATGTCGTGCTCAGAGCACCTCATCAGCCAGTTGCTTCTCTGACCACCAATGACATGGAGGCCACACCATATCAGACCATGGTAGGCTTATGGGGCGAGGAGGCTCTTACTTTGATCTCCTGCTCCACCACAGGGCAACTTATTGACAGAGTAGGGCGAGTGGAGATACACCCCTTTGGCCGAGTTCCTTAGCATGTTTTGCCTACCTTACATGGGCATGCTTCCCCCAGTGCCAGTATACAGGTCAGTTCGAGAGGCCAGGGGGGCCCTAGAGGCCATGGTTGGACAGTTGTTACACCTGGCATTCCTATTGCAGCCAGGAGGGTAGTACGTGCCCGAGGGAGAGCCGGTGCTCCTCAGGCACCCCTACTTCAGATTGCCGTGGGTCCTACCCATAGCAGCGATGACCCCATCGACATAGACTCTGAGTCCGAGGAGTTCACAGGGGGAGAGACAAAGGAGGAGACTGAGGAGGATAGTGATCCTGAGTGGCATGACACTCAGGATATCATGCAGTAGAGAGGGCAGAGCAGAGTGCAGAGAGAGTGACTCTGGTTTCAGAGGAGCCACTCTCCCAGGGCCATGGTGGGGAGGATGAGTCCGTTGTAGGACGCTACGTCACTCCAGCCATGGGGAGCACCTCAGTCCGGCGGCATCTGTGGCAGGTGCCAACCCTAGAGATCCATCCTGGAGGCCCGGTGATCCGAGTAAGTTATCTTCTCTTTGCTTTGAATTAGGATTGCTTTAATTGCCATCTCTCCTTTTGTTTACATTTGTGTTTTATCTCTTGTTTTAATTCTAATTCATTTTCTCCTTTGTTTACAGAGACCGCCGATGAGTGGTGAGACTTGATTCGCAGGGTATGCACCGATACCCTGATGATCCCCATGGAGAGGACCCGTGCGGAGTTGTCATGGATGCTGGGGAGCCCTCAGCAGCTGGTAGACATACTGACGTCTTTGCCCCTATCTGGCATGTGGCCAGGATGGTATCGACTCTCCGTATGGAGCTAGCGGGTATAGGACAGCCGAGCGCCTGATGAGGAGTCATTCTCGTGGCGAGACTGCGGCTGCCCCTCGGATCCTGAGCCCTCCATGCACTCAAAGCGCCGGCAGTAGCCGGAGTCCTAGGCATGGGCGTGCACCTTCAGAGGGGTCTCATAGGGATTGAGAAGCCACTTGGCTCTCCTAGATTTTTGTATGATATTTTTGTATATCCTGGGCTCTTTGAGCGTTTTGACCATGCTTAGCGCATGATGGCATTGTACAGAATTTTGATCATTTATATATGTGTGTGTGTATATATATATATATATATATATATATATATATATATATATATATATATTCTTTTTGGATCAGAATTTTGGCATTTATGGCTTTGTTTCCATTCCCTTATGTGAACTATGATATTATGCTTATATGCTTTTTAGAATGTATGCAATGGAGAACAAATGATACAAATGTTTACTTCTTTTCGTATTTCATGATGTTGATATATGATAATGTAGATACAATGTGATTTTGAATCTTAGTTTCTGTAAGCAATTTTGGGTACTTCATATTTGTTTTGGCAAAGTGGTGAAGACAAGCCGGTATGATGAGTAGATAGACTTTCCCCTCTCCTAACCCCACGCAACTAGTAAGATGCGAGGGCTCATCACCGAGAGCTAGAAAGGGCACAAGTTATGAAATGTGTTGAAATGATATTGATGAAAGATAGACAAAGCTTTGGCGGAACCAAATTAGGATGCTACAAGCCTACTCCACTCGAGTGACTTCATAGTTTTGGGATGCAACTTGCTTTGCGGTTTATCTAGACTTAGATCCGTAGATGGCCACATGGTAGACAAAATCTGGGTTTTAGGATTTTTAATTCTCTTGGAATTTTGAACATCCGATTCATTTGTTTTTGACTCAAGACTTCAATATTTGAATTGTTTGTTTATGACCTTTCACGTTGGTTTGTTAAGAGGACCCCCTACACCTTGCCCCATGCTACTAGTAAGAAGTGTGGGTTTATCACCTTGGGTAAGGCATAGGCGAGTAAGGGCATTTCCATCCTTTCCCAACCCTACATCACTAGTAAGAGACATAAGCTCATCACCAAAGGTTGGTGGGGCAAGGAAATGTGTAAATTTAAAATTTTCTGTTTGATTTATATTTGACTTGTTTGTTTGAGTAAAATGTCAGCATGCTCTTATTTCCAAAGAGATATACGTATGGGATAGATGTGACACAATGAAACTTCTAGAATAGACCATAGGCAAGACACCTATCCTAAGAAGAAACCAAAAGTGAGAATAAACCCGCAAATCTTGGTATGGTTACCGTTAAGACCTTGTCATATCTAGCTTTATTTGATGAAATGATTCCGAAATAGTTTGATGATATCATGGAGATAGAGAAGTATGATTGGAGTGTTTATGCCAACAACATCATGAGTTTGTAATGAATTGCTTTGAGAATAAATTCCTTGATCACAAATTTGTACGAAACAAGTGGACAAAATGATCCTAACTATATGAAGATGCAATGTAGATATAATTATACAAGTAGTACTAGTTGCTTATGCATAGAATCGTTTGAGGTGTAGGGAATTGACTATTTCACCAAATTCCTCACCTTCCAGTGTACATAGGAGATATGCACCATTTCCATAGTCCTTCATGACTCGGTATGGGCCCAACCATTTGGGCCGAAACTTCCTTCCTTCACCGGTCTTTTTGTCGATCCGGCTGTCTAGCCTTATAAACTAGATCACCTTCATATATGTCGCATTCATAGACTTTCTTGTTATACTACTGGCACATCCGGTCAGCATAGACTCTATGCCACTGTTCAACATCTAACCTAGCTTCATCTAGGCTTTCTAGTTGGGAGAGACGTGCTTCTCTGTAAGCGTCTTCATCCAGAATCCCTTGTAATGAGATACGGAGATTGGGTATTTCAACCTCAAGCGGGAGAACTGCTTCTGCCCCGAATACTAACGAGAAAAGGAGTCACTCCTGTTGTTGTTCTTATTGAGGTTCGGTGGGCCCATAAGGCCGGATATAACTTCAAATGCCAATCTCGTTTGTTTTCTTTCACCGTTTTAAGGAGAATGGATTTTAATGTTTTGTTTGTCGCCTTAGCCTGTCCATTGGCTTGAGGGTAATACAAGGAGGCCGTATGATGGCTTATTTTAAATTTATTGCACAATTCATGAACTTCATCATTCTTAAAATAAGTCCCATTATCCGAGATAATGACTTGCGAGACACCATACCTACAAATGATTTGGTTCAAAATGAACTTGGCGATTATAAACCCGGCACAGGTGAGTGAGAGGCATAGCCTCTACCCACTTGGTAAAATATTCGGTGGCCGTGATTATGAAATTATGGCCATCTATAGATAAGGGAGAGAATTTCCCTATCAAATCTAGGCCCCACATAGAAAAGGGCCATGGAGTAGCGATTGGTTGTAGAGCTTGTGTCGGCATGTGAATCTCATGGGAGAATTCTTGGCACTTATGACACCTTTGTACAAACTCTACTACGTCGTGTTCTAGAGTAGGCCAGAAATAGCCCATCCGATGTATTTTACGAGTGAGTGGTGGCATGGCCACCGAAGTGGCCTCCACACATTCCACTGTGAGATTCGTGGAGAATCTTCTTGGATTCTTCTGTGTCGACACATCTTAAAAGCATTCCATCGAATGCTTTTCGATAGAGCACTTGCTCTATGATGACGTATTTAGCTACGATAATGCGTAAACACCTTTTTCATTGTGGTGTAGCACCTTCTGGATATGTATGGTCCATGATATAATTAATAATATCAGTGTACCAAGGACACTCAGAGATAGAAGGTCGGGTTTTGATGTAGTATATGCACTCATCGGAAAGTCCAGATCTACTAGATCGCCTCCATCTAATGGATTATCAGCTAACCAATCTATGATGATTTTTCCTTTAACCGACTTCTGATTTACGAATGTTAATTCAAATTCACCCATTAAGGTTATAAAGCGTCCAGCCTTTTTTTAGACAAGGACCCTTGCGTGAGGAAAGTTCGTAAATGCTCTATCTTTACAATGACCTTTGTTTCTTGATTTAGCATGTAATGTCTTAAGCGTTTGGTTGCAAAGACTATGGCAAGGCATTCTCATTCTTCCTATGTATAACATGTTTCATAGTCGAGCAATGTATGGCTAATGAAATAGATCACACATTCTCTCTTGTCATCGTCTTCTTGAGCCAACATACAAGCTAGCGAGACATTGGTGGCTCGCGAATATAAAATTAACGGGTGATCCGGCTTAGGTGGCATTAGCGTAGGTGGTGATAACAAGAAATGCTTAACTACATCGAAAGCTTCATTGCAGTCTTCAATCCAATCAATGTTATAATCTTTCTTGAGTAGATTGTTGATTGGATGAATGGTGAAACTTAAGTCCAGGATGAATCTCTGGATTGCACCAAGTTTTCCAAGAAATGACATGATTCCGCATTCATTCGAAGGTGGGACTGTTTATATATCTTCCCCAGGTAGATATAACAGACAAGCGGAAGAATATGAAACCAAAGAAATTCAAACCTCAGCCAAAGATGCATCTTTCTAGATTTAGAAATGGCGCATAACAATGAGTGTCGACAAGCAAAATGGATGCTTTGCCATGAATGCATCATGTAAGAGAGACGTACGAAATGAGTGTCGACATAAGAAATAATGCGCCATCTAATGGCGCACAAATGGCGAATAAGAGGATGTCAACACAAATGTAAATGCGCCCTTGGTGCACTGTAAGAGGATGTTGACATAGAAATAGAATCTCGCCCTTGGTGCACCAAAGGAATGTTGACATGGAAAAGTTGCGCTTTTGGCGCAGTAAAGTGGCGACGTGAATACATGTGTCGACACAAAGATATTCTCAAATCTTTGTGCATCAAAATGAGTCTTGACATGCAAATGAATGTGCCTTGGACATGCACAAAAATGGTTGTTATGCGATATAAATATATTTGTGCCTTTGGCACATGAAAAGGATTTCAACATGCATATGGATGCGCCAAGGCGCACCTTCAGAGGCGCAACATTCGAGTATTGTTACCTGGAAGAGCTACATTCTTAAAGGCAGAGATTTCATGGGCCATAACTTTTGAATCGGAGCTCCGATTCACACAAGGTTGACTTTTCGGGAAAGCCTACGGTGTCCTCTACCTAATCGATATCATTAATTGGGTGAGAACAAGTTCTTAAAAAATGCAAAATACCTTTGCCACTGTTTTTGGGTTTGATATGGTCCTCACTACCACCATAATGAGATTAATTAGGATCAACTGGTCTGGGGTATCTTTGGTTTTCTCTCTCTTCTATCTCATTCATTCTTCCTTAAATTGTAAGGAGGGCTCTTCTTTCTAAAGGTCGAACATTTTTGTTTTGTGCCTCCTTTTCTTCTCTCTTTTGCTAAGTTCCTGAGTCTGAGGAGCTCAAACCTCCCATTTGAAATGAATGCAGGATTAATGCACTTTGCACTCATGGGATTTTTGCAGTAATCTACTAGATCAACCTTCGGAGAAAATAAATGATGATATCAATCTCAACCCTCTATGTGTTTCATTTAATGCATCCTCCCGATTTAAAAATTTAGTTCGAATATGTTTATAAAGCATGCATGATTTTGCACAAGGACCTGCAGTTTCTCTGTTTTAATGCTCTGGCAAAACGATGTGTGGATTTAACATGTAATGGCAAGCAAATTTGAAAGACTATGGCAAGGTTCTTCATTCCTCGTGCATCACCTCCTTATGCTTAGGTTTGTTTTTATGCATTTTTCTCTCCAACATATAAAGTCTCCATTGGTGGCTCGCGAGATTAAAATTTTGGGGGTAAACCTCATGCTTTATGGTGCATTAAACAGAGGTGGTGATAGGAGCCGCCTTCATCCGGAGAAAGCTTTTCCGATTTTTCCAATCAATGTCCCATAACTTTCTTGCTCCATGTTGTTGGATGAATGGCGAAAACTTAAGTCTCAAATCTCGATCGCACAAGTTTCCTGAAATGACTGCGATTCGTTCATCCAAGGTGGACCATTTCGAGAATAGCCTTAATTTTGGTCTGGGTCAACATCGATCCCACGTGATGATATAATGTAACCTAGAGCTTCCCCCTGTTACACCAAAGACGCATTTTTCTCGGATTTAGCGTGACTCCGTATTCTATCAGACGTGAAAGAATGACACGAAGCACTTCCGGATGGTCACAACGCTTCTTGGCCTTGGCCAACAAGTCATCTACATAGGATTCCACAATTTTATGAATAAGATCATGAAATATATACATCATAGCCCGTTGGTACGTAGCGCCAACGTTCTTGAGACCGAATGGCATAACAACATAGCAATAGGTTCCCCAAGGAGTTATAAACGTGGTTTTAGCTTGATCTTGTTTGGATATTCTGATTTGATTGTATCCCAAGAATCCATCCATGAGAGATAAAAGCTCAAATCTAGTTGTTGCATCAACAATGACATCTATAGATGGTAATGGGAAGTCATCTTTAGGACATGCCTTGTTAATGTCTCAGAAGTCTACGCAGATGTGTATCTTCCCATTCTTTTTGAGAACAGGAACGATATTAGATATCCACTGAGAGTAATCAACTGGCTTGATGAATCCTACTTGGAGGAGTTTTGTTACCTCCTCTTTTACCATGAGAGCTACCTTAGGTTTCATTGGTCTTGATTTTTGTTTAATCGGATTTGCATCTGATTTAGTGATGAGGTTATGTACCAAAATGTGTGGTGCAACCCCTGTCATTTCCTTATAATTAAATGAAAAATTCTTCTGATGTTCCTTGAGGATCCAAGTGTGTATTTCTACTTCTATGGAGTTAACAAGGATCCTAACTTCAATATCCTTGGTTCATCTTCCGTTCCGATGTTAATATCAATTGTTTCTTCGATTAAAGAAGCGTTACCTTCTTCAAACTCAGGCAGGGCTGGAGGTAGTTCCAGATCATCTCCGTTCTCGACTGTGTATATGCTGAGTTCCTTTTGTGGGGGAAGCTCTGTCATGGGATTTCCAAAGTAGGAGGATGAATGCGGGATTAGGGATAAATCTACCACGTGATGGGTGAGATGTAACGCCGCATAGGCATTCAAGAAATCAAGAGTGTTTGTATCACTATCGATGTGGTCTAGGATAGTAGATTTGTTTTCATTTCCATTTAAAAGAGGTTTTGACATTGTTTTTATCAGTGGTTCAGTATGAAGGGATACCATGAAATGGGTGTCCTCTAACTTACTATTTGGAGTAAAGCGCGATGCTGAGGTTGCTATTGAATCGGTGAGAAGATTTTGTTCTCGTGGGATTGCTTCAATTGATATGAAGTCAAACTCCTTGCTTAAATTCAGTATAGCTATTTTGTAGAGTTGTAAGTGCTCGACTCTGGTTTCATACATCTCAAAACTTGGTTTGCTACCAATTGCGAGTCTCCTAACACTCTGATGTTATCAACACCGATTCTCTTAGCTAAGATGAGGCCAAGGAGGAGGGCTTCGTACTCAAATTTTTTTGTGCATTCAAATTTTAGTTTAAAGGCAAATGGTAGGACTTTTCCCTCGGAGAAGTAAGGATTACTCCTGCCCTAGCTCCGTAACTACATCTAGCTCCATCGAAATGGAGAGTCCAATACTTAGCTGGGAATATGGGTGTTGGGATATTTGTTGTGTTAACATCTTCTACCTCTACCATGCAGAGATCTACTGCTGGAAGAGAACCAACACCTAGGGTGTATCCCATGCCTACAGAATCAAATGGTAGGAACATTGGTAGATCTTGTTCTAGTAATTCAACAATTTTTGCAGTAGTTCCTAATGATATTGTTTCTACAATCTTAGCCTCATCTTTGAGGGCTGGGATTGTCTTGGCTAGGCTCATGGTTTCAAGATCTGTCGTAGGTACCAACTTTTCTTCCGGTTTCGGGCCGGTAGGCTTATTAAGTTGGTTTGTTGGGAGTTCAAACTCCGAGTGAACGCCTGGTCTTCTCTTTAAGTCAGCCAAGTGTATATCAAATGGTTTTGGATCACCTTTGGCTATGAATATCTTTCCTAAGTGTAAAAACCTTACTTCTTGAAATAGCGTAGAAGGGATTGCCTTCATACGGTGTATCCATGGTCGGCCGAGGATCATATTATAGTTAGTTTCCCGATCTATAATATAAAATTCAGTCAGGATTGTTTTGGGTCCTAAGGTGACCAATAGTATTATAGTTCCAATCGAGGTGGCTTTAAGGCTATCATAGCCTCTTAGTGTATTTCGAGTCGTGGAACAATTCATTTCTCCATACCCTAGCTTTTGAAGGAAAGAGAAGGGGACTATGTTAACTACTGCCCCATCATCAACCATCGCGCATTTCACATAATTGTTATAAACCCACACTTGCAAGTGTAAGGCTGATCACCTCGGTGTGCAATCTCAACGTTTGTTGGCATTTTGTTTATTTCAAATATGAATTTGGTGTCCCTATCCGGCTGCCCCGAAGGGTGGATATCAAAGTCTATATGGTTTACCTGTGTTTCGAGAGGTGGAGTGATGCTAATTAGATGACCTAAACCCAATGCTTCTAAAAGAGTAGCCTTGTGAGCAGGGGAGTTCTTCAATAAATCCAAAAAGGAGATGTGCGAGAAGGTTTTCATTAGATCATTAATTAAGTCATAAGCACCCACGGGTTTTATTAATACTTGTTGGATATTGTCTGTTTCTAGCGGGTAGCTTGGACTTAGCTGAGAGGAATACTCTCGTGTCCTTGTTACAGCTTCTACGGGTAGTTCGGCATCTAACTCCACTAAACCGACTATCTTAGGTCATGGCTGACTTCCTAATTGTGGTGCAACTAATGGATTCAGTGAAGTTGAGGCTTCATGATCATTGTTTCCTGTAATTACACCCTTGTTTGTCCCATTTGGATTTATCTTGTTATTGTTGTGATTTGGGAGTGGATCATTGAAGATCTAGAGGGGTGCATTTTGAGGGGAAACTACCGTAAAAGTATTTGGTGCTGGTGACGTAGGATCTGCCAAGAACATATCTATAAAAAGTTGTCTTTATTCCTCTGGCAAACGTTGCATGAATTTATTGTAGTCACGACACGTTCTAGTGTCATGGCCTCGGGTTTTGTGAAAACCACAATACGAGTTAGGATTGTAATTCCTAGTTTGTTGGCTTGGTGTATATTGTGGCATAAAACTCTGATCAAACCATTTCCTATTAGGATTAAAGTTTTGCATTTGTTGTCTTTGGTTTGAATTCTGGTTTTGATACCTAGTTGAATTTTGGTTTGGACCCCATGTAGGGATTTTCCATTGTTGTTGTTGTTGTTGTTGTGATGATTAAAATCCACTGTATTGATTGTTGGAGTAAAGTTGTTGTTTCGTTGGTTGTTTATTTGTGGTGGAGTATTCACAACATTTACCTTTCTAACCTGATCAGTTACTCCATCTGTTGTCACTCCGTGATTTTTATTAAGGATTTTAGGTCCTTGATTGACATTCGTGGTAGTAGGATAAGTTGTAGTGTTCTGGTTGGAGGTGATTAACCTCCCATTTGCTCCATTTGTTTTTTGACCACTATTTATTGCCACTTGATCTATTCGAGACCACTCTCAAGTACTTCATCGTAAGTTCTTAGTGGGAACTTCTGGACTTCTTCCTTCACTTCTCTGCTGAGAGAATGAAGGAATAAATCACATAGTTCCATCTGATCCATATTTGGAGCACTTGCCGAAGAATAAAGAACTGTACGCCACCTCTGGATGAAATGGGTGATAGATTCATTGTGTTCTTGCTTAATGTGCAAGAATTCCCTGATTCCTGTTCTTAATAGTTTGTTCATGTCAAATGCCTTGATGAACTCTGAAACGAGTTGCTTGAATGAATGGATGGAAGCCTCAGGTATTCTATAATACCAATCGAGAGCGATGCCTTCCAAGGTTTTTGGGAATATTTTAGCAACAACCCCATCCCAAGGGAGTAATTCTCGAATGGCTGTAGCGTAAGCCTTAATATGTTCGTTCGGATCTCCCTCACCTTTGTACTTGGGCAAATCAGGAAGGGGTCTTGGAAGCATGACACTTTGTATGGTGAAATCTAAGGGCTCTTTCAAGTATTCTGAATATGTCCCTATCACATAGGTTTCGACCATTGATGGTTCTTGTTGAGGGAGTGGAGGTGGAATGGGTTGTTGATATGGCGTAGCGTATGCGTTGGCGGGGGCATAAGGAAACCCTTGTGTTTGAGGAACCATGCCGGGAGAGGAGAACATATCCCCTTGTGGTGATTTGGAGTACATGTTTAAGTATGAAGGGGTATTGTCCAAGAATGGATTATTTTGTACTAGACCGGGAGGTGTCAGAATGGTGTTAGAAATGATGGTTCTAGTCGGCGTTTGTTGTGAATACTGAGGGGTCATGCCTAACGTACCTATTCCTGTGAGGAGGTCTATTTGGCTAGGATTAGAATTTCCTACCTGCATGAGTTGAGAATGGTGATTTGCCTGAGCAAGTTCTAACCCCCTCACTTTTTCTACTAACGTTGAAATGACTTCATTTGGTGAAGTCACGGTATTTTTCCTTAGCGGCGTTTGTTGTATATCATGGTGTTGTATAGGCATGTGATATCCTGCTATGAATTGATCATTGCCCTACCAAGTTTCCCGAGGGCATTTCCTATATGTAATGGCATGGAGGTATTTCCTTGAAAAGAGACCTTGGGTTGTGTTTGTAAATTCCCTATAGGTGGGTACATACCTTGGGAACATTGTTCATTCCTGGACATAACATATCGAATGTTCATTATCTAAACCTAGGTATGGGTCTGATTGTCTACTAATTTGTGGTCTAAGTAGTACCTGAGGAGACAAACTAGACTCTCCTATGAGGGTCATATTGTTCGAGCCTGAAGGCTCTGTTTGTTGTGTTTGAGTGAATTGATCCAACTCCTCTATTTGGAAAGATGAGTTATATCTGACCCTTGGAGTTTGTGTTGATAACTGGTTAGTTGAGTAGTTGTCACCCCATACTGAGAGCAAGGGTGATGATTGTCTATTCAGTTGAGTGTAGTATGCCTCAAGACCTAAGAGAGGCCTACCATATGCATCGAATCCCGACATATTCGGGGGGTATATGAATACCCGCAGAATAATGGGAAGGAGTGAAGGTGATGGTGAAAGATGATGAGGTAGTAAAGATGAAAAGGTTATTTTAATTTAAAAGAACCAGTAGAAATCTGACTCTAGACCAGAAAGTAGAAATTTCATGTCGGGTTCACCAATTTTGTACGATGGAAAAGTGACAAGCGAGCATGGGAATCTACAAGTAACTTTTCCTCGCACCCGACCTCTCGAGGTCATGCCGAGACAGCCGGTGGGGATTGAATATGCATGGGATGCAGACAAACTAGTTAGGCAATCTGATGTCTTCGACACGCACTAGTGGAAATTGTGAATCTAAGGCAAAGAAGGCCCTCCTAACCTGAACTAGTGTGATAGATCGATCAACAAGGATGACTGCTCGAAGGCTCCAATCAATATCGAGCTCTGGCGTGATTCGGTCTATGGGTTGTGGAATACGTGGAAAATGACCTTGGGATAGTTTCGTGTATGTCTCCAATAAGGTCATAGGGTGGATGGTAAATATAATTGACTCTATGGGTGATTCTCTGCCTAGTCCAAAATTCCTTAGCTTCATTAGCTGTTATGTCTAACAAGGATAACTATTCAATGATGATAGGTGGAAGTGGAGTAGATCTGAATACTAATGTACGTAGGCCAACATCTATGTCTGATTCACCTATGGACTCATTGGGTTGTGGGATTTTTGGGTCACAACCGTAGATTCGTGGTTGTTGTGGACCTGCTATGGTCATGTGCGGAATCAGTCCCTAATCCCTAGTATCCAATAGTCATATGCTTTTTCAGCCTCTATATTTAGAATTATCAATTGTGTGATCTTTTTAGAGTATCTCACAGGCGTTCGTGCAACCTGAATTCTTAAGCTGGTATCTATATCTGTGAGAGTGTCTCCGCATCTAGTCAGGGGACCAAAGGATCACAACCGAATGTCTGCTTCTCTTTCAAACCCTTCCACATTCATGGATATGTATCTAGGGTAATCTGTAGTTTGGTTGATTTGACCAAAACGTATGTGCTTGGTCATCTTCTATGTTTAACCCGTGTAATTGAGAACTAATTTGTTGTAAGTTTACCGTTGTTCGGAAGACTTGGATCCTAAGATTCTGATCTATATCAAATATTGCTATGATGAGATTGGGTTGGGACACGATTGGCTCAAATACGTATTCTTTGGGCTCTCTAGGTCCCGTGATTGTCATACAAAAGCCACAATGTAAACTAAATGCAACGCAAAGTAAAATTAACTATGTGAAATATATCTATAACATATATAACTTCTATATTTTTGTATTTTTCTGATGAATTTATATGAATGAAATTGAAGGAGCAACTATTTTAATGTATCTAGAAATTGAAAACTAATATGATGACAAGTTTAAAACAAACAAAGCAACAGAGTAAAGCTACTTTTCTGTGCAGTTGTAAATCTATTCTAAACAATGAAATAACTGATCTGATCTACTTGAAAGACCCTTGATCCTATCTCAGAAGTGAGGAAAGAATCATAGTCTCTCAGAAACTATCAATCCCCACAAATTCCCTGGCAATATCGAAAGTAAAATTGATTGAAATAAAGTGATTGACTACTCTATTTGATATGCTTCTAATTAGAACTTTGAAAGCTAGAACCTGGATTTTGAGCAGTAAAAGGCGAATCCGATGGTGTGTGTGATTTTTCCCCTCGCAGTGATCTCCTCGCTCCTTCTGTTCACGTGATCCAAAAAGTGTAATGCTAGATCATCAAAATAGATATTGGGATAAAGGTAACTTAGGATACAGATCAATACAATGCGATTAGGAGAGAGATAGCGCAAGAGTACAGAGCTTGGCTTATGCAATTCCTAGCGGGATTTATTGTGAGTCATGTAACATAAAACGTCCAGAACCTGAAACTATCCTGCTTGAAGAACAAAACCTGCAACTTTAATGGCTTCCTATTGAAAACAAACTATCCTATTCCAATTTATTTGGATGAAGTGATAATAGCAATTACACAAGATGGATATGTGGCTTCCTAACAGCAAAACAACACTAACTAAGCATGCAATGAATGAAACTAGGAATTTTAAGCAAAAATGAAAGACTAATCTATTGTAATGAGAAATTTAGAGGCAAATTTGAGGGGCCATTTGCTTGAGCACAAGCCAACTATTTATAGCATTTGCACTTACCCAAGGTAAAAACCAAATTGATCTCTTAAACTATAAACAATGGCAAAACACTATTCCAGGGAACCAGAATCATTAATGCAAGCCCAAGGCGGTGAAAAAAGATGGTAAACATTGAAATTTACATGAGTCACGTTAAAAGAGCATTCTGGAAAACGCGTGAAGGACCGCCACCCTGAGTAGAGTGGTGGTTACAGGACCACCACCTGTCTAGGCGGCGGTCATGAGACCGCCACCCAGGCAGGGCGGCGGTTTCATAACTAAAGAGAAAAAGGCAAAGAAAAGAGGGGAAAAGAGGAAAACAAAGCACGCAGGGGCTAAGCGGGGCATGCGGGATGATAACGCATACTTGGAGAGCCTTTCCGGATCCCAAACACCTTGCGAGGAGACCTGTATCATCATTGGGGCACGTGTCATATTGTTCCTGCAGTGTAGTACCTTACAATTTTTGGTACGTACGCACACCAATGCTCCAATACTCATCACACACAATAATCAAACCATATTAGTACCTCATCACCACATTAAAAATACAAATCACAATATATCCTACTTACATCCCGCAACTACCACCACCACCCCATCATCCTCAAGGGTAGGTGTATGACCTCCTATTGGCCCTTCTCCTCCTACCTACACCCCCGGTGGTTATCCCACAACATCCACCTACAAGGAACCATATCATCCATGGGTGATCCACCCACCATTGATTATAGGTCGTGGTATACCACGCATCATCCGATTGACTCAAGACTATCCCCACATTAGCCTCATCTCGTACTCAAGTGGGTGTAATTTGGATCTTGTGGGACCCGGCCTCGCCCTTTCTTTCTTTACAACATGAATCAATCTATGCCACACATATGAATTTGGAGGCACATCTTGGTCTATCCCAAACTGTTGTGACACATGCTCATACCGAAAAGATCTTCGATAGTCCTAGAAATTTTTCCTTTAACCACACAATGCATCAATCCAATGCAGCTCCACACAGTTTTTTTAGCCCAACCACCATAATCTCTCGTATGATATCTAAATCACTACACTAGGTTCCATTATGTCCAAAATAAACTTTTATGTCATGGTATAAAACGACAACCCTTCGGGGTAACCCATCTAGCCGCAAAAAGTATTGTCACACCCAATATACTCACGTACCACTCAATGACCTTACTACTACAGTGTGCTTATATTCCCATACATGTAAAAGCATCATAGCACCGATCCTCCACAATGATCATGTTGGGTAAAACTATACAAATGAACCAAAACACAATGAATCCAAGCATACCATTTCCCATGCTACTCTATACTCATACAAATATCATGCATCCTATACGATATGGACGCCCATCATCTGTCAACAACTACACATGAGGGAAATACAACTACAAAAACTTCATAACTATGGAACACCCGATCGCATTATGTCATCCATGGTAATCAATGACTTTGTAGGTGTTCGAGACCCCGTAAAATACCCTCACAAGTCTTTGCTACCATTTTGTATCACATGGGGCATAATATGAACACACTCTCCCACTACTAGAAATCATAATATCCTATATGCATACTCCAAATTCACTTTCATCTCTCTAGTAGGTAACCAAAAAGTACATGTATTTGCGCACCATCTCTCGTAAATTGTAGTGATCAAATGTATATTATGGGGCACCTCCCTTAATCTCATGATGTGTCATGGTCTAATATGTCCCAATCATCCTCCTCTAAACCTAATTCCAACAAATTATACAAATTTATTCTTACATGGAGCTCTCGGGAATGTAAATATCTCTCTTCTTAACATAAATGCACACAAAACCCCAAGTTAGTGTCTCAGTCAAGGAAAAAAACTAATACAAATATCATAAAAACATCTAGACATAAGTGCCTATAATCCTTGCCACTAATGTCCAAAGACTTAGATAAGTAGTACCTTAACTGACGGTACACATCTAAAGGAAAAAACCGCCCACAAGACCATCTTGACAGAAATGCCTGATTCTATTTTTTTTTAAATGTGAAAATACTAAAAAAATATACAATATTGCATAGTATACTCCAACAAAAAAAAATTACTACTTGATCCTCCATCCGAGTCGATATCGCGTCTACAATCCACTCAAACCTCATCGAGATTACCTTTTGTGCACGTGGCATTGTTGTAATCCAAATCTCAAATTACACTAATTCAATTAGCAAATGAGAATCCTATTAACATTTCCAACCTTACTATTTATAGTAAAATCTTATTGCCACTTCAATTATTATAGTTATTATAATTTTTCTTACAACAACTAATTCACCAACTCTATTTCCGTCGTATCTTAAGCTTCGTTTATCCTGCTTTCAATGTCAATAGTGGCCCTAGAACCGTATCTTCAACATCTACCACATTAAATAGTTGACTACCACACTTCCTATATTTTTTTACATGTTACACTTCTATTTCACTCACCACTACCTATTCTATTATATTTTATGTGTTTTGATTCTTCTCCAAGCACTCTATCCGATTTAATAAAAATAGATTTATTAAACCCTATTGTAGAGTAATTAATGTAAACTATGATATATGGTTGCTAAGTACAATATGATACAAAAAAATAAACAAGTAAATATCAAATCCTAAACAAGATATACGTAAAAATGAATTAGTTGATTCATGCTTGATTCGAAGTGCTCTAGATTGGGAAAACTTCTAAACATGAAGTGAACAAAGTGTTGTAAATGCTCAGGATAAATTCTGCAACTCACAAATAGATTCGCATGAGTTCCCGGCTATGGCAATGGCAAGAAACTATTATTGGGTGCCCGTGACAACTCAAATGGTCATAATAAAATTTTTACTATCTTACAAATATTCCTTGTTGATCACTTTATATCACTCCTCGATTGTCGAAGGTACCTGTAACCTACAAAATAGAAGTTCACCTGCAAAACCCACAAAACCCTATAAAATATAAAAATAAAGATGTAGAATGGGGAATCTAACTCGACCTTGATGGTCACCACAAGAGTGACCTTACAACCAAGTGTTGCACTACAACTTAGAATCCATGTAGTTCTTGTGAGTGTGTGTAGAAATTGTGCCCTAGGATGCCCTTGTGTAAGATGCACTAGATAATGAGCTAGATTTTCTAGAATATGTAAATGTGTGGATGAAATAGATTAAACTTCCCCTTCATATGCAGTGTATGTAGAAAATATAGTCCCTTATCCTTTGAATGTATGCTAGATGGATGCCTTTGAGTGTTTTGGATGCCTTTGGATGTAAGCTTAGGTGGTAGTAAGTATGCTTAGAGCTTGGTCCTTTATTTTGATCACATAGTTATGTATTTATATGATTCCCTTGTTTGAATTTTGTAATTTAAAATGCTGACCCATAAGAAAATAAGATGCCCAAATGATAAAAGATGCCCAAAAAGAGCGAGTAAGGTGGAAATAGGTCGTGATGCCTGAGGGGACAAGGGCACCTGGGTGCTAGTGTCTTGGGTGGGCATTGGTGTCCAAATTCATAAAAGATAATCAAGTAAAGTTATGATTGGGATATATGGTGTGTGGGGTCAAATAGAAAACAAGAAACACATACAAGAGGCCAAAGATAGCTATCATGTAAATACTAGTATTCTTTTAGGACCTAGAAATGTACCCACGTGCATGATTTTGTGTCTACATTTTCCCCTACTTTATATTTTTGAGTGAATACTTGATAACATGAAGTAAATAGAAGATGTGTACCTGATAACCATGTAGAGAATGCGATGGAAAGTGTGCCGAGTAGACAAGTGAAGCATGGAATGATGAAAAAGTGAAGCGTGTAAACTAGGAAAGGAAAGTGACCCTAGGGGTGAAGCGTATGCATTGTACCATGTTGTTCCTTTTGTTTTTCTTATTGTTGTGCTTGTGATTATTACTTATTATAAGGAAAACCTGTAAAATATGAGAAAGAGAGAGTAGTTAAATTCATGTATATGAAAATTTGATCCAAGTATGCAAAAGTATGTAAAAATATGTAAAAGTATGTAAAAGGAAAGTGCAAACCTAATGTAGAAGAGTGTAAAAGGATATAAAAGTGTCCAAATACTATGTAAAGTGTCTCATGCCAAGTGCAAGTTTTTTGGGTGGTATCACGCCAAGATCAAGTTTTTGCATGATCTCGTGCAAAGAGAAAGTATTGGGGAGAGAGGTATATTGTTGCTCTCCTTCTATGACTTTGCCTGATAATCACCACTACGATGGTACGTCATTGATTTGTTCCCGTTGTCTTGATTTGTTCCTAATTAGTTCTCAATTATTTTGAGTGTACTAAATATAGGAGATAGAATGCATTTTGTTATTGGAGGATGTGTCTCGTAATTATGAAATTACTCAAGGATTCCATGTTATGTGTTGATCTCGATAAGTTGATTGTATGTGCCCCATAGACATTAGCACCTGGGGAGGACACAAACACCTAGGCACTACTATCCGAGTCTAGGAACTGGTTTTTGTGCTATGTTTCACCCAAGTTTGATTTTGAGCTAGTTCTGTGACTATAAAATGTGTTTTTTCTTTATTGTATTGTGATGTGTCAGTAGCTTTGAGCTACTTTAGGAATGATTTATTTACCCAATGTATGCCCCCTCGTTTTGGGTGCATGAGATGACCGAAGGAGCACACACCCAAAGGAGAAAACCTCAAATTGAGTTGGATCGGATCCCCGCATGGGGAAGGGGATATGCATGGTAGAAACCAAGGCACATGCAAACAAAGTGGATAGTAACATGTGTTAGTAGAAAAATTAGCAAACATGCAATAGAAGACAATGTAATCAAGAAAATGTGCAAACAAGATAGACCACAAAAAGTGGGTTTTAGACATGGGACATCACTCACAATGTTACAAGACAATCAGACCGAAGCATCCAAAAGCATACAAACAAAGGATCAAGAAAGACATGGGGAAAATCCAACAAACAATAGCATACAATGGAAAACAATGGAAAATAGAATGTATTAGACAACCATGGTGGCATATAGTCCTTCAAAGAAAATGTTGCATTTGAAGCGCCCATTAGCATGTTAGAAAGATAAAGATTATGTCAAATCATGTATGTCTCAATGAAATAAGTAGTAGTAATGTGCTAGAAAGAAGAAATAGTAAATAATGGAACAATAACACATGTAGTGTGTGAAATTGGTAAAGATAGATGCCCCCAGGAGCCTCGGTAGGGATTGTAAAAGTTACAATTCCAACATCATTACAACATGTAAAGTGTTGTCATAAATCTGCATTCACCTCATAAGATCAAGTGAACACGCATGTGTGTATATATAGAAAAGATACACACACACACACACACTAAGTATTTGTCTAGATGGAAAACAAAGTGTACATGTACATAGAATAAGCAAGAAAGAGTAAATGTAACAAATATATGTAAATGTTGTGAATGTGATGGGATGGTATGTAATGTGTGAAGATGATAGGAGTAGCGTGCCCCCCACAGATGTATGTGTGTGTGATGAGGTTCATTTATAGGAACCCGTAATAAATAATAATTAACCATGGAACAAGAGTTTGTCATCGTAATGTGCGTATTGTGTGAATAGATGCTAGAAAGATGTACCATGAATCATAGAGTGTGAAATGTGAATGATGCATGGTTCATTTATGAATTAGACCTCAAGTCAAGTATGAACCATGGGACTAGAGTGCATCATAGGGAAATGGTTTGAAAATATGTGCTAGAAAGATAGATCATGAAGCATAGAGCGTGAATAAATGAATGTGGTGAGGTTCATTTCAGCTTTTAACCTCAGCATTCGAGTATGAACTGTGGAAATAGAGTGCATCATAGGGTAATGATGATACAATATGTGTCTCATAAGGTTTGAAAGTGCTTTGAAAAATTAGACAAGAAGCCCGAATGTTAAGTAGGAGTGTAGGTGCTGGAGATAATTGGTGATAGGTGTGTGAGTGATGGATTTCTATGCGGTGATGTGAAAAGGACCATGTTATGGTCGTGGAGCTTGACATGTTTCTTAGCCATCAATGTAAGGATTAGTTTGTTTGAAAAATTGAATTAGACGCAGAAGTGGAGTAGGGTGGGGATGGATCTTGAATGGTGGTAGCTTATGTGGGATTGATAGTGTTGTAGAACACTTGAGAGGAGGAGGGGTCAAACCGATTTTTAGAACACGTTGCTTATTTGGATTTGGTAACGCGGTAGAAGACTTGAGAGGAGGAGGGGTTGGACTGAATTTTAAAGGAGGTTACTTAGTTGGAAATGGTTGAACATGCAGCTCTTGACTTACCTCCGAGTAAGAACATTAGTAATTATGGAATTATGCTCACTAAACATAAATGGATAAAATTTAAGAACCCAAAGTGGGATTTATCAATTGGAGATGAACATGTAGCTCCGTTTTGTGTAGTAAATGAAATGAGACCATAATGCTTAAGGTGAAAAATTTTCATTTTAGAGCATAGAAATCATTTTCAAGTATGTCCATTAAGTCAATGGTAATTGCAATATGGGTGACCTTGGTATTTTGCAAGCAAATAATGATGATAACAATGAGTAGATGGTAAATTGATCAACTAGTGATTAAGGAGATCAGTAAGAATATCATGTTGCTTAGCATTGAAATCAAACTTGAGAGGTATCAATAATGGAAATACTTGAGGTTCACTGACATGAGCACATGTAGAAGACATAGAAGTGGGATGAGATGTAGAAGAAAAACAAGCATGGGCTTGAGAATCATCCTTGAGATCTTGGATTTCAACTTTAAGAGATGTAATTGTTGTTTCCATAGCTTGAATTTTGTCTTGAAATAAACAATGCAAATATTGAATTGAATCTAAGATGGGTTGATTGGATGGAGGATTAGGAGTGATAGAGTCATTAGATAGACGATTGAAAATGGCACTTACTTGAGTGGGTGGCATATTGTGAGGTAGATACATAGTGTCTAGGGATTTTTGGAAAACATCTTTGCAATGTGGGTGCATTTGAAGCAAGTCATGCAAGGAGATTAGAGGATTTTTAGGAGCCATGAGAGAAGAAAAATGAGGATCCAAGTGTATGATCACGAGTAGGGTTCACTAAATGATTTAATAAAAAAAAATTTATTAAACCCTATTATAGAGTAACTAATGTAAACTATGATATACAACTACTAAGTATAATATGATGCAAGCAAATAAGCAAGTAAATATGAAACCCTAAGATGAGAGATACAAAAAGAATGACTTAGTTTATTTATGCTTGATCCGAAAGTTCTTTGGATTGGGAAAATTTCTAAACAAGAATTGAACAATGTCGTAATTGCTCAAGATTAATTATGTAACTCACAAACAAAGCCGAACATGAGCTCCAGGATTGGGCAAGGGCACCTAGGTGCTGAGACTCGATACTAGGCACCTATGACTACGCAACCGGTAGGAATCCAATTTTTGATGTGTTACACAAGTGTCACAAATATTCCTTGTTGATTTCTTGTATGTCACTCCTTGATCGCTAAAGGTACCTATAACCTGCAAAATAGAAGTTCACCTTCAAAACCCACAAAACACATCAAATATAAAAAGAAAGATGCAAAATGGGGAGTTGGACTGACCCTAGTGATCACCCTGATAGTGAACTTACAATTGAGTGTTACACTACATCTCAAACTCCATGTAGTTCTTGTGAGTTTGTGTAGAAATTGTGCCCTAGGATACCCTTGTGCAAGATGCACTAGATAACATGATAGATTTTCTAGAATATGAAAATGTGTAGATGAAATAAAATAAACTTCCCCTTCCTATAGAGTGTATGTAGAAAATATAGTTCCTTGTCCCTTGAACAAATTCTAGATGGATGCCTTGAGTGCTTTGGATGCCTTTGGATGTAAACTTAGGTGGTAGTAAGTATGATTAGAGCTTGGTCCTTTATTTTGATCACATATCTATTAATTTGTATGGTTCTCTTGTTTAAATTTCCAAGTTGACAATTGGAAGGCTGAACCATAAGAAAATAACATGCCAAAAAGAGTGAGTAAGGTGGAAAGAGGTTAGGGACGTCCAAAGGGGATGAGCGCACTTGTGCACCGTCATCCTAGTTGGGCACTGGTGTCTAAAGTCATAAAAGATAAGCAAGTAAAGTTATGACTAGGTCAGTAGGGAGTGTGGGATCAAATAGAAAAGGAGAAACACATATTAGAGGCCAAAACATAGTTGTCAATTACTATTTTTCTCACTTAAGAATCATGTAAATACTAGTATGTTTTTAGGACCAAGAAATGTACCCAAGTGCGTGACTTTGTGTGTACACTATCTATTTTTATTTCATATCATGGTTGAACATCTCACTTCTTACTCTTCACCGAAAGGGGGAAAATATTCAAGGTTATCCTATTACCTCTCCTAGAATGATTCAAGAAAATTTCTAATGCATAACATATAACCACACTACGCACTGTCACTCTATTTTAATTAATCACGAAGCAATATTCAAGTCATACAAAAGTTCTCACTCAAAATCACAAAGCTTAATATATTTCAAGCACAAAACTATCTCGATTCTCACAATTTCTCATATTCTCACAATTTCATCCCCAAATGATCTAATCTGGGGGAATTCAATTTTCTAAAGATGATTCAAATTAATCAAGTTCAATCAAATACTATATTCCAATCAATATATGTTGTTTCTAAATCCAATTCCAATTGGATAAATTTTCCTCCCAAATGACCTAACTTGGGAGCCAATCAAGTTCAAGCATTTTTCCATTTGGCCTAGTTTACACCCTTACATTATGAAGTGGGGGCAATGAGACGTCATTGCCTATCCTTGTCTACTTCACGAGATTTTTCTCGTGACTAGTAGGCAAGTAACAATTGGTTCATTTTTGTATGCAAAGTGGTGGAACCTATTTTGAGGAAGTGTCATGGTGGAGAGAAAATTTGATCACTCTCCCAACACACTTTCTCTAGTGACAAGATGCTCAAATTTGTAGATTTTTCACACCAGTTTAGGAATTGATCACTCTTGATCCATCCTTCAATCTCTAAGTTTCAAAGTCTCCTATATCTCCATAGCATGTTTTATATCTAATGACTCCTTCATGACAATAAATTCACTCGCATGGATCAAAACAATGATCCATGGTTCACCACACTGTGATTCTTACTATCGACACACCTCAGTTACAACTCCTTCGACCCTCTACAAGTATGTTCTTCTTATATCCTTTATATTATTGAATTTCATCCAAATAGCATAAAGGGGGAAATGTAGACATAAAATTATGCACTTATTACTATTACATCATGCCTCTAGTATGTTGTTATATACATGATTTATGAGTACAAAGATTAGACATTAGTGACACCTTTTTCCTAGTCCTTCTATTGCTTTGATTGGTTTTGATTGTGATATTGTCTCATACTTCTTGGATTTACACCTTTTTGGTCGAGTCACAAGGATCCTTTCCTCTATCTTTTTATTTATTTATTTATCTTGGCTTTGGGACCATACTTGCTAGTAAGGACATTACCTCTCGGTTGCTGCTAGTGTGCCTTCCTGCACTTTTTTCCATTATTTTTTTCTAAATTACCATATGAATACTTAACTTTGGGTCTTTTCTTATACTTTGGGTCATCCTTTGGTGTCAATAAGTGTTAAAATTCAAACAAGGAAGTCATATATATACATAACCTACCATTATTTGGGCTTGGACTATTTGGGGTTACTACTTACTATCTACTACTTGGGAAAATAACAACATTAAAGGACTACATTTTGGTAGCATTATTCACTACATATGAGAGGTTATTTTTTAATTCCATCTCACATATTCATCTTAGGTGAAAATTATTTTTATCCGTTATCTTGGTGCGATTGACATAAGGGCAACCTAGCTTCAAAGGACACAATTCAATAGAACTACACAAAGTCTGAAATCTAGTGCAATGCTCATTAAAAATCACATTGGGGTGACTCCTGAGGTCATTTTAAATCAAACATATGCATTATTTGTTTCATCTAATGTTTGTTTGAGCCTTGTGTAGGTATCTAGGGTTTGTTTTGTAGGTTCATGTGCGATAGTGAAACCTTGCAACGAAGTGGATGTGACAAAGAGTAAAAGGAAGAAGACAAGTTCAAACCCTAAGAATATCATATCCATAGTTATTGACAAGACACGCACCGATTAAGCTAAATATGTAAATATATGCCTAATCTGATTGTTATTATAGCAGTAAATAAATAAATAATTAAGTACATAAATTAACCCAAGTAAACTAAGCCAAAATATATAAAACCCTAAGTGTAAAGAAGAGGTAAGATGACTTAGTTATTTCGTAATAATTCCTAGATTGTGCCAAAGTGATGACCAGGTGAACAGAGAGGGAGAAGTTTCACATAGAGCCTCAAAAAATGTATGAGCTAACGATCTTCCTAGACTGGGTCGCATTGAGAGGGATAGGGGTCATGGGTGCCCTAGACTGCTTTCTCGGGTGCATATGTTTGCGGAAATTCTTAGAAAACATCCTCTGAGTGGTTGTGAGGTATTCTCTGTTGTTCACTTTTGGTCACTCTGAGGTCACACAATGATCGTCAAAGTTGTTGGAAACCTGCAATAAAGAAATGACCTGCAAAACCCTCAAAGAGACATCAAATCCTAAAAAGAAAGATGCAAAATGAGGGGTCGATTTCCTCAGTTGTCACAATGAAGAACTTATGACTATGTGTTGCACTACATCTCAAACCCAATGTAGTTCTATGTGTGTGTGCGGAATTGTGCCCTAGGTAGCTCTTGTGCATGTCACACTTGATAGCAAGCAAGTAGCTAGATGTAAAGAAATGTAATATATGTGTGTATGGAATAGAATAAAATTCCCTCCTATGAAGTGTATGCATAATAACCAGCCCTTTTGTCCCTTGGATGGTGCTAGATGTATGCAATGAAGCTCTTAGATGCTTGATGGATGCAACCTTAGGTGGTGATAGCTAATGCTTAGTGCTTGGTCCTTTATTATGATCACATAACTTTATATTTATATGATTCCTTGCTTTAATTTCATTATTAACCCCAAAAAGGATGACTACCAAAAAGATAATATGCTCAAATGGCTAGAAAGGACTTGAAAAGTGTGAACAAAGTATACTGAGGTTAGGGCGCGCTCGAGAGGATGAGGGCACCTGCGCTAGTGTCCTAGCTAAGCGTTGGTGTTCAGGATGATAAATTTTGAGGTATAAAAAGGTAGATTGGGCAAGTAAGGGTGCAAGACCAAATGTGGAAACATAAAGAAAAGAAAGGTGGCTAAAGACATGGTTTGATTAGTACATTTCTTACTCATGAATCATATGAATAGTAATATGCAAGCATGACTAAATAGATACCCAAAGTGCATGATTTTGTGTCTACATTTGCCCCCACTTTATGTTATAGAGAGAAATTTTGATAACATAAAATAGATAAGATATGCATGTACTGATAACCATGTAGATCAATGATGATGGCGTGCCGAGGGACAAGACAAAGCACAAAGTGATAAAAATGTGAAGCATGGATGCTAAGGAGGAAAAAGTGCAAAAAGTGATGATGAAAATGACCCTAGGGTGGAAACACATGTGTAGATTTCCGATGTGCATGTTGTCAATGTTGATGTTGATGTGATTTTTGTTGATGTTTTGAAGTGAATATCGCTTCCCATAAAGACAAGACAAGACAAGACATAATGTTGATGTTGTTGATGTTGATGATGATGGCGTGCCGAGGACAAGACAAAGCACAAAGTGATAAAAATGTGAAGCATGGATGCTAAGGATGAAAAAGTGCAAAAAGTGATGATGAAAATGACCCTAGGGTGGAAACACATGTGTAGATTTCATGATGTGCATGTTGTCAATGTTGATGTTGATGTGATTGTTGTTGTTGATGTTGTGAAGTGACTATCGCTTCCCATAAGGATGGACCTACAAAAGAGAAGAATAAATAAATAGTCAAATACACATGTATATGATTGAAATGTGTAAAAATTATGTAAATAAAGTATGTAAAATACAAAAATGAAAAAGGAACATGTGCACCTGATCCGTGATGAGAAAAAGGGTGTAGAAAGGATCCTGAATATGTTGTAGATGAATGATTTTTTCGGAAATCTCATGCCTGCGTCATACGTGAGTTTTTGGGGTGATCTCACACCAAGTCATAGAAGAAGTGTAGGGAGAAAAGTTTGGTGTTATCCTCCAACCTTTAACTGCTTCCCATAATGTAGAACACCACTACAGATGGTGTGTAAAATAAATAAAAATTGATCCAACACAAAAGTCAACAAAGTGTTGTGTAGTGCATGCATGTCAAGTGCTAAGGATTATGTTCCCTATAAAATATGCTATGTGGATTTTTTTAGATTGTGTGCGAATCGCTAAATATTATGTAACTACCCCTGGTCATAGGCATCTAGAAAGGGTCAAAGTGCGGCTAGGCATTACTATTATGGTCTGGGAACTGGTGTTTGTGATATGCTAAGGACCCAAGTTTGATTTTGATCCCTATTTGATACTAACGACTATGTTGTACCAGTATTGTGTTGTGTTGAACTATGATTGTATGAGGTTGTATAGGGTGATTGATTTACCCAAATTATGCCCTCCCCTCATTTGGGGTGCACGTGACATCACTAGAGGAGTATGTGACCCAAATGAGGGCCAAACACTGTGCTAAAATTGTGCCTCTGAAAGGGGAAGGGAATGTGCTTGGTAGAAATTAATGCACATGCAAAAAAAAGTAGCTAGGAGACAAGTGTTAATACAAGCAAAGAAAAACACGCGTATGAGAAGACAAAATGTAAACTAAGCATAAAATGTGTAAGCTAAGATGTAAAAAGGCAATGTAGACCCCAAAAATTGGGTTGCAAACATGGGACACCACTCATGATGTCTCAATACAATTAAGGCTGATGAAGCCAAAAGAAGACAATGTGCACACAAGACAAAGGGAAAATCCCACAAAAATATCATACAAAGAGAAAATAATGACAAGCGAGTAACCGACAACCATGGTGGCAGATAGTCATGTATAACAAATTATACACATGACGCATCCATTAACATGTTAGAAAGATAAAGAGTATGTCAAAGTGGGCATAATTTGATAATAAATGTGTTATGAAAAATGAAACAATAACACTTGTAGTGTACGAAAGTGGATGCCCCTAGGAGCCGTTGTGGGACTAGTAATAGGTACTGCGCCAAACATCCATGTTGTGTGTAATAGATCTGTATAATATACGATCACAACTAGAAAGTGAGTGAATGCACATGTGTGTATGATAAAGATAATGAAATGTAAGATATCTATCTAGCACGTGTAAAAAAGTGTACATGTAATAAATAAATGTAAGCGAGACTAAGTATGACCAAGATATGATGTATGTTGTGGATGAGACGGAATGAAATGCAAGTGAATTATAGAGCCACGTGCCCCGAGTGGATCTCAGTATGCGTGAATTGAGGTTCATTTGTATATTCCCCTTCAATATTCAAGAATGAACCGTAAACGAGAGTGTGTCATCAGGAAATGGTTTGAATTGTGTGTACTAAAAATATATGATCGTCAAAGCGTAAAGCGTAGTGTGTGTGTGTGTGTGTGTGTGTGTGTGTGTGTGTGTGTGTGTGTGTGTGTGTGTGTGTGTGTGTGTGTGTGTGTGTGTGTGTGTGTGTGTGTGTGTGAGTGAGTGAGTGAGTGAGTGAGTGATTGAAAATGTGAATTTGATGAGGTCCATTTGAGATGTAATCACTCAAAATATGAGTATGGAATGTGGAGCTAGAGTGCGACATAGGGTAGTGAGTGAAGCACATAGAGATAGATGAGTAAGATGCATAATACATTGAGTGTGTCGCAGATTCTTATAGATATCGAATGTGTACAATGCATGTTGTGGAAGGTGTGTAATGTGTTATGTGTGCATTAGAGAAGGATGTCGTGAATATGTCGCTATTGGTGAAGTTATGTTGAATATTGTTGATATAAATTGATTGTGGGCACATTGAGTGTGCAATGTTGTGTGTTGAGAAAGATGTGATGTGGATATGTAGAGTGTGTAAGCTGTGTGTGTTGATTGTGTGTAAGAAAGATGCATGTGATGTAAGAGGGGTATGTTGTGAAAGCGTTGATTGTGTAGTAAGAAAAAGAGGATGCATTGTTATGATGTTGAGGTTGTATTGATAGATAGGCATGAGAAGAGTGTATTGTAAGTGTGAATGTGTCACAAGTGTGTTGGTTGTATAGTATGTGTGAAAAATCTATATCGTGAATGTGTAGAGTAGATGTTATGTAGTGATGAATATGTGCAATACAAAATGTGTAGTGTGTAATGTATAATATGCAAGGTGTATTGTGTAAGATAGTGTGTAGTGTGTGGTGTGTGAGGTTCATGTATATAGTATGCCCTCAACAGTCAAGTGTGAACCAAATCATGAGAGTGCGTCATCAGAAATGGTGATATGCACGTGTATCAAGATGTGTGTGTGTTGTAAGTAAGAGACTAGATATGGAATGATGAGAAAATGAGATGTTTGTTGATGCTGGGGAGGGGGAAGAGGAGGTGTGATGAGGAAAGAGATCAAGTAATGTCATCTAGGAGGTCGTCATCATTGTCATGATCAAAACCAAAAGGTAAAGCATTTGATATGTGATAAGAAATAATGTCATCTTGATCACATAGTGATCCATTACAGCAAAGGTTATACATGCCCATTGCGTATTCTTCATCAGTGAAAGGAGGTAGTGGACAACCATGTGCATACCAACATGTAAGATTTTGTGAATAGCCGAGAAAGGAATCATTGTAAATGAAGACACATCCAAAAGGAATAGGAAATGAAATATCAATATGATTAGGATCTAAGATGCCCCCAATATACTAGAGTCGAGACTATCCAGTGTAAGAGGAGTAGCACGAGGAGCTTGTGTAAGAAACACTGTGAGATGAAAGACATGAAGCCCGTAAGCAGGAGTAATGTGAATGAATCCATGATAATGATGAGGATCACATGATAGAGGAAATATTTTGTCAACTGTAAAGCCTAGCCAAGCTAACCCATCATGTGTGTGTATAGTGTCATCACAAGTAGGATCAAATGGAATATGCTCCCAATAAGAATCATTCATGAAAATTATACATGTGAAAGGAGGTTGTGCTAACGATGGTTGCTCATGAGACAATGTAATAGGTGGAATGATGTCGATGTGTGGATAGGCCCCTGATAAAGTACCATAGCATTTGTAGTAGCGAGAGGGGGCGATGACATGTATGGAACAACATCCAACATGCAAATAGTAGATTATAAGTTAGGTGAAGGATCCATAGGTTATGGTTCATCAATGGTAATATATTTTGAAGTGGGGATCATAGTGGCAGGATCGTATTTGCAATATTTGAATTGTTTGCGATCAATAAGAATGGTGTAATCAATACCTTCATGTAAGAATTTAACACATTGATGTATTGTGGAAGGTACAACTTGCATGACATGAAGCCATGGTACCAAGTAAGTAATTATACGAAACTAGAAAGTCCATGAAAAATAAAAATGTATTAAGGTTTTTAGCCCAACAATAATGGGTAACGTAATATGGCCGATGCATGAATGAAAAGAAACATCGTATGTGTGAAGAGAAATAGATGAAGGACTGACATTAGTAGCTGAGAGACCTAAATCCTTAAGGAAGGTTACAGTGCACAAGTTAAGTTCAAATCCATTATCGACTAAAAATCGCTTGACACCAATATTATGGATGCACACCATGATGTATAAAGGAGATCATTTTCAAAAGTAGCAAGATCAACAGTAGGATTAGTTTGAAAATCAATTTTCGAGAAAATGCATCTTCAAATGTGTTGTAGACTGAGTCGTAGAGTAGAGTCCGGATGAATTCCGTAAGGAAGGTAAGTAGTAGTCGAGAGAGTGATGATCTTAGCCCTTAGCTCAGGATGGAGGAGTAAGAAATCATGAATAGAAATATTCATGATGAGAGGATCTTAGAAAGATGTAAGAAGTGACAAAAGAAATATCCTAAGTGTGTTCAAGAGATCAGGTTCACCAAAATGATTAAGCTAAATATGGAAATATATGCCTAATATGATTGTTATTGCAGCAGTAAATGAATAAATAATTAAGTACAAAAATTAACCCAAGCAAACTAAGCCAAAATATATGAAACCCTAAGTGCAAAGAAGAGGTAAGATGACTTAGTTGTTTCTAAAAAATTTCTTGGAATTTTCTGAAGTGATTACCAAGTGAACAAAGAGGGAGAATTATCACACGTATCCTCGTAAAATTGTGCGAGCTAACGATCTTCTTGGATTGGGGTGCTTAGAGAAGGATGAGGGTGCCTTTGGGTACCCTAGACACTGCTTCTCGGGTGCCTATGTATGTGGAAATTCTCAGAACACCTCCTCTGAGTGGTTGTGAGGTATTCATTGTTGTTCACCTTTGGTCGCTATGAGGTCACACAATGATCGTCCGAAGTCGTTGGAAACCTGTAATGAAGAAATGACTTGTAAAACCATCAAAGAGACATCAAATCCTAAAAAAGAAAGATGTTGAATGAGGGGTCGAATTTCCTCAGTTGTCACAATGGTGAACTTACAACTAAGTGTTGCACTACATCTCAGACCCAACGTAGTTCTATGTGTATGAGTAATTGTGCCCTTTGTGGCTCTTGTGTGTGTTACACTTGATAGCGAGCAAGTAGCTAGATGTAAAGAAATGTAATAGATGTGTGCATGGAATAGAAATAAATTCCCTCCTATTAAGTGTATGCAAAATAATCAACCCTTGTGTCCCTTGGATGGTGTTATATGTGTGTAATAGAGCTCTTACATGCTTGATGGATGCAACCTTAGGTGGTGATAACTAATGATCGAGTGCTTGGTCCTTTATTATTATCACATAACTTTATATTTATATGATTCCCTTACTTGAATTTTGCAATTAACCCCAAAAAGAATGAATACCAAAAATATCCGATGCTCAAATGGATAGAAAGGACCCAAAAGTGTGAACAAAGTATATTGAGCTCAAGGGTTCCAAAGGGGATGAGGGTGCTCCTGGCATTGGTGTTCTAGTTGGGCACTAGTATAAAAGGAAGATTGAGCAAGTAAGCGTGTAAGACAAAAAGTGGCAACAGAAAAGCAAAGAAAGGTGGCCAAAGACATGGTTAAATTAGTACTTTTATTACTTAGGAATCATTTGAATAGTAGTATGCAATTAGGACTAAATAGATACCCAACGTGTGTGATTGTGTGTCTACAGAACCAACTTAGACATTAGTGCCTTAGTGGTCATGTCCTCATCCGAGCGGTCCTCTTTGAGGGAGTTCAAGATTGTAGTTTTCCAAATGAAGCTTATGTAGTCCGATCCATCATGTTCCACTCATTTTATAGCACAGAATCAGTCCGATCTCTTAATACAAGCTAATTCACTCCTATTTCACTATTGCTTACACTTATTTATTTATTACACTAAGGTAAATCATTCTTGTAG
Source organism: Taxus wallichiana var. yunnanensis (assembly GCA_018340775.1). Classification (NCBI taxonomy): domain Eukaryota; kingdom Viridiplantae; phylum Streptophyta; class Pinopsida; order Cupressales; family Taxaceae; genus Taxus; species Taxus wallichiana. The sequence goes on along the minus strand of CM031234.1, from coordinate 717,919,022 downwards.
TAATATTATATTCATTTTACCTCAGCTCTTTTATTAAGATTTAATTTATGTTAAATCACCAACTCAAAAATAAAATTAGTTGAATCGATCATGTCTCCATAATATTGTGTGCTCTACAAACACCTAACAAACACATTCACATAACCACCATAGGTTTGATTGGCATGTTGATGATAAAGTTTAGAGTTTGTTCAAGTTAGCCAACATGGCCAAGAATGTCAACCATGTGGACATAATTATCAATTATAGGCGTGATGCTATGAGAGGCATTTATGTGCTTCCACATTTTGCATACATATCTACCATGAAACTTGTAACTAATTTTTTTAAAGCAAAATTCAATTCTCCATAAGGCTTTAATAGGTGTCATTGCCTATATCAAAGATATTATTTTGGTACAAACCAAGGGTATGCTAGCAAAGGTGAAGTGATCATATTGGAAATTTTTGGTTGTATTTATTGAAAAAGTATCAATGCTTTGTGTGGAAACATGTGTCTTCTCTTGGTTGCAGTTATGATATTATGCACGAAAAGAGGTTGTAGATTACAAAGCAAACAAAATTGGACTTTAGAATAATTGTTCCAAGCATTTTGTCAAATAGTTCATGTGCATGGTCGCATGCTAATAAAAATGAAGCTTACATGGTCGAGGCATTTTCCGAGTGATTTATTAGTTCAAAGAGTTTTGAAATCATATATTTTAAGGAATTTTATCAAACAATTCATGTGCATTGTGTATGCTTCCACAATTTACATGCATGACTCTAGGGCACTGCTAAAACATCTAAAAAATATTTCCATTATGCTTTGATGGATTTCCATGTTCTATTCTCAATCTCCCATTTTGGCATTGACAAGGAAGATAACAACAAAGGCTTTGGAGTGTAGGTTCAAGTCTGCCAATTATTTGTACTTGGAAGGGTTTAAGCCATTTTGAACAAAACCATGACTCTAAACTGACAATGATTGCATCATATTAGGTGATGATAGAAATCATATTACGTATGTGTGAATCCTTTGAGGTGCCCGAACTTGGGCCAAATATGCATATAAAAATCAAACGTAAAGGTCCTTGACCTAAAAATTATTATAGCCTTTGTGCTTGACACTATTTTACCCTTTTGAAAAAAATGAGAATTGTATTTATTCTACAACATTATCTTCCATCTCAGGAGAATATCCCTCCAAGGATAATGTAATGGAGAAAGGGAAACCTTCTTTTATGCGAAAGTATAACCACAAAAATGAGGTTCCAATTATCATGCAATATTATTATTACATTTGTTCCTAAAATGACACTACAAACATGAAAACATATTTAATTTGACTCAACACTGGAAACTTACCGTGTCCAAACATAGAAATGATTGACACATTGAGAGCTCTTTCTTGATTCTATGGATGGTGGTGCATGGTTGTTCTTAGTTAGTGGAGCAATTTTTCTAGTTAATTCTATTAATCTAACGAGACCTCACTTACTAACTAGATATGCAGAGGTTTCCTTTGTGACTAACTTCTTAGAGGGAATATGGCCATTTAGGCCATGGAATTTTGAGGTAATAACAAGTCTATGATGCCCTTATATGTTTTGGGCCACAAACGTGCTACACTCGATGCAACCAACGAGTTTTTCTCCTTGGTCCGAAAGTTTTGGGAAATCTTGTCAAATTGCATCATGATGGGGATAGACCATTGTAATTATTGATCTTAAACGAGGAATTCCTAGTAAGTGTGATTCATCAACTCGCATTGACTACATACCTACCATTTGTACACACCACTTTTCGCTCCTACCAATTGAATGATCCAGTGAAGTGTTTGGATCGTGATGAAGGTGGTGGTTTCTATTATCGATGTTGCGAGAAGTTTATTGATCCTTATCATTTAGAGGAAGGATAAGTCATAAAAGGTTATTGTAGATGAACTTGTAGTAGGATCATTGTCATTTTAAAAACTAAATTGTGCAAGGGAGTGGGCATGTTTAGCATGTTCTACGTGTCTCCTCCCATCCCTCACTCTCGCGGAGTCTAGACTGAGCTTCGGATGCTTTTTCCTTTTAAATGTCTCAAGGGTCCCCTCCATTGGCTTTCTTTTGGGTGGGAATTTTGGTCTTCACAATTTATTATCATGCGTTTGGGTTATTAACACGACAAGTGTCGTGTTGTATGCATTGTGGTAATGAAAGGAGCTTGTTTTCGACCGCAAATGGGTGCATCAACAACTTTTTTCGTCAAGAATTCTTGCTCCATTATAGTTGAAGGGGACCTATAATTTCCACTTTCTAGGTGGTTCCTTGTAAACACCCGTGGAAAATTTGTAGATCAAGCTGTTTCCACTTTGGCCAATTTACAAGGCAATATAACCCCCAAATATGTTGTCGAAAGCTATGTCATTCATATTTTTGTGCCTTTTGTCAAGTGTACCTACATATGTCGTGGGGTAGGACTCTCGTCCAATGGTTCCATTTTCATTTATTTGGTCTCTATCCTTCCGACGTTGTGGGGCGGGGACACCCCTTTCTAATTTCTCCCACGAGGCATCACCTCTAGTCCCAAGTCGTATTGTGTGAAGGTGTGTGTCATAACACCCAACGCATCGGTGTGACTTGCACTAAATATTTGATAAGATAGCCATGCGGGCTACATGCCATGCACGTGTCGACTCACGGCGCCAATTGAACATGAATCTCAAAAATGGATATCTTGGATCTCGCCACGATGAAGAATGTAGAAAAATTTGATACTTAGTGTGAATTATAGAATCTCGTGAATCATCGAGTCTTTGAACACAACTCATAGAGTGTTAGGAAACCATAGAATTTTACAAAGAATGAATAAACAAAAATTAAAAAATACAACAGTTTATAGAGATAGAGATAAACGAAATATAGCAAATACCAAATATGCAAGAGAAGAACACCGATTTACGTAGTAAAAATCCAGCTGAGTTCTTAGAGAAACATCGACAATGAAAGATATCAAGCCATTATTAACTAAAGATGAACATATTACATGTGAATTTGTTATGAACGACTTTAGATCTCCACAATAATATATACACCTAATTGGCGAAGTACATTTAGGATTCCACCTCCTAAAAATAGAGTGGAAAAATGTCATTAGGATTTTCCTTCCTAATAGAATTTGGTTGAGTTCGTCTTTCTAGAAACAAGGGATGGACTCCTTAAATTTTTTCTTCGGGGCTCCACCGGCCCCCGACCCCCCTCGCAACATGAGTGGGGGTAATGCCCCTCCCCTCACACCCCCTTATGAAGTGAGTTACAAATTGCACCATAAAGGGATCTAGAATTTAACTTGTTAGAACATATCTAACAATATCCCAAATTTGCTTGATATCTTACACGACCAACTCATCACCTTTTCTGCAAGCCAAGAGAATCCAAACACAATTTTAGCTTCTCTAATAGTACTGGTTTTGTGAACATATCAGCAAATTTTTGTGGTGTGAACCTTTTCCAGTGCTATTGTCCTTCATCAATAACATGTCTAACAAAATGATACTTAATTGTAATATGATTTGTCTTACTATGATAAGTCATATTCTTGGCAAATAAATAACATTTTTACTATCATACAATGCATTCATCTTGTATTGATCTCTTCCAAACTCATCCAATAGGCCTTTTAGCCAAATTACCTCTTAATAAGCATGATAGGAAGCTACATATTCTGCCTCAATAGTTGACATAACAATAATCATTTAAGCTTTGACATCCAACTGATAGGTCCACCTACAAGTGTAAAAACATAACTAGAAGTTGATCTTCTTTTTTCCAAATCACCTACAAAATCTAAATCAACATATCCACAAATAGAATCACCAATATTATTATAGGTGATGCAATAATCACTTGTGCCTCACAAGTAGCGAAACACCCACTTCACTGCTAACCAATGTTCTCTACCTAGATTTTCCATAAATCTACTAACAACTCCAACTGCATGTGAAATGTTAGGCCTTGTACATACCATAACATACATTAAACTTCCTACTACACTAACATATGGTACATGAGACATATACTCATTTTCTTCTTCTTCTCTAGGACATAAACTTGAAGAAAGTTTGAAATGGGAAGCAAAAGGGATTCTAACTGGTTTCACATCTTTCATACCAAATCTAGTTAGTATATTTTCTAGATACCTATGTTGTGATAACCAAAGCTTACCATTTATCCTGTCTCTATGTATCTCCATGCCTAAGATTTGTTTTACAAGCTAGATCTTTCATATCAAATGTCCTAGCCAAATGAGCCTTTAAATTTTTTATTTCTACCATGCTTTTGCTTGCAACAAGCATATCATCAACATACAATACTAATATAATGAATAATCCATTGTCTAAAAACTTGAAATAAACACAATGGTCATACTCACTCCTTAAGAAAATTTTGGCTCATCATGAAAGCATCAAACTTCTTGTACCATTTCCTGGGTGACTGTTTTAAGCCATACAATGATTTCTTGAGCTTGCAAACAAATCTTTTTTTGCTATTTTGTACAAATCCTTTAGGTTGTTCCATATATATATCCTCTTCCAAATCTCCATGTAAGAATGTTGTTTTAACATCTAATTTCTCCAACTCCAAATCAAGTAAAGCAACTAGTGCTAAGACTACCCGAATTGAAACAAGTTTAACAACTAGTGAAAATATTTCATGAAAATTAATACCTTCTTTCTGTGTAAATCCTTTTATTACTAGTTTATCCCCGAACCTTTCAACTTTGTCATCAACACCTATATTCTCGTTTGTAAACCCATTTGTAGCCAACATGTTTTCTACCTTTTGGAAGTTATACTAGGTCCCATGACCTATTCTTTTCCAAGGCATCCATCTCCTCCTGCATTTCCCTTTTCCATTTGGCACTATATACATATTCTAATGCTACCTAATAAAAATTAAGTTTCCCATCATTACAAATCAAAGCAATTGAAATATTGGGATTGTACTTACTAGGAGGATTCCTAACATGTGTAGATCTCCAAACTAGTTGTCGATATGTTTCTGCATGTTATTGTGACCTCCATTTTACAATGCTCAGGGGTTTCCTCAAGCTGTTGTGAATCTTCAACGTCTTCAACCTTTGTAAATGATTGTTTTTCTTCCCTTTCAACCTTCACATGTTCATGTTTAGGTTCTTGTTCTTCTTTGATTTCAGCATCTGATTTTAGGAGAGGAGACTCCTCAAACTCTACATCTCTATTAATGATGATTTTGTGGGTAGTAGGATCCCACACTTTATATCCCTTAACACCATCTACTTCACCATACCCAACAAAGATGTAGTTCTTCGATCTTGGGTCTAACTTTGAACATTGATTTTTATTAGTAAGAGCATAAGCATTACAACCAAAAATTTCAAGTTTGAATAATCACATGGATGACCTATCCATACCTCTTCAGAATCTTACAGTCTATTGAAATTATTGTGAGCGATTTATTAGATAACAAGTTGTAAAAATGCTTCTTCCCATAAACGTTGATCTAAATTTGCATTGTTGAGCATGCTCCTTGCTCTCTCTAAAAGAGTCATATTCATGCATTCAACAACCCCATTTTGTTGTGGAGTATAGCTGGTGGTTTTATGCCTTTCAATCCCAACTTCCTTGCAATAGTTCTGAAACTCCAAGGATGTGAACTTCCTCCATTATCTATTCTTAAACATTTGATAAATCTATCAAGTGCACTTTTCAACCAAAGCTCTAAATTGCTTAAATGTACTGAAAACATAAGATTTTATCTTAAGAAAGTAGACCCATACTTTCTGGAGTAATCATATATAAATGTAACAAAATACAATGTTCCACCATATGAAATTAAAGGTGTTGGACCCCAAAGATCAGAATGAATATAATCAAGAATACCTTTACTTACATGACTTCTAGCTTTAAACTTTTGTCTACATTGTTTCCCAAAAACACAGTGCTTGCAAAAATTTAAGTCTAGAAACTTTAAATCAGGAGTAACTTACAATCTTTCGAACCTTTAATCCTTTCTCACTCATATGCCCCAAACATAGATTCCATAAATGAGTAGAATCTTCTATTGTTTTACATACCACAACTTGACTGATATCTTTACTCCCTTGTAATATGTAAATATTCCCTACTTTTAGAGCCTTCATTACAACTAAGGAACCTTTAGAGCTCCACCTTGACCTATGAACTTATAACCACTAGAGTCTAATTCACTTAAGGAAATCAAATTTCTTTGTAGTTTTGGTACATGTCTTACTTCTGTTAGAGTCCTTACTATACCATCAAACATTTTTATCTTGATGCTACCAATCCCTTCATTTTTACAAGAAATGTTATTTCCTAAAAGAACAAAACTAGTGTCAAGGGTTTAGTAAGAATAAAACCAACCTTTATGTGTAAACATGTGATGTGTAGCACTAGAATCCAACAACCATTCATGATGATAAGAGGAAACATTACAAACAGATAAAACTTCATTAGTCATACCTTCACTTGTTTCTACTTGATTTGCTTCTTTGGTGAGCTCTTTCTTCTTTTCTAATTATTTCCTCTTCCATTAATGATTATAAAGATGCCCTACTTTTCCGTAGTGTCATCCCTTTGCCTTACTCTTCCCACCTTGTGACTTAGATCTAGATGTACCTCTTGAGCTTTGACCTCTTTCTTTAGATTTGCCTCTAGAAAACATGGCTTTAGGTGTAGAGATCTCTCCAGTAGATTTTCTTCTCATTTCCTTAGCCAACAATGCTCCCACAAAAAATCATAGTCAAGGTCATCAATAGTACTAAAACTAATAGAAGTTATTATATGATCCCAAGAATCCTCCACTTTCACACCAATACTAATCAACTAACATAACAAAGTATTGAAAATATTTAAATGATCAACAATTTCCATCCTCAATGTATACAAAGCTTCTTTAGGTAAATACGATTTGTTACATATTTCTTCATGTATGAGACTTTCCAATCTGTCCATAAGCCCGACGTTGTCTTTTCTCTCTGCAATATTGAAAGGAACTTCATTTTATAAAAAAAATCGTATCAGTATTATGAGAGAATTTTTATCAAGCTCTTCCCAGTCATCATCATTCATCCCTTTAGGTTTCTTTTCCTTTCCATCTAGGATTTGTGCAACCCCTATTGCACCAGTACATCACGTGCTTTGAGTTTCCACAGCTCAAATTTTCTCTTATCATTAAACTTCTCCACCTCAAACTTTTCACTCGACATGTTCTCCATTTGATGTAATAGAAACACCAAATACAAAAAATTGTTGTAAATCTAGAAAATATCACTCTGATACCAATTTTTAGGAAACCATAGAATTTTGTAGCAATGTATAAGCAAAATTTGAACAATACAACAACAATTTATAGAGATAGAGATAAAAAATATATAGAATACCAAACATGCAAGAGACGAACACCATATTTATGTGGTAAAACCCCATTGAGTACTTAGGGAAACATCCACAATGTAAGATATCAAGCTATTATTAACTCAAGATGAACAAATTACATGTGAATTCGTTATAAGAAACTTTAGATCTCCACAAAATTATATACACCTAATTAACAAAGTACAGTTAGGATTCCTCCTCCTAAAAATAGAGTGGAAAAACACCATTAGGATTTTCCTTTCTAAAAATAGAATTCGGTTGAATTCGTCTTTTCTAGAAACAAGGGATTGACTCCTTAATTTTTGCTTTAGGGGGCTTCTTTATCCCCCCTGACCCCCAACAACATGAGTCAAGGGGGATGAGGAGGGGGAAGCCCCTCCACCCTCTTTTAAGAAGTGAGGCACAAACCGCGCTACAAAGGGATCCAAATTTTATGTTTGTTGGCACATATCAAACATGAGGAATGCTCTATGTTTATACAAACATTAAGAGCATTGTTGCTTACATTGTGTACATTCATATTTATATTCACCTAATATTTAAGGTTGAAAGAATGATGTTGATGTTGTGGATAAGCCAAAAGATGCTCTGAAGGTGTTGTTGCTTTATGTAAATCCTTGAGGTCATATTTAAGTGTAACAAATAATAGAGAAGGTGAGATGTTGAATAGTCATCTATGGTTTTAGTTTATTGTTGTATAAAGCATAGAGGAATCTATCAAGCAATAGATAAATCACATGTATCTATTTAAAAGCATACTACCACAGGACTTTTAGATCGATTAGTGTTGGGGTCATAGATTTTGACGTTCAAGGTTACATGTTACAAAAAAATTAAGGTGACGGTCTAAAAAATTATGTGAATGTCATTTGACATTAAAAATTTAATATGCACGTCAAAAAAATGTATATTAATTATTAACAAATACATAGATTAATTTAAATTATACATTTGGGAGATTGGAGATAAATAACTTGTTTTATAAATCCTTATAACTTTATGAGCAACAATTACCCATCCATCAAGTTAACCCAAATATTGTCTATTTAATCGCTCATACTCCATTCTCCGGTGTATAGAGAACAACATGGACATAGAAAAAAGGTAGCTAATTGATAATAAAAATTTAAGTTCATGAACCAATGTTGGTATTTATTACAAAAACAAACTTTTAAATAAAATTTTATGATGGGTTTTTCTCTATGCAGATTCCATCTTTTACATTTTCTAAACTACATTATAATTACAAATCTATGTGGGATTCTCTAATTGATTAAATTTAAATGATTTTAACAAATTTAATCTTTATAAATTTTTGGGCCTTTGTTGTACAATTATAAACCAACAAAAACAATGCTACATTAATCAATTTCATAGTTTATCATAGATATAATTATTTTTCATAAATATCAATTGTACACTAATCAATTGGATCTTCACTAATCAAATAAAATATCTAGAAACACCATTAATGTTTATGAGAGCATTAAAACATCATTTTAAATAACAAATAAAAAGTAAAAAAATATTTAAAAATTGAAAGAAAGGACTCACTAGTGCAAGCTTGCAATTCTATAGAAAATGAGTTCCAACTTCCAACTTTCAAACCTCCAAGTTCAACCTTCAAGTTTCACCTTTCTTACAAAATCCCAAATCCAATGTTTGTAGTTTAATATATATTTGTAAGAAATCAAACAAAGAAAAATCAAAGAAAACTAATTAAAAATCTAAACTAATATATGTTTGTATTCTATCAAAGAGATATTAAGATGTTTATATTTTATTAATAATATATTAAGATATTTTTATTATTTTAATTCTAAAGTTTCCATTTTTGTTGATATTAATTGTCATAAATCTCACAAATTCATAAATATAATGTAATATTTAATTTGGATATATATATATATATATATATATATATATATATATATATATATATATATATTTGAGCATACAAATCATATTGACATTTAAATTATATTTTCACCTTAAAATCCACCATTGATTGGGGCATAAACTAAAACATAAAAAAAAAAAAAAACATGGTATTTGCACATTTGTATTCCAAAATACATATTTATTTATAGTTGTTTACATCGCAAGAGAATTTACATGTGAGGAATAATAACGAGATATAATTTATATATTATGATTTGGTGTTTTCCAGTGATGTTTGCTTAAAGATGAGGTAAACCAGTGTTTAGAAGTGCTTGAAAGTGGTAACAAAAATTACCATGTAAGGCCACTCCATATCAATGACCTTCTAAATTTAAAAGTCTTGAAGTCTTTTAAGCCAAAATAATCATTAATCATCCATAGACACTACTGCTTCATAACTTTACTTCCAATTTTAACAAAAATACAAAGTATTTTCGGCATTACGATTTAAATTTTTCCTGAGCATGAAATCAACCACAAAATAACACTCTATATCCTCATTGCACAATTCTTCATTCAAAGCTTAGAAGGAAAAAATACCGACGGGGTATACATCACTTTTAAAACTATATTTCCTCACGAAAACTTTTCTCTTTAAATTTTTAATATCTTTCTTTAGTAAATACCATATTATTTCTTTTTTTGATGAAAAAGATCTTATATTATATTAATGCAATAAGATACAAAATAAATTTCAACAAAAAGTAAGGCGTATGAGAGCACGCCCCAAAACCACGAACAAACTAGGCCGAGCCTACAAACCAAAAAGTCAAACTAGGCCGAGCTAGGAGATACAATAAATAAAAAATCATGGCAAAAGACAAAGACAAAACTAGGGTGCAACAACAAACATGCCCGAGGCGGGCAGATCCTAATCATCTGGCCACCTTGAACCAGGTAGATCCTTTCCAGTGTCGGGAATCTCCCAACCATCAGCATGTTCTTCCTCAGGATCTTCTTCCCCGCATGTGGGAATGGCTAAGATGAGCTAGGGGAATTTTCCAACAAAAGGCAGGGTGGCGGCAGATGTTAGGCGGCCTATTGAGAAGTGGAGGAGGGAGAGCCCCAACCCTGTTGGTGAGCTAATGAACGAGGCGGAGAACCCCACCAATTTGCCGAGGTGGTGATCCCCAGCCGTGCAGGCGAGCCGAGGAATGCGGCGGCAAGCCTTAACTGTGGCGGTGCCAAGGTAAATGACTGTTTCGGTGGCTCGGTCCAGTAGAGCGGCAGAACGACTAAACATCCGCAAGACCGGGATTTTCTACCTTGGCCACCATGAGCTGAAGGTGAGGAGTTCCTGGTGGGAGAGGGAGGCACCCAGGTAACATTACACAAGGCTTCCCCCCAATGACACAACAAAGTCTGGAGGTGGTCCACCTCCAGCGCCACCTTATTCACTCTAACTTGAATCTCTGAAGCACATTGGAGATCACCATGGATTTATTATAAATCGAGAAGGACTAATCAACTGTAGAATTAGCAAAGAAAAAATCATTCCTTTCTTTCCATATCCAAAATAAAATCTCCCCTCTGAAAACATGCCAAATTTGGGTGAACATAGGCAGAAGATTGGGATTGTATCCCAAGAGGATATCTTACCAAGTGAAATAGTGGGGTTGAGAAGGAAATAAAAAAGTATGGATCCAGTTCCAGGCAGTTTGAGCTTTGGGATAGAACCAGAATACATGCATAATCATTTCCAGATGCCCATAAAAGGTGCATTTGGGAGCCAAAATCCCAATTTGAACAAGACGGGCCCGATAGGAAGGCCTTGGTGAAGAATACACCACAAAAAATGAGGAATTTTGGGCTCAACACATATAGTCCAAATAGTCTCAAACCGTCTGCCCCAGACAGACGGGATGGCGTTAATTCCCAATGAGTATTGAGCTTGTCCACCATGGGAAAATGAGGTGAGAGCCACCGATAGCCTTTGTTGAATTTATAGTTACAGAAAGGAGTATCAGCATACCACTTCCAGTCTATCCACCAAGGGCGAGAAGAGTGCACAACAATCTTATGTAGCATGTGATCAAGAATAGAATTGATCACAATATTAAACGTATCATGATCCTGGTTGGAGAGCTGAAACAAATTTTTAAACTCCAGCCAAGCAAACCAAGATTGTTTGTTCTTGCAGAAAAGATCCTCGATGGTATGAATTCTAGTGTTATAAGAATTTGAGCGCGGAGATTCCCAGGACCTCTGCAAGGTATTAATCTTGGGATTGAAAAATTGGTGACCACTAGAGAGATTGTTGGTTGAGATATAGCCCATTGCAAAAGCCATCCCCTTTCCATAAACTTCAGGGCTTGACACATTCCCAGGCTTTCCAGATACTTTTAAGCACAAAGGTGCCCATGATTTTGACAAGCACATGAGTGATGAGAAAATTGAAAAACCTTAAACCTTTCCATGCAAGGCGGCCATAAGGAGAGCCTTTTGAAATTCCATGTCGTATTTGAACTTTACAAGCTTCTCGCTAATAATGCTTCGATAATCCACTTGCACAGAGCTTTCCCTTAGCACTTTGAATTTGGATAAGCCCGAGGCCTCCGTAATCGAGGTAAGCAACATATATCCCAAGAGACACGATGAAAACCTTTTCCAAAGAGATGCATTAGCCCATAAGAAATTTTTGAGCAAATTTTCCAAATTTTGGATGGAGGCTTTGGCAAGCACCCAGAAGACAAGTAGTAAACATGGGTGACCGCTAGAACTTTGGAACAAATTTGGAATTTTCCAGCTAGAGATAAAGGTCTAGTGAGCCAATATTCCATTTTTTTCGCCACCCATTGAATGACATAATGTCATAGATCAGCCGAGGAGGCTTGAAAATTAAAAGGAATACTAAGGAATTTGAAGATCTCACCATGTTGAAGAATTTTCCAATCATATGTGGCAAGCCAATCCGGTGCAGAAGGAAGGATTACCTATAGCATTGAGTTTTTCGCCATTGAATGGAGGAACCAGAAGCCAGGAAGAAAGTATCCAAGCATTGCATGGCATTACGAATGTTACTTTCATCCTCGATAAGCGTAAGGAATGAATCATCCACAAAATTCCCATTGAGGAGTTGAGAGGTGGGCTCAGTAGGCAACGATATTCCATGAACAAGACCTTGAGTTTTGGCATGGGCTAAGAGATAACCAAAGCCTTCGGACGCTAGCATATATAGTGCAGGGCTAGAGGACAACCCTGTCTGATAGACTCGAAATAGCCCAAAGGACTCTAAGATAAGGCCATTGATAGATATTTGAGTAGAGGCATCTGCAAAGAGCATATTGATAGATTGAATAAAGATGGGGCCAAAGGCAAGGGCTTGAAACATGGCTAGAATGAAAATCCATTCAATCTGATAAGAGGATTTCTCAAAGCAAATCTTGATGAACATAGTGTCCCGTGATATTCATGGGCCCATTCCATGCCTTCCCAAAATGCGATGATATTATCTAGGATGAAGCATCCCTGTATGAAGCATGTTTGCTCTGGTTGACTAATAGCAAGCAACAGATTGTGTAATCCCTGAGCTAACACTTTTGCAATGATTTTGTAGGAGACTTTTAGCAGAGTAATTGGCTGTAAACAAGTGATTTTCTCGGGATATCCTTGCTTAGGAATAAATTTGATGTTCCCTTTGTTAATGTCAGGCCCTATGGAGTGGTTTTGAAACCCTTCAAGATAGACCTGAAAGAGGTATTTCCTGACGGAGTCCCAAAGAGTTTTATAGAATTCACAGGGGAATCCATCGCATCCTGACGCTTTATCATTATCCATTTGCATAGTGGCTTCATGAAGATCTTCAACAGTGAGCATTCTTTCGCAGAGCACCTTCTAAGCCTCTAAAAGCTTGTGAGACACAACCCCTAAACATTGGTCAAGAGTGTCCCAAATGAGCTTCAAGGGTGTATGAGCTTGGAAAACAAGCTTGTAATGTGCCAAAAATCTTGCAATATAAGTTTTGGGTTAGTGATTTGAGTTTTTTTGCCCATGATAGCTCGGATCTGTTGAGAAGGCTTTCTAGCTCGAAGAGAGAAAAAATTCTTTTGAGAGTTGATCTCCAACCTTGAGCTAGTGCATTCGAGTCTGGATCTGAGCACCTCTGGAATTATAATTGTCCGCAATTTGGATTTGATGCCGGAGAGTTGCAACTTGCAGTTGCAGAGCATCAGAGAAGGGATCGCCTTGAAGTACCACTGTCGCCTGGCTGAGAGTCGAGGTGTTAGTGGTGTATGAGCAACGCCGAATTTTGGCCAGCTGGCGGCCGTAGATTCTAAGAAATCTAGTAGTCTGAGTCAATGCATCTTCCCACCAAAGTAACCAACTGCTGGCATAGGTGGATGAAATCGTTGACAATGACTGGGTCATGGAATTAAATTCCAAATCCGCTTGATATGATTGATGGTGGGGCCATGTTGCATCAAGGCAGTATTAAGAAATAATTGGCCTTTATGAAAAAATGGGCGTGCATCATGCCAATAGATACGAAATCATATAGGGAGTGGTCCAAAGGACAAAGTCAGACATAACCTCCACTGGCATGGAATAAATGCTATCAAACTCAAAAAAAAAAAGTACGCTGACAAAGATGGCCTCACAAGTTTGTTTAAGGATGTGATCTTTCCTCCACAGATATTAGACCAAGTGTACCAAGCTGTAGAGGTGGGAAAGCAAGATGCATTAGGATCAAAGAATCCAAATTTATTTCGCATGAAGTACCATGCTTCCCTTTCACCAGGTGTCCACCTCATAGGCAGTGGCCACATTTATCATTTGGGTTTTCAACCATATTAAAGTCTCCACTTATAACCCAGTATGCATCGGGAATGGAGTTGGCTATCCACCGCCACAGATCGGCCCTTTTGGCCACATCATTAGAGGTGTAAATATTAATGAGCCCAAAAGGGAAGCCCTTAATATTAAAGAGGACCCATATAACATGGTTGGTGGGGTCAATTCCATGGTCAATTAATAAGGGCTACCATTTAGGGGCAAAAAGCGAGATTAATCCCCACGCCCTACTTCATGATTTTTACGTAAATCCAAGTTATCAAGCCGATGGATTTACAAACCATCTACAACTGAAAACCTATAATTTTAACTTCCTGCAAAAATAAAACATCCAGATTTACACATCGTTGTCGAGTTTCACACACTACATACTTACGACAAGAGTCTGTGAGACCCCTAACATTCTAGGATAAACAATTCATGGGAAACGTTGGTCAAGAGCCATATCCCCATCCTCCAAGCCCTCAAGGGAATCATATTGATTATGCAAGAAACGAGCAACATTATGTTGTAAAAATCTTACAGATCAATTTTTTTCGTTCAAACTCAATGTTGTATTCCGCTTTAGTGGAGTCCACACTGCGTGTTGGGCTATGGTCCTAAGAGATGCGAGATGGACTTTGGGGTCATTTGGAAGGCCCTTTTGAATTGCTTGGAAGTAGCAGAGGAACTGAATGCAAGATGGGGATGTGAGAAACAAAAAATTTCTGGTTCATGAGAACCAACACCGCAAGGGGCGTGCTGGAGTACTTTGGCAATGGGGTAGCTGATATGGCTGTAGTAGCTAGCTTCTTAGCAGTAGCAGTTGGTTCCTTAGCAGCAGTCATAGGCTCCTTGGCTAGAATATTGTGATAATGTTCCTTAACAGCTTGGTTCATGATGGCCATGGAGCCAGAGGCTTTGGATTGTTGGGCTTTGTTCTTATTTCATCGACCTACGACAACAACTCACCAACCTTCCTCTTGTTGAAGTTTAACAGCTTGGGTGCTATTTTTGCTACAGGGGTAATTATGGGGACATAAAGTAGACAATCTTTGATCTTGTGATCAGACACTTGACAACGAAAGCAAGTGTTGGGTATATTTATATACATGACCCGTTGGGAGTAGTGTTTATCACCCATTTGAATATCCACAAATTCCTTGAGGTCTTGCGAGAGGTCAATCTCAACGCATACTCACTTCTGGGGACGAGCATGGTAAAACTTATCAACTTCCGCGAGATAACCCACCCGAAATTTGCAAAGCAGAGAAATGAACGCATGGTAGAGGAAGACCAAGAAATTCAATCCACACTAGCACTTTAAGGGCGGTATACTCAGATACCACAAAGTCCTTATGCCAAGGTGTTAACACAAGCAACGAGTTATGGACATACCAAGTGGCTTTCTTGGCCAAAATATTGGGCACGTTAGTAGGGTCAGAGAAACGAAAAAGAAAGAAACCCTTGGTCATGTTTTGAACACTATCTAGGTGGACCCCATGAGGGGTCTAGACTGTGTTAGCCCAAGATTTAAGCATGCTTTCAGAGGGGATTCGACCCACAAAATACCCAATGAGGCAAAATTGTTCTAACCATTGACATATAACATTAAATTCAGGAATGGGAAAAAAACATCTAGAGGAGAGAGATTACCTCGTGAAAAACCTTCGGGACGAATTTCCTGGGACGCTTCGTCGCAGTGCCATTGTTCGCTCCACTATCTCCTGCCGCGGTTGAAACAACCGGGTTTGAAGATGGCGAGGTCATTTTATAGGGGATGCTTAGAGGGCGAAAATCCCTAGGAGAGACTATCGCAATTAATTCCCGCATCACCCGCAAAGACTGCGGTATGATGGTTAGATGGGGGAAACTCTAGAAGAGTCGACTCCAATTTTACGCCGAGAGTTAAAAGTGTTTTTAATATTATTTCTTTTAACAAAATTATCTTTGTTAAAAATCTAGTCAACCTATAATACTTGATACTCCACTCTAAATATACTTCATGGATAGGTCAAAGTTTATGGTTCTTATATGTTATTAGGAGCCTCGAAAATCATAGCAACAAGTGGCGTTGCTCATATCACTATATCCAATGAGTTAGGAGTCATGAAGTCATCTTGAAGAAGTGTTAAAGTTAACAATAAATTAAAGGAGAATACAATCAATAACAAAATACTAAAACACAAAATTTATTTGTAGAAATTAAACCTTAGAAATGATGGACTTAAATATAGATATTGGTGTGCACTTACGGAAAATATAAATTACTTTCCTACAAGATATTAAAGTATTTTAAACATTTGTGATTTATTATACATGGTTCAAATAAGAGGGACCAACCACTCTTATTTTATGTCCACATTTTCGGCTATGTTTGGAGAATTTGTCATAAATAAATCACGGTAGAATACATTACAAGTGCTAATCTGCAAATGGAAAAGCTTAAAACATTAATTAATTTCCCATCCAATTCTTATAAATAAATCTATAGCAGGACATTTTCGAATAAATAAATACACTCGAGCTGAGTAACAAAAAGCATAAAACCTATTTACACAACCAAGAAAAATCAGTGTGCACGTGATAACAAAACCTATTTGCACCATTGGAAATAAAGGAGTAGCTAATATGATTTTTTTTTCAATTTTTAACCAAAAAAACTATAGTTAAATATTGTTTATTCACGAGTGTCTTATTTTGATTGATCTATGATAAAGTGAATATTAGTTATGGTGGAGAAAATATACCTAATAATGATTAAAAACTTAAATTATGTCGGAGAGGATAACAATGTTATGTTTGTTGGAGTTGTAATTTAGAGCGAAGTGTATGCAAACTTAAATTGTGTTATTTTTTTGTGATGGGGAGGAGTGAAAAATGTAGTAGAACTACAACATTTGAAAAAAAAACTTCCTCTTTTTCCTTGATGGATGTCCATACCCTATTGCGAAGCCCTTGTTTTTCCATAACATGTGAATATGCTAGCAAAGGTGAATTAATCAGGGTAAATATTTGTTTGTTGCATTTGGTGAAATAGTTTCAATGACTCTTGAGGAGTTTATCCGCATTGCTCTTTATGTGTGGTCTAGATTTCCAAATAGTCAAAACTAAACAAAAAAACTTTCTAGAAACTGAGAATAATGAAGTGCATGGCACATTATTATAGTGCAAGCTTTTTTTAGATTGCTTCATTTAGCATCACCAATAATTGCCACAAGAACATTCTCCCTTTTTAAAATAAAGAAAGTGGTTCCCATTTCTCAAAACAATTTCTCTTGCAACAATCTTAGAGTTAATTTTTGTTGCAGTCTGGAAATGAGCACATAATCGAAGGTTCTTGAAAATTGTAATAGTTGTTCCAAAGGGTGTGTTTAACCAACCAAATGTAGTTGCCAAATTTTTATTATGGTGGCAAAGAATTTTTTTCCTCCACTTCCACGTCATTGAGTAAATGTCTTTAATATGAAAATAAACTTGTTGCCTTCATCTCTCAATCCATTTTCTCCAACTTTACATAGATCTCCTATGTCTGTAGATGTGATCTATGATTTATGATATGTATCATGACCTTCAATCCAACTACATCCAAGGATCTTCTTAATTCCTCTATCTTTCATCAATCTCTCGTATCATTTGAGCCTCACCTCACCTACCCACTTCTGCATAGATGTTTGAGAGAAGAAAATAAGCTGCATCATTTTTAGGATCCAAATCAAAATGCATTATGGATGTAAATACTCCTAAGCCTATATTCATATGTGATTATAGGAATCGAGCCCACAAGTTTATGTGGAATTTGGATCTACAACTGCCAATTGCATTGTGTATATCCTACAATCAAAGATGTCCATGAAAGCATGTTTTTTTGAGGCATTTTGTCAAATAGTTCATGTGCCTTGAGTAATGTTCCTCATTTTGCATACATGTCTACCAGAGCATTTGCAGCTACAACATCTGACAAAATTCCTCTATCATTTATGTTTTGATGGATGTCCACACCCTGTTCCAAAGCTCGTATTTTGGCACTGGTTCAGAGTATGCTGACAAATGTAAACCGAATTAGTTAAAGATCGGTTTCTTGGATAAAGTGAAACAATGACTGCTCTTTAGAAACCCATATCTTCATTCACGGCATAATCATATTCCATGAGAAAAAATTTGTTCTTTCATTTGGTCAAACACTTTCTAAGGCGTTGGAAGTTATGTATAAGGAAAAATTGGCATATAAATGGGAACCGAGAGAAAAATACCGAAAAATAGATTCTAGGGCACTAGAGATTGTGTGTAAGAAAAGTAATACTAAAGCAAAGTGTGTGTTGGACACGGCGAAGGCAGTGTTAAATTTGACGCCCACCTATGCCTCACAAACAATTTTCTAAAGACGGTAATTTTTCAATATTACCCTTCAAAAACACAAAATAATGTTATTTTCACTAATTATTCTATATTTATTATATCTTTTATAATATAAATTTACATATATATTTATAATATTTATACAAATCTATATAAAAAATAACGGTCACGTTTTAAATAAAGCAAGTTGCATGTGACAGCTTAGATCGAGATATTTACAAGTATTTTACGTCTAAAATCACAAAAAACGTCTAAACGGCCATCAAATTTAACCCCAGGCGAAGGAGACTCCCATTATGTACTTTTTACATGGTAATAAAGGCTAGAAATTATTCCCCTATGACAACAAACTCACCTTTTTTACAACAATTATCTGCATTCTTTGTTTCTTGCCTAATTTTTTACAATTTTTGTGATGACAACATTGTTGTTTTTTAAATATAATTATGCCGAAGGCGTCTCTATAAGTGAGAAAACTATGCGGATTCCGACATTTTCCGAAGATCAACGGCTAACTGTAATGCGGCGTCGTCAACGCGTCGGCACGATAGGATTTACAAGTCATTCTATTTTTTCCCGACTTGAAAACGAGGTCGTACCTAAGACTAGCAATCGCACATGGTGGGTGCGATGGGAACGCCGAAAGACGAGAAGCGGTAGACGTAGAAGTTATTGAAACGGAATGAAAAATTGAGGAGAGTTATGTTTGTGAACGTAAAATAGCAAAGAGTAACAGCGAGTTAACTGAAAAGGCCTAGGTCTAGTAGATTCATTAGTAGCGAAATGTTTGAACATTTTTTGGAAGGTTGAAGAAAGGAGCCGAACCTCTAATAGAGCGATGAAAGTAGTTGGAAATACATATAACATTTGAAAAAAAGTGAAAAGGATACAAAATGTGCTTGCTATGTACATGCGAGGACGGTATAAAGAAGTTGTTGCAGCAATGGAAGACTGAGGAGCAGAACGTTGGAAGAGGAGAAGGAATTAAGGCAAGTGTTGGGGGAGGGGCGGGAGAGTCGATGGAAGTGAGCGTAGGCGCGATTCCTCGTTGAGCCTGGATTGAAGAAGCGGGGTGGAGGACATGCGAGAGTACCGGGAGAAGGAGAATGCTGGAGAAATACGGAGTGAAGAAAGAGACGGAACCCTCGATACAGCAGTGAACGTCAGGCCTTGTCTCTCAGTTCCGCCAATGTCAATTGTAGCACGCGGTAATGTAAGCCCTTGAGACTTGTGGATAGAAAAAGCCCATGCCATTTTGAGCGGTAGTTGCCTGCGACCCCCTCTTGAAATCGGAGGAATAGGAACGTGGAAGGGGTTGTTCGAATCCCATGGAGGTCCTGTGTAACGATCAAACTTGATGACGACAAAAAGAGGCAAAGCAGGAGGTCCGGAGGAAGCCCCATAGACTATGTCGATGATAGAACCAGTAGCACCGTTGACAAGACCTTTGTCAACCCATAAGTTTGCGGAAAGCATTACTTTCTGGTTGATGCAGAGAAGAACCTTGGGGTTCAATTGATCATCTTCGGTGTCACCCGATGCTGAGCGTCTGGTATGTTCCGCAATTGACCTGGCAATAGGAGAGTTAAGGGATTTCAACATAACAAGGTTGTGCGAGTCCACAAGGTTATTTTGAGCAAAAAGATGAGGCGCATCTTTAAAATCAATGTTTTCTTGTTCGGAAAGGGAGGAAACGGATCTTGACATGAGAGTTTCCCAGTCCTGCACCAGAGGCATCGCATTGCGAATGTTAAGCAGCAAGTTACGAAATGATGTCTGAGCTGGATCTGTGCCTTGTTGACGGAAAATTGAATGAAGGCAGACAGATATGTTGAATTCTTGCCAAAGGTTAGCTCCGTAAGACTTGCTGGCATAAAGAGGAATGTCCATAACTGGAGGAAGTTGACCGAGGTCTCCTACAAGTATCATAGATCTCCCTCCAAATGTAGAATTTTTGAAGTGTGGGAAAGCCTCTCTAAGACGGTAATCGATTCTGGAAAGCAACTTTGGCCCGACGAAACTCATCTCATCAATCAGAATGTACTCGATGTGTTTGAGGGAGTCTTGAAGAGACGACAAAGCTTGTCCCTCTAAGGGTTTGAGTTCTTTAATGGGAATTCGGAGGCTTGCGTGTATTGTTGAGGCTGAAATGTTGAAAGCAGCAACCCCGGTTGGGGCAAGCAGAAGGAGAGACGAAAGGCCTTCACTGGATGAAGAAGCAAATGAAGACTTCAAAATGTTAATGAGAAAAGATTTTCCCGTACCAGCAGTCCCCTGTATAATAAGCCTCAGCGGAGGCAAGCTGTTTTTTTGAGCGAAGTGTTGAGTAACTATGTTGAAAGCTTGTTGTTGTTCAGGAGATAAACCTGAAGCTGGAGGGTGCAATCTGTCCATGAGGGAAGAAGAAACATAGTCTGCCTTTTTGTCGTCGATAAAAGTGGCACCAAGAGTAGAGCAACAGGAACTCCGTGCGCACTCCAATTGTGAAGGGTGTCAAATTCACGAAGGCCCAACAATTGCAAGCTGTCAAGGAATGAAGTGTTCCCCGGGCGGCTTCGAGCCAAAACTTGCCAATCATGCAGCTGTTGAACCGGCAGGGGAGGCTCGATGTCTGAGTCGGTGTCACTGCTGGAGGGGGGTGATGGATTTGACTCATGCCGTCTAATATGCCAGGGCTGATAATTGTATTTGAACAAGGTCCATCTAGAAATGGTTTCTTGAGGTGTCGAACCAATATCAATAGAAATGTTGCGGAAAGGTTTGTATAGAAGGAGTTCTGACCAACAGAAAAGTTCAAAAGAGGGGGAATCCTTAGATGGAATGCACTGAAACCTAGGGAACACTCGAACAACAGCTGGTACGGGACGACGCTTCCATTTATCGTGTCTGCGGTGTTTGTTGTAACTCCAATCGCGCGCAGTTTCAATGAGTGGAAGGCTTTCCAAGTTTGAAGGCCGGACCTTGTATGCATCTAAAAGGAGGGATGTCTCTGCATCCTCACATTCTGCTTCAACCAATTTTTTCAAGATTTTTCTGCCTACATTGAGCGATACAAAAGTGCGGCTACACATTACAAGTGGCAATTTGAGGAGCATGTGGCATGTTTCTTGTGCGCTAATGTCATGTTCAACCACACTCTCAGTTAACATCTTCTTTATGGCTAAATGCGCTGGTTGATCAGGATCTAAATTTGACGAAAATCTAGAAAGCATATGGTGGTATGTTTCTGACCTTTGCTCTGCTTTGGAAGCATACTTGGCAATGTATTTGAGGACAGCATGGCGAGATAGCACAGGTTGACAATCGATATTGGCTCTCCATATGGATAACATTGCTGGATTGTGTGTGTTCAATCTATTATCATTCCTGGCAGGTAGGTATTTAACAGAAGCAGTCTCATCAACAAACAAAAGAGAAGCGGGTCTACTCTCCCAAGGTGCATTGTATCGGCATTGGAGGCGGTTATTCTTTTTCCGGAGGCAACTATTTTCGGAGCACTTGGTATGGCGTTGCACTCGATTTATTAACTCCTGCAAATCCTGTAGCGGCGAAATTGCAAGGATCTGAGACGAAACTAAGAGGCAAGGGTCATCCTGGATATTCCTGTGAACAAATTCCGAGTGGATGGAAGGAGGGCGCATATTCCATGCAGATATATAGGTATCAAAGAATTGTCTTGCTTTGTCCACAGATTCATTATTTGACCAGTCGATGCGATCAACGTCGGGAGCATCTCCAAGCCACAAGAAACCATGAACATGTGCGGAACCTCTATGTTGCCATTCATACCTACGGTAAAGGAATGTTAAGCGTTATGTATTTAAGCAGAGAAAAAAGTAGAGACCAATGAAGAAATTTACCTGTACCAGTAGTCCTTGGCTTGAAGATGTTTTTCTAACACTTCTTCACGGAATATTGTGAATCTCTGATGTAAGTAAGCAGCGACACGATGCGGGTGGCTAACAATGTTTTGGGTCCTCCATTGTTGTGCGGCACGGGCCTCAGCAGGAGGAAAACCTGGCATGGTGCTATGCAGGTCAGGCCATTTTGTGTCCGCTGCACTAAGAGTGAAGAAGAGTGTGGGTGCCCCTAATTGTTCAATCATGTCCGAGACCTCCCCTCTGCTCTTTGACCAAAATGTTCGGGTCCCTCGCAGGTTGGCTCCAAATCTCATTAAACTCTGTGGAAGGCAATCATCAGGGAAATCATGTAGGCGTTGTCGTAGCTGGCCTATAGTAGGGGGGACACCATGTTCGAGGTTCAACCTCATGAAAACTGCAGCTGTAGATTGGCTCCTATGTCTCATAATAAGGTTAAGTAAAAAATACCGGAACCTAGGGTGCGACCCGAAACGATCATCATGGTAGCGCATAAGGTGGAGGGCATATTCATGCATCTGAACATCCTTCATGCGAGGTTGTTTAAACAATGCTGCACCAGTTGGAAACAAAGTTGGAAAAGCCATTGAGAAAAGGCCTTCAGTGGTGTATTCATTTATTGGCGAATTTCCAACTTCAGGCCAAGCCAAGGTGCAAGGTGCAGGCCGACCATTTGAAAGCAGGTACTGTTCGATCAACTCTTCTTCGGTGCCAGTGTTAGGGTGTGAAGGAACAAAAGAGGACGACTCCTCTGGATACTCGTAGGGGTTGGAAGGAGGGTTGTCATTATCTTGTGCTTCAGAGAAGTGAGAGGCTGGAAGGTCTATAGGAATAGAATTAAGGGAGGAGGATATGTTTGTTGGTTCCGACGGGAGAGAAGAAAGAGCCTCAGTGTCAATAAGAACATCCTTATAGTAGGGGTCATGGATAATTTTATATTGAAGTGCTTTCCAAACACGGGACCTACTAACATAGAAGTCGTATTTTGTTTGTTGACTTCCATTTTTTTGAATCAACAAGAGATCCAAATCTCCTAGCCGACGAGGAAGGTATTTGGCAATGGAAGAAATGTTTTGTGGGAAACTTATTGTGTGACCTGAATATTTATATTGTCCTCCGCGCATTTGTGTGACTTGCAAAATAGGATTAATGCGAGCAATCAACATTTCTTCAACTTGGGTTAAAGATTTTAGGAAAGCAGGTTGAATGCCAGGATCCATATTGTTCCAAGAGGAGAAGCGGTGACCATTTTTTTCGGACTTGCATCTAATGCATGCGTGCTTTCCTTCATGGAAAGTAGTATGTATGCCTGGGTAGTTTTCAAGACAAATGGAGCAGGTTTGGATTTGCGACAAAAGATCTAGTCTTCGGCGGAATCTGCGTTGGGCATCCGCCCAAGATGGCACTGAAGTGTTTGTTTTGTGGAGCGGCACAGGGAAGGTGGAATCCTGGGTGCGGTCATCGCGAAGAGGTTGGGTGGAAGGGGATGCACGCTCAGAAGAATGCGAAAATGGAGGACTGTGCAGCGATGGAGAGGGTTGTAGTTCGACACAGGCACTGCGCGGTTAATGCAAAGGGGAAAAGGAGAATTGTGCGATGTGGAGGGGAAAGTAGTAGGGGAAGCCATGAAAGGGGGGTGGCGACTACTTTGGAAGGGATTAGAAGTTGAAGGCATTTGCTGGTGTTGGCGATAGCGCTCACGTCGGGAAGCATTGATTTCCTCTTTGTGCAAGGCATAAATATCTCTCTTTCTTTGTCTTTGCTCCGGGGTAGGCATTGTGCAAAAAACAATCTGCGAAAATCACAAAATAAAGGTGGCATAAGAGAAGATTAAAAGAGTGCTACATTTTGTATCTGCATAAAGGGAAATGAATGCAAAAACCATTTGTAAATGCTAGCTCGTTGTAAATGTTTTATATTTTGGTAGGTAAAGGCAATAAAAGAAAAGCAAAACGATTTGTTGTTGCATATATTTTCAAGGAAGCAAAGGAAGAATTAGAAGGGTGTGTATCGAGATTTTGATTAGGAAAAAACATATAGATATGGTTTCATTTTTTTTATATAGGGACCAAGAAGGAACAAGCTAGAAAGAATAAAAAAATCCATGCGAAATATAGACAAAAAGTAAAGAAATGAATAAAGCGTTCCATAATGTTAGCAAAAAGTCTATATATATATAGACATTGGATCATACATTTTTTTCAAGTACAAAAAAGGTTTCTTTGCGATATAGATGCACATGCAAACCAGTAGTAACAACCATTAAATGGAAAAAGTTGGAGAGTTATAGTCCATTATAACATGCGGACAAAAGCATATTAGAAATGTATCTGCGGACAAAACCATATTACAGGGGAGATATGAGCAAAAATTGAAGAAACTAAAATATAGGAAAGTGTTATGGTGCCCAGGAGAGGCAAAGTCAATCAATGACTTTTGATTCGTCCAATTTAAGGGAATCAAGTATGACACATTTCAGCTGCGTATTTCCACGAAAAGTTTCTTTTTTCACAGATAGAGTGAATTTGTATTCACGGCCAATTATCTGATTTGCAATTTCCGTTGTTGCCTCGTCGTCTATGCATAACAGCTGGAGGTCCACCGCTGCGACACCCATGATTTCTTCAGCAGCTGTGTCAAATGCAGTAACCGATTGTAGCTCTCCAGAGTCATCTTGCAAGTTTATACGGAGAGCATATCTGTAATCACACTGACGCACATGAGACTTACAACTTGCACAAAACCACGAGCCATTATTTGCTGGTTTCACTTTCTTTCGGCACTGTTTGTCACCGATTGCAAGGGGGCAAGCCATGTAGAAGAAGTTATCCATTGCGATGTCTGCAATTATAGCTTTAAGCGTAGCCCATTCATTGCTCTCTGTATTGCCCATTTGAAGTATTTCAGCAATTGTTGCCACAGGTTTTAAGCTTTGAGGAGGACCTAGAAATTTCTTCGTTACAGAAGGAGTTTCAACAGTGTAATTTTCAGAGGCAACCCAGTCGTGCAGTGTTTTAGTTTCAGGAATTTGAGGATCAACAAACCATTTTGTGCTGGAGACAGTGTCTATGGAAGCGCCGTTGAAACTGGAAAGACGCGCTGCCTTCAAAGCCAATACTGGTAGTTGCGGAATAGAAAGTAATTCCTCAAGTTGTTGAGCAAGATCATGTAAATGCAGCCCCCATAAAGTTACAGTAACACTAAATCCGGACATGTCCTTCAGTTGCAAGCTTCTTCGTTTAGTTTCACTGTTATCCCGTCTACGGATAGTCGAGCAAGGAGAGATTGCCAAAACAATGCCAATAACGTCAATGAAGGAACCAACAGGTTTTGCAGGTATATCTTTGATTCCAGTGAAGTGAAAGTTATGCAAAGGAATTGTGGTATTATCGAGAAGCAACGGAGAGATAGTGGAAGAAGCTTGCAGGAATATCTCAAATTCATTGTTAAGGTGGTTGTAACCTGCTTTTGCACTCCCTATCCTTCCATTCGTGATGGTGTATAAATTTCCAGCCTCAATTTGTCCATAAAACTTTGTTGCAATTTCATTGAAGCATGTAATGCGTATTTCCCCACCTTCACAGTCCACAAAATCAAAGCCAAAATAAGAGCCGGAGCCATTTGCATTAGCATAGTCCTTTAGTGTTGTTTTCCCAAGGGCACGACCTTCAATAGACCATGTACGCATGGTCGTATTCAGTGCACTTATTTTTAGAGGCATTCTTGAATTGTTAGGCAGGCCTATTTTCTTCTGGGGAGGTGTTTGCGGGACCAGACTTCCGACGGCTCCATGCTGTGCATCGTCGGTCGATTGCTTTCCGCGAACGACACTGGTAGGAAGAGGAGTAGGAGCACCAATTTGTGGATGTGTTTGTAGCACAACTTCCAGGTCGGAAACAAGAACAGTCCTGGAAAGGATGAAAGTAAAAAGGGACAAAAATTTCAGTGTATATAAAAGAAACGAAAGTGGAGCATACAGGCACAAAGGAAAATGGGTGCTTACAATTCATGCTTTATCATTCTGCAAAGGGTTTTGCACAAGCGAACAATGGTTCCGTGTTGCAATCGAGCATTTGAAATTTGACTTGCAAATTTTGAGGGCAAAAGAGCTGTTTGAAAGTGCACACCATCGGAGAGATGCACGCGATGTTGGAGCTCGGTGTTCAACGCAGATTGAAGGGGACAAATGTTGAGAAGTTGGACTATTGGTTCTGCATTTGCGCTCCCCTCAACCAACATGGAGATGCCACCATTTGTCAAAGGTGTAGACATGACGAAGATTGTTGTCCAACACAATATGCGCGCCTGCACAGCGAACAAACCCGCACGAAAATACTTATAAATTTGGCGGAAAAAAAAAAAAAAGTACAAACCTTAACGGTTACATTTATCCCAATGAAACAATTATTTGCTTCAACAGTGTGTGCGGCACGACAAAAGAAAGTGCAAGAAAGATAAAAAGGTCTATGTAGATGAATAAATTTCTAAATGATATAGCGTGATAAGGTTTTTTTATTTTAAACTACAATTTGCGGGACATAATGCATTAAGACTGTTGACTTAAACGAAGCTAATGAGATTTCTTGAACAACGCACAAAATTATAGCGAACCACAAAATTCTCAGGGTCTGTAAAAGTAACGCAGAATGGTATGAAACGAAGAGTGAACTCCGAAAAAAGAATTTGGAAAGCGGGCAATCCTCTTGTATTTTTTTTTTTTTCCAGGAAAGTAAAAAGCAGGCAAAGGAATTTGTGTTCGAACCCGTTGAAATCCAGCTAATTGTCAAACGCTTTGCGAGCGTCCAACAAACTATAATAATTATAATATATGGTTTAAAGGGTTGATGTTTTTGTAAGTGTTTTTGAATTAAAACATCAGATTGCTGGTATATGTCTGTATAAGGGTTTCCGTGAATAACCACCTTCCATCTTCCTACTCCACCATTTTCGGCAGGAAACCGAAATAAACCACCACTTAAAATTGCTTGGGCATTTTCAATACACAAATCTGAAGGGTGTACTCTGCAGTGAGCCACTACAGACATAGGAGGAACGGAAAGACAAGGCCCAACCTTCATGGATATATCAAGAGTTCTCGTCTCTTATTGTGTTACTCCATATTTGTTTCAACTTGTTCCTCCTTTTATTGTCTACCCACATGCATTTATCATTCTCCTTTTTTATATATTCCAGTTTCCTTTGTCTCACTTCCGTCTCCAACTTTCGATGTTATCCTCGCACACCCGCGTGCGACTGGTAGTTATATATACACTATTATATCTTCCATATAATGAAAATATCCTATGTACTAACTTATATTAATATAACTTAAAACTAAACCTTTCTACGTTATGTGGTTCAAGGTTTATATACTATAATAATATACATGACCAAGTATTTTATAACGTTCTAAACCTAAACTACCGAACTATGTTATATGTAAAAATCCTAAATTGCTTTTTTGTCCCTTTTAAAACCACGCAAAGCATTTATTTTCAGCTGCCCAGCTTAACAAACATCCAAGTCGGTCTTTGAGAAGCATTCGAAGATTATCTAGACCCGTGTAAAGCATTCTATTTCATATATCAAAATTTAACACTTCCAAAATGTACAAAATTCATGAGGCACAAAAACTAAGCCTAAAAAGTAACTTGGTTGTCACCGTCGATTAAAAAAGGCTCATGTCTTCATATTTTCGGATGCAATGATCATGGAGATCCCTTTTTGCGTATTTTATATCTTTCTAGACATTTATGTCCACTAAGGGAAAAATAATAAACAGAGCGAATATAATTCGGTGGATAGAATAAAACGAACACAAAATTGGGGAGAAAATGAAGTTTCAATGCAAAAGTTTTAACCACCTGAATTAGGTGAAATTCATTCGTGTACAAGATATATGGTGTTTCCAAGTATGCCGGTCCTTCCAAAATCCAGATTTAGGAATATAACGAATCTTTTACTCGCAAAAAGCTCTACAGCATCATCTAGACGGATAACATCTTCCATTCTAACCACATATGAAAACACTGGTTGCTCTTATTTGAAAGAAGTTAGATGCTGTTATGATACTACTATATTGTGTTTTTTATAAATCCTGCCAGTCTGCTTTGATGTCTTGAACATATGGAAGGCAGTTGATTCTTTTCATATAGCCCATATGATTCAGACAAAATATATACCAACCTTGTATGTAATCAACGTGAATGCTGAAAATATTTCTTGCAAACGGTTTCCGATGGAGGAGCATCCCAATCAGCTGTCTTCTGTTTCATGGCATCAAAGTCTTTGATGCAATCAGTGAGAGTATTGTTCTTGACCATTTGTTTAAAAGATGAGAATTTAGGCCCGGCTACATTGTCAAATATCTGTTCCCAATTTTCTTCCCAATCATCATGACCATCACAAAGCTCTAACCCAGGTGTAGCCATACCCCAACTCCATGATCTCGTCAAATTCCCAATAATGTTCATTGCATCGGTTCCTTTCAACACAGGTGTGCAAGGCCTGCATTTGGCTCCATTTAAATGTTCTTTGCTTGAAAATGAAGCCACAGGAACTCCCCATCTAGGAGGAGGCCATATATACTTCCGCTCACTCAAAATACAGAAAGGAAAAGTTTTGGACATATAATCTACACCTTTCACATCTAGCTGATGCTTGAAAGCAATCTCTGAATTCATCTCCCTATAACCACTATCATAGAGAAGAGGTACAAGACTAATTCTTGACATTGAGAGAGACTTTGCCCTCCATGTTCTGTTCTGGGTTCGAAAAGGCATTCAACCCGATTGGTGGGTTGGCTGACAGGGGTCTATTTTTCCCAGTTAATTCTTATTTCGCCGCTCAATACATGCAGAGACAAAGAACAATACATTACTTTTGAAGCTATACTGTTCATATCATATCTTTTCTACGGGAATCTTATCACGTAAGGATTATATCGCTTTATTGTTAATATCACATCGATCTCTGATTTTTCTGAGAAATAGATTACAGTGCACTGGAGCCCAATGATCAAATTCAACAAAACTGCACCTACCTTTATTTTATAATAATTCCCCAATTTCCAGTACTACAATTTTCATACATCTGAGTAGCACTATTAAAATAAACACAGCTTTAAACCCAGATAGAGTCTGCCATATCATCACCCCAATGCTGGAAGACATCTACAATGACATCAGAAGTTGTAGTCCTGTAAAGATTCATGTTTCAGCTCGATTTTAGGCAAATCAAAGGTTCCACCAGCTGCTCTATAGGATTTTTAAATCGGCAATAATTGTATTCACTGTCATGCAACTTTAGCATATAATAATAAATATTTAGTGTTGAAGCGATGAGTAAAA
Organism: Taxus wallichiana var. yunnanensis; assembly: GCA_018340775.1. Lineage (NCBI taxonomy): Eukaryota > Viridiplantae > Streptophyta > Pinopsida > Cupressales > Taxaceae > Taxus > Taxus wallichiana. The sequence continues at coordinate 717,889,324 of CM031234.1, read as the reverse complement.
TTGAATTTTAAGCTGCTATTTTGGTCCTAGTTTTTTGAGATGCATTTTAAACTCTTGATGTTTCATACTCGCTTTCTGAAACTCAAGAACCAAATCTGATGGAACTTGTATGGATGAATCCTCAATAGTATCTTGCAACCAAGTTCCAATACGACTATACTCTTGACATGATACCATCCAAGACGGCATTATTGTAGTACCAAAGAAGCATGTGCTTTACCTAATTAGTAATCATCTTTTGCAAAATAAAAACATCTCTATTTCTGAATGTTTGTTTACATGAGAGGAGCCTATATGTATGGGCCAAGCATCTTACCTAAACATTCAATATTTCCAACTCTTAACTACCAACCGTCCATCTCCTTCGTAATTTATTTCCATCTCCTAATTGCATATCATATCACTGATTAAATAGCTGTTATTAACAAACCGTGTATTATGTATGTCCTCATCAAAAACTCAAAAAATCAATGAATTTCAAAGGGTGGTTGTGCAATTACTTTGATTGACAACATATTGTACTGTAGTGAAATTGTAGATTGTTTCAAAGAAATAGAAATATTGGATTCACCTCTGAAAAATCTAATCTAGAATAAAATTATACATTCAAAGAAGTAAACCTTCTAATTATGGAGCAGCTGATTAAAAGATTCCAGGATCTCCTTAGGATTGCTAACAGCAGTAACACATATTCATAGTAGAGGATGCAGAGTCTGTAACAGTCTAGATGATCATAAAGAATTATTTGAAATGGAAAATTTTCAAAATTCAGAACCAAAGTAATAGACAATAACAATAATTAAACTTGTGCAAATCAGATCAACCATTAAACTTTACCAAATACAGATCAAATTTTCCATGTCAATTGGTGTCCAAATACGAGTCAAACAAATGCAGCTGTCCAAATTCTAAAAGAGAATGAAACTTATTATAGCCTTAACATGGAAGTTACGGCATCTTGAAGACAAATAAGTACCATCTATGTATGCCACAGTTACTTTGTGCCTGATGGTAGTAACTTTCTTCAGATTGGAACACACTTAATAGCACTGTCTCTGACTGTTTACAAATCTCGCATATGAAGTCCAACCCAAAGCAAATTTTAATGCTTGCAGGCATTTAAAACTACAAATAGCATTGCAAATATTAAATAAAAAAACTGCCGATGTAACAAAATTCATTAACACGGTGCTAAAAACAAAACAAAGTTCAAATCATTGAGCAGGCCTTAACGCGAGTTTGCAAAATTTATGGTATAGACAATGTTACTTTTATTTATATGTTAGTTTGCCTGACCCTTAAATAGATGTAGAAAGAGATAAATCACCATTCTAAAGATAATTTTATTAGAGCAAAATGAAAAGCTACTGGCAACCACTTGCAGGTACATCTGTATCTGATTTTCCTAATCTGGCTGAGACCTTGTATCCATATAGGTAATTCATGCATAGACAAAGCTGATTGGATACAAGCAAAACACAGCCAAGATAAATATCACAAATAAACATAACCACAATTCATCATTGCTTCGAATCTTTGTATACATATCTGATACTCCTATCACCACTATAGGTAGGCCTATATCCATAAATCTAATTCACGCATAAGACAAAACGCTTGTTTGATAAACACTAAACATTCTATGTATTTTGAGTTTGACGAACAATACAAAAGGCAGATTCATTTTCTGATTTCTCCAAAACACAGATTCGAAGTGTATAGAAGTCCAGAACATAGATTTACAATAAAAACCCTTATCGATTTTCGTGACCGACGAGCAAGGGCTATCAAAAACATAACATAGTGTTATTTCGAACGAGGAACAAAAAGAGAACATAGTAGATGTTTGTAATATATAGCTACCTAAAGCACACTTATGTACATAAGTTTAATAGAGTACGTCCTGAAAGTATTTCATTTTTTCTTGGCTGCTAGTTTTTTTCCCTTGTTGACATTAGCAATTTTTTTTGCAGCATGTGATTTTTTCCCTCCAGTATGTATTTTGTTTGCAGCTATGCCCATCTTTTTCAGTTTGTAACCAGGTTCGTATTTCACAGCATCTTCGGGACGATCATATACAAGCCCAAACCCCCTTGAGTTGAACCCCGCCGTACGAAACTTGGAAAGATACAGAGGGCAGGAAGGATGCAACTTGAGACGGTCTCTAACCAGTTCGGCGATCAAAGGTTTTGCAGGCTTTGGTTGCCTGCAGTGGAGCACATTAACAACAAACTTTGTCCGGTTGAAAGAATCTTCCCGCTCCAAGTGCGGAGTGGTGATTGTCACACCGTGCGGAGGAACAACAACTGTACTACGAGTCTTCATTGCTGCAAACCCATAAGCAACAAACAACAATAAAATTGCAAAAAAACAAAATGCATAGATGTTGTTCGAACCGCATTAAGTACAATGCTGGAAATGGAAATAAAACACATAGTTTATGGTTGCAGAGCAAAAACAAGGATTCCAAGATAAATATTTGGGCAATGTCTGTTTTGGCAGGCAGCTTTAAAAACCTTTCCAAAGAGCAGTCAAACACCCAACAATGGGCGTTTCGATGAGGCTTCCCAGGGGCTAAAACCCCTCAGCACACACCGAATCCTGCCAATGGCGAAGGCACTTGCCCCTCTATGCCGTGGTTGAATTCCGAAAGTAGGAAATAGTTTTCTTTATGCAACGCACATACAACAATAACATATTTGTAGACAGACAACTTCAACCACACAAGCAAGAATCTATGAAAATGTAAACGGGAAATAATGGAAAAAAATAAAACATATTCAATAACCAATTCTCTACACGAACTATTATGGAATTCTCCATGCCACAAAGGAAAATAGCACACGGATAGCCTTTAAAAAAGCATTTGCATAATAACTGAAATTCAATACTCATACATTACACACTTATTGAAATTTAATACCCACACAACCTGAAATCTTTCACAGAACATGAAAATAAATTTCCAATACTTTGAGAAACGAGACTCGACTTTGTATTGATTCATACACTATGGAAGTAAGCTATAGATGATCTACCAAGGACCCCTGTATGAAGAGTGAAGGATACACACAAAACCGATATAAAAAACATTTACAAGCAAAGTTCAAATAGACCCAACAAACATAAACAATAGATATTTGCAGCGCACAAAGTCCCAATGATGAAAATGGAAAACATTTTTCTTGTTTCTAATGTATTTTTGCACGTTTCTAAAATGACAAACAAACAAATTTGGCATTTCTTTTTACCAGTCCAAAAAATGCTATGCTATCGAGAATGTTAGCCAACGCAGGAGCAGAACAGACAGCGGTATCCACAGTTAAGCAATGGAATGAGAATTGCAGAAAAACATAATGATTGAAAACAGAGCAGTCAGGGCTTCTGAGGACAGGTTGAGGGTTTTGGAAACAGTGATGATGGAGAGTGAAAGAGGAAGAGCTGATCAGGCTGTTGCTTTGGAGCTTCTAGAAAGAATTGCAGCTTCTCAAGTAAGGAAAATTTGAAGGAAACATGTGTTTTTTTACAAGTGTCTATGAAGGTTTTGCAATATGGAATCTCAATTTGTTAAATTTGGTGATAATCTAAAAGTATATGTCTAATTCTCTTAAGAATCTATACGTAGAATCATAAATTTGTTGTGTTTTGAAATAGTATGATTTTTAAGAAATTGAGAGAGAACTTCATTTTTAAATGGTAAATGTTATTGAAAAATTGTGAATTGGAAATTTCAGCCACTAAAATTCTCCCTATCCTCAGGTTGACGGGCATAGCCCTAGTTATATATCAAGCGAACTCCATCGGTTTAAGAGGGATATTGACGAAGCTGAAAGGAAAAGGAGCTCCAGGATGTCAAGTATATGCAGCAGCCATGGCTCTTCTTTCTCAAGCAGATGCCGATATGGCATTGGAAACCTCCCGCAAGCAGTACATGGAATCGAGGAGAGCAATTAGCAGGTCTCGCGAGAATTTCACGACTCACAAGCCATACTCACATTTTAAGTGTCCTCTCACAGGGAAAGTGATGAGTGATCCTGTTTTGATTTCAGGTGGTTATACTTATGAGAGGGAAGCAATTGAGCGCGAAATTGCAAGAGGCGGGTTGAGGGATCCTATTACCGGCCAGGTTCTCCAGGATTATTTACTGTCACCAAACCATGCCTTGTATTGTACTATAAATCTGTGGAGGCAGCAGAACTATGTAGTAAGGATTTTGAAGTCAAAGATTAAGTTGGAGACAAGACTAGATTCTGAGCAACTATAAATCTGTGGAGGCAGCAGAACTATGTAGTAAGGATTTTGAAGTCAAAGATTAAGTTGGAGACAAGACTAGATTCTGAGCAACTACGAGCACTTGCTGATCTGTCAGAACTCTGCAAAGAGAGTGCCAATGATAAAAAATGGATAATCTTTGAATCTTTACTTCCATTAATATTGGAAGCTTTGAAGCCCGAGGACATTGCTCCACATCTTTCTCATGCTGAAATCAGCTGTGTACATTCTATTAATGAAATTTAATAACCAGAAAGTTATGTGTTCGAAAGTGGTCCAAGCAACCGACGCTGCGCACTGCGCAGTGTAAATTCGTGGCACACGCAGGCGGTGTTAATATTATAATGACGTTTTCCTATCTTCTTCGTCACGACCCGTCACAGCGATCCTGCTAAGCACTCTGCAGACCCTGCACTCTCTCCTTTCTGAGATGAAAGGAGAAAATTTAGGGCTTTTATCCGTATTTTGACGCAGCCTTATTATTTGAGAACGGACAGGTCTAGAGATCGAATCCCGGCCAGGACAGGAACATTAGCAAGTTTCGTTAACGTATAACAAGCACTAACGAGTAACAAAGTAAGTGATTTTCATGGATCGACCTCGCCTAAATGTGCAAGCATAACTATATGATACAAGTCAGAACTTAGGGGCAACCAAGTTATATAACAATAACACACAAACCATATACTCAATCATTACAGGAATAAGTGTAAACGAAACGTACAGAACATTTCAGAGAGGGATACAAGAAGATATTTTTGTGAAAAAAGGAGGTGCTCCTCACCTTGCACAAGTATGGCCAGGTCCAGTGTATTTTCCAGATCAAGCTGTCTCCACTTAAACCAGAGTCAGTGCACACAGGGATCCGCCGCCCTCTTCCAACCGGGTCACAACAAGCAGCAAATAACCTCACACGCCATAAAAAATATGCTTTGGAGAGCCTCAGACGAAGGCAAGCTAACACAAAAGCCCTAAAATGTATCTATTTTGCAGGGGTCGCATAGATTTTATTATCCCCTTTTCCAGCCTCATACCTACTCGCAGTAAATGCAGGCACCATTCTCCCCTCTCCTCAGTAATGGAAGACGTGCGTCCACCTTCTCACAGGACACTGTATCCTGTCCTCCATTTCTGACCGCGGAATGGATCTCCCTCCTTTGCGCAGGTTTATCTTCCTTCTCGAAATTCCAAGTGACAGGAGCCTTATCCTTTCCACCCCATTGCCAACTGTAAGGCCTAAGAACTGCCGTGCTTCGTCGACCTCTCCATCACCACCGTCCGTGTCTCCATCGATGTCAGTCGAGAGGAGGTTTCCTCACAGAGTTCACGCCTTTCGGCGTAATTACATAAACTAATGAGTACTGTAATGGTTCGAGGTCTGGTAACTAGCGCATGAGGTTCGGCGAAGACAGAGAAAGAGCCCTCTTTTCGTGACCTATTTTTTCCACGTCAGCTTTTCACTTTTCTTTATATATATATATAATTTCCATGCACTTCATTTTTTTTGGTTATTTTGGGGTTTAAGAGAGGAGCATTTGTATGAATACTCTATGCGGGAATCACAGCTTTTAATATTTGTTACTAAGGAAGACGTAACGATTTTTTTAATAATTCTCTTTGATTATTAATTAAAAAAATAGATGATTGATTTAAATAAATAATAAATTTAATTATATGTTTGTCTTCAATAATAAATTATTAAATATAATTCTTTTTAATCATTATTTAATATAAAAGTAATAATAGTAATTAGTATGGATATATTAAATATATTTATTTAAAATATATTTACATATCTATATTGAGGTGCATATATAATCTATATAAAACATCCAATATATGCACCTTCAGATTGATATCTATGTGTATTTTAGACAATGGCATTCTAGATATTTAATATATTCGTTACATTCTCTATTGATTTTCTCTGAAATTGTGACAACCGGTATCGATTTAGGTAGGCCCTTTTGTTGATTTCAAAAGAAAAAGCATGATAAACGAAGGTCCATGCATTGCCCTATGTTTCACAAATTAAATGAGGAATCATTACGTGATAGTCAAATGGATGTCAAATTTAATGTTGAGAATAAAAGTGAACAACTCATGCCATTATAGTACTTGAACATGGCTTTGTAGGAATGCCACACCATGTAATTATGAATAACCGAATTACATAGATACATCCGTACTCATGTTTTGGACTACATATAAAAGATAACAATGTTGAGTAAGTGTGCATCTAAATCATTTTTTTCCTCAATAAGCAATGACGCCTAGAAGAAATTTATTCCTTCTAAAGAAGACTTGCAAAAAATATAATAACGCCACGATAAATCCTTTCGAGATAGAAGAGAATAAGGGATGGAAGACTTGATGTAGGGATCACACAGAGGGTAATGGCAGAGAGGATTTTTGCGAAAGGTTGAGTGAGGAGGAGGCAGATCACGTAACTTAAGAAATAATTTCTCTCGCCATCTCCCTTACATGCGTTTCAATTTTGCAGCTAAATGTTGACAAAAACAAAAAAGAATTAAACTATCATAATACCTGAGGATATTTCTCATAAGGAATTTGGAAGAATGAAACCCATAACCATCGAAACACTTCTACATGACTAGACATAGAATGAACCCCATACACATGACCACAATGAATGAAAATTATGAAGGGTCCAACTGCTTTTATGCAATGTCGAACATGATTAATAAGCTCTTCTAGGTCTATAAGTGGGGAGCAAGGAAGTACTTACCTTTTTTGCAACAAACATGGATCATCTCCAATGGAACTGCGAACGAATTTTAATTGATTGGAGGTGGGACATGAGATCTAAGAAGACACATATTTATCAAAGTATTTTGTAGTTGTATTTATAGATGTGATATCTTCTTATTCAATAACATAGATGTTGGGAGTATTTTCAAGCCATATTTACAAAACTGCCTTTTGACACTATGTTAAAGCTCTTATCTTGCAAGAATTCCCTTCCTCAATTATTGATGATAATTCAAGGTACTGTAGGGACAACAAAATGGTACCTCTTTACTGTTATGAAATTAGTTTCATCACGCCAAACCAACTCGCTAAAATTGACTGCCACCTTCGTGAAACATTTCCCCATTCTATGAGGTTTTTGTTTGGCAAAACAATTATCATCCTCATCGCAAACCATCGACAGCTTCCACCTATAGTGGACATTCATGTATATGCTATCAAGGTAAGTTCATGGAAATGGGGGCCAAAAGGGGATCGAAAAGGGACATTTTTTCTTGAAATCAATAAAACCCGAACTTTATCGAATAATTCGGTGCCTATGCCCAAAATTTGACAAAGTGATAAGAATAAGTACCGTAGAGCTCAAAATCTAGTTTCTAAACTACTATTTTTTTTTAAATGGTTGAGATTAAGAGGGTCAAATGTGGTGCACACACAAAGTATGTCTATTTTTGTGTAAAAAGATAAGAACCTATTGTGTGTGCACCCCCATTTTTAAAGTTATATAAATAAAAATTTAGATCCCATCGGTAGAAAGTTAGCTAAGACCATGTACAAGGTCCCACTAAATTTTCATAATTTTTGGATGAATATATAATTTTTATTAATTTTCAAAGTGCACATATCCCGAAAATGAAATATTTGTGTGTGCACCCCCATAACTTTGAGAAAAAGTCATTTTTAGTTTTTTTTTAGTGCGTGTAGAATGGAGTTTAGAAAAAACCACTTTTTTAATTTGGATGAAAAAATCGTAAATTGTGCACCAAAACATATGCATAGGTTTTTGTAAGAAAATAAGGCACTAGTAAAAGAAATTATGGATGAAAGCCTTAAACTAATTGGATTTTAGAAATAATTATATCGTCATCAAGGTAAAACCAAGCTTAACATCATAGTATAATTTATTTTTGAATATTATGTTTTAATGCATGAGATATTGGGGTGCACATGTGAAATTTTGATGTTTTTTGTTAAACACGGTTTTAATCACGCAGAACACGGTCCAAACCTCTAGTTTGGAAATCCAAGGAAAATCCAAGCCTTTGGATTGGGTATTCCAAACCCCAATAAGATGAAACATAAGTGTGTTATAATGTGCTCACGTTCCTCAAGTTAGGAATAATATTAGATATTGTGAACATTATTATGAGTGTGGAAATAAATAATATAGTGTAATGTAATACAACTATTTATGAGTTGTTAACTCATGAAAATAGTCAGAATTAGATAATGTTTATTGTGAGAAAATAATGGGATTGAGAGTTTGAGTGAGATATTGTGGGGATTAGGAGAGATATGTGGGATGAGTGTTGACTCCTAGAATCAAGGAGATCAAACTCTATATATGTAACCTCTACCTGTGAATAATATATCCTAAATCATTTGAATCTATAATATCATTATTCAGTGTATTTTCTCTATGAAAAACTGGTTGATTGCTATGATTTGGTATCAGAGCAGGTTGATGGTCTGATGGAAGATCCGCCACGATAAAGGAAGGAGGAAAATTTTCATGGATCCGGTTGTTCCAAAGCTCTGCGTATTTCCTATATCTTTCTCATTTCATGTTCACTACAGTCATAATTCCCAATAAGGAAACGCATAAATGATTTGAAAAGGGAATATTGTTTAGAATCATTGTATATTGAGATCTGGGCGATACTGTTATATTATTGCCATTTCTGTTTCATTTGATTTGGTTTGGAGACTACACGTTTTGGCTATTTAGTTATTATCACCATTCTTATTTTCACAGCCGTGTATTTATACTTAGCTGTCAAGATCAAAAGGGGGACTGCTCAAGCCATTGCCACGCACAGATCTGCCATTCGTGCTCCTGATTGACAAGTTTGTGTTTGCATGCATTGTTAATGGTCTGCATGTTGATCTACTGCATTCAAATCTAGTATGTGATCTTCATAAGTGGAGCCGCTTCTATCTTACAAGCTCAGAGATCTACTTTGTTGGCTTTGCATAGCATGATCACCTTCAACTTGAACTACAAATCAACACTCAGGCCAGCTTTGAGGAACGAAAGTGAATACAAAACGCCATATCTTATCTCTCGTAATTTGAGGAGAATATATGTGCGCAACAGATTAAATAGCAACAGATTAATGATGATGGCACTGAATTTCACATGTCTGCATACATCTCCAAGCAGTCGTCTGATTTAGAAACTCAAAAAGGGCAATGGTAAAGAGTAGGAAACGTACCATATTTCCTTCATTCGGCCTCCCTACACGTATTTTTCCACGTCTCCTCCTGCGGGCTGTATATTTGCTAATTCCCTCTTGCCATCACGTCGACTCACAATAAATCAATCTTCCACCGAAAAACAGGTGCACGTAGATCTCTCATTGCCAGGTGTAATGAAAATGTTAGATTGACTCGGGTGTGTGATTAAAATACAATCATATATGTTGCAGGTCGGTTATATAGTTTTAAGTGTTACTTTGTTTATAATGCATCTAAATAAGTTCTTACGTGAGGTCTATAGTGTTCATGTTACGGTATAAAGACAATGTCATTTTCATCTTGGTAGGGTCATTGTGCTTTGTTTAGGATAAGTGTCAAAAGTCTTCTATTAATTGTAATGTCGTTAAAAGTATTGTTTTAGTCTTTAAGTGTTATTATTTTGTATCAGTAATTTTGTTGTCAAACAGTCAGAATATTGAGTTGAAAAGTTGTTACTAAAAAAAAAAAAGGACAAATGAGTGCATTTTCGGTGTAATCCGACACTCAAATTTTTAAGAGAAAACGTAAATGAAAACCGTTCCCAGGCTTGGGGGCTCCGCCCCTCGACCCCGCCCTGTATCGCGACATGGAACGCGTATCATCCTCGACTATACTTTCTGCTGAGTTAGCAGCGACATTGATGGAGGCAGGAGGCAACGGAGGAAGGAGGACAACCAGCGTCCTCTCACCAAATGGAAGTGATGGGGCCGCATAATGAGTTTGTGGCATATTTTCAGTTGTGTGTTTCATTGTTTGTAATAAGAACAGATGTCACATTCCTGTTCAGAATTGTATTTCCTTTTATAACCTCCTGATGTAAATATGTTATAGTAGAAAGAAGAAAACACAAGTACAAAGTCGGCATTATGATACTTGAAGAGGATGAACAGAGGTTCATGAGCAGGGGCTCGTACCTAGGACAGAGGTCCGTTATTGTCGAACAGGGGTTCGTATTGATGAACAGAGGTTCATGAACAGGGGTTCTTACCTTGGACTGAGGTCCATATGTGTACCAAGATCATGAGCAAACAGGGGTGTGCAAGCTGCAGAGAAAGTGTAACTATTCTTTTCTACATTGTTCACATTAGGGGAGTGTATGTGTGGAAATAATAATGTTAACAATAGGGGAGTGAATGTTAGGAATAATATTAGATATTGTGAACATTATTATGAGTGTGGAAATAAATAATATAGTGTAATGTAATACAACTATTTATGAGTTGTTAACTCATGTAAATAGTTGTAACTAGATAATGTTTGTTGTGAGAAAATAATGGGATTGAGAGTTTGAGTGAGATATTGTGGGGATTAGGAGAGATATGTGGGATGAGTGTTGACTCCTAGAATCAAGGAGATCAAACTCTATATATGTAACCTCTACCTGTGAATAATATATCCCGAATCATTTGAATCTATAATATCATTATTCGGTGTATTTTCTCTGTGCAAAACTGGTTGATTGCTATGAGTTCCTGTGTGTTATGTGGCATATGTGTGTTAACTAGTCTCACAACTCCATCTCACACGGTTTAGAAGATAGTTTTTTCAAATTTTAATCGGTCAATACATAGGTATTTTTCAGATTTTAACATTCACCTTCAAGCTTTTAGGGTTTAAATTATACAATCGATATCTATTTTGTGAAATAATATAGACATTGTTTAGGTTTTGGGGCCTTTTGGATTGGTTATTGATATTTGTAGGATTTTTCAGAAGATTTAGGAAAGGTTTAATCATTCAAGGACAATCTTCTCAACAATGGGTTTTCTAGGTGCAAAGAACAAACACTCTAATGGTGAAATTTGACTTCTTTGGATGATTTTGGGAGCTCTATATGGAGTTAGGAGAAAAAATAGGAACTGGAAAGATATGTAAATCATATACATGTTGACAACATCTGTTTTTCTCTAAGACTTGAAGTTTTCATTAATAATTTCAAGATAGTGTAGCTACCCCTTTCGGTTCCAAACAAAAATGGCCCTAAATTTGTAAGCACTAAAGAGATGATCACCACATGGTGATAGGTTAATATTTTTAAGAGTTGATAAGTACCTATGGGAATGGGTACTATCATAAATGTAGACTATTGTTTACCATGGGCAAGGATCTCAAGAGGAAGGGGAAAATTTTTGTGAGTTCAAAACATCTTCCTATCACCCTGTGTTGTGTTTTTGAGGGATGAAACTTCTAACATAAACTTTAAACCCTAAACCATAAACCATAAACTTAAACCCTAAACCCCGATACCAAAAACCCAAACCCCGAACCATCAACCCTTAATCCCGAGCCCTAAACCCTAAACCCTAAAATGTGAACCCTTAACCCCGAGTCATAAACCCTAAACAATGAGTTGTTAACCCTAAACCTTAAACATTCAACCCATATCCCTAAGCCCTAAGCCCTAAACCCTAAACCCTAAATCTTAAACCCTAAGCACTAAATCCTAAATAATAAATGCTAAACCCTAAACCCTAAACACTAAACAATAAAACCTAATACTTGAACCATAAGCCCTAAACTTTAAATCTTAAACCCTGAACCTTGAGGCCTAATCCCTAAACACTCAACCCTAAGCCCTACACCCTAAACCTTAAACCCTAAAACCTAAACTTTGAACCCTAAACCTGAGCCCTTAAGCCTAAACCCTAAACCCTTAACCATGAGCCCTAAACTCTAAACCCTAAACCCTAAACCTTAAACCGTAAACCCATAACCCTAAGACCTAAACCCTAAACCCTAAACCCTAATCCATTAACCCTTAACCTCAAACCCGAGCCCTAAACCCTAAATCCTAAACCCTAAATTATGAACCCCGAGCCTTAAACTCTAAAACCCTAAACCTCAACCCCGAACCCTAAGCCCTAAGCCCTAAACCCTAAACCCTAAACCCTAAGTTGTTTACCCTAAACCCTAAACCTTAAACATTCAACCCATAGATCTAAGCACTAAACCCTAAACCTCGAACCATGAGTCCCGAATGCTAAAACATAAACCCTAAACCCTAAAAAATAAACCCTAAAATCTAAATCCTAAAAAATAAACCCTAAACCCTAAACTCTAAACCCTAAACCTTGAGGCTCTCACCCTAAATCCTCATCCCTAAACCCTAAACCCTAATCAATAAATAATAAATCCTAAGCCCTAAACCTTAAACCTTAAACCTTAAGCCTAAGCCCTAAACCCTAAACCCTAAGCCCTAAACCCTAAACCTTGAACCCTAAACTCTAAACTTTAAACCCTAAACCCTAAACCATAAAACCTAAACCCTAAACCCTAATCCCTAAACCCCAAACCCTAAACTTTAAACCCTAAGCCCTAAACCTTGAGCCCTAAACCCTCAACCTCGAGCCATTAACCCTAAACCCCAAGCCTTAAACCCTAAACTATAAACCTTGAACCTTAAACCATGAGTCATAAGCCTTGAACCCTAAACCCTAAACCTCAAACTTGAACCCTAAACCCTAAACCCTAATCCCTAAAAATTTAGTCTTTAATCCCGAGCCCTAAACCATAAACAATAAACAATGAACCCTAAACCCCAAACACATAACCCTAAAGCTTAACCCGTAAGCCCTAAACCATGATCCCTAAGCATTAAACCCTAAACCCAAAACCTTGAACCATGAGCCTTAAATGCTAAACCCTAAATTGAGACCTATTGGAAATATATGAGGTTTTTTAATCCTTGTAGTGCAGAAGATCAAGAGCATTTTTCACTTTGTAATCACTACTATAGACTAGAGGGATTTTAAACAATCTCCAGGTTTCCTTGTGGTTGTCATGCCCTCCTAGTCGAGTCATCAATAAAACTGAAGTTTGTTTGATTCAAAATAAAGAAAGAGTTAGTGAGAGTGCGAGAGGAAAAGAGAGTGAGAGTGAGATTGAGATTGTGTGTGTGTGTGTGTGAGAGAGAGAGAGAGAGAGAGATAGAGAGAGAGAGAGAGAGTGACATAAAGATAAGGAGAGAGTGAGAGTGAGAGAGAATGTAAGAGAGTGAGTGAGATAAAAAGAGAGAGAAAGAGAGAATGAGAGAGAGATACAACATTCAATAAGCCACATAATTAATCATCTAAGCACCACAACACATTCTCTAAGTAAACAGTCTCTAACAATATAAAGAGTTGAATGGTTTCATGTTAGTTTGAGCATGGTGAAACAATATAAAGAGTTGAAAGGAGAAAATGGAAGCAAAAATTCCAAATTTGTGCTTGATTTGGAATTAGGACACTTAAATCTAGTGAGAGGAATAGAGTGGAAGTCTAAGAAAATGAGGTTTTACAAGAAAGTGAGTCATTTTAATAGTTGATTGGGCTTGTGTACAAAATGTGAGAGTAGAATATGGGGGTTGGAAGGGTAATTTTTAGGTTGATTGTGTCATTTTTGCATGTTTGAGCCTATAGAGCTTGTTGGAAAGACTTCTAAAAACAAGATACTAATGAGAATGATTGAAATTGGTTGTTATGAGTTGATGAATGCATGCAAATGTGTTGGAGCTCTACATCACCTCATGATGTTTCAGATCCTTCACATACCTCATGATGACCATTCCCTTGATTATTTGAATCGATAAAAACTTGCATATGTGTTTTGATTTATTATGTGTTATAAGGAATTGCATGAGTCCATATATTTGAGCAATTGTTGCTACCTTTGGGAGTTGTGAGGCTTAAAATATATAGTTTTGACACATTTAACACTCCTACAAATGTCAATAACCAATCCAAAAGGCCCCAAAACCTAAACAATGACTATATTCTTTCACAAAACATATATCGATTATATAATTTAAACCCTAAAAGCTTGAAGGTTGAATGCTGAAATCTTGAAAATACATATGTACTAACCAAATTAGAATATGAAAAACTATCTTCTAAACCATGACAGATGGAGTTGTGAGACTAGTTCCATAAGGTGCAGAGTGACCCTAACATCTTATATTTACTAAAATAAATTTAAAGTATAAGAAATAATAAAATATAAATAATAATAAAAGAAAAACTCAAGCTTAAACATTTATTTTTGTAAATACGAGCACATTATAACACGTAAATACGGCGTGTTATAACACACTCACATTATGGCTCGAATTTACCGAACCATAATGCACTCGCATTATAACATGTTTGAGCCATAACATGAGCACGTTATGGCCAAAAAAGGCCAAAAAGAATTTTTCTCTGCTAACCAGATCGTACTTCAAGCCAAGAACATAGATGCTAATCAAACATCACGATCAATAAGATGAAAGTAATTCACCAAAATAAATTTACATAAACCTTTGCAAACAAATGAGCAAAGCAATATCATTATATTATTATGGAACTCAATGAAATACATTAAGAATGAGCCTTGCTTATATAGGCAAGGAATAACAATCTAAGAACCACCAAGGTCGTAGATCAAGCCATAAATCAAGGAAATAATTAGTCATTAAAGAACTAGTCAAGACCATATATTTAGAAAATAACTAGACATCAAGGATCTAGTCAATACCATAGATCAAGAAAAAATTATACCTAACAACTAGATAATATCTCCTAATATCTAAATAAGATAAAAGAAATATCCACACACATAAGTGGGTGAGGATAAATACAATAAAGGTAAATAAAGTACCTAGGTGAACATGAGCTAAGGTAAATACCTACTCTAACACCCCCCTCAAGTGAAGCTAGGGGCCAAAATAAAAGTGCGTAGATTTTCTTGAAATAGTAACTTGTGCACAGAAGTCTGTGGACCCCTACCAAAAAAGGAAAGAATCCGAACGCTTCTCCCGCACAATCTGAAAATGATGTACAACAGTAGAAAAAACCCACAGAAAATCTCAATAGACTCAACAAAACCCAGAAACTACTTTCCTGTGTTCCTTTCTTACTGGCACGAATCCCAAGGTAAACCTGTGTGTTTCTCTACAACAACAAAAAAACCAAAAAATGAATACCTCCAGAAATGGTCGACTTTACAGTTGATCTTAGGCTTTTACCACTTTCCAGATATAATGGAAGCCTCCATTTTGCATAAAATTGCACGCAACAACAAAATACAACCAAATCCTAAATATATGAATATATAAATAATTTATTTGCAAAGTAAAGCTTACATACAGATGTCAATAACAATCTCTTGCTCTGATACCATAAAAGAAACGATAACCAGATCGTACCAAGCCAAGAACACAGATGCTAATCAAACATCACGATTAATAAGATGAAAGCAATTCTCCAGAATAACTTTACATAAACCTTTGCAAACAAATGAGTAGCAATATCATATATTATTATGGAACTCAATGAAATGCATTAAGAATGAGCCTTGCTTATATAGGCAACGAATAACAATCTAAGAACTAGTCAAGGTCATAGATCAAGCCATAAATCAAGGAAATAACTAGTCATCAAAGAACTAGTCAAGACCATAGATTTAGGAGAGAACTAAACATCAAGGATCTAGTCAATACCATAGATTAAGGAAAGAACTAGTTAGTACCATAGATCAAGGAAAAACTTATACCTAACAACTAGATAATATCTCCTAATATCTAAATAAGATAAAAGAAATATCCACACACATAAGTGGGAGAGGATAAATACAATAAAGGTAAATAAAGTACCTAGGTGAACATGAGCTAATGTAAATACCTACTTTAACAAGCGTGCTATAATGCATTCACGTTATGGCTCAGATTTACCAAACCATAATGTGCTCGCATTATAACTCGTTTGAGCCATAACGTGAGCATGTTATGGCCAAAATGGCCAAAAAAGATTTTTGTCTACTTTTTGGCCCCCATCTTTGTGCACTTACCCATAAATTCACATTAACTGCCCTTCAACATCCACAATTTTCTACTACTATAAGGATTGGGAAATTCTCATGTTGCACATTTACTCGACATGACATCCTTACCTTCAAGGAAGCCCCCCATTTATTTAGAACGAATGAGAAATTCTACCAACACAACCTTCATATGTCAAGAGGATTGAACTTTGTAGTTGTCCAATCCATTGCTCAAAATACCATACACAAAGTGAATCGGGGCATCCAATTAATGATTAGTTACAACACGAGTCCTTTGCAGGAACCAAAAATTTATGCTCACAACTAATTTATGGGTTCGGAAAGGTGCATATATAATCTATATAAAACATCAAATATATGCACCTTCAAATTGATATCTATGTGTATTCTAGATATTTAATATATTCATTACATTCTCTATTATTTTTCTCCAAAATTGTGATAAACTATATATCCATTTAGGTACAAATTTTGTCGATTTCAAAAGAAAAAACATGATAAAATAAGGTCAATGCATTTCCATATGTTCAGTCAAATTAAATGAGAAATCATTACATGATAGTCAAATGGATGTCAAATTTAATGTTGAGAATAAAAGTGAACAACTCATGCCATTACAATACCTGGATGGCTTTGTAGGAATGCCTCACCGTGTAATTATGAATAACCAAATTACATAGATACATCCCTACCCATGTTTTGGATTACATATAGAAGATAACAATGTTGAGGAAGTGTGCATCTAAATCAATTTTTTCCCTCAATAAGCAACAATGACTAGAAGAAAGTTAATCCTTCTAGCAAGACTTATGAAAAATATGATGGCCACAATAAAATCCTTCTGAGATAGAAGAGAATAAGGGATGGAGGTCTTGATGCAGGGATTACACAGGAGGGTAATGGCGGAGAGGATTGTTTGCAAAAGGTTGAGTGAGGAAGAGGCAGATCATAGAACTTACGAAACAATTTCTCCCGCCATCTCCCTTACCCGCATTTCGGCTCCAACTAAATGTTGACAAAACAAAAAGAATTAAACCCTCATAATACCTGAGGATATTTCTCATAAGGAATTTGGAAGAATGAAACCCATAACCATAGAAACACTTGCACATGACTAGACATAGAATGAACCCCGTACACGTGACCACAAAGAATGAAACATTATGAAGGGTCCAATTGTTCTATGTAATGTAACATGATTAATAAGCTCTTCTAGGTCTATAATTGGGGAGGATGGAAGTACTTGCCTTTTTTGCACCAAGTACGGATAATCTCTAATGGAGCTATGAACGAATGTTAATCAATTAGTGGCGGGCAGGCATGAGATCCAGAAGACATGTATTTATCAAAGTATTTTGTAGTTATATCTATAGATGAAGTATCTTCTTATTTAGTAACATTGATGTTGGGAGAATTCTCAATCCATATTCACACAACTACCTTTTGACACTATGTTAGAGTTCTTATCTTGCAATAATTTCCTTCCTCCATTACGATGATAATTCAAGGTACTACGGGGACATGAAAATGGTACGTCTTTAATGTTATGAAATTGGTTTTATTGCACCAAACATGCTCACCAAAATTGACTTCCACCTCCTGAAGCCTTTTCCCATTCTATGATGTTTGCATTTGGCAAAACAATTATCATCCTCATCACAGACCATCGATAGCTTCCACCTGTAGTGGGCATTCATGTGTATGCTATCAATTCATATTAACTACCCCTCAACATCCACAATTTTGTTCCACTGTAAAGAGTGGGAAATTCTTATGTAATGTTTTTAATCGGCATGACATCCTTACCTTCAAGGAAGCCCCCCATTTATTTGGAACAAATGAGAAAGTCTACCGGCACAACCTTCATATGTCAAGAGGATTGAACTCTCCAATTGCCCAATCCATTCCTCAAAATACCATATGTAGTGAATCAGGAGATCCAGATAATGATTAGTTACAACATAGAGTCCTTTGCAGGAACCAAAAATTCATGCCCACAACTAATTTATGGGTTCAAGATAGGTCTTGTCAATGGTGCAACTTGATGTATTTTTTACATTGTTTATGATTCTTCCTCCACAACGCCTGATCTACCATTCTTTTTATCATTTAATTTGATCGATATACTACCCAAATCTAGGATCCCATCAACCCTTCCCATATTCCAATCCCCCTTTTCCAGAAGAATCGCAAGAAACTACCAGTCAAAATCATTTGGGATTTTACTATCCACAAGTCTCTAGGTCTTACTTTGCATAATGTCACTATTGTTATCAATAGGACCGAGATACATGGTATTCCCTTCACAGCTACCTCTGTAGTTCCTTGCTTTTCCAATCTTCGGGTTTTCCCTCCCTTCTCCTTTGCACGTTATTCTAGAATTTCTAAAACACCTTTACTACAATGACGCATAAACTACGTATCAAGGGTTCATTCACTTAAACTCTTCCCTGCCCCTTGAACAACATCGCACTTGCCTTCCACTCCCTTCCACACTGCTTATTATGTCTTCCACTGCTCCTCCTTCTACCCTCCTCTTTACCCTCAATATTTCACTTCTCTATTCCCCCTTATCCTTCTACTCACCTCACTTTATGCCTTGTTATTAATACAACTTCTCTTTCTAACATAATTTCAGTCCCCATTTCAGTTAATTCATCTCCTCTCCCTCTTCCTCTTCGTGTTCGCATCGCACCGCTCATGTGCGATCATAGTTATCCTACCGTAGAAATGTCATATGGGCATCAAAAATCAATTTGTTTTTGTTGCGAAACCAATTACAAAATTATAAGTGGCACTCTATATGTTTATTATATAGTTTATCATAAATATATATTTATTTGTTAATTTTAAAACATTTAACTTAATTATCTGATTGGTTGAATTAATTTTATAAGCCTTTTAGATTTTTCACATTAAAAAAAACATGTTTTTCAAAATTGTTGCTTTCATATAGTTTAAACATTGGAAAATATTATATTATACAATGAATATCATAAATATCATGGTCATTATACCAATGCTCTAACAGATATCATAGAATCTTACTTATGACATTTATTTGCCATTGTGGTGGATGCTAGTTGTTTAAATGAACCAGTGCATTGTTACGTGTGACTTTAAGGCTGCTGTGAATGGTATTCAACTAATAGCTCTGGGGTGTTGAATAGCTTTGGCGTGTTGAAGATTGTAAGGCACAGTTCAAGGGTTGTTTTTTCTGGTAAGAATTCATTTTTCTGTTCTTTACTGTCCCTGTTTGTTGCTTTTCCTCATTTTGCTGGTGGTGTTGTTTTGTGTTTTTTGTTTTCCTGTGGCTTACAATGAAAAAACACGGAGCTCCATCGGATCATAGTTTGGTCTATCCGGCTGCTTGCTCAGATCTAAATAAGAAAGAAGTTTGAAACTATTATTCACACCGTATTTGTCATTGTATTATTCCTTGGGGCTCTTTTGCTCTTGTCATCCATTTTCAACGATATCAAACTTCATCTATTTTGTTGTTTGTTTAGTGAGTTTCCTCATAATAAAATTTTGTGTTGTGCATCTATGAGTAACAGTTACCTTCAATCCCCTTAGATCGCTTTCAGTGACCTTTCACCTTCCAATCACTTTTGCGACTTCCCCACAAATAATTGATGACACCCATGCTCTAGTGAAATACCACAACAGAAAAATGGACATTAAGAGACAACCCTTGTGCTATAGGCCTGAGGCTTATTGTAAACCCCCTTGCAGCCACAGCGCCGCCATCAAAGTATCCCTGGCGGTCAGGAACATTTGCATAAAGGCTCTGCACCATTATTATCCGGGTGCTGTTAGGATGCTCCCTTACTACCATATCGTTTGCCTGCGACAGTTCAACCTGCTCCCGTCTAACTGATTAACCAGCTTCAAAGCCACCTTTTATTCTTTTACATCATTTTCTTCTCCTTCTGAAATATTGACCGTAAAAACCCCTTTGGCAATGGCGTTGGACTGTAGAGGTTCTTCTTTCTGTCGTAGATGGGCATTGTGTGCATGACGGTTCTCTGCAATCATTTTGTTCTTTATTTCTTCAACGTCTGCTCTAGATACAGTGGTCAATGTTTCCTAACCCTCTGCCTGAGCTTGAAATTGACAATCTGTAGCCTGTTTTTTGTGTTTTAGATCATATATGACTGAGAAAAATTCAGCACGCTGAGTGGTTACAACCTTAAAACCATATAATTTTTTAGTAGGGTCATTTAAATAATAACAATTATATTTATGCATATAGACATGGGTTTCAGGTACTGTGTTGATATTAATTTTTAGGATAACCAGATTGCTAATTGTCTGCGCAAATAATGTCATTTTATTATAAAAACTTTAGTCTTATTATTTATATTGTTTAAAAAATATTTGTGTAGTTATGGAATATCTAAGGAATGTTAGTATGTAGGAGAACACAGAGACTACCAACATCCATTTTTTCATAGAAAGAAATATTACAATTTTCAGTCACCTAAAAAGGTAGTCGTCAACAAATTCTGGATTGACAAGCGTAAATTTTAAATTTTTCATTTTTCCTGAACCCAATACCACCAAATATTAGGAGATTGGAAAGACGATGGAAAAGATATATGGTATAGCCACAACTATGTGTTTCGAATAAACAGAGACGGTGACAAATTCGCTACAATGTAGAGCCTTGGGCTCTAGTTTTTCTTATGAACATAATCGATCTGGCCGTCGTAGTTTGCTTTCTCATGAAGACCCACCATGCACTTGGCACATTCTTTGCACAAGAGCGAGGCAGAGAATGAGGGAAGTGAAAATATGACACATAAGAAGCGCACAGGACTTGAAGAGATAAAAAAATGGGCCATCATGCGTGGTGAGTTTTATGAGTTAGCGTCATTAAAGTGATACTTTATTGCTAGATGGTAAATAACATGTGTGATATAGGTGCATTTATGTTTACACAATTCTTGCATCAACATGATACTAAAAATAAGGATACTCATGTAAAATACAATCTTAAAAATAAGTGTTATGGTAGTAACTTTCAAAACAATATGGTAGAGTTTGCAGCGCCGAATTAAGGTTTCGAAGTGCCCTAGGCGTGCTCCTAGAGAGTACGCCCCCCCAACCCTCCTCCAATCATAGAACTGAGTCACCCTACCTTCTCCGTGCAACTTAAAATATGAAAGCACGGAGAAGGTAGGGTTACAGATGGAATCAACAGTGGAGATTTTATTTGTACAGGTTCCCAACCAACAAAATCTTTCAGGACAAGCCTGCCGGGATAACGCGTTTTTCGGTTGAAGAAATATGCATCTGCTGTAAATATTATCATTGAAATGTCAGACATATTTACAAATTAACTTATTAAAGAGAAGGAATAGGAGCTATCACACTCATGGGTTTATTTTATACCATGGTCAATGTTGGGTGTTCTACACTGCCCTGCAACATTGTCTAATGAAATTCATCAATCTACAGAACACCATGAATTTAAATTAAACATTTGCCATATACCTTGTAATTTCGAATACTGAAATTCTAGCTCGCTTTTTTCAGAAGATCCCATCCCATTGGAAGGAGCTGCACACACACCAACTTGATCACTATCATTTCCTACACTGGACTCGCCACTCAACGCACAATTAGAATTTGGAAATATTATCAAGAGTGGATTTTTTAGAAAGTTTATCGACATTTATAATCAGATTCATGATCCATTTTCCTAATGGTGTGATCCATCAAACAATCTAAAACACAGTTTTATGGAGAAAGTGTTTTTCTAATAATTTAAAGATTCTTACCTAGAGCTGGAACTGAAGTGATATGAGATTTTTTGCAATATTGGGATTTTGGATTATCTTCACTGTCCTGTCTCAATTTCAACTGCTATACTGGTCGAAACAAGGAAGAATTTGTGCATTTTCGACACTATGACTCCGTTGGCATGTACTTAATATCCTACTTCGAGGGCTCAGGCTTTTCACAAGAGCTTTCACCTTAATAAGCGAACCCTTTAATTTTCTCGGAGAAGTGTGTGTCTTTGAATTACAAAAGTGAGTGGTAAAAGGAGACATGGTGCTCCCCATGCAGCGAGGTGTATCGAGCCCTTCTGAAATGGATTTTTCTGGGTGAACTCCTATCATCACTTCCAATTTTCCCCTTGTACGGGCCGCAAAGCAAATTAGCAATCCTGTCCCTTATTCATATCCGTGGACTGCCTGTCTATATGATAATATATATGTAATTTGTAAATTGAATGATGCATTGGGCAAGTGCATTAGTTCGAACTTATACTATTATATTAGCAAAGCTGACTCACTACTCAAATTGTTGGAAAGGCAACCGTAAAGCCGACGTTAATTTTTTTTTGTTGAAATTAAGCCGCCTCCTCGTTCTACGGCCCTGTAATCGCTTGTTGCCTGGGCATGAAACGCCCCCGAGAGTTTGTAGAAGCCTATAATTGCGTGTATTGAACATGATTCGCTTAGTGACAGCCTCCTGTGTGACAACAAAAAGAACCAAATCCAAGAGGAAATTCATTCCTGTTGATTTATAGTAAACAAGTTCTCTCGCTAACCAATTCTAGTTCTCGTGAAACTATATTCCATGGAACTTCTATGCAAACAAAAGGAAATGTATAACAATGAAAAACAAACAGCCATACTTAAGACTAGCTTCTATGTACTTGATATGGTACTCAAGAGTTGGGTTCTAAGATGGATGTCTTCTCAAAGTGTAGTATGCGGTGTATACTGCAGTAAGCTTTGGTAGCATGGAGGGGCTATACATCAACCAGAGATAATTTTAGTGGCAAATATTCGTAATATGGCGAATATTTCATTTTAAAAAATTTGAAAAGGTGAATTTTCTAGTGCGGGTCAGTGACCTGTTCACCTAAAAATTACAGTTTAATTTTTTTTAGGGGTCGGCTTCGCCTACCCTTGAAACTATCCCCTATATAATCCTATATTATTCGCCAGGTAGAACACTATTAGCTCACTCATACCACATTATCAAGTACAGTAAACACGCAACAAGAGGGCGAAGGCTACAGATGCGCGAAAAAGAGTTTGTTGATGCGTGACAGGGAGAGTTTGTTGACGCGCGACATGGAGAGTTTGTTGACACACGACAGGAGTGCAAAGGAAGTATACGCATGACAGAGAGTTTTTTGATGTGCGACATGGAGATTTTTTTGTTGCGCGACTAGATGGCGGAGGCCGCAGACGCACGACAGAGATTTACGACCGTCAACAAACCCCATTGCGCGCGTCGTCAACAAGGTTGTTGACGCGCATTAATGAGGTTTGTTGACATGTGTCTACCACCTTGTTGATGCGTGTCAGCAAATCTCTATCGCGCATCTACAGTCTTCTGTCCCACCACTTAAAAATCAGGTGAAAATTTTTCTATCAGACCCCCAAAAATTTTCCTTCCCGTGAAACCGGTTCCGAGGATATTCGCCAAGTATTTTCCACCTCCGATTTCTAAGAGGTCTCTTAAAATGAACCCTAACATCAACATATCGTATTCCACTAGAGCCAATTCCATTAGAAAAAAGGCAAACTGCTTCCAAATGTAAAAGTCACAAGTTCATTGAAAATAATTCATCAATATGTAAATGGAAAGCCTAAATCAATTTTTGATCTATGAAATTAAGGTTAAGTTTACCTTATTGCACTGTGTTAGGAGCCTTGAGAAAACTTGTCATGAAGGCATATGGAGTGGGCACAATAAAGTTAAATTGTAGACCACCATGATCGATCTCTCCATTTTAAATATTTGATCACTAGTGTAGATACTATCGCAAATAAGGATACATTCTTCCAAAGAGAGGAAACAAACCTCCTCGTACTTGCATGCCAAAAGCATTGCAGTCAGCCCCACAAGTTGGAAATCATTTTTGAGAACATCTTAACTTGAAATATATCTATCTATGATATTCACAACAAGGAATAAATTTTCATGCCCTAGTTCAAAAGCTTAGTGTAGCTGTAAAAATAATAATAACATGACAATCATTTAATTTATCTCTGTTTTTGCAAATGAAAATTGGAATGGAATGAATGTTTATCGAAATTAGAGCAACACCTCTATGACTTAGTCAATGAGAATCCTCCGCATCCTTAAATTCACTTCGATTGATGAGACAAGTAATCATGATCTTAAACGAATTGAATCTATCGAAATAAAAAGCTTATGAAATCCTAGAACAATGGATGCCACTTTGTTAAAACTATCATCACACCGTATTTTCATAATTACTTGGTATTTCTAGGCCCTCAGTGTAGTGTCCAGATTGGTAAAAATTTAAGAATAGTCATTTTTTTGAAAAATACTATGAATTATATTAGTCCCAAAAAGTAATCCCAACCGACAAAAACAACAAACCCCCATATCCATGTAAACTTGATGTTGGCGAGAAAATTTGTTGAGTAGACAAACTTTTGGATTTCTTATTAACGCTCTCAAAATCTAAGTCCCTCTACTTAACCGGTGCAACTTCCATATATGCATGCGTGAGTAAAGGTGGATTTTCCTAGTGGCCTTATGGCCGGGGATCCAACAGGGGCACTCCACTAACCCTACGGCAAAGCTAGCAATCTCTTGCTAGGGAAGACTTTGTCTGAAGAGTGGGAAAGGGGAGTGAGAAAAGAGGTAGGAGAACTAATGTTGCAGGTAGAAAATCATATTCCTGCACACACTAGTTAGAAATTTCATCACATGCACTAAAATTAGGAAGAAACAATACTACAAACAGCAACAAGACCAATTAGAATTTAATGAACACAAAGTATCAGTAAACCCCTTAGTCAAAAAAGGCTCAAAACTCCTTCTTCTTGTATTGATGCTCAAGCATAAATTGTACATAGTATGAGAATGGAAGACATTGAGAATAGGGGAAAAGTGGCTAACTCTTTTCACTCACAAGTGAGCAAAATATCTCTCATGAACTTACAAGAATACAACTAGCTAGAAGAATTTTAGAATTAGAACCCCCGTAATGAAGAGCTCATTACAATTTATAGTGCTAAACTTGACTCCTCATCTTCCTGATGCTCTTTCATATTCCTCATTTTGACTTCAGACTATCCATATTCCTATTTGAATATTAAGTGCGTTTTATAAAAATAAGGTGACTTAAATTTTACATCATGTCTCTAAAGTCACTTTAAGACATCAAAAAGTGTAAACCCTCAACACAAAATTAGAACATAGAGCGGAGAGAGAATATTAAGGGGGAGAAGGAGGAAGAAAAGAAAGGATGTTGCCCCTAATGAAGTCTAAGATCCTTGTTGATTGAAAACTCAAGTGCAGTGAGACTCTAAATCTTCGAAATCCTTGCACCTTGAGAAACTCCTTCAAATTAGCTCATGAATTCTTGCCAAGTTGAATGAATTGTTCCGCTGATGACCGCAACTCCCAACTTGCGTATGATATACCTGTGACCCAAACTATGTAGTGAGTGTCGAAAAACATTGTCCAGCCCATGAGATGGACCTCAAATTCCCTATGATCAATTCCCATGGATGATCCAGAATGATGGTGTTGACCTGAATGATCATCCCTCTATGTCCCATTGTGCCAAACTTGCCCTTTGAGAACAACCTGCTATTTTTAGTAAGTACAAATGGGGTAACTTACTATTTTTAGTAAGTGTTGTAGTTTAGCTTTTAACCTCAATCGGGTATGATAGCTTGAATTATTTCTTCTTCTTTGTGTTCCTCTTGCCTTCCGGACCAACTGGCTATTTATAGCAAGGGCTCAGTGGAACCACTTACTATTTTTAGTAAACATCAATTGTGAGCCGAGATGACCTTTTTGGTAACTTTTCCTACGATACTTCCTATGTGTTCACTACTTTATTCGTAGCCTCTTCAAATCAGTGACGTGACTTTTTCCAAACTAATAAGTTCATGTAAAAAAACATGCTTTTCCATATAAAACAACCAATAGATATTTATTACACATGAATTTTAATTCTTTTAACAAAAATCAAAATATACATATTAAACTTTTTTTTTAAATGTGAAAAATGTAAATTCATTACAGAAACAATAGTTGTAAAATTATTTACTTATCTGTA
The DNA here is from genome assembly GCA_018340775.1 of Taxus wallichiana var. yunnanensis. Lineage (NCBI taxonomy): Eukaryota > Viridiplantae > Streptophyta > Pinopsida > Cupressales > Taxaceae > Taxus > Taxus wallichiana. The sequence continues at coordinate 717,862,953 of CM031234.1, read as the reverse complement.
TAGAGGGATAGGAAGGACTCTATGTTCCTCAATGAATTCCTACGTGGTAACCCAGATTTGGCACCTCAAGCTATGGCCGCATTATATGGAGGAATTAAATCAATTAAAATATCTTCTTGCCCTGGCCAGGAACCATCTTGGGTTATACTTTATGTACCCCAGTTAGGACACCCTTCAAGAATGCCCCTCTCCAATGCCCACCACTTGCCTTCACTTAGACCACATAAAAATTATTGATCCACTTCCCAAAAAAATCTCTCCCTCTCCATTTCTCTCCCCATCATGGATTTAAATAATTCCCCTTGGGTGGTTTGGTAACCAACACACCCTTTCATAACAATTCTTTTACAAATAATTACATTTACCCCTAACGGGTCTTACAATTGTAAATTATAATCCCTCCTTTTTATAAAGAGTTAGAGAAATCATTTAAATCTTTATTCCTTCCTATTTTATAATTCCATGTACATAACTCCCACTATTTAAAGGGGTGTTTAATATATATTTCTTCCACTTTAGAAGTCAACCTTTGGAAATAACTTTAGAATAATTATTTTCTTTTCATTTCCTTTTGGGGAATTTTTCACGTAACATTTCTCCCCTTCTAAATCAGTCACTTGACCTCAGAACTTTATCTTTCTCTCAAACATAAACGAACCACACAATTCATTAGTCAAAATAAATATGGATATTGTTCACGAATATATTCTTCTTTTTCCCATGTCAGCACTATCCACATCACAAAAAGTCCATTTGATTTTTACTTCACTTATTTCTCTATTCCTTAAATTTCTAGTTCTTTTTCTAATATTAATTCAAGTTCTATTTTAAATTCACAATTAGGTTCTATAGATATATTTTTCTAATCAATAACATGAGTAGAATTATAAACATATTTATTTAATAAACTAACATGAAAAACATCATGTATCCTATATAATTCAGGAGGAAGAGCTAGTTTGTAAGTAAGCAAGTTCACCCACTCTTTCCGATACCTCAAAAGGACCACAAAAACGAGGAGCTAATTTAGCATATTTACCAAGTTTTAGTGAACTACGCTTAGGTTTAACTCTAAGGAAAACTTGATCACCAATTTCAAATTCCCTATAAGACCCTTTAGAATCAACCCAAATCTTATACCTATCTTGTCCAGCTTTCATGTTTTGTCTTGCCTTAATTATAATTTCTTCCATCTCCTTTAAATTATCATTATCATACCAAGTTCTTTGGACGGTCGGTCGACCAGAAATAGGTGTGTTACAATTCCTACTATATACCACTTCAAAAAGTGACATTTTATAGTTCTATGGTATCCCTAATTATATAAAAATTTAATCAAATGTATATAGTTTTCCCAATTTTCAGGTTTATCACTAGCATACATCCTTAACATATCTTCTAAAATTGGATTTACTCTTTCAGTTTGTCCATCAGTTTTAGGATGATATGCCGTACTAAAATTCAGACTTGTACCTAACTCATTGAATATTGATTTCTAAAAGGAAGAAGTAAATCTTGGGTCTCTATCTGTTACTAAATATTTTGGAAGACCATGCAAACAAAATATTTCTTTCATAAATAAATGAGCTACATCAGATGCAGAATTTTTAATTTTAGTTGGAAGGAAATGAGCCATTTTAGTTAATCTATCAACCACAACAAAAACACTATCATGACCATTTCTAGTACGAGGTAGCCCAGTGATGAAATCCATACTCACATATTCCCATTTCCATTTAGGAATTCTAAGAGGTTGTAACTTACCCGGTTTACTACATTGCTCTGATTTTACTTTTTGACAAGTTAAACATTGTTGCACATAAGTTCTAATATCTTGTTTCATTTTAGGCCAAAAGTAATTATTTTTTATAAACAAATAAGTTTTCTCAAATCCAAGATGACCAAAGCATAGGGATATCATGAGAATCTCTAAGGATTTGATTTTTAAGTCCAGGAAGGTCCGGTATACACATTCTATTCTTATAATACAATAATCCATTAGACCTAATTATATAAGAAGTAAGTCTATCATTTAAATGTACATTACTAGTTTTATTTACTAAGCCTTCATAAAGTTCTTGAAATATACATCAGTAGGTAACTTATTTTTAATAGATTGTTCAAAATTACTTCTTTCTAAAGCTAAAGCATTAACAAAAATTATTTTCCTACTTAATGCATCTGCTACTAAATTGTCTTTCCCAGGAACATATTGAATTTCAAATCATACTCACTAAGCAATTCAACCCATCGTCGTTGTCTCATATTCAATAAAGGTTGAGTAAAGATATGTTGTAAACTTCTATGATCGTTTTTATAGTAAATTTATTCCCTAACAAATAGTGTCTCCAAATTTTCAAAGCATGTACAATCCCTAACAATTCTAAATCATGTATAGGATAATTTTTTTCACAGAAGTAATTTCCTAGATTCATAGCTTACAACTTTATTGTCTTGCATTAATACACCACCAATACCGGAACCACATGCGTCAGTAACTACAGAAAATGGTTTAGAAAAATCTGGAATACATAAAACAGGAGTAGTTACCAATGATTCCTTTAATCTATTAAAAGCTTGATCACATTCTCTAGTCCATTGATAAGGTTTATCCTTTTTTGTTAAATCAATTAATGGGGAAGCTATCTTAGAATAATTCTTAATGAATCTACGATAAAAACCAGACAAACCAAGAAACTTCTTATTTCATGCACATCTTTTGGTATTACCCACTCTTGGACAACTTTTACTTTATATGGGTCTGGTGCAATTCCCTTTTGAGAAATTATATGTCCTAGATAAGAAACTTCAGTTTTAAAGAATTCACATTTGCTCAACTTCCCATAAAGTTGATATTTTCGTAAAGTTTCTAAAACTAACCTAACATGGTGTTCATGTTCTTTTTCACTTTTTGAGTATATCAGAATATCATCTAGAAATATAATCACAAACACATCTAAGAAAGGTCTAAACACATCGTGCATCAAATTCATAAAAGTTACAGGAGCATTAGTTAACCCAAAAGGCATAACTACAAATTCATAATGTCCATATCTAGTTCTAAAAGCGCTTTCGAATATCTAATTCTTTAATTCTAATTTGATGATACCCAAAACACAAATCAATTTTAGAAAATTATGTAGCACCACTTAATTGATCTAATAGGTCATCAATTCTAGGTAAGGGATATTTATTCTTGATGGTCAATTTATTCAGTTGTCTATAATCAATACACAATCTCATAGTTCCATCTTTCTTCTTAACAAATAATACCGGTGCACCCCATGGAGAAACACTTGGTCTAATTTTTCCTTGTTTAAGCAATTCAGCTAATTGTACTTTAAGTTCAACTAACTCAAGAATCGATTGTCGATAAGGGGCTTTGGATACGTGTTCAGCCCTCGGAATCGATCTATGACATGCTCTACAATTCTTCTCGAGGGTAATTCTTCTGTTTCCTCGAGAAAAGCATCCATAAATTCTTGAACTATAGGTTGGATATTGATGTCTAACTTAGTTCCATCATCACCCTGAGTGACCATTGCACAAAAAGATTTACAATTTTTCCTAAGACTCCTTTTTAATTTCATAGCAGAAATGGTTTTAAGTTTAATGGGCCTTTTTGTCCCTTGTAAAGTTTTAAAAGAATTATTTTTATCTTTTATAACAACTTGTTTATTTTCACAACTAATCAAAACATTGTTTTTCTCTAACCAAGTCATTCCTAGGATTGCATCATATTGTCCTAGTTTCAAAAATGAAAATGATCACAAGAATCAAGATCGTCTAATTGAATTTTTAGGTCTTCTATCATGGCTCCAGTATGTCTAATTATCCTTCCATCTCGCCATCTCAATCAATGATGCTCTATTTCTCCGATGAAAAAATTTAATTTGTACATAACTCCCTAGTCTATTTTAAAGGGGTCTTTAATATATATTTCTTCTACTTTAGAAGTCAACCTTTGAAAATAACTTTAGAATAATTATTTTCTTTTCATTTCCTTTTGGGAATTTTGTCATGTAACACAAATGGTGGCTTACCCAAAGAAGTAGACCCCTACATAGGAAGGCATGCTATTTTTAGTAAGTGCACCACAGATGTCAAATTGCGACAAAACAGTTTTGAAAATATAGGTTTTATTTTGGGGTTCCACGCTCCGCATTTTGAGTAATTCCTTTATCTAAACAAGTGGGAAAATGAAATTTTCATCGGCGGGGTATAATACTAGAAAAAACACATCCCTCCATATCCCTAAAAATAGGGACTTCATGGCACAAAAACTAGTTTACGTGAAACTAGATTTTTCAACAATCATTCCCTTCAATTTTCGCACGATTTCGCCCACTTGAACCCTGAGAAGTGAAGAGGTAGCTCGTTGCCTTTTTCACGATGTTCTTCATGTGACAAGGCATAACTTTGATGAAACTCAATCCTCCATATCCCTAAAAAATAGGGACTTCATGGTGTAAAAACTAGTTCACTGAAACTATATTTTTCAATGATCATTCCCTCCAATTTTTACGCGATTTCACCCACTGGAACCCTAAGAAGTGGAGAGGTAGCTCGCTGATTTTTTCCACTACTGTGTCATGGAAGCCATTAATGGAGATTGAAATTTTTAGGTCTGGTTTTTTTCTCCATTCGCGATGAAATCAACTCCATTGCGATAGGTTTTTTCTTCTTGTCTCACTAGTGAAATTTCTCTTCAATCCAGGTTGTCGGTTTGACGGAAATTGAGCTTTGTTCTTTGTGGAGCCGGAAGAAAAATTTATTTGTCTGTGAGCATTCCTTTCTGTGAATGGGAGGTTTGAATATGAGTTTTTAATGGCCTTCAAGAGAGAATAACTTAGCAATAAACGGTTTTCCAATCCGTGCACCGGTTTGCAAGATCTCTTCGATTTTCGGTTTCACGATAATGAAGATTTTCAAACTTCATCTTTGTTCTCCGTTTGATCAATATTTCTTCCTACGGGACCTACGTTTTTATGTTTTTGAGGATGTGGTTTCTCTAGGTGAGCTGGTTCAAGGTTCATCAATGGTGTTACTTGGTGTGAGCAAGTTGCAGAGCTATGGTGGAATGAAATTGTGCACAAGAGAGTTAGATGTTATAAGCGGGTAACATGTGGGTTTTTAAAATTTTGAAATAAAGATGAGAAGGGAGATGGGTGCATTTTTCAATTTTTGATGTCCCTGACCTATGACAGACATGATGGACATCAAATTCCATAGTGAGCAATGTGACGACACGTGGCAAAGATCGACGGCAGGAATGAAGGCTTTGAGCTCCCACAAGCACCTGGGGGCTGAACTGGCAATCCTAGAGGTCATATGTGGGTCTAGAGGGCTTCATGGGGGTTGGGAACATTTTCCCAACCTTTATTTCCCTGACCTTGAGGGATGTGAGGGACACAAAATCCCGCCAGACTCATGGAGCTAAAAATTTGACTAACTCCCAAACCTTGAGGACAACTTGCATGGCAATATCTCGAGCTCCCGATGGACTTTTTGATGAAATTTTATATGATATTTAATTTAAATGGACTTTTGAATCCAATGATGGAAATTTCAGCTCTTTATTCATCCATTTTATCCCTGAAAAATCAGAATTTTGATCTAGTATTCCTCCCATGCATGAGAAAAACTTCTTACAGACCAAATGCAAAAAAATTTTGTGAAAAATTAATTTCACCATCTTGTAGAGATTAGAATTCCCTTTCAAGATTTTTTTGTTCTCCTAATTCCATCCTGAGCTCCGGAATCACCTTCGAAGTTCAAGAATCGCTTTGGCATGTGCAATGCCTAAGCCTATGAACCGTAATTTTGGTGAAACTGCCCCAACTTCTCCAAGTCCTTCCAGAATCTTCTTGAAATAATTCCACAATGTTCCAAGGTATTTGAATTTCCTCCACATCTATTTTCAAATTTTCTGCTCCACTCCATGGGGTTGCTCCAGATCTAGGAAAGCCAAAGATAACCCTTCCCATAACTGCCTGAAGCTTGCAACTTTTAATGGACTTTCCTAAATCACCTAGGGGGATGAGATAAAATCAATTGGGAGGTCACTGGACTGACTAAGTGGACTTGGTGTGCCTGGGAATGATAGGACATGAAAATTTTGGCACATGGGTATAGTTGTCGTGCTCGAAATTATCAATTTCCATGTTGCACATTTACACGACAACACTTGCCAACATTAAACCTAGACTTGGATTTACATACTCCCTTCGAACTCACATGTTATTTCACTTGAATACAGAGTGATTGCTTGTCCTAATGTTGTGTTATAAAATTGATGTAAACCACAATCCTAGATAGGCTAAGAAAAAGAGGCATAAGCTTCCAACCTATACTTGTTGATAGAAGATATAAATGTCTTATACATAGTATGTGACATATATATGATTCTCTGCATCAACTTTATCCATATCTGGTACCAAATTCTGAAATATAGTACATATAGTCAACTTTAAACCATCTGTAAAGTTATGTGAAAAGCTTCCAAATTTCATGAATCCATATACCAATTCGACATAAATACTAAAAAGTAAAAGTTCCTTGTTTGTACAAACCTCATCTTGGCTTGCAAGAGATTGGTTCTTCACCCTCAACATTTTTGTTCTGGATTGCCTTGCAGGAGATTGAAGCCTGAGATAATCATTCTGACCATATCAAATGCCACATACTATTGTATATTGGTATATATCTCAGAATTCAGTCCTCGTCTCTCCAATTATCCATCTTTGGTTCACTCATGAACTTGGAAATATAGTTCATGGAAAAAATGAGATCAGGCCTTTTGGCTGTTAAGAGAAATAAAATCATGTTGTCCATCAACTTCCAAAAAATGCGGCCTTTTCAGTCACTATAGGCTGATAATTCAGAACATACTCCTTAAAAATAAATTTCTCCTTACAATCATCCATACAAAATTTATCCAAATTATTTTTGGCATTCCCGAAAAATTCATTATTATTCTCGCAGAAATCTATTGGTGAACATTAATGAAATATTCCTAAATCTATCAATGTCAAAAGTATAACACATAACTGAATTTAAAAGTTACATTTGGCTGGTCTTCTCGCCTGTGACTAGGCATCCACCTAGGCAATAATAATATAGATGATAATAACTATATAATCATTTGAATTCTCGAAATACAAAATTTGATTAGAAGGGCTTCTTCTCAATCTAAATCTAAAAGATGCAGACCATTTTTGATATTCCAGGCTCCTAGAGCCTTCTTCAAAATGTCAAGAGATTTGACCAATTTACACATAAAATGATCTTTACCTTTTAAGAAGCTCGAAAATAAGATTATAAATTCTATGCGAGACATAGGAGTCAAAATTCCATGAGGCTAGCTTATCAAAATTTGAATACATTTTTTGTGAGAGATAAAAATCAGTCATTCATGTCTTTAACAACGCATTTGTGCAAGCAAAAATACGAAGCGCCTCCTTGAGGTCCTGAAGGTGACTTATAGTCACCTGCATGGTCCCTTGAGGTTGAGGTTGAAATAGAGCAGTCATGAAAATCAAAATACCTTTGTTGTCTTGTTGAATATATCGTACAAGGAATTCACAGCTCTGAAAATACAAGTCATGTAAGTTAACAGTGACTCTGAGAAGCAGATGAGCAATGCCTGAAGCAATATAGATACGAAAAGAATCGTTTAACATCTATAACATTTGCACTGATGTGATTTTTAAGAATTCCTAAAACTAATTATTCTTGTGGTAACTGTAAGTAACCAAGGAATGTTCGCCTGTTCCTAGAGAACCTTTTCTGTTGGACCAACAAAATGGCTTGCAATACCAAATCATACCACTAAAAAAGAATAGAGCTAAGAACCACTTCAGTCCAGTCCTAATCATAACAATAAATAACAAAGAAACATTAATACATTATAAAATCAATTGGCTTCTTTCTCGAAAAATTAAAATCAAGTAGGGCCCATGGGCATATAAACTTTTCCAAATGGGAGAAAATAGTCAATCATAATATGGGACTGTGCTTGGGTAAATCAGTAGGGAAAACTAGAAAAAAATGAAGGAAGAGGACATTTTCTAGTAGTGAAAAAGTATCTAACCGCTACTGCTTTTGTGTGGTCACTCCATTTGACTATAATTAATTTGTGTTGTGTATTATGAAAAACTAGGATATTTACGTTTAGAAAACAATATAGATAGCTGAAAAAAAAAGTTTGTTGTTGGGATATGTAAATTACAACAGCTATATATCAATCATCTGTGCTCTTCAATTTTTTTAATGAGTCTCAGCAGGAGCAATATTGATATGTACATTCCTTCTTCACAGGGGCAACATACAAAAGTGATTCGCTACAGTAAGAAATTTTTGACATGCTTTGATTTGTGGCACAATAAAACTTGTAAGGTGAATCCCAATGGTTTTATCTTGAAAAACGAATTGTACTGAATGTATGCAAATATTTCCAATGGTTCTAGTTGTCTCTAAACCGACACTTATGTTTTCATGAGTCTCCGCAAGAGCAATGCTAATGTTTGCATTATTTTTTATAGGGGCTGCATATTCATAAAAGCAATAGTATAGAAAACATCGGTGTGTGAAACCCCTCATCTCGTTGTCAAAATTCATACTTTCAAATTAGGGCCCAATAGACATACTTTGCAGGTATGGAATGTTGGATCTTATTTTCTTGATGACATGTTCAGTTATAGTGCTTACCATGCTAAGATATTACTGATTTCCATTTGCATAAAGGTTGTGGACCTTTGATATGGAATCTTAGGATTCCATTGTTTAGAATTCTATTTGATGTTATGGAAGTTTTTGTTGTGACTGTTATTGTGTTTTTACGTAATTGACCGGAAAACAAAAAAATGATCTGCCAATCGCATTGATTGTTGTTGAGGACTATGTCCCCACGAAAAAGAAATTTTTTCACATTGACAATATGTTGACAAAACATAACCTTTTTAGAGACACTGCATTCAAGTATAACGTAGGTGATTGCTTATTTGATACATTTGTTGTTTTGTTACATTTTTGTTATAGCTCCATTGAACTTTGAAATGGAATCATAGACCACTTCTTGCATTCCTTGCATAGAGGAGATGCAGATGCTTTGAAATCGCTCCAGCTAGAACTAGATCATGATGCCCTTTACACTCTACATCATATTCATGATGTGGAAACATATTTCTACTCGAATGAAACTTTCAGCAATGCCCATTGCAAATGCAACCGAAATTGGTCTATGGGGCGACAACTTTTGTATAAACTGGTTGGCAAAATGGCTTAACATACCGATATGGGTTTGGTCAAAGACAAAAGGTAATAACTATTTCCAATTCAATGCACAAAACCATCTGCTTCCATTCTATGTGTTGTTTCATGATGCCAATCCTAGTTGTGGCCATTATGAACCATTGTACTAGAAGAAAAAACCTGATTGCATTCTTGCAATTGAAAAAAACACGGTTTCATATTCTTGTGTTGCACTTAAGACTAATTGGAACAATCTTGACCATACTCTAGAAAGTGCAGGCCTCCATAGAATAAAATATGTTGCTTTGTTAACTATGGTGAAAGCTTGTTTAACTCTATTTGCGAATTACACAATCGAGAATTTGACATTCATTGCCTGAGGCGATATGTTGCACAATCTTTTTGCAATGCATATTTGAGTCAAAGTGTGGATGCATTGTCTTGCTTGCACAATTACCTTGACATTAATGTCATCAAAAGCATACCATACACTGCAAATTGGCAAGGCTTTATTATAAACATGGCCATTCCCTATAAAAAGGAAGAATTGAAGGAAATCAATTTTTCTTACAATGGTTGTCAATCATTTTCAATGTAAAAATACAAGTATGGGATGCACAAACCATGAGTATTGTCAAAGTGTATTCTGGTGTATCAAAACCAACAACCACATACAATCTTTTATACTTTTTTTCGAATGAAGGGCATTCTCATTATGAAGGTTTGATTCAAGCATCCTCAACAACATCAATTCCTTCTAATTCCTTTTTGCATGAGAAAATACAAAGAACACAATCAAACAAATCTTTGCGCAAGATGAAACATGAAATACGAAGAAAAAAACAACAAATGCTCACAAACTTCAAAAGACTCCTTTAAGCATAAAAGTACTAACCGCTCTAGAATTTCGCTTTGTTATGTTAAAATTGAAATTCGCCAAAATGGAAACAAGAAATCGAAATCTAATATTTATATACAAAATTTCAAAAAACAAATTAATGATACACCAATACATGGTTGTCTAATTTGTAAGCAATTGAAATTTAAGTCCAACATGACTATGTTTAGAGATCCGAAAAAAAAACATATTTTAATTTAACTAAAGATGAAAAATAAAAGAACAGAAAAACATATGTCTCAATTGCTATAGATGTTTAAGAAATGGAACCTTGCCAAAACTTGCATCGCCTGCTCACATAAAATTGAACTCCATGCTTCCATCTGTAGCAATACTTACTGATCTTGAAGAGAGGCTAGTTGCTATGAGAATAACATTTGCACAAATAAGGCATTGTACACACAAAAAACCACAATTCACCTTAAAAGGAGCCATAATAAACGTGCCTTCAGATGTGGATATAATACAAAAAGCATTGCCAAGATGCATAGAAGAAACAAAAACTATTGTTGTTGAACTCAAACATCATTTGCAATACAAAGATGCCTTTCATTCAGGAAATGTGCGTCCTAATGTCATCATGAAAGCATTACAACAACTTTGCAAAACAACTTTGTATCGGATGGAAAAAGTACATGTAAATAAAGAATGGATTTGTTTCCTCCCATTAATTGCTGATGATGATTCAAACAATGAAACAATTTCAAACAATAGCACTATGGACGAAGACAACGACAATGAATATATCAATGATACTTTATTCCATGGATTTGCTTTTTGCAAAATACATAGTTGACCTCCAAGATAAGTTAATACAGATTGCTCCATCTAACTTGGTCAACTTCCACTTGGTATATTCCACGATAAATTTTCAGAGGAAATGAACTTTCCCACTCTTTTTTTTGGTGAACCTCGTCACACAAATGCTTTGTGAAGTCAATTTCTTTTCATAAAATTACACAGTGGGAGGTCTTGAATATTGATCGAAGATTTGCATATCATATCACCAACTTGTTTTTCAAAGCAATTAAGATCATTATTGCCCAAGTGCGAGCATGCATTTGGGTTCGGATTCGAAAAGGACAACGAAAGGGAAAAAACTCTGGAAAAGATGTCAAATACAAGCCCAACCTAGAAAAAATATTGAAATATGATATTGGATATATTGACTTCAAAAAAATACGAATTTCACCAGACTACATGCAACAAGTAAAGAAAAATGTTTTTTCCATGATACGACAACTAGGACCCCCAACATTTTTTTGACCTTTTCAAGTGTTGAGCATTGTTGGAAGCCTCTTTCACTTGCTCTATCAAACCTATATGACCAACACATGCAATGTTCTCCTATTGGAAAACCACTTGCCTGATGATCATAATGACAATTTTTTTCATCAAACATGATCCAATCACATGTACTCGCTACTATAAACATCAACTAAATGCACTCAAAAAATTGTTGTGTAATGATAATACATTCTTTGGAGACATTGTTGACTATTTCTGGGTTACTGAATTTCAAAGCCGAGGAAATGCCCATAGCCATTGGTTGATATGGACAAAAGATGCACATGTATATGGAAAAAACAAAAACTCCTCCATTTCACACTTTTTCGACACCTGTACATAACTTGTAACACAGAATATTTTGCTCCTAAAATAACAAAATTGCATGAACATCGCCATACAGAGAGTTATAAAAAGGTAAACAAACAAAATGCAGATACAATTTCCCTCAGCCTCCAATGAAACAAACACAAATACTCGAACCACAAGAAACCACTTATCCATTGGCATCTGAAAATGCAAAACACATTTTCTCAATTCTAGCAAAAAAACGCTATGACAACTCATTTTCCTTTGATATGTTTCTAGATGAATTGAACATGAATGAAGTTGAATACATACAAGCTATCCAAAGCACTATCAAGCGACCAACACTATTCCTGCAAAGAAAACCATCACAAGTATGGAACAATACCTTTTCAAAAAAATGCCGCCAATATGGAAGGCAAACACAGATGCACAATTTATCCTTAATGCATATGCAGCTGCAACATATGTGAGTTCATACATGACAAAATTGGCGATCAACCACAAAATCATTCAAATGAATACATAAAGAGTAGGTCATGCACCACGCATCGCACATTGGTGCAGTCAAATGATACAAAAATTAGCTAATGAAATGATTAATGTGTACCAAATGCCTACACAACAAGCAACACATATTGTCTTGTCAATACCCTTAAATAGTAGCTCAAGGAAATGCACGTTCATAAACAATTCTTGTTTTGAATATCGGACATTTATTTTGAAGCATCCAAAACTATTGAATCAATAATTTGATGACTCTAAAAACATTATGTGCCAATCTATGGGTAAGTGCACCAAGTTGGGGGGCCAAAAGGGGGTCTTAAGTGGACACATTTTTATGAAAAATAAAAAATTTCAACTTGTACGAGTTTTTTGAAATAGTTACACTTAAAATTAGAAGATTTTGTATAAACATGAATCGTAGAATTTTGAGTCTAGTTCTTAAACTACTAAATTTTATTGAAAACAGATAAGTTTAAGTGGGTCAAATAACAAAATACCAACAAGTGCTCTTGTTTTTGTTATAGTATTTTTGAAAACTCTTTAGTAGAAAGATAGCTAAGAGCATTTAGTTTGTGCTTTAGAAGTTTGTTTAGATTTTTAGTGAGTATTTTTTTTAAATGAATTTTCTAGTAAAAATCTTAAGTTTTGAAAAATAACGAGTCTCCGATCGTGCCCCCTAACTACCTCAAAATATCAAAAAATAGTTTTTTAATATGTATAGAATTAGTCCTAGTTTTTGCTTAAAAAAATTTTATTCAATTTTGATGAGTAGAAAAAGATACATGACAAAAGATAGACATGTTTAAACTTCAAAAAATATCTATAAAAAGGCATTGTTAGAAAATAAATAATATGGAAACCTTATATTAGTAAAAAAATTGAAAAATTATATTTTTAGAAAGTAGATAGTCTGCTCTATGTCGTGGTATAATTTGTTTTTAACGAATCAATCGTTTTATGTTGATTTATCATGGTGGAAGTGGTTTTTTTCATTTTCCTGCAAAAACACGTGGTTTGTTGTGTTTGTGCAAGTCCATGCCTCAGGCTTGGGGATCCAAACCAAATCCAAGCCTCGAGGCATGGCTTGGAAAAAGTGAAAACACAAAACACGTATGTGTTCTACATAGTATCAACATAATATGTGTTTTTGGCATGCTTGTATTTACAAAAATAATTTTTAAGTATAAATTTAATTTTTTTAGTAAATATAAGAAATTAGGTCACTCGCACTTTATGGAACTAGTCTCACAAATCCATTAGTCACAATTTAGGAGATAGTTTTTATAGTATAATCTGTCAAGACATAAGTAATTTTCAGATTTCAACATTCAACTTAAATCTTTTAGCATTTAAATTCTACAATCGAAACCCTAAACCCCAAACCTTAAACCCAAGGCCCTAAACCTAAACCCTAAACCCTAAACCATGATCCCTAAACCCTAAAACCTAAACCATAAACCTAAACCCCCTAAATCCTAAGTAAACCCTAATCCTTAAATATTAATCCCTTACCCATGATCCCTAAACCATAAACCTTGAGCCTTAAGCCCTAAACCCTAAACCCTAAACCCTAAACCATGAACCATGATCCCTAAATACTAAACCCTAAACCCTAAACCCTACAAACTAAATCCTAAACCCTAAACCCTAAACATCAATCCTAAACCCTAGAGCTTGAGCCCTAAAGCCTAAACCCTAAGCCCTAAATCCTAAACATTAAACCCTAAACCCTCAACTCGTGACCTAAACGCTAACCTCAACCTTTAACTCTGTAGACCTAAACCCTTAACTGTAAACCCTTAACCCTAAAACCAAAAACAATAAACACTAAATCCTAAACCCTAAAACCTAAACCCTAAACCCTTTGACCCTAAACCCCGAGCCCTAAACCCTAAACACTAAATTCGAGCCCCGAGCTCTAACCCCTAAACCTTAAAATAAGAACTCGAACCCCAAAAATTAAGCCATAAACCATGAACCATGAACCCTAAACCCTAAACCATAATCCCTAAACCATAAACCCTAAACCTTAAGCCTTGAACCCTACACCCTAATCCTTGAGCCCTAAACCCTAAACCTTAAACACTGAGCCTTGAGCCCTAAACCCTAAACCCTAAATCCAGAGCCCTGAGCTCTAACCCCTAAACCTTAAACCCATAACTCTAAACCCCGAACCCGAGCCATAAACCCTAAACCCTAAACCCTAAACCCTAAGCCCTAAACCATAAACCCTAAACCTTAAGCCCTAAATGTTAAATCCTAAACCCTAAACCCTAAACCATGAGCCCTAAATGCTAAACCCTAAACCCTAAACCCTAAAAACTAAATCCTAAACCCTAAACCCTGACCCCTAAACCCTAAACTCTAAACCCTAAGCACTAAATCCTAAACCCTAAACCCTAAGCCTTAAACCCTAAACCTTAAACCCTAAATCTTAAACCCTAAACCCTAAGCCCTAAAAACTAAACCCTGAACCTTGAATTATGTGACCTAAACCCTTAACCCTTAACCCTGAGACCTAAACCCTAAACCCTAAAACCAAAATAATAAACCCTAAACCTTGAACACTAAATCTTGAACCCTAAACCCTTAACCCTAAACCCTAAACATTGAACCCCGAGCCCCGAGTCGTAAAACCTAAACACTAAATCTAAAACCATAAGCTCTAACCCCTAAACGTCATATATTTCCAGTAGGGTCTCATGAGTGAGTTCACCTTTTTGAATATCGTAGGACCATATTTCCTAGTCTTGTGCTCTGAACCATCATTGAGCCTACTTGTATAACTACCTTGTTTATGAGGGTGGGACAAGAAAATAAATGGATATGACATCTACCTTTTGATTTTAAATGCATATTACACATCTCTACCAAACTTGTTTCTCCCCACATATACTTGCACTCTTGAATGTCAATTTCTTCACACTCTGAAACAAATTTCACATTTCTCATATTTCCATGTATGGTATTATGCAAGCTAGGATGACCCATTGGAAGTCTGGAAAAAATAACCATCGCAACACAAAAATTAATCTCAAAGGAAATGGAAGAAACACAAAGAATATACCAATGCGGAAGTGTAATATCATAAACCGAATTACTGTAGTATCCTCTCCTCTAGAGAAAGAGAAATCTCTTCTACTACTAGAATGGATAGAAAATTTGACAGAACTTCCTGAAGTGTTCAAAATAAGCATAACAATTGGGGAATGGCTAAGAACATAAAGGGGTTATCAATCATGCATAGTAAATATTTCTAATTTAGTTCTGAATGGGAGTCAGCTGGCCTACGACTTAGTGACCTTCCATTAATTGATAATTCCTTCTATGATAAACCCATGGATGCTTTCAAAATCACTTTAAAAAGATAGGGGTACTCATCAAGCCTAGTAAAGGGTGTGATGTGATTTCTAAACAAATTGAAATTCATATAGATTTATAGGTCATAACACGAATTTACAAATATCTCTATTGTTATAAATGGAATCCAAGTAACGATGTCTCCCTATATCCAAGGATCGAGGAATACTGGGGTATGTGGCAGGATTGGACATTCAGGAATCATTGAGTGTATGAATTAGAATGTCGTTGTATCTGGAGAAATATTTTCAAACATTAGAGTAAGGCATCTTGGAAAATAAACTTGAACCTCATAAATCATCTTAAATTTCCAGCTTACACAAGCATTGGACATATCGTGCTTTGTTCTTCAAATGAAACCTTCATTCCCGACAACTTGCAATTGAAATAATTATTTAAAAGAGCGCCAAAAAAATATCTTTGCATTTAAATTGTTCTTAGATATCTAGCATTTCCCTCCTTCAAAATATCAACAGATGAAAGACATCAATTTTTGATGAATCTCTTTGAATTTTGTTCCTACGAACTCGATGAACCCTTTTTAACCCTTTTTAGTTGAATACTCTCTGTCAATACTAATAAGAATGGGTAAGACACAAAACATTACAATGAGTGAAATAGTTCCCATGCAACGGGAAAAAGAAGATAGTTGTATTGGGTAACATTTATTTGTACCAAAGTTTTTGATATCCGTAAATTTCCCTCCTTTAAAATATCAATATATGAAAGGCATCAAATTATGATGAATCCCTTTGAATGTTCTCACCTACGAAGTAGATGAACACTTTTAGTTGAATACTCACCAATACTTATAAGAATGGGTAAGACATAGAACATTACAGTGAGTGAATGGGTGGGCCTAATCCCTGAGCCTTAAACCATGAGCCCTAAACCCTAACCCCTAACCCCAAAACCCTACACCCTAAACCCTGAGCCTTAAACCCTAAAACCTAAACCCTTTGCCCTAAAACATGAACCCTAACCTTTAAACCTTAAACCCTAAATCCTAAATCGTAAACCCTAAAGCTTAAACCCTAGGCCCTAAACCCTAAACCCCGAGCACTAAACCCTAAGCCCTAAACCCTAAAATATAATCCCTAAATCCTAAACCCTAAACCTCAACCTCAACCCTAAAACATAAACCCTGAGCCTTAAATCCTAAACCCTAAACCCTAAACCCTAAGCCCTAAACCCAAATCCACAAGCCAAAACCCTTAACCTTAAACCCTCAAACCTAAACCCTAAAAACTAAACCATAAGCCCTAAACCCTAAACTCTCAACCCTAAACCCGAAACCCTCAACACCGAGCCTTAAACCCTAAACCTCGAACGAGCCATAAATCCTAAACCCTAAACCTTGAGTCTTAAACCCTCAACCCTCAACCCTTAACCCCGAGCCATAAACCCTAAACTCTAAACCCTAAACCACAAACCATAAGCCATGAGCCCTAAACCCTAAACCCTAAAATTTGAACTATGAACCATAAACAAAGAAACCTTAAACCCTAAAATCTAAACCCTAAGTCCTAAACCCTAAATCATAAAACCTCACCCAAATTAAATTCCTAATAAGATCATTCAATGTGTAGGGAATAGTGTCTAAGGTGATCGATTGACTCATTTAGTTTTGATGAGAGACTACTTCCTCTGAAGGCCTAAAAAGGCATTTTGGCCATTATGTAGCTAATTGAACACCCTTCAGAACAAGCTAAAATGAGCTAGTCATGTCACCAAGGTATCAAATACCATCATGTGTGAAGTATTAAGGCATCGTTTGTCTCCATAAGAGACATATGAGCAAAAACATGTATGAGAATCATGAATTTGATTCCATGAAAGGATGATTTTAGAGATAGGAAAGGTGAGGGGATTATCTTTATACGAGCACCATGTTTCTAAGAATGAGTAATCATCTAAGTTCACTTGATGCAATTCACTTGGTACTATTCGTAAAAACTCATTCAACACCTAGTAGTGTTATCGCACCTTAAGGAGCAGGCACATTACAATCACCTCATTTTGGCCATATGACATGAATCCCATTTAGGAGCAATCCTCATCTACAAAGTGAGGATCCCATTTTAGTAAGAAGTAGACAAGCATCATAGATTTGATTCATAGTCACTAAAGTGAATTATGGACCAAATTTAAAAATTGGTACCAATTCAAGCAGTGGTAGGGCCAAAATCCAATTTAGAAGGTCAAAAAATCTAAAAAATGACTATATACTTTCCCAAAACAAAGACCGACTACAATATATATGCCCTGAAAGTTTTAGGTCCTTTGTTGAAATCTTGAAAAATGAGTAAGTACTAACCAAATTAGATTTTGAAAAACTATCTTCTAGATTATAATTGTTGGAGCTACAGACCACTTCCATCAAGAGTGACCCTAATTTCTTATATTTACTAAAATAAATTTAAAGTATAAGAAATAATAAAAGAAATCTTATAAGCCCCCCAAATACACATGTACATAGTCCATACTATGTAAAACACGTATGCGTTTTGACTTCTCTGAAATGCATACGCGTTGTAGAGTGTTTTAACTTCTCTAAAATGCATACGCGTTTTGGATTATTTAAAATGCGCACACGTTATAGGTTCGGTAATTACCACACCAAAAAAATAAAACACAAACGCATTTTGGCAAAACACGTACACGCTTTAAATCTGCTTTTCGGGTTTTTGGACACTTTTTGGCCCCCTAACTTGGTTCACTTACCCCTATCATGTAGACCATTACATTGTATGGCCACAATCAATTGCAGATAGTTGCTTTGTCAATTTTATTTCTAGATATAATAAAAAAAAGGAAACCAAATTACGAAAAGGAAAAGAACATGTAATCCGATTTGTCAACTACAACAAACATGTGGACAAAGAGAATTATTGTCGAGAGAAGCTCTTGTTATATGTTCCATTCCAAAATAATGAGGAAAGCCTCAAGCATGGCTACTTGACATGGCAAGATGCATACATACTTCATCAATAAAACAATATGGAAAAATGAGATGACCTTTGTTCACAATATCAACAATACATGGGGTGACATAAATTCAGCCCTTCAAGACATAAAAAATGAAGCAAACAATGCTTCCACAACATCCTCTCTCCAACAACAAACCTAAGGAGTCAATGAAATATATGACATACATCTAGATCTTCCTTTATGTAATTCGATAGCACCCAAAAAGAAAACTAAACTGTTCGAAATTGGAAAACATCCATTCATCTCTCGACAACACAATATATTACAAAAAATGAGAATGTTAAACAAAAAACAACAAGAAATCGTAAAAGACATTGCACTCAAAAAACATATCGATCCTACAACTCCTTTGTATCTCTTCCTAACAGGAGGTGCAGGAACAGGAAAAATGTTCACCGCAAAAATGATCTTTGAAACTTTAATTCGTATCTATAATAATTCTACCAAAAGTGATCCACTAAAACCAAAAGGTCTTATTTTGGCATTCATAGGAAAAGTGACTTACAATACAAGTGGAACAACATTTCATTCAACACTCTTATTACCTTTTAACAAGTCCCAACTGACTCCACTTAGTGTTGAACGACTCAATAGATTGTCAAAACACTATCAACAATTGCAACTTGTCTTTATAGACGAAATATCGCTTGTCGGTGGGCAATTATTATATCACACTGACAATAGACTCAGGGATATAAAACAAACGCCCACATTGCACTTTGGCAACATTGACATGGTCTTTTGTGGTGATTTCTACTAGGCCCAACCTGTCAATGACTGCTTTGTATTTGAAACACCTCGTATAGACAAACAACCGATTCCATATGATTTTGGGGTAGACAAGGTCAAGGTCTATGAATTGACTGAAACAATCAGACAAAAGGACCAACTTTTGTTTCGATCCTCAATAGAATTCGAACATGCTCACACACATATTCTGACATTTCATACCTCAACAATAGGTGTCACAGACCACCACCAAATGATCCTTCTTTTCCATACCTTTTTTACAAAAACATAGATGTCAATGACCATAACAAGAAAATGCTTTTACAAATGCCTGGAACAAAGATTGTCATCGATGCAATTGACGAACAAGATTCATTGTATGATGAAACAAGTGCATATGCAAAGACAATTTGTCTTCCAAAGACCATTGTTTTTAAAAAAGGCATCTTGGTTGAACTCTTTGCTGGTAACTATGATATCCAAGATGGATTGGTCAATGGGTCAGATGGCACTTTTGATGCTTACACTACCACAAAAAATCAAGACATCATATGGATACGATTCAATGATTTAAGCATTGGACAACATCAAATTGCTAAACACGCACACTTGCGTCCTGCCAACATTGACCCACAATCTGTGCCTATTTTATGGATTGCAAGGCCTTTACAACACTCACCAAATAAAATAACTTTGACAATTCAAGCCAATTATCGGTCCAACTTACATAGGCACACATGATACATAGAGCTCAAGGACTTACAATAGACGGACTTGCCTTTAGCCCTCTTGGAGTCACGAGACATGGATTGACTTACACAGCCCTATCGCATGTGAAGACTATAGAAAACTTGTATTTGCTACAACCATTGACAAACAAAAACTTCAACGTAAGAAAACAAGTTGCTATTGAAATGAATCGCCTTGAATCACAAGCACAATGGCAACTTCAAAATGATTTCTTCTTGGCTGATATCCACCCATGCACTTTATTTTGTTGTTTGAATATGCGAAGCCTTCATGCTCATGTAGAAGACGTCATACACGACTTAAGCTTAATGCAATCTGACATATTGTGCTTACAAGAAACACACATATCTGATAGCAATGCACACAATCTACTTCCAAACTTCCATCACATACACACATATCATGTGCATGGTATAATGATTTCCACTAAAATGCATATACCATTTCTGCACACAATGCAATTTCATGCGCAAAAGTAGAAGCATTGCTTGTTGTTGTTCATGTTCATGGCAAACAATTGACAATTATAAATCTCTATGCAACTCCAAATGCGACACTTCAAAATATCCTTGCAATTATTGATCAAGCATTGTCAAACTCATCTCAAAAACAATGCACATACATATTTGGAGACTTCAATATTGATATGCAAAAACATAATAATACCACAAACCTTTTAAATCAACACATGTCCAATTATAACTTTCATTTTTGCATTGCAAAAGAAAATCCATTCACTAAAAAACACATCGACCACATATGGTCAAATTGCAATATGTCCAATCAGATATTCCAGAGCCATATATATTGGATTGACCATTTTATCATATTCCTCGCACTTGACATGGATAACTAAAACTTTTTTTTTCAATTGTAACCAATAGTAACTCCACACTACCATACATTTTTCCTACACATACTAAATTTTTACCCGCTCTTACTTTCACAAGAGCTATTTTTCTATTTTCCACCATAACAACTATCATCAGTTTGCTAAGAACAAAATATAATAAACATTGAATCTCTGAGCATACTTAAGGTATAAAAATCTTATTATTAGACATATTTTGTATCAATACAAAAATGTGCATTGTTTTATAGTCCAATAATATCTTCTACTATTGCTATTACATTATACAAATGTTATATCAACCTCTAACACTTTGACCATGACTTACACTCGAACTTTTTCCTACTTACAGGAACTATTCAGTTTAACAAACTTCCATTTTCTCTAATTCGGTGAGTAGAAATAAAATGTCCACTCCTTGCTCTTTGCAATGGTTTTTGAATGGGCTTACACTTGTGTGGATCCTCCATGAATGCCATTGTTTCATTTTTTACACACTACTACTTTTTTACCATTGGTGGCTAATTTCTCGTAAGGAAAAAAATCTTCGCCGCGATTGGGCTATGTAAATGGGGAAAAAAACATTCACGCCTTATTCATGTTCGACATATAAAATCTGATTACTCTTACACAACTTCTTCACGATTTCAATGTATTGTTTTGTTTACAATTTACAAGGTAACACCCACAAGCAATATAATGCCACAAAAACAATTTCTATTGTTGCGCTTCCATTGATTTTTTTAACTCAAACCTTTCATTTCCAATTACTAACTTTCATCGTTTCTATTGTACTTCCAGGAAATCAAAAGCATTACAAGCTTGCAAACCATTTTACACAAAAGGTTTTCCAAACATGAGCAGGCACCAATATTCACTCAAGGTATCACATATGCTTATTTTTATAAAAAAAAACCCATTAATACAGTTTATTTGTTTCCTTTATCCTTGCAATACAATCCTCGCCTATTTGTATTCCATTACACAAATAATATGTTCTATAACACTATTGAACCTATTTATCTTTGAAAATTCATTCCTACAAACTACAATCCATTCTTTTCTTTTTTGCAAATAAATTAGACTTTAATATTTCATCTACACTCACTAAATTTCATCTTCTCGATATTCTTGCTAGGAGAATGAGATGAAGAGGAACTTGGAAACCATTTCTGCAAATGAACAACCACAAAAACAAGCAAAGAGGTAAGAAATTACAAATATCTTGTCTAGAATCTCTTTACAGACCTATTGTGTCATTAATCATTTACATTATGTTTTGCAGGCAAGAGACAATTCCATGTGCCCCAACATCTATCGATGACCTCAACAGTCGCAAGGTTGGAAATTTGTTTCAAGGGGATGTCATTGTTGCATACAAAACAATACTCAACAAAGAGCTGAACAAAGAGCTTCTACGCATAGATTTAACCGAAAAAGAAGGTGAAATGACCGTGACACTAAATGTGACTGGACATCAAATTGAGGCACATCAACAAAAGCTTCTACCATCCAAAGGAGTCAACATAAAAGAATTTGACATAGCACCAAAGACCAATTACGATCGTGGAGATTGTGACTACATTCTTCTCTTGAATAACAACAACACCATAGAGAACATACCTCTAGTCTGCAACGAGTTCAAGTTCATACCGAATACTACAATAAAACAACTCCTTTGCAGCACAAATAACTATACAATTGGAACACTTGCAGCTATTGTGACTTTTGCACGCAAGTTTGGAACACAATTTGTCTTTGAAATTAAAGATGGCCTCTCCATAGAGGACAAAACACAGGTATCTTCACCTCTTTCTATTCTCTCCATCATTTTCAGTCCCTTTTCTTATTCTTCCTTACTCAAAAAATTTAAACATTCTAACATTTCATTGGATACAAGATATACTTGTTCGAGACATTTGCAGCCTTGTTCGATACAATGAATAACAACTCCACAAAAAACAAGTTCCAATTTATTTGTTCAAGAACATTGTCAAGCGAAACAGCCCCAACAAGGCACTAAGAACATGTCAATCAACATTTATCACCCCACTAAAGACTAAACAAGCACTCCAAGATATGCACACAATATTGAATGCAACAATAGAGGTAAGAAAATGAAAATTGCAACGAATCGCTGCTTGATATAGTTTTCATTTTTACAATATTGAATGTTATCTCTTTTCTCTTGCTCGACATTTCTTAGGTGCAAGGTGAATTGACTGCCTCCAACGTGTACTCCAAGCCATTTCAAATTGTATGCAAAAAATGCAACTTCGAAGTTGACAACCTTCTTTCATTGCAACAAACAACAATCACATGTACAAATTGCAACCAGGAGAGCACATTTCACCATACCCACTGACTGATCTGCGATTTAACAACATCTACTTCAACTATCAAATGCACTCTTGCTGGTCCTTTGTTGTCCAGATTGTAACCTCCACTAACTGAAACAACTCATGAAAAGTACATGCAAAACAAAAGCTCCATTGTACATCTCCTTCGAAGTTTTGCACTGCAAGGAACTTTCACGCTTGATCAAACCAACACCATTGTCAATGTCAACACCGATATCCGCCCATAAGGTTTCTACCTATCCACAATTATACTATCACAGTTTTTTCCATTTACAACATATTATTTGTCACTAACGTCTCTGTTTTCTTGGGCTATGTAGATACATTAACAAACACATTGTTGAAACTTTTTCCAACTTTCTTTCACGAAACAACGCTTGCCATATTGAACGCCTTGTAAAACGCCCATGAAGAGATCCAAGAACAACCTAGGTTTAGTTAGAAAAAAATTATGGAATAATTTTTATTTTTTTACTTTTAAAGTGTGCCCGCATACAGGCTCGAAACTACAATTGTCACGATAATGTTTCAAGGTCAATGATATTTAATAATTAATAATTTCTCATTTTAACCAATTATTAAGTCCGCATTAAAACAAATAAGTAGATTTAGTCCAACCAAGGTTTAGTTCACTCTAAGTGTTAATTTAATAAACAATTAAATTCCTACTATAGTTAAATATTCCACAAATAAATGAATAACAAGGTCCATTTTACATGGGGTTAGAATAAACATTCCCTTACCCCATAAAGTGACCCCTTAAAAGTCAACTCATGTTTTAAAATTAAGACATTTAAATAAAAAGGGTAATTTCCACTCACCCACTCTCCACCTACTTTTTGTAGGGATGAATCTCATCCCTTGGATGGATTAAATTTTGACCATTGATTTGGAAATAGACAATCTAACCCTAAAGCATCCTTATGAAAGCTTCTTTCTCATCTCATTTGATTCATTTTCTTTCCATTTGTTTTGCAGGTTGAGGAGGAGGAAGAGAGGCCATTAGAGGCCATCCCAAGCTTTTGGAGAGGCCTACTTGTTCCATTTATTTGTAATTTATTTTTTTATTTATTCATTTGCTTACACCCTCTCCTAGGGTTTCAACACATTTGTATAATTTCATTTGGCTTAGTTTCCTTTGGTTATGCCCAAATGGGCTTGTGGGTTTTATTATATTTTTCTAGAAATAGCTTGATTTGATTTGTATACCCATTTGGGTATAAGGAAGTGTATATTTATATATGTAAACATATACATATATAATTATATTTATTCATTAATTTCCAAAATTAAAAAAACAGAATAGATTTAATTGAGAGAACAATTTTAATATGAATTTATATATTGACAGGTATAAATTTATGTATATATATATCTGCGTATGTATGTTCGTTTGAAAGATTATTCGGCCATACCTACCATAACGAAGAATACGCAAGTTTTAGATAACAAAAAAATCAGGGCCGAATGTATATTAGTTAGTTTTTTTTTTTTAAAAATTGAGTTGGGGGAGGGCCGCCTACCCCACCCCCCATCCCATTATTAATGGGGTGGGGGTAGGGTAGGTGACCCTCCCCCCAACCCCCTTTTTCCCCATTGGCCAACACAAGTGCAGGCCGCACTTTTAGAAAGTAAATTTTTTTTGTTTAATTTAATTTTAGTTTTGTTTCTAATGAAATCTGGTCACACTTTTTTCTTTTTTTTTAAAAAAAGCTTTTAGTTTTATTTTATTTTATTTTAAATGAAATTTTGATTAAGTTAAGTCCCACGTATTTTTTTTTATAAAAAGGTTACTTTATTTATTTATTTTTAAAAAGTTTTACATAAGGGTAAATATGTATATTACATATGAATGTATTTAGTTATAATAGTTATGAACATATATCTTTGTAATAGTAGATTTTATTAATATAATAATAATAATAGTATATTAATATTAGTGTATTTTCTTATTAAAAATCTATTAATATTAAAATATTTTGTTATTTGAGATAGTAAAAAAATATAATATTACTATCAAAAGCATGGAATGGGATGTGGATTGTAATATTGATGAGTTAAATATTAATACTAACACTTTATTTTCCAACAATTTGATAGATATTGAATAGAAGGTAAAAGAAAATAAATTTCATTTGCACCTACATTATAATCTTAATAATAATAATCAATACAAAAAAAAATTCTTCAAAATCTTAATACAAAATCTTCCACTTAAAGTGGGGAAAAATTACAATAATGAAAGCTAAAATGAAAAGCAATATTACAAGTTCCTCCACTCTTAGTGGGAATACAAAAAGACTTTTCACAAGGAGAAAATACTTCCTTTTATATTTACAAACTAATTCTACAATATTTACAATGAAGAAGACCCCTCTCCCACCCCCCGGCCCTCCCCCTTTTTTTCTTAACTACAAATCTTTCTTTCTCTTTCCAATATACAAATATTAAATGTAACTTCTTTCCACAAGATTACAACAATCAACAATGTTCTCCACTTGAGGTGGGAAGTCGTACACAAGTAAATACAAGAATGAAATACATTATTACAATTTCTTCCACTCTAAGTGGGTAAAATACAAGAAGTTTCACATGGCCATCAACAAGACTCCAATGCTCCAAACACCAACAAGGTAGCTTCTCCAAAGGTTTTCTTCATTCACAACAAAATAGGGGGAGAGGCAACGCTCTCCACCCAACCAAGATACCCAATGGAGAAGAGAAGCCATCCTCTCCATTGGCCCCCGAGCCCCAACCACATCACAATGGGAAAAGATCTCAACTCATGGCAACTACTAGCTTCCACACTACTTAACATGTAATTTCACATCCATTCCATTTACATACAAAACACAACAACAACTCAACAAGAAAAACAACAAAGCAACAAGATCACAAGGCTTATCAAGAAAGCCAAAAGAGTAAGACCTATGGGGAGGCCACTTATGCCTCCTAATGGGAATGGGTGCCACCTAAAATCCTCCAATGCAAAACACAATACCCCTAACAACTCTTATGCCTCCCTCAAGTACCCCTTATCCCTCCATCCACTCTTATGTCTCCCTCAACTCTTATGGCTCCCTCAAAGTAAAAACAAGAAGAAAAATGCAAGCATTTCTCATACTAGGTGGGCACCCAACCCAAACTCCCTCCTCAAGAAGATGATCTCTTATGTCTCCCTCAAATAAACTCCCCATAGTCTCCTCCCACTCCCAACTTAGGAATTCTACCCATTCCCAACAAGCATTTCAAAGAAACAACAACATTCAACACAACATATACACACATACATATAACAATAACATAATATAAACAAAGGTGAAGCTCCTACCTTTCCATGGTAGAGCTTGTTCCAAGTATGAAGTTCCAAACCCCTCCAAAGATCAAGCAAGCATCCACAAGCTCCAACAAAATTCCAACAAGTATCAACAAGCTCCAAAAATCCACAACTCCTTCCAAAATCCTCCACTCTCCAAAAATACAAGAGACTAAAAATGAACATGTAACCCCAAAACAAGCAACAAGAATTCAATAAAATAGAGAAAGGAGAGGGAGGGGTGATGTGGCTCCAAGTAGGATGCCACCTCATTTCCTCTCCACTCCACATCACTTGGTCAACCTCATATTCCAATGCACAATTAATGAGTGGTTGGAGGAATGACAAGCACCTTACACACTCCATTTAAGCCCACTCCCCCAAAGGACAAAATTAAATTTTTGAAAGAAAGTGCAATTAATATTTTACCTTTTCATCCCCCCAAAACACCTAAAAGACCCTAAATTTGACCTCCCAACCCATAGGTAGGGTTGGCATGGGCTTTTAAGAGGTGTGGGACAAGTTTGACTTGTCCCACAAGCTTCCAAATTTGGCCTCTAAGGCCAAATTCGAGTTTCCCATGTGGGGTAGAGTGTGCTACACTCAAAACTCAAACACACATCACTCAACACAAAATCCAAAGTAAATCAAGCCTAATAAATGAACTCCCTTTTGGTCACATCTTTTAATTAGTTTAAAACAATTTCAAATTAACTTAATTAAGACACTACAACCCATGACTAATAAAGGGGTAAACACCAATCCAAAAATATAAATAATAAAACAAGTAAAATTTCACTTACTAAGAGGAAACACATACTAACATAATAGAAAGGGAAAATTAAAACAAAACAACACATGACCCCTAGGTCACAATTTTCCCCTAACCAAATAATTCTAACACACACACAATTACATGTTGCCACGGTGACCCTAGTTGGATTCTTCTCGAATTCTCGATGTGGTTGGTCTCCACTCCCCCGATATTGTTGTGAATATAATATACCTGCAAAACAGAGAATACCTCCTTCGGCCTCGTGGCCGCATTAAAACATTCATGCCAAATATACAATATAATCTAAAATCAACTATATATGAATTATTATCATCTATGCAAATACGATATCACTTACAATTTCTAGCACATTTCTATTACACATTTCATTCATGTCAAAACGATCATCACATTAATCCAATTATCAAGATCTACTCAGTATGACTTAAACATATCACATGTCAGAATTACAGATAAATAACCATGTCAAAAGTGTATCAATATCAACAACAAAAGTCTCCAGTAGTCCATATGCATCATATAAGAATCAAATGAATAACAATTTAGTATCTCTGATATCTACTAACATGCTATATCAAAAACTATAATATATCCATAAGTGCATATGACAATATCAAAAAATAATAATCAAAAGGTGTCAAAGGAAAGTGGGCACTACACATATGAAGAATATTGTGCCGCTACCTCTATTTTGCTCAAGTTCAGGAACATGTTTTGCATTTGGTTTTCATTGCAAAATCATGTTTGTGTGATTGACACAAAACTGTCAAATATCAATATAGTGTTTTAGTGAACACATTTTATAATTTTTGAAAATGGTACTCTTTATCCTCTCCCACATATAAACAACAATGTCAATATTGTATATAGTCTGCACTTTTTTTACTTTTGATCTTAATTTTTACACATCTTTCATGTATTCGTTGCATTCTAGGCTTGCATATCTAGACCCCTCTTTTGATTCCAGTTTTCACATGTTCTATTGCATTTTTCTTCTCTCTTAACTATCACACAGGCAACACTTACACAACAAATGAAAGACATAAATAACCTTACAAAAATGTCTAACCGCCCACGGGGTAAAGCATGGCCCTGGATATATGAAGACCGGCGTCAACGAGGAATGCAAGTATATTTTAAAGTAGAAATCAAGGGCGATCCGAGCGTATCCGGATAACACAAAAAAATCTAGAAACTAAGAAATGCGTGAAATCATGGCATATCTTGGGTCATAAGTAAAAAGCATTGATTGTCTCAGTATGATCATTTTCGATCGGAAAATTCTAGTAGTTCTTTTTCACTATCGTGGATTTTGTCTATAATTAAAAAAATCTCATATATTGAGAATAAAATTAAATCCCAAATTCCAAATTGAAGGGCATCTACTTCCTAGCTGAGAGCTTCAAAAAGATAATAGATGCCCAGTTAGTCGACCTCCTTGTAAGTACCGACTCCTTAGAGTTCTTCATGTCTTGTAAGAAAAGTCCAGCCATGAGGTATGAGAGTAAGGGCTACTTTAACCGTTCATAGAAGGTTCTAATGTACTCATGGGTGGGAAGGGTGAGAATAATCGATCCCATTTAATCAAAATTACTTAGACTTTGACATTATCCCTTAATGAATGGCTGTTAAGGACCAATTTAGTAGATGATTTGATAACTAAAATTAGCTTAATATATCTACCAGTGGCAAAGTAGCATTAAACCCACTTTATCATAACTGAAATAGCTACGTAAATGACCATTAGCATTAATTCATCAACCGTCAAGCTTCCTTGGTTAAACTTGAAGCGAAGAACATTTTTATAACAAGAATTAAATTGGAAGGACATTTTTCCCCTCATCTATAAAAAGGAAAACTA
Organism: Taxus wallichiana var. yunnanensis; assembly: GCA_018340775.1. NCBI lineage: Eukaryota > Viridiplantae > Streptophyta > Pinopsida > Cupressales > Taxaceae > Taxus > Taxus wallichiana. The sequence goes on along the minus strand of CM031234.1, from coordinate 717,833,690 downwards.
CTTGCAACAACTTGGTATTCTTTAATCAAAGCAACCGATTAAGATTTAAGAAAATAGAACCGGCCTGTTCCTGCAGCAGGTTTCACAAAGGAATGTGTGGATTTTTCTGATACTCTTATTCCTCCTTCTGAGTGTAAAACCTTTGGTTTCTGGATAAAGTTGTGATACTTATAATGTTGTGGAATACTGCCCACCTCCTGATTGCTTTTCCCTTCAAATTCTTTAAGATAGAAGTCTGTGTCATTTCCAACAACTCCAACTCCATTGTGAAGTGCAGGTGAAACTGATGGTGATCTTGGACTGGTACCATTACCACTGGCAAACTGAACAGCCCCAGATGCCCTTTGCAACAAATCATCAAACACGCGATGACACCTCTCTATGTCAATGAGGTCTAAAGCTTCACGTTTCTCCACCTTACTTTGCATATAAATAAAGTTCGTCTCCATCTCCTGCAGCACACCAAATAATTCTTATGGCACAGGGGGTTTCTGTTGCTTCATAATCATTTCTAGCTGAGACTGTTCTTTCTTTTCCACATCCTTCAACAAAGCAATTGCAACTGCAACTTCCTCAAAACTAGGTCTAGGTGGAAGAGATCTGTGCATTCTCATGATTTCCTCCACTATCTCAGCCACAGTCTGCACTGATTTAGTCATTGTTCCTAATCCAATAGTTTTATTTTTCCTACACTGCTTATGGATGTTATCTAAAATCAAAGCTGAAAAGCCCGGCTAAATGAGCAGAAATCATAACAAAACATAAACCAGGATATTCAATGAAACCATAAGAGCCCTAAAAGCAGACTGCTAAGTTGAAACTAAAAAAAACTCACATATAGCCAACAGCTCCTCCTTCACTAAAACTATTTTTTCCCTATGAATCATCATTTTTACCCAGAATTAAACTGCCCATAAAACCGGATTTGTGTGTGCTCAGTGACATAATCATTAATCAAACTCCAATCTTGACCCAAAACATCCAACACCAGGACTCTTAGCTAAAACCGGGTTTTTGTTTGATTGCTCCAAAACCGGATTTTTGGACCAAATTTTTAGGAAACCCCATTTTTCTTGAATCACGATCTGACTACAAGCCCGATAAGAAAGCCATATGTCGACACTATCCCGTCCTTCCATAAATTGCACTACATTTCTAGAAGAGTCTCGTATGTAATTTACACTTAAATTTATCTCTTTTCATTGGTAATTTAGATAAATATTCAAGATTATTTAGAAGACATTATATAAAGAATAACATCACGTTGTGGTAAGTGAACCTATGTTAGGAAAATAAGAATCTGAAAGTTCTCTTGCAAACATTTGTTTGTCTCTAAAACTCTTTAAGACTTATTTTGGATCTCTTGCCGATTCAATTAAATTTCATGAATCCACTCTCCAAATATTTCTCTCTGCTTAACAAAATATAACACTTGTCCCATCAATGCAATCCCAAACGATAGGATATGTCATTCCATGCCCTAGTTTACTTATGTATTTCTGTTTAATACATAAACTTAAAAAAGTAGAAAAGTTTCGATTTGGTTGGCCACCATGACAATTGTAGCTTTGTTTTTCGGTGCTTATCAAGATTGCCTCGCCATTTGACCATAAACATTAGATGCCGTCCACTTTTTCTTAATCAACTACCAGATGAATCTTTCTTAAAGTCGGTTAATTTTCAAATAGGATATATATTCACAATTCTGCAAAGGTAGGCATATCAAACTTCCGCACTTAACATACATGTAAATAAATAAATATTTTCATAAATAGGGCAATTTAAAATAAGCAATCAGGAAAGTGTAGGTAGTCATGAATACTGTGACAAAAATTGATCTGTCGAGAAAAGGTTGCCGGAACTTGACACTTTCCAGCAAAAACATCTTCAAAGGTGGAATATGTGACAAATTAATACGTTGTATTTACTTTATAATATTTTGACACGATAAATAAAAATATTCTAAAATAAAACTCTAAAAAAATTTGGTTTAATAATAATTTAAATTTTAAATACTAGCATATATAATTGTATTTAACTATATATATTGCCTCCCTAATAAATATAATAAAATGTAATTACATCGAAGGCGTACTCCAAATCATATATAAGGGAGGGCAAGCGGTTGGTTCTCACTACCAGGTATAGTCCGTATCGTCCCAAATCGGTGGAATGACATAAAAACATTCGCTATGGCGGAGGATCAGGGTGCACAACCCACGGCATTTAAACTCTTCAGGGAGGCAAGTAACACGGTTGTACATAAACAAGATACGTTGGTGTTGATGCTAGTTGATTTCCTTGGAAGGGAATTCTGACAAATTATCTCCAACTCTGAATAAACTCCTTTCTTCCTCGTCGTCCTCCTTTTCTAGGATGTGTGTGGCCGAAAGAAATGACTAGGACTCTCGCTACCACACACCGTTCAATCATTATGTTCAACAACCATCGGCCATGAGCGTCCAACTCATAAAGAATTTCGAATTGAATAAGCCTTTCTACTATCCACATATCAATTAAGTCTGCGGTACTCACCACATGATTTTAAGGAAAAGATGTGAAGTAGATAAACACTATTCAGAGGGTTGGAGACAGAGATTCATAAGTGAAGCGAAGGCAATGCAAAATAGATAGGCCCAGGTCAATCAACAATCGCCCCATATAAAGATAGGAGCGGGGTACGCAATCCCCATGGGACTATTTATAGTCTATAGTTGAGTGAATGAGGACTATCCATATCTATAGTTATGGTCCGTGGAGAATCGGAGAACTCCTCCCGATATGGCAATCGAGTCCCCCTAGCTGAACTCTGAAGGGCTCGACCTCCTATATAGATATGGCACCCCTACCCAGTCTTTCTGCATTAGTACGATTGCTAAAGAAATTGCTATCAACTTGCTATGTTGGCCCTCCCAAAGCCAATTGCCACTGGTACAAATCTCTCTGTTCGGCCATGGCTGCGTCATATGCCTCAAGAGCCAAAGGGTGTTCTTTGGATTTGTTTGCTATTTTCTTCGCAGCCTGCAATACCTCTGGCGGAAGAGCCGATGTATTGCTCCCGAAAGCATATCTCTCAACAACTTCCAACAGTCTTTTTGTGATAAACACTGGATGTGGATCAAATGTATACTTACTTTTATTTTCCTTAGATCTAATATATCACGAGAGATCACAACAATCTTAGATCCGTTTTTATTGATGGGAGGCACTGTGAGGTCAAAAAGAAGTGATCGCTTTCGTTGTGTCACACTCCCCAACCGCGGACCCTATCCCTCACGCAAGTTCGCAGGGGGTAGTGAGGTGGCACAGCGGTCTACGTGGCGTTCGCAGGGGGTGGCCCACGCTCCGTTTTCATTTCCGTCAACTCCGTCTCCATTCCCCTCCTGACAAGCTAATGAATACTGCAGCTTTTGCCAGCCTTTGTCGGCTATCATTTCAGCGACTCCTGTCAAATCACCCGCAGCTGTCAATCGGTTCCAGTTTGAAAAATCATAGCTCCGCCTTCATCAAAAACACATGACCCGCCATAGCCCCCTGTTCTTTTTTGCGGTTTCCATGCGGTTTCGGGTCCCTGGTTTGAGCTGTTCTCTGCTGCACAACGAACGGATTTCAGAGGTGCTTCTCTTTTACATGCTATTTTGTGCTTCTATGATTTGTGGTTTTACATGCTTTGTGGTTTTGAATGCACTTTTCCTGTTAATATTAGAAGATATACACACACAAAGCATGAGCACAAACCCAAAGCCGTGATCTTTGTAGTAGGGGACCAGGGAGAGTAATGTTTCGTCGATGTCAAAGACCCAGGCATCCTTCCCATCTCCTGCTAATTTTAGGGAGTTGAGATAGAGAAGAGCCTGCTCCACGGCTCTTTCTTGATCCACCCTGTACTGTGTGGAGGTCATGTAATCTCCTATGTAGTAAACGCACTCGCTGGGAATCGAACCGAAGTTTCTGAGGTTGTTAAGCTCCACGTTTATTCTCTAGCTCTCGCAGCAGTCAAGGAGTTAAAGATGTAGAGTTAGAAACCTACTTATTCAAACATTCTCCAATTAATAAGAATAGGTTTAAAAGGTTTTAATGTTAAGTATATATTAACATATTGCGAGTAAAATGAGCAATTACATTAAACTCTAGTAATTGTGAGGAGCAATGTCTAACTGCATCGCCAAGTTCTGCCCTTAAGCCCCCTGTACCCGTAGCATTACAATTCTGGTACCATTGCTGGTCTAGGTACCTCTTGGGCACCTCTGTGTTCGGCTATTATTCTGGGTGCCAGACTGTCATAGTAAAAATTAAAATTAAAAACAGTGCTGGTCTAAGAGCGACTTCATAATAAAAACAAAAGATAAAGATCAAAAAAATGAAATGCACAATAAAATGCATAGCAAAATGCACAGAACTAACTAGCTGCTTGTTGTATTGCATCTGGTTCTACTGAACCAATTGCCAATTTGGATGCTCTTGATGAAGAACATTCACGTAGTTCTTGAGTTTGACAACCTTTGCCTATTTTCCTATTTTAAATAGATAGTATAAACCTATGTGATATATCATATGTCATGATTCATTTGAAATTTTGAATTATCACAGTGTTTTGTTAATTCTAAGATACCGATATGGCAGAAAACAGGGCTGGATATGGATATGGTGATATGGTATGTATTTGATACGGATATGGCTCTGGATATGCCCAAATATGGCTTGGATGGTCCAGATACGTCTCCAGACCATCCAGGCTGTATCTAGGGCAAAAAACAAGTTTTTAAATTTTTTATTCAACATTAAAACATAAAATCACCCAGCTTCTTTTAAAAACACTATGAAACCCTAACAAACAGCAGGATCCCAAACTTCATGTGATCATCCCAAGATCCATCCATCTTGGGAACAAATCTGGCTAGGAGGGACAAACACAATTGACCAAAATACTCTATCTGATCATTTACAGGTACATTCAAGTCTGGACAAGGAACAATTGTGACAGTAAATCTAGAACATCTATCATGACATCTGTGACATTTCATTTGGCATTCGGTAGGCATAATATAGGATAATAGATTGTCAGCAGTGTTTTGTGGTTATTTTGTTTTTTATATGCATATCATGTGGTTAATAGATTGTCAGTAGTGTTTTGTGATTATTTTGTTTTTTATATCCATAGTATGTGGTTAATTCTTATTTATCGTATAGATTTTTGTTTTGTATCCCGTATCTAGGGGGTGACTACTGAGTGGGCTTTTTAATTTCGCCATATCTACATATTTGATATGAGGGTTAATTTTGTTTGTTTTGTCTATAGCTTTTATATTTTAAATATTTAATAATTTTTTTTTGTATGGACGTACCCAAGACAAGCCGTGCCCTGCCCAAGCCATAGCGGGGTCTAAAAAATAATGGCGAACACTTGTACCCAAACCCCTTACCCATACTCACACCTGAACCCGTGCTGGTAACTTGGCCGGCTACTACTCAAAACTACCGAGGCACAACAACCGAGAGTTATTAACAAAGCATAACCTTGCATTGCCTTGAAGTAAAGTTTGTCTGCTTGCAGTTGTATGTTGACCAGCAACACAGCATTAGTATCAAACAGCCATACGTTAGAGGTCTTAGCTGCAAAACTAATATGCAACAGAGATATAATTTGGGTGCAGTTGTGTGATGAGTGAATTGTGCGAGGCAGTGTTCTCAAAAGGCGGCATCATAATGTTAGAAGCAAATCACCTACTATAAAAGTGAATGGAATTTCTATACGCTGCACGGTTTATTAAAAAGGGTCATAGGTGAGCTGAAAAACAAGTCAGTAGACCTGTATGTAAAAAGATGTAATTAAAGGTAGGTTTGGTATCCTTTCACAGGATTAAGGCAACTGTCTTCAGACAAGCTTGTATGAGGGTTAGTCTGAATCAAATGCTTTTTGATCCAATAGATTTGTTCTTCAGGTAGGGTTTCCTTTTAGCACCTTAAATTCATGAAAGTGCAGCAGATGCTCTTGGATCATGGATATATGCTTGAGGCAGCCAGAGTGCATGGGAAAGTTAAGCGAATCTTCTTACCATGAGGGAGTCAATTAGTCAATGTGTATTTTGTTGATGGTTCAGCCTTAACTTTTTAACTGACTCGCTAATCGGTAGACAGTCCTGTCCTTTGCTTGGACAGATTTGTTGAATCTTTTGGGACAGTTGCGAATTGGGAAAAAATGAAGGCCTTTCTTATTGTTGGCCAAGATGAACCTCCATTTTGCTAAATAAAATGTAAACTTATAAACTTAGGTGAGATCATAAGATGCTTCGGTAATCCTTTTAGTATGCAACTCTCTATTGTTGACCAATGGTAATGGATAATGTTTAAATTTGAAAAAAAAGCTCCTATCCTAGAATAGTCACAGTCTCCTGCTAGTTGGGAAAATACCATACCCTATCCCAGTGGGACATATCTACGTTTCCAGTAGTGCATTTCGTCCAAAAAAAAAACTCAGATTATTTAAAGACAACGCTTTCTTTCCTTTTTTGGCAATTCTTTCCTTTTCGATTTTTGGTGGAAAAATCACAAGGATCATCATGAAAAATTTGCCATTTTGGAAAGGGTCCGGAAGATGTATGTAGTGCCTAAAACTTACTTATGCCATAACTTTCATTCTACGTGACTCACAACGTTGCTCGTGTCGTTTTCTCTAAAAGTGTATATTTTCTCGAGCTCTACGCATTGATGGCAATATTTTTCTTATTTTCATAAAATCCATTTTGCACCTTTTTGGACCAAGCAACTTCTTAATCTTATTAAAGAATCATGAGCTTTGATCACTTGTAGACAGATTAGTAATTAAAAATCTTGGATAGCTTTCCAAAACTCGGCAGTATTCTCCCATGCTCGGACTAATCGTCCCACTGCCACTTGGATCCATATTTTTCCGCTTCATAGTTATGATGTATCATGGAAATATGTCGACAATACTATCGTCTTTGAGTGGATCAAGGAAGGTCACCATGAATAATCAAAACTCCTTGAATCTTATCACTTAACTCTCTAAGATAAATAAGCGTGATAGAGAAATAATAAATTTCAATAAGTATGCAATGTATGATGAAATTAAATTTCAATAAGTATACAAATGCTTCTTTAAATTTATAATTTATATACATATATATATATATATAAAATGCCATGCCCAAAAGCGTGATCTGTACCCAAGATTTTTAAAAATTTGTTGTATCGGCGTACCGTACCCGTACCCGTATCCAGACTGTCTAGCCCTAGATAATTGACTTAACCTTACCCTAGATAACTGACTTAACCTTATTTGTTCATACTATGTGGTAAATTTCAATAGTGAAAAGATTACATTTGCTCTTTTGAAAGTTTCTTTATCCGTAAAGAAATGGTGGGACAACTACTGCACTGTGCATGAAGATGATGAACTGGGACTTTTCTGTAGAAACATGGAAAGGTTTCATTGAAGCACTCAAAAACATGTCTAGTATCTTGCTGGAAAGTATGATGATTAGTACATCAAGTTTTCCCAATTTTGCCAAGGTCATGATCAAATTGTTCAAGAATACATAAACATCTTTCACTCCTTTTCCATGAAACTAAATATCCAAGAATCTAAGCAAAATCTCATCTTGAAATATAGGGCAGGCTTGAGAGGATACATTCAAGATGACATAGATTTCTTGCAAATCTCCTCTTTGGGGGAAGCCTACAAATTGCTTGCAAATTCGAAGGAAAATCCAAGTTGAAGTCTAAGCTAGCAGAATCCAAGTCTCAAGACAAGCCACAATTAAAGAATTCCTAGCTTGGAACGAAACAGAAACCTAACCAAGGGAATGGCCCTTCGAAGTAGTCCCAAAAGAAGGCAACATGGTCAAATGTTCAAAACAAACAATCCAAGAGTAGTAGGTGCGGTACATTCCATAAATCTAACACGCACTCCATAGATGAGTGTCGCGCCAAGAAAACTCTACTTCCACAACTTGAAGCAATTGGTACTACCTACGTGGCATTGGAAAGGGTAAACGAGTCATGGTATCTGAGCCTAATGCCATGGTCGGTACCACAAACATTGCCTCTTCATCCAATTCAGATTTGGAGAAAGTAGAACATTCGTCTCTTTCTCAAATGTGGGTTAATGGACAAACAATACATTTCATAGTTGGCAATGGGAGACAAAATAGCTTGATTTCTCTTGAAGTAGTTTGTAGACTGAGTTAGCCATTAATGCTTCACCCACAATCATACTCAATTGGATGGTTCAGCTTGGGTTTTGGGAAACTTGTTACTCAACACTATCATCTAGTGTAAAAAATCAAGCCTTTTCAAGATGTAGTCCTTTCCAATGTTGCACCCTTAGAGGTATGTGATGTTTTACTTGGTCAACCATATCTTTAGCATCAACATGGAATGCTGTCATAGATGTTGGTGCTATAAGATACCACATATTGGAAGTAGTCCCTAAGTTGACACTCAATAGTGCCAGACAATACATGAAGTTAGTCAGCTCTTGCTGAAAATTTGTGCTCTTAGTGGTCAGATGAACAAAAACACATCCTTATGGCATTTGTAGATATTCCTCAACACCTTTGGAGGAAGAGATATCCCTCAGTAACTTGGCACCAAACCAAAAGAGACCGATTGTTCGTGCACCCGATAACAATGGGATGATGTGCATGGGAAGAAACCAATGAAAATGAAGAAGCAATTTCATCACTTGGTGCAAGTGTGTAAAATCTGTCAAAGAATCTTTGATGTACTTGTTGGCATAGATCTGTCCCATAATACATGACCTCCTCTAGTCTGAATCTATCCCATCGTCTGTGACCTCCTCTACTCTGAATCTAGGGTTCCCTTCCGTCATTTGCCCCAAATTCGGTAAAAAAAATAAAATTCCACTTATTGTTAAAATTAAAAAAGGGAAACAAGTTAGAGACGAAATTCATTTTCTGTCTCTAACGTTTGTCTCAAAAGAGGGCCCCATGCAGTAGTGTTTCTCGCTTGAGGATTGAGCATTTGTGATTGTTAACAATTTCAAATGTTCGCCAATGCTTTCAATATTGTTAGCATTATTTTGGTTACATGGTGCATCACTTTAATATTCACAAAAATTAATAAACAACGCATTATTCAAATTGTAACCCATTTTTGGGTTGAGAATGCTCCATTTCTGTGCTGAATCTCTGCTTGACAGAACCTGCAGACTCAGACAGAGAATTGCAGTCACATAACACAGTATTGATCTTTGAATCTATACACACAAAGCATGAGCACAAATCTAAACAAGGAACAGGTTAATTAAGTTACCCAATAGGCATTCTGGAAAGCCCACTAGCTTCGGCTGCATCAATAAGCTCCTGTTTCAACATATAATCCTTTCCATTTTTGAGTTTCCCTGTTGATCACACAAAAACTCGTATCAATAAAAAGCTAAGTGAGATTGATAACTGTCAGTCTCTTCCCGTGACACTGCTTTTCAAGGTAAGCCTCTACACGGCATAGAAAAAGTATGTTTGAGCTGCTCCAGAACCATGTATGTTGGGGTAACAGCATCTCACCTGTAAAGAGTAATCAAAATTGCATATGGTGCTGAACTCTTTTGAGGCAGATATCGACCCGAACCCCTGCCCTTCTTGGCTGCAGTCAAAGCTTCATAAGAGTTAAGAACTCTTGGATTACATCATTCATTGAAAACTGCTATTCCGAATTTGGAACTGTTGTTTGAGTATCGCCACAAATATTTCTTCTTTTTACAGCCCTCAAGAAAATTCCAGTGCCTAATATTAGCCATTGCTGTGTCCTTTCAATGTTCTTTAAATAAATTTGCCGATTCTAAATTCAAAAGGTTGACATATTTTCCCATATAATATTTCAGAGTTGGGAAATTTTATGAAAAGGTACTAAATTTAAAGAAGCAAAGTTTGTCAATATCAGATGCTCAACAGTGTCTACTACTAGAATACGTTAACTTCCGTCAATGAAGTTGTTAGGTACTTTAGGAACTACACAATTTAATCAAAGTTGTTTACAATAATGCTTAACTAAAACCTTAAAGCAATGCAAGCCTACTTAAAATCTTCCTTTAATTCCTGTGCATAAGTTTAGAGTTATTTTTAATCTTCCTATCTCCTGCACGTATAAGTTCTTTCCATGTAGAACTCACACTCAATTTTGGCATTCAAATGATTGAGTTTAATAATTTTGCAATAAAATGGAAAGTCTTATTACGAACATTATATGATTACATAATAGCCCATTATAATTTAGGATATAATGTTCCTCATCCTGGATATTTCCCTCGCCCAATCACAAGCCTGATTGCGTACACCTTTAAGATTAAGTTCATTGGTCGGCTATTTACCTCCCTCTGCGGCGAAGTATATCACCTACCCCTTGAGAGCAAAAAATACATCACATGCATTTCTGGGACGGCAAAAAAAATCCTAGATTTTGGGGATGGAATGGGATGGCTATTAAATAATATTTATATGTTTTAACTTTGTTCAATGAAATTTAGGGGTTTAAACTGTCTTTAATGCTTTTCAAAGTACTTTCAAGATTCAAATACAATGTTTTTGGTAAAAGAACAAAAAATTAAAGTAAATTTACATCAAAATAGTTTAAAAAATTTAAAATAGGGGATGTCCCCTCCTCAAAGTCCCAAGTCCCAAAATGTTTGGAACATCCGGGACATCACCAAAATCTATGGGATGCGTCCCTGTGTAACATTTTGAGACAGGCCAAATGCTGAAGACTCTTTTGAGTCAAGCCCAATGTCGTTCACAGTCAGTGCATGAAATTTTTTTGTAGCAGATAATAGCCATATTAAATCTTCTAAACATCTCTGTACCTCTTACAAAATATTGTTTTGAAAAATCACCCCCAACATACAGGTACCACATAACAGATGAACCCACAAGTTTATGATACAGGTGTTATTTTACCAAGAATTGTCAGCAAACTTAAGTTGCAGATGCCACAATTCATATTTATCCCACACATTGCGTGTAAAGAAGAAGAGTCCATCCCTTAGGGGCTTTAGAGGAGTGGGGAATTATTGAAAGCGCTCACCAACACTTTAAAATACATAATACAAGTCCCATCCTGAGATGGTTAAGACAATCAGTGATAGCGAAAGCTCACTATCCTGAAGTAGGTCATTGGTTCAGATCGTAGTGCACCCACATTTTTATGGCTGGAGTTTTCCTTTTAGATTTGTGATGACCCTCATTCAAAGAAGGATTGAAGCTTAGAGGATAGTGTTAAGATTGTAATTCATACTTGTCCCCGCTTTGTTGAAGCAAATAACAAACTGCCCTTAACAGGATGCTGGAAGTGCTTGCCCACACTTGATAATCCATGCTAAAAGCCCCAGGGAGTTGGGGAGGAGATAGTCTTCAGGTACTCATCTAACATCAGGTAGTTGAGGAGTGCATAGGGAAATATGTCTCCTCTAACCGATAAGACGGAGAGGAAAGGTGGGTGCTTGTGACGAGAAGCTTTGAGGAGATTGTGAATGGCACAAAATCTCATTAATATAAGATATTCTTCGTATAAAGCACGAGATAGCCTCGATGAAACATTCTATGAGATAGCAATAGACTTAATGGAATAGATGTCATCCAAATGCCTCAAGGCACTCTCCATTATACTATCAACCAACTACTCTCACCTCCAGTTTTACAAGCAAAAATACGCATAACTAAAGGTAGGGTACTCAAAAGTGCTCAATTACACTTGAAAATTTGTAATAAGAGCCCCATGATCCATCATTAGATGGTGATAGTGAACGAAATTTCCCACAAGTAGATCACAAGTTAAAATCCTAGTGTGCCTATATATTCAACATGGTATTAGAGCCATAGCTAGAACTTGCCTTGTGAACGTGCTAGCACCCTTGATCGAAGAAGGATTAATCTAGGGTGGGGAGTGTGGTGGGTGATTGTAGGTGTTGCGATCACAGTCCATACTTGTCCCCACTGTCGAAGCAAAATGGAAACTGATGCTTAGAGGGTATTGGATGTCTTTGGCATGTGCTTGAGAACCCATAATAAAAGCCCCGGAAGAGATGAATGAGTAGCTCTGTGGTAGAGCAGCTCGTCGTCTACAAGTAGATCCTGGATTCGATTTTTGTCCAAATTTTCAACATACCTTAGCAAACTTTGTCTCCTAATATTAGTCATAAAACTTTCTTTCAAACTCAAAAGAGAACATTGTGATTGCAAGTCACATATGTGACAACTAGGATTTGTGCACTAACCACGGCCTATTAGGACAATTGCGTCCAAAGACAGGCAGCGGAGCAGTTTTCAGGAAAGATGTAGCACCAACTACCAGAGGCCATCTGATCTCTGTAATTTGGGTTATACACCTACTAGAAGATGAAATCATCCCATCCTTGTTAATAATGTAATCTTAATACATACCCTGCAAATAGTAAATGCCTAATCTCACCCCTAATCACTCAGCAAAAAAAATTATCGTACTCATGTGATCATCTGCTCGAACATTTAGGTCTGAACTAAGAACAATTAAGTATACCAAGGCTGTCATTGGAAAACATTTAGATCACAATGGCATATTAATACAATACCCAGAGAATTCAGACTCTCGCCGCTAGATAAAACTGAAAATACTTCAAAGAAAATTGGGCTGAATCTTACCTCTAGGCTCCAAGACTTCTTGAATCATCCTTGTTGCTCTCAAAATACTGCTTCAGTAGCGTCAGCATCCACTTTCCAACTCCTCTAAACAAAACCATAACAGCTTTAAAAATAAATAATAAAAATAAAAGATAACATTGATAATTTTATGATAAAAAATCCAGGGAACCCCTTTGTGTGGACAAGAGATCTTTACACTTTATCTTACATATACTACCACTTGCACCTTTGGGGTGCAATGAATGTGCCAATCGAAAGTCAAAGGTTCATTTTTAAGATGTTTCCCGCCAAATTGTTAAATGTTTTCCAGTAAGTTATGATGTTTCCCGGTGGTGTTAAATGTTTTCCAAAGCCTATTTCTGGCAAACCTATGATGTTTTTGGCGTATTTAATGTTTCCGACGGTATGACTTGTTTTCCAATGTGAGATAGATTTTGAGGATCTTTTTGGAATGCATGTCCAAAAAAAAGCCTAATTATTCAAATTTGTGAATGTGCATATTTGTTTGGATTTATTTACTTAGTTTCGTGGATTTAGCATTTTTTAGGGTACGAGAGTTCTTTACATTTGCATTTCGGGTAACCTTGGGCTTTGATATGTGATCAAATTCACATAGGATTTACACCGGTGTTTTTTTCGTTGAGTTACACTGTGATACCCCAAACCATCAAGATGGATCTAAAAAAATGTTCAAACCATATGTTACATTTGAAGCCTTCATAAAGCATAGCCCCACAAACACATAATTTTGTTAAAATTAGGTTAGCATAGCCCCACAAACACGTAATAATGTTAAAATTAGGTAAAAGACTGCGCATACATCTTGATGGTTGGGTATCACAAAGGTAACTCAACGGAAAAACACAGGTGTAAATCCCGTGTGAATTTGATCGCATATCAAAGCCCAAGGTTACCACCAAATACAAATGTAAAGAACTCTCGTACCCTAAAAAACACTAAACCACGAAACTAAGTAAATAAATCCAAACGAATATGCACATTCACTTGACTTTGAATTTCTAAATAATCAAACTTCATAAAATATCAGCATTATTATGCTTACTGCAAAACCCTAAACCCTGGGCAACAAGGCTAATTAATCAAATGTGAATACATACTTGATTTTGCTGGCTCCTTTGAGGTCGAAGATGGGATCCTTGTGGTCACAGAGATTTTTATAGGCCTTGGAGAAAGTAGCATTCAAACGATCGGTGAAAGTCTCCTTGATGGCCATTTCTTCCCATTTTTCGAACACAAATTTGGCAAGGGTTTCATTTTCGTGTAAGGTGCAACATTCCTTCTAGATGCCATTGTTGGTCTCGATGGAGTTGGGGAAAGCAAAGAAATCAATGTATGCCTACGCCAAAGATGATTTAACAAGCATAAATAGCATTTCACGAATATTAAAAATACGAAAGTGTTTGTGAAAGCATTCACTGCGTAGTATAACTAGCGGTTGCTTCTCCAGGGGGTAGCAAGAGATACGCCGTTAGTTAATAAATAAATGAGGATTTTAAAATGATGGAATCATTTCCATTCACACAAATAATCGACTTGAGGCCTTTTTGGCAGCGATCAAAAAAATCTACTTTATCTTTCTTCGGATTTCCACAGGTACACATTGTAGATATTATATCAGGAATATACTGTGTTCTATTTTTTTGATATAATCTTATTGCTGCCAGATGATTTGAAGTTCCTTTCTATATTTTTGGATTTCAGCAGTCCTTTCTAATCTTATTGCTGGCAAAGAAGCAATCATCAAAAGCAACATCTTCATTTGTGTTTAAAGGTATTGATGAAACTTTTAACAATGTTTTTTCATCAATATTGTTTATTTTGATTATGCATGACCATATATTATGTATTAATTTTAAAGCGTATTTTTAACCACAAAGAAATCAAATCAAATGAAAGAAAATAGCGGTTGTGGAAAAAATCAACCACAAAAACATAGGATGACAACACGTCTTTGCCGCAATGGCCTTTCACGAAGCGGGTAAGGAAATGTATTTGTTTGTTTTTATTGAAATATAATTTTTGTAGTGGATTATGTGTTATGAAATGCTTATTTCTGACAACATAGTGTTTGTTTTTGTAACATAAACATAGATTAACGATGAAAAAATTGAAGAGGAAAAAGCATTTGTTGATCAAACAAAAGAGAATTCAGATTTTGAAGAAGAATTTGACACGGAACTAAACATAGATGACAGTAGTGATCAAAATGACGAAGATTATGAGGTAGAGGAGGAAGATGAAGATGAAGATTGGGTGCCTAGTCCGAGCCATAAAGCATCCAATGAGTGCAAACATCAAAGATCAGTAAGTAGTGTTATTTATAATTTTTGTTTTGCATGAATAAAACACTTTTATTCAGGTATTCAACTTATGTTAGTATGTCTTAGATTTATTAGGATTTTCCAATTTCGTGTTCTTTTAGTGTCCATATATTTTTACATTTGCATAACAATTTCAACTAAAGAGTTATAGGATTTCCCTACACATCAATTGTTACTCTGAGTCCCGATATTTGCGATACTTGTTGAGTTTCACAATTGTCCTAGATGCAAAGAGTTTATTGGCTTTTACACAAATTTGAAGTAGCCACAACTAAGAGATGTTTTTATACTTGTTTGAGACAAGAATGACCAAATAGGCCTACCTGCATTGCCATACAACAAATAGTTTCATTAGGATCTGTCTCTTCTCACCTTTTCCATGTGTCTCAAAGTCATTGGATGTGTTTGAAGTAGCATTCACAACAATAACAAATGTTTGAATTTTTCCAAAACTGATCATATGAGTTTTTTATTACTTTTATCCTTTAGCATCTGTACTTGCTTTATAGATGATCTGATCTACGTCCCTACGCCCTTTCGCCAACCTATAAAATTTTACTATGTGTGGCGAGGTCTTTGCATGGCCTTAATAGTAGAAGGTACTAATTCTCGGGATAGTCCATTGAGCACAACTACGTATTCATGCAATAGTGAATCGCCACCGAGTTAGTTGTCATTATGGAAATGGGGGTAGTTTACCTTGGTTTACTTATGTGCTTTTTGATGCGCCCAATTAGCGGGAACTTGACAAGGTCATAACTTGAGCTCCGGTGTCCGTTTGAGTCCTTTTTTTTGAAACCACGTGTTTTGATGAGACGAACGCAGCTGGCAACCCGCCCTATCGGTTGGGGCAAGTTTTCGACACATTTTCGGGCCCTAAATCCGCCATCTTGAGGCCGAAAATTAGGATTTAAGTTATAGTTTGGTTTTTTCCTATTTTTGAGCATTAGTTAATTTTAGTCTATTAATTGCATTTTGAGTTAGAAAGTTGGCAATTCCTCTAATTTAGGGATGTAGAAGATGCGTGGCAATTTCTGTGCTTGTAGGAATAAGCATGCGAACTTACTAAGAATAGCAGGTTCTAGTAAACTGCTAAAAATAGTAATTTCCGCCACCTAGAGTAGATTTAGTCAGAGTTAGCTAGAGTTTACTTGGCAACTCGAGTTGAGAGTTATTTTCCTATTTAGGAAACATTGTAATTCATTATTTGATAACGAAGAAGGAGATCTATTTTCTTTTGGAGTTCATTTTATTGCAGTTTATCTGGTTGTTCTTAATTTGGCTACATTATCTGGTATCAGAGCTGGTTCGAAGTATTTTGTTTAAAAATGGCAGGAAGAGGAAGAGGAAGAGGAGGCGGTATTGCCCAGATGAATAGAAATATGCAAGATCTGCAGAGAGAAAGTTCTTGCGCTTACTGCAATGATAACCCAAAGAGGAAATCAAGGTGGAGATGACACAGATGAAGAAGAAGTTTGTGAAGAGGAGGAAACGCAAGCACCACCATTAGCTTTTGAAGAAAGGATGCTTCGAGCATTAGAAGGAAAGAATGATGGGATAAGAGTTGATGTTTCAGAGTATGGTGGTAGTCTAAAACCGCAGGAGCCGATAGATTGTTGAATAGCATGGGAAAATTTTTTGAGTGGAAGGCTATGTCAGAAGAAAAGAAGGTAAAATTTGCATGCACGAAATTGAAAGGTCATGCTATGTTATGGTGGGATCACCTACGAAAGAGCGGTCAAGAAAGGGAAAGAAAGAATTAGGGACGTGGAGTAAGATGGAGAAGAAGCTAAAAGATAAATTTCTACCTGTGGATTATGCACAAACCCTTTACAGAGGTTTCGAATCTCGAGCAGAACTTACAAAAACGGCAAGAATACACAGATGAGTTCTACAAGTTGTCCATTCGTGTAGAGCATGAAGAAACCGAGAACAAATGGCATGCGAGGTATGTTAATGGATTAAAATTTTCTATTCAAGATGAGATAAGTATGCATAGGATTAAAAGCATGGAGGATGCCTATCAATTAGCCTTAAAGGCCGAGGAAAAACAAAATCACAAAGTTTTAGGCGATCACCCGGAATGAATAGGGGCCTCATCTTCCTTTCGGGACGAGTGGTTTCACCCAAGGTAGGGGAGAATCATCTCGTGGATGGGAAAAGCAAGAGGATATGAGACAAGATTTCCAGGAATCAACAAAGAGGCGGAGGATTTTCTAGGGGTGAGAGGATATCTTTGGTGATAGAGGATGGGAGGCTCCACGAAGACCATTTGTTTGTTACTGAAATATGGTGAAGAAGAGAAGGGCATCGGGCTTTTGAATGCCCACATACTTATACACATGACAAAAGGCAAGGAGATGCTCCAAGAGTAAATCTTGTTGAAGGCGAGCAAGTAGAAGATGAACAGGACCTCGAAATTCCACCGGATGTTGGAGAAACTCACGATGATCAAGAGGACAATGATTGCTCCAAGAAAGGAGGTCAAGGGGATGCATGGCTACGTACAAATATTTTGAAACAAGATGCACTTCAGGAGGAAAGGTATGTAATGTTATTATTGATGGTGGTAGTTGTGAGAACATGGTTTCAAATGAGATGGTCATAAATTGGGTGCATTGTGAGAAGAATCCTAACCCTTATCGTATTGCATGGTTTAAGAAGGGTAATGAAGTTCTTGTTGATAAGAGATGTTTAATAAGCTTTTCTATCGGGAAAAGCTTATAAGGATGAGATTTGGTGTGATGTTATTCCGATGGATGCATGTCATATACTGCTTAGGAAGACCATGGCAATTTGATAGGAAAGTTATTCATGATGGGGAAATAATACTTATACTTTCTAGAAGGATGGCACAAAAATAGTTTTGATACCTCTTAAGGAAGAGGGGAAGGCTGAAAATATGCTTTCTGAAAGGAATTTGTGAAGGAGGCAAAAAGGCAACCGGTTTCGTATGCACTAGTTGCAAATAAGGATGAACTTGTAAGTGCTCAAATACCAATAGAAACATCAGAATTAATAGAAGAATTTTCAGATGTTATTCCTGATGAGCTACCAGATGGATTACCACCCAAAAGAGATATTCAACACCACATGGATTTGATTCCAGGGTCTTCACTCCCAAATCAAGCGGCTTATAGGATGAGCCCAGGCATTGCATCGAGAGTTGAATAGGCAGGTGTGGCGAGCTCGTGCGAAAGGGGGTCGTAAGGGAGAGCATGAGTCCGTGTGCAACACCAGCTTTATTAACACCAAAGAAGGATGGAACATGGAGAATGTGCACGGATAGCAGAGCGATCAATAAAATTACAATCAAGTATCGGTTCCCAATACCTCGCCTTGATGATATGATGGATGTGCTTGCTGGATCTAATTATTTCACCAAGATTGATCTTCGAAGTGGTTATCATCGATTCGGATCGAGAGAAGGAGATGAGTGGAAAACGACATTCAAGACAGAAATGGATTATATGAGTGGTTGGTGATGCCATTCGGGTTATCCAATGCACCTAGTACTTTTATGAGATTGATGAACACCGTCTTTACGGGAGTATAATGGTAAGTTTGTTGTGGTTTATTTTGATGATATCTTGATCTTTAGTAAAACTAAAGAAGAACATTTGAGGCATCTAAGATTGGTATTTGAAGTGTTAAGGAAAGAGAAACTCTATGCAAATATGAAGAAGTGCACATTTATGCAAGAGAGCTTGGTATTCTTAAGCTTTATTATTTCAGCGAGGTGGGGTACGAGATGGACTCGGGAAAGATAAAGGCAATTATTGAATGGCCTACTCCACGGAGTATAACGAGAGGTAAGGAGCTTTCATGGTCTAGCAACATTTTACGTAAAATTTATTAAAAATTTCATGAGTATTGTAGCACCTATCACAGATTGCACAAAAGGAAGGGAGTTTTTGTGGACAAAGGCGGTGAGGATAGTTTTCAATTCTTGAAGAAGAAGGTGACAGAGGCACCCATTTTGCACTACCCGATTTTGATAAAGTGTTCGAGGTTGATTGTGATGCCTCACATGTGGGTATTGGAGCTGTTCTAAGTCAAGGAGGAAAGCCGGTAGCTTTCTTTAGTGAGAAACTAAATGAGGTAAGAAAGAACTACTCTACTTATGATGTGGAATTTTATGCAATTGTACAAGACATTAAGGCATTGGAGGCATTACTTAGTGCCTAAGGAGTTTGTGTTATTCTGAGACCACATAGCCCTGAAGTATGTGAATACCCAAAAGAAGTTGAATAGTAGGCATGCAAAGTGGGTATCATTTTGCGGGGGATATACTTTTCTCTAAAACATAAATCCGGAAAAACGAGAATCAAGTTGCGGATGCATTGAGTAGGCGTGTGACTTTGTTTACCACTATGGAAAATGAGGTGGTGGGTTTTGAAGCAATAAAGGGTTTGTATTCTTGATTCTCGATTTCAAGGATATTGTTGAAAGACTAATTAGTCCATTGTCGAGACAATGTAGGAGATGTCCTAGATGAGTATAGTTTATACAGGATGGCTACCTATTCAGGGACACCAACTATGTATTCCAGTTGGGTCTATGAGAGAAAATATAGTGAAAGAGTTGCATAGCGGAGGGTTGGCTGGGCATTTTGGTAAGGATAAGATGATAGCCTTAGTAGCAGACAAATACTATTGGCCAAAGCTGAAAAGAGATGTGGTAAGATATGTGGAGAGATGTCGAATTTGCCAAGTCTCGAAAGGCCATGCACATAATACAGGGTTGTATATGCCGTTGCCTGTTCCTAAAGGGTCGTGGACAGATCTGAGTATGGACTTTGTTTTGGGATTACCAAAAACACAACGAGGTAATGATTCCATTTTTGTGGTTGTTGATAGGTTTTCTAAGATGGTTCATTTTATTGCTTGCAAGAAAACAAGCGATGCAACAAAGTGCAGTAGCAGATTTGTTTTTCAGAGAAGTTGTTCGTTTGCGTGGGTGTTCCAAAACCATTACTTGAGATAGGGACACAAGGTTCTTAAGTCACTTTTGGAGACTTTATGGAAGAAATTTGGTACTCAACTACGATTCAAGAGTGCTTATCATCCACAGGTGATGGGAAAAGAGGTGGTAAAAGGAGTTTGGGAAACTGTTAAGGTGCATTGTTGGGGAAAATCCGAAACAATGGGACTTAGCATTACCACAAGTTGAGTTTGCATATAATAGATTCCATAAACATGATCCACGGAAAGTCTCCATTTTCAATTGTGTATGGAGTAATCCAAATGGGGTATTAGATTTGATACATGACTACCCGTTGATGGCGAGTCGGTGATGATGCGAAGCATTTGCCAAACATATACAACAATTGCAGGAAGAAGTGCGGAAGAAGCTGCAAAATAGTAATGACAAGTATAAGGAAATAGCAGATGTGCACAGACGGAGAAAGGTATTTACAGTTGGTGAGTTGGTTATGGTATATCTGCGGAAGGAAAGGTTTCCAAGAGGAACCTATAACAAACTGAAGTACAAGAAGATTGGACCCTGCAAAATCGTGAAAAAAATAAACGATAATGCTTATGAGGTAGAATTGCCAGGGAATTTTGATATTTCTCCAGTGTTTAATGTTTCAGATTTGTATTCTTTTCATGGGGATGGTGCAGAAAGGGATGATGCTGATGAAGTAGTAGATTGGCGGCAACAGGTTCCAGTGAAGAAGAAAGAAGAAGTGGATCAGATTCTAGATAAGAAAACAATGGACACGCGACATGGGAAATACAACAAATATTTGGTACATTGGAAAGGACTGGAACAAGAGGACAATACTTGGGTCACAGAGTCAGAGATTCAAAAGTTGGATGCAGATAAATGGAAGCAATTTGAAGAAGACAACTTGCAGGAGCTGCGTTTTTTTCAAGCAGGGGAGAATGATGCGCCCGAATTAGCAGGAACTTGACAAGGTCATAACTTGAGCTCCGGGTGTCCGTTTGAGTCCGTTTTTTTTTTGAAACCACGTGTTTTGATGAGACGAACGCAGTGGCAACCCGCCCTACCGGTTGGGGCAAGTTTTCGACACATTTTCGGGCCCTAAATCCGCCATCTTGAGGCCGAAAATTAGGATTTAAGTTATAGTTTGGTTTTTTCCTATTTTTGAGCATTAGTTAATTTTAGTCTATTAATTGCATTTTGAGTTAGAAAGTTGGCAATTCCTCTAATTTAGGGATGTAGAAGATGCGTGGCAATTTCGTGCCCGTAGAATAAGCATGCGAACTTACTAAGAATAGCGAGTTCTAGTAAACTGCTAAAAATAGTAATTTCCGCCACCTAGAGTAGATTTAGTCGAGTTAGCTAGAGTTTACTTGCAACTCGAGTTGAGAGTTATTTTCCTATTTAGGAAACATTGTAATTCATTATTTGATAACGAAGAAGGAGATCTATTTTCTTTTGGAGTTCATTTTATTATGATTTATCTAGTTGTTCTTAATTTGGCTACATTACTTTTGGTGGATTGAAGTTGTTGATATGACAATCTATGTGATCTCGACTACAAACCTTAACTACATAACATTGGTGGTTTTATAATTTGTTGATTATTAGGGCATTCCCAAGGCCTATTGGATTTTAACTCATGTTTTGGATGCTAGTTCAGTAGACCTAAACCTGTCAATCCCCTGTTATCACTCAGGGAAGCTCTATGATATCTGTCATATATATTTTGTAACATAAATCAGAGTTTTCACTATTTAAAATTTTAAGTTCTTTCCATTTATAGGGCACAGTTGGTCCTTTGAAGAACAAATTTAGTATTTCATGTTTTGAAGCAAGAAAGATAATCATGCATTTTCCTTAACTTCACTTTAGATTTCCTGGGCCTTGACATCAATAAAATGAACAAATACAATCTGAACCTCGTTTATCTTACTTAAGAATTGTGATTGAATGAGATTGCACAATTTAAGCAGTTTGGTACAGTAGGATTCACTGGAACTCAACTCACCTGGAAAATTAGCTGAGTAGATTGACTCAGCCAAGACTAAGTCAATGGTCATGCCTCACTAAGCCCGAAGGGAAAGTTTCAAAGCGAAATGAGGGAAAATAAAATCATTTAAAAAGTTTTTCCAATCTGTTTTTTTGTGAGGAAGGTATTCTTATGGCAGAGCGATATTGACTTTTACTCTTTGGCCCACCGTGTTTTTGTTGAGTCCGATTCACATTACTTTGGTTTTGATGGTATCGATGTGGTGGGTATTCAAACATGTCTTGTGGTTGTGAATGGAACAAAAGAAAAATTGTTTGTTTAAATGCATGATTGTTGGAACTTGGGAGTGGTATCTGTGTAATGATTATTTTAGGCAATTTTCACCTGTTATTAATTTTTATTTTGTTCGATTATGTAAATATCAATTCGAGAAATGAAAGAGGATGAGAGAAGCTGAAATATTTTCATTATTTGCTTCTTATAATGTTTAATTATTGGTGTGAATTGTAGTATTTGCAGTAGTGTAAAATTATAAAAGAAATTGGAAAGAGGACGATTTAAGTGCATGGTCTTTCCTTGCACAGGGTTCATTTAAGAGACCTCCTGGAAATCGGAGGTGGAGAATACTTCCTGCGAATATCCCGGAACTAGATTTCACGGGAAGCGAATTTTTTTGGGGTTGTATGAAAAAATTAAGCTTTGATTATCAAGCAGCACTATGACAGAAGAAGGCTGCAGACGCGGCTCTGACGGAGATTTTGTTGTCGCGCGTCAGTAAATGCAAAGACGGCCAGCAACGTCAATAGACCTTAATTAGTCGGCGTCGTCAATAGACCTTTGTGTGTGTCGCGTCATTACACAATAGACCTATTGACGCGCGTCATTGAGTCCTCATGCGTCTGCCCAGACCTCCCGAAGCTTTCTCATCAAAAATTTACCTCACGCGCATCAACAAACTCTTTGTAAGTGCGTCAATGCATGTATGCGTCAATATCTCATTGTAGACTTTGTCGCGTCAATAGGCCTTAGTGACGTGGCATCAATAAGACTTATACGCTATTGGCCATCGGACCTTGGTATGCGGCGTCACAGCAAGGCCTATTGACGTTGCGACATTAAGGCCTATTGACGCAAATAGGCATCAATCAAACGCCTTAGTGACGCCGTCAATAGGCCTAGTAGACGCCGCAATGGCCAACACGCCTTAAATGTCAGCAACGTCGTCAATAGGCCTTAGTGACGATTGCGGCGTCACTAAGGTCTTTAGTTGGCGTGCGACATTAAGGCCTATTGACGCGTGTCACTAAGGCCTATTGGCCAGCGGTGAACAATGACAAATATCATGTCGCCGTCTACAACCTCTCGCCCTCTTCTTGCTCATCGAAAAAACTCCATGTCGCTCGTCAAATAAAATCTTTGTCATGCATCTACTATGCATCAATATCTACAGATATCTCCTTGTCTGCAAACCCTCCTTGTGGCGCATCAATAACTTACCCCCTTGTGCTGCGCGTCTATAATCACGGATATATCATATTGTTGAAAAATGTGAAGTAGAAGTGTTCTACCTTGGCCGAATAATCTAGGTTTATATAGGGGATATTTTTCAAGGGTAGGCGGCTTGCCGACCTAAAAATTAAAGTGTAATTTTTAGGCGAAGACTGTTAGTCAGCCCGTGCCAAAAATTCGCCTTTTGAAAATTTTCAAAAATGGAATATTCGCCATATTACGAATATTCGCCACTAAAATTATCCTGTTCACTTTTTAAACTATGAAATGCAAGGAATAAAATGGCATTGAAAGACATCAACTATCACCGCCTCCATGATCACAATGGTCTCCTCTCCATTACATAGGCGTAAGCCGGGTAAACATACGTATGGAAGTATAAAAAGGAAAACAAAAAAATAGTAAAAATATGGTTTATGAGCGAAGTGTTGGCTGGCACTTGAAAAATTCTAAATATATGTACAAATCCGGTTAATTGAGTGGCGTTATTGTCGGGGAAGAAAAAGGTGCATATTTTTCATCCCTTAGCCAACAAGCTAAAGATCAGATTTCCAAGCTTGTAGAGGAGTATGATAGTGTGGAAAGAGGGAGGAAAGAAAGAAAAAAACCCTTTCAATACTGCAATATAAAAGGATTTGATGAAAACCGATTGTACAAATTCTGAACTAAATGGACAAAAGGATAAGGTATTTACCATTTTTATTATAATTTAAATTTAAAATTAGTTTAATTTTGTTTATTCACATTTTGTATGTTGTTTTAAATTAATTTTTCATTTGTATGCAGGATATTATCCAAGAAGAATCCATTAATGTTGATCATGTAAAAAAAAAAGGAAACATGCTTTCATTAAAAACATTAGTAGCATTGTTGAATAATATAGTGTCATTTTTCATTCATTAACATGTTTGAAATCTTGTGTATATGTGATTCTCACACTTTTCATGACTTGAATGCATGAATAGGACTCGACTGATGTTGATGGAGAAAATCCGATACAAAAAAAAAGAATGTAAACAACAATGCACGATGGAAAACAAGTACAGGTTGTAAATTACAAATATAAATATTTGTGTTTTTCTATATATTTTAAGTGCTTAAATCTTAATCATATTGCTAATTTGGCATTTATACCTACATCTTTTATATACAATTAATTATTATGTTGTTGCCTTGAAAAATTGGGTTTCACTGCTTGCAGAGTTTGAGGAAGAGAATACTTTGTTGAAGCATACACTTCAAGTGCATGGGTGCATGAACCACCAATGCAAATAACACCTATTTCCATTAGAACAAAAGAAAGTGAGGGGAAGCGATATGAATGATAAAGAAAAAAATCAGCACAGAGGATCATAAGGAAAAAATATGGCCGATCCATTGATTGAGGTGATTGATTTTTCAAAAGTTGTTGAGGTGGAGCAAGGCAAAACCAAAGAATGAGGCGAAGGACATGGCTGCTATGAATTCACAATTTAGGAGAAAAGTTTTATGTTCCTAGAGCGACCATGCAAAAGGTTGGCATTGCTAAAATTCATGCAACTAAACCAGAACAAAATGCCATGGGCGATCTTTAGAAAGGGACTTCATTGTCATATGCGTAGAAGAATCATATGTAGATGACGCTCCATTGCATTTTCCACATATTGGGCAGAGATCTTGTTGGTGAATCGAAGAAGACATATTGCATCTGTTTAAAGATTGCTTGAAGGTAATTAACCCCGAAAGAGGATGGAAAAGAGACAAAGGTGTGTTAATTTGTATTCTTATTGATGTTATTGTGTTTTTAGCACATTTGATTGATTTTATATCCAAAGTATAAGTATACTTATCCATTTTGTCATGTTTGCGATGAATGAATTCATATTGAGATGACAATGTTGCGATTGAGGTAAAACTATGTTTTGATGTACATTATTTTTTCAATTGATTGACTATAGCAATGATGCATTATTTATTTCAGTATTCAATAGAATTTTGAGAGCTCATATTCAGATTTTACCATGCATGGGTGACACAATGAAATGGAATCGTAGGATTTTCCTTTCTAAATCGAATGTTTAAATTTTTTCCTACTTCACTAGACATTTCCTTCCATTACATTCTTATGCGGTATTCCTCTATGTAGTTATCTTTCAAAAGCTGGTTTGCATTTTCACTATAATATTTTATACGATGGAAACATATTATTCACGATGAAACTATGTACTTTTCATACCAACTTGGCTTCCCTTACTATATTCAAGTTATTTAGTCTGAGGAGCTTCCCTTACCCCGAATATCATTTTACTTATAATTTTCTTTCTTTCTAACAATCATGTTCTTTAATTGTATTATATAGTATTTATATGAATTGATTGTTTGTAGAATGAAGAGGAACAACCAAATAAGCTTTTTGGTAAGAAACGTAAAAAAGTTATCGGTATTGTTGATTCCATGCACAATTATACATAAAATGGGTCATGCTTCATCGATTTGGTAAGTTACATAAACTTAAGATTTACATTGCTAATTACTTCAGGAGTCAAATATAAAAACATTTAAAATATTTGTGTTTTTTTCTTGAGTTAATGTAGGAAATAATTTGCATCAATAATCCTTCATTTTTGTAGCAACGTAATAGTGAAGGTGATCTTGAGATGCAACTTTCTGAGAAAGGATCCATTCTTCCCAACAACGGTGACCACACAATATCTTATTTATAATTTTGATAAACTTATTTTATCATTTACGTTTGCATAGTTTTATTTCTTGCATCGATATGCCCATTGTTTGTAAACATTTCGGGAAAAAGATTAAAGGATATCAAGAGTGCTTTACATCAGTTCACACACACCTTACCCCCGATGAGATGAAAGGAAATAAAAGAAAAATTCGAGGATGGTTGGAGCGAAACTCCATTCTTTGTTAACAAGCAACGGAGAAATTTGAAGAGCTCTCGGTTGTAATCTGTTGAAGTTTTCATATTACAATCAATTGTATCATTATTTGTAAAGCGATTGCGAATCCCGATTATGTGAAAGAAAAATCAAGTTTAATGTTATGGTTTTCTCCTTGAGCGAGAAAATAATGTAAGATCCATATGTAGTGCCAATTTTATGCCAAAATCCTCTTTTGGCTCTTCTTGACATGACTTGTAAAATGTAATGAGTTTTTCACAACGCAAATTTATTGATAGCATTTATTATTCTTTGTTGAGACTATTTATTTATTATTGTTGTTTTTCCTATCCATATTAGATGAATGGGATTATGCATACCTTCTCTATACACGTGTATCTTATTAATAGTATTTAAAGTTATCGAGTTTGCTATGACCTTTGCAATATGTTGAAATTTTAGATAATCATGAAAAATTAAAGTTCATTTGAATGGTACAGACAGTATCGAATATCATATATTTGTT